>OZ004706.1:40001232-41293732 GCA_963924515.1 Vespertilio murinus
GTAGGCATCTTTGTAAATATTTGTTTAATGTCTCCTCCACAAGGCTCGGAGTTTCGGGGACCATGCTTTTGTTCACCAGTGACTGCCAGAACCTAAGATCATGATCAGCACGTAGTAGATGATCAGTAAATGTACAGGAAGGGAAGGATGAAGAAGGAAAGAAAGATGAAGGCAGGGAGAGAGGGTCAGGGATTAGGAAAAGAAGATTATTGGGGGAAAGTAAAAATACTTCCAAAGCCCACCCTCCTTGGAATCTATCCTCTCTCTCCATGAGGTATCAAAGGCCTTGCTTGAAGTAGCCTTTTGCTTCTTGCTCCCTCTGTGGACACTTCTCTCTCCCACACCTGACCCACCTTTTGGGGGCCCCTCCCTAGACTGTCCCATCATGTAGATAGTAGCTAGGATGAAGATTCCCTCTAGAATGGTGATTATCCCCTAATCCCTCTGGTTAAACATAATAAATGTGTAAACATATCCATCAGGAGATAATATCTTCATTAAATTGTCTTCTAGGGAGAAAATTCCAGGAAGTGAGCCATAGAGTTGGGCAAGTTTTTTATGTCACCCATTCCCTGAAGACTTTCTTCTTTAAGGCTCTTCTCCTAACACCGCAGAACTTTTCAAATATGTCATGGCAGAAGTGGGGGTCAGGAGGCTTTCCATCTGTCTCATCTTTGCTGGTTCTCTGCCTGCCTCCTGTTCAGTTCTAAGCCATTCTGTTGATTTCTGCGTGTGGCCAGGGGGCTGCCAGGGCACCTCCGTGTGCCGTCCATGCGGCCTCTCTCCTGGATGCTGGCTTCCAGCATGGGGACTGACCTCACTGTGACCCCTCACCCCACCCTCTGGAGACCTTGGAGCTCTTCTCTCAGGGATTGGACCACCCAGAAAGGTTGCCTGGAACATCATTTTATTTTTAGGGGGAAAATACAAAAAAAAATACATATATTAAGAAAGGAGGACGTGATACCACACCATCTCAAGCATGTTTTACTGAGGATTATAGTCTTGTTTAACAGTCAGGTTTGAGGTGGCCTACAGTGGGGATGCACTTGAGCAAAGGACATCTTAGTCTTAATGAACATGTAAACCAGCAGGCCCCCATTTCAAAATAAAAACATAGGCCACAGAAATGTTTGCAGAGATGCGTTTATCCAGCAGCTTAGATCCATGCCAAAAACAACATTGATTTCTCTCTCTAGGGAACATGTTGGGATCTTGTGCATCTAGATCTTAATCTAGGGTTGCACAGTTCTAAAGATAATCCCAAATCTGGGCTGACGTACAAGCAGTTTCTGGCCCCCGGGCAGGTTCAGGATCTATTACTTCTCAAAATATCTGCCCTTAGAGGGTTGTCTTCCTTCTCTCTCGGGGAATGGTGGTTCCATGGGAGGAAGGTTTGGGTATCCCTCTTCCTGGGAGTAGTGGTTCCTTCCATCAGGAGGAAGGTGGGGGTGCCTTGAAGCTCAAAGCTATACTCAGACTTTCGGAAGGAAAACTTCACAGAGATGACCTTGTAGGTTGCCACTTACTCACCTGTTCATTTGCCAGCTGTTTATTGGGAAAGCACTATCCACCTACTAAGCCCTGAACTTCAACATGAACTGTAGTCACAGCCTAGCCTTATGGAGCTGATGTTCTGATGGCAAAAACAGACACTAAGGAAATAATCACACATATAACCAATATTTGTTATGAGGGCTTAACGGGGAGGTGGCACAGGGTGTGATGGGAATGTTTGGATGGGATTTAAGATCTATAACATGTGAGTTGTAATCCTTACCTTCCAGTGTCTTAGGAAGGGTGGGAAATATATTGGTGGGAGGGGTTTGCCTTGGAGGGTTTGCCTAGTGCTGATGCATGAGATAATAAAAAGCAGAGGGACCTGTTAGCTGGTCTAATTATTAGATTTTAATGCTTTAAAGACAGTGCCCCCCCGACCCCCTATGCCCACACCTTATGTGAACAGCTGCCACCACCCTGCCTTTGGTATACCACTCAGTTAAGCAAATGGATTCTACTACCTGGCTTTGAATCCTGGTTCTACCACCTTGAATCTTGGGTGATCTTGGGCAAGTTCTTCAACTTCTGTTCACCTCTTTTTTTCTCCCTGGAAAATAGGGATAATAATGATAATATCCATCTTCTGAGGTTACTGCGGATATTGATGAAATAAGGTGTGTCTACTCTTATATGGTGCCAAACACACAGGGCACTAAAAGTGTCAGCCATTGCCACTGGTGTGCGCTTCATGAGTGGTGGGGTTCTCGTTTCCATTTCTGTCTCCCCCACAAGGGCAGAAGTAAGACCTGTTCCCCCAGTAGGAATCTGTTGGGGATGAGCAGGAGTGGGAAGTGGAAGAAATTCCCATCTAATTGCTTATTTAAATGGGCCTCCCCATCTTCCTTCCAGGCTTGAAAAGCTGCTAAGTGCCCCTTGAATTTCCCATCCACATCCTATATGCCTTTCCCAGTGGAGCTCCCCACCCCATGCACCCCCACACAAAGGCTGCTGTGGTTCCGGGCACCAGTTTCTTGCTCCAAGGTGTCTGTGCACAGGGGCCCTAGTATCTTTCCCTGGCCTCAGGGCCTCTTTCTTGACACCCACTTTCACACCCATTTCCTTCCATCCCCTCCTCACCACCTTAAGGAAACAGGAGGTGCCCCTGTGGAAAGCTGTGAGCCACACACTGTGGTGGGTGCCCCGGGGCTGCACTTACACCCCCATGTTGTCAGAGCTGCTGCTGCTTTAAAAAGAGGTGGGGGAAAGTGCCTTCACATCTCAGGTGTGAGTGTCAGATCTTGCAGCACTTACAGGGACAAATCCATTTCTTACTGAATAATGGAGCTTGCAGCCCGCATGACTGGCTGATGTAAGCTTTGGCCAGGTCTGTGAGGAATCTTTGCAACATTGCTTCTCTTGATGTTCTTTTCTGGTAGCTACTGTCTGAGCAGGAGGGGCCCAGGCTGAGGTTCTGTCTCTCCCTCTCTCATGTTACCCACGGATAAGCAAGCCCTTTTCAGATCAGAGGAAGCTGGCTTTATGCAACCAGCTCTAAGCACCAGTCCTCACTGTCCCTCTCCCTAAGTGAGCCAGATGCCTAAGCCACAAAATCTTAAAGTTCTTTAGTATTTCTGACAACCTTCTCCCCAGCAGCCCCTCCATCATCACAAAAGCCTCCTGAGCACCTGTCACATCTGTGTGCACCTCCTCATTCCTCAGTGTGTCTAACCTTCCCCTGGACCTCTGCTCCTGGTCCCGCAGGCTGAAGGTGGCAGAGCAGCCGGGGGTGGCACCTCTGGTTTCCCAGAGCTCCGGGCAAGGAGACTGCAAGGTCCCAGCGCTGTGGCCCCTTCCTGCCTCTCAGCTGTCTTATGCATGTCTGCCCTCGCCCTATCTGCTCCAACCACACTGGCCTTCTCATTCCTTGGTGTGTCCTTTTCCTTCCTCCACATGGTATTCGCCTCTGCGGGATGTGTCTTTCCCATCCTCCACCTAGTTAACATCTGCACACCCTCTGAATGTCAGCTAAGCTATAATATACAGGCTGCTTACTTACATGCACGCATACACATATACATATCACACATATATTTCATGCATACCATACTATTCATGCACATGTGCCATAAATGCTAGGAGGCAGTGCAGCTCAGGAATGACGAGACCCTCCCTGGCCTCCATGCCCTGGAACAGCCTCTGGGGAGGAGGGAACCCTCATCGCCCGCACTGGGACTGCTCTCCACCACAGGGAAAGTCTAACAAGACAGCTATCTGAGCCATGCTGCCCCTCTCAGCCTTCCAAGCAGAGAGGGCCCAGGGGGAGGTTGTGGACAAGATACTGTCTTATTCTGTTCTTTCTTCTAACTTGGCACATTATTTCTTGGTTATCTGGCAGAGATTCATTTGATTTATGCAAATGCACTAGCAACGATTTTCTGCCCAAGCTACCCAGCACAGCCTCACCTTTCTGTCTGGCCATATCCAAAAGCATTCTTTCAAATAATTGAAATAATTGTTCTTTTGGGTTTCGTTCTCACAGGAACAGATGATGCAAGGTGGGGGCTGGGGGAGAACCCGTTGGGAATTTGAGAGTGATTTGAGGACATTCACTAAAAGAGCTCCACTCACTCTCCCCTGCCCCCCACATTCCTGGTCCCTTCTGCTTACCAGCCCTCCATGTTTTCCCTTCATCAGCTCATGAGAAAGATGTGCAGCCTGGGAGTCCCGAGTCCTAGCTTTGACATCAGTTGCTTTTGTGTATTGTCACTCTCCTCTTCTGAGGCATTCTCAGCACTGTCACATGCCCTCCCCCCCCCCCCAAACCCATTGGACACAGTGGTAACCAAATATTAGAGCACTTGCTTTGCTCAGCCTGAGTGACTCCGTTGAACTGAATCATTCTGTGCACCGAAAGGTTGCCGGTTTAATTCCTGGTCAGAGCACATGCCTCAGTTGCAGGTTTGATCCCCAGTGGTATGAGCAGAAGAGGGAGAGAGTACCATGTGGCTTCCCTGTGTGTCTGGTACATAGATATGATCCCTGGGTACTCCCAGGGGCATGGCACATGGCAAATGCTCAGTGATTATGGCTGAATGGAATCTTTTAGGGACCATTTTCTGGGTCAGATAGTCTATGGTTGACCACATGGTCAAAGATTAGAGATCAGAGTTGCAGAGCTGGGAATGGTGCACAGGGAGCATTGGAAGCAGCTAGATTGGGATTCCAGTGATGGGACCTTGGACTCTAAGCGCTCTCTTGGGCTATAGTTGACATCTCTTTTGTAAAAGCAGCCAGTGCCTACTGGGCAGTTGTGAGGATGAGCAGAGCCAAGGATGCAAAGCTCGTGGCACTTGTACTTGCTCAACAGAAGTGGTTCCCCCCACATTCCTGTCCCTCTCTCGTCCTTCTAGGAGTGAACCACTGCTTCCATTCCCCACATTATCTTTTCTCCCGACACTGCCTTCCAATCAGAAGATAGAAGAGGTTGCCCTACGGTTTCCCAACCATGATTGCCCCAGGGGTTTTTGGTTGTTATGTTTTGGTCACTTTGGGGTCCTGGTGACCCTAGGTGACCATTCTACGGAAACCATGACATTTTGGATCATGGCTTTCTTCCCAGGTTTGAATAAACACCCAAAGCTTTTTTTTTTACCTTTTATTCCAACTCTCGTTTGCCATCTGGTGCCTGGCTTGGCTGCATCTGTGTTTGCTTAATGACTTGAAGCGAAGGCCGAGTTTACATATGGGGAGAAGGCGAGGGCTTTGCTGATGTCTTCCATATGCTCTTTTATTCCTATATTGTGATTTTTGTAACCTCACCAGCACAGATCCCTGCAGACAGTCCTCACATGTTCCCTGAGGCCCGCTGCTTTGTGTGTTCAGCTGGGAGTTTTCGTGAGAACGTTCTGCAGTGCCCATTCCTTCAGTACAGCCCAGGGTGGCTTTGAGATGGGCACAAAATTAAGGTCCTTGAAATGGGTCCAAAATTAAGGGTCTGCTTTTTGAACGGAGGAGGCTCACTGGGTTGGGGTGGCCCTAGGGGAGAGGCCTGGATACGGGGCCTCGCTCTCCATCTGTAAATGGTGTGAATTCAGACAAGTTCTGTAGCCACTCCAGTCCTCAGTGCACTCATTGCAAACCGACAGGCTGCCGGGGGGTTGGCGCTGACAACCCACGACACCCGCTCTCCCTCATTCCATTTCCTCCTCTGCCTTTTCCAGCTCTTTTTAAAATATATATATATTTTATTGATTTTTTTAAAATATATATTTTATTGATTTTTCACGGAGAGGAAGAGAGAGGAATAGAGAGCTAGAAACATCAACAAGAGAGAACTATCGATCAGCTGCCTCCTGCGCACCCCCCACCGGGGATGTGCCCGCAACCAATGTACATGCCCTTGACCAGAATCGAACCCGGGACCTCTCAGTCCTCAGACTGACGCTCTACCACTGAGCCAAACCAGTTTCGGCAATATATTTTATTGATTTTTTTTTTTTACAGAGAGGAAGAGAGAGGGATTGAGAGTTAGAAACATCGATGAGAGAGAATCATTGATCAGCTGCCTCTTGCACACCCCCTACTGGGGATGTGCCCACAACCAAGGCACATGCCCTAGACCAGAATCGAACCTAGGACCTTTCAGTCCGCAGACCAACACTGTATCCACTGAGCCAAACTGGTTCCAGCGCTTTTCCAGCTCTTACAGATTAGTCCGCAAGGCCCCAGTGTGTGTCTTCCCTCCTCTCAGCTCCTAAGTGGAGGTGCCTATTGGGCGGAGGGGGGCCAAGAGAGGCAGTCCACTTTCTGCTTACTGCATGAGTGAAAGAGGATGAGACCGATTTCTTATTTTGTAAGCAGTCATCTTGATTCCTTTCCCTGCAGTAGTCTACTTGGGGTTCAGTTTAGTGTGAAGGTTCCTGAACTCCTGAGATAGAAGGACCTGGGCTTGGAACCTGCCTGTCCTCTTAGCAGCTTGTGGCCCTGAGCAGCTTTCTTAATTTCCCTGAGCCTTGCCTTTCTTCTCTGTAAAGTGGGGGCAGTATCTGCCCTGTGTCATTAGTTCCTAGCATGGTGTTTTGCATAAAGTAGATGACCCTCACGTTAGTTAAAATGAAAGAAATGCCCCACCTGTTCACAGAGATTCCTCCATCTCCCCTTGCCTAAGTCCCCTGCTAGTTTGCTCTCCCTCTGATACTCTCGGATAGCACCTGTATTTCCTCAGTGGACCCAGAGTTCCATGAGGTCAGAGATCAGAGCTGTCAGGTTCCCCAATGTGGTCAGGTTCACTGGTGTGTGCCTGGCACACAATAGGTACTCAATAACTAAAGGTTTTAAGAACAAAACTTGCATAAACTGGCTCAAACTTCCCATTTTGGAGAAGAGGAAACTGGGAGCCAAAGAAAGGAAGCGACTTACTCAAAATCACAGAGCCCAGACTAAGACTAACCCAGGACCAGAGCCTCCTGATTTCCAGATCAGTTCTCTTTCCAGTACATCATGTGCTTGTCTATAATTTAGTAACCAGAGGGAAGCAGACCGAATTCCCTGTGTCTTGTGAAATCCAGAGCAAGCTCATATTCATAAACACAGCTGACAGAGTTGTTGTTTTCTGTGTTTGTTTTAGGTAAAAGGCCTGGAAGTCCAACTCAGAAATAAACTCCGTGTTTCTAAAACTAGAAGCTCCTACCACTTTCATTCCCTACAGCCCCCATTCTGTTCATTGTTCATCTTCCTTCCCCTCATTAAACAGAGGCATCAGCTGGTGTTCCGTGTTGAATGGTGCCTTCATTCCATGCTCCTTATCACTGCCCTGCCCAGGCGGCATGTCATGTGTAGCATAAGATTAGGAAGTGCTGTCTTTAAATAGTAGCACTCAAGAAAACATTACAAGATCCTGGGTAATTCTGGGGCATGTGGGGGAGGGGCCGGGAGGGGAGGAGTTGGATATAATAATTATAACAATAAAAGTAACACAAATTTTAAAGCTATCAGCACTAGTTTGATGGTTTGCATGCATTTTCTCAGTAACTATGAATAATTATTTCTCTTACTTCTATTTTATAGATGAGTAAACTAAGACACAAAGAGATTAGCCCAACAGATACAAATAGCCCAAGCCATTCAGGTAGAACTAGAGTTTCAATCTAGGAAATCTAGAGTCTATGATCTTGATTGCTTGACACCTGACAATGTTTGTTGACCTAACAGTTAGGAAATTCCAAAAAGAACAACTGAGGGAGATACAAAAATTGCTTTCTGTAGATATCACACCCTGATTAATTCATCCATCCATCTACTCATTCATTCTGTCATTTCTCAGTGTAGCTAGAAGGGTCACATTATATCAGTTGCTGGGAATATAGAGGCCATTAGAACTCACAGTCTAGTTGGGGAGACATATCAATAAACAGACATTTATCCTTCTGTGCTCCAAGTGATAAGATAGAGGGAAACCAAGGGGCTTTGGGGGTACAGAAAAAACTATAAATCAGTTTAAAAAGGAACAACAGTGGTCTATCTTGGACTTGCATTCCATGCCTTTCCCTCTCTGTGTGTGACCTCTGCTTCCTCCCTACTCTGCTGGCTTCACAGTTCCTTCCAGCCCTTCTCTTGTTTTGGTACTTTGGTGTTTTCCTTGGTCTACCCAACTCTTGGATACAGATTCAACCTCTCTGTTTGTCTTTTCCCTCCTGACGTAGGTTTAAAATAAATTCTGGTTTAGCCAGAGGGACTTCTGTCCTGTAAGCAAATCTAAGCTCAGCCCTAAATGTGAGATCAGGGTGTCCAAGCCCTACTGCTCACGTGGCTCTGGCCTAGGAGAATTGGAAACCCAAAGCAGGGAGCTTTAAGGAGTGCAGAGGGATGGATGGGTGGGTGGATGGGTAGAAGGATGGATGGATGGATGGATGGATAGATGGATGGATGGCCTGTGTCTTAGATATTTTGCTTAGTTACCAACCTAACACACCAAGAAACTGACCCTAGTGATTAGCCAATAGCCCTTTTGGCTCAATCATTGTACACTGTGTTAATACCCTTACATTTTGATTCTTTGCTGCCAGTTATAATTCCACCTCTGCTGGCTAAAGAATCTTGCAAGTTCAGAATTAACTTTGAAGCAGGTCATGTAAATTTCCAAGGTGTTCGGTCTCTGAGAGCTTTTAGGATGTTGCATATTCTCCAGTTGCAGTCTCCCATTGGCCTGCTTCATCTTAAACAAAGTGTCTCCCATTCATCCGTAAATGAAGCATATCTTAGCTAAATGATTTTTTTTGTGTGAATTAGAGATAACAATTGAATTTGGCAACTAAGAGGCCATTAGTGGTGATTCTTGTTGGTCGGTGTGTTTGATGAAATAGATAGTACACTCTATTCCAGCTATGGAAGAAGTTTGAGCCAGAAGGAAGATGAGGATTGAAAAAAAAAAAGGGTGAATTGAGGTTCTGGAGATCGTCATGAGGTGGGGGAAGGTATCGAGTAAGAATGCTAGAGCAAATGTGAAAACTAGGCTAAGTCAGAAAGTGGCTATTAGAATACTGGAATAGACATAAGTGTAGCTGTCTCAGTGATTACAGTTTCAGGGTGTGACTGTGGGAGTGAGTGCTGAAGTAAAGTGGAGACTAGAGTTCCTGGAGTGGGAAATATTTTGAAACCAGTGAGACTCAGCATTGGATAGGCCTTGTAAAGAGATGCTGAGATCTTCCATGATAATGACAAACCTCCAGGTAGATAGGGAAACTTCAATGTAGGTCTTGGTCTCATTTAACATAAGGATGTGAGCAAGAGGCTGAGGGTGACAGGGGAGGTAGGTTTGATTGTATCTCCATCATTGGGTGGTGTCAACCTCAGAGGAGCAGGATGTTTGTTTGCAGATGGAAGAACAATAGTCTGGAAATGATCATGAGAGTCCTGGGAATATTGACACTCAAGCATATGCATGGGAAGTCTTAGTTTTTTTGTTTTTTCCTTAATATGTTTTTATTCATTATCGAGTAAGAAGAAGGGAAAGGAGGGAGGAGAGAGAGAGAGAGAGAGAGAGAGAGAGAGAGAGAGAGAGAGAGAGAGAGGAGGAATATCAATATGAGAAAGAAACATCAATCAGTTGCCTCCCAAAGAAGCCCCTGCCTGGGATTAAACCTGCAAACCCAGGTATGTGCCCTAGCGGGGGAATCCTTGTGACCTTTCAATGCATGGGATGGCATGAACCAAGTGAGCCACACCAGCCAGGGCACTTTTAGCTTTTGATAAACTTTCTGGGAAAATAATGTTTGTTTCAGTTGGTGGGTAAGGAGTAATAGTAATAATAATAGCCATCCTTTTAAGCATTAGTCCACACAACAGGCCTATGAAATAGGTATTTAAGTTCCCCTTTTCAAAATGAATAAATTGAGGGTCAATAGTATCAAGTGGCAGAGCTAGGATTTGAATCATGTCATGTATATCACCAAAGCCTTTGTTCCATCGTGCATGGTTAAGTGTACAGGTTCCAAAGAAGAAGAAAAAAGAGTACAGGTTCCAAATATGTGTGATTTCCTTATCTTCCATCCCAGACATAAAGTAAAGTATTTAATACAGTGCTGGTCCATAGTAAGGACTCAATAAATGTTAGCTACCAGGATTATTATTGTTGAACTATTGCTATTATTATTTCTGTTCCAGCTTACTGCAATACTTTATGCCTTTTCAGACAGACATGTGGGTAGGGCCATTTCTTTCCAATCAACAATAGATTATTAGATGGGTGATAGTTTGCAGTCTGGGAATCTGTAATCTGTCTGATGCTTTTAGCAAGAAGCTTGATATTTTTGCCGTGCCCAGTGCCATGTTTTCTGTGACTGGATTGCAATGAAACTGTACTTTGCTGCAAAGACACAGTGGGGTATCTTCCCTGTAAGAGTGGCCTCATAAAACCCTAATGCGGTGTACCATTACTGCAAGTCACTGGTTTACTAGTTAACTGAGAGTTAAAAAAAAAAAAAAAAGGACATGTGCATGAAACCAACAGATTGTAGAGTTGGCAAAGCTTTTAGAAATACTTTAATCCAATCCCTTTATTTTACCGATAAGGAAAGTGAGTCCCAGGGAGGGGAAGGGTCTCACTCAGGGTCATACAGCTGGCAGTAATTGTCTTTCCAACATTAATGTGAACAATCTTTCCATATGTCAATGAATGCACTGTTCTACCCCTGTAAGCACAATATCATGAGTATGATTGACTTTGCCTAACAGCAGAAAAAGCTAGCTTTTAGGTCTTTCAGGGCTCTGAATTCATCAGATCTCTAGTCAGGAAGTAGAGATCTTCTTATTGGTTGTGCACTCCTCAAGGAATGGGCCTGGTCTTATTCATGAGTTAAAGCACAGTTCAAATCCCAACTCAGCCATTTACTGGTTTAGGCAAGTCACCTAACCTCTTGGAGCCTCTATTTCTTCATTCCAAGTTAGGTAATAAGGCTTCTGTGACCGAATGTTTGTGAGCATCTGATGAGGCAAGATTCGGATACATTGTGCCTCTCTAATGGGCATTCAATAAGTTTGAACTTTCAGCTGATGTTTAACTAATGTAGTACTAAACACCTAGGCTGCATAAAAAATTAAGCAAGCCAAGGACCCTGCCTCCATGGAAGGATGAGTAGAGGTGAGGAAGAAGGAGACAATCAACAAGGATACAAGTGAACTAAGGATAGAATCTCAGGTCATGCTAAATGCTGTGAAGGGTTATAAAGACAAGAAAGTGAAATGATGTGAAAAAGAGTGTTTGGGAGAAGTGGACCGTTTCAGCTAAGAGTGGCCAATGGTGGCCTCATAGAGATGATATTTGAAAAGGACCTAAATCATAGGAAAAAACTAGGCAGAGATCCAGGAAAGGAGGGTTCCTGAGAGAAGCAGGAAGTCCCTGGGCAGGAGCAAGCTTGACATGTGCATGCAGTCAACAGCAAGGTGGCCAGTGTATCTAGCATGTTGAGCACAGTAAACAGGACATGATATTAGGTTGGAGACATTGTCAGCAGCTCCATCTTGAAGTTCTAGGCTATCCTGCAAAATTTGAATTTCATTATAAAATCAGTGGAAGTCCATCATAGTTTTTAGGGATGAGAGACCCTTGTATAACAAAGTACAAATGTTTGATCTTCGTCCCCAATTCCTGAAACCTGTGAAATTGCTGGAGGGAAAAGAGTCTATTTCATATACCAATGAGAAGACTGGTGGCTGGGACCTTAGGTAGCTTCAGCTTGAGGGTTGATTGTTGAAAAGACCAAGGCCTGATTAAGGAGAGGTTGGAACTTTCAGCATCACCCCTGACCACCAGGGAGGGAGAGGGGCTGGAGAGTGAGTGAATCACCAAAGCCAATAATTTAATCAACCCTGCTTTGTAATGAAACCTCCATAAAAACCCCTAAGCCACGGGGTTTGGAGAGCCTATAGTGGTGCACCCCAGAGAGTGCGGGGGAGCTACACACCCTATAGCTTGTTCTGTGTGTCTCTTATTTGACTGTTCCAGTGTTGTATCCTTTAGAGTAAACTAGTAATAGTAAGCAAATTGCTTCCCTGAGTTCTGTGAGCTGTTCTAGTCATCAAACCTATGATGGCAGGTGAGAATTCTACCACTGCTAAGTGAAATAAGTCAGTCAGAGAAAGATAAATATCACATGATCTCACTCATCTATGGGAAATAATGAACAACATAAACAGATGAACAAAAACAGATCCAGAGACAGGGAAGCATCGATCAGATTGTTAAACCTCAGAGGGAAAGTAAGGGAGTGTGGGGAGAAGGGGGAGAGATCAATCAAAGGACTTGTATGCATGCATATAAGCCTAACCAGTGGTCATAGACAGCAGGGGGGGGGGTGGGCACGTGAGTTGGGGGAGAGGTTGAGAAGGTAATAGAGGGATGAGGACAAATATTTAATACCTTAATCAATAAAGAAGTTTTTAAAAAATCTACAATGGGAGGGCTGGTCATGGGAACCTCCTCTTTATTGCTGGTCTGGCAGACATATGGGAGGCCTGGGCTTGCTACTGACAAATGCAGTCTTGTGGGACTGAGTCCTTAAACCTGTGGAGTCTGATGCTACTCTGGGTAGTTTCCAAACTAAATTGAGTTGTAGAACAGCCAGTTGTCTAGAGATTTAGAGAATCGATTGGTCTGAGGAAAAAAACCCATACATTTGGAGTCAGAAGTATTGTTGGTAAAACATCCCAAAAGGATAAACTTTAACTCACCTCGTTTACTGATTGTCTCAACTAATATTTATGGATGGCCCATTCTGGCCAGGCTCAGTTCTTAGTGCAGTGAATTAATCAAATAAGAACCCCTGGCCACATGGAGCTTGCATGCTAATAAATATGCAAAATTCAAGGAGGATATACTTCATGCTGGCTCTGTTCTGAGTGCTTTCACCTGGAGTAACTCACATGATGCTACCATCAGTCCTACAAGAGGCATACTACCATTATCTTCATCTTTAGAAAACAGGCATAAAGAAGTTAGTTTGTCCGTGAAAATACAGTTAGTGACTGATACAGTCCAACTTTGATAGTCTGTCTGACTCAGTCAGAGCCTGTCATTTTTTCTCTCCCTGAAAACCACCCTGAGGGTCCCTGACTGCTATGAGAATGCCAGAGTGGAAGTTAGGGGACCAGTTGGGAGGTGATGGTCAGAGAGTCAGATACTGGGACTTTCCACAACACTATGAGTACATACTATTACTCCCATTTTATAGATGAAAAAACTAAAGCTTAGTTCACACATCCAGTAAGTAGCAGATCCTAGATACTACCCTAACCCTTTTATTTCTGAAACTCAATATCTTTCCACTAGCATTTCCATTTCCTGCAGAATTGGAGAGCTTCCACACCCTCACCCTTCCTTTATGATCAAGAGACTAATTTGAAGTATATTTTGGCATCAAGATTATAAAACTGGGCATTTAAATTCTTATTCCCTTTTGGTAGGCATATAAGTAAAAATTAAGTAAAATATGGATATACCAACATATATACTTAGAGACACATATAAGATGTTTATTTTTATCATTTTAAATTGAAATATATTGTGAATACAGTGAAATATATAGATCTTAAGTGTACAGTTTGATGAAATTTGATAAGTATGTACCCTTATGTAATCAACACCCTAAATAAAATATATGCATGTGTATGTAGGTAGGTAGTGGGTAGATAGGTGGGATTTAAAATTATAACTGAGATGTTGAGTCTTCATATCATGATTAATGATGAAAACTTCTCCCACTCTTTCCTTTCTCTCATCCCTTCCTGCTTCTAAATTGACATTATTGTTCCCAGTGCATGGAGGTTGCACAGAAAACCAGATGTGGGTCAAAAGAAGACTTTGTCAAAAATAAAAACAAAAATAACTAACTGAACAACTAGCCATTTCTTAGTGCTTGTTGGAGGAAAATCACACTGCTATCCTCTCTGTTTTTCTGTGGAGGGGTCATGTGCCTCAGCCCACACATTAGCATGTGAGCCTGTTGTTCCAGTAAAATGAGTCAGAGTTCCTCAAGAAGGCAGGTTCGTGTGTCTCAGAGCTGTGTGTCAGCATCTCTGAAAAAGGTACAATGTACTGTATTAGTGTGTGTGTCTCTCTCTCAAACACACACACACACACACACACACACACACACACACATACACACAAACATACACACACACTTATTCTCACAGAAGATATCCCACAGCTAGCAAGCAGCAGAAGTGGGATTTGAACTCAAGCCTAAGGGACTCAAGGATGAGGCTTCCACCTCACAGCAGGGAACAGGAAGGACCATGGGGCCTGTATGGAGGGCTAAGCACATGCCTGCAGTCAGAAATGGGCTTGGGCTTGAATTCGGCCTGTACTACATATTGCCTTTATGACCTTGGGTACATTTTATTTTATTTTTTTTAATATATTTTATTGATATTTTACAGAGAGGAAGGGAGAGAGATAGAGAGCTAGAAACATCGATGGGAGAGAAACATCAACTAGCTGCCTCTTGTATACCCCCTACCAGGGATGTGCCCGCAACCAATGTACATGCCCTTGACCGGAATTGAACCCCCCGGGACCTTTCAGTCCGCAGACCGACGCTCTACCACTGAGCCAAACCGGTTTCAGCCTTGGGTACATTTTATACTGTTTACTTCCTTGATTCATAAAGTGAAGATAGATGATAACATATAGTCATATAGTCATTTTGAGGATTAAAAAGGTCATGTACATAAAGCAGTTAGCACAGTGCGTGGCACAGAGTTGGGACCTGGGGAATGCTGGTTAAACAGGTAACATAGCAGTGCCATGGAAATTGTCTGCTAGGTCAGTAGATGCCATTAGAAGTTTCTTTTGTCATACACCCTATCAGTTAAAAACATTTTGAGCTTGCATTCTCAATACATGGAAACTTAAGAATGGGCATACACATGGTCTGTGCTTGTGGATTCCATGCTATAAAACAGGTGAAACACAGCTGTCTTCATACTAACATTATGCAGTATTTTAAGGTGCACTGTACATTGAAGGCCATGTATGTTTTTGATGATTGCTTAATGCTTTTATTTGTGCCTGTGTATCTATATCTCAGACAGTATTCTTGATAATTTTGATTTTTCCCCCCAGCTCTTTTCTGACTAGGTCTTCATTGTTTTTACCTTACAGTGTAAAGGGCTAGTACCAAATATAAAAGTGTCTCCATTTTCTTCTTTTTTTTAAATCCTAACCCAAGGATACCTTTATTGATTTTAGAGTGAGAAGGAGAGAGAGAGAGAGAGAGAGAGAGAGAGAGAGAGAGAGAGAGAGAGAGAGATCTATGTGAGAGAAACATCAACATTGATTGGTGTTGATTTCTCCAGTTCACACCCTGACCAGGAATCAATTCTGCCACCTTTTGGTGTATGGGATGATGCTCCAACCAACTGAGCCACCTGGCCAGGGCACCATTTTCTTATTTATTTGAATCTGAATGATCAACATTACCTTTAATCCTCAGACTGAATCTTTTCCAGCTGGTTGCCCATTTTGTGAGGGTTGCTTTAAATAAACTAGATAGTCCCTATGGCCCCCTAGGCCATGTGAAGAACAGCACATAGCAAACCCTGGGAGCTGTGGACATAGAGGTGAGGGTTCCCATGCCTCTCTTCTGAAACCTCACATCTTACCTGGCCCATGACTCGGTGATGTTTGGACCAAATGATGGATCTGGTGACATTCTGTATATTAAGGGTTGGCCAGGCTTAATTAACTTCCTTATACTAAAAATTATATAAATGGCGCTTCTGGTCCTTTATTTCGGAATCCTAATGCAACACCTTGAGTTCTCCCTGGAGTGCATGCATGCCATTTTAGGAACACCGGCTAAAGAGATCTTCATTGTCCCTGTTATGATAGCTGTTGTCCTTTACTTTAGCCAATGAGCTATCAGGAACCAAACGCCTGTAAGTGAGGGTCACCTGGGCCTGAGACCTATGATGACCTCACTCCTCCCTATGGGGAGCTCATAATATAGCTCCCGAGGTGCCACACCCTGGTTGTTTCCTGTAGATCACGTCTCTGGACACTGCCAAGCTTGAGGTACCCTTTGGTGCATAGGTCTAGACTTCCCCATAGTCTCCCCAAATCTTAAGGCCATTGTTCCCCTTCCCTGGGAGAGGACTAGAAGATACCGGATCCTCCCCTCCCCAAGTTAGTGTGTCTGCCTCTTTGAAATCCCCATATTCTCCATGGGTGCTGAGAGCCCCTTCCTTTCCTTAACTTCATTTCCCTGGGTAACTTACCCCAGTGTAGCCTAAAGTCCTTCGGTAGCTCCCAGACCAGGCCACAGTGCATGAGAACTGGGTGTTTCCCGCGCCCACGCAGGCCTGGTGGTCGCCAACGCTGCTCCCAGAAGTGGTGAGCAGTGTGTGCAAACTGGTAGCTGGGCCCTGACCAGGCGGGGAAGGGTCAAACCCCATGAATGCCTCCTTTCATGGCATCGGGACAGGGCCCCTATTTTCTCCACAGAGACCCTCCACTCGCTTTCAGAAGTAACGATCAAATGTGAACTTTCATGGTTTATTTATAGCTCTGCTTTAGAGAGAGAGAGAAAAGAAGTGATTAAAATGCGATTTTACCAAATATTTTGTTTTTAAAAAGCTCCCATTGTGTGGGCAGAAAGGAAAGAGAAAAGTCACTGCATTCATTGTGCTGTCTAGACTCTCAAACAAAGAGGGTAGCGTGCTGCACATTAAGATTGTCCGGCTCCTGCCTGCTGACAAAAAAGTATGAGTTTTGAGGCCAACTTCAAATAGACCCCTTTGAACAGAAATATATTGTGGGGGGTGGCTATATTTAGCACGTGTCAGCATTTCCATAATAACTCAGTATTGTTATGCTGTGGTAATTTCCAGATTTATTGCAGCCAGTGGGTTCATGAGGTTTCAGTTTTATGTTAATTATTTGGAGAAATTAGAAAACACAGCAGTGCTATTTCTGATGACAGCGCTGTTCTCTGGGCATCCTCCTTACTGTGTCAGAGACCCACAGTGAGCCCTGCCTCCCAGGAGAGAGGAGGCTGAGCACCAGTTACTTTAACTGCCCATAAGCATAACTTTCCATTTTTTAGAATGCAATATTTTTTTCTTACCATTATCAAATCAATAGATGCCACAGTAGAAAATTTCAAAACACACACACACACACACAAAGAAAAAAAGAACAAGAGAAAGAAATATCACATGCTCTTGAACCTGTTCACATTTCAATACATGTTGATCCAGTGTTTACTGCGCCTGCATATGTAACTTGCACTTAGAACAAACAAACTTCTTGAGATAGAATTGAGGGACAACTATGTTTTTTTACTCCCATGGCTCCTTTATGTTTTTGCAGCTATTTTTTTTTTCTGCCCTGGTTAGAAATGCTGATAGTTGCACTAGTTTCTTAGATATGTACAAAGTCACTTGGATAATACAAAATTGATTAAGTTGTCTCTTAAGTTGTAGCCAAAATTCAGAAATGAGAATATATTTTCATCTGGAGATTCGACCTTTCCACACTCCTCCGGCTGAGCTGCTGCGGGAGAGAAGGGGCTGTGGTCAGTCTTCCTTCCTCATTCACTTTGTCCCCAGCACATTCGCTTTTTTTTCTGATGCATTGGAGGTGCTCAGAGGGCTCAGAGGAGAGAAGTTGGGCTTGTGGGAAAGTTCTTATCTAATCAGCATTGTCATGAATGGTCTTCATGCTCTCTTAGCCTAATGGGTGTTTATAGGCTCTGTCATAGATTGTGTTGGAGGGCCTCCACTTCCGGAAACTTCTCACAGTATCTTGTCTTTGTTAATGCTGCTCTGTTCTAGTATTTGCTTCTCCTCTCCTAATTCCTTAGAAATCCAGTAGATCTCTCAAGCTGACTCTCTGCTCCATGAGGTGCCATGTTGGATGGGACCTAAGACAGCCCATGGCAGCCTCTCACAGGGAGCCACATCAGGTCTAGAACAGTCATGCCTTTTGCAGTCTGACAAATGGTAACTGTGTGGTTGATCCTGGTGCAACCTGCCCTCCACTTATACACCAAGAGGCCAGCCAGCCCTGCCTTCCGACAGGAGCCACACTCGTTCCAGGATCCCACCACCTCGGGGACAAGCCGAGTCTGTTGGTCTCAGTGAGGCCTGCTCTCCTGACTTGTGAGGGGGACACTCCTCTCCCCCCCCTCCCCTAGAATGAGGACTGATGCACAATAAACCCACAGTTGTCTCCTGAAAACCCAGCTCTTTTCCTGACCTTCCATGTGGATGAAGGATTTAAGGGTTGATGCATGGGTCCTCAACCATCCCTTTTTCGAATCCTTCAGGGTGGTTTGTTTGCAGCTCACTTTGGTATCTTATGTCTGTCATCCTTAGATCTCAGTCAGATCTTCCATTTTAAGTGTTGTCTCACATGTACGGTCCTTGAATTCATTTATCTCGTACGTTCCCCAAAAGTGTACGCCGTCCCAGATGTTGAGTTTGGCAGCAGAAATAGTTATAGCAGTTCGTGTCTTAAGGAGCTCCCTGTCTAGCAGGGGAGATGGATGTGCTAAGAAGAAATCGCAGTGCCATATCATACATGCTCTGATGGCTGGAAGCACAAGCTGCTGTGGGAGGGGAAAAAAACCACCCTAGGAGGGAGGCAGGCAGGCAGCAGGATGAGTCAGAAAAGCTCTTCTCCATGGAGTAGACACCTGAGCTGAGTTCCGTGCTTACGTGTGTCCTTTTTCTTGGGAAAAAGTCACCTCTTTTTAAACGTTTGAAGTCTGTATTGCTGGTGTTTGTTTCTTAGTAATTTGCTTTAAAAACAAGCAGAGGTGATATGAAGAAAGGAAGAGAGAATCCCAGGCCTGCCTTTTGTCCTCAGGAAAGTGACATTTATGGGGAACCTACTATGGTGCAAGCTTCCTGACCCCGCCCATGCAGGCATTCCCGGAGTGTGGGCTGCAGCCTGAGCCCAGCCTGGGGAAGCTGGCCAGGGGGTTGCCGAGGCCTTCTTAGCAAGACACAGGGATTCTGTCAGGGAGTCAGAACTAAGCCTGGGAAGGAAAACATCCTGACACACATTGAGTGGGCAGAGCTCTTAAAACATCCTCCTGCAATGGAATGCCAACATGTCTGACTGTTGGCCCCAATCACAAAAAGGCCGGGGACTGCCCTTTTTTCGTTTTTATCCTTTGGCCATGCTTTCGTTTTCAATAACTTTTTTTATAACCTTTAAAATCTCCTCCTTGCTTAAGGCTGCTGTTTCTTTTCTGCTATCCATCTGCTTGCTGCTCTGAGCATCCTGACCTCCCCTCTCTGTACATTTTAATCTGTCGAGGGCAGGTATTTAGTTCAGAATGTTCTTGCCGTTCTGGGGGAAGAGTTGGTGGAGCATCCTTGCAGGAGGAAATGTGTGTAAGTGGTGAGCAAAGGAAGAAACCATCACATATCCTAACCCTGAATAACCATGAAAAGGAAGTTTGTCTGCATCCAACGTAGTGTTTGTCACACTACTGTGATCATGGTGAACGTCTTTTCCATTCTGTGGGAGCTACTTGATAGGACCCATGCGTTCTTTCTCTCTGTATTCCGTGTACACACATCGAGAGCTATGCTTGGCACATGGAAGGAGCTCGGTGTCTTTTACAAATAGTCTAGGTCAGCCGAAACCGGTTTGGCTCAGTGGATAGAGCGTCGGCCTACAGACTGAAAGGTCCCGGGTTCGATTCCGGTCAAGGGCATGTACCTTGGTTGCGGGCACATCCCTGGTAGGGGGTGTGCAGGAGGCGGCTGGTCGATGTTTCTCTCTCATTGATGTTTCTAGCTCTCTATCTCTCTCCCTTCTCTGTAAAATATCAATAAAATATATATTAAAAAAATAGTCTAGGTCAGGGGTGGGCAAACTTTTTGACTCGAGGGCCACAATAGGTTCTTAAACTGGACCGGAGGGCCGGAACAAAAGCAACCTGACCATGCTGGCACTCTCATCTTGGGCTGCTGATGAAGGAGCAGAGGGGAAAGCAAGAGAACCCTCTGCTCTTTCGGCTCCGCGGGCCGGATAGAACAGCCAAAAGGGTCGGATCCAGCTTGCGGACCGTAGTTTGCTCACGGCTGGTCTAGGTGCTGAGATTAAGAAGCAAACAGAAAAGCCTCTGGCCTCCTGTGGTTAGGGCAGGGAGTGGAGAAAACAGATAAGGAACCTATGAGCCAGTGCATCCATGGCACATGAGAAAGGAAGTAATGGTAAATAATAAACATGTGAGTGAGTGTGTGTGTGTGTGTGTGTGTGTGTGTGTGTGTGTGTGTAAAACTCACAGGAAGGTGGCAAGGATGGGGAGGGGCCAGCTTGTGTATGTTTTGAAGATACACAATGTCCTTGACATTCTGTGTGGTAGTCAGCTTTTTTACTCAGTTGCATGTGAATTTCATGGGACAAAGAGAATATCTTATGCCAATCTGTGTCCCTAGCACAGTGACTGTTACATAGTGAGTAATTAATAAATATACAGAATAATAAGATGTGACCCCGGAGTGATCACATCCTTAACAGTAAGGCCTCAATAGCTGCTTTGAAGACAGAGCCTCTTCTGAGGACCTGTGTTATGCTATTGCCCAAAATCTCCTTAGTCAAGTCTGCTGGACTCCAAAGTGTGGGTTCACGCCATCCCCCTAACTTTGCCATAGTTTTAACGGCAGTGGGAGACTGCCCAAAGACAGTGAACCATTTCAGTTCTATAATGGAACCAACGCCCTCTATGGTTGACATGGATGCTGTACACTCCAGACATGCCCACGCAGACGCTGCTCCTGGCTGCCTCCTCATTGTTCCCTTGTAAAGACCAGAGTGTCCTAAAGTCAGAGTCCAGAACTCAAGTCGAATGGACTTAGCCCAGAGGCCCATGTCTGCACTCTCAGCTTCAAAGACTGCTGGGGAAAAAAGCCCAAGGTGAACTGAAGAGGCCTTAGTCTATCCTCCTGTTCAGGGGCCAGGTGGGTTCTAGTCAGTTATTGTCGTCTGGAGTTAAGTGGATAGTGTGCTCAGTGGCTCATTATGTGGCATTTTAAGCCCAGGTGTCCAGGCCACGGGAAGGAGAAAGCATTGTTTCCCACCATTTCCTGCGAGCAGTCACAACAGCTTCACCTTCTAGGCTGTTTATGCCGTGGAGGCCTCAATATTCAACCTTTTGTTAAGCCCAGGCTGTGTGTTCCTAGGTGTACCTTTTAGTGTTTACTGGGGTTTTATTCCCATTGCCAGAGAAAATAAGTTCAGGGGAAAGGGACTAAATGGGTATCTTAAGGGGAAATGAATTCTAGTTAGAATCCCTTGCCTGGGACAAGCCTCACTTTGGGTTTAGCTTTCCAACTCCATGTTCTCTTTTGCAGGAGGCAATGGCAAGAATGAGCAAAGTTGGGAGAGTTGTGTTTCCCAGACTTGAGGATAAAAGGTAAGTTATGTTTTATATGCACAGTGCTCAGGAATGGGGGCATATAAATGCATGCAGCTCTAGGGCTGGAACAAGCCTTGGAGGTCAGTTAACCCAGTCCTTTCCTTCAATAGTTGGTAAAACCAAGTCCCAGAGAGCTAGAGTTTATTTCTGTTACCTCCCATCACGAGGTAGGGCCAGACCTGGGGGTCAGAGACAGGCGACTGAACGCCAGGCCAATACTCTTTTGTCTAGGTCAGTGGCCTGCAAACTCATTAGTCAGCAGAGCCAAATATCACCAGTACAATGATTGAAATTTCTTTTGAGAGCCACATTTATAAAACTTAAATCTCTTATAATGCGACTTCTTCAAAATAGACTTGCTCAAGCCGTGGTATTTTGTGGAAGAGCCACACTCAAGGGACTAAAGAGCCGCATGTGGCTTTCGAGCCTCAGTTTGCCGACCACGGGTCTAGGTCATTAGCAGCAAATCTGCCCTTCTCAGTTCTAAAATGTGGATCTCATATCTTCTGTCAAAGGACACAGTACCATCTGTCCATTCTTTTACCCTTTGCATCGCTTGGCATTGAAGGCTATATCATGACCTTGATCAGTACTTTAACCCCAGTCGAAAACCACTAATTTATTGAGCTCCTACTTTATTTAAGGCATTATGCTCATTAGCCATAGCTTTAGAGGGGAATAAGACACCATCTTATTCATGCACAAAGTTCATTTCAGAACAAAGGGTCAGTTCTACACAGTTGTCCAAGGAATTGAGGAATGGGACCCTGGGCAGTGAGAGGGGGTTAAGGCTTGAATGCTTAAAAGAAATTGTCAGATGAACCAGACAGGGAAGGACATTCTTGGTAGCGGGAATAACATGCAAATGGTGTCTGAATAAAGGTGAGAGCAGCATGGTATGTCAGCTAACTTCTACAAACACGTAATTCTGAAATGCACTGTATTAAATGGGGAATGGCGGGCTGTGAACCTGGGCATTGGGGAGTAGACTGGCCCAGTAGACTTGGGAGTCTGAGGCCATGCTAAAGACCACAGGCTTCTCCTGCAGGCAGAATGGAGGTGCTGAATGGACCTGGTCAGGTGCAGAGTTTAGAAAGATCCCCCTTAGAGGATGAATTGGAGGACCTAAAGGTAGAAGCAGAGATCAGGTGGAATAAGCCACGTGAGAGATGAAAAGACCTAAATCACTGGTAGTGTGTTTAAAGGCAAACAGCCCTGGCCGGGTGCCTCAGTTGGTTGGAGCATCGCCCCATACACCAAAAGGTTGTGGGTTTGATTCCAGATCAGGGCCCATACCTAGGTTGTGGGTTCAAACCCTGATCATTGGGGTGCTTACAAGAAGCAACCAATCTCTCTCTTTCCCATCTATTCACTGACCCTCCCACAACTTTAGAGGGAAGTCTGGTTTATGTTTTTATTTTTTTCTTTAATATATCTTTATTGATTTCAGAGAGGGAGGGGGAAAGAGAGATAGAAACAACAATGATGAAAGAGAATCACTGATGATCAACTGCCTTCTACACGCCCCCCATCCCCACTGGGGATGGAGCCTGCAACCCAGGCATGTGCCCTTGACGGGAATCAAACCCAGGACCCTTCAGTTCGTAGGCCTATGCTCTATCCACAGAACCAAACCAGCTAGGCCGGGAAATCTGTTTTTAAATTCTCCCAGTAAATCATGTGCTCCTTTTGCAAAGAATCTAGCTTCTGGCTGTCAGCTGGGAAACTGCCTATGACACAGTGCTCTAGCACCATCTGCAGGCTGCCTGAAGATTTGCATGTAGAAAGGGAGCCAATCTCCTCTGAGCAACTGACACATCTATCACCTCCTTGATTCAAATCACATTATTATCTGTAGGGAACATGCACTTAAATTAAGGTCTGTGCCATATAGGAGCAGCTGAATGAGTCTGGGGAGAACTTGGAGTGTGGAAAGGGGATTCACTTGATTTTAAAAGTCAGCATCACAGAAAGTATTATTTAGTGACTCATTTAAGAGAATCCCAAATCTTATCCATATTTACCTGTGGTCTTAGAGCAGTCCCTTACAAGTGCCTGAAAAAATTTTGTTCCTCAAAAGGCATCATGAACAGAATAAAAAAGCATCCCACAGAATGAGAAAAAATACTTGCATATCATATATCTGACAAGGAATTAATATTCAAATATCTAGAGAACCCCAAAAACTCAACAACAAAACAAACAATTTGGATCAAAAATAGGCAAATAATCAGTGTGGCACAGTGGATTGAGCATTGGCCCATTCACCAACAGGTCGCTGGTTTGATTCCCAGTCAGGGCACATGCCCTGATAGCAGGCTAGATTGCCAGTAGGGGTTGTACAGAAGGAAGTTGATCAATGATTCTCTCTCATCATTGATGTTTCTATCTCTCTCCTCCCTCTCCCTTCCTTTCTCTGAAACAGATAAAAACATATTTAAAAATAGGCAAAGAACCTGAATTTAGACATTTTTCCAAAGAAGGTATGTAAATGGCCAAAGAAGACATGAAAAGATGCTCAGTATCTCCAGTTATTGAGAAAATGCAAATTAGAAATATAATGAGATATCTCACACCAGTTATGAGAGAAACTATCAAAATATATGGATATATGCCAACTTTTGATAAGGATTTGGGGCAATTGGAACCTTGTCGGTAGAAATGAAAATGGTGTGGCCACTGTAGAAAATAGTGTGGTGGTTCCTCAAGAATTAAAAATATAATTACTATATTTTCCAGAAATTCCAATTCTGGGTTTATACCCCAAAGAACTGAAAGCAGGGGCTCAATGATATATTTGGATTCCCATGTTCATAACAGCATAATTCACAGTAGCTAAAATAGAGAAGCAACCCAAGTGTCTGTGAATGGATGAATGGGTATATAAAATATAGTATATACATACAATTTAATATCACTCATTCTTAAAAAGGATAGTCTGACATATGCTACAATATGGACCTTGAGGATATTATTTTAGATTAAATAAACCAGTCACAAAAAGACAAATATTATATGATTCCACTTATATGAAATAATTATAACAGTCAAAATTATAGAAAGAAAGTAGAATGTGATTGCCAGGGGTTGGGGAGAGCAGGAAATAGGGAGTTATTGTTTAACTAGGGGCCCAGTGCACAAATTCATGCATCTTAAAAGGAACCATGGACTGTGAAGCTGTGGTGGGCACAGGGATGGATTTTAGCCCACCTGTGCTCCTGCCCAGCCTCTCCTGACACTGCCCTTCTCCCCCTGCCACCACTCCCACACACTAACAGTGCAGAGTGATTGGGGCCATCACCATCAGTAAGTTTGAGTAGTGGCTGCTGCCCTGATTGCCTCTCAGGAGCAAGGGGAGATAAAGAAATCCTCAGAGGCAATCAGAACCGGTGCTCGGTGCCTGCAGCAGGTGCAAGTGGGGCCAGTGCTAGCAGCAGGTCTAAGTACCAGGTGAGACCGCAGTGCATGGGAGCAAAGAATTTTCAGTAACCACCAGAGGCTCACCCCATGACAACAACCAGCACCCAACCTTAGCCTGCTTACCTACTCCACTATCCTGCTTCAACTGACACCCGCCATGTTCTGAGCTCTGCCACCTGCTGCCCACACCCGTCATGTTCCATATGCACCCCGGTGGCAAACATGTCATAGCAACTGGTTATTCAGTTGTTCCGCTGTTCTGTTTATTTGTGTATTGTAGAGAGATGGGTATAGAATTTCAGTTTTTAAAATAAAAAGAGTTCAGTGGATGGGTGGTGATTATGATTGTACAATAATGGTAATGTTCTTAATGCAGTAAACTGTATACTTAAAAATGGTTAAAAAGGGCAAATTTCATGCCATGTGTATCTTACCAAAAATAAATAAAAATAAAAGAAGAAGAAGAAACAGCAGGAGCAGCACAGGTGGGGAAAAAATGGTTTGGAACTCAGCTTCCCATTGTAAAAAAAAAATTTAAAATTATAAAAAGGAAAAGCATCCATCTCTTGGTGTTCTAAGATAATAAAAATTATTTGAGAACACTCATTCACATTGCTTAGTATTTGAAAGCTCATGGAATATATCACATTTTCTTTTTTCAAACTATTATCACCCTCTTAAAGCAGGGAAATTTAGGATCAGACAATTATAAAAAGTTGCCCAAAGTCGCTCCAGTTCCTCTGCCTACAAAGATGATGTCTTTCCCACTGGACAAAATGAGACCAATAAAGTTGCTGCAGAGTTATCAGCATTAGCAGTTTTGAGATCCCCAAGTTAGGAAGTTCATCTCAGAGAGTGAAAGAGTTGCTTAGTATTAAATTATTGAATATCATTAAGAGGAGAAAATTGCTATCCCCAACATCATTATATAATTAACTAGAGGCTCAGTGCATGAAATTCATGTGTGAGTGGGGGGAAGGGGTCCCTTAGCCCAGCCTGCAACCTCTCCAATTCGGGAACCCTCAGAGGACATCCCTCTCATGATCCAGGACCACTGGCTCCTAAATGCTCACCTGCCTGCCTGCCTGATCGCCCCTAACTGCCCTCCCCCTGCTATCCTGGTCACCCCCAACTTTCCCCCCAACTGGTTGCTCCCAACTGCCCTCCTCTGCCAGCCTGGTCACCCTTAACTACCCACACACACACTGGCCTTGTCAACCCTCACTGTCCCCCCTGCCAGCCTATTCGCCTCACCTGCCCCTCCACCGACAGCTTTTTAGGTAGGCCTTATAATTACTCTCATTGCCACACGGGGAAATTTTGGTACAAACGGATTAAGTACTATATCCAAGGTCACAAAGTGAGTAAAGTCCAAGCTGCAATTCAAACCTAGGTGTTTGAGCCCAGCTCCTAAAGCTCTGTTTGGCCCCAGCACAGTTCTTGTGTGACCATAATGCTTAAGATAGAAATGCTGGGGGAGGGGACTCCTATTACTCTCATTAGCAGGTTGACAAGTAGAAGTTTCAGAACTATTCATACAATCGCTCTCCCCCAATTCTCGAGCGTGCACTAACATTCCCTCATGAAGACTTCCTTTCAGAGCACCTCAAGACACACTAACCTGGTTTCATCAACCCTTCACCCCCAGTCAGCTCCTCCCAAGAGGGAGGAGTAAGGACAGAGTGCAAGTCTTCAAGCTGCCTTGTCTCTCTCAAGATTGGGCTGCCCTGCCATCTGACTCATGGCCAGCCCCAAGTTCTGACAGGTCTCCCAGAAGAGTCAGCTGGAGAGTACTGGAGGGCAAGGTCCTGGGTGGGACACCTGCAGGAAAGAAAGGCGTGAGTCACGTGATTCTAGGGCTCCACAGATAGAGCAGTCTGCAGAGGAAATGTAGGCGTGGAATCTGCAAAGAGTGACTAAAATGTTTCATCTTGTCTCAGGTGAGGCTGTGGTTTTAACCCAGTCATCAAACCTGGGATTAGTCATGTACAAAGTATGTATTGAAGCTGGGAATGTGAATGGTCCTGGGTTCAGCCTGTACATCACTGAGGAGGCTTTCAGTCAGACAGACCTGAGTGTGAATTCCAGCCCTGCTGATTTTTATTTATACTACTTTATTTTTTTGTGTTTTGTTAGTTTTTTAAAGAAGTTCTTGGGTTTGTTTGTTTGTTTGTTTTGTGTGTTTATTTGTTTATATACACACACACACAGACTGGCAAGGCTATTTATATGTGCCTCTCTGAGAAAATGTTTTTGCTTCTACAATGGAGATAATAACACTCCATGCAGGTTAGAGATCATAGAGATAATGCTACCCATTGCTCAGGAAGGTGTGTGAGCATTGAACAAATGAGGGGTGTCTGCAAACCCATCACAGATACAGTCCCATTCTAAATGTAAGGGGAAGCTGCAGAACAGCTTGTCTGAGATGGTTCAACATATCCCTTTGTCCCCCACAGATATTATGACAAGAAATACCAAGTGTTCATGAAGCTGGTTGAGCACCAGAAGGAGTACGCAGCCATCATGAAAGGGGACTGAGCAGAGCTTGCAGGTGCCGGCGCTGGAAGGTCCTGAGGCATTGCACCAGGGACCTCTGTCCCTTCATCTGCTATTCGAGACCCCTTAGGTATCATTTCATCATCTCTGTATTGTCTTTCAATAAAGAAAACCAATACATGTGCAACCAGAACTAGAGGCTTCCATTGACAGTACCACCATTGTTTGCTTGGTAGTTTCCACAGGCACCTACATGGAGACAGACATTTCACATGGAGTCATAGGATCTCCTATGGGACTAGGTTTGGGGATCATTCAAGCTGGGGGTGGGGGAAACAGAAATGCGTGCTTGTTAATTGATTCAGTGTCAGCCATTAGATGGGAGACTTACATAGCTTTAGGTAGGTCATCTAATGTCTATTCTATAGGTGGCTAAACGCTGTTGTAAGCTTTTTTTGGGAAAAAATTCAAACTTACAGAAAAGTTGCAAAAAATAGGAATGATACAGAGGAACACCCAAGCACCTAATTTTTATGTTTTCACATCTACCTCATTTGTTTTATCATTTGTATGTTCTCTCCACACACTTGTATACACATATATACATGTATGTATGTCTGTCCACACACATTTTTATTAAGTCATTTGAGAGTACATTTCAGTCTATTTAACTTTTATACAATACTTTTAATTAATCTGCCATTCATATTCCAGTTTTTTTCAATAACTGAGTAATATCCTTTATGGCATTTTTCTCCCTCCAGTACAGGACTCAGTCTAGAATCAGATATTGCATGGAATTGCAGAATCGTCATCTTGCAATCATCATATTAAAGACAGGTACAAGCAGGAATCATCAGTGGGTCCAGGAGGGAATTTCGATGAGTAACAGGATGTATGCATGTTCTTCAAATGTCTCCTCACAGCTTGTTTATTAGCTATAAGAGGAAAAGGAATGTTAACTATACAGGGAAGAAACAGGACAACATCTTGATTGGGTGATCAGAATTAACTGCAGCTGGGCAGATGGACATCCTGTGCCTCCAGATGTGATAGCCTGAGAAGGACACAGCATCACACTGGCTGGGAATGGAAAGCCTGAATCTCTTCATAAGGAGACATCAGACAAACCCAAATGGGCAGCATTCTATTCATTTAATGCACTATATTCTTTAGCAATGTCATAAAGACACAGAAAGGCTATGGAAAAGTTCAAGATTAGAGGAAATGAAGGAAACAGGATGGCTGAAAGCTTTTGATGTAGACAAGTGTTTGAAAAAAAAAGTTGTTTTAGTTGATACCATAATATGCACATCACACCATTTCCGATGCGAGAGTAAGTGCTAATGTCACAGCTCAGATGAGTTTGGGTAGAGGGCATATGGGACTTTAGCAACATAAGTCAGCAGGAATCAAAGAAAAATCCAATACAACATTGTCAACAAAAATCATTTAGAACACAGATCCTGGGTCAGGTACTGAGGTGAGCGCTAGGGTAGAGGGATAAATAAAACATGTCCCTGCCCTCGGGGAGCTCCCAGTCTAATGAGAGACAGAGACAGAGCAAATCAATGACAGCACATGGTGAGAGGTGCCCAATAGGAGAAGGCACCGGCTGCCAAGGAGCATGGAGCAGTCCGAGGAGGAGGCAGCGGTTGACAGGTGGGAAGAAAAGCAACATGGCACAAAGGCTTCGCTGTCTAGAAGCTGTGTGGCTTGGAGAAAAGCCCTTAATCTTCTTAAGCCTCAGTTCCCTCATGTCAAAAATGAAGATATTAACAGCACCTACTTTACAGGATCATAAGGAGGGTTAAATGAGATCATTCCCATAAAGCACTTCAAACCACTTCATTTCATTTTCTTGACTATGCTTATCTTTTTGCAGGGCCTGACATCTAGAAGATGCTCAGAACAATAACAATCAAAATTCCTGAGTAGGATGACCCCACCCGGTTGCAAAGGCCAGCTCTAAATAGCATTCAACTGTATTCAGAGGGCATAAAGATCTTAGCTGGCAAGCTCCAGGGAGAAGGTGGGTGTGGGTATGCGGTGTAGACACAGGAGGAAGGCCAGTTCATTCACCTCTCCCAGAGGCTTGGGATCAGAGGATTTGGGGGTAGGTTCAGCACCTCAGAAGTCAGGTACAACAGGATCCAGACAGGATGTCAGGACAGTCAGACAGGCTTGAGCTGCCTAAGCTGGTCGGCACTGACTCAGAACCTGTGGCGGGCCTCGGCCTGCTCCTGCCAAGCAGTGCTGAATGCTGAGAACCCAGAGGTGTGTCAGTGAATGACTGCCAACCCCTTCCCAGGTCCTCCCTGAATGATCTCTCTCCAGTCCTCCCTGCAGCCCTGAGAGGCAGGCAGCCTGAACCTCTCGTTCCCATTGGAAAAGTTGAGGCTCAGAAAAGATCAGCCACTTGCCCAGAATCTCTCAGCTGATTCAAATCCAGATCTTTTGGGGTTCAAAGCTTTGGGAGGGGGCGCCCCCTTGTGTCCACTGGAGAGGAATCATGCCCACCGGCTGCTCTTTGGTTACAGTGCTCATGCCAGCCCTGGTGACCAGCCCTGGGGGCTGTCATTCTCTCAGGCAACTCATATCCAAACAAAACCCAACTGAGGGTTCCCACTGCTCTACAGGAAAAGGAACACACAGAGATAAGGCAGGGAGCATTATCTAGGGACCCCTAGAAATGCTCTGGCATCTCAGCAGCGAGGAGCAGCCTAGAAGAAGTGCTGAAAGACCTCCGGAGATGCTAACCCTCTTGCCCTCGGCCTCCCCCTCTGTCAGTGGGGTAAGCCTGCTACCTACCTTCCTTGGGTTGGAGGTAAGGAGTCAAAGAACTGTGTCCAGAGCCCCTAGCACAGTGCCTTGCAGACAATAGGCACTCCACAAATAATGTTTCTACAGTGTTCTTTGTGCCACCTGGCTAGCAGGTTAATCCCGGAGAAAAGAATTCTGATTCCTACCATAAAGCCAGCGTTTGCAGAAAATGTACACGTCTCTGTGGATTGCTATAACTATGTGCAGCTCGATAATAAAAACTATCGTGACTCCAACACTCACCTTCCTGCACTGGGAAAGGAGGCTTTAGTGAAGGCACACCTGTAATATAGAAGTAGATTTAGCTTCCGTGAATAAGGATTAGAGTGCAGCCAGAGCCGTTTGTGGGTTTTTTGTTTTGTTTTGTTTTGTTGCCCACTGAAAGCTTTCCTTTGCCATTGAAGCGTTGCTCAGCCAATCATTTTGCCAAAGAACATGCTAGGGCTTTAGTTTTGGTCACAAATACTTCCCACATGTGAAGGATGTAAATGTGACTTCTGAAGCATCCTGAGAGAACACGCTGGGGGAGAGAAGTGGGGAGACAAGGGGAGGGGGGGGAAAGATCAGAGTGACAGAATGGTGGGACAGGCTGCAGAGCTTCCTTACACCACAGGACCCCAAGCCAGAGCATGCTGGACTCCAAAGGAAGCATCCAGAAGGGACCCCCTCTCGTGGGGACACCCTGACTTGGATTGGCCTTGATATGCAGAACAGTCTATGTTGTTGCCAGTTGCTTTAGGAGTGAGGGATGAAGGGGTAAAAGTCCCAAGGGGAGAAGTACAGATATTGTGAGACATCCCTGGAAGCTTCCAGCTTTGAGAAAGTACCGACCACCAATCCGCAGGTGAGGGTAACAGGCTGGAACATTAAGGTCTTCATGTTAACATGGTGTGCTGTCTAGGACAGGCCTGGAGACAGTCGTGTTTTTCAGGTTTATCTTCTGCCTCTGGCCAGTGGGCTTTTGTAGGGCACTGACCCTCTTAGGGCTGCTGTTCTCTGTGCCTAAACAGCTCCTGGCATGAGTGGGTGCTCAATAACTAAATACACAAACACAAGTCATTTTTCTGCCCAAAGAAGACTGAAAGAACTAAAAATATCTCCCAAATATCTCACTTCAGGTCAGTCTGTGATATGCATTAATGTGCCTTAAGTGAAGAAACAGAAAACGTAAAAAATGTGACATGGTCATGAAGTGTTCAAAACATTGTGCCTTATACCTAAGGACTCGCATACATGCACACACATGCACATACACACATGTGTAACCATACACCTCATTTTGGGTTGTCACTCCAGCTCAGAAAACTTTTGTGAGTTTTCGGTGTTGTTATAGACCATTTCCTGTATGATCTCTAATGGAAAAGATCATAAAGCCCATTGTTCACCAGGGTACATATGCTTTCAGAATTCAAGGGGCATAGTTACAAATAATTACCATCAAAGGATTTCACATGAAGGGCATTGTCACTAAACAAGAAACTAATGACCGTGGGGAGCTGTGTAATGTAATTATGCTTCAGAGGGGCCTTCTGATGAATTACAGAAGAATCTTTGTGCTGTCTCGTGTCTCCATAAATACACTTAACTGCTATTGACAGGAATAGGGGGGGAGTCTTGAATATAAAAAGCTTTTTGTTTTCTTTTCCAATTTCTAAAGGGAGAACTTAAAAAGAAAAAGTACATTTTTAAAAAGGATGTTTCTCCCGGTACTTCTGAATATTTGACAATTATGTAAAATTTGGAAAACAAAAATACCTTAAATAAAAACAAAGACGAATCCTAATCCAGGTTTCTCAGTCTATCATGAACTCACCCATTCATCATATGGTTAATTTCCATCCGAGTATAAAATCATTTAAAATTCCATATTGGAATAAATGTTTCTAAAGACCTAATTTTTATTTAAGTCATGCTTGAAGTCTTTTTTAAAAATATTTTTTATTGATATTTTACAGAGAGGAAGGGAGAGAGATAGAGAGCCAGAAAAGTCAATGAGAGAGAAACATCGACCAGCTGCCTCCTGCACACCCCCCACTGGGGATGTGCCTGCAACCAAGGTACATGCCCTTGACCGGAATCGAACCCGGGACCTTTCAGTCCGCAGACCGACACTCCATCCACTGAGCCAAACCAGCCTCGGCATGCTTGAAGTCTTGATTAGAAGTGTTTCCTTTTTAAAATCTAGGGTGGGCAAAGTCAATATGATGCCTTCTATTTGATTGTTTATCATTTCCATAGTGATTGTATGTATATTATCTCAGCTGCTGCTCATAGTAAATTAATGAGGTTGGCCCAACAAAGGTTGGGATCCCATTTTACAAATACGAAATCCTGGTTCTGTGAGTTTAGATAATTGTCCCATAATCCAGTAGTTGGAACGTGGAGGCAGGACCACTCTGCTACTTCTGCCAGAATAAATTCAATTAGCTTATTTATGTAACATAGGGTGATGCACTAATTCGTTAATTGCCCTCCCCTCCGTGGTTCCCCTCTTTAGCAGATGCATACATATCTGGGAGGCTGCTTCTGATGCTCATTGGTTGACCAGAGTTCTGTTATTTCTATTTGCAGCACAGGTAAGGGGAGAGAGGCTCGAGCCATGGAGCCACTGGGTCCTGCCTTCAGATCACGCCTCATTACTTACTCATGCAAGCTAGTTAACCTCTGAGTGTCTGTTCCTTACCTTTAAAGTGGGAGAAAAGAAATGGGATGATACTTCCAAGTGCCTGGCACAGTGCCTGATTATAAAATCTAATGCAACAACTATTGGTTTTTCTCCTCAACCAGTCCATTTTTACTTTATAGGATTTCTAGAAGCATTACTCCTGGCCAAGTTGGACAACCCTATATCCAATGTCTACAGATGAAACTTCTATGTTCCACCAGTGATAACCAACCACTATTGGGCTCTTACTATTCTGATTTCCCCCTTAGGGTCAGAGTCCCGGAATAGTTGCTGTTGATGCATAAAGAGGGCCAGCATCTGGTTGAGGAGAGAGGGGGCATTCGTAGAAAGAGATTGGACAATCATAAAAGTCTCATGCTGGGTGCCCAGTGTGATGAAGAACCAGGTGGAAGGCTTATCTACCTGCACTCAGTGGACAGGTGCTGCCAGAGGCCCAGGGAGGACAGTAAGGTAGGTCTGTCTAGAAAGACTCACCTGGAAACAATGAAAACTGAAACGTCTAGCCCTACCTTTCTCAGCATTGCTAAACTGCAGGTACTGGGGGCCTGTCCCCTGAAGATTTGGCTCTGTTCCAACCCGGAAGTAAGCCAGGCTGTACACACTCAGCCCAGCCCAGCCCAGCCCTGGCTCTTCCCTCCGGGTGAGTGGAATTCCTCTTTCTATCATTAGCCTTAGGCACCTGAAACCTGGCCAAAGTGCAGGCTTTCTCCCCTAAAATACAAACATATTGGTCCAATCTGGAATGCCCCCTTGAACTGCAATTATCCTTACACCAGGTACAAAGAGAAATGAGGGCTCTCACCTGGTTCAAGGCATTCTTCCTAAGTATTTGTCACAGTCCCTACCTTGCATTGAATCTTATGGTACATGAAGGCCTTGCTTGCTTATTCTCTTACTTATGGCCTCACTACTCCCCTCAAATTTGGCTTTCGAAACTGTCTCCATGGATAGAATTTTGGCTCTCCCTCAGCCGTAGGTGGGTTAAATTCTTCCTGCTGCTCTGACTTATGAATCAGCTCTCCCATCCCACCTGTCCCCAAAAAGCCCTACCTCAAGTTAAACAGTATGGAAGGCTTAGCTTCCTGCATTCAGCAAAGAGCAACTGAAGGTGAGTGAGTGACTTGTCTTCCATTTTCCCCCTTAGAGCCAGAGCCCTGCCTTGAATTGTAAGCTCCTTAGGTGGAGCCCTGATACTTACCTAGTGCTCACCGTTCTCTCCTCCTGGGCCAAATCCACCTCAGTAATCCTCCAGCCACCTGGGCTGTGCTGCTGCCCAGACAGACCTCCCAGAGCGAATCCAGGGCACTCAAGCATACTTTCTGGCTAGAAACTTCCACTGCTGTGCCAACTACACTGATGTAAGATAGCCATGGGAGATGTTCTCTGAGTGCTTTCTGTTTTGGGGCCCTTGTGGTTAAGTGGCCTCTTGTTCATGAGCTTTGAGAAATGATGGGTGTTATTTCTGGACCAAGTCTTTGATTGTCAGAGAAAGCACCCCTGGAGCTTTCTTTTCTCCTGGACAGCAGCCAGCAATGTGCCGGATAGGGATTCTCCCTCAGCCGGGTTCCAGAGTGAAGATGCCTCAGAGCAGATCACCCAACAAATCCACAACAAACGTGTAGATGGAGACATAAATCCTTGTTGTGAGAAAAACTGGGGTTTTTAAGGTTGTTTCTTACCTCAGCATAGTCTTTCCTATCCTTATTGATATAACTTCTGTATCTGACACGTCTCATACTATCAGAGCCCATATGAAGCTAAGTTTGCCATGATCAGAACAGCATGCTCAGTCTTGCTTTCTTATTGGTACATGGGGTAAGACTTCTAACTAAATTACTTCCTTTAGTCCCATCCCTGAATAATCCATCATGCTTCCTTTCCCCACTATTTGTATGTTCATCACTTAATCTCCCAAGAGTTTTGACCCATCAGAGAAGTTCTGCTCAGAGCATTTTATTGCTTTGGTATGGACCCTAGATAACCAACTGTTTGTAAGGTTTTGATCTGACTTTTATGAATGTTTCTTTTTTTGTGAATAGGAGGTTTATTAGGCAAATTAATAGTGACTTAATGAACTCTAGTTGTTTTACCTAATTATAGAAACAAGATGCTATTCACCACTATCTCAATTTATTGCATTCACTACTTTACTAGCTCAAATATTGTCTTGCAAATGAATGAATAATTATTCATGTCTAAACTAGACATAAAAAATAGGATCAATAAAGCCCTCTACTTAGAGATACATTATAAGAAGTCTTTAAATTAAAATAAATTGTTCTTTTATTAAATTGGAGCTTTAGAAGCACTGTAGATTAAGCCATTGGGATGGCAGGTGTCAAATCCTAACTAATATTACAATCCTCCATTTCCTTGTGATTTTTTTAAAATGTATCATTTCTATTTTTTTCTAACTGGGAAGTCTTCCTCCTCTCTGTAATATATGTCAGATGGAACACTCCCTAGCCATATACACCTAAGGGCCCACTCTCACCTTCTCTCCTGGGTACACTCTAACCTTAAATCACACATACACACATATATATCACAGGCAATCTTAACATATTGTTAAGACTAGCTAAAAAGAATAAAAAGCTCTTTCCTTGAGATCAAGCAAATACCTAAAGGAAATATATCTCACATTGGCTATGTTGTGACACGTGAAGTTACAAATACTAATTTTCATGTATTGCTTGAAAGTGGAGCTGATGTAAATTCCAGTATTATATATAAATTGCAATACCATCTTTTTGACAATATGCTTCTAAGATTTTTGGTGTGTTTTTTTTAAAAGTGTGGGCATATAATAGAAGATAAACACTTGTTACAATTAAAAGGGGATTTGAAGAAAGCACACATGTATTTATTTTTTGTGCAAATGTACGTTTTCCTTCTTAACATCTACACGGTAATTTTTAAAGTATAATTTGCTAACAGATGGCGTAGCGGTTCCACACAGGTGTTGTGTGGTGCCGGGAACATATTGTGCTTCCATGTATTCAACCATATGCTCAATCCCGCTCTTCTTCCAACAAACACTTCATAGACTTCCTGCTATTTATAGCAGGAGCATGGATCTGGCCTTGATAGCACCTGCTCTTTTTAGTACATGGACTTACCAGGAAACTTCTGGAAGCTTATAAATCGACAGGAAATAAATACAATGTTGACTTTGTTTTAACAGTGATGGAGCTGGTAAGGAAGTAGTTAAAAAAAAACTTTTATGACTGTAAATGTAGAATGGGATAACAATGTGTAACCCTTTTAAACCTTTTATTATTTTGCTCTCCCCACATCCTTTTGCATTTGTATAAAACCTTAACTCAGAGTTTTAAAAATTATTGTTTCTCATACTCTAATTACAATTCTCATTTTCAAGAATGACATTCCGTGTACCGATAAGAATAACTAATCATAGTGGCTTGCATTGGATAAATGCTCTCAAAGGCTTTGGGGTCCTAGTAAAGATCACACCATCCAATGTAAGATCAGTGGTTCCTCTAACCAGGTGATTCTCACTCCCAGCCCCATATCAGAATTACCTGGTGAGCACGGAGTCTGTCTCAAGAGATTCTATTCTGGGATGCGGCCTGATGTTGGTATGTTTGAAACTTTCCCCAAATAATTCAAAAGTGCATCTGGCATTAAGAATCACTGCCATCTCACTGTGGCTACAGCCTCCTGCTGGCACTGGGATGGGACTCTGTGGATTCTATCAATAATAACTAACCCTGCAAGCTGTGTGTGTTTCACACATGTTAAGCAGTGTCACAACCACCTTACATTCCTTTCTACAGATGAGAAAACTGGGACTTGGGAAACTTGCTAGTAACGTAGTTCATAGAGGCAGAGCCAGGAACCAAGCGATGCATGCTCTAGAGCCCACAGTCGTATCCAGCGTCCACCCCTGTTTGGACTGGATATACAGTATTATGATCACTACAGAGATGATCCCTGATCAGGGAGGTGTAGTTGAGGGGGAGAAATTATTTTTAACTTCTCATTTTCAAATAATTATAGTTTTACAAAATAGTTAGAAATGATACAGAGTCTCCATACACATTTCCTCTCGCTTCTCCTAGCATTGACATGAGTACAATGCTATTAACTGAGCTACAGATTTCAGTAGACTTGACCAGTTTTCCCACTAGTGTTCTTGTTCCGGGATCCCAGGCAGGACATTGCGTTTAGTCGACAGCTTCTCAGAATTTCTTTATGGTTTATGACCTCGACACTCCTGGAAATTGATGGTCAGGGGTTTTGTAGGAAATCCCTTAATTTGGGTTTCCTGATGCTTTCTCAAAATAAACCGGAGTTATGGATTTGGGGGAGGGGGGTGAATAAAAGTCAAGGATACATGCTATAAACACAATTTATCACCAGTGATGTTAACCTTAATCATCAAGTTAAGATAGCGTATGTCAGATTTCTTTACTGTAAAGTTACTATCTTTTTCTCTTTTCACTTAGAAGTGAGTGACTAAATCTCACCCACACTCCAGGGGAGAGGAATTAAGCTCTACTTCCTGGAGCAGGGAGCAACTATATTTATTATTTGTAATTCTTTTGTAAGAAACATTTGTCCCTTCCAGTTATTTACTCATTTATTCAGTCATTTATATCAGTATGAATTCATAGATGTTTCTTTTATTCTTTAGGTTATAATCCAGTGCTATCATTATTTATGTATATATGTTTTTCAAATTGTTCCAGTTTTGGCTCCTTGGAGCTATTTTAGTTTGACTACTGTGTCCTTTTCACATATCACCATCTTTAAAAGCATTTCTTTGCTTTCTGTCACTACAAGACGCATCAGGCTCATCCTGTGTATTTCCTGCCTCAGCCTTAGACTCAATCATTCTCCAAGGAGCCTTGTTAGAAACCAAGATGTGGGTGCTAGCTATACTTCTAGGCCCTCTCAGTGGTCAGTGCCAGAACATTTATGAGTGCATGGATACTAACCCGCATATATACCATAGTAAATAAAAGCCCAAATAGGTTGTTATAAATGCCATGAAGAAAAGTGCCATATTTTATATTAATGTATTATAGGTTTGATTTAATACCAATGATGTGAGGTGGAGGTCAAGATGGTCTTCTTTGAAGCAAGAATAGTTATGCTGACATCTGTTGAATGAACAGGCAATAGCCAGATGACAGCACATCTGAAGAAGCATCAGGTTAAAGGAGCTCAATGGAACTGAAGAACTGGAAAAGCTCCATTGTGGTGGGAGTAAATGAGCCAGGGCCTTGAAGCCATGGTAAAGATTTCAGATTTTGTCATGAATGCAATGGTTTGCCATGGACAGGTTTTAAGTAGGGGAAAGAGGGATATCCCAGTTCACATAGAAATGGAGGCATGTGGCCAACACCGGTTTGGCTCAGTGGTAGAGCGTCAGTCTGCGGACTGAAAGGTCCCGGGTTCGATTCTGGTCAAGGGCATGTACATTGGTTGCGGGCACATGCCCGGAAGGGGATGTGCAGGAGGCAGCTGGTCAATGTTACTCTCACATCGACGTTTCTAGCTCTCTATCTGTCTCCCTTCCTCTCTGTAAAAAATCAATAAAATATATTTTTAAAAAAAGAAAAAAAAGAAAAAGAAATGGAGGCATGTGAAGTGGGAGCCTCCCCAACTTCTCGGCCCCCATCCCACCTCCTATAGAAGCATTTCTCTACTGGTTGTCATCTTTAGGAAGCTTTATACCTGGTCTACAGACTTATCTTCCCAGTTTTGGGATGTCACTGAGGCCATATCTATAAAACGAGCTCATAACGAGGATACTGGTGCATTTTCATTGAGACATATGCTCTCATGTACGTTAGTTATTTCAGTCAAAGCTTTTTCCAGGACCAGGCTTCTACCCAATGCCTCACAGAGCTCCAGGCTCCACTAAGTTTTAAGTATAATGTTCCCTTCTTTAGCTTGGGACTACATTGTATACTCACCCAATTGAACTTTCCTCAGCTGTGAATTCTTTTTTATATATATATATTTTAAATTGATATTTTATAGAGAGGAAGGGAGAGAGATAGAGAGCTAGAAATGTCTATGAGAGAGAAACATCAACCAGCTGCCTCTTGCACACCCCCTACCGGGGATGTGCCCGCAGCCAATGTACGGCATATGCCCTTGACCTGAATCGAACCCGAGACCTTTCAGTCCGCAGACCAACGCTCTACCGCTGAGCCAAACCGGTTTTGGCCAGCTGTGAATTCTTGATAAAAGATTTCTCTTTTCCTGATTGGTTGCCCTCCGTGAATGCTGGGATTGTTTATTTTATTATACCTGTAATTTTATTATAGGAGAATTGAAAGCTTTCTTTGAAATTCGGACGGTTACAAATTTTCTAAAAATTAACAAAGAAGCTCATCCTACAACTCAATTCTGGAATTTTCTTTTTGGCTCAACTACCAGCCTCTGCAGGAGAATCCCGGTAACACGGAGCCCCCCAGGTGGCTCTGTCTCTCTCAACAGCTCCCATTACTGCACAGTTATTAGATGCTTATTGATTGTTGGGCTAAATGAATTAACAATGGTCTGTTGTTTTTGTTAAATAATGAGTCAGTGGTTGTTTAAAAGTGTTTGTAGTGTCTTCTGTAAAATCTAAAGGTTTTACTACATTTAAAGCAGATTAAGAAAACAATTTGTTTATCAAAAGTATAGCTTTAAAATTCATGGATTAAATATAACTATAAAAATAGGAATAGAATGTTCTAATCATCTATAAAGTAGTACTGTTAGAAGGCAATAAAGAAAAATAATTATCCCTAGAGGAGCACAATTACCAGCAGGGCTTAATTATGGTTTATTTTCCCTTTCCTCTTATGATAATTATTCACCCCTTCAGACTAAGAGAGGATGACAGTTCACTAACAGCATGGTTATTTTTATCCCACACACCCTGTGGTTTCCTCTCATTTTAGTCCCAAGACAATGTGTTCATTTATTTTCAGGTCCTAAATTTGTTTTAATGATGTCTATGTTTATTTAGGTTAATGATTCTCTAATTTTAAAAAATTATAACAATTTCATTCTGATATTTGAAAATATATTGAGTGTCATTTAACAGGTTAAAGAAGTCTGTCCTTACACCATGCATAAATGTATGTGTGAAAGCCAGAATAGCATCTAGACTTGGAGTCACAAGGCCTTAGGTGTGAGTGGGAACCCTATCACATACTAGTTATGTGTGAATTTGGACAAATCAATTAATCTCTCTGGCTTGCTCTTTTTTTTTATTTTTTAAGGGAGACTTAGTAATCATTCCTTTGTGCAGCTGGCTGGGTTGGTTATAAGGTTCAAATGGCATAATGGCCTGAAAACTGTTCACTTTGCATGCTGCAAAGTTCTTGTCAAGTATCAGTCATAGTGTGTGTATTCATTCACTTCAGAAACATTTGCTGAATATATACTATCTGCCAGACCCCATGTTCATGCCAGAAATGTAAAGATATTTGAATGATGTGATGATGATGATGACACAGTTTCATAAGGTTAAATATTTACATATTATTTATTTTATGTATATAACATCAGAGTATTTTAATGGATTTATGGCATTTCCTCCTATTAAATCTTTTAAATGTATGTTTTATTCACTTTGGAAGCAATGATTTTATTCTAACTTTGCCATAGATATTAAATGCTGAATGTCAACAATGGAGCTGAAAGTCTGGATTTACAAACAGGGCGTGATTTGTAATCCTATTATTTCTAGTAGAAAAGTTAAAAACTGGATAATTTTTTAAATCCTCACCTGAGGATATGTCTTTTTTTCTTTTTCAGAGAAAGAGAAAGAGAGAGAGAGAGAAAAAAAACATTAATGAAAGAGAAACAGGTCAGTTGCTTCCTGTTCACACTCTGACTGGGGATCAAACCTGTGAACCTAGTTATGTACTCTGATTGGAACTTGAACCCATGTATAGGACAATGCTCCAACTAACCAAGCCACCCTGCCAGGGCAAACTGGTTAATTTTTGTAAATTAAACTGGCACATCCTATCAGGCTTTATGTTTAGTTTCCAGCATGGTCTCTGATCAAGGCTTCCTATTTTGAACTGGCAGTGGGTCCAATACCAATAGGCAGATTTTCAATACCAATTCTCACAGGAAAAACAACCTGTAGCACCTACTTTTTAATAGTTTATTTCAAAGTCAGAAGCAGAATGGCCATAAGTACTTTAAGTACAGGAGATATTTGAATTATAATTGCGACAGGACACCAGGGAATTGTAAAGACAGCAAGATAACATGCCAAGTTCAGTCATGCAACGGATACTGACGGAGCATTTACCATATACAAAGCACTGTGCTAGGTACAGGGAACACAGTAGTGACTACACTATTGCCCCCTTCATGGAGTCCAGAGAAGTGAGGAAGAGTTAAGAAAGGTTAGGAAGAATCATCCAGGCAAAGGAAATAGCACTTTGGAAGGGCTAGAGGTAGGAAGAATTTGAGCCTATAAGTGTCTCCTAGAACACAGAAGGCATGTTCTGAGTTGTTTTCTATATATATGTCACCCTCACAGTATGCGGTACTGTGATGAATACACAGAGATGAGCAATAGATATTCTTGAATCATTAATGCATGATGAATACCACTGACCTCTGGCAGCATTGGAATAGCTGACTGTGCCCCACCCCAATCCCCGGCCTGAGTTTGTCTTCTTCTGAATGTCAGACATTTATGTCTTCATTGGTAAAGCTAGAATCAAGAGATCTGCTATATAGAATGATATGGAAAGACAATGAGATACTATTTAGGAAAGCAATTTTTTAAATGTCGAAACCTCTGAAAGTGTTCATTGTTCATCTTTGAAAACTGGAGGAGTGGAAAGGACCTGGAAAAGAACAGTATCAAGGATTACTTACTCTATATTGAAAGGGGTCAGAATCCTGAATGTGTACTTAATTTTAATTCTCAAACATATCAAATAATAGCCAGTTTCTGAAGGAGAAATAACCTCATCTGTGTCAATGTCAGAGTCTACTGACCTTGACGTGGGGGAGAAAGGGAAAGTGCCCAGGCTGTCAGCTTGAGTAAAGAAATGTCATTCCTCATTATCAGAATCACAAGCCAACACACCTGAGTTTCAAAAGACAGAGGAGAAGATGAACAATTAAAGACCATGTTAACGATGCTGATTCTGAGAGTTTGGATAGATGAATCTCCTGTTTTGATTATATATTAACATACACATAGATATGTGTGAAAGAAAACTTGTTAAAGCTTTATTTTAGACTTATAAAAAAATACAGGTGAGAACATTATAACCTACAAATATAGAACTTGAAGAAACTGCTATTGCCAATGTATTGATCGTTATTCTACTCCATGACATTATGACTTTATGGACAAGGCTTTTTGATAACAATCCTTTGGGGCTTTCACTAAATGGTCCTGAGTGGAATCCAAGTCTTGAATTGCTTAAATGAATTCCACTCTCTCCTAAATGGCTTTGTAGTGCTATCTCACGATGTTAGATTAATGGAATTGTGACCTGACAGCTTTAACGGGGCTAGCTCTATTAATAAGGCCAAATAGGCATTTATCTAGGATGATAAAAACAAATAGCACAGCACTTTAAAAATAACCATTGTGATATCCTTGGAATAATGCTACACATTTGAGTCTGGAGAAGGAAAATTAATTATTTGGAGAGGGAGTGCATTCACATCTTGCGTGTCTTTCCTTTACTAAAGTACTTGGAGGGTGGGAAACAGTCAGACTACACTGATGTTCTTCACAGACAAAGAGCTTGAGTAAAAGACTCTCAAGGTTGTCTATTAAATATGGAAGCCACTATCTCCATAGGGCATTTCCATATTAAATATACTGTAGTATCACCAGTTAATTTACTGGTCATTTTATAGCAAACCTAGCAAACACATTTCAACTCCCCTGCCAATATTAATGGATTGGTAGTGGCTGCTGGGGGCACTTTATTGAATAAGACTATGTTAGTAAAACCAATTTTAGAGCAAATATCATGTATGTGTGTGCTTGAGGGTGGAGTTGAGGGCTTAGCAGTGCCTATACAGGGAGAGTCATGGCTTTTTATTAGGGAAAAGACTAAGTAGAGGTCCAAGATTACCTAGTAACTCACTATTCATGAATTAAATAAAGAAAAAGAGCAAAACCCAGAAGTGTAATAATGAAGTTTAATCCTTTACAACTTTTTTGGCACGATGAGTTTGACGGTATTTCACATACAGTTGTGGGTTTTGTGTTTCAGAAAGAACATTTCTTAAAATTGTTCATGTGTCCCAGATGTGACCTAGTTTCATTCTGGAAATGGATGCTGAGTGTTGCATAGGGAATCAAACAAACAAGGCTATTTTAGGAGCCATTGATGTAGTACACTTGCATGAACCACATATGTACTTCCAGCTGGCCAGTGAAAACTTTATTGAACATGTACTGTGTGAGAGTGAAGAAAACATAAACTGGTAAGAGAGAAGTAAAACAAACATGTCACATTGTAAAATAAAACAAATCTATAATAATAAAAGTGTAATATGCTAATTAGACCAGGCAGCTGAACAACCTTCCAGACATCCTTCATGGCGGTGGGGGGCTGAGGCAGAGGTGGTTAGGGGGGTGATCAGACAGGCAAGTGATCAGTTTAGGGCATCAGGCAGGCAGGCAGGTGAGCGTTAGGAGCCAGTAGTCCTGGATTGTGAAAGGATGCAGGCCAGGCTGAAGGATCCTCCCCCTCCCTCACCCCCCCCACATTTTGATTTATCCATTCTTCTGTTGATGAGCACAATGAAATGAAGGTAGTACTACAGATCTCTGGAACTCACTTTTTTTTAGGAAACTCTCTGTTGTTTTCCATAGAGGTTGCACTATTTTGCTTTTTACAAATACCAACAGTGTTACAGGGATTCCAATTTCTCCACATCTTCAACAATAGTTGTTTTTGTTTTTGTTGTTGTGTTGTGTTTGTGTGTGTGTGGTTTTTTAAAAGCTATACTATCCTAATAGATGTGAATATCTCACTGGTTTTAATTTGCATTTCCCTGATGATTAGTGATGCTGCGCCTCTTTTCATGTACCACTTGTATGCTGGCCACTTGTATGGCTTCCTTGGAGAAATATCAATTCATTTCCCTATTTTATATCAAGTTTGTTGTTTTGTTTTGCTGTTTAGTTGTTGTATCTATTGTATATTAATCCCTTATAAGTTATATGGTTTAAAATATTTTTCTCATTCTGTAATTTGCCTTTTCACTTTGTTGATTGTTTACATTGCTGTGCAGAAGCTTTTCTTTTGTGTTGTTTTGCTTTTCTTGCTTGTGCTTTTGGTATTATATGCAAGAAATCATTGCTAACCCCAATGCCTAGAGCATTTCCCTTACATTTTCTTCTAGGAGTTTTCCAATGATTTCTAATTATATTCTGTTATGTTCAGAGAAAATACTTGGTATGAGTTCTGTCTTTTAAAATGTATTGAGACATTTTATGGCCTAGATATGGTCATTTCTGGAGAATGTTACATATGCACTTAAGAATGATGTGTTTTCTGCTATTGTTGGAATGTCCAATATATGTCTCTTAGATCCCGTTGGAGAATAGTGTTGTTCAGGTCTTCTCTTTCTTGTTAGTCTGTCTAGTTGTTCTACCCATTATTGAAATGGGGGTAAATAAGTGTCCTACTATTATTGTTGAACTACTAGTGTTTTTTTCTTCATATGTTTTGGGGCCCTGTTTTTGTGTGTATAATTGATAATTTTCTTGATGGATTGATCTTTTATTTTTAAAGGAGGGAGAGGGAGAAAGATGGGCAAGAGGAGAGAGAAAAAAATCTGTGTGAAAGAGACATACCAATTGGTTGCCTCCAACACATGCCCCAACCAAGCACTGGGTTCAAACCCAGTGCACATGCCAGTGCTTCGACCAATGAGCCATTATGTAATATCCTTCTTTGTCTGTTGTAACAATTTTTTTATATTCCATTTTGTATGATATTTATATAGCTAACCCAGCTGCATTTTGGTGGCATGGAATGCCTTTGAACATCCTTTAATTTTTCAACCTAGCTTGTCTTTGAATCTCAACTGAGTTTCTTGTAGACAGTATATAGTTGAATCATGTTTTTGTAAATCCATTCTGATTGGAGTTTTTATTTCATTTACATTTAATGTCATCCTACATCATAAAAGCGTAATAAGCTAAGTATCTGACTGTTTGACCTTTTGACCAGTTGCTATGGTGCACACTAACCACTAGGGGAAGATGCTCTGATCAGTAGGTTAGTTGGCTGCTGGGGTCGGGCCAATTGGGACTGGGTGAAACAGGCCGAACATACCCTGGAACCCTCTAGTGGTTCCTCTCCGGCCCCGATCATGCACTGGTGGGGTCCCTCAGCCTGGCCTGCAGGGACCAGGTCAAAACCAGCTCTCTAATATCACCCAAAGGGTCCTGGATTACAAGAGGGCACAAGCTAGGCTGAGAAATCCCACTGGTGTACGAATCTGTGCACTGGGCCTCTAGTTGCTGTTAATAAAAAATATCTATTGTGCTATGTTTTCCATATGTCATACCTTTTCTTATTCCTCAATGTCTTTATTATTGCATTCATTAGTGTTAAATATATATTACTGCATTCTTTGGTGTTAAATATATATAATATTATATATACATATAATATATATAAATATTCCTCTTCCAATATATAAAAATATATATATATTATATGTGTATAATATTATATATACATATAATATATATACACATACATATACATATACATATATGTGTGTGTGTGTCCCAGATGTGACCTAGTTATATATATTTAACATGTATGTGTGTGTGTGTGTATATATATATGTCTGTGTGTGTGTGTGTATATATATATGTCTGTGTGTGTGTATATATACATATATATAGTTATGTATATATATTTACAATTTCAACTTCTTTCTCATATTTTTCTACATATATTTTAACTTATTTTTTAGTTGGTTGCACTGAGGACAACAGTGAACATTTTAATTTATAACAATTTAGTTTGAATAAATATCAACTTAATTTCAATCATATATAAAAAGTGTTCCTATACAATTCCATTTCTCCCTTCATGTTATTATTGCCACAAATTACATATTTATGCATTATGTACTCAATATAGATTTATAATTATTTTATGAAGTTTTCTTTAAGTTATATAGGAAAATAAGAAGTTAAAAACTTAAAATACATAAATATGGACTTTTATATTTACCTATGTAAATACTTTTGTTACTCCTTGTGTGTTTTTTCCCTTTCCCTTCTCCCTTCCCTTTTATTTATTCCCTTTTTCTTTTGTTTCCTCCTTCCTTTGTTCCTTCCTTTCTTTTGTTTCCTCCTTCCTTTTTGGTTCCTTCCTTTGTTTTTTAGAACATGGGTAGGAAAAAATAGAACATTGTATCATTATCTTTAAGTGGGAAGCTTGTAATGTTCTTGGTGATCAATCCTTTCTCTTGTCTTTGACACTCACAGGTGTGTTGCAGATATGTCCCTGTGTTGTTTGCCTTTTTTATATATGCAAGCCCAGCATCCCCAATCAGATGGTAAGCATAATAAGAGTGGAGACACTGCCTTATATTTCTCCACATTCCCAGAGTCAAAGGAAATGTTTTATCAAGGGGAGTTACTTAGTAAGTGGTTGTTGATGTTGTCCTAGATATCCTGCCTCCTTTTCTTCAGAGAGGCAAGCTATTATTATCCTCCTTTACAAAAAGAACACAGAGAACCAAGAGAGTTCAGGAACGTGTTCTTTGGGGCTGTGTACCCAACCTTGTTTCTTAGACAGCCTGCCTCGCTTATCTCTTACAAGACTACAACAGGCCTTCCCACCACCAACACTGACTTTTGGCAACAACCAATACTTGTAATGAGTAACCCAACTGAGACTGCATTCAATTTGAGATGCCTATCTGTTCTTTTTGAAAGAACACTGAAAGCAAATAAAATAGAATTGTTTCCCACAGACTTCCTGAGTGAGAGAAACACTTGGACTTTATTCTCAACTGAAGGACAGTGTTTGTGAGGGTGGCTGTGCACGCAAGTCACAGTGAGCAACTTCACATGGAACAGGGAAGGCAGCACAACCAACGTTGGCCCAGCTCAAACCTTGAAATGGAGGAACCTGTCTTCTTAGCCCAAGGCTCAGAGAATGGCAAGGGGGAGTGGAAGGGCATCGATGAGGCTTTTGGGGTCAAACAAAGAAAGGGTTTGGTTCTTCTTATCTGCCATGCACACTGCAACTTTGAACAAGTTAGTTCCTCATTTGCAAACCTAGATTATCATTGTGAGGGTTCATTTAAATTGTGAATGTGATGGTGCCTGGAATAGGAGAAGTTAATGTTATCTTTCCTTCCTATCCATGGGCCCATCTCACTTCTCCATTGCCCCACCCACTCTCACCTTGTCCAGTGTCCTCAGTCTCTCAGCCTCCAAATCCTTGTAAAATAAATTGGCTGTTAATTACTTTCACCCTAAAGTGTGACTATTATGTTCAGTGTTTTAATTTTTACTAGGATGCATTTGTTTTAACATGGACTAAAATCTAATATCCAAGAAATGAAATGCTAATTATAAAATGGGACCTACTTTGGCCAAAGACATTCAACCTTACTAAACACCACTCCCTGAAACATGGAACCAATACTTCTGGAGAAAGGCTAATTCCAGGATAAGAACAGGAAAGTATAAAGTGAACCTGGAACATCATGTGCCAAGAAACAGTGGAGATTTTAGAATAGCATATAGTTTTCTCACTATAATAAATAATAAGCAGGATTTTTAACACAGAGATCCCTATCTGCTTTAGAAATCCTGCTTTTATTCCTGTGACTCCTGTCTTGTGAACAAAATATGATCCACTTTCCATTTATACAGAAAATTAAAGAACTTCTTGTTTCCAAATATTAATTCTCAATACCTTTGCAAGGAACTTGGAAGTACCTTGGTTATAGTGTTAAGTTAGATTGTGCTTGCTTTTTAGAAGCAAATATCTGTGGATTAAATGATTGCCACTATGTGTCAGTGTTAGGTCTTTATTTTTAAAATCTGCTTACATGGATTAGAGGAATTTTGTACATAAAAAAACTAGGTCACCAGCTGAATGAGAAGCATGATAATCTCTTCTAACAGAGTGTAAAATGATGATGTCATGATTCACTTCTGGGGTCCTGCCCATGAGCGGTATAAGGCCCCCAAAATCATTTGGTCTTGCCATGCCAATGCTTTAGGGGTGAGTTAATTAAATACTTGACCAAATATAGCAGACTAAATTTTTAGATTGATAATTTTGTATGGCCCCTGAATGATGTTATAATGGCCCTTGGCAGAAAACAGGTTCTCCATCCCTGTTAGGTAAACTGATATATAAAGTTCAGGATTGATGCTTTAGATTGGTTATATTATCAGTGCATTTTACTAAATGTCTATTTTTGTTTTGTTACTTGTTATTTTTAATTTTTTAGAAATGTAGTACATATACTTGAGTATTACTTTTTTTTCTCATCTGAGTTACTTAGAACAAAGATAAAAAAATTATGTCTAATTTTATTTAACTTAGAGCTTTGGGTGAGTTTAAATATGTTCAATAAGTGGAATGGTTTTATATATTCCACTCAGTAAATGGCAAACTAAACATTCTTTCCCAGCAGTTTAAAATACAATAGATATTATTACCCTGCAGTTCTCTACTTCCTCCCTCCTACTTCCTTCCCTTCCTTTATCCCTTTTCCCTTCCTTCTGTCCTTAAAACATCTGTAGGACTTCCGTTTGAGGGATGATGGAAGGGACAGCTGCATTCCAGCAATGCTGAAAGGATGCTCTGTATGTGGGCCCAACAAGTTGCTTCAGGAATTCACTTTTCTGGTGAGTTCCATTTGTACTGTTTGTGGCTGCTATGGTCACTCTGCTAGCATGGCTGCTCGGTCTGGATGTCTAGACAGGTGCCTGTTCAGGCCAGACTCTTCTCCTAGTTGCTGTCTAACCTCAGCCATCCAGAGTATCTAGATATCAGCAAGGAAAACTTTAGACTTCTCCATTTCTTTATTCCACCAGTTGTATGTGCAAGACACCTAGTTCCTCTTCCCAAGTCAAGCCTACTGGAGTTCTGTTTAAAGTACCTAACGAAGGTATTCTCTTATCATTTCTTCATCTGCTTATGCCCACTTCAGAGCTTAAAATCTCCTCCTGACTTTGTTTTTCTCTCTCTTAAAATAAGCACATTTTTATTTTTGTAAAGGTATTTGTCCATTTGGTGAAACTGGAAAATAGAAAAAAATCAACATGAATAACCACTATTAATATTTTAACATATGTTTTTCAGATTGTGTTTTAAATCAGTATAAACACACACACACACACAGACACACACACACAGACATACAGTGTATACAATAGCTAAAATGTATTGAGCAACTATTATGAGCTAGGATTTCTGTTTAGCATTTTATCCCCACAGCAATCCTATAGAAAGATGTGGATAGAATTGCTTTTGTCCGCAGGCATCCATCTCCCCACCTTTCATCTACATGGGGCAACTGCCCTGTGATTTCACCTGGGGTCTGTAGTCCTGGTAGGGTAGCCAGTCTAGGTGCTTTATCCTCTTTTGGCAAGGGGTTGGACCAATAAAATGCTTTCCCTAGGACTTGACTTTTGAATAGAATGATGCAGACAGGCTTAGCTACCATCTAATTCTATTCACCCAGGTAGTGCTGTCCTGATAAGACTTCCCCTCGTTTTGCTACTAAATCTGAGGAGCTGCTCTGGAACCAGCCCTGCCTCATGATGGGTTCCTTCGATTTTCCTCTGAACCTGTGATCTTTCCCATATTCTTACAATAACATTGTTGTTGTCTATAATAATAAGAGCATGATATGCTAATTAGGAAGACGTCCTTCTGGATGTCCTTCCTTCCACACAAAGCTGCAGCAGGCAGGAGCCGAGGCAGAGGCAGCAGATGTCCCTGGCCATGGCCGTGGCTGGTGGGGGCCAGGGCCAAGGCCCTTGCATGAATTTTGTGCATTGAGCCTCTGGTTTTTAAATAAAGTTACCTGGTTTGATTTATTCCACACGCTACCAAAAAAACCCTAAACAGTATAAAAACACACAGAGCTATATAAGCATTATTCTGTTTTACAGAGACTGAAACTGAAGCTTAATGGAATTAAGCTGATACCCCTTTTTACTTGCCAGGCTCACCCAGGCAAATAAGAAGGGGTATCAAGTCTCTGTAATACCAAAGTTTGTGCTTAACTTTAACCACTCTCTTCTCAGCCTCTCTGTGTATATAACGCAGATGTATGTGTATCTTTTTAAAATTGATATATTTGTCTTAATTTCAGAGAGGGTGATGGAGAGGTAGAAACATCAATGATGAAAGAGAATTACTGATCAGTTGCCTCCTGCATTCCCCTACTGGGGATTGAGCCTGCAACCCAGGCATGTGCCCTGACTGGGAATTGAACCTTGACCTCTGGGTTCACAGGTCGAAACTCAACCACTGAACAACATCAGCCAGGCAGTGTGTGTGTGTGTGTGTGTGTGTGTGTGTGTGTGTGTGTGTATGTGTTTATATGTATTCTTCAGCAGTTGAAATCTGAACATATTCACAGTTTTAAGCATTTTCAACCTTTATTTTTTTGTCTGATAATAAAATTACTTTAGAAAATGACAAGATTACTGTGAAGTACAGAGAAGGTAAAACCCATTATTCCAACAACTAGCTATCATTATACAACTATTAACATTTTGTTTTATTTCCTTTAGTCTGTCTCTTTCTCTCTTGTTTGTGTATATACACACACATGCATAACACACACACACACACACACACACACACACACTCTGAGTGGCCAGATTATTATGATCTCTGAATGCATAATAATCTGGCCACTCAGTGTATATCCTATATAATAAAAGGCTTATATGCAAATTGTCCCCTCCACCAGAATTCGACCAGCAGGGAGGCCAGCCAACTGCCCATTTGCGCCCCCCCATGCTGGCCAGATCCCACCCTTGCACTAATTCATGCACTGGGTCTCTAAAATACATACACACACACACACACACTGAGTGACCAGATTATTATGCATTCAGAGATCATAATAATCTGGCCACTCAGTATATATATTTGGGCAAAAGTAGGTTTATAGTTGTTCATATGGAGAAATATATAATACAAGAATAAACAATAATACAAGAATAAACAAGAATTAATTGTTTCATGTACTCACAACTGTAAACCTACTTTTGCATATATATATAGAGAGAAAGATCCATACTGTATGTACAGGTTTGTATCATCCCATTTTTTTTTGGAACATTATATTGTAAGCATTTTCCTGAGTAATTAAATTTCTTTCAAAATATTTTAATAGCTATAATATATTTCAATGTATAGATATATCATAATGTATTTAATCACTTTCATACATTCAATGATTTCTCTCTTTTTTGCTTTAATAAATAGCACTGTATTCAACAAATTTGTAGGCATCTGCTTATTTTATTAGAATATATTCTGGAAGGGAAATTATTGGCTTAAAAGCCTTGAACATTATAAAGACTCTTGATATATATTGTCAAAATTTTTTCAGAGAAAGTGTGCCAATTTACAATCCTACAATTAATGTTTAAAAGTTAGTTTCACTCAACTTTCCAAATTTGAATGACAACTTATAGAAATGAATGCCAATAGTTGTAAAATGATAGCCTACATTGTATTAGGCATTCCTTTCAATATCTTTTTTTCTGATTATAAAGTAATACAAACTAATTGCAGAAAGATTGACAAGTATAAAAGATTACAGGAAATAATAACACTATCCATATATAAAAATGACATAGTAGTGTGACAAGCATGTGTCTTCTTTCTGTGCACATGTGAAATACTAAATAATATTTATAATGTTGAAATCTTGACTCATATTTTTATACCTAAATTTTTAATTTACTGTTATATATTATCAAACTTTTATGAATATCAAATATTTTCCAAACCATTATTTTTATTAATTGCTAAATAGTCTATCTTATAAACTTTCTATAATGTAGTTACCCTTTCTTGCTTATTAGACATGTGGTGATCAGTGGATTAGACATGTGGATATCAACACATATCATTGTTCAATAACCTTTGACTTCACTTTTGATGATTTCATTAGATTTTATGATAGGAAGCGGAATTATGGAACCATGGGTTTAAGTAGTATGTATATTTTAAAGCATCTTGATATTGATAAAAATTAGGAACATTTTTCTACAATGCTTGTTCTAGTTGTATATGAAAGTGCATGTCACTCTTCTTGGCATTATTTTTCCTATTTCAATGGTTCATATTTTACATTTTTCTAACTTTTTAATATTTGTTTGAATGTTTGTATTTCTTCTTTGAATTCACTGATCATGTCCTTGGCATATTTTCCCATTAGATTTAGGATTATGAAGAGCATTGAGCATCCTTCCCTGAGAAACTATTCTCTGGACAGAGCCCAGGCTAACTCAATTACTCCCAGAAGTTCAATCACCTGTGGCTCTTAGTGTTACGTGTTCTCATATGCTTCTCAGCATATACTAGGTGTACTGGTTAATAATGCGGATTTTTTCACTAGGTGGAGTTACACATATGTTGATATATATATATATATATATATATATATATATATATATATATACATATATACATACATATATACATATATACATATATACAACAAAATAGCATACATATGTTGATATATATCAACATATGTATGCTATTTTGTTGTATTGATTTGATATGTATGCTATTTTGTTGATTTGATATGTATGCTATTTTGTTGTATTTACAAGCTTCAAAACTTCATATGTCAAATTTGCTGAAGGTGTTAACATCATAGATATTTTTACACTTAAAAATGTCTAATTTTATGACAAAAAAAGAGCATTTGCGGAAAGTTTTAATTCATTACTTTATTTTGAAGAAAAGTGCTGCTGAAAGTTATATACTTTGGAAGCTTATGGTGAGCATGCTCCATTTCAAGATACTTCTGAATGCTGGTTTAAGTGCTTTTGAAATGGTTATTTCAATGTTAAAGACAAAGAAAGTCCAGGTCATCCAAAAAAGTTTGAAGACCAAGCATTAATGGATGAAGATGTGTGTCAAACTCAAAAACAACTTGCAGAAAGATTAAATGTTGCTCAGCAAACAATTTCTGATCATTTGCAAGCAATGGGAAAGATTTTAAAGGAAGGAAAATGGGTGCCACATCAATTGAACGAAAGACAAATGGAAAGCTGAAAAGTCATCAGTAAAATGTTGCTTCAACGGCACAAAAGAAAGACTTTTATGCATTGAATTGTGACTGGCGATGAAAAGTGTATTTATGTTGAGAATCCCAAATGCACAAAGTCATGGGTTGATCCAGGTCAACCATCAACATCCACTGCAAGGCCTAATCGCTTTGGAAAGAAGACAATGCTCTGTGTTTGGTGGGATCAGGAAGGTGTGGTGTATTATGAGCTTCTAAAACCAGGTGAAACCATTAATACTGATTGCTACCAGCAGCAAATAATCAATTTGAACCACACTTTGGTATCTACAAATTATCTGAAAATGGGGAAATGTGTAGCTAGCAATGGACATTACGTTGAATAAAAAACTTTTGATGTTTCTCTTGAAATTATCGTGTTTTCTTTGATTACTAAATCTGCATTATTAAACAGTACGCCTAGTAATTGTAGTAATGCAGTTTGCAAAGGAGTTTTAATTCATAAAACTCTTCCACATCCATTTTATTTTTGCCTACCTGTGAAGTAGGCAGGATAGGAAAAAAAATAATTTTATTTTTCATTTATTATTCTGTCATTAGGATTATTTTGGGAATGTGAGATTAGGTTCCAGTAAAAGACAGCTGTCAACAGCCAGTGGGGAGTAAAGCCAAGACTTAGACCAGGTCTTTAGTTCCTATATTCTTACTTTTGTCTTATTGCTAATGTTGCTAGGGACCAGAGATAAAATAACTCTACACAGGATAAGAAAGTTCTAGAATAATGTTAAGGGATTGATAGCAAATGCATGCTATCAAGAATGAGACTTAGCCCTGACTAGTTTGGCTCAGTGGATAGTGCATCAGCCTGCGGACTGGAGGGGGGGGGGTGAGGGAGGGGATTGGCCAGGTTTGATTCCAGTCAAGGGCATGTACCTTGATTAAGGGCACATCCCCAGTAGGGGTGTGCAGGAGGCAGCTGATCAATATTTCTAACTCTCTATTCTTCCTTCTTCTCTGTAAAAAATCAATTATATATATATTTAAAAAAAGAATGGGACTTGGTTTTCATGCAGGGGCTTTTAATTGAAGTCATCAATCAGATTTAAACTTTCAATGTCTAAATATAAAGATGCCATTATATAAAAGAGCCAGCTGCATTTTTACAGACTATGATTTGCTGAATTTATGAATGAGTGAAGTGATGGAAATTAACAGCATGAGTAAAAATAATTTAGCCCATTTCAATAGCCTAAGCCAGTGTTTCCCAAGGTGTGGTAAGCGTACCCCCAGGGGTATGGGAAGAGTTTGGTGGGGAGATGCACTGCACCGTGCTTAGCTGAGCCTAATTCTATTTTCTCATGAGTCAAGTCAAGGCAGTCTTGTGAGGCATGAGATGGTCCGGTGTGCAAATAAATGTTATTTATAATATAACTTTTATTTATATTTTATTATGAATAATTTTATTTTTCATTTATTATTATTCTGTGTATGTACCAAAAAATACAAAATAAATATATTGTGATTGTTATTAAAATACATCCATTTTTTTTTGACAAGGGGTACTCAGCATTACGAAAATTATAGCAGGGGTACACATAATATGTCAAAAGTTTGGGAATCACTGGATAGATCAGTACTTCAGGAGGTTCCAATTTGCTCCATCCCTCCGCCAAGAACATTCTCAGAACACAGGTTTTCAAACCACCAAAGGAAAATAGGATAGGTTGCCCATTGATATCCTCCGTTTGTTTTTTTAAAAACAATCACTTCATTTTTCTACCTCAAATGGTCTTCCCTTTTGCCCCATCTGAAATAAAATTGCACGTGGTTTGTGACCTTTTGAGAACTTTTCTGATTTAAGCAGCCTCGTGGTGTATGTTCCTCCTTGGGAAACACAATATGTCTCTGCCACCTCTTCAACTTAAAATCTCCTTTTCCAAGGAACGCTTTGGAGAAAAATCAGCTCTCTCTCTCTGGACCAGGTTTTATTCATGGGCAGGATCTAATTCTGAAGACACAATGGAAGCTGAGTGTGTGGGTCTCCACAGGTGAACCCAGGAGTGCTGCCCTACAGAGAATGGAAAGAAGCCTGAAACTGAACCCACCACATAAGCTCAGGGGGACCCTCCGCCGCCTCTGCTCCTCGCCGGCCCCGCCGCGCACGCGCACTCCACCCTACCTGCCCCTGCACCTGCCAGGTCACAAACCCCTTCCCAGCGCGCCTGTCCGCACGCACGGGAGGCGCCGTCTTGTCTCACGCTGATTGGTCAGAACGGAGGGGGCGCGTCCCTCCGGGGCAACCGACTGGCGCTCTTCCCGCCCCCTCCCGCCCCCCTCGGGCTCCCACCTTCTTTGTGACTGGCGCGCGCCCCGGTCACTCTGCGCGGCGGGGAGAGGTGTGCTGGGGAGGTGGAGGAGAGGAGGGGAGGGCGGAGGAAGGGAGAGGCGGGGAGGGAGAGATGGTGGGAGGAGGCGGGGCTCAGGTGCGGCGCGGCGGCGGCCCGGGCCGGGCAGGGGAGGGGGCGGGCGCGGCGCGGGCGGGGCGGGGCCAGGGGGTGAGGAGGGGGTGACGCCGCCGCGACGTCGGCAGCGCCAGCTTCGCGCGTGAGCGGCGCGGGCGTCGGGCCTGGCTACCGAGCTTTCCCGGCGGGCGGGCGGGCGGGCAGGTCGTCGACGCCGGCTCCGGCGGGAGTGCGGGGGAGGTGTCGGGTCAGCGGCGGAGTCACCTGCGGCTATGGAGGAGACGCAGCCGCTTCCGCAGTCCGAGCTGCAGCTGTGCGACAGCCTCATCATCTGGGTGAGTACCCGGGGGGGGCCCGGGTTCAAGGGGCCGCGGCGAGTTGGCTCGGGGAGGGGGGGGCGTTGGAGGAGGGGGGGGGTCCCCGTTTTCCCTGGGGAGCCTGAGGAGTAGCCAGGCCACCTGCACCCCCGGAGGACTCGGCGCTTTTTGCCCTCCGCACCTCCTGGCGCCCTTGACCGCGAGAGTGCCACCTGCGGGTCGCGGGGTCAGGTGTGTGTGTGTGTGTGTGTGTGTGTGTGTGTGTGTGTGTGTGTGTACACACAGGTTTTTACGTTTGTATGTGGGGGCGGGGGAGGGGATGGGAACTCTGGGGGGCGGGACGCAGGAGGCTGGCCTTAACCCCCCAATCGCGCTCCTTCCTAACCGCTGTGGCGCCCAGCCCCTCTACTCTGCCCTGCCCCATTTCCCCCTGCCCCGCAACCAAGTGCTGGACTTCTGGATCACAGCCTCGCCCATCTTCCATCTGCTGTACAGCCTTCTCACAGGGACCCTGGTGCCCCTTTGGGAGTCAGGACCCCCTCCGAACCCCGCCACCCCTTCCACCCCAGCCACCTTGCTCCATGTAGACAGGTGGCCAGAGGTGGTTTTCCTTCCTGGATTAGTGCTACTACTCCACGCCACCTGGGCATCCATCCGATGTTGTAGAAGCCACTTAGATCTTTACACCTGTTTGTTACCAGGAGGAAAAGGTGTTGGGGTGGGCCCTCCTATTCCCTGTTTCAGGTTGCCACACTGCCCCCCCCAACCCCTCCAACCGACAGGCATTTCCCTGAAAGGAAAAGTCTTGGCATTTTTGTTTGCGCTTGAGCCATGGTTAGTATTTTTCTGATAATTTGCGTTGGGTTTGGACAGGCGGGATCTGTCCCCGTTTGATTCCCTTTCTCAGAAGGATGTCTCGTCTTTTGGAGGTGCTCAGCTATGAGAGAGGGGGCGGAATGTGGTTTTTCAATGGGTGTTGGATGATCCATATAGGATGTTGTTACTGATGCCCGTGCCCAAACCAGTTGTTAAGTTTTGTGTAAGGCACTGTGCGCAAAATGGAATGTAAACAGACTGGATCCGGAGGCGGCAACTGGTGGATGAGATTCCCAACCCATCTCCTCCTGCACATAAGTCAAAAGAGTGAGAAGTCAGGGGAGGTTTCTGGCGCTTTGCGGAGTGTATTGGAAATTAACCATAATTTAAAGCAACTGGAACACTCTGGAGGTAATTAGCTTGCTTTTAAGCGGAATGCAAGTATCCAGGGCTTCTGGCTTAAAGCAATCAGCTAACTGTTCATGTGTATTTTCACTTAAAGTAAGTATTAGGGTTTAGGTACTGTATTTAAGACTGTCCTAGACAAGGCAACATTACTTTTAACGATGCGTTTTGTTAAAACGGGTGACTAATTAAAGAGTGTATCCTAATCTGTTGCATTGTTGCACTAAACATGGAGTAGCGTAGTAAATGCAGTCTTTATGGTGTCATGGACTTAAATGTGAAGTGGTGAAGAAGTATAGGATTTTCTTGAATTGTATTGCAATACTTTAAAGTATTAAGTGACCGTGTCCATTCTTTTAACCAGTATTTATTGAGTCCCTACTTTGCATAAGGCACCGAGGAAGACCAATATCCAGAAAAATTAAAGAACTTTCTATTTTAATTCCGGTGGTTGGCAGAGCGGTGTATTTTTACAATGGAAGGCAAAATTTCTTAAAAACTGTACAAACATTATAAACCAAATGCTGAAGTATCAAAGATGGCAGAGTATAATTGGTCGTTTGCTTCTCCGGTTCTCTCTCAGGCTGCTGAAACACCGGAGAAAATGGAATTCCTGTGCAGGCTGTTCCCTCTACAAATGCTGCTATAGCCAAACCCACTTATACCCATAACACTGCCCAGCTTTATGATTAAGAACAGCCACACCGTTTCTCTTACATTCCTCTTTGAAAACCTTTATCAGTACCCTGTTTGAGCCCCCAGCATTTCTCCCCCTTAGGAAAATGACCCCCTCATCTTTGTTTCTGGCTCTACATCCCGTCCTTTCCACCTCTTCTAAAACTTGGCTCTTACCTCCTTTCCGTATTTACAACTTCTTTCTCTCTCCACGGGCTCCTTCTTCTCCACATGCAAACTTGCTCCAATCTTCTCTATCTTTTTTTTTAAAAATATTTTTTATTGATTTTTCACAGAAAGGAAGGGAGAGAGATAGAGAGCTAGAAACATCGATGAGAGAGATACATCGACTGGCTGCCTCCTGCACACCCCCCCACCGGGGATGTGCCCGCAACCAATGTACATGCCCCCGACCAGAATCGAACCAGGGACCTTTCAGTCTGCAGGCCCACGCTCTACCACTCAGCCAAACCGATTTCGGCCAATCTTCTCTATCTTAACAAGAGAGAAAGGAGAGCCACCACTTCCTGTAGTGCCACTTCCCTTTATGGTCACATTTCTTGAGTTTTTTAAACTTCTTGAACTTACATTGACACCTCAAAGCACTGTCCTTAAGCTTGTTTTCTCTAAGACCTCTACTTACTCCATTCTGTCAACCATTTTGTGCATACTACAATACTCTCTTCCATTTTCTAAAACGTACTAAAGATGTCACTCTCGTCATTACCCAGAGCAGTGTTTCCACAAAACTGATGTGCATAAGAATCACTTGGGGATTTTCTGATTTAATATGTCTGGAGAATGTGATACCTATTCTTAGACCCCACACATGCAGAAACCTTGAGTTATAGCGAATGTGCTAACAGCTATTGAGTTTATACCATGTGTCAGGCACTAATCTAAGTACAGTGTTTAACAGTTCATTTAATTCTTAAAACCATCTTGTGACGTAGAAGCTATTCTTACTGTTTTTCATTATATCGATGACACCGTTAAGGATAAGTCTGAACTTTGTGTCATGGCTCTTCAGAGGCCTGACCCATGGCTGTACTCACCCCTTCCCCGTCCCTCTTTGCACTGGAATTCCAATAATACTGAACGGTGCATTGCCTAAAAAATACCATCTCTTTTCCTATACTTGTGCTTTTATTATCTTCCTATTTCCTGAAGTTTTCCTTCCCCTGACCCTTTCTTTACTCAAGACTTTCCATCTAGGAACCATCTCTAAATAGTCTTTTTTAAATACAGGACCTAATTTGAATAGTTGACTTGTATATTTCTGAACACTTTGTGCATACCATAATCACGGGACTACAGATCACATTTGCTAGAAATGATTTTTGTGTTCTTTCTCTTCTCCGTATCACTTGATTGAAGCTACTTTAGGGTAGAAACTTGATAATTTTCCTTAGTAAATTGGTCCTGTACTACAGTATCCCAATAGAGTAGAAGCTCGGTCAAGTATCTTTGTGTACTTTGAAAGTAACTGTGGCTAGATTTAGTTTGTCTATGCCATTCTTGCATGTTGTGTTAGAATAAGGAAGACATTTATAGAATCTCAAAATATACACAACCACTAAAGGTGAATTATGGTGGGAGAGAATGTTATTGGATTAATATAAGTGGTAAACTAAAGGAGATGAATATATGTGAGAAAAAAGAATCATAGTATATTGAGTTAAAGATCATTATGGGTTGAGATAAGATTTCTAGAAAGTAGATGATCCATTTTTTGCTCTGTTATAATTTGCTTTATAAATCCTCACTGGAGGGCATGCTCATTCTAGAAAGAGTGGATGAGAGAGAGAGAGAGAGAGAGAGAGAGGTAAGAGGTGAGACAGAACATTGATTGGTTGCCTTCCGAACATACCCCAACCTGGGGTTGAATCCACAACCTAGGTATGTGTCCCGTTTGGGAATTGAATCAGCAATCTGACAACCTTTTAGTATACCAGAAACTCTCCAACCAACTGAGCCACACTGGCCAGGGCTAATTTGCTTTTTAAAAATTTGTCTTATCTTGTGCTTGCATTTTAGAAAAAGATGTCACCATTTTACTTCCCTTTTTAATATGTACATGAATGTTTAACAAATAGAGCCTTGAAAAGTTGTAATATCTCAAGCCAAATTAGATGAAAACAACTTGATATAGTAGGTAGGCTTTGGTCTGTCCATGCCCTAAGGCTAATTGTTAGATAGCAGGCAGAAGTCCGGTCTTATTTTAGAGTTCATCAATAAACTAAATAGTAGTTTTAGACTTGACATTTCTAGCCTTTGTTTTCCTACCAAATGATATGATTGAAATTTTCACTTGCAAATGTTAGGTTATCTTAACGTTCTTTTTTTGATGCTATTCTCTCCAAAACAGACCAAACACATACTATATGTAGGAGTTCTATACTTGGCTTTCAGAAAATCTGAAGTACTTCATACATGACATCAGTATATTTGACTTACGTATATTTTTATGATTTATGAAATAAGTATTTATTTTTATAAAAATATTACACAGCCACAGAAACTTATTAGTATAGTTTTACTTGTTTGGCAGGGTCTGAATTTAAAGAAAAAAGGTCAGTTAGCTATTTTTCTCTCTAATTTTCATATATACATACATATATATATATTTGAGGGGAGGTTGGTAATGCTACTGTGTAAGTATAAAGAGGCAGTAAAGTCATTTGCTTTATGTCCTTTTAGCTGCAGACATTCAATACCACTGCGCCTTGTCAGGATGTAAAACAGCTGACTAATGGAGTTGCCATGGCACAAGTTCTTCATCAAATGTAAGTAGCAGTCTTGGTTTTTCTTGAAAGAATTATAAACCCAATACCAAGGAAGAAAACTTAAACTTGTATTTTAAAGGTTATTGAAACTTCATTCTATTCATTGATGATTCACATATGGTATCAAGGCATTCTTGCATCTACAAAACAAAAAGGTATATCACTTGATTAATCGTTGTTAATAAACATATGTCTTAATTAGATGAGCAATCAGGATTTCTATTCCAGAGATGTTAATTTTAAACTTGTTCTGATCACTTTCACAACTTATAGTAACTGAAAGGAGCAGGTTAAATTAATGGTATAATTGCTTGAAATGTTTTCTTTGGTTATACTCTTATCATTTGAAGGTATCAATTGCAAATAAAATACTGGATTTAGAAAAATATTAAATGTTTAAACCTATATTTGAACTAAGAGTGAATGTATTGATCCACTAGTAATGAAATGTTGTATAAATGAAATTTATAGTCACAAATCCTAGGGAACCTTAACTAATAAAGCAGTTCTCTTTGGGTTAGGCACATTTTATTTAAATGCATAATATCAAAAATTCTTAACCCCATTATTTCTTGATTTTTGCTAAACATATAAAAATTAGGGTTTTGATATCTACAATATGAGGTATGCACTTAGTAGAAAAAACATGGGCAATTCTGTAGTCATAATTTATTAATTAATAGTCATTGATTTTGTATAAGCTTACTTTCATGATAATATATCTTCAGTAAGACCAGAATCCTATCTCTGCTATGTTATTTTGTAGTTTAGCAAAAATGGTTTAGCAAAAATTCTTTACCACTCTTAGAAAAACTACTTAAAACAATACAAAAATTATCATTCCTTGGAATATTCAAAATGATCTAATTTAAATAGACACATAGTTAACTCAGGATTAAATAGTGTTTTAAGAGATAAGCTTAACATGTTAACTTTTTTTGGGGGGGGGCTGTCATTCTGAAATATGCCCTATTCCCTTGCTTTCTTAAAGATGTTCCTTAAATGTTTTGTTTATTCATTTGGTTTCAAGTATTTAATTAGCCAGAGCCAAGCATTCTGAATATGATGCTTTCTAGATGATTTGGGGAGGTCGTCATTATTTTTTTGTCATAAGGATATACACCTGGCCTTTTTTCATTGCAATATATTGTAGGTATTGGTGCAGATATAGCTACATTGTGGTTGGTATGAATATAAGGTTGATGTGTGTTCACGCCAATAGTGCTAGCCAAAGATATCATTTAAATATATTGCGGTGCTTTTAGTAGCTTTATATCAAACCAGGATAGAAGAGACCTGTTTTGACCACGGTATGGTGCAATGACTCTTTGATTTTCTATCCTCTAGAACTGTACCTCATGTGTAGTGTAGGGTCAACTTGCATATAATGAAATCTTAAAAGTCATTGCCTGAACTATATAACTTAGATATATGAGTCATGAGGTTATTGCTTAGGATTCTATAGTTTCTTCATTATGTTTAGTTTGACTACATACTGTGTATCTCTCTATTTTAAATGTATGTAGGAAAACTGTAACCACAACGATATTAGTTTTCTGAGGTTGCCATAACAAAATACCATCAGTTTGACCTGACTCTAAAGCCAGTGTTCTAAGTCAGCTATAATCATTGAAATTTAGTATCTTGATCCCCTCCTGATAGATGAATAAATGAAAGGTAGGTGCCCAAATTACAGATCATAACTTCTATATTAAGCACAGAAGGCCTTTTGATAATTTAAGCAGAATAGTATTAGTTCATCGAACCAATATAATTGTGCTATACATAGTAATCAGTAGGCATTAATTACTGCCTGAGTTTAGTTGGTAAAATTGTCAGAAGACAAATACCATAGGTGGAATTAAAAATTATTGTGTAACGATTCTCTGTTTTATTTGAAGACAGTTGGATCATATTTTGCTTTTTTAGTCTTATATCCCCTTCTTATTTGGTACTCCTTGATTTTCACAGAAGTTCTGGGAAATATGAAAAAAGGAGCTAACTGCTGGGGCCACGAGTCTAATTAAGGCACATAGATGACAGTGCAAAAAGTAAAAGGAAGATATAGGTCCAGAGAGTTCTGAGGTTAGGTATCAAGTTTAATAATGCCAAAGATTGTTATTTTAATTGTTTTAGAAGAATGGATTTGTTTATAAGAAAGGAAGTGGTGGGAAATACATATTTATGGACACGTTAGCAAGTATTTCTCAGGGACTGAATATTTGTGCCCCTTCAACATTCATATGCTGAAGACTCAACTGTGTAGGGCTTCATTGTGTATCTGTATTGGAGATAGGGCCTCTAAGGAAGTCATTAATATTAATCAGATGATAAGTGTGGGGCCCTGATCTGCTAGGATTAGACTTCTTATAAAAAGAGACATCAAAGAGGTTACTCTCTGCAAACATACAAAGAAGAGATCGTGTGAGTACACACAGCAAGATGGCAGCTGCCTGCAAACCAAGAGGACAGATCTCAGAATGAAACCTACTTTGCCAACATCTTAATCTTGGACTTCTTAGCCTCTAGAACCATCCTATATAATAATCTTATGTAATGAAAGGCTAATATGCAAATCGACCAAATGGCAGAACAACTGGTCACTATGATGCATACTCACCATCAGGGGCAGATGCTCAATGCGGGAGCTTCCCCCTGGTGCTCAGTCAGTGCACTCCCACAGCGGGGAATGCCGCTCAGCCAGAAGCCAGGCGCATGGCTGCTGAGCACAGCGGCAACACTAACTGCCAGTTTAGGCTTAGGTAGCAGGCCTAAGTCAGCAGTCTGACATCTTCCAAGAGCTCCTGGACTGCAAGATGTAAATTATAGCCTCAGGCATCTGGGAAAAGTTGAACATAATTAACATTAATTTGCTAAAAAAACAAAACAAAAAACCCCCCACAAAACCAGTTCAGCCCTGGCCAGTGTGGTTCAGTGGTTAGAGTGTTGACCTGCGTACTGAAGAGTCAGTCTCTAGTTTGATTCCTGGTCAGTGGCACACACCTGGGTTGCAGTTTCTATCTCTGGCTCCCTGTAGGTGTGTGTGTGGGAGTCAACCAATCAATGTATCTTTCTCACATGGATGTTTCTCTCTTTCTCTTTTTCTTGACTCCTGTCCTGTTTCCCCTCCCACTCTAAAAATCAGAAAAAAAATCCTCCTTGGGTGAGGATTAACAAAAAAGAAAACAGTTAAAAATAAAGGAGTTTAAAGTGGTAAAGCCATTTTTGGTTACTCCTGTCAGAAGTGAGATCTTCTGCATTAGAACATCTGAGGCAGACAGTTTCTGAAAAGCTAATCACTGTGTTCTGATTTCAGCTTTGCATCTTAAATTCAAGATATTGCCATGGAAAAGTTTGATTTCTTTCCTCACTTTAGTTGCTTATCTGTAAAGTCAAGATTAAATGGGACTTTTAAGACCTCTTCTAGCACTGTATTCTGATATTAAGTTGTGGTTGGCTTAACTCTTAAAGCATTTATCACATTCTCCTTTGAGTATAGTTATTTTTGCTTTCTATTTTTCCCTTTAATAATTATTTCTCTAATAGTCAGAATTGTAAATTATTTATCTTCAATTAACCTTGCTCAATACCTTACTCAAAGCAAGCATCCAAATATTTGTTTTAAATATAATCTATTAATATAGTCCAATATTTATAGTTAAATGTCATTCTTTAAGACCTTATTTATTTAATACATAAATATTGAGATAGCAATTTTTTTGTGTGTTGACCTTCAATATCAATAGTACTTAGTTTAAAACTAAATTTGTCCTTATAATTTTCTCATTATACTCATTCTACTCATTTACAATGAGATTTATTTGGGATTTTGCCAGATACTAATTTCACTTGGGGCAAATTACTTAGGTTCTCTCATCCTCAGTTCTTTGAAGAGTAAGATTGAAAATAATAGATCCTTTGCCCAAATTAATATGACATTTATATGAAATAATATGGAAAAATATCAAACCTAGTGCTTGAGACATAGTAGACATGAAAAACTAGTTTTCTCTCTTCTCTCCCCCCCCCCCACCTTTATGATAGGGCAGTGGTTGGCAAACTCATTAGTCAACAGAGCCAAATATCAACAGTACAACGATTGAAATTTCTTTTGAGACTCAAATTTTTTAACTTATACTCTAAAGGTAGGTACATTGTTATTAACTAATTAGGGTACTCCTAAGCTGGCCTTTGCTAAACACTAAAGGGACCAAAGAGCCTCATGTGGCTCATAAGCCGCCACTTGCCGACCACTGGGATAGGGAGTTTTACATCTTCCTACTATCAGGGTACCTGTTGACATATTTATTAAATGTTTCTTAAATAGAAGTTGTGAATGACTTAAGTAGTTTATTATGAGAATTTCTGAAATAGGTCATTAGGAATAACAAAAAATTTAGTGGGTCTTCTAAATAATATGTACTATTATTAAGGACAGGCTGTAAAATATGAAATAACTTTCTCTGTTGACTAAATTTGGTATTTTACATGCTTAGCATTTCTATTTTTGTTTCAGTGATGCAGCGTGGTTCAATGAATCTTGGTTAAGCCGAATTAAGGAGGATATTGCCGACAACTGGAGGATAAAGGTATGAAAATGAGTTGAAGAATCTACTTGATCCAATCATTGGTTCTAAAATTAGTACTAAGTTCAACTAAATTTTTTTTTAATTAACTTAAGGGTGCACTTACTGTATGCAGTTTGAGTTTTGACACATGTATGTTTCCTTTATAACTATCATCATAGTTAGAGCTATGTCCCTTCCCAATTCATTCTTATTCTTTATCTTGGCCCCAGTTGGCCACAGATCTGCTTTCTGTCCCTAAAGGTTTCACTTCTGGAGTTCCATATGAATGGAATCAAACATTTTGTACTCTTTCTCTCTAGCATCTTTTACTCAATATAATATTTTTGAGGCTCATCTGTGTTGACTTTATTAACAATTGATTTGCTAAGTATTATTACATTACTATACAATATTCACCTATTGAAGGATGTTTAAATTGCTTTTTTTTCCTGATATTGTAATTTATGTATTATGCACTTTTGTCTTATTAAGTCTGGTTCAATCTTTTTGAATTTTATTGTGGATTGTTTTTTGTTTTTTTCCAAAGAACTGGCTTATGTTTTGGTTTTTCTCCTTAGGTTTTTTATTTTTTTTATTTTCTCCTACTTGAATATTCACTTTTTCTGCTTCTTAAGGTGGAAGCTTAAATCATCAGTTTTAGACCTTTGTCTTCCTTTTCCCCTTTATTAAGCATTGCCTCAGCCACATCCCACACATTTTTGACATACAGTGTTCTTATTTTTAGTCACTTCAAAATATTTGGTAATTTTCATTTGATCCATGGGTTCATCAGAAGTAATGTTTTAAGTTCTAAAAAATTAGGATTTTTAAATAACTTAAAAAATGTTTTATTTTCTAATTTAATTCCATTTTGATATAAGAAATGCCATTAAGTTTAATGGACTGGTTTTATAGCCTAACATCTGATACGTCTTTCGTGAATATTCCACGTATACTTGAAAATAACAGCCGAAACCGGTTTGGCTCAGTGAATAGAGCATCGGTCTGCAGACTGAAAGGTTCCAGGTTCAATTCCGGTCAAAGGCATGTACATTGATTTCGGGCACATCCCTAGTAGGGGCTGTACAAGAGGCAGCTCATCAATGTTTCTCTCTCATTGATGTTTCTAGCTCTCTATCCTCCTTTCCTCTCTGTAAAAAAAATCAATAAAACATATTAAAAAAAGAAAGAAAGAAAATAACATGTATTCCGCAGTTCTACAATTTATGTCAAGTTTGTTGATAATACTGTTTGTATCTTCTATATCTTTATTGATTTCTTATCTGATTATTTTATCAAGGTCGAAGGACTCCTTTAATTTCTAATGATGATTGTGGATTTGTCAGTTTCTCCTTTAAATTCTGTTAATTTCTAAATCTTGTAATTTAATCTCTATTAATAGGTTTATATACATTAATTTTATGTCCTAATAGATGAATAAATATACTTACCATTATGAAATATCTTTTTTTATCCTTTATAATAGTCCTTGAAGTCTTTTGTCTGATACTAATGTAGCCACTTCATTTTTATGATTATGTTTTGCTTTAGTGGGTTTTTTAAAATTTTTTTAATCTCTGAGTTTTTATATTAGAAATGTTTCATGGAGATACCTAATAGTTGGGTCTTGCTTTTTTTTAATCTAGTGAAAAAAATAAAAAAAAATCTTTCCATGTTTTTTGTTTGTTTGTTTTGTTTGTTTTTAAATTTTTATTGTTTAAAGTATTACACATAGTAGTACTTATGTCTCCTTTATATCCTTGTTTTTATTGAAATCCTTGAACATTTTTAAACTAGCAGTTATAACATTATCTTATTATTCTTTCACTTCTCATTTTTAGGCCTATTTCATTGACTTGAGTTTTGTCCTCGTTATAATACACATTTTCTTGCTTTTTCACATGTGTAGTAATTTTTTATTGGGTGCTAGACAGTTTGAGCATTATTGTTTTGTGCTGAGGTTTTTTTTTGTATTTTATAGTGTGGTGGACTTTGTTCTTGCAAGCAGTTAAGATACTTGTGAATCAGTTTGAACCTTTTTTAAAAAAAGTAATTCTTTATTGTTGAAAGAATTATATATGCCCCCCTTTTCCCCACATTGACCCCTTCCAGGCCGCTCCCACCCCAGGCCTTCAGCACCCTATTGTCTGTGTCCATGGGTTATGCATATATGCATACATGGTCTTTGGTTGATTACCTCCCCGCCCCCCTCCCTTTCCTCCGCCTTCCCTCTGAGATTCCACACTTTGTTCCATGCTTCAAGTCTCTAAATCCACTCCATTCATAAGTTTTATTTTGTTCAATAGATTCCACATATGAGTGCGATCATGTATGCTACTTGTCTTTCTCTGACTGACTTATTTCACTTAGCATGACACTCTCCAGGTCCCTCCATGCTGTCTCAAGGGTAAATGATTCTTCATTTTTACTGCTGCATAGGATTCCATGGTGTAAACGTACCACAGCATTTTATCCACTCATCTGCTGATGGGCACTTGGGCTGTTTCCAGATCTTAACTATTATAAATTATGTTGCTATGAACCTAGGGGTACATACATTCTTTCTGATTGGTGTTTCAGGTTTCTTAGGATATATTCCTAGAAGTGGGATCACTGGGTCATCTTTTAAAGCTTTGAGGATATGGAAAGCCGATTCTCTACTTATTAGGGGTGAGGAACCATTTTTCTTCCAAAGGGCCATTTGGATATTTATAATTCTCAGGCCATACAAAATTATCAGCTTAAAAATTAGCCTGCCATATTTGATCAAACATTTAATTAACTCACCTCTAATGCCTTGGGAGGGCCAGATCAAATGATTCTGCAGGCCAGACATTCCCCACCCCTGTTCTAGGGCTAGGTTAGACCTACTACTAAGTTGTGATTTTTTGGGAGTTATTACTGATAGCTTGTCTATACAGCATAGTCTCTTCACCCTGGCTGGTGGGAATTTCTTCAATTTCTGGCTTGTATAATCATTGAGAATTTTTCAGATTATATTTCCCAGGGTTGTTCTTTCCTTGGAAATTATTCTTGTTAAATCTCATTGATTTTTACCCGGGCACATAAAACTAATATTCAGGCATAAAGTTAAAGGAACCATTAATGCATATATCTATAGAACTCTATAGAGTTCTTTTTCTCTGTAGCTCTCAATTTTTCATTTGTCTGCCCTGTAAATTCTAAATACCATAATCTAGGTCTCTCTCTTTAACTCAACAAGATCATCAGGCCCTATGCTATGGTGTGAAATTGCCTCTAGAAAGAAATCTTAGATAGTGTAGGGGTTATCTTTTTTTGTTTTCCTTCTCTCAGAAATTATACTTCTATATTACTTGTTGGCTACAGCTTGAAAACAATCGACCCTTGTATTTTCTCCTGTTTTCTAGTTGTTTGTGTCAGGAAAATTAAGTCTAGGCAAGTTACTTGCTCATGAATGAACATGGACATGCTCAGTCTTTAAAGTTGGTACTTCATTCTATCTCATTTTAAATACTGGTTTAAACTTTGTAAGTATGTGGGCATTATTTTCTTTCAGTCAAACTGATTAACACTTCAATGTTTAAAAATTATCGTGTGCTTATATTTGTAGAAATCTAACATACAGTATTTTTGTTGTTATTTTTATCAGGGGGCAGTTTCTGTTGTCTTTCACCTTAGCATACAGTTTCTTTCATTATGAAATTCTTGAATTGTTATTCTTTTTTTTTTTTCTCCATTAGGCTAGTAATTTAAAGAAGGTACTTCAAGGAATTATGAGTTATTACAGCGAGGTATGAGAAACCATCTGACTTTGTTTAATTACAAAATGCTATGTGATAATTATATGACACTGAAAAATTACTTGGCTTTTAATTTATAACATATTACTGGAAAATAATTTATAACATATATATATATATATATATATATATATATATATATTCTTGCCATTTTTAGAACATTCAAATTATGTGAACATAAACAGGCTTAAACTTAGAATACTGATTTGGGAAATAATGTTGTTTTATATTGATACTGTTTAAATTGATTATATTTTGAAATAGAATTGCCTACAAATGATTTGATTTTATGCAGTGCTGTAAAGTAGTTCTTATAATGAAACTAGAGGCCCTGTGAATGAAATTTGTGCATGGGGATTGTTTCTCAGCCCAGCCTGCACCCTCCAATCTGTGACATCCCTCTCATAATCCAGGACTGCTGACTCCCAACTGTTCACCTGCCTGATTGCCCCTAACTGCTTCTGCCTGCCAGCCTGATTACCCCCTAACCACTCCCCTGCCAGCCTTATAAACACCTAACTGCTCCCCTGCCGGCTTGATTGCCCCAAACTGCCCACCCCTGCCGGCCTGATCCCTCCCAACTGCCCTCCCTTGTAGGCCTGGTTCTCCCCAAATGTCCTCCCCTGCTGACCTGGTCTCCCTCAACTGTTCTTTCTTGCAGGCCTGGTTGCCCCAGCTGCTCTTACCTGTAGGCCTGGTCCACCCCAACTGCCCTCCTTGAAGTCCTGGTCCCCCCCAACTGCTCTCCCTTGCAGGCCTGGTCCGCCCCAACTGTCCTCCCCTGCTGGCCTTGTCCCTTCCAACTTCCCTCTCTGTAGGCCTGACCCCTCCCCCCAACACACACACAAATTCCCTTACCTGCAGGCCTGGGTACCCCACAGCTGCCCTCCCCTGCAGTCCTGGTCACCCCCAACTGCTCTCCTCTGCCAGTCCAGTCACCCTTAACTGCCTTCCCCCTGACAGCCATCTTGTGGCAGCCATTTTGTGTCCACATGGGGAGTGGCCATCTTTGACCATTTGGGGGTGGCCATCTTGTGTGTTGGAGTGATGGTCAATTTGTATATTACTCTTTTATTAGATAGGATTGCGATTATTTCATATTTAAAACATTGCTTTGAAAGCTGTTTACAATGCAAACAATAGCACAAATATACTATGAAATTATACTGGTGCAAATGAATTGGGGGAAAATGCAAAGTAAAAGTAGTTTTAAATACCTTAGCTAGTACATTATTCAGGGTTTTTGTTTGTTTTCTTATTCAGCATCATAAGTTCACTGCTAGGATTATTTGATATAACGAGGTTTATCTTAATGTTTGGCAATGGCAGCAATTGTCATTACAAATTTATATTTCTGCTTTTTAAAGTTGTCACAGCTTGTTATTCCAAATAATTTTAAGACTGAAAATTTTCAATTTATTTATGCCTAAAATCATTTTGAAGCTTTTTCTAATGCCACAAAAACTCTTAATTAGCTAAAAAAGAAAGATCATGTCAGGAAGGTTAATTCATTGGATTTGTTGTTTATGTGTGGTGATTTATTTTGTGATTCTCTTAATTGATTGTATATCAAAATATCATAACTATTCCTTGGCATAACATAAATCTTTTTTTAAGAGTGTATGCATATACCTAATTACATATGTGTTTTATTTTATATATATTTATTACATATAATATGCAAATGAGTATAGATTAATCATTTTAGTTGTGTGCTTATGAAAATAAAATATCAAAAATAGTGCCCGTCATAACTCATTATAACTTATATACTTGGTTGGAGTGTTACCTGGTACAGCTCCTGTTCAATGAAAGGGCATGGGTTCATTCCAGGTCAGGACATATATCTAGGTTGAGGGTTCGATCTCTGGTCAGGATACCTACGGAAGGGAACTGATCTCCATCACATTGATGTTTTTCTCTCTCTGACTCCACCCTCTCCCTCCCTCTTTCTCTAGAATGAATTAAAAATAATTTTTATAGTTAATTTTTGTCTTGTTTTTGACAGTATGACAAATGTCTTCTATTTTTCCCCCCATTTAAGTCCTCCCTCAACCCAGCCTCCACCCCACCACAGGCCTTCCCATACTTTTTTTTTTTTTTTAATGAAATGGCCTAAATGTTATCAAGATAGATCAGGCCAGGGGCTTCTTAAACAATCCCTTTTTTATAGTGAGATCAAAGGATATTTTGTATAAAACCTTTTTAGTTGCTTTTGGTTTGTTACTCAAAATTTTGGGAGGTGGCTTGAACTTTACTAACTGGTTTTAGTCAGTAATTTTGGGTGTGTCATTTGTTAATTTATCTGAGTCATTTTAGGAACCAACTTATATTTATTTTTCTAATAATTAACTGTAGTAAAATTTTTGTAGCCTATATAAATGAATGATTTAGTTTATTGTTTCAATACCACAGTTTTTGGGGCAACAGATTTCTGAAGAACTTATTCCTGATTTGAACCGAATAACTGAAAGTTCAGATTCTGTGGATCTTGGGAGGTTACTGCAGCTTATTTTAGGTTGTGCGGTCAACTGTGAAAAGAAGCAAGGTAAGCGAGTTTCTGTCATTTGAGAATATGTACTTTCTATAAACAACCTACATTTCTGTGGAAAGTAGCACTAAATATACTGTTACTGGTTGACAGCGCCCTGAAATGTAAACCAGAAGATAGGAATTTTGGCATAGCTCTGCCACTAAAAAGCTACCAGTCTTGAGTATCATAATGGTACCTGGATTCTGAGATCCATATTCAGTGGCTAAATGTAATGTATTTTAATTTAACTAGTGGAATATATTTATTGCTTAAGACTTAGTGGATAATCAGTAAATATTGTACTTATTCATGTGATACATTTTCTCTTTCACTTGTAAGATCTAGAACCTTAGGTTGATTCAGAATCTATACTAATAAAAGCATAATGTGCTAATTAAACTGGATAGGCAAACAACTTTCTAGACGTCATTCTGGACAAAGCTGCAGTGATGGAGGCCGAGGCAGAGATGGTAAGGGGCCATCAGGTTAGCAGGGGAGCAGTTAGGGGCCGATCAGGTCAGCAGGGGAGCAGTTAGGGGCATCAGGCAGGCAGGCAGGGGTGGTTGGGGGCAATGAGGCAGGCATGCAGGGTGGTTAGGGGCAATCAGGCAGACAGGCCAGAGTGGTTAGGAGCAGTCAGGCAGGTAGGTGAGCAGTTAGGAGCTAGCAATCCTGGATTGTGAGAGGGATGTCCAGCAATCAGATTGGAGAGGGTGCAGGCTGGGCTGAGGGATCCCTTTCTACCTCCCACAATGCATGGATTTAATGCACTGGGCCTCTATTTTTAAAAGTAAATATGCAGGTGTTAAATTATAATTCAGGCTTCTTTAGATGATATTCTGCTCTTCAGAAGAATCTCTGTCCAATGAATCCTCCAAATAAGTAGTCTAATAATATAAATTAAATTTGTGTATTATATTGATAAAAACAAACACAGTGATTCATGTTCTACTGAGTAAACGAAGAGCATTTTGGTTGAATATAGTAAATAAGATGATGAACTGAACACACAAGATCTACTTGGCTGAAGGGCTTACATTTATCTAGGTAGCAAGATTTTTGATGCTGGTGGTTTTTTGCATGATTCAGCCCAACTTGGCTTTAGTACATTACCTTTAAAACAAAATATTAGATACTTAAGTTGTGAAATATTTTTAAAATATGTTTTTATTTATTGTTTTTAGAGGGATAGATAGAAACATCAATGAGAGAGAAACATCCATCAGCTGCTTCCTGCACATCTCCTACTGGGGATTGAACCCACAATCCCAGACATGTACCCTGACTGGTGACCTCCTGATTCATGGGTTAATGCTCAACCACTGAGCCATACTAGCCAGGCTAAGTTTGTAAAGTATTTTAAGCCAGAACCTGGTGATTGAGCCTGAAACCTGGAACCCGGGCATGTGCCCTGACCAGGAATCAAACTGTGACCTCCAGGTTCACAGGTCTGTGTTCAAATACAGCCACGCCGGGCAGGCTGGGCTCTGGTTTTTTTTAAATTTAAGCCCAGTTAGCCACCAGGATCCCTTCTTAGTAGGTGTCTTCTTTCTCAGGATTCACACATTACTTTTGCTTAATTTTAGCATGTTTGTCTGTTTTAATACTCTTTTTTTTTTTTAAAGAAACAACTTGGGCTTTCATTCTCTTCTATTTCTACTAGTAAATATCAATTCTTCTATCTTGTTTCTTTCACATGAATAAATCAGTTCTGTTTCAAGTTATGATTGGTATGTTAAGCTAGAGTTTTCCCTTACATTATAATTTTGTTGCTTTCTACAAATTTTAATGTAATATATAGTACTTTCATAATTCTAAGCATTACTTAGCAATTTGGTCCTTATATTTTTAAAAGAAAAATTCAGTTCCTAGGTACATAAATAAAAGCTTAGAAAGTAGTAAATATAAGGAGATAGTTTAATTTTCATTATTAAAAAATCAGGACTATTTACTTAAATTTATTTTTGGAGGAATGTGTCTGGGTTTGCAATTTTTAGGAGTAAGCAGATAAATGAAAAAATTCTTTAACAATTAAATTTTAAAAATAAAACATGGAATATGATGCAGCATCTACATCTTCATGCTTTGCAAACTTGATTTTCAAAATGATTCCAAGGTATTGCAACATTCTAATTATGAATGAATGAACTAGTTTGGTAAACAAGTATCTTGTATATTTTGGTGAGGAAAATGATCATTCTTTTGATGACTTTAGAAAAGTGGAAGTACTCTATTATCCCAAAAATTCAGTTAAAGGAAACCATTTCACTTCTTGTGCACATTCTAGTTAATTCTTCCCCTCCCACACTCTTATAGCACTTAGTTGTCAGGTACATACCAGAATCAGAATTTATTTGTTGGCTTCACAAATAAAATAAAGACTTAAATAACTTCTTAGAAGTTTTCAGAGGAGTTATTAAAGTAACAAAACTATTAGAAAATAAGAAGTCTTTAAAGTTGTTAGAAAATTGTTTTAGCTAGAAAATATGCAGTTGAAATGGATTTAAATCTGCAAATACATGAAAGACGTTTTCTCATCATTCCTCCTTTCTCATTGGGATAGTATCAGCTTAACTTATTGCATGTGTGCTTGTAAGGTATTAGTATCACCTTAAGATGAGACTTGGTAAATGTTAGATGGGCTTTTATAGGAAGCTATGTAAATCTCTTCTTTGAAAGCCTTCCTGAAATGAACTAAATAGGCAATCAAATTAAACTTTCTGGGCTTAAGATTTTAGGAGTTCATTTAATACATGTGAATTTATTCCATAATACTGAATATTTTAACAAGAGAGAAGAAACTGTCATAGTTGTTTTAAGATTAATTGCAATCTCTTCTCTTCCTGTTCCTTATAAGAAAATTAGAAGTTTTCTTCTTTAAAATAAACCATTTACCCTTGGCTGGGTGGCTCAGTTGGTTGAAGTCTCATCCTGTACACCAAGTTGTTGTGGGTTTGATTCCTGGTCATGGCGCATTTGGGAGGCAACTAATCAATGTCTGTCTCTCTCTCTCTTTCTCTCTCTCTTTCTCTCTCTCCTCCTCCTCCTTAAAAATCAATAAAAACATATGTTTATATGAGGATTAAAAAATAAGTAGGTAAACCATTTAAAATATTTATATGAATATTTTCAATTCTGCTTGTTTTTAATGAACATATTTCTTGTGGAAAAATAATGTACTTGCATAGACATTTTTATGCTATTAAATGAATGACTTACGCACTATGGGTAAAGAGTAGATTCTTTTTCAGATCTGATTTCTTTTTTAAATCATAGAACATATTAAAAACATAATGACATTGGAAGAATCTGTTCAACATGTGGTCATGACTGCTATTCAAGAGGTAAGTTATGTCATATATAAGTATGAAAATCTTAAACTAAATGTATAAAACTTTTCACATAAATTTTATGGATGTTTATTTTTTGGTTTGTATAAATTTACACTTTGCAGCCTGTTTTCTTGCTTTTAGTTATGTATCTTCCCTGCCCCCCCCCCCAAATATATATATATTTTAAAAGGACATCAAGTCCAATATTAGTTTCTCTGCATTTAAAAGATAAATTGATGTTTTCAAGATCTTTTAAATAACTTCAAGTTAGCAGGATAAATAATTATCTAGGTAGGAATTATTTCTTCTCGTTTTTTCTGCCAGTTAGAACAATCTCTTCTGAAATTTTAAAAAGTGTGTGTATGAATTTATAGTTGTGTGTGTGTGTGTGTGTGTGTGTGTGTGTTTGTGTGTGTGTGTGTGTATGTATGCGTGTGTACTATTTGCATTTTCAGAATGTTAGAACTGTGAGAAAACTTGGTGATATACTTACTAGGTTTTCAAGCCAGACTAGCTATTAAAGTTGAACTATAAAGATTCAGAGGTCATGTGATGCATGTGTATTCTTAAAATCAGACTAAAAAGGCAGAGATACAGAGCAGGGAAAGTAGATACAGAGAGGGAAAGTACAGTGAAGGATTACTGAAAACAACCATAGTTTGGAAGGGGCATTATATAGGACTGTAAAAGTCTATATACTCTGAATATGCATTTTTGGTTTAAATTAAAAGTGTCACTATACATAATAAATCTGCTTTTATATGCAAAATAACTATTTTACAGAAATTTTTTCTTATAACTCCTATTTTTGAAATCTCTTTAAATTAGTAATTTTGCCATATCACTCTTTTCTTTTTTCTTTTTTCCCTTTGAATTTACTGGGGTGTCACTGGTTAACACATTTATACAGGTTTCAGGTGCATAATTCTGCTGTATCACTCATTTAAAGGCTGTATTTTAAAAGTTAATATTTATTATGAAAGAATCATTTTATTATTTTCATTTTTATTCATTCTTCTTTTAGAACTTGGATTATAATTATTTAGTGCACATATTTTCAATATGTGTACCTATTTTAAGCCTACTTTACTTATAATGTTCACACTTGTATAATGCCTTGATTATTGTATTATTTAACTTAAATCTCTGCAAAATTTTTATTTGAATAACATTCTAAGGATTGTCAAATTAAAACAAGGAAAAATTATAAAGTATTCTATCCTTTCAAGTAAACATTTTTACTGTAGAAACATCACTTTCTTGTACTTAATTTACTATTTTAATTTTCTAGTTGATGAGTAAAGAAATAATGAGCTCTTCTACAAATGATACTGTTGGAGAATTAGAGCAACAGGTGAGTATTTCAGTATGTAAGAAAGATGTTGAAAGCAGTGATATAGTACTCTGCTAGTTACTATCATAAAGCTTTCAGAGAACATATACAAGATTATTTTCCTCCATGAGGTTTATATAGTTTATGAGATCTCAATTGAATATTATGCATTCCTTCATAAATACAAGTAGTGCTGGCCTGCAGAGCTTTTTTATGGTCATTTGAAGAGCTGAGAGGTATTGAACTTCCTCCTGACACTTATAATGCATACTAGGCGCCTACTGCATGAAATTCGTGCACTGGGGTGAGGGGGTCCCTCAGCCCAGCCTGCACCCAGGAATTGGGCCTAAGCCGGCAGTTGGACATCTCTCTCACAACCTGGGATCCTTCTTGCAATCTGGGACCCCTCAGTCCTTTACTGCCCACCATTTTGATTCTCCTTAGTGCTATCGTGGAGGCAGGAGAGGCTCCTGCCACTGCTGCTGCACTCACCAGCCATGAGCCCAACTTCTGGCTGAGTGGCACTCCCCCTGTGGGAGTTCACTGACCACCAGGGGGCTGCACCTGCATTGAGCATCTGCCCCTGATGGTCAATGTGCATCAAAGTGACTGGTTGTTGTCATTCCACCATTTGGTCGATTTGCATATTAGGGATTTATTATGTGGGATGTGACCCATTTTATCTGTATATATATATAAAAGGCTAAGTGACCATCGCATTTGAAACAACCAAATGGACTACCAAACAGGCTGTGTGGGGCAACTGGGCTGGCAGAGGGGCTAGTGAGGGATAGCCAAATGACTGAGCAGCAGGCTGCATGGGGCAACCAGGCCAGCAGGGGGAGGGGGAGCAGTTGTGGGTGACCAATCTGGTGGGATGGGGGGATGGGAGTGGCCGGGCAGTAAGGGGAGACCAGACAGGCAGAGGGGGACAGTGAGGGGCACCAGGTTGGTTGGGGGGGGACAGTTGGGGGCAATCACACCAGCAAGGGGTGCCCTAAGGGGCTACCAGGCCAGTGGGGCAGGAGCATTTGGGAGTGACTAGACCGGCAGGGGAGGCAGTTGGGATGATCCAGGTCAGCAGGTGGGGCAGTTGCCTGTGATCAGGCAGGCAGGCAGGTGAGCAGTTAGGAGCCAATAGTCCCAGATTATGAGAGGGATGTCCGACTGCTGCTTTACAGATTGGGCCTAAACCGGCAGTCGCACATCTCCCAAGGGGTTCTGGATAGAGAGGATGCAAGCTGGGCTGAGGGGGATCCCCCCCCTTCACAAATTTCATGCACCTGGCCTCTAGTATGGTTATAAAATAGTAGACACTTTATAAAAAAATTTGCTAAGTTCAAATTTATCTACTAAGAATATAATTTTTGTCACATTTGCTTTTCTCTCTCTTAATATTGAAGAAACAGCTGAAAAACCTTGTACTCGAGTCTCTTCCCTGGCTCTATTATATGACTTTCTTAATGAGGAAAATACCCTCTCTGCCTGGATATAATCCAGTCTGGTTATAAAGGAAAGGGTAAGAGGAGAGGAGATGCATCAAGAAATTTCCTTGTTATGTTTTTAGACATTTATTTTAATGAATTCACCACTCATCTGAAGAAGTATTTTAAATTAAAATATTTTTTCCTAGAAAGACTTAAATTTAAACTTGGGTTCTAATTTTTTTCTTTGATGAAATTAAACAGTGCATCCACTAATACTCTTTTGCTTAAACATTTCACAAGGATTTACATAAAATTTTATTTCTATGTTACCTTATTCTTAAATGTTAATGATATGTAAATATCATATAAAAACAAAAAATTAAGACTTATTTGTTAATAGGTACAGTTTAAATACCTTTTCCAATATCAATAAATCTACATCTATGTAGTGATAGAAGTATATTTTTCAGTTTGTATCAAAATATGATTTACTAACAATTAGGACATTTTATATTTCAGCTTAAAAGGGCCCTGGATGAACTTCAGGAAGCTCTTGCAGAAAAAGAAGAACTGAGGCAGAGATGCCAAGAACTGGATATGCAGGTGCGGAAAAGAAACCCTATCTTAGAAAGTTCCCATTTTAAATGTACCAGAGTTTAATTTTAATTAGGTAATTGGCAAAGTGTATTGGAGGTTGGGTTTCATTTCATAGAGGGCCCATTAAAAGACTGAATTAAAGGTGTGAATATTCCAGCATGATTTTCATAATTATTTTTTTTATAGTTGAAAATTGCTGGCTTAACTACTTCATAAAGATCATTTTAATTATAGAATTTTAACTAGTATTTAGATGTGGTCTTAGTCTTTTCTTTTGTAAAAAGGGGAAATTAAAGTATCTACTTAATATTTTTTTTATATTAAGTGAGGTGATGGTTAGAAGTACTTAGAAGTGCTTGACCCCAATAACTGTGAGTGCCAATTTTATTTTGCTAACATGTATGTGCATATGAACACATGCATATATAATTCTTGTGTTTATCTGTTTAGCATAATAAACTTGATTTAAGAAATAATAATTAATGGTTGAAGGGATAGATTTTCAAACCAGAACCTGGCCATGTTATTATCTGGTTATATCCTCTCAAGCAAATCACTTAATTTCTATATTTCCTCTTAATTTCAATCACAGCTGTCAAGAAATGATGTGATAATATTATATATCTCTCAGACTGATTATGAGTATTAAGTAAGTTAATATACATAAAGCACTAAGAACAAGGCCTGGCACATAGCACTGTATATTCACATACATATGTCGTTGTTGCTATTATATGAAGATGCAATTTTACAAGTTGTGTAGTAAGTCTTAAAACTATACAAATGGTTAATTGTACCATGATAATATGAAAACTTAATTTTTATTTATGTTTCTATTGTAAGGATCTTAAAGGAACAAACTCTTATTCTTTTTGTATGTCAGTCACTTAGGATTATACTTGACAGGTAATAGTCACTAAATTGCTTTAATGACAAGGAGGGATAATTGTTTCCTTCTATAGCTGCCTGGGGACAGTTTTCCAGATTTTTTTGTGAGTGTTTCTCATTTGGAGGAAAATGCCTGTAATTTTCCTGTAGTGTATTTAAGGTAAAATTAAGAATTTTAATTCCCTGTTATTAGCTCAATGTGTAAATATATACTCTCATTCACATAAGTGGATTAAGTTAATTATACCTTTTGAAAATAAAAATACCAAACTTGTACAATATGTCAGGAGTCACTATAGGTCAAGTTTATTTGTGTGTGTGTGTGTGTGTGTGTGTTTGTTTAAATCCTCATTCAAAGGTATGTTTTTATTGATTTTTAGAGAGAAAAAGGGGGAGAGAGAAATAAGAAATAAGATTTGATTAACATACAGAAAACACACACTGTTTTCTGTATGTTAATCAAATCGTATTTCTTCTGTATGGAACCTCCTAGACCCAGAATTCTAGAGTTGGAAGGATCCTAGAAATTATTTTGCCCAAGCTAATTTAATAGGTTTGCCAGAATTAGAACCCGAAACCCTGGACTACAAGCTTTTTACTATCAATGCTTATATTTGTGTATTTGTCTTTTTTTAGGTGACTGCACTTCAAGATGAAAAGAATTCACTGGTTTCTGAGAATGCGATGATAAATGAAAAACTTGACCAGTTGGATGGATCTTTTGATGATCCAAACACAATGGTTGCAAAAAAGTTTTTTCATGCACAGTTACAACTAGAGCAATTACAGGAAGAAAACTTCAGGTAGCATTTATAATTGAAATCATTCTATAGAGTCTTATTAAGCTGAAAGCTAAAAAATCATATCAATAACTAATTACATTATAAAGCATATTTAGGGCACTGATTTAGCTATTGTAAGTGATTCCTGACCTCTCAGGGCTTATAGTCCAGTAAGGCAAGTGGGATACATATATAAAAGTGAACCATTCAAAATAACGTGTAATAAGCACTAAATGAAGGTCATAGGCAAGTTCACTAGGAGTTTAAAGAGGTGATTGCTGAAGCCTCGTAAAAATGGGGTGCTCATTACTTAGTACAAAGAATGTGATAATAACGGGGGGGAAATGTAAGCCTGATACTAAAAGAGATGCTTTTGATTTTCATGTTCATCTTACTTTTCGGAAACATTGATGGTTTCTTGTGTGCTTGCCACTGAGCCTTGCACTCTTTGGCCTGAGAGCAGGTACTCTGGTTATACTGTATATGCTCTTTTTGTTTCTTTGTTTGGACATAATTTAAACTTAAAAAACAAGTTGCAAGGAACTGTATAAGGAATCCTTTTATACCTTTCACTCAGATTCAATATTTTACAAATTTCTTTCTATTTATTTAGCAGTGTCTCTATATTTTTATATACTAGTGTATAAACATATTTTTTTCTGAACGATTTGAGAATAAGTTAGAGACATTCCCTTTACCTCTTATCTGCTTTGGTATGTGTTTTCTAAGAATAAGGACATCCTAATATATAAAGAGCCAGGGTCCCTAATGTCCAAAATGACTAAACGCCATGCTGAGTGCACAGCAGGCTCAGGAGGGCGGGGACTGGTGAGCAGGCTGAACTGCTGACCTCTCTGCCCCTCCTCGGTTGAGGGGTTGAGGACGCTACAGCAACCCAGCACTGACTGCTGGCGCCAAGTCGGGTGTGATGTAATTGGTCAGGGAGCCCCACAATCGCCTTGCAGAGGGAGGCCTAGGCTACTTGGCCAGCGGCAGTGTGCGGGGCCTCACTCTGTGAGGCTCCCGGACTCTAAGAGGGCGCAGGCCAGGCTGAAGGACCCTTCCTGAGTGCACAAATTTCCTGCACTGGGCTTCTAGTTCTCCTATAAATAACAGAATAGTGATCAAGTTTAGGAAAATTGACAATGCTGTAATGTTCAAATTCCATCAGTTATCTCAATATCTTTTATAGCTATTTTTTTCCTGATTCAGAATCTGATTTAAGATCATGCATTGCATTTAGTCTAGATTCTTAATCAATGTACTCTAAATCAATTTCTGGCATTTATTTTAATGCTCATTTTGTCCCAGATTTGTACACCCTGTACCCTTTAAATATGTCACTTTTCTTTGAGCATTTTCTCCCATTCTGGCACTACTAGTTTTCTGGACACATCTCCTTTCCCTTTCCTACCTCTGGAATCTGCCATTTTTCCAAGTAGCCTGATTCCTTTTAGTGGAGAATGGTATTTAGAAACAAAGATCTATGTTCCAGATGGATTTTTCTATCACTGCTCCTAGGCCACTCTGGTGTACAGAGCAAGTAGATGCACTTTCACAGGTTCATACTTGCCCACGTTCACATACTGTGTATAAACATCTGGATTTATTTTGATGTTTACAGTTATGAAAAATCAGTTTATATTGACCTCTTATTTTAGTCCAGTGACTTCAGAGTTCATTCCTGTCTCCATTTTGATATGGTAACTTCCTACTCCAACAGCCAGAAAACTGCCTTATATTTTCCTCAGTATATTTACTCAACCCCAAAATACACAGAAAGTAATTTAAGAATTGCTAATGCAAGCTAATAATAGACTTCAGTATGTTTACAGTTCATTTTACAAGATAATGTTTACATATTGTGAAATGAGTAAATACTGAGTACAATTTGGCATGTTTTAACAAATGCCGACATTTGTGTAAGTCACACTTTTATGATTGGATAAATCATTTCTGTCACTGTGGAGAGTTTCCTTATGTTTCTTCCCAATCAGTCCCTACCTCCCAGAGCTATTTACTTTTCTGATTATTTTTCACCATGAATTCCTTTTCTCTCATATAGAACTCTCCATATAAATTGAATCATGCAGTATGAACTCCTTGGTGACTGATTCCTTTTGTTTATTAGCATTTTTGTGAGATTCATGTTGAATGTATCAATAATTCATCATTTTTTATTGAGTATTCTATTACTAGAGACCCATTGCAGGAAGATTCCTATAAGAATAGGGCTTCATGTGGCCATCTCCACTGCCTCCCTCCCTCCCATTTCCACTGCCTTTCTCCCTCCCATCTCCACTGCCTAGCTCCCTTTTCCACCACTCCACTTTCTTCTACACAGTCTTCAGTCTTCTCTCTGCACCTTCATATTTGTTGGGTTAATTTGCATGCTCACTCCTGGTTGGCTGGTGGGTGTAGCGGTGGGACAGTCAATTTGCATGTTTCCCTTTTATTAGTATAAATATGGAATTATTCCATATTATATCACACTTGGTTTATTCATTTCCTTTATTTTTTATATTTTTATTGATTTCAGAAAGGAAGGGAGAGAGATAGGAACATCAGTGATGAGAGAGAATCATCCCTTGGCTGCTCCCAGTACACTACCCACCGAAGATTGAGCCCAAAACCCAAGCATGTGCCCTGACCAGGAATTAAACCTTGATCTCCTGGTTCATAAGTCAATGCTCAACTGCCAATCCACACTGGCCAGGCTATCCATTTTTATTTAGATGGACATTTGGTTTTTCAGAAATAAAAAATTAAAAATTAAAAATAAAAATTTGGGCTAATAGAAATAAAGCAGGTATGAACATTGGAATACAAAAATATTTGTAAATATGTTTTCATTTTTCATTGGGAATTGCATAGAGTGATATTGCCAAGTAGATCAGTGTTTGGTTTTAAAAAAGATTGGCAAAACTTCCAAAGTGGTCATACCATTTTATATCTCCACTGCCTGTATTTACTGCTGGTTGCTCTAGTTGCTCTGCTGCATATGGTCTTACCAGTCCTTTTAATTGTAACTATTTCATGTAATATGTTAGGGATATTTAATTGGGGCTTTAATTGGCATTTTCCTGATTAACTAATGATGGATTAAGCCCTTTTTCGTGTGCTTATTGGCAATATATTATACTTTGGTGAATTATCTCTTCACACAGAAAGCCTATTTTTAAACTTGGTTGTCTTATTTTTAGTTATAGGAGTTTTAAAAATACACATTCAGGATATAAATTCTTTGTCAGATATATGTAATATTTCACCCATTCTGTGTCTTGCCTTTTCATTTTTAAATAGTATCTATAAAGGTTTTTAACTTAGATGAGGTGATCTGAATACCTACTTGTTCCAATACCATCAGTTGAAATCATTTTTATTTTGCTTCGACACCTTGGTGTAAAAAGATCTAAACAAAATGTGGGTCATTTTCTGGACTTAAAGTTCTTTTTCATTGGTGGGTTTGTCAGCTAGTCAATTTCTGTTAAAAATACATTTTATGCTTTGGACTGTATATAATTGATATCTTAACTATATTGAGAATTTCTATGAATATAGCATATTTATTTCTTTAATTTCTCTCAGCAGTGCTGTGTTTCCATAATTGAAATCTTTTATGTCTTATTAACTTTATTTCAAGTATTTTATATTGTTGATACTATTACAAATAAACTTAAAAATTACTCTGAAAAGTTTCTTTTTACATTATTTGTTTTAGATATATTCTTTATTTCTTGGCTTATACTTTGAATCCAATTTGTTCTTTTTCTAGCCTCTTAAGATTGAGTTGCAGATGATTAATTTTAAAATTTTCTCCATTTCTTTTTTTTTTTTTTAAATATATGTTTTTTATTGATATTTTACAGAGAGGAAGGGAGAGAGATAAGAGAGCTAGAAACGTCGATGACAGAGAGATACATCGACCAGCTGCCTCTTGCACACACCCTGCCGGGGATGTGCCCGCAACCAAGGTACATGCCCTTGACCGGAATCGAACCCGGGACCTTTCAGTCCGCAGACCGACGCTCTACCACTGAGCCAAACCGGTTTTGGCAATTTTCTCCATTTCTAATATAAGTTTTTAAAATTATAAATTTTCCTTTAAGCACTGTTTTAGCTGTGTTCCCAAAACTTGTTTGGCTGTATTTTTGTTGTTATTAAGTTTGAAATATTTTCTAATTTCCTTTGTCATTTCTTCCTTGACTCATGGGTTATTTAAAAATGTGTAATTTCCCGCCAAAACCGGTTTGGCTCAGTGGTTGAGCGTCGGTCTGCGGACTGAAAGGTCCCGGGTTCGATTCCGGACAAGGGCATGTACATTGGTTGCGGGCACATCCCCGGTAGGGGGTGTGCAGGAGGCAGCTGGTCGATGTTTCTCTCTCATCGACGTTTCTAGCTCTCTATCTCTCTCCCTTCCTTTCTGTAAAATATCAATAAAATATATTTAAAAAAAAAATAAAAAAAAAATAAAAATGTGTAATTTCCCAATATTTAAGGCTTTTTTAGATTTCTAATTTTAAAATATATGTATATTTTTATTGATTTCAGAGACAAAGGGAGAGGGAGAGAGAGATAGAAACATCATTGATGAAAGAGAATCATTAATAGGCTGCTCCTTCATGTTCCACACTGGGGATCGAGCCCACAATTTGGGCATTTGCCTGACCAGGAATCAAACTGTGATCTCCTAGTTCATAGGTCGACAGTCAATCTCTGAGCCATGCTGGCTGGGCCTAGGTTTCTTATTGTAACTGATTTCTGATTTAATTTTTTTTTTTGTCATTAGAGAACATATTCCATGAAATTTCAGTCTTATATTTCTGATCTTTTTTTTTTTATTGTTCATCATCTTTTAGCGTAGTCACTATTCCATGTGTACTTGCAAATAATGTGTGTTCTGTAGTTTTTGACTTATGTTTTTATAAATATCAGTTAAATCAAGCTGGTTAATAGTGTTATCCACATCTTGTCTACATTTTTACTTATATGTTTGTTTAGTTCTATCATTTATTGGGAAACTGGTGTTTAAAATTTTCAACAATGACTGTGGATTTCTAATTTTGATTTTGTCAGTTTTGCTTCATGTATGTTAAAACTCTGTTTTTAGGTATACATACTTTTATATGTATTTCTGATGAATTAAGCCTTTTATAATTATGAAATATTTCTTTATCGTTGGTAATGCCTTTTGTCTTAAAATTTATTGTTTAATAGTAACATAATCACCCCAGCTTTCTCTTACTGTTTGCATGATATATTTTTTTTATCTTTTTACATTTAATTGTGTCTTTATGTTTAATATGTCTTTTGTAATTAGGATTGATGCATTTAGTCCCTTTGCTTTCATGTAATTTTTGATATGGTTATATTTAGGTCTATCAGTATGCCATTTTTAGTTTTCATATTTATTCTTTTGTGTGTGTTTTTCTTTTTTTCCTGCATTTTTTGGGATTGGTCAACTAATTTTTTAATATTTCATTTTAATCACTGTATTGTCACTTTAGTTTTTGTTGTTGTAGTAGGGCTTGAAGTATTAATTGTTAATTTCCCAGTCTGCAAAGAGTTAATATTTTGCTACTTTATATACTATGTGTATTTTTGAGTAATTTTAATATATATCTATAAATTCTCTTCATCTTTTGAAATTAAATTCCTGTTTGAACTAGAGATAACCAAACACAAATGTTTCAGAAGTGAAAATGAAAATTCAGAACATCATTTACTTCTCAAGTCTATTTGAAAAACAAGAACTCAAAGTATCTTACCTCTTTAGTTTTTCTTCTTTGAATACGGGATTTAAAATAATGTAGAAGTAAGTCTTGTTAACCTCAAGTCTCAGTGAGAAAGAAAAAGGTGGAAATTGAATTATTAATATATAATTTGTTTCCTTTATGCAAGGCTTGAAGCTGCAAAAGATGATTACCGTGCTCACTGTGAAGAACTTGAAAAGCAACTAATTGAGTTTCAGCATAGGAATGATGAATTGACTAGTCTTGCTGAGGAAACAAGAGCCCTGAAAGATGAAATTGATGTTCTTAGGTATGGCATGTCTAAGTAGGATTGTCACTTCTAAGTTATTACTTTCATTTCAGTATTCCATATTTTAATCAGTGATTCTTAGAGTTACCCCTATGTATCACGTATTGATCAATTTTTATCCAAGCTCCTAGTCTGTAAGGCTTGTTGATGATAATTGCAACTTAAAGATAATTTTTAATTCGTCTTAGGACAATTTTATATTAGAACCTATAAGCCTAAATAAAATGATAATTTGGATGTAACTTTTATTTCTTAAAAGTTTGTAAGTTACTTTTATCTTTATCTCTATCTACTTATTAGTTTATCATGTTGAATTTTTATGTAAGGAAATGCACAGTCACAATTTACATTTTGATATTTGCTAAAATAAATACATAAATACAGATAAGAATGTTGACATTTATTTCAGGATCACCTCAGCGTTCTCTTTAATTGTATTTGACAATATAAAATTTATAGTTAGCTTTGGCTCATAAAATGTTGTTCAAATAAATAGACTATCCACGTGCTATTTATAGTTTCTGTTACATTTTCTTAGCCATTTTGGTACACAGTTTTTAATGTCCATTTGAAACAAAATCCTTATAACCTTTTATTTGAACCTGTACCTGAGAGTGAAGTGATTTGGTTTGCTTGTTTATTTTTGCTCTGGCTCAATTGGTCAGGTAAACACAACTCTAAAGGGAAGTGCTTTATGAGACAAAGTATAAGTTGAATTAACATCCAAAGCATATCACTTACTTGAAATAAAACTACACTTAATGTTATTTATGCACAAAGCACAATTGGTCCATAATCTATAGAGTATCTCAGAATTGTCGTTTATATTTACAAAACCATTCTTTGTTTATAGCATGTTAGTTCTTGAAACAGTTTTATTATTTAGTGTGTCAAATTTGAAGCTCTTAAAAAAAAAAAAAGCCTTTGTAACAAAAAGGCTGAATTATAGACAGTGTTATACCTGAGTCTGGTTCCAAAGTTCTCACAAAGTTTATTATTCTCTCTCTTTTTTTGCCAATCGAGAGTTTATTTGAAAGATTCATTTTTCAGCCAGAAGAAAATGATGTGCATTTGCTAGTTTTCACACAGTAATGTTTAGTCTTTATCATTTAGGGCTACCTCTGATAAAGCAAATAAGCTGGAGTCCACAGTTGAGATATATCGTCAAAAGCTACAAGATCTGAGTGACCTTCGGAAGCAGGTGAAAACGTTGCAGGAAACAAACATGATGTACATGCACAATACAGTCAGCTTAGAAGAAGAATTAAAGAAGGCAAATGCGGCACGTACACAATTAGAAACATACAAGAGACAGGTAAAAATATATCTTAATTTTTTTAATCATTAAAATCTAAAGACCTCAACTTTGTTATTCCATTTGCAAAGAAGTGAAGAAACATTGCCTATAGTAAACTGTGAACTTATGATAAATTTCTTCTATCTATAATTTCAGTTCACGAGTTGATTATTGAGTTTGAATTATCTAGGTCTTTTATGTTTTTATTGGATCTGAGTGTATATATTTTATTAGATAGTTTTTTGTTGTTGTTGTTTTAAAATTTCTGGTAACCAGTGATAAAAGCCTAGATAATGTAATTATAACCTAAAATATTCTGTTTTGTTATTTATCACCCAACAGTAGAAGGAAACAGTAGAAAGCTGATAGTATTTTTTGTCTAAATTGTTATTTGGGTATTTTAAAATTTGTTCTTCTTATCTACATGCTATTTCCATAAATGTTTATACTTAGACTGTAATCTTACTATAATTTTATTTACAATCAGTTTTTCATTTATTGAGCTCTGAAATCAGACGATCATTATCCTATATTCTTGTGTTTTACTTTTGTTTCTGACAAAAGGTTCAGGATCTACACAGTAAACTTTCCTCTGAATCCAAAAGGGCGGACACACTAGCGTTTGAAATGAAGCGGCTTGAAGAAAAACATGAAGCTTTACTTAAGGAAAAAGAGGTAAACATCACTATAATGGATAAATAATATGTCTGTTTGCTTTTAGTTTTAATGTGATCCTTGGTGTTCTAAGAATAGAAGTGAAACGAACCAGTTCTCCTGTCTTTCTTCAAACTGAAGTTGTTGATGTAACAAAAAGTCTTGTAAAAATTCTTCATGCAGTTTTGGTAGTTTTCTTCACAAGGGAAGGTCAAGTGACAGAGCAGAGGTCATATGCCTTGATTTAATGTTATTCAACTCAGGACTAAAAACTGTTTGAAAGTTAGGACTGTAGATGCAGTTTTTTAGCAGCTTTATTAAGATACTAGGGGCCCAATGCACAAAATTTGTGCACTGGGGAGAGGTCCATCAGCCCAGTCTGCCCTCTCTCACATACTGGGAGTCCTCAGGAGATGTCCTACGGATGGCTTAAGCCCACTCCCCATTGGGAGCGGACCTAAGCCACAGTCTGGCCTCCCTTTGCTTGAGGTGACAGGGATGATCAGGGGAAGGTGCCAACCCCATCACCCCACTGCTGTAGCTACTGCCAGTCACCACAGCCACCAAGGTATTTTCATCAACATGGACTCCAGTCTCCACCATGAAAAAATGACAACTTTCTTTAAGCATTTTTAAGATGTCTTTTATAGGATATGACATTTCTTTTTCTTTTTTTAAAAATATATTTTATTGAGTTTTTACAGAGGAAGGGAGTGGGATAGAGAATTAGAAACATCGATTAGAGAAACATCGATCAGCTGCTTCCTGCACACTGCCTGCAACCAAGCTACATGCCCTTGACTGGAATTGAACCTGGGCCCCTTGAGTTTGCAAGTCGATACTCTGTCCCATGAGCCAAACCAGTTAAGGCGATATGACATTTCTTTATTTTTCTTTTTATCCTCACCTGAGGATATGTTTCCATTGATATTTTCCCCTTCCCTCCAGTCCCAAGCTCAGCCCCTTCCCAAGCCAAAAGCCTCCGCCCCAGGCTTTAGGCTTGGGAAGGGGTCCCCCCCAACCCCACACATCCTATTGTAGGTTTGGCCCCTTCCTAAGCCTAAAGCCTCCACCCCAGGATTAAGGCTTGGGAAGGGGTCCTCCTGACCAGAACCTCCAATCACAGGCTAGGCCCCTTCCCAATCCTAAAGCCTCCATCCCAGGCTTTAGGTTTGGAAAGGAGTTCCACACCCGCACCTCTGATCACAGGCTCAGCCCCTTCCCAAGCCTGAAGTCCCCACCCACCACTCCCGTGGCCACCTCCGCCACCATCTCCACAGCCACTTGCATGCCCGTGAGCGTGCTACTGCTGCTGTGTGCCCTGCCCACTGGACTCCTGCCTCCTGCCTCCACGGAGGCCTCTTCTCTGCCCCCGCCCCCCCCCTGCAGCTGCTGTGCGTCCCGCACGAGCTGCCAGTGCTTTCCCTCCAGCAGCAACAGCCACCTTGCTTTCCACTTTACCTCCCTCTTCCTTCTATGCTGTCTTCAGTCTTCACTCCCCCCTCCCTCTGTGTATGTAAATTAACCACCATCTTTGTTGGGTTAATTTGCATACTTGCTCTGATTAGCTGGTGGGGTGGTTGATGGGCGTGGCTTGTGTAGCAGAGTGATGGTTAATATGCATATCATTCTATTATTAGGTTAGATTAGAGGCCCAGTGCATGAAATTTGTGCAGTCGGTGGGGAGGGGTCCCTCAGCCCATCCTGAGTGGTGCTACAGAGGCAGGAGAGGCTCCCGCCACCATTGCTGCGCTTGTGAGCTGTGAGCCTGGCTTCTGGCTGAGTGGTGTTCCCCCTGTGGGAGCCGACTGACCACCAGGGGGCAGCTCCTGTGTTGAGTGTCTGCCTCCTGGTGATCAGTGCCTGCATCATAGAGAATGGTTGTTCCACTGTTCAGTCGATTTGCATATTAGCCCTGTATTATATAAGAAAATTTACCTAACACAGATTTTGTCAACTTACAGTATACAGTTCAGTGGGATTTAGTATATTCACAGAGTTATGCAACCGACACCACAATCACATTTTAGAACACTAACAGCACTCAAGAAAGAAGCTTTTCCCTCTTAGTGGTTATTGTGCATTCTGGTCCCCTTCACCCCATCTGTTGCAATCAGTAATCTCTTTCTATAGATTTACCTAGTCTATCCAATATATGTAGTCATACACTTGGTGGTTTTGTGACTTGGTTCCATAGTTAGCATAATGTTTTCAAGGTTCATCCATGTGATAGCATATATCAGTGCTTCAATTTTACTGCTGAGTAATACTCCTTTGTATGGATATACGACACTTGAATTATCTGTTCATCAGGTTATGGTCTTTTGGGCTATTTCTACTTTTTCATTATTAAACAGATAATGTGGCCATGAACATTTACATGCAAGTTTTTTATTTGGACATATGTTTTCATTTTTTGAGTATGGAATGGTATTGCTTGGTCATATGATAACTGAGTTTAACTGTTTAAAGAACAAGACTGTTTTCTAAAGTGAATGAACCATTTTTACTCCTACCAGCAATTTTTGAAGGTTCCAGTTTGTACACATCCTTACCAATACTTACTATTTTTAGCTTTAATTGTCATTGTGGGTTTGATCTGTAGGTTCCTAATGACTAATGATGTTGTGCATCTTTTCATGTGCTTATTGGCCATTTGAATATCTCCCTTGGAGAAATGTCTCTTCATATGTTTTGCTCATGTTTGATTTAGATTATTTGCTTTATAATTATTGATTTTAAACTTCTTTATATATTCTAGATACATATCCTTGTCAGATATATGACTTTACAAATATTTTTCTCCTATTCTGTGCATTATCTTCTCACTTTCTTGATATTACTGTTTACCAAATAATTTTTATTTGATGAAGTCACAATTATCTTTTTCCCCCCCTCTTGTCATTTGTGTTTTTGTGGGTAGTGTTTCTGTGAAAGCATTGAATAATTTGAGGATATAAAGATTTACTCCTGTGTTTTCTTTTAAATGTTTTATATTTTTTGGTTTTATATTTAGTCTGATCAATTTTGAGTTAATTTTTGTATATGATGTAAGTGTCCTAACACAATTTGTTGACATGACTGTTCTTTCCTCCACTGCATTGTTTTGGTACTCCTGGTTAAAAATTAACCCATGAGACTGTAATGATGGATACATTATACATTTGTCAAAACTCATAAAAGTAAAGCAGAGTGAACCTTAATGTGTAAACTGTAACCATTAGTTAATAGTAATAGTGTATCAATATTGGTTCATCTGTTCTTATAAGTAACTATACTAATGCAAGATGCTAATAATTGTAGGAGTAAGAGAAGAAGGGATATACTATCTACTCAATTTTGGGGGGCAAAATTAATATCTATTAATTGATTATTAAAAGTAAAAATATTTTGACCAAAGATGTAAGAGTTTATTTCTGGACTTTATTTGTCACTGATTATATGTCTAGTTTGATGCTAGTACCACTAAGTGTTTTTTTTGTTTTTTGTTTTGTTTTGTTTTTAAATATATTTTATTGATTTTTTACAGAGAGGAAGAGAGATGGATAGAGAGTTAGAAACATCGATGAGAATCATCGATCAGCTGCCTCTTGCACACCCCCCACCGGGGATGTGCCCGCAACCAAGGTACATGCCCTTGACCGGAATCGAACCTGGGACTTTTCAGTCCCCAGGCTGAAGCTGTATCCACTGAGCCAAACCGGTTTCGGCTAGTACCACTAAGTTTTAAAATTGGCAAGTATGAGCGCTCCAAGTTTGTTCTTTTTAAAGATGGGATTGTCTGAATCTATAGATTTATAGATGAATTTAGAAACATTGCCACCTTACTGGTATTAAGTTTCTCATCCTTAAATGTTGGATCACATTCTACTTATTTAGGTTTTTAGCTTCTTTCAACAATGTTTTATAGTTTTTATTATATAAGATTTAGACTTTAAAATTTTTTTTATTTCTGAGTGTTTTGTTATTTTTGTTGCTATTATAAGTGAAACTAGATGCCCAATGCACAAAATTTGTGCACAGCAGGGAAGGGGTGATGTCCCTGAGCCCGGCCTATGCCCTCTCACAATCTCATTCCTAAATGACTGTCTGCTCACTCCTTACCACTTGGCTCACCGCTCCTTAGCCCTGCTGCAGAGGCGGGAGAGGCACCCACCACCACCACCACTGTGCTTGCCAGTCGTGAGCCTGGCTTCTGGCTGAGTGGCACTCCTGTTGGGGGAGTGCTCTGACCACCAGGGGGCAGCTCCTGTGTTGAGTCACTGCCCCCTGGTGGTCGGTGAGCATCATAGTCACCGGTCATTCTGGTCATTTTGGTAGTTCTTCCTTAATGGTCACTGGTCATGTATTTATATAATTTTCTTTTTTTTAAAATTTTATATTGCTAATATATAGAAATACAACTTATTATTGTATATTAATTTTGCAATCTTGTGGAATTCACTTCATATTTCTTATAGTTTTTAGTGGGTTCTCTAGGATTTTCTAGATAAAAGGTTAGGACATCTGCAAAGAGGAATAGTTTTATTTCTTGCTTTGCACTTTGAATGCCTTTTTCTTTTTCTTGTCAAATTGGCCAGAACCTCAAGTACTATGTTGAATAGAAGTGTCAAGAGTGGCCATCATTCTTTTGGTTCTAATATTAGGGAGAAAGCATTCATTCTTTCACCATTATGTACATTTTAGCCATGTGTTTTTTATTGCTGTTGTTTTGTAGATAACCATTTATAAAGTTGAAGTTTTTTTATTGCATATTCTTATCATGGAAGGATATTAGAATTTGTCATATGCTTTTTCTGGTTCATTGAGATACATAATTTTTGTCTTTTATAGCATTAATGTGGTTACTTAGTTGTGTGGTTAGTAATTGAAATAATTTTAAGCCGAAACCGGTTTGGCTCAGTGGTAGAGCATCGGTCTGCGGACTGCAGGGTCCCGGGTTCGATTCCGGTCAGGGGCATGTGCATTGGTTGCGGGCACATCCCCGGTGGGGGGTGTGCAGGAGGCAACTGGTTGGTGTTTCTCTCTCATAGACGTTTCTAGCTCTCTATCTCTCTCCCGTCCGCTCTGTAAAATATCAATAAAAATATATATTAAAAAAAAAAAAGAAATAATTTTAAGATGTTAAGCCACAAATTCATACTTCCAGGATGCTACTTACACTTTTTCAGTAGAGTTTCACACCAGTGACAAAAATAAGTGACAATTCTCCAGAATCTTTTACACATAAAACTATATTCTGTGTACTTGACAAACATTATCTTATTTGTTGCTCAAAACACCTTGGAAAGGATTTGTATATGTCGGTATTCCTGTTTTGATAATGAGGATTTATGCAAGAGAAAATTACTCCTTAGCACTTAAAACTAAAACATTGCCATTTTAAATTAAGCAACAATTATCAAATTAACTTAAAATAAATTATTATAAGTATACAGTATACCACCTATGCGCATAAATAAAAATTTTGCTTCTATGAACAATTCTTTTTTAGAGACTAATAGAACAGCGTGATACACTGAAAGAAACAAATGAAGAGCTTCGATGTTCACAAGTACAACAGGATCACCTAAACCAAACAGGTAAATTTTGTTGAATTTAGAAACTTTTTTTTTTAATGGTAGAGATACTGAAATAGTCATCTATTTTGTTGTTGCTATTTAGATGCATCTCCTGCCAAAAGTTATGAGAATCTTGCTGCTGAGATTCTGCCAGTGGAATATAGGTAAATTTGTTTTTATTAATTTATAATCTATACTTAATATTAGAAATATGATGTCTTTTTTTGCTGTTGTTAGTCCTCATCCAAGGATCTTTTTTTCATTGGTTTTTAGAGAGAGTGAAAGGGAGGAAGGGAAGACAGAAGGAAGGGAGAGAGACACACATGTATTGGTTGCCTCCTGCACACATCTCAACCAGGTGCCAGTTGAACCTGTAATGTAGGTACATGCCCTTGACTGAGAATTGAACCCTCAGGCCAACACTGCATCCATTAAGCAACACCAGCCAGTGCTGCTTAAGCTTTCTAAGTCAACTTGTTATTGCTACTATAGCAGTTTCAAATTTATCATAAGTAAAATTTCACAACCTAACTGACTGACATCTTCTAGTTTATATAATATGACCCTTTATTGTGTTGAACTTTTTTTCTTATTCTGAACCTCTATGGAAAATCTTAATACATGGCATTCTAATCCAGATGGTAAAAAGAAAAGAACAGGAGTTGTCAATAATAGAAGGAGGATTAAACAGAAGTTAAAATACAAATTTAGAGGTTCCTCTTGACCTATCTTTTATCTTAGGTTTTACTGCTATGTTTACTTAGACATTTGACTATTTTTATGGTATTTTTATGTTTTTCTTTTCCTTTCTTTCGTGACAGTTGTATTTATTCAGTACTGCAAACTCTATATTTAAATAGCTTTATTGAGTTTCACCTATTTAAAAGTGTAGAATTCGGTGGGTTTTAGTCTAGTCATGAACTGTGCAACAATTAAGGCTATAAATTTTCAGAACATTTTTATTCTTCCAAAAGGTACCTTTACATAAATAGCAGTTATTCCCCACTCTTGCCTCTCATCTATGTCCATCCCCAGGCAAGCAGTTAGTCTACTTTTGTCTCTGTTGATTTGCCTATAATGAATATTTTATATACATGGAATCATACAATATGTGACCTTTTGTGACTGGCTTTTTTTTACTAAGCATAACGTTTACAAAGTTGTTGATTTTTATTTCAGTTTTTGGTCATGCTGAACCAGAAACCATTTGTACTTTTTAGTTATTAATATATAGTGATATTAATATTTTTTAAATGGCCATATGAACCTATTTTTAAAATTTAATATAGTGCTAGCTATCAGAAGAATAAAAGTTGAGATTGATAGTGGTTACTTTGAGGGAATGGGACTTAGGAGGGGATCAGGTAGTCCTGCATTATTTATTTTCATTTTTAAATATATTTTTATTGTTGATAGTTACTTTTTATTTAATACTAGAAGCCTGGTGCACAAAATTTGTACATGGGTAGGGTCCCTAGGCCTGGCCAGCGATCAGGGCCAATCAGAGACTTCCTTCCCCAGGCTGCCAGCTGTTGGCTGGGGCCTTCTTTCCCCTGGCTTCCAACCGGGGCCTTCCTTCATTCCACACTGCCTCCTGGTGGTCATCAAATGTCATAGTGAGTGGCCGATCTCCCGAAGGGACAATTTGCATATTAGCCTTTTATTATATAAGATCATTTCTTTCATTTGTGTTTTAAAAACGTTTAAGTCTTTAATAATTTTTTCTCTAAAAACAAAAATATCTTGAGATAGTCATATGATTGCAATTATCACAAAAGTGTATTTAAAAATTGTATGCCAACTGTGGCTTCTTAAATCTATTGCTTTTGCTGTACATGGTTTTTAAGGATATACTCTATGTTAGTTTTGGTAAATAGTTTCTAAATTATAAAATTAAAATAATTCATATTATCTCAGGAATTTGCATAGTCATATGAAAATATGTAGAATAATCTTACATCTTTACCTTAAAATATTTACTAATTGTTTTTGAGACAGTCTTATACATAGCTTTTTATTTAAAAACTTTCAGAAGCTTTTGTAACATCATAAAATGACAGCTATTGAGTTGCCAGGTAATTCCCTTTTTAGAAAGTTAAGAATGTAAAACTTCTTACACTAAAAACAATTTAAAAACAAATTTTACTTGTCAACATCAGGGAGGTGTTTATTCGACTGCAACATGAAAATAAGATGCTTCGCCTGCAGCAGGAAGGAACTGAGAACCAACGCATTGAAGAACTCCAGGAGCAGTTAGAACAGAAGCAGCGCAAGATGAATGAACTGGAAACCGAGCAAAGGTAACACACTCCTTCACAGTGAAAAAATCATGGTGATTTAATTACCAACCACAAAATCGTGGTTCACAGAAGTGGCAAACATCATTGTCATTAACATAATTAGGATTTTTTTAGGAGGAGATTAATTTTTGTTGTTTTTAGTCTCATACTACCATTTATTTTTAGCAGATTCTGTTAACCAGGTTGCTTATCCTTAAATTTTGTTTGCATGTCTTCACTATTTAGAGAAAATATAACAAATGAATAGATGACAACCTGGCTTTCTAGTGCAGACTGGTGCAGAGATGGGACATAGATTGTGGAGTCAAATTTGAATCCCACTTCTTCTTAAAGTTATTAATTACTTGGTTCTGAGCAACTTACTTAAATATACACTTGGTGTCCTCAATTATAAATTGGAGGTGATACCTATTTGCAGGTTAAGAGGATTACAGCAAATGTTTTACTTATTTAATATCAATGAGGGGTGTTCAAATATATTATTTAAAAAACTAGAGGCCTGGTACACGAATTTCTGCATGGGTGGGGTCTGGCCAGCCCGCTCTGATGGGGCCAATCAGGGAGATGGGATGCGAGAGGTTAGCCATCAGCCCAGTCACCAATTGGGAGGGGTAATCAGGTGGGGCCAGCTAGGAGTGGGCTGTGGACAGTTGGCCGGCCTGCCCCACCCCCAGTTGGGGTTGCAGGGACTAGTCCAGTTGAGGGAGGAGCCGCAGAAGGTTGGTGGGGACAAACAGGGCCCCCATTGGGCTAGTTGGTTGCCACAGTGCACATCATAGTGACCAGTTGTCCCATTCGTTATGCCATTACAGTCACTTGGCTTTTAGATATGTAGGTATGATATTTATATAGTATGCCAGGCACATTTCTAAGGACATTTTGGTATTAACTCAGTAAATCCTCATAATAACTTTATGAAATAATAAGTATGATTACCACTGTTTTATGGGTAAGGAAGTGAAGTACAAGGAGATTAAATGTCTTTCCAGAGTTACACAGCTGGTAAATTCTGGATCCTACCTTAACCCTCTGTCAATCTGATTCCTGAATCTGTGCTTTAACCACTATGCTAACATTCTCTTTATAAATAGCACTAGTGGCCTGGTGGGGATTGGGCCTAATGCATTAGTCAGACATACCCTGTTTCCCCGAAAATAAGACAGTATCTTATATTAATTTTTGCTCCCAAAGATGTGCTAGGTCTTATTTTCAGGGGATGTCTTATTTTTACATGAAGAAGAATACGGTACACATTTATTGTTAAATGAAAATAAAGGAAATTTATTACCTATATACAGTACAGTAGTACTGTAGTTGTCAACACAAACCAGACAAACTGTGAATCCTTCAATATCAAGAATTTACTCATTTAATCAATGACAATCATGTCATCATCTTCTGGAACATCATCATAACAATCCAATTGCTGAATTTCCAGGTGAATTTCTTGTGACTCCATTTCTTTCAGAATCAGTGGACCAGATCTCTCATGTTTAGCAGTAGCACTGTCTTTAAATGAGTACTTCTTGTCAAGGTAGCCTGCTCGCAGTGCATTTGCAATGCAACTGTCAGTGATTTTCTCCCATGAATTCTTCACCCAAGTCACAACTTCTTGCAGTTTAGGTTTCACAAAGTTTCCACGCTGATTTCTCTCCATTCACACAGCAGTAATGTCAGGACTCCGCATCATGTCACTGGTTGCTAGACTCCAGTCGGGACGGCCCTAGCGATCAGTTTACAGTAAATCAATTTTCATTCTCAGACGGAGCCTGGGGCCTTATTTTTGGGGGGATGCCTTATATTTCACTCAGAAGGAAAACTGTAAGTAGGTCTTATTTTCGGAGGATGTCTTATTTTTGGGGAAACACGGTACTTAGCACTGCCACAGAGGCGGGAGAGGCTCCTGCCAATGCTGTTGTGCTCATCAGCTGTGAGCCTGGCTTCTGGCTATTGGTGCTCCCATGTCTAAGTGCACTGACCACAGAGCATCTGCCCCTTAGTGGTCAGTGCATGTTTTAGTGACCAGTCATTCCAGTCATTCTGCCTTTAGGGTCAATTTGCATATTATCCTTTTATTATATAGGATTAGTGGCCCAGTGTATGAAATTTGTGCATGGTGGGGGGGAATGTCCCAGATCTGGGTGGGGGTTCCTTTGGGACATGGGACAGCCTGGACGAGGGGCCTGTGTTGGTTTACAGGCTGGCCATGCCCACATGGGCTGAGGGTCCCCGCTGGGGTAGTATAGCCAGCCTAATTATGGGGCTGAGGGCTGTTTTCAAGCTGGCCACACCCCTTTCAGGATGTGGGTCCTGCTGGGGTCCCTGGCCAGCCTGGGTGAGGGGCTGAGGGCTGTTTGCAGGCTGGCCAAGCCCCCCAGCGAACCACAATCCCATCCCCTCTTGTTCCTTTCCCTCAGCGATTCTTTCCTTGAGTGGTGGCCAGTGCAGGGGAGAAGCTTGGCTTCCTCCATCACTGGGGGAAACCCAATCCTCCTGCTGCAGCTCCATGACCGCTGCCATCTTTGTTGGGTTAATTTGCATTCTTACTTGATTGGCTGGTGGGCGTAGCAGAGTGAAGGTCAATTTGCATGTTGCTCTTTTATTATAGATACTTGAAGTGAAGGTTTTTAAATGTACTTGACCAACCTTCACTGGACCTTAGAAATCATAGGAATCTGAGACACTTGAACCTTGTCTCTCATACTTGTATGCACACATTACATCAGCTGTGGTAAAATGAAGAATGCATTTTGGCTTTCTATAAAGAGACCATTAAATATTACTATCTGACACAGTTTAATAGCAGTTGACACTGGATATACTAATTTTTAGCTTTTAGAAAGTTAATATAGGAAACTAGATATATTAATAGGTAATTATAATATTATATGATAAATCTACACTAATAAAGAGAAACATGGTAATTGACCATACCTTCGCAACGCCCACCAGCCAGTCAGGAGTGAATATACAAATTAACCCAACAAAGATGGCAGGTTAATTTGCATATGCAAGTGGCTGGGGTTGGGACAGGACACTTGTGTCATTGTTGGGGTGATGACACAGGCATTTCTTACCACTCCAGCCCCTCCATGCCTCTGGGTAGCATGGGAAGGCAGAAAGGCCAGGATGGAGTGAAAAGGCGGCCCCAGCCATAGTGAAGGCAGTGCTGGCAGCCAGGGGAAGTAAGGCCCTTTCTTACACGAATCTTCATGCATCGGGCCTCTAGTGTGTGTGTGTGTGTGTGTGTGTGTGTGTGTGTGTGTGTAATATGTGTGTGTGTAATATGTATATGAAGAAAGATACTCCTCTACTTTTGCTGGTAACTTTGAACAACTAGGTAACTCTAAAGTAGGTTTTTAAGAAATGAGATTAAGACAAGTAAAAAAATTTACATTAGTTGGTAGTGCCAATCACTTTAATTTAAATAACAAGTCATGAAAAGTGGCTGGAAAATAGTGACCATCCTCTTCTAGTACACTGTGAAATCTGAAATAGGAAAAGGAAACCTAGTTTCCATTCATTAAAAATACAACTGTAACAAAATTAAACTAGTTTTCTTATTTTTATTCTAGTAAGTACAGTGTAGAAATGTTGTATTTTTACTACTGACACAAAATACCCTAAGTTTTTAGATGTGGGGAAATATGCTTTCAGGATAAAAATGTCTTCTTTTATTAAACACTAGAGGCCCAGTGCATGAAATTCGTGCACAGGGATGTGTGTTCCTCAGCTCAGCTTGCATCCTCTCCAATCTGGTACTCCTCAAGGGATGTTTGCCCATTTAAGTAGGATCGGGCTCTCTCACCATCCAGGAGTGCTGGCTCCCAACTGCTCGCCTGCCTGCCTTCCTGATTGCCCCTAACAGTTTCTGCCTGCCAGCCTGATCACCTCCTAACCACTCTTCTGCCAGCCTAACTGCTCCCCTGCCAGCTTGATTGCCCCCAAATGCCCTCCCCTGAAGGCCTGGGTCCCCCCCAACTGCTCTTCCCTGCAGGCCCAGTTGCCTTCAACTTCCCTCCTTTGCCAGCCTGGTCACCCCTAACTGCCCTCCCTGGCAGGCTTGATTGTCCCCAACTTCCCTCCCTTGCAGGCTTGTCATTCCTAACTGCCCTCCCCTGCTGACCATCTTGGGGTGGCCATCTTGTGTGTTGGACTCACAGTCAATTTGCATATTACTCTTTTATTAAATAGGATAGAGGCCTGGTGCACGGGTGTGGGCCAGCTGGTTTGCCCTGAAGGGTTTCCCGGGTTAGGGTGGGGGTTCCTTTGGGGCATGGCATAGCGTGGGTGAGGGGCCTATGGTGGTTTTCAGGCCGGCCACACTCCCCTGGTGATCCAAGCAGAGGCCCTGGTATCTGGGATTTATTTATCTTCTATATTTGAAACTTTGTAGGCTTGAGTGGAGGCCAGGGCTTCCTCCATCCCCAAGAGAAATCCAAGCCTCCTGCTCTCTCCAGCTTCATGGCTGCCACCATTTTTGTTGGGATTTATTTATCTTCTATAATTGAAACTTTGTAGCATTGAGCAGAGGCCAGTGCCAGCCAGAGCGGGCGGGAAGCTTGGCTTCCTCCATTGCTGGGGAAACCCAAGCCTCCTGCTCACTCTATGGCCACAGCCATCCTTGTTGGGTTAATTTGCATACTTGCTCCTGATTGGTTGGTGGGTGTTGTAGGAACCCACATTAGGACTCCAGTTGCAAGTGTCCCCCCACAACCCACATCGTTCAGGGTTCAGGTTCAGGGTTTGGGTTGTGGAGGAGGCCGCACACAAATGAAAGAGACTAGAAAGTATTAAATTGGTGATATTGGAGACCAGGTGGAAGCCCACCTCAAGGGGGAAGACTTCCCCCCCACCTCTGGCCTTGCTATCCCTTTTATTAATGTTTGGGATCCACCCATAGCCAGTAGTAGCTAATCAGTAAGAATTTACATAAGACTAAAATGTGGGAGTTGCTTTAGCTACCATTGTCTTAACTAGACAGTGAGTCATTGGCTCTGATCTTTCAGAGCTTCAGTGTTGACCAGCCTTTCAGGTTCCTTGTCCACACCTCTCTGCTAGTGAGGACAATGGGCGGCTTCCGACAGGGTGTGGCTTGTGGACATAGTGAAGGTACGGTCAATTTACAAGTTTCTCTTTTATTAGTGTACATATCCTTGTAAGTAGCCTCCTGTATACTGTATACTATGCCTAGCCACAGAACATTGTTCAGAATCTGTTATTGCAATTAAATACATAGTTTGAATTAAATTACATAAATGCATCTTTTTTAGATCCTTAACTACTTTGACTTTCAATACAAATAAACATATATAACTCATCTTAAAATAGGCTGAGCAAAGAGCGTATCCAAGAATTGCAGCAGCAGATTGAAGATCTCCAGAAGTCTCTACAGGAGCAAGGCTCTAAGTCTGAAGGAGAAAGTGTAGGTACCTGAAAAATTGTGGTGATTCTGTTCTTTGGCCTCTCTGTTAGGTCCTATGGTCAAATTAATCTTGTATTTGAAAGTGCTACCCTTATCATTGATGATACCCTGAAATACCGTATATATTTGCATAACAGATGCAGTGATTTTGCCAATTTGGAATCTATAAATTGATCAGATGTATTGGAAGGTGATTTCTATCTGTCCTACTTCAACAGCTAATACTGTATTCAAAGCAATTCCTGACTGAGACCTGCTGCGATTGAGGCCTTCCCAGTTCTCCTGGGAACCCAACAGGGCTGGCCTGGAAAAAAAAAAAAAACTAGTGAGAGAAAGCATCAGCTAGAAATGAGGAAAACTTTTAATAAGAAAAAGAAGAATGAGAAAATGATTTCTACCGAAAGAGCAGTTAAGAAGTGTTTTATACCAACCTCCAAAGGACAGAAACCTTAATGCAGTCTTGAAGACATTGCCCCCTTCCATTCTAGCTCATGACTTTGCCATTTCTAATGGATTTTGATAGCATATATTTTGAGAGTAGAAATAAGAGAACTTGGAAAAAGAACTTAAAAAAGATCAAACAACACGACCAGTGTGTCTCAGTGGTTGAGTATTTACCCATGAACCAGGAGGTCATGGTTAGATTCCCCGTCATGGCACATGCCTTGCTTGCAATTTACATCCCATTGGAGGGTGTGCAAGAGACAGCTGATCAATGATTCTCGTTCATCATTGATGTTTCTAACTCTCTGTTCCTCTCCCTTCCTTTCTCTCAAATCAGTTTTTTTTTAAAAAAGATCAACTGCCTAAATATACTTAGCAGTGTTCCTATAGTTGGATCTCTATATATAGAAAGGATAAAAGAAGTAACAATTGAGGGAGGGATGCATTTAACTAAAACAATGGCAAAAAGATAGGGCTAATTGTGTGTTATATAGACATTGATTAGATGGAGTGTTAGGAGATTCTACCCGTGTTGATGGGGGGAGAAAACTCAAGAATAAAGAGATGAAAAGGAAAATTGAAATAGTTACATTTCCTTTCTGTCTTTTTTATGCTTTATATGATTTTTTCTTTTTTCCCTGGGGGCTTGGAAAATAGAAATCGTCTCATGCATGGCGGCATCTCATATGTGCATATATACGGTATTGTAACCTCTCTAATACAAATATATTTTAAGACACATTAGGGAATAATTGAAAAATTGGATCTATTTGAAGGAGTACATTTTGGATTAAAATTTTAAATTTATTTATCTTTTAAAAAATTGTGTTAATGTCCAAATTATATACACAAAGATAGATATAAATATATAGATATATAGACATATATGTGTATGTATATATGTAAATTTATAAATTTCTTTTTGGTTAATCCTCACACGAGGTTATTTTTTCCATTGATTTTTAGAGAGAGTGGAAGGAAAGGAGAAAAATGAATTGGGGAGGAAATAGAGAAACATCATATGAGAGAGACATGTTAATTAGTTACTTCCTGCATGCATCCTGACCTGGGCTGGGGAACAAACTGTAAATCTGGGTACATGCCCTTGACCAGGAATCAGGGTTGTGACCCTTTGGTGCACGGGCCAATGCTCTAACCTCTGAGCCACACTGACCAGGGCTCAAATTATATATTTTAAGCTCTGCACCTATTCAGTAGGTGATACAGAACTACTTTTGCAATTTAAATTTCTGGTTGTTTTTTAAAGGAAATTTTATGTCATGAATTTTATTTTTTAACAAAATCTAATGACTTCATTTTTATATTAATATGAAAGTGTTTGCATTTATAATGATTAAGGTTTATTATAAAGATAATTTAGTTATTTTAGTCCATTCTTCATTAAAGACCTAAAATATTAAACATTGTATTTTAAACTAGATGCCCGATGCACAAGATTTGTGCACTCGGGTGGAGTGGGGGAGGGGGGATCCTCAGCCCAGTCTGCACCCTCTCACAGTTTGGAAGCCCTTGGGATATGTGGGACTGAAGGCTTAGTCAGAAGTCCTTAGCACTGCCGCCACTGCCGCCACTGCCGCTGGGCTTGCCAGCCTTGAGCCCAGCCTCTGACTGAAAGCCACTCCCCCTGTGAGAGCTCACTGACCACCAGGGGGCAGCCCCTGCATTGAGTGTCTGCTCCCTGGTGGTCAGTGCACATCATAGCAACTGGTCATTCTGCCATTTGGTCGATTTGCATATTAGCCTGTTTATTATATAGAATAAATGTTTCTGTAGCCATTTCAGTGTTTGATACTCCTCCATATATCACGTTCAGCTTGCATTTTCTATTTTTCTACAAGTTCAAATTGTATTTGCATTGTATTCAGAAATATGAAGCATTTTCTTTTTACTATTGTACTCGTCTTATTTCATTTCCTATTCTTCTTTTCCTTTGAAGTGAAAAATACCTAAATTTTATGTTTTTAAAAGTTTATTATTATATATATAAATTTTTAGCACATTTATATTTTAAATGATATGCCTTCAAAAGGAGATAAAGTGATTCTGATGTCTGGAAAATTTACTGTTGCCACAATAGTTATCTTACAGCAACTGTTTTTAATTTTTATAGTCCAGCAACCTAAAGCAGAAGTTGGAAGCTCATATGTAAGTAGAATTGGTATTTCATTTCAAATATGAGAGGGGAAGGGTTTTAAAAGGATATAAAGTTAATATCCTTTCCTGATTTTGTTTATGGAAACAAATACCCTGATGCCAATTGAATGTACACCATTGCCATCAAAAAGTGAAAAGAAAAAATGTGCTAGAAGGTTCAGCCTGCCTGCCAGTGATCCCAATGCTCACATTTTTCATTTACTGATGCTATTGAGGGGTTTACAGAGCTGGCAACTATCAGCACTATTTTTCCTATAAAATACCTGTTGTAACTTTCTTAGGAAGCAAAGTTTGTGGGGGGAATAATTTAATATTTTTTGCACCTATCGTGTGCCATCCAATTTGCTTTTTCACAACAATCCCTATAATATTTGGAAGATATTATTCCCATTTCATAGGTGAGGAGAGTAAGGATCAGAAAGTGATGAGCCCACAGTCCACAGATATTATGTGGCAGAAAACCAGTTTTCATTTTTAGATCTGTTTGGCTCCAAAGCTCCTTGCTCTTCTTTCTACTGCTTAGGGAAAAACTAACAGAGGTACATGAAGAATTACAGAAGAAACAAGAGCTCATTGAAGATCTTCAGCCAGATGTAAACCAGAATGGTAGGTATTTGTAAAAACCTGGTTCTAAGGACTTGCCCTTTTTAGTTGACAAATACAAGAATTATGTATAAGTCTTTGGACAAACTATAAATACATGCATTTCAAATAAGTGCCATGATAATTTTTAGTAATTTAAGTAATTAATAAATGATCTAATCTTAATGCAAAAAATAAGTCTAATAACATGAACTTATTGATATATAGGAGTATCAAACATTTTGTAATATAATAGAATTAATACTATGAAAATATAAATAAAAGGATTTAAAATCAGATTAAAATGAAATTCAAACTTTGCATAAAAGAATGTCTTATTTTCTCATGATGGTTGTGCTTAAATTGTATGGTGCGTTTGCTCATTGAAATGCTTAATTTAAAGAAGAGATATAGCTAGATAAAGCAGATTTTGGATATTTTTAAGAAAATAATATGAAATGATCAAGGATGTGTTGGTTGCAATTCAAGTTTTAGATAAAAATTTACTACAAAGAATAAATAAAAGATTTCTCTTTTAAGTTCTTTTATGAGTCCCTGGAAAATAAATGTGATAAATGTATATTTTTCTGTGTGAGGATGGAGTATTTTAAATAGGGAGTAATTGGTTATTTTATCTGATTATTTCATTTCATTTTCAACAATAGCACAAACGATCAGTGAACTTGAAGCTGCTCTTCAAAAGAAAGAGGAAGATATGAAAGCAATGGAGGAACGATATAAAATGTATTTAGAGAAAGCAAGAAATGTGAGTGATCTGTTCTATAGAACTCACGACTCTGATGCAGGTGCTTAGTAGGCCTGTTCCACCTGATTGCACTGCTCTTCTTGTTTCCCTGTCACGTCACTTCCCTCCTCACTCTCTGTCTTGCCTGTCAGGCTCCTGGTGGGTTCCAGGTTAGTCCTCACACCCTCTCCTCTCACTCATCAGCCTCAGGTAAAATGAACACATGACTTACAGAAACAGTTAAGCATGGACAGCAGTGACCTCTTTAGAGAAAATGACCACTGTGATATACAGCATCATTAGCTTTAAAATGAAGGCATGTTTGCCTTTTGTGAAAATTGAGCTATTTAAATTTGCTTGAAAGTATTTTAGCATTTAGTCTAGCTTAGGCAGTTATATACTGTCCTAATGTTCACCACACTATTTTTTATTTTATATTTTTTTACTAAATATCAGTGACATTTTCATAAAATACTTTATTTTCATGAATACCATATATTTTCCGAATTATGAGTATTCTTTCACAAAATGTCAATGTACTGGTTTCAATATACTGAGTGGCAAAAAAAGAATTTTATTATGAAGTTTGAAAATATTGCTGTCTGCCCTTTTTATGTTTAAGTTTTATATAATATTCATTAAGGCATAAATAGTATCTATAGCAACAGATAAATTGCAAGATCTTCTTAAGGCTTAGCAAAATGGATGTTACATGAAATCCAGTCATCAGTGGGGGAGGTACTCTGCTCCATGCAGGCATTCAGTCTTAAGGTGAGAGAGGCTCCACCTTTCTCAACATACAATTCTCAAGTTCACTTGACATTCTCCAACTAGTGGATGAGGGAGTGAGCATAGCCTGTGTGAGAGGTATGTCATGGGTCAGACCTGGAAACAATGAAAACCACTTTTCACTCTCAGTGGGCAGAGCTCAGGTACAAAGCCACACTCAGCTTCTCAGGAGGTAGTCCATGCCACACAGTTCAGTTTCTCTCAGTTTCAGAAGTGTAAGTGTCTTTAGTAAAAATATAAAGTATAGAAAATTTCCCAGATACAACTGCTGTTAACCTTTTGAAATATTTCCTTAACACTGTATATTTTTTCAATGAATATGATCTCTATGATTCTTTACCATAGTACACACATATATGCTTTATGTGTTTTTTAAACTCAAAAGAATTTCCTCATATAAATGTAATTTGATTTTTATTGAGTGTCTCTTATGCTAAGCCCTGTTCATACAGCACTAAGCAAGACAGGCATCATCACACTTATAGGACTGACTGCAAAAGTAAAAGAATGGTGACATAATATTCAGTTGTATAAATATATCACAGTTACTTAGTTGTCATCCTATTGTTGGAAATAGCTTGTTTCCATTTTTTTTCTAGAAATAAGGCTATAGGCAACATAGTTATTCAGAAAGCTTTTGACTTATTTTGATTTATCTTAACCTTGTTCCTAGGTTAATGGGTGAAATAGAATTATTGGGTCGGAGGGTAAGAACATCTTAATAAGGTGCTTTATATGTATTTCTAATTGAAACTCTAAAAGGATTTTAACTAATTGAACAGAGCATTAACAAAATACCATGTTCTTTCCATCATTGAATAGTCACATTTTAAAAAGGTACTTGTTTGGTAAACATTATTTCTTTTTTTCCTTCTTCCATTATTTGGGGGAGAGGTTAAAATAGTAACATGTCCATTATAGAAAACTCAGGAAATATAGAGAAGTCACAACCATACTTTTTTTTTTTTAATATATTTTATTGATTTTTTTTACAGAGAGAAAGAGAGAGGGATAGAGAGTTAGAAACATCGGTGAGAGAGAATCATCAATTAGCTGCCTCCTGCACACCCTGCATTGGGGATGTGCTCGCAACCATGGTACATGCCTTTGACCGGAATCGAACCTGGGACCCTTCAGTCCGCAAGCCAAAGCTCTATCCACTGAGCCAAAGTGGTTTCGGCACAACCATCCTTTTTATCACTAGAGCTAACAGATTATGATTTTGTCCTTTGTAATTAAATTATGATTTAAACTCTGTAAGTTGTGTGTATGATGTGAAGCACATGAAGGCAGGCATCATGTCTCTCATAACTTGCTTTTCCCCTGTCTGTCACAGTGCTTGCCACTTTCGGCACTCAGTAAATCATTTTGAATGAACAGTAGAAATTGTTAGGCACATTACCTTTCTACTCTTTTTTTTTCCTATACCTCTGTGACGACATACAATATTTTCCTAACTCATTAAATAATTTTTAATATTATAATGGGCTTATAATTACATCATACAGGTGACTTATTATTGGAAACTTGTTTTTGCTGTAATTTATTCCTGATGTTTCTAAATTGATTTATGCATAGTTTAGCAAAGTCTCAGAACAACATTGTGCTAAAACACCTGAGTTTTATTCAACTTTTAGTAATTTAATAAATATGATTGGCACCCCAGTGTTTGCAGAAAATAATCATTAATATCTATTATATTGATACTAGAGGGCCGGTGCATGAAATTTGTGCATGGGGGTGGGGGTGTCTCTCAGCCCAGCCTGCACCCTCTCCAATCTGGGATCCCTCTCACAATTCAGGACTGCTGGCTCCCAACTGCTCACCTGCCTGCCTTCCTGATTGCCCCTAACCACTTCTGCCTGCCAGCCTGATCACCCCCTAATCATTCCCCTGCCAGCTTGATCACCCCCTTACCATTCCTCTGCCAGCCTGATTGATGCCTAACTGCTCCCCTACCAGCCTGTTTGCCCCTAACTGCCCTCCCCTGCAGGCCTGGTCACCCCTAACTGGCCTCCCCTGCAGGCCTGGTCCTACCCCAACTGCTCTCCCCTGCAGGCCTGGGTCTCTAACTTCCCTCCCTTGCAGGCCTGATCACTCCCAACTGCCCTCTTCTGCTGGCCTGATCACCCACAACCGCCCTCCCTTGCAAGCCTGGTCCCTCCCAACTGCCCTCTTCTGCTGGCCATCTTGTATCCACAAGGGGGTAGCCATCTTGTGTGTTGCAGTGACAGTCAATTTGCATATTACTCTTTTATTAGATAGGATTATGTATTGAATTACTACATTTAACTAGATAATTATAGTAAAAAAATGGTTGCTAACAATTTTTGTACAATCAGCAATTTTCACTATAATTACTGAATTCATTTTAACTTTTTAAAGAATTCAAAAAAAATAAAAATAAAAAATGTTCAAGGCATATAAAAGTAGAAGGCATCTTACCTTCCTCATTTCCAATATGCTTCAAGGCTTCAGTGCTCAAGGACAGCTTCTGTTTACAGACTAATAGAATTTTGACTTGTGTAGTAAGAGTTTTTTCAACAGGGTGGGGCAGTTGTTTCTGCCTGGAGGCTGTTACTTTTAATCTCTTAAGTGGCCTCAGGGCAAAGTGTTTCATAAAACTACTGTTCCTAATACTGTAGTTAAGGCCAAATAACTATCCCTGATTATTGAGCCTTGGAGAAGGGACATTTGATTTTGAGATGGGGATTTTTTCATTTTTGTATTGAATTTTTTAAAATTTTTTAAAAATATATATTTTATTGATTTTTTACAGAGAGGAAGAGAGAGAGTCAGAGAGTTAGAAACATCAATGAGAGAGAATTGATGGTACAAGCCACCTTAGTGACAGTGCGGACGCTCTATCCACTGAGCCAAACCGGTTTTGGCTGTATTGAATTTTTATTCTCTCTCTCACCTATAGAATAAATTATTTTGTAATTAAAATTAAATTATCAGACAAATTATAGTTAGTTGCTAGATCACTTTCTGTATAATTTTCCACTGCACTGATTTTGTAGACTGTGTTCTTATATTTCAACAGTTTATAAGAATAAGTGAACATACTTTTTTTTTTTTGTCTTTAAACAGGTAATAAAAACTTTAGATCCTAAATTAAATCCAGCATCAGCTGAAATAATGCTGCTTAGAAAGCAGTTGGCAGAGAAAGAGAGAAGAATTGAGATTCTGGAGGTAAAACTTCATATTCATACCTCTCTTCTTAATTATTCTGTATAATACTGATAATTAACTGTTGACATATATTAGCCATTAATGATCAAGTCTCACAAGAAGTTAGAAATACTCTGTTTTAGCACTGTGTGTTCATTGCAGAGCATCTCACTGGCCCACGAGATTGGTCCCTGCTGCATTGTGTCTCCCTCCCTGGTAACAGCCAGTCTATGGATGTCTTTTGGAGTTTTTAATAGACTCCACTATCACACTCCTTTTAAAATTATGTGTATGAGAGTTCATTCAGAAAGAAAAAAAAAGAAATTAAAGAAAAAAATAAAGCTCACCTTTTAAATAGATAACCTATTCAGCTCACCAAATATATCTTATTTCTTCTCCCTGGTCCCATGGGAACCCAAACAAACTTACTAGTAGATTCCTGAGAGAAGGAAGCACTTCAAAATCCCAGTAAGCCCTTGAATAAAGTACCTGTTTGTTACTGACCATGCAAAATTATGGTAGTAGTAACATCTTTAAATTTTAGAGTTATTTTTATATCAGTGGTTATGTTATTTTTATGAACTGAGTGAAGTATAAGTATGTCAGTATCGAATTGTATATTCTTAGATTTTTACAATTGGGCATGTTCTTTTCTTTGCAAAGTGTTTCACAAAACTGTTCTTAATACTATAATGAGATTTGATGTTATTCTTGAAGTCAGTATATACTTCCTCATAATCACATATGGATAATTGCATATGTTGAATTCTATATACTCATCTTGAAATTCTCATAATTGATAATTGGTTTCTATTTGAATCAAATAGGAATGCTTTATTTCAAAGAAACACGTTATGTTCACTTACCACTTTCTTTGTGTTATTTCTGAGCCAGAAGATATGGGCTGTGGGGAAAAAAATTGTTTAAAGATTTAAAGACTTGAATACTCAGAATACACAACAGTCTTATGTGTACTTTCTGTAAGTTCCCGATCAGGCCATATGGGCTGTTATAAAAAGCACTGGTTAAAGGATATCTCCCTGCAGAAATGCTATTCATTCTTGAGGATTCAACTCAGATGTCTTCCTGGGTAGTTTTCCCTAGATTCCTTAAGCAAAATTAATTCTCTCTCCAGAGTTTGTCCATGCACTGTGAACTCATGAATTCATTCCATAGTAGTAGTCTTTGAATTAGGCTAGAAGGCTATGAACTGAAGCCAGAGGCTGTATCTGATATCTCTGTACTCCCACCATTAAATATTACATAAATCAGAGGCCAAGTTGTCAGTTTTATTAGTAACTTATCTTAAAGTGATCATCTTTTTCTCTGGCCAGTGTAACTCAGTTAGTTGGGTGTCATCCCAAGCACCTAAAGGTTGCTGGTTTGATTACTGGTCAGGGCAATCAATGCCTGGATTAAAAACTTGATCCCCTGTTGGAGGTATGTAGAAGGTAGCTGTTCAATGTTTCTCTCTCACATCAATATGTCTCTCCCTCTCTAAAAAAAAAAAAAGTAATCACTATTCTTCTCTGGTCCAAGTAATGAGACTTTGACTGAGTCTCTGAAATCTAAGTTGCTCTGACTATTCACTTCCCATCAAAACAGTGAGAATGGACAGCATTGTTGGTGCTTGAAATGCAGCTCCCCAACATGTAAGATGACAGAGTGGTGCCTCTACCTTTAGGGCTCTAAGTCACAGCATTTGGGCCTTTAATTTATGTGTATTTATCTGTTCACTGAAAAAAGTAGAAAGAAGAGTAAGATAAATAGCAGAGGTTATTCTATCTGCCATCTTTCTTGGGGAGTGTTTGTCTGGAGTGGGTGTGAGCCAGAAGAAAGGCATCTTGCCTCCCTCATTTTCTGTAAGTTTTTGTATCATCAGCATCTTGTTGTGAAAACATTAAAATGTTTAAAGGTTATGATTTTTTTTAATGAATCAACTATATCTGATACTCAGTAAAATAATAAAAGTAGTTGTATTAGAGTAATTAAGAAATGGATGTCTATCACTAAGGTGGCTTGTAACTATGACCAAAGGCAATCTAGTACACAGGTCATTAGGAACTAAGAGATAAAAACCCACACTAAGCCTTATAGGAGATTTAAAGGATTTTCTAGGATATGTATATTTTTAATATATTTTATTGATATTTCACAGAGAGGAAGGGAAAGAGATAGAGAGCTAGAAATGTCGATGAGAGAGAGACATCGACCAGCTGCCTCCTGCACACCCCCCCCCCCCACTGGGGATGTGCCCGCAACCAATGTACATGCCCTTGACCGGAATCGAACCCGGGACCCTTCAGTCTGCAGACCAACGCTCTACCACTGAGCCAAACCGGTTTCGGCTAGGATATTTTTTATTACATCCTTCTTCTCCTTAGTTTTTTTACTCTTCAAAATAGGTGCTTTTTTTGCAAAAAAATAAAAAATAAAAAGTAGCAGCTCTGTTTTGTTACCTAAACCAGTTACTTTTTTCTAGACATAAAGGATAGTAACATAAGAATCACTAGTTCTTGTGGGCTTTGTTTTTGTTTTTTAATACCTGTTTTACCAGTAAAATTCCTGAAATAAAGATTTACTAGTCGCAATCTTACTCCTTTATAAAGCTGTTATACATGCATTTCTCCATGATTGAATCTATGTTTCCACAATTTTTTACACCTCAAAATGCATTCACCAAATTCTCTCAATAATGAACATACGAAGAAATGTTGTTACTATTTTTAGTAATTTGGGGTTATTTGGGGGATTTTAATAGTCTTTCTTTCTTTTTCCAGAGTGAATGTAAAGTAGCAAAATTCCGTGATTATGAAGAAAAACTAATTGTTTCTGCCTGGTATAATAAGGTGAGTTGAAATTCAGCCAATGATTGGATGTTTAGAACAGTGTTTATCAAACATTTTGATCAGGAAACATTGATGAAAATGTATTTATACTAGATCAATATATATACATATTGTTTATGTAAACAAGTTACCGTATGTGCATTGCATTCAGGTATTTTCTGTCATACTCCTTTTTCTTTTTTGAATGTTGGTCATAATCCCAATTAACTATATTTTAGTTTAATGTGTTTAGTTGATTTTTACTTTTTCAAAATCAGTAAATTGACCTCATGACTCATCCAGCTTTACTTAAAGCACATGAAGTGTACATACAGAAAATCCATAAGTATTTTATAAATTGCATTATTTGAGTTAAAGCATATTTGTGTTCCATAAAAGGTTTCTTTAGAAATGTGAATATATGTGTAATGCAACATGAAGTGCTTCTAGTAATCAGCATTTATTTTAACATCCCCTGAAGCCTCTCAGTGTGTCCTTTAATATATTTGGTTTTTTTTTAAATCCAGGGACTACTCCTTAGTAATTGTCCTTACAAGGAGAAAAATAGTATAAAATAATTTAAAATCTTTTTGCTTTTTTACTCTGAATATCTGTAGGATGTTTTCAAGAAAAGTAGCAGTTCATGGTTCTTTTGGGTTATTCTAATCAGCTAGAGTACATATTAACACAAACACAACCTACCATAGGTGCTGCTTATTTAGTATGAGATAATATTAATTTATAGACCCTCCTGTGCTTCACCACATAGAACGAGTTGTCCCTCTTCAGACATGCTTTGTTTCTTTCATGCCATCAAACCTTTTGTTGTCTTTTCTTTTCTTCACTGCTCTGTTTGGTAAAATCTGATGGAAAAAACCAGGTCCATCCATGCTGTCTTAAGGATAAAATTTTCTTCTTTTTTACGGCCAAGTGGTATTCCATTGTGTAAATGTACCAGAGCTTTTTTATCTACTCATCTGCTGATGGATACTTGGGTTACTTCCAAGTCATGGCTATTGTAAATTACATTATAATGAACATAGGGGCATGTATATTCTTTCGAATTAGTATTTCTGGTTTCTTCAGATAAATTCCCAGAAGTGGAATCCATGGGTAATAAGGCAGTTTCATTTTTAATTTTTTGAAGTGTCTCCATACTGCTTTCCACAGTGGCTGCACCTTGTTTGTTGATATATTAATGATAGCCATTCTGATATCTTATTGTGGTGTTAATTTACATCTCTGTTGATTAATGAACTTGAGCATCTTTTCATATGTCTATTGGCCATTTTTCATATGTCTATATGTCCATTTTGTTCTTTAATTGGATTGTTTGTTTTTATTTGGTGTTGAGTTTATAAGTTATTTTAAATTTTGAATATTAACCCCTTATCAAATGTATGAACAAATATGTTGTCCCAATCAGTGGATTGTCTTTTCATTTTATAGATGGTTTCCTTTGTTATGAAAAATCTTTTTAGTTTGATGTATTTCTATTTTTCATTTTTCTTTTGTTTTCCTTGCCCTGGAGATATATCAGAAAAAATATTGCTACGAGAAATGACCATAATTTTACTGCCTATGTTTTCATCTAGGATTTTTATGAGCCTAATATTTAAGTCTGTAATTTATTTTTAGTTTATTCTTGTGTGTGGTGTAAGAAGATGGTCTGGTTTCATTTTATTTATTTTTTTTTTGCATTTATCTGTCCAATTTTCCAACACTTTTATTAATAGATTAGCTTTACCCCATTGTATATTTTTGTCTCCTTTGTTCAAATACTGCTGTAAAAGTATGGGATTATTTCTGTACTATCTTTTCTGGTCCATTGATCTATATGACTTTTTTTTTTTAATGCCAGTAGTACTATACTGTTTCTTAAACGTGTTTTTAAAAATATGTTTTTATTAATTTAAGGGAGAGGGAGAAAGAGATAGAAGCATCAATAATGAGAATCATTGATTGGCTGCCTCCTGCAAGCCCTCTATTGGGGATGAAGCCCACAGTCCAGGCATGTGTCCTAACCAGTAATTGAACCATGACCCCCTAATTCATGGATTAACACTCAACCACTGAGCCACACCAGCTGAGCACCATGCTTTTTTGATAACTATGTACTTGTAGTACAGTTTGGTGATAGGTAGCATGAGTCCTTCCACTTTGTTCTTTTTTCTCATGATCATATTGTTATTTGGGGTCTTTTGTGGTTCCATATAAAATTTGGGAATAATTCTGTGGCACATGCCATTGGTATCTTGATAGAAATTGCATTGAATTCATAGAATTGTTCTGGGTAATATGGACAATTTAATGATGAATAATTCCTATTCATGAACAAGGTATATGCTTCCACTTATTTGCATCTTCTTCAGTTTATTGCTTTGGTGTCTTATACTTTTCCAAGTACAGGTTTTTACATTCTTGGTTAAATTTATTCCTGGGTATTTTATTCTCTTTGAAGCAATTTTGAATGGGATTGTTTTCTTAATTTTCCTTTCTGATAGTTCTTTATGCCTCCTAATCTTACTAGGGTGGCCTTATGTAGTAGGTATCCTGTGGGACCCAATGGTGCAGTCTCCTGAGCTGGGTGCTCTGTAAATGTTCCTTGTATGTGTTATGTGGGCCCTCTTGTTGTAATTGAGTCTTAATTACTTGATTACTATCAGCCTGTTTGTGCGTGCGTTTGACCCTTAGGCTGTCCAGCTGTGAGGCTTATGCACCAAGGCATTATGCAAACTGTTGTGCAACTGCTAATCACATGAAATGAAATTTGCCTTGGCAGGGTATGATGCCTGACAATATCTTCCTAAAAAATGTTGCTTGTGAAGCTTATTGGATTTTGCTCTGTAGTTGTCTGAAGCTGGCCACTGGGTGTATTGGTCTGGGCCTCTTGAGGGTGATTCAACTGCAGGCCTACATGAGGCACTGCCTATGACTGGCTCTGGGCAACCTGTTTGCTGCTATCAGTGACCCAAGTGTGGCTCCCCTTGCTGGACCTAGATGCATGCAGAAAGCACCAAGCTGAGCACCAAGGCTGGCTTTGTTTCAAAGTACCCAGAGATCCCCCTCTGCTTGTAGCCTGCCTGGTGGGTTTAGTTACTGAAGGAACCTCAGGCTATACTCCTCAGTAGGGTGTAACTCCACAGGGTAGAATAAGAGGCATGCAGCAGGTAGGGCTATTGCTTACCCCAGGCTGATGCCACATGGAGGGGAATGCTTTGCTGGAGAAAGATGGCTTCTGCAGTATGCAGGAATGGCTCAGTACAAGGATCCTGGCGGCTGACCCTTCAGCTCTCTCCCCAGGGCCACCAACCCTAGACTCCTCTTATGCAGCTCCAGTTCACTCTGCCCTCCCTCTGCCAGAGCCAGGGTGAGTGGCTGCAAACGAAATACTGTGTGTTGATCCTTTACGAGGGTGCTTGCATCTCTATGGCTCAGTACAAGGATCCTGGCGGCTGACCCTTGTAGACAAAAACCCCAGCCAGGTGTTATGTGGGCTCCTTTCCCAGTTCTGTTGTTCTAGGCTTGCGAGCCTACATTGGGATTTAGACACTACACTTCTCAGGGGCAATAACTCTTCCACACTCCCACAGCTGAGATATTTCTCGAGAACTTTAGTTACTCCCCATAGGAGCCCAGTCAGCCTTCTCAAAGCCTCTGCACTTCCTGCCATTCTTGGTGTGACTTCTGTAAATCTGTGGTTATAAGGCTTCTTTCCAGCTCATCTTTAGTTGGTTATTCAGGATGATTTTTTTTCATACTTTAGTTGTAATTCCATTTTGGTCCGGCGAGGAGGTTAGTGTAGCTTCTACCTAAACTGCCACCATCTTCCCAGATCTCTGTGGCCTTTTGGTATGTAAATCATTAAAAATATTAAAGCTAAGTAATGCATTATTTGTTAATTTTTTAAGTTACAAGTTTTGAGCATCTACTTGATTCTGTGTCTTATACTAGTCATTATTCTCAGTTCAATAAATTTGTGTGGTGTGGTCTAGTGAGAAAGAAGTAATGATTTCCCTTACTAAGAAACCCAATAGCCACAACTATGGTAATTTTGTCAGGTATCAGTACATAAGTAAATCATAGTAAATTTGAACTATATTGTGGTTCTCAAACTTAAGCATGCATCTGAAGACTGTTAAAATATTGGACTCTCCTGCAGAGCTTCTTACTCACTAGGTCTGGGTAGCATTTATAGGTAGAACTTACATTTTTTAACAGATTCTCGTTGGTGTTAATGTTAATCCAGGGGTCACACTTAGAGTAACTTTTAACCCAAGATTTTATATTGTGTTATGGGTGCTCATTGTGGGTGGAGTGATTGCTCAAATGCAGAATTTTTGCTTTGGAACCTTTTTAATTGTTCTTGTAATTAAAGTTAGTTCGAGAGCATTATTTTAAGGTGCTGTTTTTAATGATTTTATATTTAGTGGATTAACATAGAGAAACTAGGTTTTATGTCCTTATTTTCTTCTTACTTAACAGGTACAGATGAATTAACTTCTGCACTCTTATTCTTTAAATTAAAAAATGAGGCAAACCAGCTTTGTAGTATTGTTTTGAGGATTAAATAACTTTATGTATGTAGAAAGCACTTTAAACTCTAACTCTAAGTAGTCATTTTATTTTATTTTTATTTTTTTGTTCAGAGTTTAGCATTCCAGAAACTGGGGATGGAATCTAGACTTGTGAGCAGCAGCGGGGCTGGCAAAGACCCTGCTGCCGGTCCTCCTGCGCGGTCTTTCCTAGCACAGCAGCGGCACATCACCAGCTCCCGAAGAAACCTCTCTGTTAAAGTTCCTGCTGCAACCTCTGATTAAACTGCTAAAGACAACAAGCAGAAGTGCCCTTAAAATAGTTTGTGTCTTTCACCAATTACCAGACTGAAAAAGAAAAAAAAAGATGTTTATGATGCTGGATATCAGCTGTTCAAGAGGCACGGAATTAAGTTTGCTGGCTGACTTTGAAAGCAAAATGTAGAATTAGCTATTTCTCTGAGGGAGCACATTTGAATAATTAGAAGATGTAATTAGGCACCCAACTAAACATTTGTATTTTGAGACTACTATAATTTCAAATTGACTTTGTACATTTTAGTGTTTTCATTTTGTCGGTAAATTGGTTAATTTGCAACGTGTAATCAGTAATAAGTATTTTAAAAATGAATCTATATTCATTTTATTGTTTTGGTTCATATAAAAATAACCTTAAGGTAGGCACATGTAGAGCTAACTATAAAAGAGTTGTATTTTTTTACTTGATATATACAAGGCTTGACCTCTAGCCTCTAACTCTGTCATTGAATGGGTATATCTTATCGTGAAGTAGAAGATACAACATTTGGAAGTTTTGATTGTTGAAATGACTCTGTTACAGCAAAGTGACTATTCAGAAGAGGTTATATACTTATGTTACCTATTATTAACAGGGCTTTTATGGGGCATGGTGGAAATGGGAAGGGTAAGTGGATAAACTGATTTTCCGATAGGTAACAAGCTAAAAATATACTTTGTGTGAGACATCCACATGCTCTTTAAAAATTATTTTACTTTTAAGCATAAAATTATCAGGACTTATGCTAAAAATGCTATAATAATTTTGCCTCCTAAGAAGAAATGGTGCAGCAATGAAACAATTTGGAATCAAGTTAATTTTTTTTTAATGAGAAAGCAATCTGTCTTGGGCTGTGCTTATGGTATTCTTTTCATTTCTGCGCAAAGCCCATTATTTTCAAAGGTGTTACTTACTCATTATTTAAGAGTTACTTGTTGGAATTTTAATTAGTTGAGAGTAAAATATGTGCTGTTCAATATTGTAGCCATAAGCCACATGTGGCAATTTTAGTTAAGCTAATTAAAATTAAATTGTTTTTTTTGTTGTTGTTGTTGTTACACCAGCCACAGTTCAAATGCTCAGTATCCACATTGGCTAATGGCTACAGAATTAGTGCAGATATAAAGTATTTCCATCATTGCAGAAAGTTCTATTGGACAGTGCCATGCTAACTCTTCTTATAATAACATTGAAACACACCTTGCTGTTAGACCACAAAAGTAAAAAGAAGAAAATGTCAGGTCTATTTCAGTTTGAAAAGGAATTGAATTGTGGCAAAACTATCATTTGTATTCCTTAAAGTTGAATAGCTTGTGTTGTGACATTCATAGTTAATCTTTGCAGCACTCTTCAGAATCAGCTGCACACTTACCCACTTGTGCGTAGACCAGGCAGGGGTCAGCACACTTTTCTGTAAAGGGGCAGATAGTAGTTAGTTACTTTAGGTGTTGTTGGCCATGTGATCAGTAGCAGGTAAATCAGCTCTGCCCTTAAGTATGAAAGCAGTAGCCATACACAGTATGTAAACCAAACAGGCGTGGTTGTGTTTCAATAAAACTTACGAAAACTGGTGTTAGTTCAGATTTGGCCTGCAGGCTGTAGACCTCCTTCGGTCTCGAGTTTATTCTTAGCCTTTCCTTGAAAATATAAATATTGTTCCATTTGCAGTGTTACTTATTTAGATTCTTGTTTTGTTTTTGTTTTCTATTCTCTACCAGTAATTATTTTTTAATTAGTGAAAATACAAGAATTGCTTTCATACGGTATTTCATACTGGTCTCTGAGATTAGGGCACATCTGTCATGATATTTTGTTTTATCAGGGTTACTTCTGTTAACTACCTCTTAGATTTTGGCGTCTTTTTTCAGTGCAGTTTTATAGTTGGTTTGCTTCATATAGCTTTATAGTCTCTGTGTGCCTGTGACTTTTGGTGAAATGAAAATGCATTAGCATGCCAATTAAAATTTTCTAAATATATGGCATTTTAGAATATTTTGGTCAGTGTAAGACATGAGCTCCTTTGGTATTTACTACTTGCTTATATTTGAAAATTTACAACCTCGTCAAGCTCCCTTTTAATGAAACTTATTGTAAAACATCAATGCCAATAAATTAATATTTTCACAATTCAATTCATCACAAATTTTCAATTATACTTGGAATTTCTAAGTAATTTGTGCAATTTATGAATAAGGACTTAAAGCTAGATTCTTTTATCTTAATAGAGAAAAAGCAAATTTTGTGATTTACTACTTTTCTAGTTTATAAGTAGAATTTAAATTGCTTGATACATAAGTATTTATACAGTACTAATGTAATTTAAAGTTCTATATTATTGTGATTTAATCATATGGAAATTCAGGAATTGATCAGAAGTGAGATTGTTTTCCACATCTGGTTAATAGAGTGAAATTGACACCCTGTGGGTGGTAAAGCATCATAAATATGCCTCATAAACCATGAATGATACATGTCTGTGTTATAACTGATGCTTAAGTGCATATACCAGAGAAGAGAAATTTAGCATTTATCTTATGTGGTAATAAATTGAATGTCCCAGTGATAATAAAGTAAAACCACAGATCATTTGGAAATTATCTTTAATTTTGAGCATTTGCTGTGTAATTAATATTACTTTATCTTTTTAAGATAAGTATGTATACATATGGCAATGATGTTTACCCTGAGATTAACTTAAATGTATTGAGAAATATTTTAAGTTCACTGTATTTTTTTAAATAAATAAGGCTGCTGAATTAATGATTTAGTATAGATTAAAAATTAATGTCTTGCTCTGGCTATTGTTTCTAAGTGATTAGAGCACTGGTGCATGCACCAAAGCGTCTTGGGTTCCATTCTCCATCAAGGGTGCATATGTGGGTTGCAGGTTCGACCCCCAGTCCAGGTTCAGGTGCATGTAGCAAGCAACCAACCAATATTTCTCTCTTTCTCTTCCCCTTCCGCCCCCCCCCCCCCCATATCTTCTCTCTTCTCTCCTCCCCTCCCTTCTACTTTCTCTAAAAATCAATGGAAAAAATACCTTCGGGTGAGATTTAACAACAGAAAAGAATGAAATTATTGTCTAGAAACATTAAACTGGGCATTCCTCATGAAGGTATCATCTTAGATACTGGAGTGCTGATTTGAATGCTAGATAATGCTTTTACACCTATACCTGTTTCTGTATAGTGGCTCATTGGCTCTATGGGGTGGTTTATAGGGCACAATACTGTGTTAGGTTCTCTCTGTGTATATATAACAGGAACCATTCTGCTGTAAAATTAGTGTATGTGGTTGTATGCATACAGTCTTATTGTGAACCTCTACATTATGAAAAAGTCATTTGGGAATTTGTAAAGCACTAAAGCATAACCATAAAAGACAATGGTGTGCAGTTGTTAAACATGATGTAGCTTTATTGTAATGTTGAGTTTATAAAAGGTCCTTTCTATTTTCCATGGCAAAGACTTTGACACTTGAAAAATAGAAGCAATATTTGATTTATTTTTGTAAGTATTTAGAATATTTTAAATAAATGATTGTCCAATAACAGTATAATGTGTAAAGTGTTTTAGTAAATAAAGTTTTTGATTCTGTGTAATGGTTATGATTGATTTTTATTAGGTACAGGTATACGTTTATTTGCTGCTTTAAATAATGGACTTAAAATATTTAGATCAGAAAAGGAAAATAATAGCACTAGTTTAATTTTTAAAATGTTCTGTGTTTGGGTTTTTTTTTTGTAAATGAGTAGATATGTAAAAGTAATTTTTTGGTTTGCCCAGTTACATCTCCAGTTTCACTACTGGAATCTAGGCATCTTGTATCATTGTGGATTCAAAACATTTGTGTTTTCTTTGGCAGAGATTGCTACTCATCTCTTAATTTCCATTCTCTCGTTTGTCCTTTTGTAATGGAACCCCATATTTTAGCTTGTTACGTTTACCTTACCTCTAGGGAGAAAAAAATAAGTACTTGGACTCCTGATAACTAGGTAGGGTCATTTCACTGAGTTCCGGCTGAAGAAATGTGAATAGGAGTGATGTGTGCCTATAAAAAGAATGGGTATGTTTGCCCCGGCCCTTTCCCCTTCTAGAATGCCATGGTCTGAAGGTGACTATCAAGGACAGTGGACCAACAAGGAAGAAAGGAATTGCATCCTTGAAATCACCACCTTGCCATAGCAGCTGCGGACCTACAGTCCATATTTCTCTTACTTACGCAAGCGATTTTTCATAGCTATTTTATTTGGGGAGGGTCTCTCTCTTCTGGCATCTTATTTTATTTCCCAATCTACACAGGCTTGTCAAAATAAGTTGTGAAAGTTTTTGAAAAGTGCAGGTGCTCCATGTTCTTGGATTATGTTTTGGAAAGGCTTAATTCCCTTGGTGTTAGTGGAGGCTCAATAGTATTTAATGCCTAGAGTAAAGTTAATGTGCCAGATATGCAAAGGTGGAGACAAAAGTGAAGTTCTGTCTCACTATAGGTAGATCTTCATGATCCCCGAAGACCATGATTCTTTAAATTTAACTTTCTGGACTGGTCCAGTATCACATAATGTTATGAATGGTTCATTAAGAGCGACTCAAGATTCTAGACCTACACTGACCAATATGGGGGCTGCTAGCACATTAGATAATTATATATTTTAATGAAATTTTATTTCCTCATTACAGCCACACATGGCCATGGCTATGATATTGGACAGTGCAGATAGAGAACAGTTGTGTCATCACAGAAGATTCTCATGGACAGCTTGTTCCAGAGGCCTAGGTTGAATGGACACATTCTGCATTTCTTGGGAGTTCCCCATGATATGGGATCACACACATGTAGTGAGGTAAAGCCTTCAGACATATCCCTGCACAGTGACACGGCCAGGGACAGAGTCGCAGTGGGTTCTTCAGCTGGCTGTGGTTTGGATGGTGAAGTGCTCCCTCCATCCTTTGCTCAACTGGCTGCAGCAACTTACTCTCAGTACCTGGTAAATGCTATATTTTAGACCTCTTACTTCAGCTTAAACATTCCCCTCTTCCATAAATGCTTCCATAATTTCTCAAGGCGAGAAATCCATTTTTCTAAAACTTGAAGTCTTCGTCTTAGTGACCTTACTCTTACATACTTTTTAAAAACATCTGTCCTTCTAGATGTTTATTTTTAATCTTCACTGAAGGATATTTTTTCCATTGACTTTTAGAGAGAGTATAAAGGAAGGGAAAAGAAAAGGAGGGGAGAAGAGGGAAAGAGAGAGATAAACCTCAAAGTGAGAGAGACACATCAATTTGTTGCCTCTAGCATAATCCCCAAATGGGGACAGGGATGAACCTGCAGCCTACGTATGCGCCCTTGACCAGGAATTGAACCCGGATCCCCTCAGTCCATGGGCCAATGTTCTAACCACTGAGAAAACCGGCTAGAGCTAGACTAACTTTCTTAAAGTTGGGGACTGTAGCTTATCTCTGTTTCCCTATGGCACTTGGAACACTGTCTTTCACAAAGTCAGCAAATCTGTACCAGCTGAGCTACACTTGCTGGTGATGGACCGAATGTTTTCGGTGGAAATCAGTCTCAAGATGCTCTGAAGGAATTGGAGGAGTACATTGGAAGGAGCATCTACAAAGGCAAGAAATTAACATCATATTTTATTTCAGCCCCACAACTAACCAGTACCTATCTCCAAGCCTCTTTCTTGGTTTTACCACAAGTCATATTTTTATAAGCACTTTATTGAGATAAAATTCACATAACATATGAACACATTTAAAAAGTGTATAAATCAGAAGTTTGTAGGATTTTCACAGTTGTGTGTCCATCACCATTTCTCTAAAAACATTTTGTCACCTCAAATAGAAACCCAGTAGCCATTAGCATCTGCTCTGCTGCTCCTCTCCTCCCAGTCCTGGGTACCACTAGTCTATTTTCTCTGCCTATTTTGGACATTTTATATATATATATATATATATATATATATATATATATATATTTATTCATACAAAATGTGAGCTTCTGTGAATATACTCTTAAAGCATTCTGTTTTTAAAGTCCATTCTTAGTATGCTTCAGTACTTCATTTCTTTTTATTGCTGAATAATATTTTGTTTACATGTTTGTGTCACATTTTGTTTAGTTGTTCATCAGTTGGTGGATTTTTGGGTTCTGGCTATTCTGAATAATTCTGCTATGAACATTCAAGTCCACGTTTTTGTGTGGAAGTAGGTTTCATTTATCTTGGACATATACTGCCACAGTCTGGTTATGTCCCGATAAAACTCTTATGTTGAAGTCCTGCCCCCTAAGGTGATAAAAATCAGGATGTTTGACCTTTGGGAGGCAATTAGGTCATGAAGGCTCATAAATGGGATTAGTGCCCTTATAACAGGCCTGAGAAAACCTTCCTTCCCCTCCCACCATGTGAGGGCACAGCAAGAAGGTGCTGTCCCCAAGTCAGAAGGTGTGCCCTTGCCACACGCCAGATCTTTCAGCACCTTCATGTTGGCCTTCCTGCCTCCTGCCTGCACTGTGAGAAAAACATACTTGTTGTATGTAATGTACCCAGTTTATAGTATTTTGTTATAGCAGTTCAATTGATACATATACTTGCCAATGAAGTTGCTAGGTCATATAATAAATCATGTTGAACATTTTGAGGAACTGCCAGACTGTTTTCTTAAAGTGCCTGCAATATTTCACAATTCCACCTACAATGTGAGTTACAATTTGTCCACACCCTCACATAAATAGCTATTATTTTAGCTATCCTAGTGTATGATGTGGTATCTCATTGTAGTTTTGAGTGACACTTCCCTAATAATTAATGAGGTTGACCATAGTTTGATATTTACTCACTTATATCTTTATCGTCTTTAAAGAATGCCTATTAAAATTATTTTCCAGTGTTTTAATTAGTCTGTTTGTATTGTTATTTATTGTGGATCCAAATTCTTATTAGATATATGACTTAATAATTTTATACTGTCCTATGGGTTGTCTCTTCATTCTTTTGGAAGTTTTGTTTGTAGAACAAAATATTTTAATTTTGATGAATTCCAGTTTACCAATTTTTTTTTTCTTTTTTGTGGTTTTGGTGTTATATTTACAAAACCAAAAGTCAGGAAGATTTCCTTCTATACTTTCTTTTAGGGTTTTTATAAGTTTACATCCTATACTCGCCTGTGAGCCATTTTGAGATTATTTTTACGTATGGTGTGAGGTAGAGGTTCACTTATTTTGCTGCATGTAGATATCAACTTCTTCCAGTACAGCTTTTTGAAAAGATTATTCTTTCTCCATTGAATTGTCTTGGCCCCTTGTTGAAAACCACCTGGCCTTTCCTGAATGTTTTTATTCTAAACACTCAAGTCTAGTGCATTGGTCTACGCATCTACCCTTGTGCCAGGACCACACAATTGTGATTACCATAGCTTTGTAGTAAGTGTTAAAATTAGTAATTATGAATCCTAAATTTTCTTTTTCAGGATTGCTTTGGCTATTTTAAAATGCCACAGAGTTCACTTCTTACTGAGATCTGGCTTTTTTTTTTTTTTTTCTTAAGTGTTCAGATTGTTGCAAGAATTCAGTTAATTTCCATAGTTCTGGAAATGTTGATTTTGACAAGTTTGGTGGTCTTCTCAGGGTTTTTATGGAGGAGTGAATTTTGGGAGGTCACTTTGCCATTTGAGAAGTTCTTCTCTCCAGGTCAGATTTTTAGAAGTAGAAGGGGTCTTGGTGTGCAATCGTTGAAGTCCACATTGTCCAGAATATGCAACTAAGGTGCAGAGAGGTAAACAGCTTGCTGCATAGGAACAGAAACTTCTGACACACTGAAGCATTCTGCTCTGCCTCAGTCCCTTGGCTCCTCCCCACCCAGAGCTTCAACAAACATTTACTGAGCATCTACTATGCATCAAAAATCCATTAGGTATTGAACCTATGTGAGCAAGGCACAATCATCTCTACAAAGCTGAGTATAATTGGGAGATTACCTGGCAATAGCAAATTAAAATTTTTGACTAACATTCTCAGGGAATGGATAGAGGAGGGAGCAAGTGCCTGGGAGAGTCAAGAAAAATGTAATTGAGGAGTTGACATCAAAGTTGAGTTTGCCAGGTATTATTAGACGTTTCTTACGGAAAACATCTATAATAATAAGAGTGTAATATACTAATTAGACCGAATGTCCTTCTGGAAGCCGGTGACCAGCGAGAGGCTGGTGCTGGCAGCCGGGGGAAGGAAGGCCTACTCTTACAAGAATTTCATGCATCGGGCCTCTAGTACTTTATATAAAGACACACAGATTTTAAAGGACGTATCCTGTGTAGAGAATTGGTAATTGGGCAAGAGATGTGATTGAAGAAGTGAGCAGGTTTCAGATCCCAGAAATGGTCATACACAGAGCTGTTCACAGAACCCACTCCTGAGAGCACTGTTCACCTAGACTACCAGTGACAGCCTCCTGGGCTTTCACAATGTGGCAGCCCTGCCCAGAAACCTACAGTGGTCCAGTAGTCAGTAGGGAGGATTTACTGCTCTGTGAGCTTAACGAGGAAAAGGTCAAATTGCCAGGGAAAAAGGTAGAGAAATAAGCTCTGCGGTGTCGTAACTAGAGGTGTTGTTTGAAATAACAATAACAGTGTTGCAGCTACAATTTACTCTATTATATGCCAGGTACACTATATCTTTTTTTTAATATATATTAAAATTATATTTTTATATATGATATTTATATATAACATAGTGTACATATATTATAAATTCATATGTATACATTAAAGTAACTGTGTGTGTGTGTGTGTGTGTGTGTGTGTGTGTGTGTGTGTGTGTTCTGTTTTGGCCTCACAGGTTTATCAGACAGTTTAGGAAAAGTTATGCTATAGTAACTGGCAGTCTCAAAATTATAGTGGCTAACAATAAAATAGGTTCATTCTTCACATCACATATCCATTTGCATCAGCTATGTCTCTGCTCTTTGTCACATGGATGTAGGCTGACAGGCCCTTATCTAGGACATTGCTGGTTTCATGGCAGAGAAAATGGAAACATGAACTACTAGCTTAGTCTTAGGCACTGAGAAGAGACTCATGGAACTTGTCTCTCACTTATAGGCCAGAGGACATGCCATTCCTGCATGTATCAGGGTGGTTATGTGTAATCATCCCACAGGGAGGAACACCACAGAGAAAGGCCACCAGAGAGGGATAGTGGCTCTTTTGACCATCATCATCAACCACACAGATACTAATTCTATTTGAAGACTGGGAAATTGATTCAGTAAAGTATCCTTTTTAATTTACAAGCAAAAATTAATAAATGAGAATACCTGGATTGAATGCAGGCCAGCATAACTTCAGAGCCCCAACCCCAGTTCATCTGACTCTCCGTGCTACCCACCCCTGCACTGAGTCTTTTAATGTTGTTTTATGTGTTATCTTTGGACACTTGATGTATTTGAATGAAGAAAAGCCTTTTATTTCTGACCTTGACAGTTGTACTAAGCACCATCACGATTCAGTGTAAGCCCTGGAAAGTGAGCCTTTGCATTTGACCCTTGTTCTTGCTTAAGTATCTGTTTCAAACGTAAGAGGGAAAGGTTGTGAGATTTTCAGAGCAGAACAGATAGCTCATGTTGCATGCACAAAAACACAGTGTGACCTAAATAGTACAAAACACCCATCTAAGAATATCAGCCTGTTCTTAAGAAATAAGCATGGAGAAATGGAATAGGTGGCCCCATTCCAGAAAGCCAGCTGGGATATGGAACAGTGAGCTATGGACAAGCCTGCATTTTCCACTGAAGGATTATAACAGAAGTTGGCATTGGGACCAAGAAATGGGACATTGGAGTGAGGTGACAGGACAGAGGAGTAGTGGCAAAGATCTAATTTTAGTCAATAGATACAATCTAGTGCCAGCCTACAATGATTCGACCCTTTTAAAAAAAAAAAAGATTTTTTTATTGATTTCAGGAGAGAGAATCATTGATAGGTTACCTCCTGCATACCGCACACGAGGGATCAAGCCTGCAAACTGAGCAAGTGCCCTGACTGGGAATCAAACTGTGACCTCCTGGATCATAGGTCAATGCAAACTGTGACCTCCTGGTTCATAGGTCAATGCTTAACCACTTAGCCATGCAAGCCAGGCAATTTCCACATGATTTTATTCATTTTATTGGTCCTTACCAATATTTTTAATATTGAAAAAGACACTGTTCTTAACATTGCAAAAGACACTGTTCCTGCCCTGAAGGAATGTAATACTTAATTATTACTGTGTAACAACATATGTCAAAATGTTGAGGCTTAAAGCAATAATTATTCATTTAAGGTTGGCAATTCAGGCCGGATTCAGTTGGGCAGTTCTTGCTTTGGTGGGCTCAGTCATGCATCTGCATTCAGCTGTTGGTTATGGTTGGGACTAGTTCATCTCAGTTGGCCCTTTGCACGGCTCCATGGTGGCCAGCTGTCATCTAGGGCAACATGACAGGAATGACGAGGCCTGTGTTCCTCCTCATCCATCAGGGTAACATGGGCTTGTTTAAATGGTGGTCGCAGAGTCCCCAAAGAGCAAGGAGAAGCCCTAGCTCAGAAAAGTCATTTCACCACATTCTGTGGGCCAAAGTCGGTCAGCAGGCCAGCCCAGAGGAAAGGGGAATGAACACAGAGTCCATCTCTTGATGGGGAGAAGTTGTCGAGATGCACTGAAGGGGGTGTGAGTACAGAAGGGGAATCATTATGAATTATGCCGGGAAATGAAAGTTGTTCTCACCCATCTTAAATTCCATAAAAACTAATCATGGTGATGAAACTTATGCTTCATGCTATGAAAGAGTCATTGGCACTGGACTAGCCCTTCCATCATCATCAACCAGAAAATTAGGCAAAGTCAATAAAAATAAGTTTTCAGCTATTGGAAAACTGACACTTCAGAACTATGATTCCCAAGAGAAAGGAACAAATGAGATGATCTCTAAAATATCTCTGGCTCTCCCTTCTCTCAAAATCAATTAAAAAATATTAGGAAAAAAAACACAAAAGCAGCACCTAGAGGCCTTTTCTACACAGGGTCCTCTCATGCAAATGGCACTCAGGGGGAAGCCTGCACTAAGCTGCCTGCCTCCTGCACTCAGCTCCCTTTCTACACTATTTCTGCCATTTGAACCAGTCCTTGAGGAGTTCCTAGAATCCAGCTTAAACCAATAGAACTGAGGATTCCCCATCCAATAAAGTGGCAGAGCAATATCCCCATTAACATCTCTACCAGCCAATAGGAGCAGCTCCACTCTGACCAATAAGACCATGCCTTATGGACCAATCAAACTGTAAGGATTTGGAGTTCTCATTTGCATGAGGATGGACCACTCAGGGAGTAGGGGCAAGGACTTCTGTCTGTATAGGCCACTTCCCCTCTGGCTCAAGAGTGCACTTTCCCTTTCCACCAAACACTGAAAACTGTGTTTCCTTGGCTAAAGCAGAAACCTTGAAGACATGTCACCGGAGCAGAGGAAAACAGACCCTCAGGGGCAGAGAGAGGCAGACTGGCGCAGAGTGGAAGAGCACAGAGTTGAGAATCAAGGCCCCACTACTGCCTCACAGCCCTGCTCTTTGTTCAGCCTTGCTGTATCACCATTGAGTTGTTTTGCATTGAATATACTTTCCTTTATAGCGCCTCAATGGTGAATTCCTGTTGGTGTTGACTTGGCACCAAGGACCATCTGTTGACAAGAGTTAGAGCTCCGAATTCCCTGTTCTGACAAAGCAGCTTTCTCAGCCAGGAAGCTGTCCTGATTCCTCTTAGTCACCAAGCCAGCCCCTGGCACCTGGCTGTAAATATGTGGAACATTCTGAGAAGCCCTTTACTGGCTGTAAATATGTAGAACTTTCTTAGAAGCCTCCCCCTCCTGCATGCCGGCCTCCTTTGCCAGACGAGATCACAATCCGTACTAGCTCCCTGTGTCTTGCTACTTCTCTGCTACAAATCCTCTGTCCCTGGACCAGTTTTAATTTACAGTGCAGTTGGCATGTGTCTGTGTCTCATCTGTAAATCAGTAAAGACTCGCAGCCTAAATTGCTTTCGGTAAGATCTGTGCCTGGGCCAGGGGGCCACAGGAAGTGTGTGTCAGACACTGATGGAAAAGGAAGAAGGGAAGGGGCCCTGGAGCTTTCAAACTAGACAAGAAATAAGGGAGATACAAATCAGAAGAAACCTTTGTATAAAGCTTGGGCCTGAAGAGATCTCATATTAGAATCCCTCTAAGGAGATTTGAGAGGGAGGAAATAAGTCATTTTTTTTTTATTACCAGTAACTTCAGCCATCTATTCCCCAAGGTTTCACCATAATTGTCATATTCGCTCTGAGTCCCAATCCATCTCTTAGGTCCGGATGAGTGCTGGGCACTTTACATGTATTCCACACTGAGTGTGTGAGTGCCTCACCATCTGGAATCAGTACAAATGGACAGCAGAGCAGGAGTGGAACTCAGATCCTTCTCCGAAGTCTTTCATTTTACAAATGAGGGGACTGATCACAATATGTGAAATATTTTGGCCAATTTCCCAGTCTCCTCAGTGATCTGATTGGGAAAACAAAATGGAAGGCAAGATCCCAGGTATTTAGGAAGTTCCAGGCCTGGTGTGATTGATTTTATTCTAGGAATATCTTAGAGGGTGTTTTCTAGAGATACATGATTTGTTCAAGGCTACATTGCAGGAGATAAAACTGGATTTGAATCCACTCTACTCCCTCCCTTCTGAGCAGGCCCCCGTGCCTTCAGAGGACATCCCCATTCTTCTTGCTTTCTGTTCTCCTCTTTCCCCATTGTCCTCATGCCCGAGGAACTGCTCGGAGGCGGTGTTCTACTGGGGAGATGGTAACGCCCATTCTGATGTCCAAGCTCAGCTCCTCATTGTCTGGGGGCTTAAAGGTAAATTTTTGCAAAAGGGAGGTGAAGAAAATAAACAGCTCAGCCTTGGCCAGCTGTTCTCCAAGGCATACCCGCTTTCCTGAAAGACAAGAACATAAGAGTTAGCTTTCCAGCTGGTGTCTGTCCCGAGAGAGACTGAAATCTTCTCTAAAGTTTTTTATATCTTGAAAACGGGGGAGGGCCTTCTAGGCTCCAGGGCTTTCTGTACAGAGGCTCCTTCAATCTGACAACACCGGGCTTAAGCACATAATTTATGTCCGGACTCACTCCAGTGCTTTCAGTTGTAGGCAGTGAATAAAGTGGGAGGCCTGGGTTGACCTAGAATTTGGGTGTTTAACCTACAGGCTCTAAAAAAGTCATCAACAATGACAGAAGCAGGAAACAACACTATTTTTTTTCAAATCTTGATTAGACTTAGGTTGGGAGATCATGCATTTCTGGGAGTAGGATCATCCAAGGGAGGCTGGTTCTTATCATTGCACCCTATCAGGTGGGACATGCTTTTGATTTGCCCCATTATTGCTGAATTTATTTTTATTACAGTGGTATCTATCCTTTCTCCCCTGTAAAATTATTATTTTTCTCTTTACAACTAATAAATACTACTTTGACACTAATAACCATTCCTCATTGGACTAGTTTCCTTTGCTATTTTTTGCCCAAATTATTAATCTAATGGTTGCCTGACTGGGACTTTTAAAATTCCATCACTCCTTCCACATTATTAGAATTCTACTAAAGGAAATGCTCTATCCCTATTTTATTTATGCACTCATTTATGTTAGTATGAATTCACAGATTCCTATTTTATTTAAAGGGTTAAAATTTGTTATTAGTGTTTGGATCTCAAGATACTCTAGGTTTGGCTAATCAATAAGCATTCATGCTACTATTTTCTTAACGTTGGTCAAAAAACAAACAAACAAACAAAAAACACACACACCACATTTCAGGGTTATCTCATGCTTTCCCTTCCCTAACCTGGAATCAGCCAATTTCTCCAAAAGTCCTGGTTCCTTTTAGTGGATAATGATTAATCTGAGCATTAGACATGCTTATTGGTATTGAGGTGATATTGCTCCCAGGCATCTCAGTGAGTATAGCAACTCAGTATCTATCTATCTATCTATCTATCTATCTATCTATCTATCATCTATCTATCTATCTATCTATCTATCTATCTATCTAAAAGCTCACATGCTAAGAGTCTCTCCAACCATCTGACTGGTTGCTGTGATGTGCACTGACCACCAGGGGACAGATGCTCAACGCACAAGTTGCCATGATGCATTCTGGCCATTTACAAAGAAACATCCATGGTGCCAACAAAGCAATACTCGGCTTCTCCCAAGTGGGACACAGGCCCTGCCACCAACCTGGATCAACACCCCACCAAGTCACAGCCAACACTGCTGAGACCCCTGCAGCCCATAGCCCAGCCCAAAAATTGTAGCTGTGGGCTCTGGGTAATGATGTAGCAACAACTGGCTTCCTCTCCCTAGCAACTAACCTCCTTGGGGCAGCCTGAGGGAGGGACCTGTAGTGGTTTGCAGGCCATCCATGCCCCCTGGTGACCCAAGTGGAGGCCCTGGTATCTGGAATTTATTTACCTTCTACAATTGAAACTTTGTAGCCTGGAGCAGAGCCAAGCCTCCTGCTCACTCCATGGCCAGCAACCATTTCTGTTTTTGTAGCCTTGAGTGAAGGCCTATGCCAGCAAGGGCAGGCAGAAAGCTTGGCTTCCTCTCTCCGTTGCCTAGGAAACCCAAGACTCCCTCCTCCTCTCTGTGGCTGTAGACATCTTAGTTGGGTTTATTTGCATACTTGCTCTGATTGGCTGATGGTCATGGTTTGTGGGTGTAGTAGAGGTATGGTCAATTTGCACAATACTCTTTTATTATGTAGGATTTACTTCTACATCTACTTATTACCTACAAATCTATTAAAAATCTGAGTTTGTATCAATAACCTCTTATTTCAATCCAGTACTACAGAGTTCATTCTAATATCATAACTATTTATAACTATTTATAAACACCTATTTAAAACTATCCCCTCCCCCCATTATCCTTGATATGTTTACTTACTTATTGAATCAGTATCCTGTGTATATAACTTATCTCCCATCAGTACCCTAGCCACCCTGTGCAGATCCTACCTCATCTTTCTGGTGCTCTGACACCCAGTCTAGGCTTCCACTGTCCCCTCCCTTTCACAAATGCCCCCTCCTCACCCTTTGGGGGCTACAGCACCTCTCACTGATCACAACCACCATCTCTCGTCTGTGTGTTATAATTTATTGTCTCCCTAAGTAATACATATTAAGTGCAAAAAGAAAAAATAAGTGTAGAAACGGGAAATATAAACAAGACAATAACAGATGTAAAAGATGCCACAGTTGACCCCTCAAGCTTCAGTTTCATTATCTCTGAAGTATGCTCAGGGCTGATTTCTGCCTCAGGACACATTTCCAGGACTGAAGTAATAACCCATGAGACATACCAGTGCAAAACTAATAAAGATACTAAGAATTTTTGTTATTCATTTTATAATGTTATGACTTTAATAAGCCTTTGGAACTGGCTGTTTGAAAACAGGAGTTTTCACAGCATCCTCTCTTACACCATTCAAGTTGTTTACCCTGTAAATATATTAACTAACCTCTTACAGCATAATTAAAATGTAAAAAGGCAAAAGGGAATGCATATAGAATAGAATCCCATCTAGTCCAAGATGACGTTAGCATCACTCCTGATGCCCATAATGATAAGCCAGTAGCCACTTTTCTTGGCCCTCCTCACCCCCATATTATAAATTGGCTCTAGTTCTGTGTGAGTGGGTGGCCCTTAGAAATTCTGTGAAGATGGCAGTGTCCAACCTTTTTAGTGAGCAAGAGGCAGGGTCCGCATCTCTGTCCCCAGTGTTCCAGGGGACAGAACAGAGTGAAGCTGGAATCTTCAGACTGCCCTGCCTGCCAAGCGAGGGCTGAGGAAGAAAGGGCAGCCTGGAGCCATGCCAGCCCTGGGAATCCTGAGCTGGAACAGCATTAACAGGAAATCACGCTGGGCAGGGCTGTTGGGAAGAATTTCAGCTAAAGCCAAGGATGATGGGGTGAGGAGCAGGGAAGGGCAGAGAGGAGCTCTGGATTCACACCCTCTTATTTTGTAGAACTCACCTATTGAGAAAGGCAGAAAGGCTTCTCTTTTCTTAAACTGTCCATTCTCTAGAAAGTGCTCCGGATTGAATGTGTCAGGGGTGGCCCACTCTTCAGGGTCTCTGTGCAGTGCAGTTAGATTGGTCAGGATCATGGTCCCCTGGAGAAGGCAGCAAAGACTCAGGCAAGGCTTGACCCATGCAACAAAGCCATGCAGAGGGCTGGAAGTCCCCTGCTCCCAAGCCAGGGCCTGACCATATCCTCACCCTCCCCAACCCACTGTTTTCTGAGCCTAGCTCCCTACCCCTAACCTTCCCAGGGCCCTACTTTGTTGTGGTACAACTTGCAATGATGGAATGCAAATGCCTGCTGGGAATTTCCTAGGGAAGTATGGATACTCTTTTATTTTTAATCTTTATTGTTCAGATTATTATAAATGTTCCTCTTTTTTTTCCCTCCCTCCATTTCTCCCCTCCACCAGGTTCCCACCCGAACCTCTTACCTTTCCCCACCCCCCATTGTCCTCATTCATAAGTGCACAGTTTTTGTTCAGTCTCTTCCCAGACTCCCCACTTCCCTTTTCCCAGAGAATCGTCAGTCCACTCCCCTTCCATATCTCTTATTCTATTATATTCAACAGTTAATATTGTTCATCAGATATTTAATTCCCTTGATTTTTAGATTCACTTGTTGATAGTTACATATTTGTTGTTCATAATTTTTATCTTTATCTTCTTCCTCTTCCTAAAGAACCCCCTTCAGCAATTCATATAATTCTGGTTTGGCAGTGTGAACTCCTTTAGCTTTTTATTATTTGTGAAGTTCTTTAACTGGCCTTCGATTCTGAGTGATAACTTTGCTGGGTAATTTTGGCTGTAGGTTCTTGCTATTTATCACTTTGAATATGCCTTGCCATTCCTATCTGGCCTGCATGGTTTCTTTTGAGAAATCAGCTATCATATGGGTGCTCTTTTATATGTAACTATCTGCTTTTCTCTTGCTGCTTTTAATATTCTCTCTTTGTCTTTTGCTCTTGGAATTTTAATTATGATGTGTCTTGGTGTGGTTCTCTTTGGATTCCTTTTGTTTGGGGTTCTGTATGCTTCCTGGACTTGTAAGTCTATTTCTTTCACCAAGTGGGGAAAGTTTTCTGTCGCTATTTCTTCCAATAGGCTTTCGGTACCTTGCTCTCTCTCTTCTTCTGGGACCCCCATAATTCTGATGTTGGTTCCCTTGAAGTTGACCCAGAGTTTTCTTACACTACCTTCAACTTTCTGGATTCTCTTCTCTTCTTGCTTCTGTGGAGGAGTGTCCTCTTGCTCTTTGTGTTCCAAATCTTTGACTTGATCCTTGCAATCTTCCAGTCTGTTTATAGGACTCTGATTAATTTTTTTTTAATTTCAGCTAATGTATTCTTTATTTCTAGTTGATCCCTTTTCATATCCTCAAAGGTCTCTTTTATTTTATTAGCCCTTTCTAGGAAATTCTTGAAAAACCTTATAACTGTGGTTTTGAACTCAATGTCCATTCTTTTACTTTCCTCCATTTCCTTCCTTTGTGCCCTGCCTCTTCTTTGCATTTTAGCTACTTCCCTGATTTAATGGAATAGTTTTGTGTGCTAGGTATCCTGGTAGAGACCAGTAGCACAGCCTTCCCAGTTACCTGAGGAGGACAGTCTTGGTGCAGCCCTTTGTGGGCTGTGTGTGTAGTCTTGTTGTTAAGCCTTGCTTGTTGTTGGTGTTACTGGGAAGCTTGATCTCATAGCCAATTGGCTGTGAGGATCAGCAGTGTCTCAGATAGGAGGGCTTCTGTGCTTGAGCTGCAGTTTTTTTCAATAAGCTGCCAAAATGCAGGCCATTTATATGCAAAAGCAGCTGTGTGGTGTCTGGGCGGGTCTGTAGAATGTGCAGGGCAGGGCCTCTACAACTTAGATCTGTCAGTTCTCAGGATAGTTATTAAAGTGGATGTTAAAAATGAGTGGTAGAGCTGGGGTGTTTCCTGGAGCTTACATGAGTTGCTATGAAAATGCAAGCAGCCCTAACTGGTTTGGCTCAGTGAATAGAGTGTGGGCCTGGGGACTGAAGGGTCCCAGGTTCTATTTCAGTCAAGAACGTGTACCATATCTTCACCCTCCCCAACCCCCTGTCTTCCTCTCTGTAAAAAATCAATAAGATATATTTTTAAAAATGCAAGCAGCACCTGAGACATAATTTAGACCTCAGCCTTCACCTACAACATGGTCAGTAGGCAAGAAATCGTAAATACAATAGCTGCAAGTATAGCAGCTTTTCCTGGCTTTGCAGAGACAATGACCAAAACGTGTACAATGGGAAATCCCCTCTGGTTCTACCTCTTAAGTTCATTTCCGGGTAAGACATATGCTGAGGGGCATATAGACAATGGAATGGACCCAAGATGTTGACCAAAGTGGTGAGAAAGCAAGGGAGCTGTAAAGGTGCAGTGTGCAGAAAGGGCACTAGGGGGCATAGGAGAGATGTCTAAGATCATAAGCCTGATGGGTAGATGAGATCAGAATTTCCTTTGTGAGGACACAGAATTAAACAGGGAAGAATTAAGAGCAATTGCAAGAAGACCCTTTAAGGTCAAAGTCAAACAACTCCTATGTAGAGTACATGATGTAGTACAAAAAAGATGAGCCTGGGAATCAGAACAGATCTGGTTCTTGAACCAACTGTTGTCACTTTGTAGTTGAGGGACCTTATACAAGCTGAATCGCTATGAGATTGTACTTCTCAGTTTCTAAAATAGAAATAACAGACTTATTCTGAGGACTGATTAACATATTTTGAAAGAAACAATGTAGTCCATGGAACATAATTACTGCTTAACAAGAGTGTGTTCTTTCTCTGCTTTTCTAATACTTAATATTGCACACACTTGCATTAGTTTCTCCCATTAAAGGGCTACAAGTAAAAACGGAAAAAACAACTATTGGGATATTACGTTAGAAACACCAGGATTAATGTGATGTTGGCCTAGATCAGTGGTCAGCGAACTAGAGCTTGAGAACCACATGCGGCTCTTTGGCCCCTTGAGTTTTTAGCAAGGGCCAGCTTAGGAGTAACCTAATTAAGTTAATAACAATGTACCTACCTATGTAGTTTAAGTTTAATAAATTTGGCTCTCAAAGGAAATTTAAATTGTTTTACTGTAGATATTTGCCTCTGTTGACTAATGAGTTCGCCGACCACTGGCCTAGATGGTCTCAATTGTCCCTTTATATTTTAATGTTCTATATAGTAGACCCAGGATTGTGAATCAAAATTTTCTAAAGTAATTCTGTCAAGTCATTAACCCTGTGAGATGCTCTACCAAGACCAAGAAGAAGATCTCCACAGAGATTCACAATACATATTTCATAGTAAAAAATCACTGAGCAATCCCACAGCAAAGAAAAGATAGTCTTTGATTAGACATATTTGACCTAGGAGTCTCCTTCATTTCCATAATAACTATAGTGTTCACACAAGGGCAAAAAAAAATAATATTGAAACAAGTATATATCTATCCATTAAAGTGATTTCCTAGGACAAGAATCTGCCACTTTTCAAATTCAGATTCCTACCTTTCAAAGCAATAAGCTTCAAGATCTGAAGCTGAAATCCCTCATTACCTTGGGCAGGTGGTATCCAGCCACGGTGGTAGCATTGTTTACTTCCCTGGGCACATTCAGGGGGATGATATTTCCCATTCTCTGCACCTCATGGATGACAGCATTGGTGTAGGGCATGAGCTCCCGAGCATCCGTGCTGGGCTGCTTCGACTGGCCAATCACTCTGTCGATCTCAGCTTGCACTTTTTCTTGAAAAGAAAAGTAAGTTCTTGTAATCAATACCTCTCCTTGAGCCTTGTGAAGCTAAGGAGTGGAATAACTAGGATCGAAATGTTAACATTATAGTAGGTTCCATAGCTTCTTGTTTGTCAAGGAGGTAATAAGAGTGGAAAGCGGGCCCTGGAATAAGACAATGATAGAAACTGCTAATTGTCTCCCAATATTTGCCACCCCCCCCCACTTTTTTCCTTTTTTAAAAAATAATAGAGATTTTAGCTGGACACCTGATTACCCAGCCAAAGACTACATATCCCAGATCCCTTTTTATTACATGTGACCATGTGATTAAATTTTGACCAATAGAAAGTGTATAGGAGGAATATATATACATACACACACAGGCACACAATGTGTGTGCCTGTGTGTATAGTTAATATGATAAATATCCCTCCATCCGATTGGTTGCTATGATGCACACTGACCACCAGGGGTCAGTCGCTCAATGCAGGACCTGTCTTAATGTGCAATGGCCATTTACAAAGAAACAGCACCTTGGACCAGGCGCCCACAAAGCAACACTCAGATTCCCTCAAGTGGGACACAGGTCCTGCCACCATCCCAGAGTGACAGTCCACCAAATTGCAACTGACGCTGCTGAGAGCTCATGGCACAAAATGCAGGCCATAGCCCAGGCTAGCCCAGAAACAGTGTTTATGGGCTCCAGGTACTGATGTCACATAGCAATGCCCAGCTTTCTGTCCCTAGCAACTAGCCTCCTTGGAGTTTCTTTAGCCCAGGAAGACAACTTGCTTTATAGCCAGGTGCAAACATTTTACACTTTAACCAAATGTCTTTGAAACATTTTACTATGCCTCATCTCATTTGATCCTCACAGAAGTCCTGGAGTAGGTAGATAGGAGACTTGGTGGAATTCTATTTTCTTGTCATTAGTCAGAAAACAGGGATTTAGGAATCTTAGAAACTTGATGCAACTGAAAAGAAGTAAGAAATGGTAGGCCTTGAAAATGACTTCAGGTTTTCTCACTGTTCAGAATAGTCAAACACTGCTGCAATTAAGTATTTTACCCTTTGTTCTACCTGTGTGATCTATAATAATAATCTGCTTTATGTTGATATTTACTTCTGTGTTGTTGACAATTACCTGAAAGAGAAGTTGGAGTGTTTCACTTGCTGGAAAAAGTTTAGCTAAATTAGAAAGCAGGTCTAATTAAGCAAGTTTAATCTATATATAAAAGATTAAGTTTACTCATGCATGATTGATATATACAAAGCTCTCATGACAATCACATGCATGTGTTTTGATCTGTCATTGTCAATTGTGAATTTGGTTGACACTTTTATTATTTTAGAGAATATGCAAATACAGATGTTAAAATATTTCTTCTAATTAATTTCCATGTTCATGAGTCCATCCACCAGGCCACTAGTGTTTAACAATTGGAACATACCCTTAAAAGAAGGGTGTGTGCTTCTGAACCTTCTCATTGGGGAGACAACTTTGTGCCAATAAGTTGCATGAACAAACTTATCCATAATACATGGAAAGCATTCTGATCTTTTCTATTCTATTTTTATTTTAGAAGGAGAAAAAAAGGTCTTGCCCTAGCTTGTTTGGCTAAGTGGATAGAGTTCCAGTCCCCAGACTGAATGAAGGGTCCCAGGTTCATTTGTGATCAAGGGCATGTACCTCAGTTGCAGGCTTGATCCCTGGCCCTGGTCAGGGAGCGTGAGGGAGGCAACCAATCAATGTGTCTTATACATTGATGTTTCTCTCTGTGTCTCTCTCCCTCCCTTCCACTCTAAAAATCAAAGGAAAAATATCCTCAGGTGAGGATTAACAAAAAAACAAAAAAAGGGCTTCATTCACTAAATAGATTTTATATGCCTTCAATAAACTGTTACCCAGAATTTAAAAAGCTGTATTATAACAAATATAATTCCTCATGTGATCAAACTTTTCTGGAACCTGGAGAAAGAAAACTAATTATAACAGTCACTGTCACTGAATGAACTACAGTTTGTGGGGCAGATATACAAATAATATGCAATAGCACAGTTATGGAGGGCCATCAGGTCATCTCTAGAGAAAGAGAATGCTACTAATTTTCTAGAGGATTGGTAAAACATGAAAGGTGGTGTTGAGCAGATTCTTCAAGCAGAGCTAGTCATTTGCCAAGTAGACAAATTAGAGAAATACATTCTTCAGAAACAATATCAGGGCACCTAAGACCATCAGAAAATATGTATATTTGCATTACAAATCATAACAGCAGCAAAATTACAGTTATGAAGTAGCAACAAAAATAATTTTATGATTGGGGGTCACCACAGCATAAGGAATTGTACTAAAGGGTCGCAGCATTAGGAAGGTTGAAAACCACTGTTGTAGAAAGAACACCAGGTGCGATGACAAGGCACAAAAAATGACAATGCAAAGAAAATGACAGGTAATTTAATGAGATCCCATTCAGGGAAGGTGAGTTGAGGCTGGATAGGAAGTAAGAGGCAAAACAGAATGTAAGAAGTAAGAAGTTTAGACATTTTACACAGGGTAATGCAAGACAACCTAAAAGGAGAGAAGGCTAGGAACAGGTCTTTTTCCTCCCTCCCTCCCTTTTTTGTCTACCTTCCTCCCTCCTTCCCTCCCTCCCTCCCTCCTTCCCTTCCTTTCATCCTTCCTTCTTTCCTTGCTTCCATATTGTCTGACATCTAAGTTCAACTAAGACCAGATTTCTAGTGAGAATGTAACTTTCCTGGAACTCACCACAATGTCAATTAACTTCACTGTTTTCCCAAGTAGATGTCCTGAGATCAAGGACTCCTATTGTATCCGTATGATGTGGCTCCATTACAATCATGACAAAAAAAAAAATGAAGAACATGCCTGTTCTCAAGTCCACATGGCCTGGTGACTGTCCTGCCTAACTTTCCTCTCCACCATGCTATCTTCTGCTCTCAACTTTGGGGCAGTGTCCAGGAGGCACCCCTGTGTCAGGGCCCAGGCTTGCTCACCTTGGATTTCTGGGTTGAGGGCCATGTAAAGCAGACCCCAGCGCAGTGTCGTTGAAGTTGTCTCAGTTCCAGCAAAGAAGAGATCCAGGGTACTGAAGATGAGATTTTCCTCATTGAAACTGGAAGCATCATCACCCTTGTGCTACAAAGCACCATGTTTGTTAGTTTATTTAGAGGGTTCTTGGTGGCCACAATGCATAGGGGCTTCATCCTGGGGAGCCAGGTGGGAGGAAAGAGCCTCAGAGAAAGGCTCTCCCTTTGGTCTCCTTGGGTGGCAGTCTTATCACAGCAATATTGTTAGCATTGTCCTACCTCAAGTGCTGGAAATGTTTATTAGTTTGGATGAATGAAAACCAAGACAATGATTTTTCATGCCTATAATTTTGGAGTCGCTATTAGTGGAGAGTCAGACTTGGGTTCCATTATTAGCCTCCCCACTAACTGGTTCTATAACAAAGGGCAAGTTACTTACCCTCCTGCTTCAGTTTCCCATCTTATAAAATAGAAATAACAAAACACACCCATGAAGATAACATTATGATCCCCGTGAGAGGCAAAGGGCACATGGCAAATACTCAACAAATGTTTATACTGAGACTAGAAAGAATAAACTGAACTTTTCTGTGTGCAACAAGTTGTATATCTCTCAGAATCTTTTCCTTCCAGGTGAAAACTCCCTGATTCTAACAATCATTCTTTATTGCATTTCATCATTTTTACTACCATCTTCTGAAAGCTTTAACTTCTCAACATTCCTCTTAATATGTGGATCCATATAGCACATGAAGTTTCCTCCTCTGAGTACAAATGAATGTTTCTATTATTATAATGCCAATTCAGTGAATTAAGAGAGGGGATGGGAAAGAAATTCATCACTCTGCCAAGTTTCACAGGAGAGGCAACTAATGTGATAGTCAAAAATTATGACACTGATATAAAGTCTGTTAATCAGTAGGATTACAGTGTTAAATACTACACATCTAATTTGGCACACCATCCGTGCTTCTTTCCTATAATGGCATAAAGTGCATAATCTAGGCTCCTACTCAGTTCTTGATGATAAACTCGGACACAGGTCCATATAATAAAACAAAGTTCTGAGGTTCAATTCTTAGCTTTCCTTTATCATACAGCTCCTTCAAATACGGAGGGTAAAGAATATAAGAAGAAATGGCAGTATTTGTGCATTCCCAAGACCTTAAGCCATATCTTTATTCCTATCTTTATTCCTAATTGCCTCATCCATCCTCAGTTAATGCTACTATTACACTCTGAAATTATGCCTCTGTTTTTACTCCACTGTGGTAAGTTGAATAATGACTCACAAAGATGTCTATGTCTAATCTCTGAAACCTGTGGGTGTTATATGGGAAAAGGAACATTATAGATATGATTAAGTTAACAGTCCTGGTTTGGGAAGATGATCCTTGAGCATCCCAATAGCCTAATACAATCACAAGAGGCCAGAGGGTTGTAAGGAGAAGATGTAAGGATGGTAACAGAGAAAATGCTACATGGATGGCTTTGAAAATGCAGGAAGGGGCCACGAGCCAAGCAATATAGGCAACCTCTACAAGCTGGAAAGGTCAAGGAAACAGATTCTACCCTAGAACCCTCAAAGGAGACAGTATCACCAACACCTTGACTTGTGCCCGGTCCAACTGGTTTCAGACTTATGACCTCCAAAGCTGTGAGATAAATCTGTGTTGTTGTAAGCCACTGAGTTAATTTGTTCCAGCATCAAGAGGAAACCTGTATATTCCCATTTGTTCTTCAAAAACAAAGCACAGGAAACAATTTTCCTCACCTTTTCTATTTCTGTGAGGTATGCATCAATAAAATCTCTTGGTTCAGCAGGATTCCAATCTCTTTTGTGGTTTTGAATCACATTAGAAATAAACAACTTCAATTGCTCCCATTTGCGAAAGTGTGTTTGGTGGAATCCAGGAAGAAAGTTCATTATCCGTGGAAAGGTATTATATAGCTAATTGAGAAAAACAGAATATGAAGACATATGGTGCAAGTACCCCACTTTATGAGACAACAGAGATCAGGAGGCTAGGGTTGCCCTGGCTAGGAAGGAAGCCCAGCTTTCCACTCATCCTGATCAGCCCAGGCCTCCACTTAAGGCTACAAAGTTTCAATTATAGAAGATAAACAAATTCCAACAGAAATGGCTTCCACCATGGAGGGAGCAGAAGGCTTGGCTCTGTTCCAGGCTACAAAGTTTCAATTGTAGAAGATTAATGAATCCCAGATACCAGGGCCTCCACTTGGGTTGTGAGGGTCATGGCTGGCCTGCAAACCACTACAGGATCCTCGCCCAGCCTGCCACATGCCCCAAGGGACTCTCCACCCTAATCTGGGACACCATTCAGGGCAAACCAGATGGCCCCTACACATGCAACAGGCCTCTATCCTATGTAATTAAAGAGTAATATGCAGATTGACTATCACTCCAACACACAAGATGGCTGCCTCCATGTGGACACAAGATGCCTAGCAGTGGAGGGCAGTTGGGAAGGACTAGGCCTAAAAGGGAGCACAGTAGGGGGCAATCATGCCTTCAGGGGAAGGCAGTTAGGGGTGAACAAGCCATCAGAGGAGGGAAGTTGGGGCCAAACAGGCTGACAAGGGACCAGTTAGACATCAATCAGGTTGGCATGGGAGTGGTTAGGGGATGATCAGGTTGGCAGGCAGAAGCAATTAGGGGCAATCAGAAAGGCAGGTAGGTGAGCAATTGGGAGCCAGCAGTCCTGGATTGTGGAGGAATGTCTGACTACCCATTTAGGCCCGATCATACCTGGATCGGGTTTAAATGGGCAGTCAGACATCCCTAGAGGGGTGCCAGATTGGAAAGTGTGCAGGCTGGGCTGCGAGAGCCTCCCCCATGTGCATGAATTTTGTGCACCAGGCTTCTAGTAAAAATAATAATGAGGATGAAAATGAAGAGGATGTAACTTGTTGTTCTTTTGTTTTTCTTGGTGCCTGTGAGGCCTCAGGATTATTCTGGTGACTCAATGACATGCAATCCATTAAGAACTTAAACACAGAGCCAATGGATCATGATCTGGCTTTGCTAACACACTGACATGTCTGCTTGCACACACCAGGATGCTTCATTTCATCTTCAAAGGGTTGTTGTGAAAATTAACTTAGATCAAGTGCAGTTGTTCATCAAAATGCCTCATTTTTTTTTTTTTTCACCCCAAGACATGCTTATTCTTCTCCTCTGCTGCTCCTTCTTACCCTTTCAAGGATTTATTTTCCCTGGGGAAAGTCATGGGGTACCTTTCCTGCATTCTGTCTTATTAGGAAGAACAAAGTGGAATCACTGGATTGGGGACTCCCATGACTGGAAGTGAGAACTAGGAATTTAAAAATAACTTTGATAATAATAATTATATCTTACATTCATTATGGCCTTTTCCTGTGCCAGGACTTATGATAACTTCTTTATCTATTTTGATATGATCCAGGCATAAAGCTCTAAGAAAAGATGCTTATCAGAAATAAATAAAAAATAAATCCATTCTTAGATACCATAGAGGTGACTCAACACTTGCGCTGATTTAAGACCAAGAAGCAAGTTTCTGAAAGACAAGCCCCTAGTGACAAAAATGGAGCACAGACAGGGTCCAACAAGGAAGGGGTGAGGTTTAATAATAATCATAATAATTATCCAGCTTTACCCTATGAAATTAGATTGATAATATCCTATTGATGGGTGTGTAAAAAGTGTAATGGTTTTGAAAACTTTTAAGCAGCATCTTCTATGTCCAGGTTTATACAGGCTAGAGAAAGGAATGGATGTGTCCACATGAGCAGTTGTACTAGAATGTACATGCCAGCTTTATTCATAGCATTCAAAACCAGGAAACAATGCAAGTATATATGAATAGAAAATAGAGGAACACACAATTTCATATTCATAAGATGAAATATTCTTTAGATTTTTTTTAAGAAGGGAAACTAACACCAATGAATCTCAGTCAGCTGATAGAGAGGAGGTCTGAGACAGCTGGCTTAGGGAAGGACATGATGCACGGGGGCCGGGGGCGGGGAGGACCCAAAGGCAATGGCACTACTGTCTTTTTTAAATAAAACAACATAGGTGCATGTGGAAAACTGATCATGTGTCACTAATTAGAAAGGTGTGGATAAGAAACCCAGAAGGCTGGTCAACCTTGAAGCTCTGAAAGGTCAGAGCCAACCACTCCCTATCTAATTGAAACTATGGTAGCTGAAGCAACTTCCCCACCAAATAATCATGTAAATCCTTACTAATAAGATAATCTGCCTGTTGCTGGAATTTCCTGCCTAAGGGCAATGGGTGTTCCCCAAACCTGAATAAAAGGGATGGCAAAGCCAAAGCAAAGCATAGTCCTCCCACTAGTTGGGCTTCTGCCTGGCCCCCATTTCCCAAATTAATATTTTTCTAGTCTCCTTCATTTGTGTGCAGACTTCTCTAGAACCCGAACCCTGAATCAGAACCCTGAACCACGAGGGACATGAAAGGGATTCCCACGGTGCACAGGTATATGACATGTGAAGTTTATTACTTTACATAAATGCTAGAAATGTTCTTTGTATATAATAAATATTTGAAAATATCAAAAACACTAGAGTCACACTAGTTGATTTCAAACAAGTTTATGTTGAAGTCAATTTTAAAAGGTTATATAGTAGCTTATAAAAACTTCCATGTCTCTGAAACCGCTTTGGCTCAGTGGATAGAGCATTGGCCTGCAGACTAAAGGGTCCCTGGTTTGAGTCCAGTCAAGGGCATGTAGTACCTTGGTTGCAGGCACATCTCCAGTAGGGGGTGTGCAGGAGGCATCTGATTGATGTTTCTCTCTCATCGATGTTTCTAACTCTCTATCCCTTTCTCCTCATCTCTGTTGAAAATCAATAAAATATATTAAAAACAAACAAACAAACAAAAAAATCTGTGTCTGACATCAGCCCTAATATCCTTAATCATGTATGAAAAGAGAACCCCTTACCTGGTTCCACACTGACACCTCCAGAACTATGATATCATCCAGCAATCTCAGCATTTCTTGGAATTGACTATCCTGGTACTCAAAGCGCTCCCCAAAGGTGATGGAGCAAATAATGTTGGAAACTGCTTTGTTGATCTTGAAGTGAGGGTTAAAAGGCTGTCCTGGAGGTGGAAGAAAAGGTGGACCCTTCAAGTTGGTTTGCCTCTGTTTCTACTAAGAGTCTACATGACATGTCATATGACATACCTAGCACAGAAAAAATCTGAGGCTCTGGCCATAGCACCCCACCCAGATCTGACAGCAAGTGCTCACTCAATGCCTGGAAAGTCAAATTGCTGACAAGTGTTGAAAATCAGTAATGTTGAACTGATGAACATATTAGCAGCTACACAATGGGGAGAGAAGGGTTTAAACATTTTGAGGCAAGCAACCTATTTTGCAAAGAGAGGCAAAACATTTGACAATGGCATGGGAGTATTCTATGTTTTCTGCACAGAGGAGGAGGGGGAGGAGAGGGAGGAAGAGAGGGAGGAGAAGGGGAAGGGAAAGGAGTAGTTTAGAAAAAATTTAGGCAAGTGGAATGAGGAAGTAGGAGCTGACATCTCACCAGAGCCCCCATTGCCAGGAATAATCTAAGGGAAAGAGTAAATGGCTGGAGGCTCCTGTGTGGTCCTGGGAGTCATAACAACAACAACAACAACAACAACAACTCTCACTCTCAACCAGAAGGCAGAGTCAGAATTTGACACCACAATGTTTGGAGACAATCCCCCACCCACCCACATCCTTGGAAACAAAATCCCAATAACTGACCAGGAGCACAACTCCCTCTCAAGTTGACCCACATCCACCCTGACAGACACGTGCTGTACTTTTCGCTTCTTTCATAGTGGTACCCATGCCCTGGCCTCTTTCTTTTCCTCTACTTGAATTCTCAAAAAGAAAAAAATAAATCAGTAATGTCTGTGTTTTGTTAATCCTCACCAGAGGATACTTTGTTGCTTTTCAGAGAGAGTGGGAGGGAGGGGGAAGGGAGAGAGAGAGAGAGAGAGAGAGAGAGAGAGAGAGAGAGAGAGAGATCTATGTCAGACACACACATCAACAGGGTGCCTCTTGCATGTGCCCTGACCAGGGAGCAGGGAACAAACCCACACCCAGGCATGTGTCCTTGACAGAGAATCAAATCCAGGATCCTTTGGTGCATGGGCCTATGCTCTAACCACTTAGAAACATTGGCCATAGAATCTTCTCAAAAGAAGACAGAAGGAAAGCCAAGAGGCACATGAAAAACTGCTCAAAGTCACTACTTATCCGAGAGATGCAAATCAAAACAACAATGCGATACCATCTCACACCTGTCAGAATGGCCAACATTAACAAATCACCAAACGATAAGTGTTGGCGAGGTTGTGGAGAAAAAGAACCCTCGTGCACTGCTGGTGGGAATGCAGACTGGTACAACCACTGTGGAGAACAGTATGGAGTTTCCTCAAAAAACTGAAAATGGAACTCCCATTTGACCCAGTAATCCCACTCCTAGGAATATATCCCAAGAAAATAGGAGCACCAATCAGAAAGGATATATGCACCCCTATGTTCATAGCAGCACAATTTACAATAGCTAGGATTTGGAAACAGCCTAGGTGTCCATCAGCAGATGATTGGATCAAAAAACTATGGTACATCTACACAATGGAATACTATGCTGCGATAAAAAAGAAAGAATTCTCATCATTTGCAGCAACCTGGATGGAATTGGAGAATATCATGCTGAGTGAAATAAGCCAGTCAATGAAAGAGAAACACCACATGACTTCACTCATTTATGAATAATAAAGAACATTATAAACTGATGAACCATAAGTTAAATATAGCAACAGTAAAGCAACAAGCAGACTGTCTAATTACAGCGGGAGGGGAGGGAAATATGAGGGAAATAAGAGATCAACCGAAGGACGTGTACACATGCATATAAGTATAACCAATGGACACAAAACTCTGGGGAGGGAGGGAATGTTTTTGTGGTTTTTTTTTTGGGGGGGGGGTGCAATGGTAATATATGTACACAGATAATAATTTAATAAAAAATTAAAAAAAATAAAAATAAAATAAAATAAAATAAAAATGTCAAGAATACAGGAAAAAAGAAAAAAAAAAGAAACATTGGCCAGGGCATAATCAGTAATGTCTTTAATGCCAGTCTTCTTTTGCTAAGTAATTCTAGAGCTCTATGAGCACAGGGCTATGGTTAGTTGTTCAGTTTTATCCTTAGTGCCCAACACACAGCCGGGCACAGGACAGGCATGTAAGTACTAACTACTGGTAATATTGTTCAGTGAGTGAATGAGCCACAGTCTCCTGCACCTGACCTAGGAAATATACCCACCGTTCTCCTCTTCTATCGCCTGGTTGAGGTGGTAGGCCTCCTCCTGCATGTGTTCCTCTAAGCTCTTCTTTCCTAAACCAAAGTTCCTCAGTGTTGTCAGGGTGAACCTTCTCTGCTCCTTCCATTCCTGGCCATTGGACATGATCAAGCCTGAATGAAAGAAAGCCAACAATGGGTTCAGGGACTTGTATCAGATGGCAGAAGGGAAAGGGGCCTTAGGCAGGGGAAAGTATTCAGAGGAGTCCCCCCAGAGCAATGAATACAATTGCCAACATGTACTGATGGTTTGCAATGCCAGGCACATTCGCATTTTTTATGCATTATGTAATTTAGTACTTACAGGAACTCTGAGGTAGATACATTATCACCCCCTGTCCCACTTTTGCTGATGAGAAAACTGAGGCACAGGGATAAAGTAATGTGTGCAAGGTCAGCTGAACAGGCATTCAAGTTCGCATCCCTGAGTGCCCAGCCACATAGGTTGATTTATGTATTTATGTATTTATGTATTTATGTTACACTAAATACTAAGAATGCAGCCCCAGGGAAGAAAACCCAGGTTTGTAAAAAGGCAAGGTGTTGTTGGACCTTAACAGATGAGGAAATGACTGAAGAAAGCAGAGGAGTGGATATCATGTGCAGGCAAAGGAAAAGACAACATCTGGTTGTGTTGCACAGACCATTCTTTCTTTCATAACACAGGTAAGGACATGCTCCTGTCACCTCTTCACTTCCAGAGCATGCTTCAACTCCATTTCACACCTGGCTCTGGCCTCCACCATCTCCATGAAATGGCCTTCCTTGCTGGCTGCTCCAGGGATACTTTGCAACCTCACCTTCCTTGGTCTTTCAGCAGCACCTGACCCTTTCTTCCTGAAACTCTCTCCTCCTGGGGTGCTCAGGGCACTGCACTCTCCAGAATTGTCCCCTGATCTCTGAAAGCAGAGAACTTCCTATATCTCTGGCTAGTTTATTTCCTACCAAGTCCTCAGATGCAGGAGTTCTTCAAGGTAAAGTCTTCTGTTCGTACCCTTACTCCATTCCTGGGACATCTCACTACACCTACAATTTTAAGTGACATCAATTGACAGTGACCCTCTATTTCTGTTCCTTGAGCTCCAGACACAGATATGCAGGTGTCTGCTTGACTTTGCCAACGTAGGATTTCAATCCCAGCCTATCCATGATTGAGTTTATGCTTTTCTCCATGCAATTCTCCACCCAAGCCTAACCAGACACCTTGTCCTCCAAATGTTCCTTCTTTCCATCAATCTACTCTTTTGGGGGTCTGCCTCACACATCAGTCTCCTTCCAGTGTCCCTCCCTCTGGTTCATCATGTCTTACTGGATTTACCTCATGGATACCTTAAATCCATGTATTTTTCTCTGCCACTGTCCCATTTTCACCCACTGTCCTTTCTTACCACCTCTCTAGTCCAAGCAACCACTTTCTCTAACCTAAAATGTTGCACCAGCCTCTTGCTTCCTTCATTTTACTCTCTACATTGCAGCCCAAATAAGGCTTTAAAATGTAAATACGATAATTCCTTTCTCTGCTGGAAATCATTCAAGAGCTTCATTGTTATTAGGATAAAAACCAACACCCTTTTTGAGAACCTGAATAAATTATTCCAGGCCAATCTCAGCAGCTTCATCTCCATTTAATTATTCCATTGAATCACTGTGCTTGCCACACTGGCCACTTTTTCATTTCCTCAGTTTCACTGTCCTTCTCATCTCAGGGACTTTTTTTTTTTATTATTCCAGTCCTTCTGCCTGATTACTTCTTCACTTTATTAAATCACTTGTCATTTACTTAGTTTTCCCTGAATCTCAGGACTAGATTAGATACCCCTAGTAAGTGCATCTGCCCTCCTCTACATAAAGGGTTTAAATTATTAAGGAAAGTTGAAAGTCTTTCTCTAGGAATAGAGTTTGACTTACATAAGGATATGGATTTTATCTGTTCTACTCATTGTTGTATCACTGGTGTCTGGCACTGTGCTTCACCTTGCAAATAATAAATAGAGTAACTGGATGGAGAGTGAAGCAGTAAACTCTTTCAAAGAGAACTTGGGGAGCACTTGAAAAATATGGTGCTCTGGTAGAGCAACACATTTCATTCAGATTTTTAAATGTTTCATTTTATTTAATGATCATTTGAACTATTCACGCCAAACTCTTCTAACATAGACTGGAAGGCTTGAGATGCCTGTGGACACCTTAGTGATAAAGCAGGAGGAACTAGAGCCAAGAAGAAACCTCAAAAGCAGAGGAAAGAAGCAGGTGTGCATCCCCATTCCTAGGGAAAGAGACTGGCAGCAGGAAACCAGAGAGAGCCAACATATTGCCACCTCCTCTGCTCTCATGGAATGAAGGGTTACGTGTTTATGAAAGCATCCAGCGTGAGTGAATAGGCACCTGAGATGCTGTTTTTCCAAATTCTCCTTGTTAGGACTGGCCTTGCTTGACCCTTGGAGAACACCTTCATGGGGAAATGTGAGCATCAAGCTTTCTTTAAAGGCAGGAGTTCTATAATAGGCTTGGTCTCTGGGGAGTGCTGGAGGATTATAGTCACAGAGGCGCCGCTGACAAGCTTTAAAAATATTAAGACATCCATATCTGACATTAGTCAAGAAGCTTACCATTTGTCTTATTTTTATTTTATTTTTTTATATATTTTATTTATATTTCACAGAGAGGAAGGAAGAGAGACAGAGAGCTAGAAATGTCGATGAGAGAGAAACATCGACCAGCCGCCTCTTGCACACCCCCTACCGGGGATGTGCCCGCAACCAATTTACATGCCCCTGACCGGAATCGAACCCGGGACCTTTCAGTCCGCAGACAGACGCTCTACCACTGAGCCAAACCGGTTTCGGCAAGAAGCTTACCATTTGTCTTAAAGATCCGTTTTCGAACAGGGGACATGGGGCGGTTCAAAATGTTGTGACCCTGGTGGACAAGGGCTTCTTTGATGAAGGGCAATCCAGTTATAATAACTGAAGACCAGACACCAAACTCCATGCTAAAAAGGTTCCCATATTGCTTCACATACTGAAAAGGAAATAGTCACAGTTGAGCTCGCCCATCTCTGTGTCCAGGAAAAGAAGGGGTATGGAGCTGGGGGCTTGTACTGAGGGCCCAGGTGTATGCTCGGAGCCTCTGCTCCACTCAACCAGGCCTGGATACAAGTCACTGCAGGGCGTGGACATACATTGTAAAACATTAATTCACAGAGTGAGCTGATAAGAATATCTACCCTTGTCCTGAAATGAGTTATGAAGATATCTCTTCAATACAATGGACAAGGTCTCTAACCTCATGCATCTTAGAGCCTAATAAAGGGAGAGAGTTCAGTATCCATCACTCACCAAGAAGGTTGAGACCCATGTAGTGCATGCTCCTGGTATAGCAAGCTCGGACTTTTTTTTATTTGGTTCATTTTCAAATGTATTTTTATTGTTGATAAGCATGGACTTTTTAGTAAATCATAATTTACAAAAAAGACAACACTTCCTTTCTCAACACATGTAAAAAGACAGAAAATTCCTTTCCGGAATGGGGCCAGGTGTGAGCAAAGCCCTTTGGCTCTGGAACTGTGTGTGAACCTTAGCTCTCTGGTCACCAGCTCTGGGATCCTGAGAAAACTGTCTCACCTTTTGGAGCCTCTGAGCCCCAGCTATAAAAGCGAGAGAATAATCCCTCCCTCAAAGGGTGATGCTAGGGAGAAGGAGGACAGCAATGTGAAAGGCACTGTGTTTTCTGGTTTCCGGCACATGGCCATGGGGTCCTGGAGAAGGAGGGTGCCCTGTGTGCAGAAAGACATGCGTGTGCACTCCTGAGGGTGGTGTGGACCGGAGTGAAGAGATGTGATGGAGGACGGCACCTCTGGTTGCAGAGGCCACTCTCACTGGGTACCATGGTGAGCACCTTTCACCTTTTATGTTATTTAATCTCACAAGTGCTCCAGGGTCATAATGAATTTCAGGAAAGGAAGATGAGTGGGAGCTGAAGGAATGCAGCCAAGGTAAGGAAGTTATGGAGTGGCGGAGGGAATTTCTCAGGCATTGTATAAGATTCGAGGACAAGACCCTGAGGTGGCCCAGGGCCTTTGAGTTTAGTGGTGATCTAAGATTGAAGTGGGGACCTCAGAGTATAGTGGGGACCTCAGAGTGTAGTTAGTGCGAGAGAGTGAAAGTGAGAGGATGGCAAAATGAGTGAAGGGGTCAAAGGTACAAACTTGCAGCTGTAAAGCAGTAAGTAAAGCAGTAGGTCCTGGGATGTAAAGCACAGAATCCTGACTGAAGTTAATAACACTGTAGTGCATATTTGAACGTTGCTAAGAGTACAACTTAAAAATTCACATCACAAGAAAAAAATTTTGTAGCTACGCTAGGTGACAGATACTAACTAGACTTATTGTGGTAATCATTCCCAGGTGTATACAAATATGGAATCATTAGGTTGTACACCTGAAACTAATACCATGTACTATTTCAATTATACCTCACTTTAAAAAAAATGTGGTGTGATGACAGAATACTGCATAGCTATTAAAGTGGATGAACTTAAGCCTCGTGTATGCAAACTGTTAAGATCTACTCTTAGCAACATCATGTATGCAGGACAGCGTTATTTACTCTAGTTCAGCACTGTGCTTCACACCCCGATGTTCCCCCCATGGTCCTGCTCTCTGGTCAGGGTCAGGACTCCACCCAGCACCTGTGCCAGCTCCTACCTTCTGAATGGCCAGATGCGGCTCCTTCAAAATCAGTTGAAAGAAGTTCCCAATGATGGGCAGACGCGGCGGCCCCGGAGGGTAGTTCTTGGGGATCCGGTTTTTGAAGAAATTGGCAAGGAGCAGGAAGACGACTGCTCCCAGCAGGAGAGAGGTGGGATTGAGCACCCTCCAGATGGCCGCCGCTAGGGAGCCCATTGCGGAGAGCCTGGCTCTGAGGTCCTCTGGCTGCAAGGCGCTCTGAGCGGGTGATGTCAGGCCCTCCTATGTCACACCAATCCCAGCTCTGCCAACCCTCCTGCCCGCCCCCACTCAGCCGCGCCCCTTCCCTGCCGCCCCGCCCTCTGAACTTTGTCCTAGTTCTGTGCCCACCATCCTGATGAATCACCTCCATCCCCCTCGGTCCGCCCCGCCTCCATCAGCCCCCAGCCAGCCCGTCCAGGCCAGATGCCAGGAGCTGGATTTCAAGGGAGAACCCAGGGCGATCTTGGAAAGTCTCTTGAGACTGTTGGGGCTCTTGGGCTTATGGTTTCAGTGCAATTCAGAGAACATCACAGACTGTGCGTCTCCGTGTTCTTCTCTTCTCTTCTCTTCTCTTCTCTTCTCTTCTCTTCTCTTCTCTTCTCTTCTCTTCTCTTCTCTTCTCTTCTCTTCTCTTCTCTTCTCTTCTTTCTTCTTCTTCTTTTTTTTTTATCCTCACTGGAAGACAAGGGAGGACATGCTTATGGAGAAGGAAGGAGATGAGAGAGGGAAAGAGATAAGAGAGAGAGAGAGAGAGAGAACCATTTTATTGGTTTCAATTGTACAACAATGCTGTGCTTTACATAGCCAGAGAGAGAGAAGCATCTATTGAGAGAAGCACTTTGCATAAGGTTCCCCAACCTGAGATCAAACCTGAAACCCAGGTTTGAGCCCTGACTGGGAATCTAACTGGCAATCTTTTAGAGCACAGATGACGCTCAACCAACTGAGCCACTCCCTTGTGGTTTTCAGTCACAATCAGGTTCTCACCCAAGGATAAAGCATATGAACCCTGCTGGAAACCAACAGAAGCACCTGATTCTTCTTGGACACTTACTATATGCCAGGCAGCACACTTGTCTCTATGGACATTGCTTCCTGCTGACAAAAGATTGATGCTCTTCTTTCATCAAGGAAACAGATATGTGGTAAATAAATGAATTCACTGGTTTGTAAAACATCTAAAGTACTGTATTTTTCGAACCATAAGACGCACCTTTTCTTCACCAAATATTGGGAGGAAAAGTGCCTGCGACTTATGGTCCGAATGGAAGTAGTGCCTGCGTCTTATGGTCCGAGTTGCAGAGCGGCAGCGGGTCCCCCGGGACCTTCCGTGTCCCTGGGGACTGCATATTTGGTGAAGAAAAGGTGCGTCTTATGGTCCGAAAAATACGGTAGGTCCTATATTTGTAATTGTTTTGAGGATTAAAAAGTGTTATATCAAAGCTCCTAGCTGGGGTAAGTATATACTAGAAACTAATATAATAAAGTATGTCAACTGTAATTGGGGGTGGGTGGGTTAAAAAATAATAAAAGTCTTAGAAAGAAATAAAGAAACAAAAGGCTCCTAGCACTGACCCTAGCCCTTGAATAGGTGATTAACTCTGAAGCCAAGTCTCTTTCCAAGGTCCAGAGGGAGAGACTAGGCAGCTTTGCTTTTGTCCTTCCAGTGGACATCGTCCTGTTCCTCCAGTTGTCAGGCATCCATGAAGTGGTGAGACTATTTTTTACATAACTGTTATTTTAAACGAATTATCATAGAACTGCTTTTAAAAACCCCTCGGCATTATGTGTTTGAGATCTTTACAGGTTGATACCTGAGGCTTTATAGTTCATTCATTTTAACAGCTATGCTTTATTCTGTCATTGCACCACAGCTTATTAACCTGAGGTATAACTGACATAGAACACTATATTGGTTTCAGGTGTACAACATAATGATTCCATATGTGTGTGTACATTTGGGGGATGATCACCACAGATAGCTACAATTTTTTTTTCTCTTGTGATGCGAACCTTTGATCTACTCCTATAGCAACTATCAAATACGCAATGCAGTGTTATTAATGATAGTCATGACTCTGTGCTTTACATTGCCAGGACTGACTTATTTGGTATCTGTAAGTTTGTACCTTTTGACCGCTTCACTTATGTTGCCAACCTCCCACCTCCTGCCACTGGGAACCACCAATCTGTTCACTGTATCCATGAGACTGTTTTTATTTTATTTATTTATTTTTAAAGACTCTACCCATGAGATCACATTATTTGTCTCTCACTGTCTGATGTATTTCACTTAGCATAATGCCCTTGAGGGACACCCATATTATCACAAATGGCGAGATTTCATTCTTTTTTTATGACTGAATAATATTCCATTACATATAGTTCCTTTGTTCACTTATTCACCAATGGACATTTAGGTTGTTCCCATTTCTTGGTTATTGTAATAATGCTGCAATGAACATGGGGGTACATTTGTCTTTTCAAGTCAATGCTTTTATTTTCTTCAAATAAATACCCAGAAATGAAATTGTTGTTCTCTTTTTACACCACAATTTACCCATTTCCATGCCAATGAAAATTTATGTTGTTATCTCTCTCCTTCCATTTATAGTTGTGTGTTTTGTAATATAGCACAGCATTAAAACAGTACTGAAGGTGAAAGGTTGTGCCATGCACTTGGATGGATGATGTCATGTTTAGATTAGATTATCTCTATTGACTTTTCTTATACTTTGTGTAAACAAAGTGCTGGACTTTACCTGAAAGCTGAAAATAGTAATGGTTTAGATAGAGTGGAAACAAACTTATTTAAACTTCTATAAGAAGAAAAACTACGACCACTTATTGGAAAACTAAGATGAAGCCTCACTTTCCAGTGTGCTTTCTCATTAGCTCTTTCTGAAGATTTTAAAGGTGACTGGTAGTGTCTCTCATACTGAATTCAGGATCTCCAAGGAGGTGCTAAGTCAGTCACTGCCTGGAGCCACCCAGCAGGAGCTATACAGAGATCTGCAGTTTCCTCCTCTTTGTATCAGGTTTGGAAGTTCCCAGACTGGAAGTGCCCAGATGAGGCCCAGCTGTGAAGCAAGGCAAGCTGGTACTGGTGCTGGCCTTTGGCCTTCTTTTGACAGCCTAGAGCAGGGTTGGGCAAACTTTTTGACTGGAGGGCCACAATGGGTCTTAAACTGGACCGGAGGGCCGGAACAAAAGCAACCTGGCCATGCTGGGACTCTCATCTTGGGCTGCTGGTGAAGGAGCAGAGGGGAGAGCAAGAGAACCCTCTGCTCTTTCGGCTCTGCCATATTTTGGCTTTGTCATCTTTTTGATAGAACAGCTGAACTGGCCAGATCTGGCCCGAGGGCAATAGTTTGCCCACGGCTGGCCTAGCGGCTCTCTGACCCAGCTGCAAGCTTATTCCATGACAGGTTTTAGGCTGAGAAAGGACAGGCTGTTCATATGCAAAAGCCATTGCATACAGCTTGGGTGAGGTTGTAAATTGGGTAGGTCAGTATCTCAGGGAATCTCCAGAGTGGAGCAAATAATAGCTGCCAGTCAGCCATACACTGAGGAGGTCCCAGCACAGGAACAATGAACATAGCTAGCACCTCCATCTGGAAGAAAGCTGCCCTGCGTTCCAGCCCTGATGCCAGATAGTCCAGTTTCCCCTTATATGTGCCTGGGTCCCCTAGAGTCTCGCCTGGCACTAGAGCTTAGAGCAAGTGGGGGCTTGTATCTCCCTCCTGATTTAAAAAGCAGCACACCCAGGTGCCAGCCCACTATGTTCCTCTGCACCTACTGCCAGTCTCAATGCACTTTCTTCTTTATCTCTCTAGTTGTCATACTTCCACTCAGCAAGCTTTCCTGTGGTTCTGGATGATAGTTGCTATGTATTTTAGTTGTAATTTTGATATGGTTGTAGGAGGCAGCAAGTACAGTTGTTTACCTGTGCCGCCAGCTTCGTTCTCCCTGGCATCTGTAAGCTTGATCACAAGCCATTTCAGTTTTTTTGAGTGAAACATCAAACTTTTATTTTTTTTAACTAAAGAGTGAAGTACTGATTTCTTTCCTGTGAAACGACACTACCTTCCTTAAAGAAAATGTGCTATAGTAATAGTAGAAGTAGGGAGACAGGCTAAAAAGTCATTGTAGGCATTGTAGTGAACAGACTTGTAGATAATGGCTAAGAATGGTGATAGTAGATGAGATGAAGAGAATCATATGGAATTCAGGATGTGTTTTTGGAAGTAGAGTTGATAAGCTTAAGCTTGTTGATGGAAGGAAGGTCATAAAAAGTAATGATGATAATACCTTTGGGGATTTTGCTCAATCCTCATAAATACAATTTATTTAATTATGTTTTAAAATCCTCACCCAAGGATACACTGAGTGGCCATATTATTATGCATTCAGAAATCATAATAATCTGGCCACTCAGTGAATATATTTGAGGCTCAGTACATGAATTCATGCATATGTTCACTAGATATCCAAGTGGACATATCAAGTTGACAGTTGAATGCACTGGTCTGGTGTTCTGGGCAAAAGTATTTTTAAGTGATGAGATTGGGTGATATCACTTAGGAAGAGTATCCCTGAAGAGACTAAAGGATGCCAGCACTTGGGGTGGAAGAGAAAAGAAGTCCGTAAAAATCCACTAAAGCCAGACAAATGGAGAAACAGAGAGAAAGCTTTTGGTAAGTATTAGTAGGCTGAGAGACGGAAAGGGCAAGAGTGGTTAGCAAATGTTATATAGCCATAGAAATTAGTCAAAAGAAAACAGGTATGGAGAAAGAGAAATAGGAGGTTAGAACAATACCTAGATCAGCCAGTAGTTCTCAGTAGATGGCCCAAGAATAAACAAGTTGAGGAAAGTACATTCAGAAGTTAGAGTTTGGCAAGGAAACAGCATTTCAGCCAGTTTGGACAAGTACATGCCATGATTTCAGGTTAGCAAGAGAAGCTTGCAGGCTCTTGCAGAGGTGCTTCCAGAATGATTGTCAGCATATACAGGGGTAAGAGGAGATGCAGAAGAATCTGGCCTCTCAGAGAACATAAGAAGAAAGATTTTCAAGAAGGAAGGAATGGTTAGTGCGTTGAATTTATGGAAATAAAGTAAGATAATAGTGACGTTATACTTGGAGTTCTCAATCTGGAAATCACTGATGTCAGAATGTCCCAGCTGAGTGGTGGAAAGAGAGCCTGGTTGTGGTGGGCTGCAGGAATGAAAGCTGAGGAGTGGAAATAGTATTCAAAAAGTAGCTATAGATGTATATACATTTGTAATTGTAGTCATCCTTTTAAGGTACAAACTGTTGCTTACTACAAATATGATCCCAAACCTTGCTATTTTCACTTGGCAAAATGTCCCAGCATTCATTTTATTTTCAAATTATTTTATTTTATTTTTTTAGAGAGAAGAAGGGAAAGAAAGAGAGAGAGAGAAACATTGATGAGAGAAAAAGTCATCAATTGGCTGCCTCCTGCATGGACCCCACTGGGGATCCAGCCTGCAAACTAGGCATGTGCCCTGACAGGGAATCCAACCAGCGAGCTCCCGGTTGCTGGGTCAATGCTCAACTCTTGAGCCACACCAACCAGGCACAGCAATCATTTTAACTAGGCATGGATCCGTGCAGTCTCAAAAGGTGACTGTAGCCAAAACCGGTTTGGCTCAGTTGATAGAGCATTCGCCTGCAGACTGAAAGGTCCTATGTTCAATTCCGGTCAAGGGCATGTACCTTGGTTACGGGCACATCCCCAGTGGGGGATGTGCAGGAGGCAGCTGATCAATGATTCTCTCTCATCAATGTTTCTAACTCTCTGTCCCTCTCTCTTTCTCTCTGTATAAAATCAATAAAGTATATATATTTCTTAAAAGGTGATTGTACATATTAATATTATAAACAATACTTCAGGGAGGGTATTACTTGCATTTTTAATATTCTTATGTGAGTAGGCCTATAGGATCAATTTACAGAAGTAGAACAATTGGGCCAAAGGATATGTTTATTTAAATACTGAGACATATAACCACATTTTTCACAGAGTCCCCACTACCTATGTACCAGGTACCGATTTCCCCTAATGTTTATCCACTCAAAGCTAACAATTATTTGCCAATTGGATTAATGAAAAATTATTGAATCTGATTTCTTTTCTTCTTTTTTAAAAAAATAGAATTTGTTGAATTTTTACCGAGAGGGAGAGAGTTAGAAACATCGATCAGCTTCCTCCTGCACGCCCCCCACTGGCGATGTGCTTGCAACCAAGGTACCTGCCCTTAACTGGAATTGAACCTGGAACCTTTCAGTCCACAGGCTGATGCTCTATCCACTGAGCCAAACCGGTTTCAACTTGATTTCAGTCTTATTAATTTTTTAATTACAACATTTAAAAGCTCAAAAGTGATGTTGTGCATATTTTTGTAAGAACCATTTGCATTTGTTTATCTCTGAATTCCTGACCTTCTCCCAGTTTTGTTTTTCTGCTGGTGAGTTGGTCCTTTCCTTATTGATCTGGTTGTACCATAAAATATAAGTGGAATTGGACTTTTATTTATTATTTGTGTCACTCATGTTCTCCTCACATTTTCCCTGGCCTTCTGACTTTGATTATAGTATTTTTGCCATATAGAAATCCTTGATTTTAATATAGTCAGAATTTTTAAACTTTTCTTCAGGTCTTCACAGCTTGGCATCATGCTCTGGAAAACCATCCCTACTGAAATAATATAATTTCACCACATCTCCTTTGACTTCCTTTATGTTTTGGCTCTTGGAACCTGTCTGCCTCTATCTGTGACACTCCCCCACTTCAGTCTGCTGCAGTCATGCTGCTGTCCTTAGATAGGCCAGGCATACCCCAGACTCTTGCCCAGGATATCTGCACAGTTCTCTCCCCAAACCCCTTCAGTATCTGCTTAGAAATTTTCTTCTTATAGGGGATTTCTCTGACCACCCTGTGGCAAGCTGCAACTCCTTCCATTCCTGCTCTGTTCATCTGTATAGCAAAAATTCTCACTTAGCACAATTCATTTTTTAAAAATTTTTAAATAAATCTTTATTATTCAGATTATTACAATTGTTCCTCTTTTTTCCCTCCACCACGTTCCAACCCCACCTTCTGCCTTTTCTCCACCCCCCAATGTCATCCATAGGTGTACAATTTTTGTTCAATCTCTTCCTGCACCCCCAACTCCCCTTTTCCCCAAGAATCATCAGTCCACTCCCTTTCTATTCTTCTGATTCTATTATATTCACCAATTAACACTGTTCATCAGATTTTTTAATTCCCTTGTTTTTTAGATTCACTTGTTGATAGTTATGTATTTGTTGTTCATAATTTTTATCTTTATCCTCTTCCTCTTCTTAAAGAATACTTTTTAGCATTTCTTATAATTCTGGTTTGACAGTGATGAACTTCTTTAGCTTTTTTTTTTTTACTTGTGAAGCCCTTTATTTGGCCTTCAATTCTGAGTGATAGCTTTGCTGGGTAGAGTAATCTTGGTTGCAGGTTCTTGCTATTAATCACTTTGAATATGTCTTGCCATTCCTATCTGGCCTGCATAGTTTCTGTTGAGAAATCAGCTGACAATCGTATGGGTGCTCCTTTATAGGTAACCAACTGCTTTTCTCTTGCTGCTTTTAATATTCTCTCTTTGTCTTTTGCTCTTGGAATTTTAATTATGATGTGTCTTGGTGTGATCCTCTTTGGATTCCTTTTGTTTGGGGTTCTGTGTGCTTCCTGGACTTGTAAGTCTATTTCTTTCACCAGGTGCGGAAAATTTTCTGTCACTATTTCTTCAAATAGGTTTTCAGTATCCTGCACTCTCTCTTCTTCTGGGACCCCCATAATTCTGATGTTGGTTCGCTTGAAGTTGACCCAAAGTTTTCTTACACTATCTTCAACTTTCTGGATTCTCTTCTCTTCTTGCTTCTCCGGAGGAGTGTCCTTTGGCTCTTTGTATTCCAAATCTTTGATTTAATTCTTGTGTTCCTCCAGTCTGCTCTTTGACCTCTGTATAATATTTGTTGTTTAAATCAGTTTATGTTTAATTTCTAATTGGACCTCATTAAATTTATCAGCCTTTTCTGGGAAATTCTTGAAAAATCTTATAACTGTGGTTTTGAACTCTATATCCAGTCTTTTGTTCTCCATATTTTTGGTTGAGATCTATCCCCTTGTCTTGGCATTTTTGCTGCTTCCCAGAGTTGGTAGGATGGCTTTGTGTGTTTGGTGTCCTATGTAGCCCAGTGGGTCAGCCTTCCCAGTTACCTGAGGTAGACACTTTTGGTGCTCCCTTTTTGGACTGCGTGTACAGCCTTGTTGTAGTTAAGTCTTGATTGTTGTTGGTATCCCTGGGAGGAATTAACCTTCAGGCCAATTGGATGTGAGTATCAGCAATGTCTACTCTGGGATGTCTTCTGTCTACTCTTGGAGACAGTCTTATAGGATCAGACTTGCAAAATTGCAATAGCCTCTGTGTTCAGCTTAGATGGAGCGGAGTCTCAGGGCTGAGCTGACAGTCTTGGCTTTCTGTCAGCCCTGCCCTTGTGCTCTTGCCTGAGTTTCCACCTGACCATGCAGATTCCCCATGCAAGAGCATGGGTACCCCAGGGGCTCACCCGGAATTGGGTTGGGTCTCTGTATGGAGAGGCCGCGGCAACCTCTGCAGTCAGACCTCTCTGCATGCACTCACTTGTGTGCGACTGTAGACCCTGCCTGCTACAGCTCCTGGCTCCCCCAGTCTCCCAGTCTCTGATTCTCCAGGTGCCTTTCTCTACAGTCCAGACTCCACCCGTATGAGCTTGGGTCCATGGGATTTCGGCCTGGTTTGGGGTTCAGTATAGTCGGAAAGAGTTCAATGCAATCAGGGACTTCCTTTCTCCTTCCGCCAGCCAGGTATTCGGCCGCACTCCCTCTCTGTGGGTGCATCACCCTACCTCAGCGCTTTGCAGCTTCCAATCTAATCTGTGAGTCTCTCTCCTTCCTTCTAGTTGTAGATTTCCCACTTTGCCAGCTTTCCTGTGTTTTTGGATGATGTTTATTCTGATTTTAGTTGTTGTTTTGAAATGGTTGTGGGAGGCGGCACCTCAGGTGCTTACCTAGGCTGTCATCTTGGTTCCTCCTCCACTGAGTCTTTTAATGTTGTTTTATGTGTTATCTTTGGACACTTGATGTATTTGGATGAAGAGAAGCCTTTTATTTCTGACCTTGACAGTTGTACTAGCCACCATCACAATTCATTGCCAGCCCTGGAAAGTAAGCCTTTGCATTTGACCCTTTATTCTTGCTTAATATCTGTTTCAAACGTAAGAGGGAAAGGTTGTGAGATTTTCAGAGCAGAACAGATAGCTCGTGTTGCCTGCACAAAAACACAGTGTGACCCAAATCGAGCCCATCTAAAAACATCATCCTGTTCTTAAGAAATAAGCATGGATAAATGGAATAGGTGGCCCCATTCCAGAAAGCCAGCTGGGAGATGGAACAGTGAGCTAAGGACAAGCCTGCACTTTCCACTGTGTCATTGAAGGATTGTAACAGAAGTTGGCATCGGGACCGAGAAATAGGACATTGGAGTGAAGTGACAGGACAGAGTAATAGTGGCAGAGATCTAATTTTAGGTAATAGATATGATCAAGTGCCAGCCAACAGTGATTCAACCCTTTTTAATAAAAAAAAAAAGATTTTTATTGATTTCAGAGAAGAGAGATATAGAAACATCAGTGATGAGAGGAAATCATTGATTGGCTAACTCCTACATACTCCACACTGGTGATCCAGCCTGCAACCTGGGCAAGTGCCCTGACTGGGAATCAAACTGTGACCTCATGGTTCATAGTTCAATGCTTAACCACTTAGCCATGTGAGCCAGGCAATTTCCATGTTATTTTATTCATTTTATTGGTCCTTAGCAATATTCTTAATATTGAAAAAGACACCATTCTTAATATTTAAGCCACTGTTCCTGCCCTGAAGGAATGTAGTACTTAACTATTGCTGTGTAACAACACACCTCAAAATATCGAGGCTTAAAGCAATAATTATTCATTTAAGGTTGGCAATTCAGGCCAGATTCAGTTGGGCAGTTCTTGCTTCGGATGGGCTCAGTCATGCATCTGCATTCAGCTGTTGGTTATGGTTGGGACTAGTTCATCTCAGTTGGCCCTTTGCACGGCTCTGTGGTGGGCCAGCTGTGATGTAGGGCAACATGACAGGAATAACAAGGCCTGTGTTCCTCCTCATCCATCAGGGTAACATGGGCTTGTTTAAATGGTGATCGCAGAAAAGTCATTTCACCACATTCTGTGGGCCTTGCTGTATCACCATTGAGCTGTTTTGCACTGAATATACTTTCCTTTAAAGCACCTCAATGGTGAATTCCCATTGGTGTTGACTTGGCACCAAGGACCATCTGTTGACAACAATTAGAGCTCTGAATTCCCTGTTCTGACAAAGCAGCTTTCTCAACCAGGAAGCTGTTTAAATGGTTATCGCAGAGTCCCCAAAGAGCAAGGAGAAGGGGCTTCTCCTTGCTCTTTGGGGACTCTTGCATCACCATTTAAACAAGCCCAGCCCCTGGCACCAGGCATCTGGCTGTAAATATGTAGGGCATTCTGAGAGTCCCTTTATTGGACCCTCCACCTCCTGCATGCATGCCTCCTTTGCCAGACCAGAGCACACTTCCATACTCGCTCCGTGTGTCTTGCTCCTTCTCTGCTATAAATCCTCTGTCCCTGGACCAGTTTTAATTTACATGTGCAGTTTGCATGTGTCTGTGTCTCGTAGCCTGAATTGCTTTCGGGTAAGATCTGTCCCTTGGCCAGGAAGCCACAGGACGTGTCATATGCTTGCACATTGTGTGTCAGACACTGATGGCAAAGGAAGATGGGAAGGGGTCTGGAGCTTTCAAACTAGACAAGAAATAAGGGAGATACAAATCAGAAGAAACCTTGGGCAGGAAGAGATCGCTTGGGCAGAAAGGAGTCATTTTTTTATTACCAGAAACTTCAGCCATCTATTCCACAAGGTTTCATCATAATTGTCATGTTCGCTCTGAGTCCCAATGCAGCTGTTAGGTCTGGATGAGTGCTGGGCACTTTACAAGTATTCCACACAGAGTGTGTGAGTGCCTCACCATCTGGAATCAGTACAAATGGACAGCAGAGCAGGAGTGGAACTCAGATCCTTCACCAGTGTCTTTCTTTTTACAACGAGGGGACTGAACCTATTATGTGAAATATTTGGCCAATTTCCTAGTCTCCTCCTCGGTGATCTGATTGGGAAAAAGAAATGGAAGGCAAGATCCCAGGTATTTAGGAAGTTCCAGGCCTGGTGTGATTGGTTTTATTCTAGGAATATCTTAGAGGGTGTTTTCTAGAGATACATGATTTGCTCAAGGCTACATTGCAGGAGATAAAACTGGATTTGAATCCAGTTTCTTCTCTGGTTCCTCCCTTCTGAGCAGGCCCCTGTGCCTTCAGAGGACATGCCCATTCTTCCTGCCTTCAGTTCCCCTCCTCCCGCAATACCCTCATGCCCGAGGAACTGCTCGGAGGCGGTGTTCTACTGGGGAGATGGTGAGGCCCATTCTGATGTCCAAGCTCAGCTCCTCATTGTCTGGGGGCTTAAAGGTAAATTTTTGCAAAAGGGAGGTGAAGAAAATAAACAGCTCAGCCCTGGCCAGCTGTTCTCCAAGGCATACCCGCTTTCCTGAAAGACAAGAACATAAGAGTTAGCTTTCCAGCTGGTGTCTATGGCCAGAGGGACTGAAATCTTCTCTAAAGTTTTTTATATCTTGAAAACGGGGGAGGGCCTTCTAGGCTCCGGAGCTTTCTGTACAGAGGCTCCTTCAATCTGACAATACCGGGCTTAAGCAATGCACATAATTGATGTCTGGACTCACTCCAGTGCCTTCAGGGGTCAGGCAAGTGGAGGGGCAGGTTGTAGGCAGTGATTGGAATGGGAGGCCTGGGTCGACCTAGAATGTGGGTGTTTAGCCTACAGGCTCTAAAAAAAATCAATTAACAACAATGACAGAAGCAGAAAACAACACTATTAATTTTTTTCAAACCTTAAGGAATACTACCCAAAAGTATAAGTCAGTCAATGCCAGAGCAGGGTGAATAAAGTACAAGGCCTCTTTCTTCTGCTCATATTTTTCTCCTTAATGATCGGAGACCTCGTTAACATGGATGGCTCTCTGTCTTGGACCTGCTTCAGCCTCTGTCCTGGACAGTTCTTTGGCTCGCCGGTCCTTCCTCCAGGAGTGCCTTTGCTTATGGCACGGGGCCCTAGGCTGCGTCCTTTGCTCCATTGCTCACACATGGCCCTCCCTGTCCAGGCCACATCCCTTTCCCTGTTGTGTGAGTTCAGAAATGGAAGCAGAAGCACAGAGATACACTTCTACCATTCCCACTGTGGAGACATGGGATTCGGGGAAAATTAGGTAACTTCCTCGAGGCATTGGTAGAAGTGTGTGCTTAACATGGGAACTTTATTTTATATATAGCATGAGCTAAACATAGAATCTAAATGATACTGTAGAGATCAAAGCAAAGTATTTTAACACATCTCCTGGATAATAATACAGATTCTAGCTATACAATAGCTTATCTGTAAGTTCATCCTGTTTCTTATATAAAAAAAAAATCCGGAAGAACATGGTTTAAAAGATGATTTTTAAATAAATCTTGTGGGTGGTAACATTACTAAAACAGTTTTTTTGTGTATTACAATTCCTTAGTGTGATACTTTTCACGTTGTAACTTTTATTCTGAAGTAATTTCAAATGTATGGAAAACTTGCAAGAATAATAATTAAAAAAGTATTTTTCCTGAGTTATTTGAGAGTGAATTGCCTACCTTACCCATGAAACCTTAAGTATGTATCCCTTTAAACAAGGGTGTTATCCCACAGAATCACCAAATCAGGAAATTCCCACCATCATCTCCTCAGATCCCAATCAGGTTTGCCATTCTCCTAATAATATCCTTTCTTTAGTAAAAGGACCCAGTTTAGTATCTGGAGTTGCATTTGGCTATCGCACAAGAGATTTCTCAACTTTCCTGACTTTGGCACTTTGAAGATGACAGATCCATTATTCGGTTAATGTTTCTCATGTTCCCTCACGATTAGACTCAGGTTGGGAGGTCATGCATTTCTAGGAGTAGGATCATCCAAGGGAGGCTGGTTCTTATTGCACCATATCAGGTGGGACATGCTTTTGATTTACCCCATTATTGCTGAATTTATTTTGATTACAGTGGTGTCTATCCTTTCTCCCCTGTAAAATTATTACTTTTCTCTTTGCAACTAATAAATACTACTTTGACCCTAATAACCATTCCTCATTGGACTAGTTTCCTTTGCTATTTTTTGCCCAAATTATTAATCTAATGGTTGCCTGATTGGGACTTTTAAAATTCCATCACTCCTTCCACATTATTAGAATTCTACTAAAGGAAATGCTCTCTTTCTATTTTATTTATGCACTCATTTATGACAGTATGAATTCACAGATTCCTATTTTATTTAAAGGGTTAAAATTTGTTATTAGTGTTTGGATCTCAAGATACTCTAGGTTTGGCTAATCAATGAGCATTCAAGCTGCTATTTTCTTACTTTGGACAAAAAACCAAACAAAAACAAAACAAAAAAACACACACCAAATTGCAGGCTTATCTCATGGTTTCCATTCCCTAACCTGGAATCAGCCGATTTCTCCAAAAGTCCTGGTTCCTCTTAGTGGATAACGATTAGATCTGAGCATTACACATGCTCATTGGTATTGAGGTGAGCTTCCAGGCATCTATCTCAGTGAGTATAGCAACTCAGTATCTATCTATCTATCTATCTATCTATCTATCTATCTATCTATCTATCTATAGATATAAAGCTCATATACTAAGTGTCTCTCCAACCATCTGACTGGTTGCTGTGATGTACACTGACCAACAGGGGACAGATGCTCAACGCACAAGCTGCCATGATGCATTCTGGCCATTTAAAAAGAAACATCCCTGGTGCCAACAAAGCAATATTCAGCTTTTCCCAAGTGGGACACAGGCCCTGCCACCACCCTGGAGCAATACCCCACCAAATCACAGCCAACACTGCTGAGACCTCATGGCACAAAATGCAGCCCACAGCCCAGCCCAGAAATTGTAGCTATGGGCTTCAGGTAATGACATAACATAGTAACACCCGGCTTCCTCTCCCTAGTAACTAGCCTCCTTGGAGTTTCTTTAGCCCAGGAACATGATTTGCTTTATAGCCTGGTGCAAACATTTTACACTGTAAGCAAATATATGTGAAGCGTTTTCCCATGCCTCTTCTCATTTTATCCTCACAGAAGTCCTGGAGTAGATAAATAGGAGACTCGGTAGAATTCTATTTTCTTTTCATTAGCCAGAAAACAGAGATGTAGAAAGCTTAGAAATTTGACCTGACTAAAAAGAAGTAAAAAATGGTGGACCTTGAAAATCAACTTCAGGTTTTCTCACTGTGCAGAATATAGTCAAACACTGCTGCAGTTAAATATTTTAACATTTGTTCTCCTTGTGTGATCTACAATAATAATCTGCTTCATGTTGATATTTACTGCTGTGTTGCTGACAATTACCTGAAAGAGAAGTTGGGGTGCTTCACTGGGGCTGGGAAAAGTTTAGCTAAATCAGAAAGCAGATCTAATTAAGCAAGCTTATATATATATATATATATATATATTTATTTATATATATTTATATATATATAAAGCTCTCACTGGTACCAATCATGCACATGATTTTTGATCTGTCATTGTCAAGTGTGAATTTGGTTTGACACTTCTATTATAGAGAAAGGATAAATAGTGATATTAAAATATTTCTTGTAATTAATTTCCTTTCAATGTGTAGGAATTTGTGCACCAGGCCTCTAGTGTATATAATATGAGTATATATTTAAATGTAAGGATGTATACATCCATGTTTATATCTATACTAGAGGCCAGGTGTGTGAAATTTGTGCACAGGGGTAGGAGGGATGTCCCTCAGCCCAGCCTGAACCCTCTCCAATCTGGGACCCCTCAAGAGATGTTTGACTGCCTGTTTAGGCAGTTGGACATCTTTTTCGCAATTGAGGACTGTTGGCTCCCAACTGCTCGCCTGCTTGCCTTCCTGATTGTCTCTAACCGCTTCTGCCTGCCAGCCTGATCACCCCCTAACCACTCCCATGCTAGCCTGATTAAAGCCTAACTGCTCCCCTGCCAGCCTGTTTGGCCTCAACTTCCCTCCTCTGACAGCCTGGTCACCCCTAACTGCCCTCCCTTGCAGACCTGGGGTCTTCCAACTGCTGTCCCCTGCTGGCCATGATGTAATGGCCATCTTGTGATGTTCCCCAGAGGGTCAGCATCTTTGACCACATGGGGGAAGCCATATTGTGTGTTGGAGTGATGGTCAATCTGCATATTACTCTTATATTAGATTGGATAGACGCCTGGTGCATGAGTGGAGTTTAACTGGTTTGCCCTGAAACGTGTCCCAGATCAAGGTGGGGGTTCCCTTGGGGCTTGGGGTGGCCTGAGCGAGGGGCCTGTAGTGGTTTGCAGGCCAGCCATGCCCCCCAGTGACCCAAGTGGAGGCCCTGGTATCTGGAATTTATTTGCCTTCTACAATTGAAACTTTGTAGCCTGGAGCAGAGCCAAGCCTCCTACTCACTCCATGGCCAGCAACAATTTCTGTTTGGATTTGTTTACCTTATATAATTGAAATTCTGTAGCCTTGTGTGATGTCCTAGGTCACCAAGGGCAGGCAGAAAGCTTGTCTTCCTCCCTCCATCTCCTAGATAACCCAAGCCTCCCTCCTGCTCTCTGTGGCTGTAACTATCTTGGTTGGGTTTATTTGCATACTTGGTCTGATTGGCTGGTGGGCATGGTTTGTGGGTGTAGCAGAGGTATTGTCAATTTGCATATTACTCTTTTATTATGTAGGATTTACTTCTATATCTACTTATTACCTAGAAGTATATTAAAAATCTGTTTATATCAATAACCTCTTATTTCAATCCAACACAACAGAGTTCATTAAAATATTTAACTATTTATTTATAACTATTTATAAACTTATAACTACCCCTGATTATCCTCCATATGTTTACTTACTTATTGAATCAGTATCCCATGTATATAACTTATCTCTCATCAGTACCATAGCCACTCTGTGCAGATCCTACCTCATCTTTCTGGTGCTCTGACACCCACTCTAAGCTTCCACGGTCTCCTCCTTTGCACAAATGCCCCCCCCCCTTTTGGGCTAAAGCACCCTCACTGATCACTACCACCATCTCTCTTCTGTGTGTAATAATGTATTGTCTCCCTAAATAATACATATTCAATGCAAAAAGAAAAAAATAAGTGTAGAAACGGGAAATATAAACAAGACAATAACAGATGTACAAGATGCCACAGTTGACCCCTCAAGCTTCAGTTTCATTATCTCTGAAGTATGCTCAGGGCTGATTTCTGCCTCAGGACACATTTCCAGGACTAAAGAAATAACCCATAAGACTTACCAAGTGTAAAACTAATAAAGATACTAAGAATTTTTGTTATTCATTTTACAATGTTATGACTTTAATAAGCCTTTGGAACTGGCTGTTTGAAAACAGTTTTCACAGCATCCTCTTTTACACTGTTCAAGTTGTTTACCCTGTAAATGTATTAACTAACCTCTTACAGCACAATTAAAATGTAAAAAGGCAAAAGGGAGTGCATATAGAATAGAATCCCATCTAGTCCAAGATGGCATTAGCATCACTCCTGATGCCCATAATGATAAGCCAGTAGCCACTTTCCTTGGCCCTCCTCACCCCCATATTATAAATTGGCTCTAGTTCAGTGTGAGTGGGTGGCCCTAAGAAATTCTGTGAAGATGGCAGTGTCCAACCTCTTTAGTGAGCAAGAGGCAGGGTCCGCATCTCTGTCCCCAGTGTTCCAGGGGACAGAACAGAGTGAAGCTGGAATCTTCAGACCGCCCTGCCTGCCAAGCAAGGGCCAAGGAAGAAAGGGCAGCCTGGAGCCATGCCAGCCCTGGGAATCCTGAGCTGGAACAGCATTAACAGTAAATCACGCTGGGCAGGGCTGTTTGGAGGCATTGCAGCTAAAGCCAAGGATGATGGGGTGAGGAGCAGGGAAGGGCAGAGAGGAGCTCTGGATTCACACCCTCTTATTTTGTAGAACTCACCTATTGAGAAAGGCAGAAAGGCTTCCCTCTTCTTAAACTGTCCATTCTCTAGAAAGTGCTCCGGATTGAATGTGTCGGGGGTGGCCCACTCTTCAGGGTCCCTGTGGAGTGCGGTTAGATTGGTCATGATCGTGGTCCCCTGTAGAAAGCAGCAAAGACTCAGGAGAGGTTTGATACATCCAATACAGCCATGCAGAGGGCTTGATATCCCCTGCTCCCAAGCCAGGGCCTAACCATATCCTCACCGTCCCCAACCCACTGTTTTCTGAGCCCAGCTCCCTACCCCCAACCTTCCCAGGGTGCTTGTAATGATGGACTGCAAATGCCTGCTGGGAATTTTCTAGGGAAGTACAGCTACTCTTGACTGCAGTATGGATGTTCTCTGCAGGAACTAGTCAGTGTAAAACCTGAGAGCGGACATGCATGCATCAATGAGAGAACAGCATAGAGTTTTGCCAGTCAGTGCTGTATCAAAGTCAACCCTGCTGCAGTGATGACCATGGCAGTTCCATCAAGGTAAACTATGTCTCATTCATCCTTGTTCTTCCTTTCTCTTCCCTCCAATGTCTACTGTACTGCACAGGTTTAATAATAGAACTAGGTTGTCCAGTAAAAGGAACCACTATTAAACAGGTATATATCAAGAAATCCAAGAGTCCTCCTTAATGCCTCTTTTCCCCCATTGATCCTTCATGTAACTCTTCAGTGAGGCTGGTCAATTTTACTTTAAATTTCTCTTAATTTTGTCACCTCTATGCTATGCCCACTGTTACCATCTACTCCTGGCTACCCCCTTCCTTGCCTATACTCCTACAATAGCTGGCTAACTATGCCCTACATCCTCTCTTTCCCCTTTCAATCTGCTCCATACTCTGAAAGCCCAGTGGGTTTCAAATAAGATTTAATCATGTCACACCCACCTACCCACCCATCAGCTTTGAACTTCATAGAATCCTTCAAAAGCTTCCCATTGCTCTTTGGTGACAAATCCATTGCTTGACCCCTGTCTGGGCCACTCTGTCTCTGCATGTATTTCCATTTCATCAGCCTTCTTTCAGCTGCTCAAACAACTCTGTTCTCCCTCATTTTGTACCTTTTAACATGTTGTTTACAGTGTTTTAATGTCTTTCTTCCTAACTCTTAAGCATTCTGCTGCCCTCACCTCAAGTATCACTTCCTTTGGAAGCCTCCTCTGACCACTCCTGCTATTCCTCCCCACTCCAGCCAGCCTGCATCTTTATAGAGATGTAGGAGTTTTTTCTGTGGGGCAGTTGCCATGGTTTCTGAGTATGTACTTGCATGGTCATTTTCCTCAGGTTCGTTTTCTCAGGCCTGAGCATTTTAGGTGCTTAATGAACATTTGTTGGATTAATAAAGGATTGCTTATTTTAAGTACTTTCCATACTAAACACTAGTTTTAACATTCGACATGCATGACCTCATTTTACCTCAACCTGTGAGGTAGGTTTAATACACTTTACAACTAAAGAAATTGAAGCTCTCAGGGGTTAAATCATGTGCCCAGATTCACATAATAGAAGAGGGAGAACCATGGTTTCTACTAGGTCTACTTGATGTCAGAGCTGTGTAGGCTTAGTCTCTACAAGTTAGTCACTTAGATCTCTCATGATGGTTATTAAAGTGGATGTTAAAAATGAGTGGTAGAGCTGGGATGTTTCCTGGAGCTTACATGAGTTGCTATGAAAATGCAAGCAGCCCTAACTGGTTTTGCTCTGTGAATAGAGTGTCGGCCTGCGGACTGAAGGGTCCCAGGTTCTATTTCGGTCAAGAACATGTACCATATCTTCACCCTCCCCAATCCCCTGTCTTCATCTCTGTAAAAAATCAATAAGATATATTTTTAAAAATGCAAGCAGCACCTGTGACATAATTTAAACCTCAGCCTTTACCTACAACATGGTGAATCGGCAAGAAATCGTAAATGCAATAGCTGCAAGTATAGCGGCTTTTCCTGGCTCTGCAGGGACAATGACCAAAACGTGTACAATGGGAAATCCCATCTGGTTCTGCCTCTTAAGTTTGTTTCCGGGTAAGACTTATGCAGAGGGGCATATAGACAACTGGAATGGACTCACAGAGGTTGACCAAAGAGAAAGCAAGGGAGCTGTAAAGGTGCAGTGTGCAGAAAGGGCACTAGGGGGCATACGAGAGATGTCTGCTAAGATCATAAGCCTGATGGGTAGATGAGATCAGAATTTCCTTTGTGAGGACACAGAATTAAACACAGAAGAATTGAGAGCAATTGCAAGAGGAACCTTTTAAGGTCAAAGTCAAACAACTCCTCTGTAGAGAACATGATGTAGTTCAAAAAAGATGAGCCTGGGAATTAGAACAGATCTGGTTCTTGAACCCAACTGTTGTCACTTTGTAGTTGAGGGACCTTATACTAGCTGAATCACTATGAGATTGTACTTCTCAGTTTCTAAAATAGAAATAACAGACTTATTCTGAGGACTGATTAACATATTTTGAAATAAATGATGCAGTCCATGGAACATAATTACTGCTTAACAAGTGTGTGTTCTTTCTCTGCTTTTCTAATACTTAATATTGCACACACTTGGATTGATTTCTCTCATTACGGGGCTACAAGTAAAAACTGAAAATACACCTATTGGGATATTACATTAGAAACACCAGGATTAATGTGAAGTTGGCCTAGATCAGTGGTCGCAAACTGTGGCTTGTGAACCACATGTGGCTTTTTGGCCCCTTGAGTTTTTAGTAAAGATAAGCTTAGGAGTACCCTAATTAAGTTAATAACAATGTACCTACCTATGTAGTTTAAGTTTAAAAAATGTGGCTCTCAAAAGAAATTTAAATCCTTTTACTATTGATATTTGCCTCTGTTGACTAATGAGTTTGCTGACCACTGGCCCAGATGGTCTCAATTGTCCCTTTATATTTTAACGTTATATATAGTAGACCCAGTATTGGGAATCAAAATTTTCTAAAGTAATTCCGTCAAGTCACTAATCCTGTGAGATGCTCTACCAAGGCCAAGAAGAAGATACCATGCAAAGTCAGCTGTATCTCCACAGAGATTCACAATATACATTTCATAGTAAAAACACTGAGCAATCCCACAGCAAAGAAAAGCCAGTCTTTGGTTAGACGTATTTGACTTAGGAGTCCCCTTCCTTTCCATAATAACTATTAGTATCTAGTTGAATTAATGTTTACCCAAGGACAAAAAATTAATATTGAAACAGGTATAATGTCTCTCCCCATTAAGGTGATTCCCTAGGACAAGACTCTGTCACTTTTCAAATTCAGATTCCTACCTTTCAAAGCAATAAGCTTTAAGATCTGAAGCTGGAATCCCTCATTACCTTGGGCAGGTGGTATCCAGCCACGGTGGTAGCATTGTTTACTTCCCTGGGCACATTCAGGGGGATGATATTTCCCATTCTCTGCACCTCATGGATGACGGCATTGGTGTAGGGCATGAGCTCCCGAGCATCCGTGCTGGGCTGCTTCGACTGGCCAATCACTCTGTCGATCTCAGCTTGCACTTTTTCTTGAAAAGAAAAGTAAGTTCTTGCATTCAATAGCTCTCCTTGAGCCTTGTGAAGCTAAGGAGTGGAATAACTAGGATCAAAATGTTAACATTATAGTAGGTTCCATAGCCTCTTGTTTGTCAAGGAGGTAATAAGAGTGGAAGGCGGGCCCTGGAATAAGACAATGATAGAAACTGCTAATTGTCTCCCAATATCTGCCCCCCCCCTTTTTACAATAATAGAGATTTTAGCTGGATACCTGGTTACCCAGCCAAAGATTACATGTCCCAGATTCCCTTTCTATTACATATGACCATGTGATTAAATTTTGACCAATAGAACGTGTATAGGAGGAATATATATACATATATACAAATACATATAATCACACATGGTTAATATGCTAAATGTCCCTCCATCTGATTGGTCGCTATAATGCACACTGACCACCAGGGGGCAGTCGCTAATTGCAGGACCTGTCTTGATGTGCACTGGCCATTTACAAAGAAATGGCACCTTGGACGTTGCGCCCACAAAGCAACACTCAGCTTCCCTCAAGTGGGACACAAGTCCTGCCACCATCCCAGAGTGACTGTCCACCAAATTACAACTGATGCTGTTGAGACCCCATGGTGCAATGTGCAGCCCATTGCCCAGTCTAGCCCAGAAACAGTGGCTGTGGGCTCCAGGTAATGATTTCACATAGCAAAGCCCAGCTTTCCGTTCCTAGCAACTAGCCTCCTTGGAGTTTCTTCAGCCCAGGAAGACAACTTGCTTTATAGCCAGGTGCAAACATTTTACACTTTAACCAAATGTCTGTGAAGCATTTTCCAATGCCTCATCTCATTTGATCCTCACAGAAGTCCTAGAGTAGGTAGAATTCTATTTTCTTGTCATTAGCCAGAAAACAGGGATTTAGAAACTTGATGCGACTGAAAAGAAGTAAGAAATGGTAGGCCTTGAAAATGACCTCTGGTTTTCTCACTGTGCAGAATAGTCAATCACTGCTGCAATTAAGTATTTACCCTTTGTTCTACCTGTGTGATCTATAATAATAATCTGCTTCATGTTGATATTTACTGCTGTGTTGTTGACAATAACCTGAGAGAGAAGTTGGAGTGCTTCACTTAGCTGGAAAAAGTTTAGCTAAATCAGAAAGCAGGTCTAATTAAGCAAGTTTATTCTACATATAAAAGATCAAGTTGACTCATGCATAAGTGATACATATAAAGCTCTCATGACAATCACATGCATTTGTTTTGATCTGTCATTGTGAATTTGGTTGACACTTTTATTATAGAGAAAAGGCAAATAGAGATCTTAAAATATTTCTTCTAATTAATTTCAATATGCATGAATCCATGCACCAGACCACTAGTGTTTAATAATTGGAACATACCCTTAAAAGAAGGGTATGTGATTTTGAACCATTCTCTTTGGGAGGCATCTTTGTGCCAATAAGAACATTATTTTAGAAACATCTGAACAACAGAGTGGGAAGAGCTGGGAATCCAAAGAACTCTGTAGTGAGCAGTTCAAATTTGATATATAAACTTGTATATATGTTTTTACCACCCATTTAAAACATTCAATAGCCCTATCCAGTTTTGCTCAGTGGATAGAACATTAGCCTACAGACTGAAGTGTCCCAGGTTCAATTCTGGTCAAGGTATATGTCTGGGTTGCAGGCTCCATCCCCAGTAGGGGGCATTCAGGAGGCAGTGGATCAATAGTTTTCTCTTATAGCTGATGTTTCTATCTCTCTTTCCCCTCCTCTCTGAAATATATATATATATATATATATATATATATATATATATATATATAATTTTTCTTTTAAAAAACCAACATTCTAATCATGGTAAAACACACATAACATGTATTACTTTAACCTTTTTAAAGTGTATAGTTATTATGCAGCCAACCTTCAGAACTTTTCTAACATGCAAAAGTGAAACTGTATTCATTACACAACAAGTCCCCATTTTGCAAGTATCAGTCTACTTGCAGTTTCTATGAATTTGATTCACCGTGTATCTCATATAAGTAGAATCATTCAGTATTATTTTTGTGTGTTTAACTATCTTATTTCACTTAGCATAATGGCCTCTAGGATTATACATGTTTAAGCATGTGTCAGAATAGCCTTCCTTTTTAATGCTGAATAATGTTCCATTATACTTCATGTTTTTATCTGTTCATCATCAATGGATTCTTGGTTACTTCCACCTCTTGGTGGTTTGTGAATAATGCTGCTATGAGCATGGGTCTAAACTTCTAGCAGCTTAACCATTATTATTTTAGAGGCTAAGTCTGTATCCTAACTTGGTCGCTTTTACACTTAAAAAAAATTAATTCACATTTGCAAAGGCATTTTGCATCTTGACTCAGGATATGATATATATATGTATATATACAAACTTATCCATAGTACATGGGAAGCACTCTGATCTTTTCTATTCTATCTTTATTTTAGGGGGAAAAAGGTCTTGCCCTAGCTGTTTGGCTAAGTGAATAGTCTCAGTTCCCAGACTGAAGAGTCCCAGGTTCAATTGTGATCAAGGGCATGTACCTCAGTTGCAGGCTTGATCTGTGGCCCTGGTTAGGGAACGTGAGGGAGGCAACCAATTGATGTGTCTCTCATATTGATGTTTCTCTCCTTCCCTGACACTGTCTCTAAAAATCAATGGAAAAATATCATTCGGTGAGGATTAACAAAACAAAACAAAAAAAAGTCTTGATTCACTAAATAGATTTTATATACCTTTAATAAACTGTTACCCAGAATTTAAAAAGCTGTATTATAACAAATCTAATTCCTCATGTGATCAACTGTTCTGGGACCTGGAGGAAGAAAACTTTTATAACAGTCACTCTCACTGAATGGACTACAGTTTGTAGAGCAGATATACAAATAATATGCAATAGCACAATTATGGAGGGCCATCAGGTCATCTCTAGAGAAAGAGAATGCTACTAATTTTCTAGAGGATTGGGAAAACATAAAAGGTGGTGTTGAGCAGATTCTTCAAGCAGAGCTAGTTGTTTGCCAAGTAGAAAAATTAGAGAAATACATTCCTGAGAAACACTATCAGGTTCGCCTAAAACCATCCGAAAAGACAGATATTAACATTACAATTCATAACAGCAGCAAATTACAGTTATGAAGTAGCAACAAAAATAACTTTATGGTTGGGGTCACCACAGCATAAGGAATTGTATTAAAGGGTTGCATCATTAGGAAGGTCGAGAACCACTGTTGTAGAAAGAACACCAGGTACGATGACACAGGCACAAATAATGACAATGCAAAAAAAATGACAGGTAATTTAAAGAGATACCATAGAGAGAGGGTGAGTTGAGGCTGGATAGGAAGTAAGAGGCACAGCAGAGGGTAAGAAGTAAGAAGTTTAGACATTTTGCCAAAACCGGTTTGGCTCAGTGGTAGAGCATTGGTCTGCGGACTGAAGGGTCCCGGGTTCGATTCCGGTCAAGGGCATGTTCATTGGCTGTGGGCACATCCCCGGTGGGGGGTGTGCAAGAGGCAGCTGGTCAATGTTTCTCTCTCATCGACGTTTCTAGCTCTCTATCTTTCTCCCTTCATCTCTGTAAAATATCAATAAAATATATTTAAAAAAAAAGAAGTTTAGACATTTTACACAGGGTAATGCAAAACAACCTAAAAGGAGAGAAGGCTAGGAACAGGTCTAATTTCTCTGTCCCTCTTCTTTGCCTCACTCCTTCCCTCCCTTCCTCCTTCCTTTAGTGCTTCCATCCCTCCGTCCCTATTGTCTGACATCTAACATCCACTAATACCAGATATCTTGTGAGAATGTAACTTTCCTGGAACTCACCACAATGTCAATTAACTTCACTGTTTTCCCAAGTAGATGTCCTGAGATCAGGGACTCCGATTGTATCCGTATGATGTGGCTCCATTACAATCAGGACAGAAAAAAAATGAAGAACATGCCTGTTCTCAAGTCCACATGGCCTGGTGACTGGTGACTGTCCTGCCTAACTTTCCTCTCCACCATGCTATCTTCTGCTCTCAACTTTGGGGCAGTGTGTCAAGGAGGCACCATTGTGTCCTGGCCCAGGCTTGCTCACCTTGGATTTCTGGGTTGAGGGCCATGTAAAGCAGACCCCAGCGCAGAGTCGTCGAAGTTGTCTCGGTTCCAGCAAAGAAGAGATCCAGGGTACTGTAGATGAGGTTTTCCTCATTGAAACTGGAAGCATCATCGCCCTTGTGCTACAAAGCACCATGTTTGTTAGTTTATTTAGAGGGTTCTTGGTGGCCACAATGCATAGGGGCTTCATCCTGGGGAGACAGGTGGAGGAAAGAGTCCCAGAGAAAGGCTCTCCCTTCGGTCTCCTTGGGTGGCAGTCTTATCACAGCAATATTGTTAGCATTGTCCTACCTCAAGTGCTGGAAATGTTTATTAGTTTGGATGAATGAAAACCAAGACAATGATTTTTCATGCCTATAATTTTGGAGTCACTATTAGTGGAGAGTCAGACTTGGGTTCCATTATTAGCCACCCCACTCGCTGGTTCTATAACAAAGGGCAAGTTACTTACCCTCCTGCTTCAGTTTCCCATCTTATAAAATAGAAATAACCAAACACACCCATGAAGATAACATTATGAATCCTGTGAGAGGCAAAGGGTACATGGCAAATACTCAACAAATGTTTATATTGATACTAGAAAGCATAAACTAAACCTTGTCTATGTGCAACAAGTTGTATATCTTTCAGTTAATCTTTTCCTTCCAGGTGAAAACTTGCTGATTCTAACAATCATTCTTCATGGCATTTCAAAATTTTTACCACCTTCTTATGAAAACTTTAACTTCTCAACATTCCTCTTAATGTGTGGATTCATATAGCACATGAAGTTTCCCCCTCTGAGTACAAATCAAGGTTTCTATTACTATAATGCCAATACAGTGAAATAAGAGAGGGGATGGGAAGGAAATTCATCACTCTTCCAACTTTCACAGGAGGATCAACTAATATGATAGTCAAAAATTATGACACTGATATGAAGTCTGTTAATCAGAAGAATTACAGTGTTAAATACTACACATCTAATTTGGCACACCATCCGTGCTTCTTTCCTATAATGGCATAAAGTGGACAATCTAGGCTCCTACTCAGTTCTTGATGATAAACTCTCCCATGCTCTCAGCTTTTCTTGTAGGGGTAGGTCATTGGGCACAATTCCATAGAATAAAACAAAGTTCTGAGGTTCAATTCTTATATATCCCTTTTCATACAGCTCCTTCAAATATGGAAAGTAGAGAATATAAGAAGAAAAGGCAGTATTTGTGCATTCCCAAGATCTTAAGCCAAGTACCATTGAACCCCTATCTTTATTCCTATCTTTATTCCTAATTGCCTCATCCATCCTGAGTTAATGCTACTCTTACACTCTATGAAATTCTGCCTCTGTTTTTACTCCCCTGTGATAAGTTGAATAATGACTCACAAAGATGTCTATGTCTAATCTCTGAAACCTGTGGGTGTTATATGGGAAAAGGAACATTATAGATATGATTAAGTTAACAATCTTGGTTTGGCAAGATGATCTTGGAGCATCCCAATAGCCCAATACAATCACAAGAGGCCAGAAGGCCATAAGGAGAAGATGTAAGGATAGTAACAAAGAAGATATTACATGGATGGCTTTGAAGATGCAGGAAGGGGCCATGAGCCAAGCAATATAGGCAACCTCTAGAAGCTGGAAAGGTCAAGGAAACAGATTCTCCCCTAGAACCCTCAAAGGAGACAGTATCGCCAACACCTTGACTTGTGCCCAGTCCAACTGGTTTCAGATTTATGACCTCCAAAGCTGTGAGATAAATCTGTGTTCTTGTAAGCCACTGAGTTAATTTGTTACAGCATCAAGAAGAAACCTGTACATTCCCAATTGTTCTTCAAAAACAAAGTACAGGAAACATTTTTCCTCACCTTTTCTATTTCCGTGAGGTATGCATCGATAAAATCTCTTGGTTCAGCAGGATTCCAATCTCTCTTGTGGTTTTGAATCACATTAGAAATAAACAACTTCAATTGCTTCCATTTGCGAAAGAGTGTTTGGTGGAATCCAGGTAGAAAGTTCATTATCCGTGGAAAGATATTATAGAGCTAATTGAGAAAAATAGAATATGAAGAAACATGGTGCAAGTACTCCACTTTATGAGACAACAGAGAGCAGGAGGCTAGGGTTGCCCCAACAAGGGAGGAAGACCATCTTTCTGCATACCCTGGTCGACCCAGGCTGCCCCACACCCCAAGGGAACCCACACTCTGATCTGGGACACCATTCAGGGCAAACCAGCTGGCCCACACACATGCACCAGGCCTCTATCCTATCTAATTAAAGAGTAATATGCAGATTGACCATCACTCCAAAACACAAGATGGCTGTCCCCATGTGGTCAAAGATCCTTCCCCCATGTGGATATATGATGGCCACCACAAGATGGCCAGCAGGGGAGGGCAGTTGGGAGGGACCAGGCCTGAAACTGAGTGTAGTTGGGGGCAATCATGCCTTTAGGGGAAGGCAGTTATTAGTGACCAAGCCAGGAGAGGAGGGAAGTTGGGGCCAAACAGGCTGGTTAGAAGAGCAGTTAGGTATTAATAAGCCTGGCATGGGAATGGTTAGGGGGTGATCAGGCTGGCAGGCAGAAGTGGTTAGGGGCAATCAGGAAGGCAGGCAGGCGAGCAGTTGGTAGCCAGCAGTCCTGGATTGTGCAGGAATGCCCGACTGCCTGTTTAGGCCCGATCACACCAGGATAGGGTTTAAATGGGTATTCGGACATCCCTCGAAGGGTCCCAGATTGGGGAGGCTGTAGGCTGGGCTGAGGGACAGCACCCCCCCCCCATGCACGAATTTTGTGCACCAGGTTTCTAGTAAAAATAATAATGAGGATGAAAATGAAGAGGGTGTAACTTGTTGTTCTTTTGTTTTTCTTGGTGCCTGTGGGGCCTCAGGATTATTCTGGTGACTAAATGACATGCAATCCATTAAGAAGTTAACACAGATTTAGGAGGCAGGGAAGATGGCGGCATAGGTAAACCCCTGTACTTGCTGCCTCTCACAACCATATCAGAGTTGCAACTGGGGATCTTATCTGAGACCTAAAAAAACACAATGGTGGAGACCACTGAGCAGCTGTGGGGCCCTGGTCAGTGTGGACACAGGGATTCCACAGAAAGGTTGAATTTTGCCAGAGATAATGTATGGTGTCTGGGTCTGGGCAGCGGAGGTGGCAGCTGCAGAGGCAGTGGCAGCAGAAGCTGCAGCCGCGGCGGCAAAACGCATGCGCTGGGAGAACCGGAGGAACGTGAAAATCTGTGTCCACAAAAGCCCTAATGCCGTTGGGTCCACCATGATCTGAGAGAGTGGATGGGGGTCCTCAAGGTTGCTAATAGTGGGGTTCTCTAGGGAGCAACCCATTCAGATCTGACACGGAGGGAGAACATAGGAGTTTGAAAGGTATGCAGTCTGTTTGTAAGTGCGCACAGACTGGCCCATCATGCACCGGGCCTTGTTCCCCTGCAACCCTTTGCTTCTGATTACAAAGGAGAGACCACCCGGAATGGCTAGTCCTGAGAGATGGTAGGGGGAAACTGCTTTTCTGGAAGCTGGGAAGCAGAGTGGGGAGAGACCATCTGGGATTCAGCTCCTAGGCAAAATAGGTATTGAGTGCAATAGAGAAAGAAGGCTAGAGCAGTCAAAAAGATGGGGACATCAATCCAGAAACCCTGTGACCAAGGGGCTGGAGTACAAACTGACTGTGTTTATTATTAGTTTTATTTAATCAAAAACCAAGAAACTAAGAAATCGCCATCTTAAAATTAAGGTCTAGCTTACAACACTGAGGTGCAGCGGAACACGGAACTGCAACACTGTCTGGATTGAGAAATAGGCATGTCAAACAGAGTAACGGAGGAAGTGAATGGCCTTCACAACTGCACACTTTTTTTGCTAATTAATTTTTTATTTTATTTTCATTTTTTACATCTTTTATTTAAGAAACAAATTTTTTTTTCCTTTTTTCCTCACTTGATTTTACCTTTTAAACTATTACATTTTAGGTTCAATCAACATTATTACTACTGCTATTTTAACTTTTTTGTTTCCTTTTTATTTTTTTAAGTGCCATTTTATTTCTCTTTATTTTACATTGGAATTAGTGTTCTTCATTCTATTTTCATTTCTCCTTTAGCATCGTTTAACCCTATATCAACCTGATCTTTATAACATCATTTCTTCCTAACCTTTCCCCTTTTTGCTGTCCTGTTTATCTTAACCCTTTCCTGCTTTAGATTTTCCTTACTTTTTCTGTCTCCCCCTGCTAAAATTTCTACCCTACTTATATATCTAATTTCTAATCCCCTGTGCTAAGTGCATACACACTCCTCTCTTAGCTGTATTAACAAGCAAAAAAAAAAAAATTGTTTTCCTCTCTGTCCTTTTGATGCTGTTTGTGTGAATGTTAATTATATTGTATTTTTATGCTTTTTAGTGAGATTATTTTGTTTATTCCTTTGTTGTTGCTGTTGCTTGGTATTTTGTATTTGCTTTGTTTTCATTTGTTTCTTTACTTCTGTTTTCACTTTCTTTGCTGGATATTAGTGAGTTTTATAGTTTGTATTATTCTCCAGGTACTGTTGCCAGCATTTGCTGGGTTTAGTGGTTGTTCTATTGAAATTCTCTCCCCATGTATATAGTTTTTTCCCCTTTTCTCTCTTAGTCTTCTCTCTCTCTCTCTCTCTCTCTCTCTCTCTCCTCTCTCTCTTTCTCCCTGTTTCCCAATTTCATTTTGACACTCCTTTTATTTTTATTTTCCCCCCTATCTTTTTCTTTTTCTCCCTCCCTCTTCTCTTTTTACTCTTCTTATTTCTCTCCTATTCCCTAAATTGCCTTTCCCTAGTGGTCACCTTTATTGGAGGTTATTAATATCACAAATTCATTTCTGTTCAGTGCCTTGTGTGTTGTACCTGGTTGTGTTGTATTTTGTGCCTTTAAATCAACTCAGAATAGAGAGAGCTACATAACCAGACATCCTGAAAAGAGACCATGGGAGACAAAGAAACATCCAGAGAAATCAAGGAAGAAATCAAAAACATCCTGGAAACAAATGACAATGAAAACAAAACAATCCAAAATCTATGGGACACAGCAAAAGCATTTTGAGAGGAAAGTTCATATCTATATACAAGCCTATTGCAAAAAAACAAGAAAAATAGCAACAAATTATCTAACTCTAAAACTCAAAGAGATAGAAAAAGAGCAACAAGAAAAGCCCAGTGTAAGCAGAAGGAAGGAAATAATGAAAATCAGAGCGGAGATAAACGACATAGAGACCAAAGAAACAATACATAAGATCAACAAAACCAAGAGTTGGTTCTTTGAAAGGATAAACAAGATTGATAAACCTCTAGCCAGACTAACCAAGAAACAAAGATGATGACCCAAATAAACAAAATCAGAAATGAAAGAGGTGAACAAACAACAGACCCCGTCGAAATACAAAGGATTGTTACAAAATACTATGAACAACTCTTTTCCAACAAACTGGACAACCTAGAGGAAATGTACATATTCCTAGAAAAATACAACCTTCCAAAACTCAATCAGGAAGAATCTAAAAATCTCAATAGACCAGTGACTTAGGAAGAAATTGAAGCAGTCATCAAAAAGCTTCCAGCAAACAAAAGCCCAGGGCCAGATGGCTTCATGGGAGAGTTTTACCAAACATTCAAGGAAGAATTAAAACCTATCCTCCTCAGACTATTCCAAAAAATCAAGAGGAAGGAACACTTCCAAACTCCTTCTATGAAACCAGCATCACCTTAATACCAAAACCAGATAAAGAAAACACAATAAAAGGGAATTATAGGCCAATATCCCTCATGAACATAGATGCCAAAATCCTCAACAAAATTCTAGCAAATCAGCTCCAGCAGCACATCAGAAAGGTCATACACCATGACCAAGTAGGATTTATTCTGGGAATGCAAGGATGGTATAATATCTATAAATCAATAAACATGAATCATCACATAAACAAAATGAAAGATAAAAATCATATAGTCATATCAATTGATGCAGAAAAAGCATTTGATAAAATCCAACACCCTTTCCTGATAAAAACTCTCAACAAGGTGGGAGTACAAGGATCATAACTCAATATAATAAAAGCTATATATGATAAGCCCACAGCCAACATCATACTTAATGGGCAAAAACTAAAACCATTCCCTCTAAGAATAGGAACAAGACAGGGATGCCCACTCTCATCACTCCTGTTTGACATAGTACTGGAAGTACTAGCCATTGCAATTAGACAAGAAGAGGAAATAAAAGGCATCCAAATTGGAAAAAGAAGAAGTAAAGTTATCCTTATTTGCAGATGACATGATATTGTACAAAAAAAAAACAAACCCAAAAGACTCCATCAAAAACTTAATAGACTTAATAAATGAATTTGGCAATGCAGCAGGATACAAAATTAACGCCAAGAAATCTATGGCATTTCTATACACCAATAGTGAACTTACAGAAACAGAGACTAAAAAAGCAATTCCATTTACCATTGCACCAAAAAAAATAAGATACCTAGGAACAAACTTAACTAAGGAGGTAAAATACTATACCTGGAAAACTATACAACACTGAAAAAAGAGATAGAGGAAGATGTAAACAGATGGAAGAACATACATGTTCATGGATTGGTAGAACCAACATCATCAAAATGTCCATAATTCCCAAAGCAATTTATAGGTTCAATGCACTCCCCATTAAATTCCAATGGCATATTTTACTGACCTATAAAGAACTCTCCAAAAATTCATTTGGAACAATAAAAGACCTTGAATAGCAACAGAAATTCTGAGAAAGAGTAAAATAGGAGGGATCTCCACACCAGATTTCAAGCTGTATTACAAAGCCACTGTTCTCAAAATAGCCTGGTACTGGTACTTGCACAAGAACAGACATCTAGATCAATGGAATAGAATAGAGAAACCAGATACCAACCCAAATCACTATGCTCAATTAATATTTGACAAAGGAGGCATGAATATACAATGGAGTCAAGACAGTCTCTTCAATAAATGGTTTTGGGAAAATTGCACAGATACATGCAAAGAATGAAACTAGATCACCAATTTACACCATACACAAAAATAAACTCAAAATGGATGCAGGACTTACACATAAGATGGGTAACCATAAAAATACTAGAGGCATCCACAGGCAGCAAATCTCAGACATATGCCAAAAGAACTTCTTCACTGATACTGCCCCTAGAGCAATGGAAGCTAAAGAGAAAATAAACAAATGGGACTACATCAAAATAAAAAGCTTTTGCACAGCAAAAGAAACCATCAACAAAACAATAAGAAAGCCCACTGCATGGAAGGACATATTTGCAAATGTTATCACTGATAAAGGTTTAATCTCCAACATCTACAGATAGCTTATACAACTTAATAAAAGGAAGATAAATGAGCCAATTAAAAAATGGGCAATGGACCTAAATAGAATCTTCTCAAAAGAAGACAGAAGGAAGGCCAAGAGGCACATGAAAACATACTCTAAGTCACTAATTATCCGAGAGATGCAAATCAAAACAACAATGCTGTACCATCTCACACCTGTCAGAATGGCCAACATCAACAAATCAAAAAATGACAAGTGTTGGTGAGGTTGTGGAGAAAAAGGAACCCTCATGCACTGCTGGTGGGAATGCAGACTGGTGCAACCATTGGGAACAGTATGGGGTTTCCTCAAAAAACTGAAAATGGAAGTCCCCTTTGATCCAGTAATCCCACTTCTAAGAATATATTCCAAGAAACTAGAAACAGCAATCAGAAAGGATATATTCATCCCTATGTTCATAGCAGCACAATTTACAATACCTAGGATTTGGAAACAGCCTAGGTGCCCGTCAGCAGATGATTGGATAAAAAAATCTATGGTACAGCCAAAACTGTTTTGGTTCAGTGGATAGAGCATCGGCCTGCAGACTAGAAGGTCCCAGGTTTGATTCTGGTCAAGGTCATGTACCTTGGTTAAGGGCACATCCCCAGTAGGGGGTGTGCAGGAGGCAGCTAATCAATGATTCTCTCTCATTGATGTTTCTAACTCTCTATCCTTCTCTCTTCCTCTCTGTGAAAATTCAATAAACAAACAAACAAACAACAACAACAACAAAACCACTATGGTACATCTACATAATGGAATACTATATTGTCATAAAAAGAAGGAATTCTTATCATTTGTAGCAACCTGGATGGAATTGGAGAACATCATGCTGAGTGAAATAAGCCAGTCAATAAAAGAGAAACACCACATGACCTGACTCATTTATGGATAATAATGAACATTATAAACTGATGAACCAAAAGATAGATATAGATACAGTAAAGCAACAAGCAGACTGTCAAATTATAGCGGGGAGGGTAGGGAGATCTGGGGGAGATAAGAGATCAACCAAAGGACTTGTATGCATGCATATAAGTACAACCAATGGGCAAAAAACTCTGGGGAGGGAGGGCATGTATGGGAGTGGGGGGGTGGGCAATGGTGAGATATGTACACAGATAATAATTTAATAAAAAATAATAAAATAATAAAAATTATCCAGGAAAAAAAAGAACTTAACACAGATCCAATGGACCATGATCTGGCTTTGTACATACACTGACATGTCTGCCTCCACACACCAGGATGCTTCATTTAATCTTCAAAGGGTTGTTGTGAAAATTAACTTAGATCAAGTGCAATTGTTCATCAAAATGCCTTGTATATTTTTGGACCCAAAGACATGTTTATCCTCCTCCTCTGCTGCTCCTTCCTACCCTTCCATAGATTTATTTTCCCTGGGGAAAGTCATGGGGTACCCTCTGAACTCTCACCTTTCCTGCGTTCTGTCTTATTAGGAAGAACAAAGTGGAATCACTGGATTGGGGGCTCCCATGACTGGAAGTGAGAACTAGGAATTCAAATATAACTTTGATAATAATAATTATAGCTTACATTCATTATGGCCTTTTCCTGTGCCAGGATTCATGATAACTTCTTTATCTATTTTGATATGATGAAGCCATAAAGCTATAAGCAAAGATGCTTGTCAGAAATAAATAAATCCACTTCTAGATTCCAGAGAGATGACTCAACACTTGTGCTGATTTAAGGCCAAGAAGCTGAACAGAGTTTCTGAAAGACTCACAGGACACCAGGGTAAAAATGGAGCACAGACACTGTCCACTAAGGAAGGGGTGAGTTTTAATAATAATTATCCACCTTTACCCTATGAAATTAGATTTATGATATCTTATTGATGGGTGTGTAAACAGTGTAAAAGTTTTGAAAACTTTTAGGCAGCATCTTTTATGTCCAGGTTTATACAAGCTAGAGAAATGAATGGATGTGCCCACATGAGCAGTTGTACTAGAATGTACATGCCAGCTTTATTCATAACATCCAAAACCGGGAAACAATCCAAGTGTATATGAATAGAGAATAGAGGGATACACAATGCCATATTCATAAGATGAAATATTTTTCAGAATTTTTTTAAAAAGGGAAGCTAACACCAATGAATCTCAAACAGCCAGCAGATGGAGAGAGGAGGTCTGAGATGGCTGGCTTAGGGAGGGACATGATGCACGGAGGAACTCAAAGGCAATGGCACTATTATCCTTTTTAAATAAAACAACATAGGTGCATCCCGAAAACTGGTTATTGTCTCACTAATTAGAAAGGTATGGACAAGAAACCCAGAAGGCTGGTCAATCTTGAAGCTCTGAAAGGTCAGAGCCAACCACTCCCTATCTAATTGAAATTAAGGTAGCTGAAGCAACTTCTCCACCAAATAATCATGTAAATCCTTACTAATAAGATAATCTGCCTATTACTATCCCAAACCTGAATAAAAGGGATGGCAAGGCCAAAGCAAAGCATAGTCCTCCCACTAAAGTTGGGCTTCTGCCTGGCCCCCATTTCCCAAATTAATATTTTTCTAGTCTCCTTCATTTGTGTGCGGCCTTTTTCAGAACTCAAACCCTGAATCAGAACCCTGAATCACGCGGGACATGAAAGGGGTTCCCACAGGTGCACAGGTATATGACATGTAAAGTTTATTGCTTTACATGAATGCTAGAAATGTTCTTTGTATATAATGAATATTTGAAAATATCGAAAACACTGGTCACACTAGTTGATTTCAAACAAGTTTGTGTTGAAGTCAATTTTAAAAGGTTATATTGTAGCTTATAAAAAGATCCTTGTCTGACATCAGCACCAATATTCTTAATCATGTATGAAAAGAGAACCCCTTACCTGGCTCCACACTGACACCTCCAGACCTATGATATCATCCAGCAACTTCAGCATTTCTTGGAACTGACTATCCTGGTACTCAAAGCGCTCCCCAAAGGTGATGGAGCAAATAATGTTGGAAACTGCATTGTTGATCTTGAAGTGAGGGTTAAAAGGCTGTCCTGGAGGTGGAAGAAAAGGTGGATCCTTCAGTTTGGTTTGTCTCTGTTTCTACTGAGAGTCTATATGACATATGTCATATGACATACCAAGCACTGAAATACATCTGAGATTCTAGCCATAGCATCCTACCCGGGATCTGACAGCTGTGCTTATTCAATGCCTGGAAAGTCAAATTGCTGACCAGTGTTTAAAATCAGTAATGTTGAACTGACGTACATATTACCAGCTACACAACAGGGAAAGAAGGGTTTTAATATTTTGAGGCATGCAACCTATTTTGCAAGGAGAGCCAAAACATTTTACAATGCATGGGAGTGTTCTATGTTTTCTGCAGAGAGGAGGAGAAGGAGGAGAAGGAGGAGGAGCAGAAGGAGGATGAGGGGAGAAGGAGGAGGAGGAAGAGGAGGAGGAGGGGAAGAAGGAGAAAGGCAATGGGGAGGGGAAGAAAGAGAAAGGGAAGGGGGAGGGGAAGGGGAAGAGGAAGGGGGAGGAGTAGTTAGGAAAAAAATTCAGACAAGTGAAATGAGGAAGTAGGAGCTGACATTTCACCAGAGCCCCCATTGCCAGGAATAATCTAAGGCAGTGTTTCCCAAAGTGTGGTACGTGTACCCCCAGGGATGTGGGAAGAGTTTAGTGGGGGTACGCATTGCACCGGAGTTTGGTGGGGATATGCACTGCACCTTGCTTAGCTGCACCTAATTCTATGTTCTCATGAGCCACGTCAAGACAGTCTTGTGAGGCGTGAGATGGTCCGGTGTGCAAATAAATGTTATTTTTAATATAACTTGTATTTATATTTTATTATGAATAATTTTATTTTTCGTTTATTATTTTTGTGTATGTCCAAAAAAAAAGTAAATATATTTTGATTGTTATTAAAATACATCCTTTTTTCTTTTTTGACAAGGGGTACTCAGCATTACAAAAATTATAGAAGGGGTACACAAATGTCAAAAGTTTGGGAAACACTGATCTAAGGGAAAGAGTAAATGGCTGGAGGCTCCTGTGTGGTCCTGGGTGTCATAAAAACAACAACAACAACAACAACAACAACAACAACAACAACTCTCACTCTCAACCAAAGGCAGAGTCAGAATTTGACACCACAATGTTTGGAGACAATCCCCCACCCCCCACATCCTTGGAAACAAAATTCTAATAACTTAACTGACCAGGAGCACAACTCCCTCTCAAGTTGACCCACATCCACCCTGACAGACAAGTGCTATACTTCTCGCTTCTTTCATAGTGGTGCCCCTGCCCTGGCCTCTTTCTTTTCCTCTACTTGAATAACTTGCTTTATTCTCAAAAAGAAAAAAAAATCAGTAATACCTTTGTGTTTTCTTAATCCTCACCAGAGGATACTTTTTCTGTTGCTTTTGAGAGAGAGTGGAAGGAAGGGGGAAGGGAGAGAGAGAGAGAGAGAGATCTATGTCAGACACACGCATCAACTGGTTGCCTCTTGCATGTGCCCTGAACAGGGAGCAGGGAATGAACCCACACCCAGGCATGTGCCCTTGACAGAGAATCAAATTCAGGATCCTTTGGTGCATGGGCCAATGCTCTAACCATTTAGAAACATTGACCAGGGCATAATCAGTAATGTCTTTAATGCCAGTCTTCTTTTGCTAAGTAACACTAGAGCTCTATGAGCACAGGGCCATGGTTAGTTGTTCAGTTTTATCCTTAGTGCCCAACACACAGCTGGGCACAGGACAGGCATGTAAGTACTAACTACTGGTAATATTGTTCAGTGAGTGAATGAGCCACAGTCTCCTGCACCTGACCTAGGAAATATACCCACCATTCTCCTCTTCTATCGCCTGGTTGAGATGGTAGGCCTCCTCCTGCATGCGTTCCTCTAAGCTCTTCTTTCCTAAACCAAAGTTCCTCAGTGTTGTCAGGGTGAACCTTCTCTGCTCCTTCCATTCCTGGCCATTGGACATGATCAAGCCTGAATGAAAGAAAGCCAACAATGGGTTCAGGGACTTGTATCAGATGGCAGAAGGGAAAAGGGCATTAAGCAGGGGAAATTGTTCAGAAGAGTCCCCCCAGAACAATGAATACAATTGCCAACATGTAATGATGGTTTGCAATGCCAGGCACATTCGCATTTTTTATGCATTATGTAATTTAGTACTTATAGGAACTCTGAGGTAGATACATTTATCACCCCCTGTCCCACTTTTGCTGATGAGAAAACTGAGGCACAGGGATAAAGTAATGTGTGCAAGGTCAGCTGAACAGGCATTCAAGTTCGCATCCCTGAGTGCCCAGCCACATAGGTTGATTTATGTATTTATGTATTTATGTATTTATGTTACACTACATACTAAGAATGCAGCCCCAGGGAAGAAAACCCAGGTTTGTAAAGAGGCAAGGTATTGCTGGACCTTAACAGATGAGGAAATGACTGAAGAAAGCAGAGGAGTGGATAACATGTGCAGGCAAAGGAAAAGACAACATCTGGTTGTGTTGCACAGACCATCCTTTCTTTCATAACACAGGTAAGGCCACGCTCCTGTCACCTCTTCACTTCCAGAGCATGCTTCAACTCCATTTCACACCTGGCTCTGGCCTCCACCATCTCCATGAAATGGCCTTCCTTGCTGGCAGCTCCAGGGATGCTTTGCAACCTCACCTTCCTTGGTCTTTCAGCAGCACCTGACCCTTTCTTCCTGAAACTCTCTCCTCCTGGGGTGCTCAGGGCACTGCACTCTCCAGAATTGTCCCCTAATCTCTGAAAGCAGAGAACTTCCTATATCTCTGGCTAGTTTATCTCCTACCAAATCCTCAAATGCAGGAGTTCTTCAAGGTAAAGTCTTCTGTTCGTACCCTTACTCCATTCATGGGACATCTCACTACACCTACAATTTTAAGTAACATCTATCGACAGAGACTCTATATTTCTGTTCCTTGAGTTCCAGACACAGATATACAGGTGTCTGCTTGACTTTACCATCGTAGCATTTCAATCTCAGCCTATCCGTGATGAAATGTATGCCTTTCTCCACGCAACTCCCCACCTACGCCTAACCAGACACCCTGTCCTCCAAATGTTTCTTCTTTCCATCTATCCACTCATTTGGGGGTCTGCCTCACACATCAGTCTCCCTCTAGTGTCCCTCCCTCTGGTTCATCATTCTTACTGGATTACCTCCTGGATACCTTAAATCCATCTATTTTCTCTACCACTGTCCCATTTTCACCCACTGTCCTTTCTTGCCACCTCTCTAGTCCAAGCAACCACTTTCTCTAACCTAAAATGTTGCACCAGTCTCTTGCTTCCTTCATTTTACTCTCTACATTGCAGCCCAAATAAGGTTTTTAAAATGTAAATATGATGATTCCTTTCTCAATGATTCAAGAGCTTCATTGTTATTAAGATAAAAACCAACATACTTATTGAGAACTTGAATAAATGATTCCAGACCAAGCTCAGCAGCTTCATCCCCATTTAATTATTTCATTGAATCCTGGCCACTTTTTCATTCACCTCAGGGATTTTTTTAATATTCTAAGTCCCTATGCCTGATTGCTTCTTCACTTTATTAAATCACTTGTCATTTACTTAGTTTTTCCTGACTCTCACTACTGGATTAGATATCCCTAGTAAGTGCATTTGCCCTCGTCTACATAAAGGCTCTAAATTATTACAGAGAGGTGAAAGTCTTTCTCTTGGAATAGAATTTGACTTATGTAAGGACATGGATTTTATCTGTTCTACTTACTGTTCTATCACTGGTGTCTGGCACTGTGCTTCACCTTGCAGATAATAAATCGAGTAACTGGATGGAGAATGAAGCAGTAAACTCTTTCAAAGAGGACTTGGGGAGCACTTGAAAAATATGGTGCTCTGGTAGAGCAACACATTTTGTTTAGATTTTTAAATGCTTCACTTTATTTAATGATCATTTAAACTATTCGCGCCAATCTCTTTTAACATAGACTGGAAGGCTTGTGTTGATGACTGTGGACACCCTAATGATAAAGCATAAGGAACTAGAGGTAAGAAGAAGAAATCTCAAAAATGCAGCAGAAGGAAGCAGAGGCACAGAAAGAGCGAATGTATTGCTGCCCCCTCTGTTCTCATGGAATGAAGGGTTAAGTGTTTATGAAAGCATCCAGAGTGAGTAAAAGCACACTGGAGATGCTTCCCCCCTCCCCCCCCCCCCAATTCCCTTTGTTAGGACTGGCCCTGCTTGATCCTCTGAGAAAGTGCCTTCAAGGGGAAATGTGAGCATCGAGCTTTCTTTAAAGGCAGGAGTTCTATAATGGGCTTGGTCTCTGGGGAGTGCTGGAGGATTATAGTTACAGAGGCGCTGCTGACAAGCCTTAAAAATATTAAGACATCCACATCTTACATTGGTCAAGAAGCTTACCGTTTGTCTTAAAGATCTGTTTTCGAACAGGGAGCATGGGGCGGTCCAAAAAGTTGTGACCCTGGTGGACGAGGGCTTCTTTGATGAAGGGCAATCCAGTTATAAGAACTGAAGACCAGGCACCAAACTCCATGCTAAAAAGGTTCCCGTATTGTTTTACATACTGAAAAGGAAATAGTCACAGTTGAGCTCGCCCATCTCTGTGTCCAGGAAAAGAAGGGGTATGGAGCTGGGGGCTTGTACTGAGGGCCCAGGTGTATGCTCTGAGTCTCTGCTCCTCTCAACCAGGCCTGGATGCAAATCACTGCAGGGCGTGGACATACATTGTAAAACATTAATTCACAGAGTGAGCTGATAAGAATATCTACCCCTGTCCTGAAATGAGTTATGAAGATATCTCTTCAATACAATGGACAAGGTCTCTAACCTCATGCATCTTAGAGCCTAATAAAGGGAGAGAATTCAGTACATGTGACTCACCAAGATGGCTGAGACCCATGTAGTGCACACCTGGTGTAGCAAGCTCGGACTTTTTAAATTTGTTTCATTTTCAAATGTATTTTTTTTATTGTTGATAAGCATGGACTTTTTAGTAAATCATAATTTACAAAAAAGACAACACTTCCTTTCTCAACACATGTAAAAAGACAGAAAATTCCTTTCCGGAATGGGGCCAGGTGTGAGCAAAGCCCTTTGGCTCTGGAACTGTGTGTGAACCTTAGCTCTCTGGTCACCAGCTCTGGGCTCCTGAGAAAACTGTCTCACCTTTTGGAGCCTCTGAGCCCCAGCTATAAAAGCGAGAGAATGATCCCTCCCTCAAAGGGTGATGCTAGGGAGAAGGGGGACAGCAATGTGAAAGGCACTGTGTTTTCTGGTTTCCGGCACATGGCCATGGGGTCCTGGAGGAGGAGGGTGCCCTGTGTGCAGAAAGACGTGCATGTGCACTCCTGAGGGTGGTGTGGACCGGAGTGAAGAGATGTGATGGAGGAAAGAGATGTGATGGAGGACTGCACCTCTGGTTGCAGAGGCCACTCTCACTGGGTACCATGGTGAGCACCTTTCACCTTTTATGTTATTTAATTTCACAAGTGCTCCAGGGTCATAATGAATTTCAGGAAAGGAAGATGAGTGGGAGCTGAAGGAATGCAGCCAAGGTAAGGAAGTTATGGAGTGGCGGAGGGAATTTCTCAGGCATTGTATAAGATTCGAGGACAAGACCCTGAGGTGGCCCAGGGCCTTTGAGTTTAGTGGCGATCTAAGATTGAAGTGGGGACCTCAGAGTGTAGTTAGTGCGAGAGAGTGAAAGTGAGAGGATGGCAAAATGAGTGAAGGGGTCAAAGGTACAAACTTGCAGCTGTAAAGCAGTATGTAAAGCAGTAAGTCCTGGGATGTAAAGCACAGCATCCTGACTGAAGTTAATAACACTGTAGTGCATATTTGAACACTGCTAAGAGTACAACTTAAAAATTCACATTACAAGAAAAAAAATTTGTAGCTACGCTAGGTGACAGATACTAACTAGACTTATTGTGGTCATCATTCCCAGGTGTATACAAATATGGAATCATTACCATGTACTATTTCAATTATACCTCACTTTAAAAAAAAATGTGGTGTGATGACAGAATACTGCATAGCTATTAAAGTGGATGAACTTAAGCCTCGTGTATGCAAACTGTTAAGATCTACTCTTAGCAACATCATGTATGCAGGACAGCGTTATTTACTCTAGTTCAGCGCTGTGCTTCACACCCCTAGGTCCCCCCCCATGGTCCTGCTCTCTGGTCAGGGTCAGGACTCCACCCAGCACCTGTGCCAGCTCCTACCTTCTGAATGGACAGATGCGGCTCCTTCAAAATCAGTTGAAAGAAGTTCCCAATGATGGGCAGACGCGGCGGCCCCGGAGGGTAGTTCTTGGGGATCCGGTTTTTGAAGAAATTGGCAAGGAGCAGGAAGACGACTGCTCCCAGCAGGAGAGAGCTGGGATGGAGCACCCTCCAGATGGCCGCCGCTAGGGAGCCCATCGCGGAGAGCCTGGCTCTGAGGTCCTCTGGCTGCAAGGCGCTCTGAGCGGGTGATGTCAGGCCCTCCTATGTCACACCAATCCCAGCTCTGCCAACCCTCCTGCCCGCCCCCACTCAGCCGCGCCCCTTCCCTGCCGCCCCGCCCTCTGAACTTTGTCCTAGTTCTGTGCCCACCATCCTGATGAATCATCTCCATCCCCCTCGGTCCGCCCCGCCTCCATCAGCCCCCAGCCAGCCCGTCCAGGCCAGATGCCAGGAGCTGGATTTCAAGGGAGAACCCAGGGCGATCTTGGAAAGTCTCTGAGACTGTTGGGGCTCTTGGGCTTATGGTTTCAGTGCAATTCAGAGAACATCACAGACTATGCGTCTCCGTGCTCTTCTCTTCTCTTCTCTTCTCTTCTCTTCTCTTCTCTTCTCTTCTCTTCTCTTCTCTTCTCTTCTCTTCTCTTCTCTTCTCTTCTCTTCTCTTCTCTTCTTTCTTCTTCTTTTTTTTTTATCCTCACTGGAAGACAAGGGAGGACATGCTTATGGAGAAGGAAGGAGATGAGAGAGGGAAAGAGATAAGAGAGAGAGAGAGAGAGAGAGAGAGAGAGAGAGAGAGAGAGAGAACCATTTTATTGGTTTCAATTGTACAACAATGCTGTGCTTTACATAGCCAGAGAGAGAGAAGCATCTATTGAGAGAAGCACTTTGCATAAGGTTCCCCAACCTGAGATCAAACCTGAAACCCAGGTTTGAGCCCTGACTGGGAATCTAACTGGCAATCTTTTAGAGCACAGATGACGCTCAACCAACTGAGCCACTCCCTCGTGGTTTTCAGTCACAATCAGGTTCTCACCCAAGGATAAAGCATATGAACCCTGCTGGAAACCAACAGAAGCACCTGATTCTTCTTGGACACTTACTATATGCCAGGCAGCACACTTGTCTCTATGGACATTGCTTCCTGCTGACAAAAGATTGATGCTCTTCTTTCATCAAGGAAACAGACAGAAGTACCAAATATGAGGTGAATAAATGAATCCACTGGTTTGTAAAACATCTAAAGTACTGTATTTTTCGGACCATAAGACGCACCTTTTCTTCACCAAATATTGGGAGGAAAAGTGCCTGTGACTTATGGTCCGAATGGAAGTAGTGCCTGTGTCTTATGGTCTGAATTGCAGAGCGGCAGCGGGTCCCCCAGGACCTTCCGTGTCCCTGGGGACTGCATATTTGGTGAAGAAAAAGTGCGTCTTATGGTCCGAAAAATACGGTAGGTCCTATATTTGTAATTGTTTTGAGGATTAAAAAGTGTTATATCAAAGCTCCTAGCTGGGGTAAGTATATACTAGAAACTAATATAATAAAGTATGTCAACTGTAATTGGGGGTGGGTGGGTTAAAAAATAATAAAAGTCTTAGAAAGAAACAAACAAAAGGCTCCTAGCACTGACCCTAGCCCTTGAATAGGTGATTAACTCTGAAGCCAAGTCTCTTTCCAAGGTCCGGAGGGAGAGACTAGGCAGCTTTGCTTTTGTCCTTCCAGTGGACATCGTCCTGTTTCCTCCAGTTGTCCGGCATCCATGAAGTGGTGAGACTATTTACATAACTGCAATTTTAAAAGAATTATCATAGAACTGCTTTTAAAAACCCCTCGGCATTATGTGTTTGAGATCTTTACAGGTTGATACCTGAGGCTTTATAGTTCATTCATTTTAACAGTTATGTTTTATTCTGTCATTGCACCACAGCTTATTAACCTGAGGTATAACTGACATAGAACATTATATTGGTTTCAGGTGTACAACATAATGATTCCATATGTATGTGTACATTTGGGGGATGATCACCACAGATAGCTACAATTTTTTTTTTCTCTTGTGATGCGAACCTTTGATCTACTCCTTTAGCAACTATCAAATACGCAATGCAGTGTTATTAATGATAGTCATGACTCTGTGCTTTACATTGCCAGGACTGACTTATTTGGTATCTGTAAGTTTGTACCTTTTGACCGCTTCACTTATGTTGCCAACCTCCCACCTCCTGCCACTGGGAACCACCAATCTGTTCACTGTATCCATGAGACTGTTTTTATTTTATTTATTTATTTTTAAAGACTCTACCCATGAGATCACATTATTTGTCTCTCACTGTCTGATGTATTTCACTTAGCATAATGCCCTGAAGGGACACCCATATTATCACAAATGGCGAGATTTCGTTATTTTTTATGACTGAATAATATTCCATTGTATATATTTCCTTTGTTCACTTATTCGCCAATGGACATTTAAATAGTTCCCATTTCATGGTTATTGTAATAATGCTGCAATGAACATGGGGGTACATTTGTTTATCCACTCAAAGCTAACAATTATTTGCCAATTGGATTAATGAAAAATTATTGAATCTGATTTCTTTTTTCTTTTTAAAAAATAGAATTTGTTGAATTTTTACAAGAGGAAGAGAGTTAGAAACATCAATCAGCTCCTGCGTACCCCCCCCCCCCCCCATGTGCTTGCAACCAAGGTACCTGCCCTTAACTGGAATTGAACCTGGGACCTTTCAGTCCGCAGGCTGATGCTCTATCCACTGAGCCAAACCAGTTTCGACTTGATTTCAATCTTATTATATTTTAATTACAACATTTAAAAGCTCAAAAGTGATGCTGTGCATATTTTTGTAAGAACCATTTGCATTTATTTACCTCTGAATTCATGACCTTCTCCCAGTTTTGTTTTTTTGCTGGTGAGTTGGTCCTTTCCTTATTGATCTGGTTGTACCATAAAATATAAGTGGAATTGGACTTTTATTTATTATTTGTGTCACTCATGTTCTCCTCACATTTTCCCTGGCCTTCTGACTTTGATTATAGTATTTTTGCCATATAGAAATCCTTGATTTTAATATAGTCAGAATTTTTAAACTTTTCTTCAGGTCTTCACAGCTTGGCGTCATGCTCTGGAAAACCATCCCTACTGAAATAATATAATTTCCCCACATCTCCTTTGACTTCCTTTATGTTTTGGCTCTTGGAATCTGTCTGCCTCTATCTGTGACACTCCCCCACTTCAGTCTGCTGCAGTCATGCTGCTGTCCTTAGACAGACCAGGCATACCCCAGACTCTTGCCCAGTATATCTGCACAGTTCTCTCCCCAAACCCCTTCAGTGTCTGCTTAGAAATTTTCTTCTTATAGGGGATTTCTCTGACCACCCTATGGCAAGCTGCAACTCCTTCCATTCCTGCTCTGTTCATCTGTATAGCAAAAATTCTCACTTAGCACAATTCATTTTTTAAAAATTTTAAAATAAATCTTTATTATTCAGATTATTACAATTGTTCCTCTTTTTTCCCTCCACCACGTTCCAACCCCACCTTCTGCCTTTTCTCCACCCCCCCAATGTCATCCATAGGTGTACAATTTTTGTTCAATCTCTTCCTGCACCCCCAACTCCCCTTTTCCCCAAGAATCATCAGTCCACTCCCTTTCTATACTTCTGATTCTATTATATTCACCAATTAACACTGTTCATCAGATTTTTTAATTCCCTTGTTTTTTAGATTCACTTGTTGATAGTTATGTATTTGTTGTTCATAATTTTTATCTTTATCCTCTTCCTCTTCTTAAAGAATACTTTTCAGCATTTCTTATAATTCTGGTTTGACAGTGATGAACTTCTTTAGCTTTTTTTTTTTTTTTTTTTTTTACTTGTGAAGCCCTTTATTTGGCCTTCAATTCTGAGTGATAGCTTTGCTGGGTAGAGTAATCTTGGTTGCAGGTTCTTGCTATTAATCACTTTGAATATGTCTTGCCATTCCTATCTGGCCTGCATAGTTTCTGTTGAGAAATCAGCTGACAATCGTATGGGTGCTCCTTTATAGGTAACTAACTGCTTTTCTCTTGCTGCTTTTAATATTCTCTCTTTGTCTTTTGCTCTTGGAATTTTAATTATGATGTGTCTTGGTGTGATCCTCTTTGGATTCCTTTTGTTTGGGGTTCTGTGTGCTTCCTGGACTTGTAAGTCTATTTCTTTCACCAGGTGCGGAAAATTTTCTGTCACTATTTCTTCAAATAGGTTTTCAGTATCCTGCACTCTCTCTTCTTCTGGGACCCCCATAATTCTGATGTTGGTTCGCTTGAAGTTGACCCAAAGTTTTCTTACACTATCTTCAACTTTCTGGATTCTCTTCTCTTCTTGCTTCTCCGGAGGAGTGTCCTTTGGCTCTTTGTATTCCAAATCTTTGATTTAATTCTTGTGTTCCTCCAGTCTGCTCTTTGATCTCTGTATAATATTTGTTGTTTAAATCAGTTTATGTTTAATTTCTAATTGGACCTCATTAAATTTATCAGCCTTTTCTGGGAAATTCTTGAAAAATCTTATAACTGTGGTTTTGAACTCTATATCCAGTCTTTTGTTCTCCATATTTTTGGTTGAGATCTATCCCCTTGTCTTGGCATTTTTGCTGCTTCCCAGAGTTGGTAGGATGGCTTTGTGTGTTTGGTGTCCTATGTAGCCCAGTGGGTCAGCCTTCCCAGTTACCTGAGGTAGACACTTTTGGTGCTCCCTTTTTGGACTGCGTGTACAGCCTTGTTGTAGTTAAGTCTTGATTGTTGTTGGTATCCCTGGGAGGAATTAACCTTCAGGCCAATTGGATGTGAGTATCAGCAATGTCTACTCTGGGATGTCTTCTGTCTACTCTTGGAGACAGTCTTATAGGATCAGACTTGCAAAATTGCAATAGCCTCTGTGTTCAGCTTAGATGGAGCGGAGTCTCAGGGCTGAGCTGACAGTCTTGGCTTTCTGTCAGCCCTGCCCTTGTGCTCTTGCCTGAGTTTCCACCTGACCATGCAGATTCCCCATGCAAGAGCATGGGTACCCCAGGGGCTCACCCGGAATTGGGTTGGGTCTCTGTATGGAGAGGCCGCGGCAACCTCTGCAGTCAGACCTCTCTGCATGCACTCACTTGTGTGCGACTGTAGACCCTGCCTGCTACAGCTCCTGGCTCCCCCAGTCTCCCAGTCTCTGATTCTCCAGGTGCCTTTCTCTACAGTCCAGACTCCACCCGTATGAGCTTGGGTCCATGGGATTTCGGCCTGGTTTGGGGTTCAGTATAGTCGGAAAGAGTTCAATGCAATCAGGGACTTCCTTTCTCCTTCCGCCAGCCAGGTATTCGGCCGCACTCCCTCTCTGTGGGTGCATCACCCTACCTCAGCGCTTTGCGGCTTCCAATCTAATCTGTGAGTCTCTCTCCTTCCTTCTAGTTGTAGATTTCCCACTTTGCCAGCTTTCCTGTGTTTTTGGATGATGTTTATTCTGATTTTAGTTGTTGTTTTGAAATGGTTGTGGGAGGCGGCACCTCAGGTGCTTACCTAGGCTGTCATCTTGTTTCCTCCTCCACTGAGTCTTTTAATGTTGTTTTATGTGTTATCTTTGGACACTTGATGTATTTGGATGAAGAGAAGCCTTTTATTTCTGACCTTGACAGTTGTACTAGCCACCATCACAATTCATTGCCAGCCCTGGAAAGTAAGCCTTTGCATTTGACCCTTTATTCTTGCTTAATATCTGTTTCAAACGTAAGAGGGAAAGGTTGTGAGATTTTCAGAGCAGAACAGATAGCTTGTGTTGCCTGCACAAAAACACAGTGTGACCCAAATCGAGCCCATCTAAAAACATCATCCTGTTCTTAAGAAATAAGCATGGATAAATGGAATAGGTGGCCCCATTCCAGAAAGCCAGCTGGGAGATGGAACAGTGAGCTAAGGACAAGCCTGCACTTTCCACTGTGTCATTGAAGGATTGTAACAGAAGTTGGCATCGGGACCAAGAAATAGGACATTGGAGTGAAGTGACAGGACAGAGGAGTAGTGGCAGAGATCTAATTTTAGGTAATAGATATGATCAAGTGCCAGCCAACAGTGATTCAACCCTTTTTAATTAAAAAAAAAAAGATTTTTATTGATTTCAGAGAAGAAGAGAGATATAGAAACATCAGTGATGAGAGGAAATCATTGATTGGCTAACTCCTACATACTCCACACTGGTGATCGAGCCTGCAACCTGGGCAAGTGCCCTGACTGGGAATCAAACTGTGACCTCATGGTTCATAGTTCAATGCTTAATCACTTAGCCATGTGAGCCAGGCAATTTCCATGTTATTTTATTCATTTTATTGGTCCTTACCAATATTCTTAATATTGAAAAAGACACCATTCTTAATATTTAAGCCACTGTTCCTGCCCTGAAGGAATGTAGTACTTAACTATTGCTGTGTAACAACACACCTCAAAATATCGAGGCTTAAAGCAATAATTATTCATTTAAGGTTGGCAATTCAGGCCAGATTCAGTTGGGCAGTTCTTGCTTCGGATGGGCTCAGTCATGCATCTGCACTCAGCTGTTGGTTATGGTTGGGACTAGTTCATCTCAGTTGGCCCTTTGCACGGCTCTGTGGTGGGCCAGCTGTCATCTAGGGCAACATGACAGTAATAATGAGGCCTGTGTTCCTCCTCATCCATCAGGGTAACATGGGCTTTTTTAAATGGTGGTCTCAGAAAAGTCATTTCACCACATTCTGTGGGTCTTGCTGTATCACCATTGAGCTGTTTTGCACTGAATATACTTTCCTTTACAGCACCTCAATGGTGAATTCCCGTTGGTGTTGACTTGGCACCAAGGACCATCTGTTGACAACAGTTAGAGCTCTGAGTTCCCTGTTCTGACAAAGCAGCTTTCTTAGCCAGGAAGCTGTTTAAATGGTTATCGCAGAGTCCCCAAAGAGCAAGGAGAAGCCCTAGCTCAGAAAAGACTTTTCTGAGCTAGGGCTTCTCCTTGCTCTTTGGGGACTCTTGCATCACCATTTAAACAAGCCCAGCCCCTGGCACCAGGCATCTGGCTGTAAATATGTAGGGCATTCTGCGACTCCCTTTATTGGACCCTCCACCTCCTGCATGCATGCCTCCTTTGCCAGACCAGAGCACACTTCCATACTCACTCCGTGTGTCTTGCTCCTTTTCTGCTATAAATCCTCTGTCCCTGGACCAGTTTTAATTTACATGTGCAGTTTGCATGTGTCTGTGTCTCGTAGCCTGAATTGCTTTCGGGTAAGATCTGTCCCTTGGCCAGGAAGCCACAGGAAGTGTCATATGCTTGCACATTGTGTGTCAGACACTGATGGCAAAGGAAGATGGGAAGGGGTCTGGAGCTTTCAAACTAGACAAGAAATAAGGGAGATACAAATCAGAAGAAACCTTGGGCAGGAAGAGATCGCTTGGGCAGAAAGGAGTCATTTTTTTATTACCAGAAACTTCAGCCATCTATTCCACAAGGTTTCATCATACCGTATTTGCCGGCGTATAAGACGATTTTTTGGCCCTGAAAAATACGTATTTGCCGGCATATAAGACGACTGGGCGTATAAGACGACCCCCTAAAATTTCCACTAAAAATACAGAGTTTGTTATATACTCGCTGTATAAGGAGGCATGCCACTTGGAGGCATATTTTTCAGGGCCAAAAAGTCGTCTTATACGCCGGCAAATACGGTAATTGTCATGTTCGCTCTGAGTCCCAATGCAGCTGTTAGTTCTGGATGAGTGCTGTACACTTTACAAGTATTCCACACAGAGTGTGTGAGTGCCTCACCATCTGGAATCAGTACAAATGGACAGCAGAGCAGGAGTGGAACTCAGATCCTTCACCAGTGTCTTTCTTTTTACAACGAGGGGACTGAACCTATTATGTGAAATATTTGGCCAATTTCCTAGTCTCCTCCTCGGTGATCTGATTGGGAAAAAGAAATGGAAGGCAAGATCCCAGGTATTTAGGAAGTTCCAGGCCTGGTGTGATTGGTTTTATTCTAGGAATATCTTAGAGGGTGTTTTCTAGAGATACATGATTTGCTCAAGGCTACATTGCAGGAGATAAAACTGGATTTGAATCCAGTTTCTTCTCTGGTTCCTCCCTTCTGAGCAGGCCCCTGTGCCTTCCGAGGACATGCCCATTCTTCCTGCCTTCAGTTCCCCTCCTCCCGCAATACCCTCATGCCCGAGGAACTGCTCGGAGGCGGTGTTCTACTGGGGAGATGGTGAGGCCCATTCTGATGTCCAAGCTCAGCTCCTCATTGTCTGGGGGCTTAAAGGTAAATTTTTGCAAAAGGGAGGTGAAGAAAATAAACAGCTCAGCCCTGGCCAGCTGTTCTCCAAGGCATACCCGCTTTCCTGAAAGACAAGAACATAAGAGTTAGCTTTCCAGCTGGTGTCTATGGCCAGAGGGACTGAAATCTTCTCTAAAGTTTTTTATATCTTGAAAACGGGGGAGGGCCTTCTAGGCTCCGGAGCTTTCTGTACAGAGGCTCCTTCAATCTGACAATACCGGGCTTAAGCAATGCACATAATTGATGTCTGGACTCACTCCAGTGCCTTCAGGGGTCAGGCAAGTGGAGGGGCAGGTTGTAGGCAGTGATTGGAATGGGAGGCCTGGGTCGACCTAGAATGTGGGTGTTTAGCCTACAGGCTCTAAAAAAAATCAATTAACAACAATGACAGAAGCAGAAAACAACACTATTAATTTTTTTCAAACCTTAAGGAATACTACCCAAAAGTATAAGTCAGTCAATGCCAGAGCAGGGTGAATAAAGTACAAGGCCTCTTTCTTCTGCTCATATTTTTCTCCTTAATGATCGGAGACCTTGTTAACATGGATGGCTCTCTGTCTTGGACCTGCTTCAGCCTCTGTCCTGGACAGTTCTTTGGCTCGCCGGTCCTTCCTCCAGGAGTGCCTTTGCTTATGGCACGGGGCCCTAGGCTGCGTCCTTTGCTCCATTGCTCACACATGGCCCTCCCTGTCCAGGCCACATCCCTTTCCCTGTTGTGTGAGTTCAGAAATGGAAGCAGAAGCACAGAGATACACTTCAACCATTCCCACTGTGGAGACATGGGATTCGGGGAAAATTAGGTAACTTCCTCGAGGCATTGGTAGAAGTGTGTGCTTAACATGGGAACTTTATTTTATATATAGCATGAGCTACACATAGAATCCAAATAATACTGTAGAGATCAAAGCAAAGTATTTTAACACATCTCCTGGATAATAATACAGATTCTAGCTATACAATAGCTTATCTGTAAGTTCATCCTGTTTCTTATATAAAAAAAAAATCCGGAAGAACATGGTTTAAAAGATGATTTTTAAATAAATCTTGTGGGTGGTAACATTACTAAAACAGTTTTTTTGTGTATTACAATTCCTTAGTGTGATACTTTTCACGTTGTAACTTTTATTCTGAAGTAATTTCAAATGTATGGAAAACTTGCAAGAATAATAATTAAAAAAGTATTTTTCCTGAGTTATTTGAGAGTGAATTGCCTACCTTACCCATGAAACCTTAAGTATGTATCCCTTTAAACAAGGGTGTTATCCCACAGAATCACCAAATCAGGAAATTCCCAGCATCATCTCCTCAGATCCCAATCAGGTTTGCCATTCTCCTAATAATATCCTTTCTTTAGTAAAAGGACCCAGTTTAGTATCTGGAGTTGCATTTGGCTATCGCACAAGAGATTTCTCAACTTTCCTGACTTTGGCACTTTGAAGATGACAGATCCATTATTCGGTTAATGTTTCTCATGTTCCCTCACGATTAGACTCAGGTTGGGAGGTCATGCATTTCTAGGAGTAGGATCATCCAAGGGAGGCTGGTTCTTATTGCACCATATCAGGTGGGACATGCTTTTGATTTACCCCATTATTGCTGAATTTATTTTGATTACAGTGGTGTCTATCCTTTCTCCCCTGTAAAATTATTACTTTTCTCTTTGCAACTAATAAATACTACTTTGACCCTAATAACCATTCCTCATTGGACTAGTTTCCTTTGCTATTTTTTGCCCAAATTATTAATCTAATGGTTGCCTGATTGGGACTTTTAAAATTCCATCACTCCTTCCACATTATTAGAATTCTACTAAAGGAAATGCTCTCTTTCTATTTTATTTATGCACTCATTTATGACAGTATGAATTCACAGATTCCTATTTTATTTAAAGGGTTAAAATTTGTTATTAGTGTTTGGATCTCAAGATACTCTAGGTTTGGCTAATCAATGAGCATTCAAGCTGCTATTTTCTTACTTTGGACAAAAAAACAAACAAAAACAAAACAAAAAAACACACACCAAATTGCAGGCTTATCTCATGGTTTCCCTTCCCTAACCTGGAATCAGCCGATTTCTCCAAAAGTCCTGGTTCCTCTTAGTGGATAACGATTAGATCTGAGCATTACACATGCTCATTGGTATTGAGGTGAGCTTCCAGGCATCTATCTCAGTGAGTATAGCAACTCAGTATCTATCTATCTATCTATCTATCTATCTATCTATCTATCTATCTATCTATCTATCTATAGATATAAAGCTCATATACTAAGTGTCTCTCCAACCATCTGACTGGTTGCTGTGATGTACACTGACCAACAGGGGACAGATGCTCAACGCACAAGCTGCCATGATGCATTCTGGCCATTTAAAAAGAAACATCCCTGGTGCCAACAAAGCAATATTCAGCTTTTCCCAAGTGGGACACAGGCCCTGCCACCACCCTGGAGCAATACCCCACCAAATCACAGCCAACACTGCTGAGACCTCATGGCACAAAATGCAGCCCACAGCCCAGCCCAGAAATTGTAGCTATGGGCTTCAGGTAATGACATAACATAGTAACACCCGGCTTCCTCTCCCTAGTAACTAGCCTCCTTGGAGTTTCTTTAGCCCAGGAACATGATTTGCTTTATAGCCTGGTGCAAACATTTTACACTGTAAGCAAATATATGTGAAGCGTTTTCCCATGCCTCTTCTCATTTTATCCTCACAGAAGTCCTGGAGTAGATAAATAGGAGACTCGGTAGAATTCTATTTTCTTTTCATTAGCCAGAAAACAGAGATGTAGAAAGCTTAGAAATTTGACCTGACTAAAAAGAAGTAAAAAATGGTGGACCTTGAAAATCAACTTCAGGTTTTCTCACTGTGCAGAATATAGTCAAACACTGCTGCAGTTAAATATTTTAACATTTGTTCTCCTTGTGTGATCTACAATAATAATCTGCTTCATGTTGATATTTACTGCTGTGTTGCTGACAATTACCTGAAAGAGAAGTTGGGGTGCTTCACTGGGGCTGGGAAAAGTTTAGCTAAATCAGAAAGCAGATCTAATTAAGCAAGCTTATATATATATATATATATATATATATATATATATATATATATATATATATATTTATTTATTTATATATATTTATATATATATAAAGCTCTCACTGGTACCAATCATGCACATGATTTTTGATCTGTCATTGTCAAGTGTGAATTTGGTTTGACACTTCTATTATAGAGAAAGGATAAATAGTGATATTAAAATATTTCTTGCAATTAATTTCCTTTCAATGTGTAGGAATTTGTGCACCAGGCCTCTAGTGTATATAATATGAGTATATATTTAAATGTAAGGATGTATACATCCATGTTTATATCTATACTAGAGGCCAGGTGTGTGAAATTTGTGCACAGGGGTAGGAGGGATGTCCCTCAGCCCAGCCTGAACCCTCTCCAATCTGGGACCCCTCAAGAGATGTTTGACTGCCTGTTTAGGCAGTTGGACATCTTTTTCGCAATTGAGGACTGTTGGCTCCCAACTGCTCGCCTGCTTGCCTTCCTGATTGTCTCTAACCGCTTCTGCCTGCCAGCCTGATCACCCCCTAACCACTCCCATGCTAGCCTGATTAAAGCCTAACTGCTCCCCCTGCCAGCCTGTTTGGCCTCAACTTCCCTCCTCTGACAGCCTGGTCACCCCTAACTGCCCTCCCTTGCAGACCTGGGGTCTTCCAACTGCTGTCCCCTGCTGGCCATGATGTAATGGCCATCTTGTGATGTTCCCCAGAGGGTCAGCATCTTTGACCACATGGGGGAAGCCATATTGTGTGTTGGAGTGATGGTCAATCTGCATATTACTCTTATATTAGATTGGATAGACGCCTGGTGCATGAGTGGAGTTTAACTGGTTTGCCCTGAAACGTGTCCCAGATCAAGGTGGGGGTTCCCTTGGGGCTTGGGGTGGCCTGAGCGAGGGGCCTGTAGTGGTTTGCAGGCCAGCCATGCCCCCCAGTGACCCAAGTGGAGGCCCTGGTATCTGGAATTTATTTGCCTTCTACAATTGAAACTTTGTAGCCTGGAGCAGAGCCAAGCCTCCTACTCACTCCATGGCCAGCAACAATTTCTGTTTGGATTTGTTTACCTTATATAATTGAAATTCTGTAGCCTTGTGTGATGTCCTAGGTCACCAAGGGCAGGCAGAAAGCTTGTCTTCCTCCCTCCATCTCCTAGATAACCCAAGCCTCCCTCCTGCTCTCTGTGGCTGTAACTATCTTGGTTGGGTTTATTTGCATACTTGGTCTGATTGGCTGGTGGGCATGGTTTGTGGGTGTAGCAGAGGTATTGTCAATTTGCATATTACTCTTTTATTATGTAGGATTTACTTCTATATCTACTTATTACCTAGAAGTATATTAAAAATCTGTTTATATCAATAACCTCTTATTTCAATCCAACACAACAGAGTTCATTAAAATATTTAACTATTTATTTATAACTATTTATAAACTTATAACTACCCCTGATTATCCTCCATATGTTTACTTACTTATTGAATCAGTATCCCATGTATATAACTTATCTCTCATCAGTACCATAGCCACTCTGTGCAGATCCTACCTCATCTTTCTGGTGCTCTGACACCCACTCTAAGCTTCCACGGTCCCCTCCTTTGCACAAATGCCCCCCCCCCTTTTGGGCTAAAGCACCCTCACTGATCACTACCACCATCTCTCTTCTGTGTGTAATAATGTATTGTCTCCCTAAATAATACATATTCAATGCAAAAAGGAAAAAATAAGTGTAGAAACGGGAAATATAAACAAGACAATAACAGATGTACAAGATGCCACAGTTGACCCCTCAAGCTTCAGTTTCATTATCTCTGAAGTATGCTCAGGGCTGATTTCTGCCTCAGGACACATTTCCAGGACTAAAGAAATAACCCATAAGACTTACCAAGTGTAAAACTAATAAAGATACTAAGAATTTTTGTTATTCATTTTACAATGTTATGACTTTAATAAGCCTTTGGAACTGGCTGTTTGAAAACAGTTTTCACAGCATCCTCTTTTACACTGTTCAAGTTGTTTACCCTGTAAATGTATTAACTAACCTCTTACAGCACAATTAAAATGTAAAAAGGCAAAAGGGAGTGCATATAGAATAGAATCCCATCTAGTCCAAGATGGCATTAGCATCACTCCTGATGCCCATAATGATAAGCCAGTAGCCACTTTCCTTGGCCCTCCTCACCCCCATATTATAAATTGGCTCTAGTTCAGTGTGAGTGGGTGGCCCTAAGAAATTCTGTGAAGATGGCAGTGTCCAACCTCTTTAGTGAGCAAGAGGCAGGGTCCGCATCTCTGTCCCCAGTGTTCCAGGGGACAGAACAGAGTGAAGCTGGAATCTTCAGACCGCCCTGCCTGCCAAGCAAGGGCCAAGGAAGAAAGGGCAGCCTGGAGCCATGCCAGCCCTGGGAATCCTGAGCTGGAACAGCATTAACAGTAAATCACGCTGGGCAGGGCTGTTTGGAGGCATTGCAGCTAAAGCCAAGGATGATGGGGTGAGGAGCAGGGAAGGGCAGAGAGGAGCTCTGGATTCACACCCTCTTATTTTGTAGAACTCACCTATTGAGAAAGGCAGAAAGGCTTCCCTCTTCTTAAACTGTCCATTCTCTAGAAAGTGCTCCGGATTGAATGTGTCGGGGGTGGCCCACTCTTCAGGGTCCCTGTGGAGTGCGGTTAGATTGGTCATGATCGTGGTCCCCTGTAGAAAGCAGCAAAGACTCAGGAGAGGTTTGATACATCCAATACAGCCATGCAGAGGGCTTGATATCCCCTGCTCCCAAGCCAGGGCCTAACCATATCCTCACCGTCCCCAACCCACTGTTTTCTGAGCCCAGCTCCCTACCCCCAACCTTCCCAGGGTGCTTGTAATGATGGACTGCAAATGCCTGCTGGGAATTTTCTAGGGAAGTACAGCTACTCTTGACTGCAGTATGGATGTTCTCTGCAGGAACTAGTCAGTGTAAAACCTGAGAGCGGACATGCATGCATCAATGAGAGAACAGCATAGAGTTTTGCCAGTCAGTGCTGTATCAAAGTCAACCCTGCTGCAGTGATGACCATGGCAGTTCCATCAAGGTAAACTATGTCTCATTCATCCTTGTTCTTCCTTTCTCTTCCCTCCAATGTCTACTGTACTGCACAGGTTTAATAATAGAACTAGGTTGTCCAGTAAAAGGAACCACTATTAAACAGGTATATATCAAGAAATCCAAGAGTCCTCCTTAATGCCTCTTTTCCCCCATTGATCCTTCATGTAACTCTTCAGTGAGGCTGGTCAATTTTACTTTAAATTTCTCTTAATTTTGTCACCTCTATGCTATGCCCACTGTTACCATCTACTCCTGGCTACCCCCTTCCTTGCCTATACTCCTACAATAGCTGGCTAACTATGCCCTACATCCTCTCTTTCCCCTTTCAATCTGCTCCATACTCTGAAAGCCCAGTGGGTTTCAAATAAGATTTAATCATGTCACACCCACCTACCCACCCATCAGCTTTGAACTTCATAGAATCCTTCAAAAGCTTCCCATTGCTCTTTGGTGACAAATCCATTGCTTGACCCCTGTCTGGGCCACTCTGTCTCTGCATGTATTTCCATTTCATCACCTTCTTTCAGCTGCTCAAACAACTCTGTTCTCCCTCATTTTGTACCTTTTAACATGTTGTTTACAGTGTTTTAATGTCTTTCTTCCTAACTCTTAAGCATTCTGCTGCCCTCACCTCAAGTATCACTTCCTTTGGAAGCCTCCTCTGACCACTCCTGCTATTCCTCCCCACTCCAGCCAGCCTGCATCTTTATAGAGATGTAGGAGTTTTTTCTGTGGGGCAGTTGCCATGGTTTCTGAGTATGTACTTGCATGGTCATTTTCCTCAGGTTCGTTTTCTCAGGCCTGAGCATTTTAGGTGCTTAATGAACATTTGTTGGATTAATAAAGGATTGCTTATTTTAAGTACTTTCCATACTAAGCACTAGTTTTAACATTCGACATGCATGACCTCATTTTACCTCAACCTGTGAGGTAGGTTTAATACACTTTACAACTAAAGAAATTGAAGCTCTCAGGGGTTAAATCATGTGCCCAGATTCACATAATAGAAGAGGGAGAACCATGGTTTCTACTAGGTCTACTTGATGTCAGAGCTGTGTAGGCTTAGTCTCTACAAGTTAGTCACTTAGATCTCTCATGATGGTTATTAAAGTGGATGTTAAAAATGAGTGGTAGAGCTGGGATGTTTCCTGGAGCTTACATGAGTTGCTATGAAAATGCAAGCAGCCCTAACTGGTTTTGCTCTGTGAATAGAGTGTCGGCCTGCGGACTGAAGGGTCCCAGGTTCTATTTCGGTCAAGAACATGTACCATATCTTCACCCTCCCCAATCCCCTGTCTTCATCTCTGTAAAAAATCAATAAGATATATTTTTAAAAATGCAAGCAGCACCTGTGACATAATTTAAACCTCAGCCTTTACCTACAACATGGTGAATCGGCAAGAAATCGTAAATGCAATAGCTACAAGTATAGCGGCTTTTCCTGGCTCTGCAGGGACAATGACCAAAACGTGTACAATGGGAAATCCCCTCTGGTTCTGCCTCTTAAGTTTGTTTCCGGGTAAGACATATGCAGAGGGGCATATAGACAACTGGAATGGACTCACAGAGGTTGACCAAAGAGAAAGCAAGGGAGCTGTAAAGGTGCAGTGTGCAGAAAGGGCACTAGGGGGCATACGAGAGATGTCTGCTAAGATCATAAGCCTGATGGGTAGATGAGATCAGAATTTCCTTTGTGAGGACACAGAATTAAACACAGAAGAATTGAGAGCAATTGCAAGAGGAACCTTTTAAGGTCAAAGTCAAACAACTCCTCTGTAGAGAACATGATGTAGTTCAAAAAAGATGAGCCTGGGAATTAGAACAGATCTGGTTCTTGAACCCAACTGTTGTCACTTTGTAGTTGAGGGACCTTATACTAGCTGAATCACTATGAGATTGTACTTCTCAGTTTCTAAAATAGAAATAACAGACTTATTCTGAGGACTGATTAACATATTTTGAAATAAATGATGCAGTCCATGGAACATAATTACTGCTTAACAAGTGTGTGTTCTTTCTCTGCTTTTCTAATACTTAATATTGCACACACTTGGATTGATTTCTCTCATTACGGGGCTACAAGTAAAAACTGAAAATACACCTATTGGGATATTACATTAGAAACACCAGGATTAATGTGAAGTTGGCCTAGATCAGTGGTCGCAAACTGTGGCTTGTGAACCACATGTGGCTTTTTGGCCCCTTGAGTTTTTAGTAAAGATAAGCTTAGGAGTACCCTAATTAAGTTAATAACAATGTACCTACCTATGTAGTTTAAGTTTAAAAAATGTGGCTCTCAAAAGAAATTTAAATCCTTTTACTATTGATATTTGCCTCTGTTGACTAATGAGTTTGCTGACCACTGGCCCAGATGGTCTCAATTGTCCCTTTATATTTTAACGTTATATATAGTAGACCCAGTATTGGGAATCAAAATTTTCTAAAGTAATTCCGTCAAGTCACTAATCCTGTGAGATGCTCTACCAAGGCCAAGAAGAAGATACCATGCAAAGTCAGCTGTATCTCCACAGAGATTCACAATATACATTTCATAGTAAAAACACTGAGCAATCCCACAGCAAAGAAAAGCCAGTCTTTGGTTAGACGTATTTGACTTAGGAGTCCCCTTCCTTTCCATAATAACTATTAGTATCTAGTTGAATTAATGTTTACCCAAGGACAAAAAATTAATATTGAAACAGGTATAATGTCTCTCCCCATTAAGGTGATTCCCTAGGACAAGACTCTGTCACTTTTCAAATTCAGATTCCTACCTTTCAAAGCAATAAGCTTTAAGATCTGAAGCTGGAATCCCTCATTACCTTGGGCAGGTGGTATCCAGCCACGGTGGTAGCATTGTTTACTTCCCTGGGCACATTCAGGGGGATGATATTTCCCATTCTCTGCACCTCATGGATGACGGCATTGGTGTAGGGCATGAGCTCCCGAGCATCCGTGCTGGGCTGCTTCGAATGGCCAATCACTCTGTCGATCTCAGCTTGCACTTTTTCTTGAAAAGAAAAGTAAGTTCTTGCATTCAATAGCTCTCCTTGAGCCTTGTGAAGCTAAGGAGTGGAATAACTAGGATCAAAATGTTAACATTATAGTAGGTTCCATAGCCTCTTGTTTGTCAAGGAGGTAATAAGAGTGGAAGGCGGGCCCTGGAATAAGACAATGATAGAAACTGCTAATTGTCTCCCAATATCTGCCCCCCCCCTTTTTACAATAATAGAGATTTTAGCTGGATACCTGGTTACCCAGCCAAAGATTACATGTCCCAGATTCCCTTTCTATTACATATGACCATGTGATTAAATTTTGACCAATAGAACGTGTATAGGAGGAATATATATACATATATACAAATACATATAATCACACATGGTTAATATGCTAAATGTCCCTCCATCTGATTGGTCGCTATAATGCACACTGACCACCAGGGGGCAGTCGCTAATTGCAGGACCTGTCTTGATGTGCACTGGCCATTTACAAAGAAATGGCACCTTGGACGTTGCGCCCACAAAGCAACACTCAGCTTCCCTCAAGTGGGACACAAGTCCTGCCACCATCCCAGAGTGACTGTCCACCAAATTACAACTGATGCTGTTGAGACCCCATGGTGCAATGTGCAGCCCATTGCCCAGTCTAGCCCAGAAACAGTGGCTGTGGGCTCCAGGTAATGATTTCACATAGCAAAGCCCAGCTTTCCGTTCCTAGCAACTAGCCTCCTTGGAGTTTCTTCAGCCCAGGAAGACAACTTGCTTTATAGCCAGGTGCAAACATTTTACACTTTAACCAAATGTCTGTGAAGCATTTTCCAATGCCTCATCTCATTTGATCCTCACAGAAGTCCTAGAGTAGGTAGAATTCTATTTTCTTGTCATTAGCCAGAAAACAGGGATTTAGAAACTTGATGCGACTGAAAAGAAGTAAGAAATGGTAGGCCTTGAAAATGACCTCTGGTTTTCTCACTGTGCAGAATAGTCAATCACTGCTGCAATTAAGTATTTACCCTTTGTTCTACCTGTGTGATCTATAATAATAATCTGCTTCATGTTGATATTTACTGCTGTGTTGTTGACAATAACCTGAGAGAGAAGTTGGAGTGCTTCACTTAGCTGGAAAAAGTTTAGCTAAATCAGAAAGCAGGTCTAATTAAGCAAGTTTATTCTACATATAAAAGATCAAGTTGACTCATGCATAAGTGATACATATAAAGCTCTCATGACAATCACATGCATTTGTTTTGATCTGTCATTGTGAATTTGGTTGACACTTTTATTATAGAGAAAAGGCAAATAGAGATCTTAAAATATTTCTTCTAATTAATTTCAATATGCATGAATCCATGCACCAGACCATTAGTGTTTAATAATTGGAACATACCCTTAAAAGAAGGGTATGTGATTTTGAACCATTCTCTTTGGGAGGCATCTTTGTGCCAATAAGAACATTATTTTAGAAACATCTGAACAACAGAGTGGGAAGAGCTGGGAATCCAAAGAACTCTGTAGTGAGCAGTTCAAATTTGATATATAAACTTGTATATATGTTTTTACCACCCATTTAAAACATTCAATAGCCCTATCCAGTTTTGCTCAGTGGATAGAACATTAGCCTACAGACTGAAGTGTCCCAGGTTCAATTCTGGTCAAGGTATATGTCTGGGTTGCAGGCTCCATCCCCAGTAGGGGGCATTCAGGAGGCAGTGGATCAATAGTTTTCTCTTATAGCTGATGTTTCTATCTCTCTTTCCCCTCCTCTCTGAAATATATATATATATATATATATATATATATATATATATATATATATATATAATTTTTCTTTTAAAAAACCAACATTCTAATCATGGTAAAACACACATAACATGTATTACTTTAACCTTTTTAAAGTGTATAGTTATTATGCAGCCAACCTTCAGAACTTTTCTAACATGCAAAAGTGAAACTGTATTCATTACACAACAAGTCCCCATTTTGCAAGTATCAGTCTACTTGCAGTTTCTATGAATTTGATTCACCGTGTATCTCATATAAGTAGAATCATTCAGTATTATTTTTGTGTGTTTAACTATCTTATTTCACTTAGCATAATGGCCTCTAGGATTATACATGTTTAAGCATGTGTCAGAATAGCCTTCCTTTTTAATGCTGAATAATGTTCCATTATACTTCATGTTTTTATCTGTTCATCATCAATGGATTCTTGGTTACTTCCACCTCTTGGTGGTTTGTGAATAATGCTGCTATGAGCATGGGTCTAAACTTCTAGCAGCTTAACCATTATTATTTTAGAGGCTAAGTCTGTATCCTAACTTGGTCGCTTTTACACTTAAAAAAAATTAATTCACATTTGCAAAGGCATTTTGCATCTTGACTCAGGATATGATATATATATGTATATATACAAACTTATCCATAGTACATGGGAAGCACTCTGATCTTTTCTATTCTATCTTTATTTTAGGGGGAAAAAGGTCTTGCCCTAGCTGTTTGGCTAAGTGAATAGTCTCAGTTCCCAGACTGAAGAGTCCCAGGTTCAATTGTGATCAAGGGCATGTACCTCAGTTGCAGGCTTGATCTGTGGCCCTGGTTAGGGAACGTGAGGGAGGCAACCAATTGATGTGTCTCTCATATTGATGTTTCTCTCCTTCCCTGACACTGTCTCTAAAAATCAATGGAAAAATATCATTCGGTGAGGATTAACAAAACAAAACAAAAAAAAGTCTTGATTCACTAAATAGATTTTATATACCTTTAATAAACTGTTACCCAGAATTTAAAAAGCTGTATTATAACAAATCTAATTCCTCATGTGATCAACTGTTCTGGGACCTGGAGGAAGAAAACTTTTATAACAGTCACTCTCACTGAATGGACTACAGTTTGTAGAGCAGATATACAAATAATATGCAATAGCACAATTATGGAGGGCCATCAGGTCATCTCTAGAGAAAGAGAATGCTACTAATTTTCTAGAGGATTGGGAAAACATAAAAGGTGGTGTTGAGCAGATTCTTCAAGCAGAGCTAGTTGTTTGCCAAGTAGAAAAATTAGAGAAATACATTCCTGAGAAACACTATCAGGTTCGCCTAAAACCATCCGAAAAGACAGATATTAACATTACAATTCATAACAGCAGCAAATTACAGTTATGAAGTAGCAACAAAAATAACTTTATGGTTGGGGTCACCACAGCATAAGGAATTGTATTAAAGGGTTGCATCATTAGGAAGGTCGAGAACCACTGTTGTAGAAAGAACACCAGGTACGATGACACAGGCACAAATAATGACAATGCAAAAAAAATGACAGGTAATTTAAAGAGATACCATAGAGAGAGGGTGAGTTGAGGCTGGATAGGAAGTAAGAGGCACAGCAGAGGGTAAGAAGTAAGAAGTTTAGACATTTTGCCAAAACCGGTTTGGCTCAGTGGTAGAGCATTGGTCTGCGGACTGAAGGGTCCCGGGTTCGATTCCGGTCAAGGGCATGTTCATTGGCTGTGGGCACATCCCCGGTGGGGGGTGTGCAAGAGGCAGCTGGTCAATGTTTCTCTCTCATCGACGTTTCTAGCTCTCTATCTTTCTCCCTTCATCTCTGTAAAATATCAATAAAATATATTTAAAAAAAAAGAAGTTTAGACATTTTACACAGGGTAATGCAAAACAACCTAAAAGGAGAGAAGGCTAGGAACAGGTCTAATTTCTCTGTCCCTCTTCTTTGCCTCACTCCTTCCCTCCCTTCCTCCTTCCTTTAGTGCTTCCATCCCTCCGTCCCTATTGTCTGACATCTAACATCCACTAATACCAGATATCTTGTGAGAATGTAACTTTCCTGGAACTCACCACAATGTCAATTAACTTCACTGTTTTCCCAAGTAGATGTCCTGAGATCAGGGACTCCGATTGTATCCGTATGATGTGGCTCCATTACAATCAGGACAGAAAAAAAATGAAGAACATGCCTGTTCTCAAGTCCACATGGCCTGGTGACTGGTGACTGTCCTGCCTAACTTTCCTCTCCACCATGCTATCTTCTGCTCTCAACTTTGGGGCAGTGTGTCAAGGAGGCACCATTGTGTCCTGGCCCAGGCTTGCTCACCTTGGATTTCTGGGTTGAGGGCCATGTAAAGCAGACCCCAGCGCAGAGTCGTCGAAGTTGTCTCGGTTCCAGCAAAGAAGAGATCCAGGGTACTGTAGATGAGGTTTTCCTCATTGAAACTGGAAGCATCATCGCCCTTGTGCTACAAAGCACCATGTTTGTTAGTTTATTTAGAGGGTTCTTGGTGGCCACAATGCATAGGGGCTTCATCCTGGGGAGACAGGTGGAGGAAAGAGTCCCAGAGAAAGGCTCTCCCTTCGGTCTCCTTGGGTGGCAGTCTTATCACAGCAATATTGTTAGCATTGTCCTACCTCAAGTGCTGGAAATGTTTATTAGTTTGGATGAATGAAAACCAAGACAATGATTTTTCATGCCTATAATTTTGGAGTCACTATTAGTGGAGAGTCAGACTTGGGTTCCATTATTAGCCACCCCACTCGCTGGTTCTATAACAAAGGGCAAGTTACTTACCCTCCTGCTTCAGTTTCCCATCTTATAAAATAGAAATAACCAAACACACCCATGAAGATAACATTATGAATCCTGTGAGAGGCAAAGGGTACATGGCAAATACTCAACAAATGTTTATATTGATACTAGAAAGCATAAACTAAACCTTGTCTATGTGCAACAAGTTGTATATCTTTCAGTTAATCTTTTCCTTCCAGGTGAAAACTTGCTGATTCTAACAATCATTCTTCATGGCATTTCAAAATTTTTACCACCTTCTTATGAAAACTTTAACTTCTCAACATTCCTCTTAATGTGTGGATTCATATAGCACATGAAGTTTCCCCCTCTGAGTACAAATCAAGGTTTCTATTACTATAATGCCAATACAGTGAAATAAGAGAGGGGATGGGAAGGAAATTCATCACTCTTCCAACTTTCACAGGAGGATCAACTAATATGATAGTCAAAAATTATGACACTGATATGAAGTCTGTTAATCAGAAGAATTACAGTGTTAAATACTACACATCTAATTTGGCACACCATCCGTGCTTCTTTCCTATAATGGCATAAAGTGGACAATCTAGGCTCCTACTCAGTTCTTGATGATAAACTCTCCCATGCTCTCAGCTTTTCTTGTAGGGGTAGGTCATTGGGCACAATTCCATAGAATAAAACAAAGTTCTGAGGTTCAATTCTTATATATCCCTTTTCATACAGCTCCTTCAAATATGGAAAGTAGAGAATATAAGAAGAAAAGGCAGTATTTGTGCATTCCCAAGATCTTAAGCCAAGTACCATTGAACCCCTATCTTTATTCCTATCTTTATTCCTAATTGCCTCATCCATCCTGAGTTAATGCTACTCTTACACTCTATGAAATTCTGCCTCTGTTTTTACTCCCCTGTGATAAGTTGAATAATGACTCACAAAGATGTCTATGTCTAATCTCTGAAACCTGTGGGTGTTATATGGGAAAAGGAACATTATAGATATGATTAAGTTAACAATCTTGGTTTGGCAAGATGATCTTGGAGCATCCCAATAGCCCAATACAATCACAAGAGGCCAGAAGGCCATAAGGAGAAGATGTAAGGATAGTAACAAAGAAGATATTACATGGATGGCTTTGAAGATGCAGGAAGGGGCCATGAGCCAAGCAATATAGGCAACCTCTAGAAGCTGGAAAGGTCAAGGAAACAGATTCTCCCCTAGAACCCTCAAAGGAGACAGTATCGCCAACACCTTGACTTGTGCCCAGTCCAACTGGTTTCAGATTTATGACCTCCAAAGCTGTGAGATAAATCTGTGTTCTTGTAAGCCACTGAGTTAATTTGTTACAGCATCAAGAAGAAACCTGTACATTCCCAATTGTTCTTCAAAAACAAAGTACAGGAAACATTTTTCCTCACCTTTTCTATTTCCGTGAGGTATGCATCGATAAAATCTCTTGGTTCAGCAGGATTCCAATCTCTCTTGTGGTTTTGAATCACATTAGAAATAAACAACTTCAATTGCTTCCATTTGCGAAAGAGTGTTTGGTGGAATCCAGGTAGAAAGTTCATTATCCGTGGAAAGATATTATAGAGCTAATTGAGAAAAATAGAATATGAAGAAACATGGTGCAAGTACTCCACTTTATGAGACAACAGAGAGCAGGAGGCTAGGGTTGCCCCAACAAGGGAGGAAGCCCATCTTTCTGCATACCCTGGTCGACCCAGGCTGCCCCACACCCCAAGGGAACCCACACTCTGATCTGGGACACCATTCAGGGCAAACCAGCTGGCCCACACACATGCACCAGGCCTCTATCCTATCTAATTAAAGAGTAATATGCAGATTGACCATCACTCCAAAACACAAGATGGCTGTCCCCATGTGGTCAAAGATCCTTCCCCCATGTGGATATATGATGGCCACCACAAGATGGCCAGCAGGGGAGGGCAGTTGGGAGGGACCAGGCCTGAAACTGAGTGTAGTTGGGGGCAATCATGACTTTAGGGGAAGGCAGTTATTAGTGACCAAGCCAGCAGAGGAGGGAAGTTGGGGCCAAACAGGCTGGTTAGAAGAGCAGTTAGGTATTAATAAGCCTGGCATGGGAATGGTTAGGGGGTGATCAGGCTGGCAGGCAGAAGTGGTTAGGGGCAATCAGGAAGGCAGGCAGGCGAGCAGTTGGTAGCCAGCAGTCCTGGATTGTGCAGGAATGCCCGACTGCCTGTTTAGGCCCGATCACACCAGGATAGGGTTTAAACGGGTATTCGGACATCCCTCGAAGGGTCCCAGATTGGGGAGGCTGTAGGCTGGGCTGAGGGACAGCACCCCCCCCCCATGCACGAATTTTGTGCACCAGGTTTCTAGTAAAAATAATAATGAGGATGAAAATGAAGAGGGTGTAACTTGTTGTTCTTTTGTTTTTCTTGGTGCCTGTGGGGCCTCAGGATTATTCTAGTGACTAAATGATATGCAATCCATTAAGAAGTTAACACAGATTTAGGAGGCAGGGAAGATGGCGGCATAGGTAAACCCCTGTACTTGCTGCCTCTCACAACCATATCAGAGTTGCAACTGGGGATCTTATCTGAGACCTAAAAAACCACAATGGTGGAGACCACTGAGCAGCTGTGGGGCCCTGGTCGGTGTGGACACAGGGATTCCACAGAAAGGTTGAATTTTGCCAGAGATAATGTATGGTGTCTGGGTCTGGGCAGCGGAGGTGGCAGCTGCAGAGGCAGTGGCAGCAGAAGCTGCAGCCGCGGCGGCAAAACGCATGCGCTGGGAGAACCGGAGGAACGTGAAAATCTGTGTCCACAAAAGCCCTAATGCCGTTGGGTCCACCATGATCTGAGAGAGTGGATGGGGGTCCTCAAGGTTGCTAATAGTGGGGTTCTCTAGGGAGCAACCCATTCAGATCTGACACGGAGGGAGAACATAGGAGTTTGAAAGGTATGCAGTCTGTTTGTAAGTGCGCACAGACTGGCCCATCATGCACCGGGCCTTGTTCCCCTGCAACCCTTTGCTTCTGATTACAAAGGAGAGACCACCCGGAATGGCTAGTCCTGAGAGATGGTAGGGGGAAACTGCTTTTCTGGAAGCTGGGAAGCAGAGTGGGGAGAGACCATCTGGGATTCAGCTCCTAGGCAAAATAGGTATTGAGTGCAATAGAGAAAGAAGGCTAGAGCAGTCAAAAAGATGGGGACATCAATCCAGAAACCCTGTGACCAAGGGGCTGGAGTACAAACTGACTGTGTTTATTATTAGTTTTATTTAATCAAAAACCAAGAAACTAAGAAATCGCCATCTTAAAATTAAGGTCTAGCTTACAACACTGAGGTGCAGCGGAACACGGAACTGCAACACTGTCTGGATTGAGAAATAGGCATGTCAAACAGAGTAACGGAGGAAGTGAATGGCCTTCACAACTGCACACTTTTTTTGCTAATTAATTTTTTATTTTATTTTCATTTTTTACATCTTTTATTTAAGAAACAATTTTTTTTTCCTTTTTTCCTCACTTGATTTTACCTTTTAAACTATTACATTTTAGGTTCAATCAACATTATTACTACTGCTATTTTAACTTTTTTGTTTCCTTTTTATTTTTTTAAGTGCCATTTTATTTCTCTTTATTTTACATTGGAATTAGTGTTCTTCATTCTATTTTCATTTCTCCTTTAGCATCGTTTAACCCTATATCAACCTGATCTTTATAACATCATTTCTTCCTAACCTTTCCCCTTTTTGCTGTCCTGTTTATCTTAACCCTTTCCTGCTTTAGATTTTCCTTACTTTTTCTGTCTCCCCCTGCTAAAATTTCTACCCTACTTATATATCTAATTTCTAATCCCCTGTGCTAAGTGCATACACACTCCTCTCTTAGCTGTATTAACAAGCAAAAAAAAAAAATTGTTTTCCTCTCTGTCCTTTTGATGCTGTTTGTGTGAATGTTAATTATATTGTATTTTTATGCTTTTTAGTGAGATTATTTTGTTTATTCCTTTGTTGTTGCTGTTGCTTGGTATTTTGTATTTGCTTTGTTTTCATTTGTTTCTTTACTTCTGTTTTCACTTTCTTTGCTGGATATTAGTGAGTTTTATAGTTTGTATTATTCTCCAGGTACTGTTGCCAGCATTTGCTGGGTTTAGTGGTTGTTCTATTGAAATTCTCTCCCCATGTATATAGTTTTTTCCCCTTTTCTCTCTTAGTCTTCTCTCTCTCTCTCTCTCTCTCTCTCTCCTCTCTCTCTTTCTCCCTGTTTCCCAATTTCATTTTGACACTCCTTTTATTTTTATTTTCCCCCCTATCTTTTTCTTTTTCTCCCTCCCTCTTCTCTTTTTACTCTTCTTATTTCTCTCCTATTCCCTAAATTGCCTTTCCCTAGTGGTCACCTTTATTGGAGGTTATTAATATCACAAATTCATTTCTGTTCAGTGCCTTGTGTGTTGTACCTGGTTGTGTTGTATTTTGTGCCTTTAAATCAACTCAGAATAGAGAGAGCTACATAACCAGACATCCTGAAAAGAGACCATGGGAGACAAAGAAACATCCAGAGAAATCAAGGAAGAAATCAAAAACATCCTGGAAACAAATGACAATGAAAACAAAACAATCCAAAATCTATGGGACACAGCAAAAGCATTTTGAGAGGAAAGTTCATATCTATATACAAGCCTATTGCAAAAAAACAAGAAAAATAGCAACAAATTATCTAACTCTAAAACTCAAAGAGATAGAAAAAGAGCAACAAGAAAAGCCCAGTGTAAGCAGAAGGAAGGAAATAATGAAAATCAGAGCGGAGATAAACGACATAGAGACCAAAGAAACAATACATAAGATCAACAAAACCAAGAGTTGGTTCTTTGAAAGGATAAACAAGATTGATAAACCTCTAGCCAGACTAACCAAGAAACAAAGATGATGACCCAAATAAACAAAATCAGAAATGAAAGAGGTGAACAAACAACAGACCCCGTCGAAATACAAAGGATTGTTACAAAATACTATGAACAACTCTTTTCCAACAAACTGGACAACCTAGAGGAAATGTACATATTCCTAGAAAAATACAACCTTCCAAAACTCAATCAGGAAGAATCTAAAAATCTCAATAGACCAGTGACTTAGGAAGAAATTGAAGCAGTCATCAAAAAGCTTCCAGCAAACAAAAGCCCAGGGCCAGATGGCTTCATGGGAGAGTTTTACCAAACATTCAAGGAAGAATTAAAACCTATCCTCCTCAGACTATTCCAAAAAATCAAGAGGAAGGAACACTTCCAAACTCCTTCTATGAAACCAGCATCACCTTAATACCAAAACCAGATAAAGAAAACACAATAAAAGGGAATTATAGGCCAATATCCCTCATGAACATAGATGCCAAAATCCTCAACAAAATTCTAGTAAATCAGCTCCAGCAGCACATCAGAAAGGTCATACACCATGACCAAGTAGGATTTATTCTGGGAATGCAAGGATGGTATAATATCTATAAATCAATAAACATGAATCATCACATAAACAAAATGAAAGATAAAAATCATATAGTCATATCAATTGATGCAGAAAAAGCATTTGATAAAATCCAACACCCTTTCCTGATAAAAACTCTCAACAAGGTGGGAGTACAAGGATCATACCTCAATATAATAAAAGCTATATATGATAAGCCCACAGCCAACATCATACTTAATGGGCAAAAACTAAAACCATTCCCTCTAAGAATAGGAACAAGACAGGGATGCCCACTCTCATCACTCCTGTTTGACATAGTACTGGAAGTACTAGCCATTGCAATTAGACAAGAAGAGGAAATAAAAGGCATCCAAATTGGAAAAAGAAGAAGTAAAGTTATCCTTATTTGCAGATGACATGATATTGTACAAAAAAAAACAAACCCAAAAGACTCCATCAAAAACTTAATAGACTTAATAAATGAATTTGGCAATGCAGCAGGATACAAAATTAACGCCAAGAAATCTATGGCATTTCTATACACCAATAGTGAACTTACAGAAACAGAGACTAAAAAAGCAATTCCATTTACCATTGCACCAAAAAAAATAAGATACCTAGGAACAAACTTAACTAAGGAGGTAAAATACTATACCTGGAAAACTATACAACACTGAAAAAAGAGATAGAGGAAGATGTAAACAGATGGAAGAACATACATGTTCATGGATTGGTAGAACCAACATCATCAAAATGTCCATAATTCCCAAAGCAATTTATAGGTTCAATGCACTCCCCATTAAATTCCAATGGCATATTTTACTGACCTATAAAGAACTCTCCAAAAATTCATTTGGAACAATAAAAGACCTTGAATAGCAACAGAAATTCTGAGAAAGAGTAAAATAGGAGGGATCTCCACACCAGATTTCAAGCTGTATTACAAAGCCACTGTTCTCAAAATAGCCTGGTACTGGTACTTGCACAAGAACAGACATCTAGATCAATGGAATAGAATAGAGAAACCAGATACCAACCCAAATCACTATGCTCAATTAATATTTGACAAAGGAGGCATGAATATACAATGGAGTCAAGACAGTCTCTTCAATAAATGGTTTTGGGAAAATTGCACAGATACATGCAAAGAATGAAACTAGATCACCAATTTACACCATACACAAAAATAAACTCAAAATGGATGCAGGACTTACACATAAGATGGGAAACCATAAAAATACTAGAGGCATCCACAGGCAGCAAATCTCAGACATATGCCAAAAGAACTTCTTCACTGATACTGCCCCTAGAGCAATGGAAGCTAAAGAGAAAATAAACAAATGGGACTACATCAAAATAAAAAGCTTTTGCACAGCAAAAGAAACCATCAACAAAACAATAAGAAAGCCCACTGCATGGAAGGACATATTTGCAAATGTTATCACTGATAAAGGTTTAATCTCCAACATCTACAGATAGCTTATACAACTTAATAAAAGGAAGATAAATGAGCCAATTAAAAAATGGGCAATGGACCTAAATAGAATCTTCTCAAAAGAAGACAGAAGGAAGGCCAAGAGGCACATGAAAACATACTCTAAGTCACTAATTATCCGAGAGATGCAAATCAAAACAACAATGCTGTACCATCTCACACCTGTCAGAATGGCCAACATCAACAAATCAACAAATGACAAGTGTTGGTGAGGTTGTGGAGAAAAAGGAACCCTCATGCACTGCTGGTGGGAATGCAGACTGGTGCAACCATTGGGAACAGTATGGGGTTTCCTCAAAAAACTGAAAATGGAAGTCCCCTTTGATCCAGTAATCCCACTTCTAAGAATATATTCCAAGAAACTAGAAACAGCAATCAGAAAGGATATATTCATCCCTATGTTCATAGCAGCACAATTTACAATACCTAGGATTTGGAAACAGCCTAGGTGCCCGTCAGCAGATGATTGGATAAAAAAATCTATGGTACAGCCAAAACTGTTTTGGTTCAGTGAATAGAGCATCGGCCTGCAGACTAGAAGGTCCCAGGTTTGATTCTGGTCAAGGTCATGTACCTTGGTTAAGGGCACATCCCCAGTAGGGGGTGTGCAGGAGGCAGCTAATCAATGATTCTCTCTCATTGATGTTTCTAACTCTCTATCCTTCTCTCTTCCTCTCTGTGAAAATTCAATAAACAAACAAACAAACAACAACAACAACAAAACCACTATGGTACATCTACATAATGGAATACTATATTGTCATAAAAAGAAGGAATTCTTATCATTTGTAGCAACCTGGATGGAATTGGAGAACATCATGCTGAGTGAAATAAGCCAGTCAATAAAAGAGAAACACCACATGACCTGACTCATTTATGGATAATAATGAACATTATAAACTGATGAACCAAAAGATAGATATAGATACAGTAAAGCAACAAGCAGACTGTCAAATTATAGCGGGGAGGGTAAGGAGATCTGGGGGAGATAAGAGATCAACCGAAGGACTTGTATGCATGCATATAAGTACAACCAATGGGCAAAAAACTCTGGGGAGGGAGGGCATGTATGGGAGTGGGGGGGTGGGCAATGGTGAGATATGTACACAGATAATAATTTAATAAAAAATAATAAAATAATAAAAATTATCCAGGAAAAAAAAGAACTTAACACAGATCCAATGGACCATGATCTGGCTTTGTACATACACTGACATGTCTGCCTCCACACACCAGGATGCTTCATTTAATCTTCAAAGGGTTGTTGTGAAAATTAACTTAGATCAAGTGCAATTGTTCATCAAAATGCCTTGTATATTTTTGGACCCAAAGACATGTTTATCCTCCTCCTCTGCTGCTCCTTCCTACCCTTCCATAGATTTATTTTCCCTGGGGAAAGTCATGGGGTACCCTCTGAACTCTCACCTTTCCTGCGTTCTGTCTTATTAGGAAGAACAAAGTGGAATCACTGGATTGGGGGCTCCCATGACTGGAAGTGAGAACTAGGAATTCAAATATAACTTTGATAATAATAATTATAGCTTACATTCATTATGGCCTTTTCCTGTGCCAGGATTCATGATAACTTCTTTATCTATTTTGATATGATGAAGCCATAAAGCTATAAGCAAAGATGCTTGTCAGAAATAAATAAATCCACTTCTAGATTCCAGAGAGATGACTCAACACTTGTGCTGATTTAAGGCCAAGAAGCTGAACAGAGTTTCTGAAAGACTCACAGGACACCAGGGTAAAAATGGAGCACAGACACTGTCCACTAAGGAAGGGGTGAGTTTTAATAATAATTATCCACCTTTACCCTATGAAATTAGATTTATGATATCTTATTGATGGGTGTGTAAACAGTGTAAAAGTTTTGAAAACTTTTAGGCAGCATCTTTTATGTCCAGGTTTATACAAGCTAGAGAAATGAATGGATGTGCCCACATGAGCAGTTGTACTAGAATGTACATGCCAGCTTTATTCATAACATCCAAAACCGGGAAACAATCCAAGTGTATATGAATAGAGAATAGAGGGATACACAATGCCATATTCATAAGATGAAATATTTTTCAGAATTTTTTTAAAAAGGGAAGCTAACACCAATGAATCTCAAACAGCCAGCAGATGGAGAGAGGAGGTCTGAGATGGCTGGCTTAGGGAGGGACATGATGCACGGAGGAACTCAAAGGCAATGGCACTATTATCCTTTTTAAATAAAACAACATAGGTGCATCCCGAAAACTGGTTATTGTCTCACTAATTAGAAAGGTATGGATAAGAAACCCAGAAGGCTGGTCAATCTTGAAGCTCTGAAAGGTCAGAGCCAACCACTCCCTATCTAATTGAAATTAAGGTAGCTGAAGCAACTTCTCCACCAAATAATCATGTAAATCCTTACTAATAAGATAATCTGCCTATTACTATCCCAAACCTGAATAAAAGGGATGGCAAGGCCAAAGCAAAGCATAGTCCTCCCACTAAAGTTGGGCTTCTGCCTGGCCCCCATTTCCCAAATTAATATTTTTCTAGTCTCCTTCATTTGTGTGCGGCCTTTTTCAGAACTCAAACCCTGAATCAGAACCCTGAATCACGCGGGACATGAAAGGGGTTCCCACAGGTGCACAGGTATATGACATGTAAAGTTTATTGCTTTACATGAATGCTAGAAATGTTCTTTGTATATAATGAATATTTGAAAATATCGAAAACACTGGTCACACTAGTTGATTTCAAACAAGTTTGTGTTGAAGTCAATTTTAAAAGGTTATATTGTAGCTTATAAAAAGATCCTTGTCTGACATCAGCACCAATATTCTTAATCATGTATGAAAAGAGAACCCCTTACCTGGCTCCACACTGACACCTCCAGACCTATGATATCATCCAGCAACTTCAGCATTTCTTGGAACTGACTATCCTGGTACTCAAAGCGCTCCCCAAAGGTGATGGAGCAAATAATGTTGGAAACTGCATTGTTGATCTTGAAGTGAGGGTTAAAAGGCTGTCCTGGAGGTGGAAGAAAAGGTGGATCCTTCAGTTTGGTTTGTCTCTGTTTCTACTGAGAGTCTATATGACATATGTCATATGACATACCAAGCACTGAAATACATCTGAGATTCTAGCCATAGCATCCTACCCGGGATCTGACAGCTGTGCTTATTCAATGCCTGGAAAGTCAAATTGCTGACCAGTGTTTAAAATCAGTAATGTTGAACTGACGTACATATTACCAGCTACACAACAGGGAAAGAAGGGTTTTAATATTTTGAGGCATGCAACCTATTTTGCAAGGAGAGGCAAAACATTTTACAATGCATGGGAGTGTTCTATGTTTTCTGCAGAGAGGAGGAGAAGGAGGAGAAGGAGGAGGAGCAGAAGGAGGATGAGGGGAGAAGGAGGAGGAGGAAGAGGAGGAGGAGGGGAAGAAGGAGAAAGGCAATGGGGAGGGGAAGAAAGAGAAAGGGAAGGGGGAGGGGAAGGGGAAGAGGAAGGGGGAGGAGTAGTTAGGAAAAAAATTCAGACAAGTGAAATGAGGAAGTAGGAGCTGACATTTCACCAGAGCCCCCATTGCCAGGAATAATCTAAGGCAGTGTTTCCCAAAGTGTGGTACGTGTACCCCCAGGGATGTGGGAAGAGTTTAGTGGGGGTACGCATTGCACCGGAGTTTGGTGGGGATATGCACTGCACCTTGCTTAGCTGCACCTAATTCTATGTTCTCATGAGCCACGTCAAGACAGTCTTGTGAGGCGTGAGATGGTCCGGTGTGCAAATAAATGTTATTTTTAATATAACTTGTATTTATATTTTATTATGAATAATTTTATTTTTCGTTTATTATTTTTTGTGTATGTCCAAAAAAAAAGTAAATATATTTTGATTGTTATTAAAATACATCCTTTTTTTTTTTGACAAGGGGTACTCAGCATTACAAAAATTATAGAAGGGGTACACAAATGTCAAAAGTTTGGGAAACACTGATCTAAGGGAAAGAGTAAATGGCTGGAGGCTCCTGTGTGGTCCTGGGTGTCATAAAAACAACAACAACAACAACAACAACAACAACAACAACAACTCTCACTCTCAACCAAAGGCAGAGTCAGAATTTGACACCACAATGTTTGGAGACAATCCCCCACCCCCCACATCCTTGGAAACAAAATTCTAATAACTTAACTGACCAGGAGCACAACTCCCTCTCAAGTTGACCCACATCCACCCTGACAGACAAGTGCTATACTTCTCGCTTCTTTCATAGTGGTGCCCCTGCCCTGGCCTCTTTCTTTTCCTCTACTTGAATAACTTGCTTTATTCTCAAAAAGAAAAAAAAAATCAGTAATACCTTTGTGTTTTCTTAATCCTCACCAGAGGATACTTTTTCTGTTGCTTTTGAGAGAGAGTGGAAGGAAGGGGGAAGGGAGAGAGAGAGAGAGAGAGATCTATGTCAGACACACGCATCAACTGGTTGCCTCTTGCATGTGCCCTGAACAGGGAGCAGGGAATGAACCCACACCCAGGCATGTGCCCTTGACAGAGAATCAAATTCAGGATCCTTTGGTGCATGGGCCGATGCTCTAACCATTTAGAAACATTGACCAGGGCATAATCAGTAATGTCTTTAATGCCAGTCTTCTTTTGCTAAGTAACACTAGAGCTCTATGAGCACAGGGCCATGGTTAGTTGTTCAGTTTTATCCTTAGTGCCCAACACACAGCCGGGCACAGGACAGGCATGTAAGTACTAACTACTGGTAATATTGTTCAGTGAGTGAATGAGCCACAGTCTCCTGCACCTGACCTAGGAAATATACCCACCATTCTCCTCTTCTATCGCCTGGTTGAGATGGTAGGCCTCCTCCTGCATGCGTTCCTCTAAGCTCTTCTTTCCTAAACCAAAGTTCCTCAGTGTTGTCAGGGTGAACCTTCTCTGCTCCTTCCATTCCTGGCCATTGGACATGATCAAGCCTGAATGAAAGAAAGCCAACAATGGGTTCAGGGACTTGTATCAGATGGCAGAAGGGAAAAGGGCATTAGGCAGGGGAAATTGTTCAGAAGAGTCCCCCCAGAACAATGAATACAATTGCCAACATGTAATGATGGTTTGCAATGCCAGGCACATTCGCATTTTTTATGCATTATGTAATTTAGTACTTATAGGAACTCTGAGGTAGATACATTTATCACCCCCTGTCCCACTTTTGCTGATGAGAAAACTGAGGCACAGGGATAAAGTAATGTGTGCAAGGTCAGCTGAACAGGCATTCAAGTTCGCATCCCTGAGTGCCCAGCCACATAGGTTGATTTATGTATTTATGTATTTATGTATTTATGTTACACTACATACTAAGAATGCAGCCCCAGGGAAGAAAACCCAGGTTTGTAAAGAGGCAAGGTATTGCTGGACCTTAACAGATGAGGAAATGACTGAAGAAAGCAGAGGAGTGGATAACATGTGCAGGCAAAGGAAAAGACAACATCTGGTTGTGTTGCACAGACCATCCTTTCTTTCATAACACAGGTAAGGCCACGCTCCTGTCACCTCTTCACTTCCAGAGCATGCTTCAACTCCATTTCACACCTGGCTCTGGCCTCCACCATCTCCATGAAATGGCCTTCCTTGCTGGCAGCTCCAGGGATGCTTTGCAACCTCACCTTCCTTGGTCTTTCAGCAGCACCTGACCCTTTCTTCCTGAAACTCTCTCCTCCTGGGGTGCTCAGGGCACTGCACTCTCCAGAATTGTCCCCTAATCTCTGAAAGCAGAGAACTTCCTATATCTCTGGCTAGTTTATCTCCTACCAAATCCTCAAATGCAGGAGTTCTTCAAGGTAAAGTCTTCTGTTCGTACCCTTACTCCATTCATGGGACATCTCACTACACCTACAATTTTAAGTAACATCTATCGACAGAGACTCTATATTTCTGTTCCTTGAGTTCCAGACACAGATATACAGGTGTCTGCTTGACTTTACCATCGTAGCATTTCAATCTCAGCCTATCCGTGATGAAATGTATGCCTTTCTCCACGCAACTCCCCACCTACGCCTAACCAGACACCCTGTCCTCCAAATGTTTCTTCTTTCCATCTATCCACTCATTTGGGGGTCTGCCTCACACATCAGTCTCCCTCTAGTGTCCCTCCCTCTGGTTCATCATTCTTACTGGATTACCTCCTGGATACCTTAAATCCATGTATTTTTCTCTACCACTGTCCCATTTTCACCCACTGTCCTTTCTTGCCACCTCTCTAGTCCAAGCAACCACTTTCTCTAACCTAAAATGTTGCACCAGTCTCTTGCTTCCTTCATTTTACTCTCTACATTGCAGCCCAAATAAGGTTTTTAAAATGTAAATATGATGATTCCTTTCTCAATGATTCAAGAGCTTCATTGTTATTAAGATAAAAACCAACATACTTATTGAGAACTTGAATAAATGATTCTAGACCAAGCTCAGCAGCTTCATCCCCATTTAATTATTTCATTGAATCCTGGCCACTTTTTCATTCACCTCAGGGATTTTTTTAATATTCTAAGTCCCTATGCCTGATTGCTTCTTCACTTTATTAAATCACTTGTCATTTACTTAGTTTTTCCTGACTCTCACTACTGGATTAGATATCCCTAGTAAGTGCATTTGCCCTCGTCTACATAAAGGCTCTAAATTATTACAGAGAGGTGAAAGTCTTTCTCTTGGAATAGAATTTGACTTACGTAAGGACATGGATTTTATCTGTTCTACTTACTGTTCTATCACTGGTGTCTGGCACTGTGCTTCACCTTGCAGATAATAAATCGAGTAACTGGATGGAGAATGAAGCAGTAAACTCTTTCAAAGAGGACTTGGGGAGCACTTGAAAAATATGGTGCTCTGGTAGAGCAACACATTTTGTTTAGATTTTTAAATGCTTCACTTTATTTAATGATCATTTAAACTATTCGCGCCAATCTCTTTTAACATAGACTGGAAGGCTTGTGTTGATGACTGTGGACACCCTAATGATAAAGCATAAGGAACTAGAGGTAAGAAGAAGAAATCTCAAAAATGCAGCAGAAGGAAGCAGAGGCACAGAAAGAGCGAATGTATTGCTGCCCCCTCTGTTCTCATGGAATGAAGGGTTAAGTGTTTATGAAAGCATCCAGAGTGAGTAAAAGCACACTGGAGATGCTTCCCCCCTCCCCCCCCCCCAATTCCCTTTGTTAGGACTGGCCCTGCTTGATCCTCTGAGAAAGTGCCTTCACGGGGAAATGTGAGCATCGAGCTTTCTTTAAAGGCAGGAGTTCTATAATGGGCTTGGTCTCTGGGGAGTGCTGGAGGATTATAGTTACAGAGGCGCTGCTGACAAGCCTTAAAAATATTAAGACATCCACATCTTACATTGGTCAAGAAGCTTACCGTTTGTCTTAAAGATCTGTTTTCGAACAGGGAGCATGGGGCGGTCCAAAAAGTTGTGACCCTGGTGGACGAGGGCTTCTTTGATGAAGGGCAATCCAGTTATAAGAACTGAAGACCAGGCACCAAACTCCATGCTAAAAAGGTTCCCGTATTGTTTTACATACTGAAAAGGAAATAGTCACAGTTGAGCTCGCCCATCTCTGTGTCCAGGAAAAGAAGGGGTATGGAGCTGGGGGCTTGCACTGAGGGCCCAGGTGTATGCTCTGAGTCTCTGCTCCTCTCAACCAGACCTGGATGCAAATCACTGCAGGGCGTGGACATACATTGTAAAACATTAATTCACAGAGTGAGCTGATAAGAATATCTACCCCTGTCCTGAAATGAGTTATGAAGATATCTCTTCAATACAATGGACAAGGTCTCTAACCTCATGCATCTTAGAGCCTAATAAAGGGAGAGAATTCAGTACATGTGACTCACCAAGATGGCTGAGACCCATGTAGTGCACACCTGGTGTAGCAAGCTCGGACTTTTTAAATTTGTTTCATTTTCAAATGTATTTTTTTTATTGTTGATAAGCATGGACTTTTTAGTAAATCATCATTTACACAAAAGACAACACTTCCTTTTTCAACACATGCGAGAAGACAGAAAATTCCTTACCAGAATGGGGCCAGGTGTGAGCAAAGCCCTTTGGCTCTGGAACTGTGTGTGAACCTTAGCTCTCTGGTCACCAGCTCTGGGCTCCTGAGAAAAGTGTCTCACCTTTTGGAGCCTCTGAGCCCCAGCTATGAAAGCGAGAGAATGACCCCTCCCTCAAAGGGCGCTGCTAGGGAGAAGGAGGGCAGCAATATGAAAGGCACTGTGTTTTCTGGTACCTGGCATAGGGCCACTGGTGTCCTGGAGGAGGAAGGCACCCTGTGTGCAGAAAGATGTGCATGTGCGCTCCTGGCGGTGGTGTGGACCGGAGTGAAGAGATGTGATGTAGGAAAAAGATGTGATGGAGGATGGCACCTCTGGTTGCAGAGGCCACTCTCACTGGGTACGATGGTGAGCACCTTTCACCTTTTATGTTATTTAATCTCACAAGTGCTCCAGGGTCATAATGAATTTCAGGAAAGGAAGATGAGTGGGAGCTGAAGGAATGCAGCCAAGGTAAGGAAGTTATGGAGTGGCGGAGGGAATTTCTCAGGCATTGTGTAAGATTCGAGGACAAGACCCTGAGGTGGCTCTAGGGCCTTCGAGTTTAGTGGAGACCTCAGATTGAAGTGGGGACCTCAGAGTGTAGTGGGGACCTCAAAGTATAGTGGGGACCTCAGATTGAAGTGGGGACCTCAGAGTGTATTGGTGACCTCAGAGTGCAGTGGGGACCTCAGAGTGTAGTGGGGACCTGAGAGTGTATTGGGGACCTCAGAGTACAGTGGGGACCTCAGAGTGTAGTGGGGACCTCAGAGTGTATTGGGGACCTCAGGGTGCAGTGGAGACCTCAGAGTGTAGTGGGGACCTCAGAGTGTATTGGGGACCTCAGAGTGCAGTGGGGACCTCAGAGTGTATTGTTGACCTCAGAGTGCAGTGGGGACCTCAGAGTGTATTGGGGACCTCAGAGTGCAGTGGGGACCTCAGAGTGCAGTGGGGACCTCAGAGTGTATTGGGGACCTCAGAGTGCATTGGGGACCTCAGAGTGCAGTGGGGGCCTCAGAGTGTAGTGGGGGCCTCAGAGTGTATTGGGGACCTCAGAGTGCAGTGGGGGCCTCAGAGTGTAGTGGGTGCGAGAGAGTGAAAGTGAGAGGATGGCAAAATGAGTGAAGGGGCTTAAAGGTACAAACTTGCAGCTGTAAAGCAGTAGGTCCTGGGATGTAAAGCACAGAATCCTGACTGAAGTTAATAACACTGTAGTGCATATTTGAACACTGCTAAGAGTACAACTTAAAAGTTCACATCACAAGAAAAAAATGTTGTAGCTAACCCGTGGTGACAGATACTAACTAGACTTATTGTGGTGATCATTCCTAGGTGTATAGAAATATGGAATCACTAGGTTGTACACCTGACACTAATGCCATGTACTATGTCAATTATACCTCAGTTTTAAAAAATGTGGTGTGATGACAGAATACTGTTAGGTTGAGGCAGGGGGTGTAGCCCAGAGCAGATGCAAGCATCTGCAGGATGGATGGTGACAAAGATAACTGGCTAGCTGGAGCCTTCCTAGACCCCTGGCCCGAGGCAGGAATTCCACACCTCTCATGCCCTCCTCCCTCCCCTCCCTAAGCCGTATAAAAGAAATACCTATGCTGCTTTTGGGCGAGAACTTCCCTGGCCCAACCTCGGACCTGGATTCCGTGTCTTGCTTCTGCGCCGCCTACCTCTCAGCTGGGATCTTACAAACCTCTCCGTCGGGACCTTACAACCTTTCAAATACTACATAGCTATTGAAGTAGATGAACTAAAGCTTCTTGTATGCAAGCTGATAAGATCTACTCTTAGCAACTTTCATATATGTACTACAGCGTTATTTACTCGAGTTCTGCGCTGTGCTTCACACCCCGATGTTCCCCCCATGGTCCTGCCCTCAGGTCAGGGTCAGGACTCCACCCAGCACCAGTGCCTGCTCCTACCTTCTGAATGGCCAGATGCGGCTCCTTATAGGTCATTTGGAAGAAGTTCCCAAAGATGGGCAGACGCGGCGGCCCCGGAGGGTAGTTCTTGGGGATCCGGTTTCTGAAGAAATTGGCAAGGAGCAGGAAGACGACTGCTCCCAGCAGGAGAGAGGTGGGATCGAGCACTCTCCAGATGGCCGCCGCTAGGGAGCCCATCGTGGGGAGAGCCTGGCTCTGAGGTCCTCTGGCTGCAAGGCGCTTGGAGCAGGTGTCCTCCTGCAGCCTGTCTGTCACAGCAATCCCAGCACTGCCAACCCCCCTGCCCTCCCCCACTGAGCCGCGCCCTTCCCTGCTGGCCTGGCCCGCCTTCCGAACTTTGTCCCTGCACTGTGTCCCTGGGCCTGGTGAATCACCTCCTTCCTCCTCCATTCGCCCCGCCCTCAGCCTGCCCCCAGCCAGCCTGCCCTGGCCAGATGCCAGGATCGCGCTGGATTTCAAGGGAGAACCCAGGACGATCTTGGAAAGTCTTAGACTGTTGGGGTTCTTGGGTTTAAGTTTTCAGTGCAATTCAGAAACATCACAGACTTTGAGCCTCCGTGTTTTTCTCTTTCCTTTTTTTATTTTTTATTTTATTTTATTTTCTTCTTTTCTTTACAATCTCTTTTTAAAAAAATTATTGATTATGTTATTACATAATTGTCCTCAACCCCCCATTCCCATCCAAACCCCTCCCCATATATGCCCCCACCCCCTGTTGTCCATGGCCACTGGCTGGGCCCATATGCATGCGCACAAATCCTTTGGTTGATCTCTCCCTCTTACCCTCATCCTCCCCTACTTTCGCCCTGAGGTTTGAGAGTCTGATCATTGCTTCTCTTTCTCTGGGTCTGTTTTTGTTCATCAGTTTATGTTCATTATTTCCTCTAGATGTGTGAGATCATGTGATCCAAGAAATATCCCTGTAAGAACCGAAACTGAGACAAGCCATAACGGTTATGCTGAGAGGCCAATGAATCAATCTGTAGTGAGTTCCTTTCTGGGCCAGTAGTTCTTTTGAGTCCCAATTTCAATGTCAAACAGTTCCTTATGTGTACACGTCAGCCATGATATTTCAGATCTGGTTGGTAGACAAAAATTGGTAATGCAGGTCCAACCGTCTTTGGTTCCAATCATTTCTCTTTTCTCTCTTTTTTTAATCCTCACCAGAGGACAAGGGAGGGCATGCTTAGGGAGAGACAAGGATATGAAAGAGAGAAGGAGGAGAGAGAGAGAAGCATCTATTGAGAGAAGCACTTTGCATAAGGTTCCCCAACCTGAGATCAAACCTGAAACCCAGGTTTGTGCCCTGACTGGCAATCTTTCAGAGCACAGATGACACTCAACCAACTGAGCCACTCCCTCGTGGTTTTCAGTCACAATCAGGTTCTCACCCAAGGATCAAGCATATGAACCCTGCTTGGCAACCAGTCAGGCCAACAGAAGCACCTCATATTTCTTGGACACTTACTATATGCCAGGCAGCACACTTACCTCTATGGACATTGCTTCCTGCTGACAAAAGATTGATGCTCTTCTTTCATCAAAGAGACAGACAGAAGTACCAAATATGAGGCGAATAAATGAATCCACTGGTTTGTAAAGCATCTAAAGGTGGTCCTATATGTGTAATTGTTTTGAAGATTAAAAAGTGTTATATCAAAGCTCCTAGCTGGGGTATGTATATACTAGAAACTAATATAATAAAGTATGTCAACTGAAATTGGGGAGAGGGGGGAAGGGTTTAAAAAATAAAAATAAAAGTCTTGAAAGAAACAAATAAAAAGCTCCTAGCACTGACCCTAGCCCTTGAATAGGTGATTACCTCTGAAACAAGGTCTATTTCCAAGGTCCAGAGGGAGAGACTAGGCAGCTTTGCTTTTGTCCTTCCAGTGGACATCGTCCTGTTTCCTCCAGTTGTCAGGCATCCATGAAGTGGTGAGACTATTTACATAACTGTAATTTTAAACGAATTATCATAGAACTGCTTTTAAAAACCCCTCGGCATTATGTGTTTGAGATCTTTACAGGTTGATACCTGGGGCTTTATAGTTCATTCATTCTAACAGCTATGTTTTATTCTGTCATTGCACCACAGCTTATTAAACTGAGGTGTAACTGACATAGAACATTTTATTGGTTTCAGGTGTACAACATAATGATTCCATATGCGTGTACATTTGGGGGATGATCACCACAGATAGTTACAATTTTTTTCTTGTGATGCGAACTTTAAAGATCTACTCTCTTAGCAACCATCAAATATGCAATGCAGTGTTATTAATGATAGTCATGACGCTGTGCTTTACATTGCCAGGACTGACTTATTTGGTATCTGTGAGTTTGTACCTTTGACCCCCTTCACTTATTTTGCCAACCTCTGAACTCCTGCCACTGGAAACTAACAATCTGTTCACTGTATCCATGAGACTCTGTGTGTGTGTGTGTGTGTGTGTGTGTGTGTGTGTGTGTGTATGTGTGTGTATGTTTTAAAGACTCTACCCATGAGATCACATCATTTGTCTCTCACTGTCTGATGTATTTCACTTAGCATAATGCCCTGAAGGGACACCCCTGTTATCACAAAAGGCAAGATTTCATTCTTTTTTTTTTATGGCTGAATAATATTCCATTATATATAGTTTCTTTGTTCACTTATTCACCAATGGACATTTATGTTGTTTCCATTTCTTGGTTATTATAATAATGCTGCAAAGAACATGGGAGTATGTGTCTTTTCAAGTCAGTGCTTTTATTTTATTCAAATAAATACCCAGAAATGAAATTGCTGGGTCATGTGCTAGTTCTATTTTTACACCACAATTTACCCATTTCCATGTCAACTAAAATTTATATTAGTTATCTCCCTCCTTCCATTTATAGCTGTGTGTTTTGTAATATAGTACAGCATTAAAATAGTACTGAAGGTGAAAGCTTGTGCCATGGACTTGGATGGATGATGTCATGTTTAGATTAGATTATCTCTATTGACTTCTCTTAGACTTTGTGTAAACAAAGTGCTAGACTTTACCTGAAAGTTGAAAACAGTAAAGGTTTAGAGAGATTGGAAAAAAAACTGATTTAAACTTCTATAAGAAGAAAAACTGAGACCACTTATTGGAAAACAAAGATGAAGCCTCACCTTCCAATGTGCTTCCTCATTAGCTCTTTCCGAAGTAAGGTTTTAAAGTAGTGTCTCTCATACTGACTTCAGGATCTCCAAGGAGGTGCAAAGTCAGTCACTGCCTGGGGCTACTCAACAGGAGCTATATAGAGATCTGCAGATTCCTCCTCTCTTTGTATTAGGTTTGGAAGTATCCAGACTGGAAGTGCCCAGATGAGGCCCAGCCGTGAAGCAAGGCAAGCTGGTACTGGTGCTGGCCTTGGGCCTTCTTTTGACAGTCTTGGGGCTCTCTGACCCAGCTGTAAGCTTGTTCAATGACAAGTTTTAGACTGAGAAAGTACAGGCTGTTCATATGCAAAAGCCATTGCATACAGCCTGGGTAGGGTTGTAAATTGGGTAGAAAGGGGTCTCTGGGAATCTCCAGGGTGGAGCAAATAATAATAGCTGCCAGTAAGCCCTACACTAGGGAGGTCCCAGCACAGGAACAATGAACATAGCGAGCAACTCCATCTTGAAGAAAGCCGCCCGGTATTCCTGCTCTGATGCCAGACAGTCCAGTTTCCCCCTATATGTGTCTGGGTCATTGATATGAAAGAGACACATTGATTGGTCCTGCATGCTGACCAGGCCCCTGGGCCGGGGAGGAGCCCACAACTGAGGTATGTGCCCTTGACTGGAATTGAACCTAGGACCCTTTGGTCCACAGGCCAATGCTCTATCCACTGAGCCAAATCAGCTAGGGTCTCATAACCACACTTTAAAATAGATACTGTTGTGAACTTCATTTCAAAAATGAAAAAGGTAAAATATCTAATTTTTGACAATTAAGTAAAACTAGGTTAATGTTTTGACTGTGGACAATAGCATTACTTGTTGAGATGGGGAAAACTTAGGGAAGAAAAGATTTGAGTAGGAAAATATGACTCCCTTGGCCCTGTTAAATTTGATGCATTTATTAGATATCCAAATGGACATATCAAGTTGACAGTTGAATGGTCTGATTTGATGTTCTGGGCAAAAGTATGTTTAAGTGATGAGTCTGGGTGATATCACTTAGGAAGAGTATCCCTGAAGAGATAAAGAATGCCAGCACTTGCTGAAACCGGTTTGGCTCAGCAGTAGAGCGTCGGTCTGCGGACTGAAGGGTCCCAGGTTCGATTCCGGTCAAGGGCATGTACATCTGTTGTGGGCACATCCCCAGTGGGGGGTGTGCAGGAGGCAGCTGGCCAATGTTTCTCTCTCATCGACATTTATAGCTCTCTATCTCTCTCCCTTCCTCTCTGGAAAATATCAATAAAATATATTTAAAAAAAAGAATGCCAGCACTTAGGGGTAGAAGAGAAAAAAAGCCCATAAGAATCCACTAAGATCAGACTAATGGAGAAGCAGAGAGAAAGCTTTTGGTAACTATTGGTAGGCTGAGAGACTGCAAGGGCAGAGTGGTTAGCAAATATATATAGGCATTGAGATAGGTCAAAAGAAAACAGGTATGGAGGAAGATAAATAGGAGGTTAGAACAATACCTAGATCAGCCAGTAGTTCTCAGTAGATGGCCCAAGAATAAACAAGTTGAGGAAAGTACATTCAGAAGTTAGAGTTTGGCAAGGAAACAGAATTTCAGCCAGTTTGGACAAGTACATGCCACAATTTCAGGTTAGCAAGAGAAGTTTGCAGGCTCTTGCAAAGGTGCTTCAAGAAAGATTGTCAGCTTATACAGGGGTAAGAGGAGATGAAGAAGAATCTGGCCTCTCAGAGAACAGAAGAGGAAAGATTTTCAAGAAAGAGGGAATGGTTAGTGCATTGAATTTATGGAAATAAAGTAATATAATAGTGCCATGATGCTTGGACTTCTCAATCTGGAAATCACTGATGTCAGAATATCCCAGCTGAGTGGTGGAAAGAGAGCCTGGTTGTGGTGGGCTGCAGGAATGAAAGCTGAGGAGTGGTGACAGCATTCAAAATGTAGCTGTAGATGTACATACATTTGTAATTATAGTCATCCTTTAAGATAAAAACTGTTGCTAAACCTTGCTATTTTCACTTAGCAAAATGTCCCAGCAATCATTTTATTTTTTATTTTATTTTTTAAGAGAGAGAAGAAGGGAAAGGGAGATAGAAAGTAATTGATTGGCTGTCTCCTGAACTTTCTTTTATCTGCCTGTGCCCCTCCTTGAAGTTTATTTTTATAATTTATAAAATGCATGAAATTGGTTTAAGCTACATAGTGTGCTGAATTTTGTGAAGCAGATGGTGTTTACAGGCTCTGTCAGGTTCTATATTGCCAGGCCCTATGGAATATTATTGGTGCAGTTTGAAAACTAAAAGAACAGATTAGAATTTGACCTGAGGAGTCCCAAGAACTATTTATAGAGATCCCAGAAAACACTGTTAATTTCTTAAAAAGTACAGAACAGCACCCAAGACTTATCCAGTTATTTGGAATGTTCAGTTGAAATCAGGTTCTGAGCTGAGCCAGAGACCTTTGGGATGGGATAGGTTGAGACTGCCCCCAGGTGGTCACAAGGTAAAATGACAGAAGCAAGCCAGCTCTTGGATGCTGGGAGAACTCTGCTGTATCTTTGTTTTCTTCTAACCACTATATCCCCTGATTAATAAGACTGGCTATGTCATGAGTTTTCTAGAGAGAATCCAATGTTTAAACTGATCACTGGACAAAATTTTCTTAGCGAGTATGGCATTCTTAGCTCTTTGTAACATGGGCCTAGCTATCCTTTCCATCATTCTTCTGTGCACATGCCTCACTTTGGCTCCTGCAGGGAGGATCCCTTGGCCTGGAATGCTGTTGCCTCCCTTTCTTGCAGAATAAATTCCCCAAATCTTTGAAAGCCTAGCTAAAAATGTTGGTGTGGCCCTGGTCCCTGCCCAGAAAAGCCTGAGTTATTTTGGGAGAAAAGGAATGCTCCTTTTGACTAGACTCTCTGACTGTGCAACCCTCTAGCAAACTGGTACCCATTGCTTTAAAATATTCTGACATGCATTTCATCCCAGGAGTTTGAAACAATAGAAAACAACTAGTGTAGGCAGTTCTCCTTCTCTCCCCCACACCACTATGTCTTCTGAAATATCCTCTTAAATGGTTTCCCTGCCTCCATTCTTTTTGTCCTTTTATCATTCTCCAAACAGTTGCCCAAATGATTTGTTCAAAAACAGACATTAATAGCCACCATTTTACATGAAACCCTTTGATAGCTTTCCCTTATTTGTGGAGCTGCCTTCAAAAACTTTGATCACGTACCTCTATTAGTAAATACTCTTCTGCATGCACCCCTCACATAGATTTATTTAGGTATTTATAAATCACAAACATGTCTCTCTACCAACATAACTTGTGTATGTTATAAAACACATAAAATAAAAATTAAAGGCTTAAAAATAAGAACAATATTTTTATTGACTGTGTAAAAAAACATATTCCATCAAATTATATTCTATAGTGAGAGTAATGGGATTGGATGTACGTGGTTATTTTTGAAAATCTGTTTGACAGTGTTTTAGTTTATTTGGATATTTCTTTTTTTCCCTAAATATATTTTATTGATTTTTACAGAGAGGAAGAGAGAGGAATATAGAGTTAGAAACATCAATGAGAGAGAATCACTGATCAGCTGCCTCCTACACACCCCCTACTGGGGATGTGCCCGCAACCAAGGTACATGCCCTTGACCGGAATTGAACCTGGGACCTTTCAATCCGCAGGCCAACGCTCTTATCCATTGAGCCAAACAGGTTTCGACTGGATATTTCTTTTTTATGGTTGTTGTAACAGTAATACCGTAATAGAAGTTCAAAAAACTGTTTATTATCCCAACAAAGTCTTGGGTAACCATTGGTACAAATGCAAATACACTTTGGAAACTACTGGATCCGAAATCTCCAAAGTGCCATTCAGGAGTCTTAGAAGCTTGACCCAACCTACTCTTCTACCTGGTCTCTGATCATTGTCTCCTATATGTCTGACTTCCTTGATCTCAGACCTACTGGACAACGTATGGGTCCATGGACGCACCATATGCTTTCACATGTTTTTGTCTTTGCACATACATATAAATGGAATGTCTTGACCTTCTTTGTCTGCTATGCATTTCTAGTCATTTTTTTAAAAAAATATGCATATAGAAGCCATTTGTCTCTAGCTTTTCTAAATTTCATCCCAAACCTCTAGAACCATTGCTTCTTCTTTTCGTGTTTGGAAGACATCTTTACATTTTCCCCAACTATAATACATATATATATATTTAATATATATATATATATATATATATATATATATATATATATATAATTTTTAACTTACTTATCCATTTCCTGAAGGACTTGAGGGAGGGAATGCCATTACGTATCATTAAGTCTACAGACTGTGTATGTCCCCCAGTAATTCCCAGTCACCCCAGTCAGGAGGGACAGGTCCTAATCTGTGGTGGGAGATCGTGGTCTTCTAGGACAGAAGCCTTTTTATTCTTCCTTTGCAGGATTTTTCTTAGTGGCCCCAGTTACCTGGGATAATTCTCCTTACCCTCCATTCTACCCTAGGAATGCTCTTATTGTCTGTGCTACCACTCAAAGGAAAAAGTGGAGGAATATCCCACAGACATTCTTGGATACCCAGGTTTCTTTCTTTTTTTTAACCTTCTCTATCACTGGCCTGATGATTTTTTTGGGGGGAGGCTGGAGATTAGGTAAGGGTGTGGAATGGTCCAACTGAAGAAACTGAACAGGAGAATCAAGACTTTCTAACAATTAGTAAATTACACCTTGGGCTGGATGTTCTGTTGTCAATTCCTTGTTGGTAGTACCCCATCCTAGGACTCTGAGAAGCCCATGGAGTTTCCAGTTAGAGCAGGCCAATGAGCAGCACTAACAGAAGAAGTGGAGGGTGGAGGGGAGGCTGTTGTCCTGGAGATGGCTGCAGCCACAAGCGCGAACAGAGAGGGAATTCTCAGAGCTTTTCCTACAAGCTCTTGGGACCATTTCTTTGCTCTTACAGGCTGACACAATTGGTGGGAGCTTCCCAGAGATTAACTGTCTACAGGCTCTTTAGAACCACCCACTTCAGTTCCTCAGGCCGAGTCTTTGATGTTGGCTTCCCTAGCAATTCCAGTGGGTAAGTCCTTTGCTCCTATGTTGAGCTCCTTTCACCTGGAATGCATGAAGTGGTTCCTGTTTTGCTAACCAAATCCTGCCACCTCTCATGGTACTGAGGTGTATAGAATGAATGAAATAGTTGTGCAGTTGACCAGCTGTAGCTGGTATCTAAATCATTCCAAAACATAGGGGCTCAGAACTGTTTCCATTTCATTGTTCATAATTCAGTGGGTCGTGACCTCAGACTCTCAGAACTCAGCAAGGAGGTGCATGTCAGTTCCAAGTGGAGCTTCCTGCAGGGACTAGATTGAAACAAATGGATTCAGGATGCTGACTGGCTGGTGGGACACCTTAGTTCTCCTTCCTATGACACCCCTCTCTCTCTCTCTCTCTCTCTCTCTCTCTCTCTCTCTCTCTCTCTCTCTCTCTCTCTCTCTCTCTCTCTCTATCTCCTACCACTCAATAGGCTAGTTTGAACATCTTTCCATGATGCCTAGCTTCCAGGAGGCTGAGAGCAGAAGCTACAAGGCTGCTTAAGCTATTATTGCCATAGCATCACTTTTGCCACATTCTGTTGGTCAAAACAAGTAACCTGCCTAAATTGAAAGGAGGGGAACCAGAGTCCTCCTTATGAAGGAGTGGCGAAATCACTTTATAAGGAGTGTGGGAGGGAATGCTGCAGCCACTTTTGAAAGCAAATCCGCAGCAGCTGAAGAAAGTGAAGCACTGAGAGGTTAAATAATTTTCCCAAGCTCATTCAAGGGTTCAGTGGCAGGCCCAAGATTGAACTCTGATCAATTTGACTTCCAGGTCCATGTTCTTTGCCACTCCACTCCACTGTCTGTCTGTTTTACTCACCATTGGATGCCCAATACAAAGTTCAAAAAGGATTATAGTGACTGAACTGATTTGGTGCCCTCAGCCAAGCCAGCCCTGGTCCCTAATGAGATTGTGGTTCAGACAGAGTGAATGACAGTGGTGTATAATGACATGTTCTGGGGCTGCCTTTGCCCCAGGGAAAAGCAGGAGGCTTTATCTATCAGAAGGGCTACCCATGAGCCAATAAGCTGAATAATCTCAAGTGAAGCCATAATGAACCTCAAGTCAGAGGGGCCTACCGGTTGCCAATTCTCTTTGCATATGGTGCTCTTTTTTTTTGCTAAACTTCCCTAGAGCTCCTTTGCTAATTTAACTTTCCTTAATAATCAGCAGATGGCTTCTGTCTGGGCAATCATCAGCTGGTGCTTAGCGATGGCAGATTCAAGAGGAGGCATGGGACTTGTTAGGGGTGGGGAATCCAGATGCCAATGTGCACAATGCCAGGTGAAGTTATAGGCATTTTCTAATTGATGTTGGGGGCAGTGAGGACAGCTGAGAGGGGCATTAGGACATACCCTTCCTGGAAGGGGGAGGCTGCTGCTTGGGGAGGCAGGCAGAACCAGAGAAGGCAATGACAATGGAAATTAGTAACAGCTCCAGAAGAGAGATAGGCTCTTTTCTGAGTACTCATTACCTAGTAGTGTGTCCTATGCATACAGGCACACAATCAACATACAGGAAGTATAAACTGGTGCCCACCATTTACTCACCTATCCATCCATTCAACAAATATGTGTTGAGGCCCTAATTGTACACCAGGCCCCACAGAGCTGAGGTAATTACACAAATCAGCTTCCCTCTGGCATTGGTTGAGGATAATCCCAGAAGGAGTTGATTTCCCAACACTTTCCAGATGCAGACAGTGGTAGCGAGAAGTACTCTGGGTACTCAGAAAGGTTCAAAGCACTGATTGTGTCTGATATGTAGGAACTTTTTCAGTATTTTGACCATTGTATATCCAGAGACTAGATACATGCTTGGAAATTAATAGGAGCTCAATAAATATTTTTGAATGAATACTCAACCAAACTGCCAATCAATACTAAAAGCAGATTTGAGAAAGGTGCCATGGCAATTCAATGGGGGAAATAAGTGTTTTCAATGAACAATGCAGGAACAACTGGATATCCATATGCAAAAAGATGAATTTTGGACCTTGACCTCACACCCTTTACAATAATGAATTGAAAAACAGCTCCAATGAGTAAGAACTGATGAGACACTATCTTTTTTTTTTTTTTTTTTTTAACGTTCCAACATTTTTTTGTGTGTGTGTGTTTCATTTTTATCCAGGACATTTTGTTTTTGAGTAGCTTTATCCTATACTAGAGGCCCAGTGCACAAAATTCGTGCACAGGGGCGGGGTGTCCCTCAGCCCAGCCTGATTGAGCCTAACTGCTCCCCTGCCCACCTGATTGCCCTCAACTGCCCTCCCCTGCCAGCCAGGTCACTCCTAACTGTGCTCCCCTGCTAGTCCAATCACCCCTAACTACCCTCTCTTGCAGGCCTGATCCCCCAACTGCCTCCCCTACAGGCCTGGTCCCCCCCTCAACTGCCCTCCCCTACAGAACTGGGTCCCCCCAACTGCCCTCCCCTACAGGCCTGATTCCCCCCAATTGCCCTCCTTTACATGCCTGATCCCTCCCAACTGCCCTTCCCTGATGGCCTGATCACTCTCAACTGTCCTCCCCTGCTGGCCATCTTGTGGTGGCCATCTTGTGTCCACATGGGGGTGGCCATCTTGTGTGTTGGAGCGATGGTCAATTTGCATATTACCTCTTTATTAGACAGTCCCAGATTGTGAGAAAGATGTTAGACTGCTGGCAGTCAGACATCCCCCAAGGGGTCTCAGATTGGATAGGGTTCAGGCTGGGCTGAGGGACAATACCCCCAATTCCCCCATCCCCAGTGCATGAATTTTGTGCAACAGGCCTTTAGCTAAGCTATAATTCACATACCTATATATGTATAATCTCACACTGAGATTTATAATTTACCATTTGAAAGCATATAATTTCATAGTTTTGGATATTACATTATTAAACTTTTTTAGTTGTAAAATGTATATAACATAAAATCTTCCATTTTAACCATTTTAAGTATACAATTCAGTGGCATTAATTTCATTCACAATGTTTTACAACCATCACCAATATCTAATATGAAAAGTTAGTCATTACCCTCACAGAAACTCTATATTCATTCAATAATAATCATCCATCCCTCTTCTACTTAGTTCTTAGTAATGTGTAACCTACCTACTATGTTAACATTTGCCTGTTCTAGATGTTTTATTTAAGGGGAATCATGCATTTGTCATTTTATATCTGTTTTTTTTCATTAGCATAGTGTTTTCAAGGTTCATCTAGAATGAGCATGTATTAGAACGACATTGCTTTTTAAGAGTAAATTATATTTTATTGTATTTATCTACATTTTATTTATCTACTCATCCATAGATAGACATTTGCATTTTGTCTACCTTTTGGCTATTGTGTGTAATGCTGCTGTGAACAGTAGTGTACAAGAACCTGTTTGAGTTCCTGCTTTCAATTAAGACACCTTCTTGATATCAAGATACATGAAATTGGGAGTGAAGGGACCTCAAGTCTGGCTTTTAAATTTTTATTAGAACACTTCCTTTTAAATTAGAATACATGTAGATGTTCAGGATTTTACATAAGATTTCACATGAAAATAAATAGATAAAAGTTGTATTCTATCAGTACAAATATATTTTACAAGTTCAAATTCATAATGCAAAACAATGACCATAATGTATGCTATTTTAATATGTATGAAATAAACAAAAGACTACTGATGACAGTTTATACCTATTTGGCACATTAATATACCTCTTTCTGAAATCACAAGACTACCCTCCTAATTTTTTCCAGGTGCTGAGAGATTTAGTCTCTGATTAACTAATGGCAAGAAATAAAACTCACTTGAGATGCCTAAAGCAAAATGTATACAACTATATAGGAAGGTAAAAGGAATCTTCAGATTAGATAGAGAATAGGGCCTGGAGGTTACACAGCCAGATTAATATGTAGTCATCCTTCTGGAATACCTTTCATTGCAACCTCACTTCTATCAGCTCTGGCAGTACTACTAACTTCTAGAATGTCTGGCATTGATGTCCATAGAAGTTCATCATTACCACTGTTTGCCTCCTACCCACTCCAGGAATGGATTAACTAGTGTCTGCTTCCTCACATTTTATGTTGTGAATGAAAGTCTTGCCAAGGCTGAGACTATGGGTAGAGCCTAGGTCATGTGCCTGTATCCTAGTTGCAAGAGATACTAGAAAATAGAGTTCTGGCTTCTACTTTGGGGAGATAGCTTGCATAATTCAAGGAGTGCCTCAAATATAGAAAATAAATCCAGAATTTGTGGATTCTTTCCTGAATTCTTTCCTCTGGAAAATGTGGATAACTATTCCATATATGAATTTACCTAAAGGGATCTTGATTAATTCAGCAAAATTTGAGTGATTGTCAAGATTGTAAAGTGATTGATTGCCTTTTATTTTGAATCCTATGGGAAACAAAGGTGGGCTTTCAGTAGATAAATTACAGGATTTGGCTTCATTTTAAGGAATAACTCTTCATGGGATATGAAAAGAATATTTGTATTAGGGCACAATTAAAGCCTAGTTCAGTTAGTCTATTTTAATCAGCTAGGTGAAAGATGATAATTTAGGCCCATATGATATTTAGAAAGTCACAAGAATAGGAAAAATTGAGGGTATATTTTGAGATAAGAGTTTGTAAGATTTGCTGATAGCATGAACACTGAGTGTATGAAAAATAGAGATGCCAACAATTATGCTTAGGTTTTGGCTTGATCAACTGATATGCCATTTTCTAAAAGAGGGTGGATCAAGTTTGGAGTGATGATGTGTGGGGAATTAGGATTCATTTTTGGAACTGTTAAATTGGAGATAACTCAGACATTGAAGATATTGAGGCATTAGATGCCTGCAGCTCAGAGGAGAGGACCAGGCTAGAAATATAAATTGGGAAGCATTGGATGTAATTGGTATATAAAGGCATAGATTAAATGAAATAAACTAGAGAGTGTGTGTAGATGGACAAGAGCAGACTTCAGAGGGCTGAACCCTGGGCTACTCTCTGTGCCATTAATAGAAGAAGAGAATTATGTTTATGAGAAAAGACACAGAGTGTAAGAGATGCTGTGAGTGGTCATCCACTGTCAGAGTGGTCTAGCTTCCTGTTTATCAAGATGGATTTCCAAATGCCTGACTCCTAGATTTGCCATGTGGTTATTCTGGGATTAGCATCTCCATGTAATGATAGTAGTGAGCTGTGGTGAGCTTGATGGTATAGTGTTATGTGGGTATATGTGAATTCTGATGATCACAAGTACTATGAGTTTGTGTTAATTGGGCAAGGTGCAAAACCATGGGTAAGCTTCTGTGTCTTTGGTGTGTGGTAGGTGCCACAGTCTTTTAGCAGCAAGGGTTCAGGAATCTGAAGGGGGCTTCACATAAATGAATAGAGACTAGACAAGAAATGTAAATTTGGAAGGCATGGGAAACCAGGCAGAAACCAGCTCTCTAGTGAAGTGGCTCCCCAAATCTCTGGACCCAGGGCTTTTTATTAACACAGTAGAGGCCTGGTGCATGAAATTCATGCATGGAGGGTTGTGCCCCTCAGCCCAGCTTGCACCCTCTCCATTCTGGGACCCCTCGAGGGATGTCCAACTGTCTGTTTAGGCCCAATCCTACCAGACATCCCTCTCACAATCCAGGACTTATAGCTCCCAACTGCTCACCTGCCTGCCTGATTGCCCCTAACTGCTTTTGCCTGCCAGTCTGGTTACCCCTAACCACTCCCCTGCCAGCCCAATTGCCCCTAACTTTCCTCCTCTGCTGGCCTGGTCACTCCTAACTGCACTCCCCTGCAGGCTTGATCACTCCCAACTTCCCTCTTTTGCAGTCCTGGTCCCTCCCCTGCTGGCCTGATCACCCACAACTGCCCTCCCTGGCTGGCCATCTTGTGTCCACATGGGGGCAGACATCTTTCACCACATGGGGGCAGTCATATTTTGTGTTAAAGTGATGGTCAATTTGCATATTACTTTTTTATTAGAAAGGATTATTAGATAGGATTTTTCCCTTTAGCAAAGCATATATACTTGTCAAAGGTAAGATTTGATAAATAGGAAAGTATTATCAGATTAGGGGAAATGTCTACAGCATTTCAGCAGCAGGTGATAATATGCAGATTTTATTATCCCTGCTGAAGCCTCAATATCCATCAGCCTTCTGATGAACTTCTTGCATAATTATGACCTGCTGGAATTTGCCTCCAGCAGGTAGGGTTATTTATTTTGGAAGATTTGTGATGTTCATGATCTGATGCTACCTTTTGACCTCTATCTTGACTCCTTACATGTCTTGTCATTATTTGGCCCAGAAGCAAGATGGTGGCAGAGAGAAGAAATATTGATTAAGTTCAACCCTTAGCTAGTAGTAATGTAAGCTTAGCTCAGTCTTCATAAGATGACACCTCAACCTTTCATCACAGCACTCTTTTCCTTCCTCATCTTTACTTCTGTCCCAGGCTTTCCTGGGCAGTCTTCATGGACATTTATGAAGGGCTTGCTACATCCTAAAAATAGGTATCTTAAAAATATCTATTATTTCATTTAATTATATCATCAGAGCAGCCCTATAATGTATATATATTTTTAATCCCTACTATTCCCAGTTTACAAATGAGTAAACTAAGGCTTAGATAGATCATGCAGCTACAAATGGCAGAGCTGAGAACCAAATTTAGGACTGTTTGACTCCAAAGCCAATATTCATTCTGTTATATCATATTGCTTTTCGCTAATAATACATCTTACATATTAAGTAAAAACACATAAATCAGCTAATAGCTGCTATTGAGGGCTAAGTAGGTTTTACTAGAAAAAGTGCAGGTGGAGCTGATAAAAAACACACAACAAAAAACAAATAGAAAAAACAAAAACAATAGTTGAATTGCTTTAATAGAAACATCTTTGCAAAAAGATAAGTAACAATGAAGGCAAACACAGGTTGCAGATATGACTGTCATTCACACCAAGGAATTTGGCTAAATTCACTTTGGAGGAAAAAGGTAAATAGTATAAATATTCATCCATACTACCAAACCAAACACCTATGATTAAATTTTTGACTTTATGGGTAATTGTTTATGCATCATGAAGTCATGGTGTTTATGTCTCAGATAGCGTTGTTGGTGGGTGGTTGGAAGGGACAAAATATTTAGATCAAGGAAATCTAATATCTTCAGGCAAAACTACTTCTAGACCAATCATTTACATTGTATAACCAAGTTCCCCCATTCTTCTTCCCACTGAAATATGACCTTGGACTCTGAGTCTGAACCAGCCAGCCTTTGAGCAGATGTAGTTTTACGGTTTAGGCTGAGAACTCCAGATACAAAAGCTTACACCAGTTTTAAGAATGGGCTGAGATAACCACTAAAGAAAGCTCTAGCAGGAGGAGCCACAAAGCAAGGAACAAGTCTCCAGGCCATGTAATCACAGGGGTTTATGCAAACCTCTTAAGGGAGGTTTACACAAATATACATCCAATTTCCTCTTTGGACAGGGCTGTTCCTTTCCAATGAGTCAGTGTTTAACAGAGCTTGGCAAAGCATGAGCCTGTCGGCTGGAAGTAGATGCGGTTTGAAAACTCGACCTATTCTTTCAAGGAGAAAATAATCCTTAAGCTGCATTAACATGGCCCACCATGAGCAGCAGAGACGGACGGGGATTCTGTTATCAATGTATTCTCTGGGCTGATGCTTCCTTGCCAGGCTATAGTAACCTCTGCTTGCCTGCACCTGCCTTGTTATCTGCCTCCTGCAGACAAGACCTGCCTTTGTGTTTGCTGTCTCTGAGCATGTATCTGTGAGCAGGGCTCGGTTTTCTGAGCTTTAATTTTGAATAAGATGGAAAACACACTCAACACAGCCTCTGCATCCTATGTCTAAGTCCTGGGGCGAAGTTCATTTCCCGTTCCTATCTCATGAGAAGAAACAGGCTGCCTTGGGTAGAGACATGCTGGGATTACGTCGTACCATGCTGTTTTTAAGTCCCAACATACTGGCCTTATACAGTAGTATAATACTGTCTTCTTAGCACTTTTTTAAAATCTAAAGTCTGAATTCTTTGGGTCTTGATTTCAAGATCAAAGCTCAACTTTTTCAACATTTGTGAAAAGATAAGGTGCTGGACAGTCTACCAGTCTGGCCAGGTCTGTGAGATTCACATTCCCAGTAAGCCCCCAAGTTGTGGTATCACAAATCTTCTGTCGCAAGAATAACTCTCCTCTGCTTTCCCCAATGAGTGGGATGTGAACTTAAAGTAATGCAGTTAAGTCTGCACTCATTGGGGTTTCCACCTGCAGATGATATCATGAACAGAAACAGAGATAAATCAGAAATGGCTTATTTGAAACCAATACTATAGCTGTGATGCCTGTACCTTGTGGTGCCTGTACCTTCTCCCCGCCCCCATCCCCCCAAAAAATGTTTGTTTAAAAAAAGACCTTCAAAGTTATCAAATAAGAGATGAAATGATTTAAGTAAAGTCAAATGAAATATTTGTAATTATTTTATACCACATTATGCTCTCCCCCCACCCTCCTTATTGTTCTTCTCTCTGTGTCTTTTTTCTGTCTTGCCATCCTGACTTCACTTCTTTCTCCCTTGGTCCCAATTGTCTCCCACAAATAAATAACTGGACCCTCCCAGAAGAGACAAGCTGGTGGGGTGCTTGGAGAGCCTGGAGTCTCAGGGAGGAGATGAGGGGGGACACAGCCTGACCAGGACTGCTGGTTCTGGCTCTGAGCTCACTCCAGAGCCATGATTACTCCAGTGCAGTTCATCACCATTGGCTGCATGGACAAGGCCAGTGAGTGTGGGTCCATGGACAGAAGGACAGTGACAGTCAGAATGGATCTGCAGAGCTAGGGGGCAGGAATGCAGGCACACTAGGGGACTAGATTACTAAGATAGCAGTTCTGTGCCATCTCTGCCATGGGCTCTCCCAGCTGTTGCATCCAAGGCTGTAACTCTATGGTTTGTGCTTAGTCCTTAAAGTTTGAAAACTGAACAGGTTTAACAGGGGGAAAAAAACCCAGATGTTCTCTGTATGAGGAGTAAGATAGCTGTAATTTCTGTGTTCCATTCCTGCACCCATACTCCCTTGGTTGTAAGGATGCTAAATGAACGCAATAAAAACACCTTCATTTATTCTTAGTTTACTGAAGACAGAGCGATTATGATGCAGGAAAAAAAACGATTGACATCAAATCTGTGTCTGATAGGTACTATAGATGCTCAACAAACATTTGATGATCAGTTGTGTTTTATGGAAATGTGTCCTGTATTTTTGGTTTACTGTGAAAGTTTAGTAATCCAGGGGCCCATCCCTCAGGAGCCTGCGAGATGGCTGGCATTCATCTGGTGACAGATCTCTGTTAGAGTTCAGGGAATTTTAGAACTAACGGGACCCCTGACACCACCTTGCCCAGAGGGTGAAAAGTGACTTACCCAACATCCCCCAGTGAGGCTTTGGTAGAGAGAGCGATGGCTGCTTGAATTACTAGGCAGACCCTCCCAGATAACTTTTGCAGGAAGCAGGAGTGTGGCACCAATGGTGGAAATTTCAGCAATCCGGAGAGCCAGCCAGTTCAAGGAACTATCTGACCTCAGGTTGCTCTTGCTCCCCCGTTAGCGCCTCAGACATACCCTTTCTCACTCCAATGTCCTTTATTGCCGTCACCCACCTGGTCTCTCCACTTCAGATGAGCCCAGGTATGGCCGCAAGTCCTTTCTCCTATGCCCAGCCCAGCTGAATGAAGGCTGCGGGTAGGGGTTGGAAGGAGGTCGTATTAAATGCAGGGTACCTGGGCAACACACTTGCCTCTTTCCATCATCGGAAGAGTAAGGCTTCCGTAAAAAATCTCATCTCCCAATGACCTAGAGGGACATTCAAGCCAGAGACACAAACACACAGCAGCTGCAGGGTGGGCTGGGTGAGCATTTTTTTTTTTTTTTAAAAACAGCCTCTTCCTCTTTTCCGCTCTAAAGGTTATGTTCATTTCCCTCAGATTTCTCTCCTTCTGCACAAGAGGGCGCTGGAGTCCGTATTACGGTGCTCTCTGCTTGGAGACTAGGATGCAGGGAAAGGCGGATAAAGCAACCTGGGTGTGTTCCAGAGGGTGGCATTAGCCCTGCCCGTGTCAGGGTCAGGTCTACTCTGTATAGACCCCTCGAGGCAGTGACTGAGGAGGATATACACTCCCCCCAGGAACCCAGCAGCTCAGGGGTCCTGCCAGTTGGGTCCTGCCAGACGGGTGTGCTGCAGAATGGGACAGGCTGTGTGAGAACTGGCCGAGGGGCTCGGGACCTTTTGGCCTGGGGTGAAGAAGATTAGGGGGCAATAGGCACTGTTTCTGCATTTTAAAGGGCTTTTGCTGGGAAGAGAGACTAGGCTTGCTTTATGTGTCTCTAGCAGCAGACGTAGGTGGGACCTATAAATAATATTTTTCGAGACAAATTTCATCCTGCCACATGGAGAACTTGCTCCACGGTGAAAGCGGCAGGAGCATGGGCTCTGGAGGAAGCCCCTAGCTCCCCCTCTGGCCTGCCCCCCGCTAGCTCGGTGGCTGGGATAGGTTAGTCACCTAACCTTTCCGGGCTCCTTCCTCTTCTCTCTAGATGGGGATAACGACATGGCCTTTGCAGGTGGTGCAGACTCAAACATACAAATAAAGTGATCAGAACCGGTTTGGCTCAGTGGATAGAGCATCGGCCTGCGGACTGAAAGGTCCTGGGTTTAAATCCGGGCAAGAGCATGTACCTTGGTTGCGGGCACATCCCCAGTGGGGAGTGTCCAGGAGGCGCTGATGGATGTTTCTCTCTATCAGTGTTTCTAACTCTCTATCCCTCTCCCTTCCTCTCTGTAAAAAATCGATAAAATATAAATAAAAAGTGCTCAGCATAGTGCCTCGCTTTTTAATTTTTAATTTTTATTTTTGACAGTTCAAAAAACAAACAAACAAAACAGATTAGAGTAGGTAACCTTGAATGCGTATTCTGTGGAAGGCACCCTGGCCATCTCCCACCCATTATCTCGAGCCCCCCCCCCCCCCCAACAGCCCTAGGAGGTGAGCGTTCCTACTCCGATTTTACAAGAGGTAAGCAGCTGTCAAGAGATGTGCCCAGCCTCTCAGCCTCGGAGACTGGGGCTGCCGAAATCCTAGACGGGCCTGCCTGTCTTCCAAGCCGCTCTCCTGCCAGGACACCACGCTGCCTGCCTGTGTCTACGTGGGGTCTTCACCCAGAGGCCCCCGGGCGGGCGGGCGGCGGGCTGTCGGCGGGCTTATCCATCACGCACAACGACGCGGGGGCACATATGCTGTTCTGGCAGAGGCCAGGCGCGTGCTCCGGTGTGGGTGGGAGCAGTGGATGAATAATCCAGGAGAGGGCTCGACAGAAGGGGCCAGAGGAGGCCAGCTCCGCATCAATTCCCCTGCCCCCAACAGGGGCGGCAGAAGGCGCAGCTGGCAGGCCCCCAGATCGGAGCCGCCAGCCCCATCATCTTGCCGCTGGGTTCTGCACAGCTTTCCCTCTCCATTCTTTCTCGTTTTTTGACACTCGTGATTATTACCGATCCTGGTGGCGCTGACGCAGGGGAGTGCAATGGTTACCATGGCACGCTTAATAGCGAGAGCAGATGTTTGGCAGGCGAGCTCCTTGCATTCTAAATACACAAGGTGAAAGTCGGTGGAGGGCGTAATTGATTTGCTGACTGCGGTGGGAAGCCAGCCAGTGCCAGCGCCGGGCCCGGGCACCTTATCACATTCTCTCCAGCACAGCGCACGGTCTCATCACGAGCCGACCCCTCGCAGGCCCCTCTGGCCTCGCGTGTTGTCAATTCCCACCTGCTCTCTCCTCTTCTGCCCTGCTCCACACCTGCAGCCTCCCAAACAAGCCACCTGCTGTCTCCTGCTCTGGGCCTTCGCACCAGATGTGGCCTCTGTCCAAAGCACCCCATCCTTTGTCGTGTGGGTGATGGCCTCACATCCCTCGGTTCTCACCCGACCTCATTCTCCAGCATGCCTACCCTTCCTAGAAGGTACTGTTGTGCTGAAATTGCTTGTTTATCTTCCCAATAAAAGGCTATGATATTTATAGGTATAATCTTAACTTTAATTTTTATAAAAATGACATGAAATAAAACGGCCATCTGTACCATTAGTATCACATTTCTTATAACACACCTCACAATTGGACAGGACAGCAAGTGCCCATGTCCTCCCTCAAAACATAATTTTATTCTCTGCATTCGAGGCACACATCCCTCCCTACCTCCGAGCCTCTCTTTGCAGCATCACCCCCACCTAGAAACCTGGTGTCCTTCTCTCTTCCCTCTCTACCTTTTCAAATTCTGGTCATCAATCAAGACAGCGCTTAGCTGCCCATGCCATCTTCTCTGGTATACCCTTTCCAGAAAATTTGATCGCTTCTCAATCATAACTCCCTTCCCTAACACCCCCACTTCTACCGCACACTTAACCCCACAATATACTGTTTGCGTCTCTTTTGAGACCCTGGACTTTTCAAGACCCAGCCAAAGAAGTGGAGAGCCCAGGCTTTGGACATAGGCCCAGGTTCATGTCCTGAGTCTGCCGTTTGCTTCTTATGTATAATTTGGACATGTTACATGACCTCTCAGCTTTGTTTCCCCCATTATTGGAATGGGCATGATCACATTTCCTCTACTGGGTAACTGTGTGGATGAAATGAGATACTGAAGAAAAAATACGTAGCCCAGTGCATGGAACACACGAGGGGCTCATTAAATGGTTGTTATTATTAAGTTATTATTTACATATTTTCCTGATGCCACCAATGAGACTGTTCCCTCCTTGAAGTTGGTACCATGATACCTGTGGTATACCCAGCTCCTGTCATATACAGTGGGGAGAGTGGCAGAAACCTACCCTACCTATGAGTCCCACCACCTTGTCTATAAATTGGGGTGATGAGATAACTGGGAACATTAAAATTTGAGTATGTTTTAAACTGTAAAGTTAAAAAACAAGTGGAGTCCATTTAAAGGGCCAGCCTGAGAGAAAGTGCATGGAGCAAAGGCACATCCCTTTCTGCTCCACTTTCAAGATGCTGGGCTGAGGCTGGTTTGCAGTAGATTATTTCCCTGGTGATGTGAATGTTTAGTATTCACCTTCTCCAGGAGTTTCTGACCCAGGGAGAGACGCAGAGAAGGGAGATGTCTCTCTCTCTCTCTCTCTCTCTCTCTCTCTCTGTGTGTGTGTGTGTGTGTGTGTGTGTGTGTGTGTTCTGGGGAGGGGAATGGCAGATAGAGGGCTTTCCAGAGACAGAACAACTGAGGATTTGCCTGGAGAAAAAGAAGACACTTTGGTTTTGACACTATTTTTGAATAATCCCAACTACCACTTTTGTGACTGTGACCAAGATATCAAATTACTAAAGGAGAATAAGAAATTTTCTTACCGAATGGTTTGATGAAGAGTATTGACAAAAGTGAACATTTGTGAGGTCACTGAGCCAACTCCAAGTGGGTGAGAACAGTAGAATTGAGGGGTTCCTCTACTTCAGTTTTACCAAAGTGTTTAGAGCCTTTTTCCTATCTTAATGAAAATTTGTGATTTTTTTTTAAAAAAACCTCTATTTCAAAAGAAATGTAACTGTGGCTCAGTTCTCTCATTATCAAGTGTATTTTTTTATATCACATTTGCAACTGTTAAAATTTTCACCTCTTCAAAAAGTTCCAGGAGTTTCATAATCCCTCTCCATGAGTCCCTCCCTTGATTTGGTGCTGATGAACATGAACTTCAGGCATTTTCCAGTGTGGGGTGGGCTAGAACTAGCTTGTTCTCACTCCCTCATTTCAGTTAGCCATGTGAGCACAGTGAATGAAGTCTCAAGTGACTGTCCTCTATACTATCAGGCTCTGGCTCCCAGCACGCACAATAGCACCACACAGCTCTGAGGTCTGGAGAGCCGGAGTCTAAACCCAGATGTGGTAGTACCTTGTAACACTGGGAATGTATTTTCAAGCCTCTCATCTGGAGAACACCAGGGTTGGACTCCATCACTTTCTGTGTCTATTCAGATAATCATGTGGTTTTTCTTCTTCTGTCTGCTGATATGGGTGAATTGCATTGATTACTTTTTAATTGTTGAACCAGCCTTGCATTCCCAGGAGAAACCTCACTTAATGTATAATTAGATTTGACTTGCTAGTATTTTGCTAAGGATGTTGGGTTTATATTCCTGAGGGACATTGGTCTCTAAAGTTTTTTGGTTATAATGTCTTTGGTTTTGGTATCTGGATAAATCTCAAAAATGAATGGAGATTCACATCTCTATTCACAAAAATGCGTTGTGATTCCTATTCTATATTCTGGATAGTTTGGGCAGAGTTGATGTTATTTTTTCTGGAAATGTTTGGTGGAACTTCCCAGTAGATGCCCTCACTTTGAAGGCTTTTCATATTCAAGGCAGCCCCAGGGCACCTGAGAGTCCTTCCTGTGGAAAACCTAGAAGCTCCCCATGAACAGAGGAATAGGGGGGACCACTTTTTCCCCAAACCATACATAGAAGGCTCATCTTCCATGATCAGTTCTAGTGTTATCTCACCAACTTGTTGGTCACAGTATTCCCACAATGATTTTGAGTCTTGGGGAGGCAGTGTGATACTGTGAAAAAAAGGTCAAATCCTTGGCTCTAGTACAGATCATCTTATGACCTCAGGCCCACATTCCTGCAGTTATTACTGGGCGTGGTGAATTTCAGCTCATACAGCCGCTGTGAGCATTGAGGAGAAAATATGACCAACATAGTAGGTTTTCAGTGAACTCTAGTTTTCCTTCTGAGGAAATTGGAACACTGTGTCCTATTTTACTCTGGCCATAGGATCCATGTGGGTAAAAAGCCTGTTTGCTCACCTCTGAATCTGGAAGAGTGTTTCTGAAGAGAGTCAAAAATGTAAAGACAGAGCTCCATTTTTTTTTTTTTTTTTTTTTTTTTTTGCCATCTGTTCAACAAGATGAATGAGTTTACCTTGAGAACAGTCACATTACAAAGTGATTGCTGGATGGGAACAATTTGTTATAATGCTCCAATTTCGTTGCTTCCTTCCCCATGGGGAGAATGCCCTCCTCAGTGAGGGAGGCTCCAGAGTGTTGCTTCCTAATGGGAGCTGGAGAACAGGCAGCTATTCAAATTCTAACTAGAGCCTAGAAGGATGGCTTCTTTTGATTGAAAAAAAGTCATGAGTCAGCTGCTTAGGAGAATGCTTTGCTGATGATATTAGTACATAGAAGCAATTTCATCAGTCTGGGAAGCGCATTTTCAAGAGGCAAGATTGGCAGGGCAGAAAGGACAGAATATTAATGAAGCTGTCAGGGGGGATGACGGTGCTGCTGCAGTTCTGGGCAGCAGAGAGCTGTTGAATCCTAATCCTGAGCTAGAGATTTGGCAAGAAGATGACATGGAAGAAACTGGCTTCTTCTTGTTGGCCGTTGTAAAGTTCTGTGATTGGCTTAGCAGCATTGCATTTGGTTGGCTCTTAGATTTCACTAGGAAGAACCAACAGGACAAAGGATGGTTAGTTATAATATTAGCTAACATTCTGCCTAAAACTTTCCATGAGCCAGCCACTGTTCTAAGTACTTTGTGTATATTAATTCATTAAATTCTGACATTATTCCCTCTCATACAACAGCAGTGTAAGAGAGGGAATAATATTACTGTGCCCATTTTGAAGATGAGGAAACTGAGGCACAGAGACATGAAGTAACTTCTCCGGGGCACACAGATAATAATTGCATTCTTAACTATTATGAGCAAAATGCCTTGCAGATGATATTTGTACTTTTGATCCCATTCAGTCTTGTAAATAGTTCTATGTGGTAAGTACATTTTATTACCATTATTTTATTAGTGGGAAATCTGAGGGGGAGAGAGAGAGAGAGAGAGAGAGAGAGAGAGAGAGAGAGAGAATGAATTTCACAGATTTAGTCCTGAAGTAATCTAAACAGTGCTAATAATCTAGGCTTCATATGGTTGGCTAATAACACAGAGAAAATGCCAGAAAGCAAGACTCAGTGTAAAGTCTGACTCCAAGTCCAGTGTTTCTCACTATTACACACTTCTTGCACACCTCTCTCTCCCATGCTAGGCTCTGTCGGGGTGAAGGGTCAGGAGATAGAAAAGCATAGTCTGAACCACTGATGCCCTGGGTTACACTGGCTTCTCCCCTACTCGATACTCTCAGCTGTTGGACCTGAACACATGGGGTGCAATTTTAGCACTATCATTTAGTAGCCTGGTGACCTTGACATTGTCTCTCTATTCAATCTGCAGCCATCAGCTTTCAGGAGGCAGGGTTGAAAGACAGGAGAAAAAGAAATTTCATTTTCACCACCAGACAGGGAGAAGGCAAGTCCTTGCTCCTCTGAGGTTTACTTTTAGTAAAACAAATATTTAGAACATACATATCGCCGAAACCGGTTTGGCTCAGTGGTAGAGCATCGGTTTGCGGACTGAAAGGTCCCGGGTTCTATTCTGGTCCAGGGCATGTACATTGGTTTCAGGCACATCCCCAGTAGGGAGTGTGCAAGAGGCAGCTGGTCAATGTTTCTCTCTCATCAACGTTTCTAGCTCTCTATCTCTCTCCCTTCCTCTCTGTAAAATATCAATAAAATATATTTTAAAAAGAGAACATACATATCAATGTCTTTAGGGCTGACATTTTAAGAAACAAGTTTGTGTCAACCTCAAGTTATTAAATCTTGATCTAATGGCAGGGGACCTCAACCCAAAGGAATGACTCTAATGCAAGGTTCTATTGACATTTGGGGCTGGATAATTCTTTATTGTGGGAAACTGTCTTGTGCATTGTGTAATGTTTAGCAGCATCCTTGACCTCAGCTCACTAGATGCCAGCAGCACCCTAGCCTCCTTAAGTTGTGACAATACTAGTAAGACAAATCCTCTAATGGTGGGAACACACACACTGTGGTAGACCAGCAGGACAGATGCTTTTGGTTGATGATGATGATTATGATGATGATAATAATAATAAACAACATTTTTTTCACTAGCTGTTATGTTCCAGGCTCTGTTATACACAGTCAGATGTATTCTCATTTCATCTTCACAACTACCTTATGGATTTAGTATTGTTTACTTCATTTTATAGAAAAAGAAACGGAGGCACACCAGATTAAATAACTTGATCAGTGTCACACAAAGCTCATAAGCAATGAGCTGACACTTTAGTGCTTTCACCACCTGCTTCCCTCAAGATAGACTGGATGGCAAGACTCAATGTTTGGGTCACAGACTGGTGTCAATCTATGGATTCTTTGCTTATAGTCAAATGATGAAGTAAATGAACTATATCACCAAGCTAATTGTTTAGTGCAGCTAATATATATATATATATATATATATATATATATATATATATATATATATATTGTAGCCAGACTTTCTCAGTGAAGAAAGCATTGCATAGATTTATACCCTGATTCAAGTTCCTTACCTTGGTTTTTAAAATATATTTTATTGATTTTTTTACAGAGAGAAAGGGAGAGGGATAGAGAGTTAGAAATGCTCATGAGAGAGAAACATTGATCAGCTGCCTCCTATACACCTCCTACTGGGGATGTGTCTGCAACCAAAGTACATGCCCCTGACTGGAATCAAACTTGGGACCTTTCAGTCTGCAGGCTGATGCTCTATCCACTGATCCAAACCAGTTAGAGCCAAGTTCCTTATCTTGTTGCAGGCAAGCATATTGTTACAAGCAGGCACAGAAATGAAAATTTCACCTACTGTTCTCATAGAACTTGACCACTGACGAGTTGTACGCCCTTCTATATTCTTACCTGCTTCTTATAGAGGTTCCTTTCCAGACCTTGTGAGGAAGTCCATATTTCCTAACTCATAGTCCATGTTCTTTCTGAGTCAGTGTAAGGGCCTAAAAATAGATTACCTGCACTGCATTGGTACTTTTCTATTAAATATGACAGGGTTATTGAAATAAACAATATCACATTTCTTTGGTCAACATACTTTTCATTCAAAAAGCACAGTGCTCATTTGAATTTCTGGGGTTGTGGAAAGAGTCTGAGATTTGGAATCAGTCTCAGCTTCTATATTTACAACTTACGTGATCTGAGGCAAGTTTGTAAGCTCCTCTGACTCTCAGTTCCCTCACGCATCAGATGGGAGTAATCGCATCTACCTTTGGGGCTGTTACAATGGTACAGTGCCCGGAAGGATGTCACCTGCATGGTGGGAGTGAAGTGAGTGTGACTTTTCTCTCCTTCCTATCTAGCATGCGCTTTTTGATTATCTTCCAGATCTCTCAAACTGTCTTCTAACATAGTAACTAATAACAGTGGAAACTAATCTTTATCACTAATGCACAATCCATCTGGGAGAATGTCATGCCTTCCTAAATCAGGACTAATCAACGGGGCCTCAAGACCTAGCCCCGTCCTACCCTGAGCTCGTAGGAACAGATGGAAAATAGGCTGGGCAGATGGAAAAACTCCATTTTCCAACAGGAATTATTTATTTGTGAAGTTGGAGCCACTTGGAATGAGTATTTTGAATTAGGGGGATGAAATATTGTAAGATTCACAACAGGGCCATGAAATTAACTAATGCACTGCGCCTACCAGCATCACTGTGAGGCACGGAGTAGGAATAATAATGGGGCTTTTAAAAAATGGTCCAAACACATAAATTATTTACTTGTGTGTGTGCATCAGTGTCAGTGACTCCCTTGAAGCTGTTCCGCTGCTGGCATTATCCCTCATGCCCTTCCTAAGGAAGGCTGTTCTTGTTGCAAGGTCCTTTGTCTTTGTGATGAGGTTATTATAGGACATGGACGTTATAAAATACCTAGCTGCCACCCTAGGAGACCTGTTTAGTGTTACACACTGTGCGTAGTGTTTCCCACACCTTATATGCAGCCCTTTTGATGATCCTGCAAAGGAGGTACTTTAAAGCTTATTTTGCAGATGAAGAATCTAAAATTCAATGATATTAAATAACTAACCCAAGTCATACACTAGACAGTAAGAATTTTTCCTGCCTCTATTCTTGCATCTCGGAGTTTTCCCCAAGTGCTCCCCAGAAATTAAAAAAAAACATTCATCTGATCACATCACAGCCTGTTGCCCTCTACATGGAGTCTTAGCAGGGTATCAAGAACCTTCCAGATCTGAGCCTATCTTATCCAGCTTCCTTCACCCTCACATCATGCTTCAGATGTATGTAACCAGAGTTGCCAGTACTCAGAACAAAGACTGGGTTCATGGTTTAAGGGCTTTGGTCATCTTGCTTGGTCTACCCAAAACACTCAGCCCTGCCATTCTAGGACCCCACTTTTCACCCCATTTTGACCAGTTGCTTCTCCTGTGCCAGGTGCACCTCAGTTATAAATATTCTAGGAAGCCTTTACTGACAGGGGTATTCCTGTCACTGGGCTGACCTGTGTGCCCCTGTCCTGGGGCCAAATACTCCCGGGTCTCCCCTCACATAGCACCTACACCACTCTGTTGTACTCAACACTTTCAGTGTCTGCCTTCACTAACTGATTATAAGCCCAACTTCACTCATCTGTGGATGCCTGGTACCCAGCACAGCTCCAAGCACAGTGGGGAGTTTGTGTTTGTTAAACCGATCAGTGAGTGACTGAATGATTGGGTGAATAAGGATGACAAGTGCTATCTGCTAAAGCATCCATGTGGTATTTCTGTGGTATTCATGATGGCCTCGAAAACAAAGAAGTCATCCATTTAGGAATAAGTCATGAATGTCTCATCTGGATCCCAGAGAGGGCTGGAGGAAACCATGGTAATGGCTGGCTGAGTGGCCTTCTCAGAGTGAGTAGGCCTGAACTGGGAGAGGTAGATGGGAATGGACATGTGTTTTCTGACCTGATCAGTTACAGGGAAGGAAGCTACCAACAATTCAATTCCAGAGAAGGACCAGTATGAGAAGGAAGCCTGAGTTAGTCAGTAGTATTTGGACAAGACTGTTATCTAGGCAGTTTGGAAAAACCTTAGGAAGTCCATTCAAACTGTTTACTGAGGCCTGGCCGTTTTAGGTGCTCAGTAATACTTTATAAATAAAAAAGAGAGAACTATACAGGAGAGAGCTCTTCTCTTTCCTCCCTAGACACAAGAGACCCAGAGTAATTAGAAGCTCCAGAAAAAAACAAAACAAAACAATTCAGGCCTTTACTGACTTCTACAGGCAACCCAGGGTAGGGTGGAGCTGGGAAGGGCTGTGTTCAAATCATGACTCTAACTACCATTCTTTTGCTGAGCCTCTGAGTTTCAGTTCTTCACTCATAATTCCCACCTCTGAAGCCTGTCATGAGTGATGTGTAAGATCACAAAATCTGGCCCAGAGTTTGTATTTAAGGGAGAATTCTATTCCCCTTCCCTTGGGCCCAGTGAACCTTGGCACAAGGCAGCAGGAAACAAATCCCAAGCCATATTGGTGTGTGGGAATGCAGCTCCTTGCACCCTGCCGGTCAGGCTCTCAGAATGGGGCACACCTGCTACTGGCAGGTGGATAATAAGCCAGGATGGAGTAGGACTGGCAGGTCTGACAAGAGATGGCCACTAAGAACTGTGCTGAGGGAATGCAGGCCTTCATCTCTATCTCCAACTCCTGCTGGACCTTTAGCAAAGTCACATCCTCATCTGCAAAGTGGTCACCATGCTTCTCACGTCCCACCCTACCCTTGGCCTTCTCTTGTGTGTTGTTCTGAGGATAGTGGGCATGCATTGAGACATGCCATAGGTAGTGAATCACAGTGGACCTGAAGAGAAGGGAATAATGTTCCGTCAGGAGGTGGCGGAATAATGTTCCTTTTAGAGGAAGGATTTACATTGGATCTCAGGATCTGGAAGCTCCTGCTGTACACAGGCCTTTGTTCTAGATCTGAGAAATAGCAAAAGTCTTAGTAGACTGAATCTGTGGCCCTCAAGTCAGCTGAAGACATTGTTGTGATTATAACTGTTGAGTGTTACAAAGGAACAGAAGAGACAAATCTAATGTGAGGTGGTGGTACCTTCTCTCTTTTTCTGCCATTGAAATAAGGTGGCCAAGACATGGCAACCTTTCAGATGCTTCTTTACTTGGAATATTTTTTCATTCATAGTATTCTCTACATGGGAGGGACCACTCATCTTTCCCATCTCTGACATATTTTCACCCATCTTGAGTGCTTCTGAGGACAGAAAACTATCAGCTTTATAGAGTAGTTCACTAACAATTATAATTATAATTGCTAGTTGTACCCAAATCAATCTCCTTATAATTCCCCATTCCTTCCACCACTGTTAGACCAAAAGAGGAGCAGAACACCTCTCTTACCTTCGCGCTTTCTCCCACTTGCTGATTATGAGGACAGGTTGTGCCATGGCTGAGTAAGGAATGGGAAGTGTTATTAATCAAGGTCAGTTTTGTAGGAGTATTCTGAGGTTGAGAGGGGTTATTTGGGAGGGGATATTTATTTGGAGATTTATTTAGAGACACACTAATATGAAGCTAAAAATTGAGGGTGTTGGTCAAGGTTTGGGTTACATAGTAAGGCACATATAATTTTGGTTGTGCAGAATAAAAAGTAATTTAATAACTAAAAGTAAGTAAAAATGGTATTTCAAGAAGAGGAAATTGCATGTGCAGAGGCAAAAAAAATCACAAATATGCATAATATCTTTAGGAAGCTGGGAGTGGACCATGTGACTGAAATAAAGATGGGGAAATAGAGGCAAGTGAGGCAGGAGAGATGGGGAGTATTGAGACAAAGGAATGCAGTAAGATGATTATTTCTAGCTAGTTATTAGCCAAGCTACAGTTAGTATAATTTGGTGGGCAATGGGTAGCTATTTAGTCATTATGCAGTTTGGTTACACTTTTTTTCATTTTTGCAAAGATATTTATTTGGTATCCTCTATAGGCCAGGCCCTAGTCAGGACCATGATGATTTGACAGCACAGGGACAAGGACATAGTTTAAGCTTTATATGTATTTGCCAAATAAGTAAGTATGGTAGCCAGCTTGTATTACTTATGGTTTTATAACTTCTTAAGACATAATTTTTTACAGTGTCTTGTGTAGAACACTAGCTCTGAAGAATGTCAAAATGTTACTTGAAAATAAAAGTAGTTTGCTCACCGAAACCGGTTTGGCTCAGTGGTAGAGCATAGGTCTGCGGACTGAAAGGTCCCGGGTTCGATTCTGGTCAGGGGCATGTACGTTGGTTGTGGGCACATCCCCAGCAGGGGGTGTGCAAGAGCCAGCTGGTCAATGTTTCTCTCTCATCGACATTTTAGCTCTCTTTCTCCCTTCCTCTCTGTAAAATATCAATAAAATATATATATTTTAAAAAAATAAAAGTAGTTTGCTCAGATAAGTTTGAAATAATTAAGGGTAAGCGAGGCTTTTTTTTGGTTTTAATTGTATGTTCATTGGTCATTCAGACTCACTAATGGAGAAAAGATATAGCATATGGTGCTTCCCAAATTTTCTTGAATATGGAACAGCTATCTGGAGAAGTGCCACCTGGTCTTAGGGTTCCAGGGAATACATTCTGGGAAACATAGATCTATAAGAAGAAGAATGGTTTTCATCATTAAGAGCATGGTGGAGGGGCAAAGAGTTAGAAGACCCAGCTGCTGCTTAAAATATCCAGCCACAAAGTAACCTATCTGACTTCCATTTTATTTCACTGGTGATAACTGATCACAAAGCTGTGTCTAGTTATAAGGAATGCTGGAAAAGTAGTCTCTGCCAAATGGCTAATTTTCACTTTGAACTCCCCATTATGGGTCAGAGAATACAAATTTTGGTGGACAGCTAACTATCTCTGCCATAGTGTTTGAAAGAAAGATTCCATGAGCAGAAGGGAGAAAACTAGAAGAGTCTGGATATGCATTTTCACACAGCTCAGTTCCAAGGGCTATTATTGATAGTTATTTTACTTCTCCTCTTACTTGCCAGGATGTAGCAGTCAGTTTAGGATAGTGTTGCTGTGGTAACAAACAATCCCAAATTCTTAGTGGCTTAATTTTTATTTGTACTCAAAGTTTATCTGTATAGTATATAAAAGCATAAGCGACCGAACAACTGGTCTATTAGTCACTATGATGCACAATGACCACCAGGAGATAGGTGCTCAATGCAGGATCACAGGATCGCACAGTGCCAACCTCCTGAGATCCCTCCTCCCCAGCTAGCCAATCCCAATCTGCCCAATGAGGGACCTCACCCATGCACTGATTCATGCACTGGGCCATCATATATATATATATGATTCTCTGATTCATGTTGCCTTTAATCCAAGTCCTAGGCTGCTCTCTGAGAGGTTGCTGGCTTGTGGTTGAAGAAAATTAGAACATAGAAGAACCCACAATATCTTTTTAAGTTACATATTGTTAGGAGGGAAATATTTCTTCTACCCAATTTTAATGACCCAAGTAAGTAATTGGGGTTGACAGGATGGTGTTGACAATTCTCTCACTGGGAGAACAGTGAAAAGTCACAGGCTAAGCCTAAAATCAATGAAGTAGGGACGAATCCCCTAGAGAGAAGACACATTTTTGGACAATAGTTGTTTTGAAAACAGTATAATGAATCAGAGAGGGGAGTCAGAATTCCTACCCTTTGGGGTTGGGGCACTGGAAGGTCCTATGACATTACCAACCAATTTCAAGGGAAAGTCATGCCTTCAGTTGTTGTCAGTCACTCATCATTAAATAGGGGATTGAATTTCTATTTTTTAAAAATATATATCTTATTGATTTTTTTACAGAGAGGAAGAGAGAGGGATAGAGAGCTAGAAACGTCTATGAGAGAGAAACATCGACCAGCTGCCTCTTGCACACCCCCTACCGGGGATGTGCCCGCAACCAATGTACATGCCCCTGACCGGAATCGAACCCAGGACCTTTCAGTCTGCAGACCGACGCTCTACCACTGAGCCAAACCGGTTTCGGCTGAATTTCTAGTCTTGTGACTATTAGAGGTATTGTCCTGCTCACCTGGGACTGCTCTCAGCACCCCTAAAGCCCTGAGTCTAATAGTCTCTGGAGTAGGCACCCTTGGTGAGGAAAATAATCCCGAATCCTGGCCTATGAAGGTGAGAGAGAAGTCTATACAACCTATAGAAGGTGTGTGTGTGTGTGTGTGTGTGTGTGTGTGTGTGTGTGTTAGGAGGAGAGGATAGTAAATCTTGAAAAACAGTGAGGTGAAAAAGAGATTAGATGTGGTGGCTTGTACATGCTCTTTCCTTTCCTGGTAACAACATTTCTCTTTACTAACCTGGAAAAATCCATCTCAGTATCCCAGGGTGTATACATTTGTATTGTCCCCCAGGGAGCTCTCGCTAATCCACTCAGGTGAAGACATTTACTTCTCATTGTGCCCTCCTTCTTCCCAGGGAAAATATAGGAACACATACTTATCACACAGAGATGATTATTTATGTAATTGTTATTATGGGCTGAATTGTATCCCCACATAAAAGATATGTTGGAGTGCTAACTCCCAGTACCTCAGAATGTGGCCTTATCTGCAACCAGGATCTGTATAGAGGTCATCAAACTAAAGTGAGGCCATTATGGTAGGCTCCAATTTAATATGACTGTTGTCCTTATAAAAAGTTGAAATTTTGACACAGAGGCAGACATGCACATAAAAAAATGCTATGCAAAGATGAAGGCAGGGAACAAGGTGATGTATGTACAGGCCAAAGAACACCAAAGCTACAAACTACATGAAATTAGGGAAGAGGCATGGAACAGATTCTCCAACCAACCATTGAGACACATTGATTTTGGACTTCTAGCCTCCAGATCTGTGAGGCAAACCATTTCAGTCGTATAAGTTACTCAGTTTATGGCACTTTGTTATAGCATTCCTAGCAAACTTTGTTGCCCATCTGTTCCTCTAGTTTCTTCCCCCTTTCTGAACCTCCTCTCCAACTCAAGTCAGTTCTAGAGAAAAGTTTTTTTTCTCTCTCTTCCTTTTATTTCTCTTCATTCCTTCCTTTCTTTCCTTCTTCATATTTCCTCTCCTCTCCTCTTCTCTCTCCATCCCCTCTCTATCTCAGTCTATAAGGTCCAGGTTTATACAATCATTGTTGCAATTATTGGTCAAACTTTACATTCTCTTTGGCCACAAGGAAGGGTAGAGTGGATTAAAAGAGAGATTAATTTTAGCTAAACAAATTGGAGCTGGAGCTGCCTAGAGAGGAAAATGATGACAAGTAATGAGGTCCACATCTCTGAATGTGTTCAAACCTGGGAAGGCTGAAGGAAACTCTGCTTAGGGTTGTTTCCATGAGAATGTTGAGAAATAGCTTTGCTGGTTGGAATCTTCTAGGAAGTGGCCTACTAATCAGTGTTTTGTAATTCCTGTGAGACAGAATCTGGGTAGCTACCCACTCCTGGAGCTGTTGAAGATTGTGTGGGAGAGTGGATGAGTGTTTTGAGCAAGGGCTTGGTACAAGTTGCCAATTTCTTTCCATCAGATGAGTCTTTGTCAGAGTTCAATCTGCTTGTGAATTATTCTGGAATCCATTCCCAGCAGAGCCATCTGTTCACAATTGTTCTACCATCTGACCATTTACCCTCTATCAATACCTGTCCCCTGGGCACTCCCACTGACAGCCAGAGTCAACCCATTGTTCAACCTGGATAAACTGAGTCTGAGGAGAGACTGTAAAGGAGAGAAAGGGGAGGAGGAGGGAGGCCTTCCAACACATTGGCATTCAGGGCCAGGATGTGTCTGGGGAGGCCCGACCAAACCTTCACACAGAACTTAGAAAGAGAGCATGTGGCCCTGCCAGAGCCATATTGTGCCCCAGGCAGTCTGATGGTGCCACAAATAATATTGATGCCTTTTGTTTGGAAACTCTTTGTGGAGGCTTCCCATTTCCCAACAAGCCACGCTTAATGCTGGTCCTCCCCCAAGCCACTATGCCTTTTGCACAGTCCCTCGGCCAACTGTGCAGGCAGATGAGGGGCCCTGAATGCTAATGAGGGGAACGGCTGGCATTCCTGAGGCACCCCAGCTCTGGGAACCCCGCCTTTGTTGCTAAGGAGCCTTGGAAATGTAGCTGAAAGGCTCTAACAAGAGGGGGGAGCGAGGAGAAGGAGAGAAGAAAGGCAAGCATTTGTGTTCAGAGCTTCACAGTTCTCTGACCATCTCCAAAGCTGTCCAATTTCTGATCCCAATTAGAATATCAAACCCTGTTATTGTTTCTCTTAATAATCTTGGGAAATTCCTTTGAAGAGTCAGTGAGCACTTAGCAAACGTTTTGAACAGTGTGCTCCGTACTGTTGTACTTCTGCTTGTGTGAACAGACCACGCTGAGCATCCTGAAAACACCCTTTATTCCAGTCCCCAGAAGGCAGTCATGAGGATGGGAGAACTGGAAGATGGTGAAAGCTGTTGAGTTTTCAAAATGTTTATGTGAGAGCTCCAGCCAACAGATGTTTTCCACGTGCTCACTTACTGGTGAATCTGGGTTCTGTGCTGGGGGAAAAAGTGAGCAAGACCTTGGTCCTGGCTTGGAGTAAGCTTGAGACTTGCCAGGGAGACAGACTTCACATACTAAAGAAAAATCTGTGGGTTATTTCCTCTTATTGTGTCCCAGAGAACACAATTAAAGTGTTGAAAGTAAAGTGTGCACTGAGTTCTAACCCTTGTTTAGTCCCTCACAAGCTGTAAGTCTTTAGGCAAGTACATTTATCACCTTAAGCCTCAGTTTCTCATCTGTACAATGGGCATAGTAATACCAACCTCACTGGGTTATAGTGAAGACAAGTGCAGGTGAGAGAATCAGGAACAGGAATGTGGAGATACAGTTTCTCAGGATCCCACTATCAGTGAGCCAACTATTGGCCTAGAAGGTCACACGGTACCTGAAAAAGACAACTAATGATTTGACCTATTGAATAGGTAAATCAAAATACTGTCTAAGAGTAAAGTACTAAGCCAGTTTCCCTTTATTGAGCATATCTATGAGCTAGGAATAATGCTGGGCAATTTGGAAGCATGATCCTCTTACAATGAGAGTAAGCAGTGAATTGCTTTACATCATTACACATCTGGGCAAGAGTCGTGGGAGACCTAGCGTCCATCTTTAGGGCTCTTTCTGTTTTTAGAAGCTGAGGCTTCCAAACAGATGGGGAAGACGCAGTTGACACCATGACACTCCAGAGCATATAGGAAGTTAACCAGTCCACTGCACACAGACACTCACTTGGAAATATTTGGCTAGAGAAAGTTGGTCAAGACCACAGACACCCTCTACTGTGATTGTTAGAACTTCATAATGACACAGCCATGAGGAGTATACAAGACACCACTGATCTGAGAAGAAAGAGAGAGAAATAAAAGGTTGTTTTTTTCCATAAGCAAACCATGGAAAACTCCTTGCATAGAGGTCACAACAATATTCTGAAGTGTGATGACCTCATAGCATTTTCCTGTTTGTGTCCAAGGGTTTAGTTTGTCGATTGAACCTCTACATTGTCAACTTGAAGTCTAAACTTTTCTCTATGTCTAAAGTGAAATTTTGGTTCTTCTAGTGTTTACTTAGAGAAAAACTCATGAATATGTACTTCTTCAAAGAGCAAGTTTTGTATGTCTGTGCACAATCACATATACATCCACATACACAGAAACACATGCGACAGATCTTGGGTAAAGGAGTGAAGATTCTCAGATAGGAGTTGATACAAGAGCAATGACCTTTTGGCTCTAAAAGGCAGATATATGTCAAAATTTGTTTTTTTCTGTAGCAGAAAACTTCGCCTCTATATGCCATCTCATACAGACTGTTAAAGCTTCCTGATGCTCAGCAGCTAAGGGAAGGGACGTCAGGAAGGTCTATCTCTACTATGTGCAAGGAATTGTTCAAATGACATGGCCTTCAGGGTTTATAACACTCTTCTGCAAAGATAGGATTACTTCCATGATACAGATGGAAACACTGAAGCTCAGGGAGAGCCAACAACTTGCCAAGAATACTACCTCCTAATTGTTAGAGCTGAACTTTGGCTATTTTTAAAGCCTATTCTTTTTCTACTCTGTGTTGAAGTGTGGTTGATTGTCAGGGACAGTGACTGTGGATATAGATCTGGCCATGGCTGTCCCATTTATAGAAGTATTCACCCAATCAACACTACAGAAGTACAGGGTATGCACCATCTGTAATCATCTAGCTCCGGGGTCACCTTTCATGCTATGCCAATGGAGTTCCCTGCAGCTGTCTGACTTGGTGGGTGCTGAGGTTCTCATCTATTGGGAGCTATACTTAGATGCTGGACATAAAGAATTGAGCCAGGTGTTGCCGAAACTGGTTTGGGTCAGTGGATAGAGCGTCAGCCTGCGGACTGAAAGGTCCCGGGTTCGATTCCGGTCAAGGGCACATACCTTGGTTGCGGGCATGTCCCCAGTGGGGGGGTATGCAGGAGGAAGCTGGTCAATGTTTCTCTCTCATTGATGTTTCAAGCTCTCTATCTCTCCCTTCCTCTCTGTAAAAAAAATCAATTATATATATATATATATATATATATATTTTTTTTTTTTAAAGAATCAAGCCAGGTATAATCATTGCCCTTCGGGGCCTTATTACGTAGTCTGATAATTCCAGCTTCATGTTCAGGGCCTTCCTTTACCTCAATTCTTTTTCCAATCCATTTCCCCACAGAGAGGTATCTTAAGTATCATGTGGCCAGTACTTTCCAAAATGCCCTATACATCTGGCCAGTTATCATCAGGCCCAACCCAGAAGCTTACTTGTCACTTTCCTGAGGTTCTGTTTCCTCACCTGTGAAATTGAGCTGTAAAAACTGCTTTATTGTGTTGTTAGAGTTGAATGAAACAGAATATGTCAAGTTCCTAGTGCACAGTAGTTGCCCGTGCATTGTTTGAATCTAACAGTTGAATTGTTTGATCTAACATTCTAATTTTCCTCATTTGATATTTTTAGCAAGAGAAAGTCACATCTGTTGACTTAGTTCTCTGACCTAAAAGACAGCTAGCAGGTCCAAGAGTTCTAGAATGTTAGAGAGTTCAGTCTGCCCCCAGAAACATTTCTCTGGGCAACTCAAAGATTATAAAAATGAAAGCAGGTCAGACCAGAGGGCCCTTAGAGGTCATTTATGTCAGTGGATCCAAATTATTTTGTTCAAAAGATTTTGTTCAAAAGACATTATGAAAAGACAATGGATAAAAGAGGGTACTCAGAGAGCTGTCTGTTTGCTTTTTCCCTTGACCCCAACTCTTCCTGCTATCTCCCATACAGATGTCACTCAGCATTAATGATTGTCCTGGGAACACATTTGTATCTGAAGTCCTGGACCATTGTTCATCAAGGAGATCTTGCTACCTGTGTGGTGTGTAAGTGTCGTATTGTGTGGGAGGTGCAGAGTTGAGGGTGTGGGGGATGTTAATGATGGGAGAACTGAAAATTGCTGGAAAGTTTTGCTTGATTTTTCTGCCAAAAGAAGTGGAGAAAATGCTACCTATTTCTAGAATTCTTTGTCCTAGGAGTCCCTCCTCAAAACGTCTACCCCGTATTCTGGCAAAACATCCCTGGTGACAGTGTAACATTATCTAGTTTTGTACTAGAGAAAATATTGGGCTTGTTTAGAAAAACCTCAGTTGGAATTCTACGTCTTAGTATTAAGATAATATATTGTTAATAGTTTTATTTTTCCTATAATGTGGAAATCTTGTCCAGAACAGTGACTAGAAGAAGGGCTGACTTACTTATTCAACAATGATGTATTTAGGACTATTATGTGACAGGCATTCTGGGGAATTGACAACATCTAGCCTGTTTTTTTATAATATGAAAATGCAGGGTTTGCAAAAACACAGCTTGATCAGCAATGTAGAAAAATATGTAATATTCATAATAAGCTTTATTAGAATAGAAGGGGATTTTAAGAAATTGGGTTCTTGCCACCTCAGAAGAGAAAACCTGATTTTCTCAGATCACTTTGAACTGCTTATGAGCGAGCATCACAGCCAGAAACCAAGGCCAAGTCCAAAGCATCTACATTAGCTGCATCGGCCTCTACCCTGACAGCGCCTGCCTCCACCACTACATTCAGGCTGGGGATCAACATGTGTGCGGGTAAAAAGGGAGATAAAGCAAACATCTGTTCTCACAATATGGGCTTGTTATCATAGCTCCTTTAAGTACTGGAGTGCTGGTTCCAAGAGCATATTTTCTCCCGAACGGAATCTCCTCAAGGCCTGGTCGATTTTCCGAGGGCTCAGGGACAGGTTGTAAATGAGGTTGTAGTTGTGAATGAGGCGCCTGGCTCGGTCCTTCTCCAGGACTCCTGTGATTAGGTGGGGTTGGAGGCACGTTTTTGAAAGAAGACAGAGAAAACAAAAAAGAATACAAAATGTATTAGCTTGAATGACTTTGGAGTAACCATGAAATACTAATATTTTTGAAACTTTAAGCTTCTTTTTTAAATTATTTTTTTATTTTTAAAAAATATATTTTATTGACATTTTTACAGAGAGAAAGGGAGAGAGATAGAGAGCTAGAAACGTCGATGAGAGAGAAACATCGACCAGCTGCCTCCTGCACACCCCCTACCAGGGATGTGCCCACAACCAATGTACATGCCCTTGACCAGAATCAAACCTGGGACCTTTCAGTCTGCAGACCGATGCTCTACCACTGAGCCAAACCGGTTTCGGCGAAACTTGAAGCTTCTTAAAAATCAAGTGACACCTTAAAAAGAAATTTCTACTCTGTTTCCCCGAAAATAAGACAGTGTCTTATATTAATTTTTGCTCCCAAAGATGTGCTAGGTCTTATTTTCAGGGGATGTCTTATTTTTCCACGAAGAAGAATACGGTACACATTTATTGTTAAATGAAAATAAAGGAAATTTATTACCTGTATACGGTACGATAGTACAGTAGTTGTCAACACAAACCAGACAAACTGTGAATCCTGAGGGCCTTATTTTCAGGGGGAACCTTATATTTCACTCAGAAGGAGACATGTAAGTAGGTCTTATTTTCAGAGGATGTCTTATTTTCGGGGAAACACGGTAGTCCAGGTATGCATCATAGATGCCAGAAGGATTTTTAGGGTGACTTTCAGGAGACGAGACGGGGGTCCAGTAAAATCTGTAGATAGATTCTAAAGCAGTTTAAACTTGTTCTTTGTGTCCAATAAAACTTAAAAAGCCAAGTTTTGAAATAGATGGGGTGTCTGCTAAAAATAATTTTTAATTATTCTGGTTTATTTTTATCTGTGAAGTATCCAAACCTATTCATAAACATGCAGGATTCAAAAAGCATTTTCATGCCTTTCTGGAAATGTATGTACTGTGTGACTCCTTCCAACTTGCTGTGTAATCACAGGTAAACCACTTAACTCCTTGTGGCTCAGAGTCTGAATCTGTCAGTCAGAGATGGCGATGTTTATCATTATTTGATTTACTCTGGTATCCACGTGTTGTATATATCAGTGCCAACATGTTTTCCATGGTAAGATTAGGTAGATTTCAATAGTTGCAAAGAGTTTAAGTGTAGAACATGCCATCAGCCAAGATCAGCAACTCATTCATATTCCCCTAATTGTGAACTTACATATGTCAGACAATGTGGTTGGGAATATAGAGGGGTTATAACACAGGTGGTCTTTTACCTCAGGAAACTTCCAACCAGTTGGAGCTAAAAGCTATGCAAAAAATTAACTAAAGTGCAACATCAATAACAATAATGACTGATATTTATATATAAATTCACAATGTTTCACTCCTACAAGCATTATACCAATAACAATTCATGAGAATCCATTTTATGGAGTGAGAAACAGATGTGGAGATGACAAATCACTTGTCCAAGGTTGCTTGAGTCCATGCATTAAGGCACTTCTCTATATTATAGAATGAGGGGAAGGAGAGTGTTTCTAGTCAGGCTCATATTGTTTTCTGGATATGTTCCTTGATTGTGAAGCTCTATGCTAGCACAATCAATGAGAAGGTTTTAAATATAGGGATGAACGATACATCCCTTAGATGTTGCTTTACTACTTTCCTGTCCTTGTGCAGACTGTAGTAAAGAATTGTAAAATTCGTTCTCCAAGACCTCAGAGGTGGTCCCCTGGTCATTTATCGAAAGCCACTGCCAGTCAGTGAGAGAGAGGTCTAGTGAATGCCTGCCATCTCTGTGTAAGCTACCAAATATAGTTTCTATTGGAATGTGTAAGGACTATTAAGCAAGATGTGCCCCTCTGAGCTCCTGTCCAATGGGTGTTCTTATCAGTGGGATACAGACAGGTCGTCCTAATGTGATTTATTCCTTCAACTCCTGTTCTTTCTTGTCCAGACCTAGTCTATATCCCGCCCATCCTATCCCAATTTGTTTGTTTCTATCCTATTCAGATTAACGTTGGTCCTTTCCTCTGCAGAAACCCTTTTGTTTGATGTTGGCTAAGGACATCTCTGCAGATATCTGGATTGGGTGGCTGCTGTTGGTCTGGCCTGGAATTGATCCTTCAGGACACTTTCTCAGACCCTGTCTTTGGAGTAAGTGTCTGCCAGGGAAAGTACTTAACCTTTTGATTTTTTTCAACTTTAAAATAGAGATAATAAAATTGTATAAAAAATCAGTAAAGTAAAATAGCAAGTGCTTAGCAAAAGGCCCAGGACTAGGAAGCACTCATTAATGCAGTGAATACCAGAGAATAATTATAGCAATTATAATATCAACATTGTTTAAAATATATAAGAATGCATTTTAATAAAAAGAAATAATTAAAAACATATATCCATATATACTTCAGTGTATATTTTAATTAAAAATTTTAAATAGTGTTAAAAACACATTTAGGAATCACCACTAGCGTGTGTGGCATTTTCTACTATTTTCTAAGCTTTATTATTGGTGGGGGTTCCCAACTGTCAAACAAAAGTCCATTGCCCTGGTTGGGTGGTTAGATGGAATGTGGTCCGGTACCCCCAAATGTTTCAAATTTGATTCCTGGTCAGGGCACATACTTAGTTTGCAGGTTCATTCTCTGGTCATAGCAAAGAGGAGACAATTGTTCATTATTTCTCTTGCACATCAATATTTCTCTCCCTGTTTCTCTCTCTTCCTCTGTCACCAAAATACAACAACAACAACAACAATAATAATAAAAACATATTCTCAGGTGAGGATTAAAAAAGAAGCCCATTGACTGGATTTTGTATCTGTCTGATTTATAGTCATTAGGGGCAGCCCAGGACAGCTGCATAAAATAACCCTTATAATCCATCTTAGTGATAGAAAGCTGGTCCTTCTCCCATCAGAGTAAAAATGAAAGAAATAATAAGAATAACCTCTTTAGCATTCACTTCATTCTATAGTTCACAAAGCACATTCAGATCTCATGTGACCCTTTTTCAGATCTGGGAGGTACATTTTATTATTATCCATCCTCTTTTATAGAGGAGGGAAACGGTCACAGAATATAAGTGATTGGATTTCAAGACTCAGAAATTGGTAATATCTGAACTTGAATTTAGGTCTTTTGGTAAAAGTCAACAAAGCAACAAAAGTAACTCATGTTCTTTCCGATATGTCATGGGAGTTTGGTGTAGTGGGATGTCCAATAAATCTGGATTTGAATTACGGTTCACCTTCTTACTTTGAGCTTGGCTTTCTCCTCCAAAATAAGGACACGAATTCCTTCAACATGTGGTTAATGTGAGGTGTTAGTGAGGCAGTACATATGAAGTCTAGACCCACCCAGAGAATGTCCTTGAAGGCTCTCATTGCATTCTGTCACCTTGAACTCTAAAATACTTTTTATCCAGCCTTTAGTCCACTGGAAAAATTCCAAATCTACCATTCATCCCAACGTTTAGCTCAACTTCTCTTCCTTGTTTTGAAAACATGACCAGTTATCCAGTCATTTCTTATTTGTCCTCTTCAAAGACATTTTCTTGACAACCCCCATTAGAAAATAAGCACCAAGAAGGTTCCCAGAAATGCCAATTTGATGATGGATGGTCTGCCATCATCCTGGCCTACATATTTCCTTGCACATAATAAAGAACAGTGATTCATCAGTGGGCAAAATAGGTATCATCTGCTCAGTGTCTAGAATGGGGCAGTAGTGATCTGCTAAATACTGGGGTTAATAAGCCAACAAAATGACTTCAGTTAATCCTCTTTCCTAATTAAAGATAGTTATAGATGTTTCCAGATCTGCCTGACACATTCCTTGGCTGTTGAGGAACTACTGAATTTCATAGAAACAGAGAAAACAGACATAAATAGTAAAGAGGCCATGAGAAAGGCATTTCAGATCTGCTGGACTCTGCCTCCAAAGTCAACAAAATGCAGTTTTTCCTCAGAACAGTTCAGAAGCATGAGAAAGGTCCTGGTCTTTGGGGAGTCTCTTAGCAACTAAGTTTATGATCCATCATTGTAAATCAGCATTTGTTTCTTTGAAAATGTCTTTTATTTCTACTCAGTTTTCTGATTTTGTTTCATTTTTGTTTGTAACTCATCACCACTCTCACAGTACTGGTCTGAATCATGATTATTTCAATAACTTTTTAATCTCCTTTTTTTTCTAGTATCTTCCCTAAATGATCTATCTCAGCTTTCCTTGTGTTGTCCTCTGGGTGAACCTTTGCTGAATACTGGGTAGAGAATGAAGCCCCACCCTAACTCTCAGGATTAATAATAGTGCCTCAACTTCACTACTCAACCAACATGAGTCTCAAGTTCTGACCTGTTCATGCCCTTCGCCAAACTTCATCACAACCTCCAAACTTTGCAGAAGATGGTTTCAAACTTGGAATGCATTATCCATTTATCCAAAGTCTACTGCTCCTCAGGCTAATCTCAAGCTCTCTTTTGCATGGAGCCCTCTCTGAGTATCCCAGCTCACATTAGACAATGAACTTTTATCCCTCTCTCTCATTGTCCTTTGGACTCTTTAACTCATATGTGTCCTTAATTACAATACTTTACTATATGCTGGTTGTTGTTTTTGTTGTTGTTTTTTTAAAGATTGGTATCAAACTTTTGCTAGTCCATGTGTCTTACCTTCTTACCTAAAAGCCCTTTGAGGTCAGAGACCATATATCACTCTTTCTTGTTTCCCTCCCACTCCAGCCTCTAGTACAGTGCTGGTCTCATAAGAGATGCTTAATAAATTATATTTTTTGATTCAGCTAAATACATTTTCATTGGAAAATTTCCTTTCTTTGTTATAATTATTTAAAGTCCTTGGGTGATAGAGGGTAGTTATACTTCATGTGGTCTATATTTAATTTCCTTGGGAAATTCAAAACAAAATGAAACAAAAAGAAAAACACAGAGAGAATGAAAATACAGGCATTTATATTGTTGTATAATTACTTCTAGAGAGTACTGATGTGTATGCTAACTTTAAAAAAAATGCCAAAACTGGTTTGACTCAGTGGATAGGGCATCAGCCTGCGGACTGAAGGGTCCCAGGTTTGATTCCGGTCAAGGGCATGTACCTTGGTTGTGGGCACATTTCCGGAGGGGGTTGTGCAAGAGGCAACTGATCTACGTTTCTAACTCTCTATTTCTCTTCATCTCTCTATAAGATCAATAAAATATATTAAAAAATTAATTACTTTTAGTTTTATTGAAATATAACAGAGTGTGAATTTAGGGTGTACAATGTGATGATTTGATGATACATGCATATATTGTGAACTGTTTACCACAATAAGTTTATTTAAAACAACCTTTACTTCACATAATCACCATTTTATTGTTTTCAATACTGTTATGGTGAGAACATAAAAGCTGTACTCTCATATCAATTTTCAAGTATACCAAGAGTATTGTTTAATCACCACCATACACATTAGATCCTCTGAACTTACTGCTCTTATAACTGAAAGTTTGCATACTTTGATCAATGTCTCCCTATTTTCTTTAGCAACCATAATTCTAATCTCCATTTCTTTGAGTTCAATGTTTTTAGATTCCACATATCATAAACAAACTCTTCATGAGCCACAATATGTGATTAAATACAACAGTTTTAGTCCATGTGCTTTGTTATAAGCTCCTTCCTTTCTATTCCCCAAGTCTCTGAGTTCTGGAATTCATTCTCTCACTTGGACATTGCAATGGCCTTGATTCCTTTTTTCTGCTTTCATCTTCTTTATTCAATCACACAATCAAGGATCTTTATGAACTACAACTTTATCACATACTCCCCTGCTTAGAAACTACTCACTATCTTTTCATTAAGTTTAAATTCTTTGGTTGAGCATCTAAGAGCTTTCTAGATCTGGTCCCATCCCATATATCCACCTCTATCATTTAATATTCTTCTTTACATTTTTTATTATTTTAAAGTTAATTATTTATTTTTTTGTTTTAATTTACAGTTGACATTCAATTACTATTCTTCTTAATAGCACCTATATTCTACCCAAACCAAACCAAACTCCTTGCTTTGAGCTGTATACATAATACTTTGCTTGGCCAACTTGCACCTTTGCCAGGGAGGACCCTGTATTTCATTCCTTTGTATACAAATTGCCTTTTATCTTTTTAAAAAAAATATATTTTATTGATATTTTACAGAGAGGAAGGGAGAGAGATAGAAAGCCTGAAATGTCGATGAGAGAGAAACATTGACCAGCTGCCTCTTGCACACCCCCTACCGGAAATGTGCCCGCAACCAATGTACTGGAATCGAACTTGGCTGGAATCGAATCCCGGACCTTTCAGTCCGCAGACTGACGCTCTACCACTGAGCCAAACCAACCTCGGCAAAATTGCCTTTTATCTTAACGATCCATTTCACTTTATGATCCAGTCCCTGATCACCTCACTAGGAAGAAATTCTCCTTTCTCTGAATGCCCACATAGCACATTCTAATGGCAATTCACACCTTCCATCTTGGATTTAGTTATTTGTGTACATTTGTGCATTTACTTGCTGCCTCAAAATTATGTTAAACAGAATTGTGTAAGGTGCTGGGGTAAAAAGGTAATGTAGTCTACTGGTGAGATAGTACTAAGCCCTTAGACTAAAAAAATACACTATATCAAATATGATAATGGATGTTAAAGAACCCTGAGAGACCAGATAAAGGTTTTCCTGGGTCTGTGGAAATCAGGGAAGTCTCAGAGGAATAGTGTTTCAGTTCCAACATATAAGATTTATAGGTATTAAATAGCCAGGTGGAAAAGATGGGAGGTGTCAGGCGGTTGGGTAGATAGAATGGAGGCAAACAGCTCAGATGGAGAGCATAGGGTTAGAAAAGGCAAGCTCCAGGAGAAAGCAAGGCAAGTCTGAGGAAGGAAAGTTATTCATTATGACTGGGTAAGATATGCTGAAAGAATAGCAATTGAAGGAGAAGAGACTGGTCAGTCAGGTGGACAGGGCTCAGGTTTTGACTTGCTGAGAAGTTTAGAGTTAGCCTGTTAGCAGGCATGCTGAAGTATTTTATTTAGGAGAATGAGATTGGATTATAGGTTAAATTCAGGTAGTAGAGTGGACAGAGGATCAGAGACACAAGGAAACTATAAGTAGCCTGATGGGGGATTCATTCATATCTTGATTCACCTTTGTATTTCTTGATTGTGCTCAGCACAGTGCCAAGCACTAGGTTTATATGCGAATTGTATTTTTTTAAGAAGTGAAAAAAGATGTGTCCCACTTTCAGACTAGAACATGAAAAGAAAGGTATATCAGCTTCACACACTCACCTGTATTACTCAGATCGCACAGGTAGAGGGCATTTTCTAGCTTCCTGAACCTGTCAATCCACATCTCACATTCCTCAGATTTGTTCTCCATCACTGGACTCCCTAATGGCTGTGAGACTGGTCTGATCTTCAAAGAGCTCAGGGGATCTTTGGGGGCTGAAATATCAGCAGGAAGGTTTTCTGGCTGCAGCTCCTCTTCGGGAGATTTCTATACACACACACACAAAAAAAAACACACACAAGCATCTCAATAGCAGCACATTCACCAGCCAGAGCGCCTCCAGTCTTTTGGCCAAAGATGAGGCCACACAACTAGTACAATTTATTGCAAGGTCTGGTTTTATAAAGGTAGGAGGATGAGTTTCAAATCCTCAGTGCCATCGGACCATATCTGCCAAGTCTTGTTGAACGTAAACTACTATGAGTGTGCATGTGTGTGTGTTTTAAGGAGATTGGTGAAATCATGACTTTTACCCAGTTTGCATTTCTGATTTACACAAAGCAAAGTTTTTGTAACTGGCTGAGACTTTTCATGATGGTCTAAGTCTTCATAGTAGTGGCACCAACAGGGCAAGCTTCAGGAAATGCTTACAACATCTTGGTGGGAAAACCTCTGGATCATGAATGTGAGTTTCTTGACAAAGAGTAGTTGAAACAACAGTGATATTACCTTAGGCTAGTGGGCTCATTATAACAGATCATAAAGCATCTCTAGTTCTGCCCATTCCATTCATTTAACAAAGGAAGCTGAGGTGAATGGAAGTGATTGCTAAGATCATACATTGAATGGTAGACAAAACTAGAGGAAGGGTATAGAGGTTATATCTAGTTCATCTTGGTATCATAACCCCATGTTCAGTATAAAATAGATATTTTAAAGAATAAATAGACAAACAAGTCCCAGCAGGGTCATCCTGTCACCTACCATGTAGAGAGAGCAGGCTATAGTTTACTTTACCCAACTCCACTTTTCTTGGAATTTCTGCTCTTTACATGGTTGTAGAGAGAACTGACATATTCTAAGTACTTAGTATAGGGCTGGGCATCTAATACAAAGTAGGTCAATAAACACATTGCCTAGTGATTTTAGAAATATTTGTGAGAGGTAAAGACAGGGAGACAGACAAACGGAGATCTCTGGGTGAGAGGTAGGTATTCTAGCAGATTTTCCACTGTGTACCTGAAATGAGCAAAAGCTGGTCATTTGAGATATAGATGATAGATAGATCAATAGATAGAAAGATAGATCAATAGATAGATAGATAGATAGATAGATAAGTAGGTAGATAGATAAAAGAGATGTAGAGTTGACAGAAGAGAGGAGAGAAAAGATAGAGGAAGTTATAATAATGTCTAAAAACCTGATTTTAATTCATTGTTACATTTCTAACGTTAGATAGCATAATATGCTTCTCTATTCACCCAATAAATTGTGCTGGTAGAGCTGATTCCCATAATTGCAATCCAAATAATGTTAACTAATTTGCAATAAAATTATGCCTCTAACTTGTGTATATCATCTGTGCTCCCCCTCCCCCACAACTTTCAAATACCTGAGTTTTTTCGATATTTGTACCTTTGTTTCAAACTTCTCACTTATAAGCTATGAAAAAGATCCAATAGTTCTAAACAATAGTAATTGTTATAAGAAGCCAAGTTTTGAGTTTTTTTAAACAAATGTGGATTTAGTTGCCACTAGGGATGTGAAGAATTGTTTCATTTGAAATAACAGAATGATATATGGAATTGTACCCATATGAAGGATCAGCAACCAGTAAATTTTAAGAGATTAATATTAAAAAAATCCAATTTAATAAAATCAATTTTTGGAAAAGCTGCAGGCTACATAAAGAAAATTTAGTGGTGAGGGAGTTTTATACTTGTTAGAGCTTTGGGTCACTTTAGGAATATGAAGGAAACTTTAGATTGTCTACCCAGGTAAAAGCACATTTGCATAGTTTGGTGAATATTTAGAGGGTCCAAAGAGATCCTTGGAGGTGAGAAACTTATTCAAAATAACTTTCTATTTCTTTAGATAGTTCAACATTCTGTTTGACATCTAAAGACAGGGAAAGGGTAAATTTGTATGGATCCGAATTAAGCTCGCTCACTCACTCACTCACTTACTCACTCACTCATTCACTCACACATCTTAAACTGTTTTGGTCCAATTGCATCTAAATGAAGTCCAAATGCCTTACTGGGCAAATATGAACATTCAAATTCTTGCTCTTGCTATCTTCTTTCAGTCCTACTTATACATCTTTTTCTCCAGCCACACAGAACCAGAGAAAAATGAGGTTGTTTTATGCCTTATCCATGCTGTTCCCTCTTGCCACTTAAGCACTGATTGGTTGGGCTCCTCCTACTCATCCTTCAAGACAGGAGTCTTATTTCATTTCTTGTGGGAAGCTTTCCTTGGCAGCTGGACGAGGGGCAGTTCTCTGCAGCTTCTTTGCAGCCCCTTTCTCTACCATATCACTTACTGTGGGCTGTTACAATAGTTATTAGAGTACCTCTCTCTTCCAGCAGAGAACTGGAGACTGGGCCTGTGGTATAGCCACTTATATGTCTTCAAGGTCTGGGTAGTGGCTGGAACACAGTTCTTTTTTAAAAAAAATATATATTTTATTGATATTTCACAGAGAGGAAGGGAGAGGGATAGAGAGCTAGAAACATCGATGAGAGAGAAACATCCACCAGCTGCCTCCCGCACACCCCCTACCGGGGATGTGCCCGCAACCAAGGTACATGCCCTTGACTGGAATCGAACCCGGGACCTCTCAGTCCGCAGACCGACGCTCTACCACTGAGCCAAACCGGTTTCGGCAGGAACACAGTTCTTAAAACACACTTCCTGGGTGAACCAGGGAATGAGTGAGTGATTTTATTTGGGGCAATAACAAAGTTGCTTTACCAAACCTCCGCTTCAATGACCTTTTCTGAATTCTGTTGATACAGGAATACGAGAAGCATCAATTATTGCAGAAATGCAGCAAAATCCCCTCCAAAAGAGGCAAAATAAAAGAGCAAAGTCTATTTTTCATAATCGTATTCACAACAGACTTAACACTCAAGGAGAAAACGTTTGCCGCTGTTTCCTGCATGGCAAGTGGCTTGCCAAAATGGATACTATTTTTCTAAAATATTTCAAAGTGTGAAGTGCATGAAGAGGCCTCCCGTCATTTTAAGATGAATTATGTTCTAATCCGGGCATTTCAAAAACAACAACAACAGAAAAACTCGGGCTGGTTTTCAACTCTGTCTGTATCTCCTCCTGGCTAAATGCTGGGAATATTAAAGCAGATTTTTATTGCTTGCCAGATTTTTTTTAAAAGCAAAGAAAGAACCCATTATATTTTAAAATGTGATGTCTGGTGAAAAGGTCACCCTCAGTTTCTGGAAGCTGGGCTGAAGATGCAAAAATAGGTCTCTTGACCATCCTTTATTTTGATAGCAGCTGGTGGGTGGGTCACAGGCTTTGGAGGGACACCTGTACACATGCTACAGGTCCAGTTTCTTGGGGCAGACGGCATGCTTATCACCAATTGATGATAAAGTCTCTGCATGCATGCTGGCTAGGACTGGGACCAGCCCATACTCTAGGAGTCCTACTTCTCTTCTCTGCTGAGGAGAGTCTCAAAGTCAAAGATAGTCTGACATCAAGGCATTGGGTGGAAATAAAAAAACCCAGAAGGGAGGGCCCCACCTAGCATCAGAGACCAGAAGGGGCAGGACTGCTAAAGCCCTCCCCAAGCTACATACACCCAGGTGCGTACCATATGTTCGGTTTTGCCTTGAAACATCTCAGGGCCTCCAGCCTGCACTGCGGTGGTAGAGGTTTCCTTTCCTTCCTTTCCTGAGCAAGAAATAAAAAGTGGAAAGGTTTAGTTTGGTCTCTTCATTTTAATACATACACACATGCCCCCAGACAAAGAAGATGTTGAGGTTCTGCTGTATGGCTGGCACTGTGTTGGCAGGTGAGGGGGGAGACAGTTGGGGATGAGCAAGCTGGCAGGGGGGACAGTTGGAGTTGATCAGGCAGGCAGGCAGGCAGGTGAATGGTTAGGAGCCAGCAGTCCCAGATTGTGAGAGGAATGTCCTCCAAGGGGTCCCAGTTTGGAGAGAATGCAGGCCAGGCTGAGGGACACCCCCACCGCTGTGCATGAATTTCATACACTGGGCCACTAGTCCTATATAATAAAAGGCTAATATGCAAATTGACCTAACGGCAGAACGACCAGTAGCTATGACGTGCACTGACCACTAGGAGGCAGAGCTCAATGCAGGAGCTTCCCCTTGGTGGTCAGTGCATCAGGAGCCTGGCTCAAGGCTGGCAAGCACAGCGGTAGTGGCAGGAGTCTGCCGCCTCTGCAGCAGCACTAAGGATGTCTGACTGATGGCTTAGGTCTCTCTCCCTGAGGGCTCCCAGACTGCAAGAGGGCACAGAGCAGGCTGAGCCCCCCCCCCCCCCCCCCCTCATTGTGCACAAATGTCGTGCCCTGGGCCTATAGTTTTTTAATAAGTTCTGACTTCTTTCTCTACTGGCTGCATGACCTTGGGCAAGTTAGTTGACCTCTTTGTGTCTCAATTGCCATTTCTGTAAAATTGGGAGAATGCCACCTAGAGGTTATTGTGAAAATTAAATGAACTAGAAAATATAAAGCAAATACCTCAAGTATAGCAAGTGTTCACTAAATGTTAATTAATAGAATTACCTATCAAAGGATGTTTATATAAATATTCATCTGTCACATTAAAAAGCCTTTTGTTAGGCTTTTAACACTGCACCTGGAAGTCATTAAGAATCTTCTCCCTCAGTTTCTTGATGGAGAAAACAATGCAATTATAATATCTTCTCTGAAGCCCCACCACCCAGTGTTAGAATAAGGACCCAATGCATGCTTGTTGACTAAGTGAATAACCTTGTGCCTTAATTTGGAGTTTGGTAAATAAAATCACTACATATATAGTTCCGTTTCTCCAATTCCTTTCAGGCCCTAGAAGAGAATGAGTTTTCTCTGTATTTCTGTATCCTCCCATACTTAGCCCGGCCATGATACAGAGTAAAAATTAATAGATGCTTAATGAGTATCTCGATGACAGCCAGTTAGTGCTGCCTCTTCCAGGCAGGTCTAATTTCATCTGCTGAAAACTTAAGTTGTCATGGGAACTCGTCATCACTTAGTAGCAATGGTCCCTGTTTATTTCACCCAGAATGTAAAAGAAGCTTTCTGTTTCCTGTAAGTGAAAAAAGGTTCACATTATTCTGAGTCATAGAGTCAGAGTTAAAGGGATTCTAGAAACATAACGTAAGGGCAGAAAGGTGGATTTCAGTGTCAGACCCAAATGCTGTTCGGCTTCTTCCCTTTTGGATTTTAATTTTGTCATTTGTGAAAAGGGAATGGTATCAGTAATCTGCAGTACTGTGGGGATTTTTAAAAACTGTCTTTACACGGGAAAGATGCTCAAAACAGGATTAACTATTTGTTGTTGTGTTATCTATAATATTAGAAGCATAATATGCTAATTAGCCTGGACAGCCTCAGGAAATGTAAGGGCCAAGCTGCTTGCATGAATTTTGTGCATCGAGCATCTAGTTATAATCATATGATCATAAGCAAGTCTAGAAGAGAATTTAACACTAACTAGGATGTGCCTAGCATTCTTTTGGGTACTGTTCATATGCATTCTTCCTTTTAGTATAAGCTCTAGAATCTAACTTTGTCCTAGTTCAGTTTCTCTTTACTGTCTGTACTTCTGAAACTTCTTTTAGGAGAAAATACAGGGGTGTCTTTTAAGTTTCTCTGTCTCCCTCCTAATACCTATAAGCATATAAAAAGCTAATGATTTGCACATGTAAAAATCGGTGGAGAAACCCCAAGGCAGAGCTATTCTTTTTTTTTCTACTTTCTAACACAGCAGGAAGGATAAATAATAACCATCTGTCTAGTCGACTTGCCAGCTGAAGATTTGTACTGGAGGAAATCAGCCAAGCTGGCTTCTAGAGATTTCCAGGTGTTGGAAGGGTCAGGTTTTACAGGGCTTCCCGTGGATTCTGATAGTCACACAGCCTGTGCTCCCCTTCCTCCCTCCCCCCATTCTCCCTGTCCTCTCCTGTCTCCTGTCTCCTCCCAAATAACTTGAATCAGTGGTCTGCAGTGCTGGCTGCTAACATGCTCGTCGTACCTGGGGAGCTTTAAACATTACCAATCCCCAGGCACCTCACCAGGCCAATGAAATCAGAATTTCTATGGGTGAGAACCCAGCTCAGGACTTGTAAAGAATTCCCTAGATAATTCTCCAGTGAAGCCAGAGTAGCTAAAAATGGATTTAAACACTGGCTTCTGGCCTCAAGGACCTACGGAATGAAGTTTTTGTGAGAAGGAAAACAATATATGTCAAATATCTCTATAGGCCAGGCACTTCCCTCATGTTTTCTTATCTGGAGAATAACCCTGTGAGGTAGAAACTATCTCCATCTGACAGATAAGGAAATGGAGGCAATGAAAGTTTCAGTTACCTGCTTATGACAACAGCGGTAGGGATAGGTCTTGGATTCCAATTCACTCATGTATTCAACAAGCATTTGTTAAGTGCTTACTATATACTAGGCCCCATTCTAGGCACTATGATACAACTATGAACAAGAAATAATCTTTTCATAGAGTGTGCATTCCAGAGGTGAACGCAAACAAATAGATACATAAAGTAACATCAACCCATGATAAATGCTATGAATACATCTATGGGTGTAGAACATAGTGGCGGTTGCTATTTTAGATAGGGAATTTGCCAAAGGCCTCTCTGAAGTGACATATAAATAGATCCATGAGTGAGGAAACAAGAGAGAAAGGCATAAAAATGTCTGGGGACAGAGCATTCCAGAAAAGAACTATGGGAAGGGCACATATTTCAGTGGGCCTGTTTAGTGTGTCCCAGCAATAGCTAAGAAGCGAGTTTCGCAGACCCAGGATGTATAGGGAAGATAAGTGGATCAAGTATTCACACAACTAAAGGACCTCATGGGCCATGCATGTGACTGGAGTTGATTTTTTATTATTTTGGCTTCCCAGCATTCATTCCTTCTCTAACATTCTTCTCTTCATTACTCTCTTATAGTAACAACAACTGTCTTTTGCTTTCTGTGGCCCACTCCTCCCCATCCCAGTGTGTGGTGTGGTAGGAATGTTTTAGCTCCAGGCTTGGTCTCAAAGAGTTGAAGACTAGGGTGGGTCTTATGTCCAATGAAGAGTGGTGACTTTATAAGAGAAAAGAGAGAAAAACTTAGAAAGAGGGACACAGGAGGAAGAAAGCCATGTGAAAACAGAGGTGGGGTTTGTAGTTATGCAGACACAAACCAAGGAATGCCTTGGGCACCCAAATCTGGAGGAAGCAAGGAAGGACATGATTAGAGCCTTCAGAGGGACATGATTGATTTCAGACTTCTGGAAGTATGAGAGAATAAATTCCTATTATTTTAAGCCACCCAGTTTGTGGTATTTTGTTACAGTACACTTAGGTAATGAACACACTCACTATCCTCTTTTTGCTCTCTTAGTCTCTCAATATTCCTAAAACCAATCCCCCAATTTCCTGTTGTGAGTTCCCTCTGTTTGACATACCTACCAAGGTTTTTGTTTTTCTGCTAGAATAGAAATTGACATACTTTCCCACCCCCAGGCACTCATTACCTTGTATTTTTTATCCAAAGGTAATCGGTAAATGGTTGATGGATATAGTACATAGAAAAATTGCAACAGCAGATTAATATCAATGCATATTTTTCACCTGCCATATTTAAAACTTGCCAGTTGCTAAATATTTTGTTCAATTCTTCCTTATAATTTTACTTAATGTCTTGGAAATCTTCCGGTTTCAGGCCAGCCAAGTTATTACAGTTGCATAGTTTTATCAGTTGGATATGTTGTCATTTAAGGAAATGGTTCCTGAAGAATCTTTATATTATTTCCATTTAGTAAAACATTAAAAAATGCTACCATAAATACACACACACACACACACACACACACACACACACACGTTTGTGGAATTTTTTTTTTTTTGTGAGCTATCAGTCAGCTAGGTCTGTGGCCTAGATCTAAAGATCTGCATGACTAAAGTTTCAATAAATAATCCCAACTTCCATAAGTGTACTGCATTCACCATAAAGGCATAACACTAGAGAATACTTCACGATATCATACAAATTGGAGAGTTATGCATTTTATGATCCAACTGTCTAAAAGAATAGTCATTAAAATAATTCTCACTCTTATTTTTTCTGCACTGGCGAGCCATTTACATCCCTGGGAGCAATGAAATCAAACCCAACAAGCAAACAGTTGGAGCTAAGCATTAGAGTGAACAATAGCTCTGGGAAATAGGAGGTCCTCAGAGGAACAATATTACTAAACTCACCTGTAGGCAAATCAGAAGACAAATCAGAGGAAGCTCTGCTCAACAACTCAACAAAATTCTGCCATCTGTGCAAAAATGGAGACAAAATATTGGTGATCAATGTCATTGTTCTGGAAGAATGTGCAATAAAGCTCAAAGTTTATATTGATAGTTTTGTAGGAGCTTATTTTTTTCATCCTCCCTGGAGGACATGTTTAGAAAGGGGGTGGGGGGAGGAGAGGGAGAGGTGAAGGGAGAGGGAAAGGGTAAGGGAAAGGGAGAGATTGATTGGTTGTCTTCCATAGCTTCCCAACTGGGGATCAAACTAGAAATCCAAGTATGTGCCCTGACCAGTAACCAGCAACCTTTCTGTGCAGGGAGGGCACTCAACCAACTGAGCCACTCCTGCCAGGCCTGAAGGAACTTTCTGACACCTGTATTATTCAGGGTGCAATGTAGGAAACAGAAGCTCCTTTACGTATCTCCATCAGAAAGGACTTCAACATAAGGAATTAGGTGCCCACAAATGACTGCAAGGCCCAGTGGAATGGAAGTTGATATCTGCTGCTAGGCTCAGGGTCCGGCCTCCCTCAGCAGATATAGTCTAGAAACCAGGACATTGCAGGAAATTCTGGCTCATGTCTCAGTTGCCCCTGACCATGAGGCTGGTGACTTGGCTGTACAAACTGCATTTTGACCACTGGGAAACTGATGCCTGCCAGGGTCTGGGGTTCCTACTACTGCAGGGAAAGTAAATACTTAAAATAGCTTTGTCCCACTTCCTTCTGTCTTTTAAATCTCAGATGGAACTTAAAATCAATTTCAGAACGTTGGTGTCAAGAGAGTTTTAAAAAATGTTCTTTTCAGCCTTCCCAAGTATGGGATGCATTGCAACACAGGAAAGAGAATAAAAGAGTGCTGAGTGCAAATAAACACTATTTAGCAAAGTCCCAAAGCAGAAATTGCATTGAGCAATACATCTGCATGTGACAATCAGAGTCATGTAAGCTTACAAGTACTTTAGATATGCTTTGGTATTGGAAAATCACTTATATTTGCATGTCCAGCATCCATAAACTTTCCATTTATATACAAATATGTTCTTATCTGGGGCAATGGACCACAATCAAGGTCCCATACCCTTCCCTGAACAGTGCTGTGATACACCTTGTCTAATTAATCACTATCTATCACTTTCTCCACTCCCATCCCCCCCCCTCCCCCGCTCTCTCTCTCTCTCACACACACACACTGTCTCTGTATCTCTCCTAATTTTTGGTTTGGTACTACCTCAAGTTTTATTTTTCCCTAATTTTGTGTAGTATTTCACATCCTTTCAAACATTTATTTTGCTTATGTTAGCCAAGGGCAGTTTCTGTTAGCATATTAGCTCTTTATTACATAGGAATTATATAGGATATCAAGGCTTTGGGGGTTTGATCTAGTCTTATTCTTCTATATCTACTATTGTTTGTTCTCTGTTCTTCAGATTTTGTGGGAACCTCTCAAAATTGACATTATTTTTAGTGTTAATTTTGCTTTTTTATTGAGTATTGGTTACTCATTTTTTAATTTTTTAGATATTTCTTTATTGATTTCAGAGAGAAAGGGAGAAAGAGAGAGAGACAGAAACATTAATGATAAGAGAGAATCATCGAAATCATTGACCGGCTGCCTCCTTCACACCCCTAACTGAGGATCAAGCCCACAACCCAGGAATGTGCCCTTGGCCGGAATCGAACCTGGCACCTTTCAGTCCACAGGCTTACACTCTATCCACTGAGCCAAGCTGGCTAAGGCAGGTTACTTTTTAAAAAATAAATAATATTTTATTGTAACACATCCATTAGTTATGTGTTGCTTTTTTACTGCTTTCAGGCTATGATCATATAATCAATCATAATTGCAACAGACTGTAGACACACAAAACCTAAAACATTTACTCTCTTGCCCTTTATAGAAAAGGTTTGCTGTTGTAAACATCTACACTAATAAAAGAGAAAGATGCCAATTTACCATCCCTTCATGACACCCATCAGCCAGTCAGGTGTGAGTATGCAAATTAACCCAACAAAGATGGTGAGCTACCTAAAAGACATGAAAAGAATTCACACTGCTCTATTGCATATGCAGGTGCGAGTCGCTGGAGTAGGAAGGGGCACAGGCATTCCCCACTGCCCTAGCAGCTCCAGGCCTCTGGGCAGTGTAGGAAGGTGAAAAGGTGGCTCCAGGCTGGAGCAAAGGCAGAAAGGTGGCTCAGGCCAGAGTGAAGGTGGTGCCAGCAGCCCCGGGAAGGAAGGCCTATTCTTGCACGAATCTTCATGCATCAGGCCTCTAGTTTAACATAAATGCCATCATACCCTCAAATATCTAGTAGTATTCACATTTCCTTAATTATTTCATAATTTTTATTGATATATAATTTACACAACATTGTGTTGGTTTCAGATGTAGAACAAAGTAATTCAATATATGTACATATTATACAATGACAAACATAGTAAGTCTAGTTAACATCCTTTTACCACACATAGTTACAACCCGGTTACCTCTTAATTCTACCTCTTAATTGTTTGCTTGAAACAATCCAGAATTCCCCAAGGTTTTACTAATTTCTTCTATTCACCTTTTGTGCTTTTAAAATTCATTTTATAGCCTTTTAATCTCATTTTGCTTATTATTTTCCAATTATTTTCAACAGAGGACATACCTTCTTATATCCTGTGTAGCGAACACAGGTGGTTTTCTAGTTTCTAGAGTAAATCATTTTTTAAAAGTTTGTTGTTTTGGAGTTTGCAGAATCACGATTCCCTCTTTATGTTTGCAGTATTTTAAAAAATCGGGCCTTACATGTTGGGCTTTCTCTTTATTCAGGGTCAAAGAAGAACTGTTCCCATTCAGCACAATACAGCAGGTGAGTTGTGTAGATTTCCCTTGGCCTACCCGCTGCTCATTTAATCCTGTAGTTAAAGGGCAGGTGGCAACTTCCACCAATGCCTGGATGCCTGGTGCCCAGCAGTTGAGTCCACCTCAGGGGTGGGGTCTTTCTACCCCACCTATTGAATATCAGACACTAAATCAGTTCATTATGTCTTAATCGATATACCCCTTAGCATATACAATTACCAACCTACACCACTGTATTTTCAGGAATTTTGCTTCACCAGATGTAAACACCATAGCCAGTTTTTCCCTTTCCTGCTTCCTTTCCCCAGTTTACTGCTCTGTCAATCCTGGGAGTTGTATTCTCTAGATAGGTACAGAAAGTATGCAATATAGACCCTGAGAAGGAAAAGGTGTCAAGGATTCCTTGTGGTTAATTGGGCTCAAATTCATAACCAGAATCTAGCAGACATTGCTGACAGCCCTTGCACATATACTGCACTTCAGGGAAAAAGCCACAGACTGAGCTGCCAGCCTCTTGCCCTGTGTTCCTGCAGGCTGACCGGTCCCTTATAAGGGAGTTCCTATAATCTTCTTTCAACCAATGGGTTGAGACCTGCCCTATCCAATCATTCATGTACAGCTATAACCTCATTTGCATCTTTACTGACCAATCAGAGCAGCTCCATAATATCAATCAGAACGTGTGAATCAGACTATTCAGGATGGTGCTATTTGGGCCAATCAGAGTGTGTAAATTTGGATTTCTCATTTGCATAGAAATGGACCTATCAGAGAGGGAAGGGGGTGGAAACTTTATATAAGCAGGCCTTCCCTTTACCAGGTGGGGATCACTCTTTTCCTTTCTAGGCCTCTCTGGTTTGCAAACTGTTTACCTGAATAAAGTTTGTCCTGTTTACGAACCCCAGACTCAGAAATCCTGTGGCATTAGACTGGTGGCAGTGACCTTTTGTTGACAGCAGGTAAGTGTATGTTTATGTGTCCTTGAGTGCTGGTCGGAGGAGGTGGAAACAGAGCTCAGGCAGCTACAGAGAGCACCTGTGTTACTTTCTGGTTGGTTAAAACATGGAGCCTTCAAATCAAAGGGAAGGCAGAAAATGTCTTCTTTCTTCTGCATGTCTTTTAGGTAGGCAGGGTAAAACTTGGGAAACCAATTCATTGATTTTTCCAGATTCTGTTTATTTATACTTGGTAGAAATTCCTTTTAGATTGTGGCGCTATTAGTTTTTGCTATTGGTGCATTGTTTGTGTCTATTTGTCTACTGCATTTTGGTCAGGGGTTGTGAAGCAGATGACATTTCATACGGAACATTTTATAAAGAGAAACAAGACAAAACAGAAGCCAAACATACAAAACGTGAGCTTTTATCATAGAAACACCTGTAATCATGATGAAATTAATTACAGGTGGTATGTTTCTCTGTGCTGCATATAGGCTTCAATCAAAGGTGTTGAGGTGCTCCCTTCCCAAGCCCATTACCTTTTCCCCCTGTGAAAAGTACACTTAGGTCATAACAACAGTGTAGTTCTCCAAACTTGCTATGCTTTTGCTCACTGTTTTGCTCCTTGTCTTTGAAATACTCTTCCCCATCTCTCATTTGATTAGTTCCTACAAGTTAAGCTGACATTAATGATAGAACAGTGCTGAAGAGAAGGTCTATTCAATTGCTAGACTCAAAGGTCAACTCTCCAGATCCCAAGAGTTTACTCATTTTAGCCATTCCTTTGGGAATGTAATCTACTCCAGCTGAGAAGGTACAAGTATGCTAGAAGGAGGAGGCAGATGGGAAGGAGACTATGGAGGAGACTGTTAGCGTTTAAGGCAGGGGTGGGGAATGTCTGGCCAGAGGGCCATGTAAGGCCTGAGAAATCATTTGGTCTGACCCTGCCAAAGCATTAGGAGTGAGTTAATTAAATATTTGAGCAAATATAGCAATTTTTAAGTTGGTAATTTTGTATGGCTCTTGAATGATATTATAAATATCCAAATGTCCCTTAGCAGGAAAAAGTTCCCCACCATTGATTTAGGGGCTGTATAGTTTTACTCAGGCTGACATAACAAAATGCCACAGACTGGGTGGCTTAAACAACAGAAATGTATTTTCTCACAGTTCTGAAGGCTAGAAGTTCAAGATCAAGGTCTCATTAGGTTTGACTTCTCTGAAGGCTGAGATATGGCAGGCTTCTTGCTGTGTCCTCATAACTGTGACTTTTCTCTAGGGGTCCAGATTTTCTCATCTCATAAGGACACCAGTCAGAGTGGATTAGGGCCTAACCTGATGAACCCGTTTTAACGTAATCACCCCTTTGAAAGCCTTATCTGCAAATATAGTCATAGTCTGAGGTCCTCGGGGTTTCAACATATGAATCAGGGATGGGGGTGAGGATATAATTCAGCCTATAACAGAAACAAAGACACCCAACTTTTGGAACAATTTACTTAAGATCTCTGAATCTCAGTTTACTCATCTCTGAAGTGGGTATGAAAAATATAACTCATGGATTCTGGGAGTGTTACAAGAGATAACCCATGTAAAGCATTTAGCTTGTGCCAGGACATGTTAGGTGCCTCCCATCAATCTCTTACACCATTAGTTCAGGTGGGTATTTGATTCACCTCCAGGGTACTCATTTATCATTGTTTTCTATTCTCACACGAGGGTATTTTTTCCATTGATCTTCAGAGAGAGTGGAAGGGGGGAGGGAGAAACATCGATGTAGTAAGACATACTGATTGATTTCCTCTCCCTGTGGCCCCACAGGGCTGGAGAACAAACCCACAACCCTTTGGTGTGTGGACGGCACTCTAACCATTTAGCAACACCTCTACTTCTGGGTGTTCATTTAACTGCATTGTCTTCCTTTGCTTTCAGCTTCTTGGTCATGTAGATTGAGTCATATTCTTCTCTTTTTGCCTATTCACCCTGATAGCAAAGTCCTTCCCTGACACACAGGCAGTAAACTCAAATTCAGATAAAAGGATTCTTTTTCCACTTGACAGATGGAAAATAAGAGAAAATATTTACTTGCCCAAGTTCCCAAAGCCAGTGCATTTCGGCGATAGGGTTTCCATCTTGGCTTATGTGATTCCAGAGTTCCTGCTGCCTTTCCATGTGGATGGGGCTAATGGGATATGGGGAGTTTCGAACAGTGAGAAGTTACCTGCAAGCCCTGAGCTTCTTTGGATCATATCTGCTCTAGGAACTTAAAAGCCTCCCTGCTTTTGTATCTGTATCCCACACCTCTCCTGGGTCCTGAAGGAGAGGCCAGGAGACACTCAGCAACTGGTTCAGGACTGTGTTCAGTATCAAGCCCAACGGTGGAGCCTGCCATGGACCTCACGCAGTTTGCCTACAGCTCCTGTGCGTAGCCACCATTCTATAAACTCACAGAACTTGTAGAAGAGTCAGTATGGTGTATTAAGAGCCAAAACCCCTAAGCTAGAAAGTCTGAATTCGATTTATCCTATTGATGAATTTGTTTATCAGTTGCATATTGGTTTTAGCCCTCTGTGCCTCAATGCCTCAGTTTCCTCACCTGATAAACAATAGTACTGACCTCATGTGGGCACTTGCTAAGATTAAGAGTCAACATTTATAAAGTATGTAGACTTTATATGACATCATAAAGATGGCTGTACACACAGTGGAGGCAAGGTTCCCATAACACAAGATGGCTGCACCCACAGCAGAGGCAGGGTTCTCATGAGTGATCAGCAGGGAGCTGAGCCAGGAGATCTGAGGCTGCCCCTCCCACCAAGTGGAGCTTGACTGGGGCGGGGCCGGCTGGGTCTGGGTCTCACATGATTTTGAGGTGCATGCAGGTGGGTGGGGACTTGACTCTGGGTCCCACGGTGTGCCCCACACTCTGACAGGAGGAAGATTTTCATATACATTTTACTAATTTTCTTTCATCTTTCTCACTTCTATTATAGAGAAAAGAAAAATAGCAATATTAAAATATTTCCTCTAATTCCCTTTTAATGTGCATAATTTTCACTAGTTAATAATAACAATAATTTTATTATTATTGTTATCTTCACCACATATGAATTGTGGGCTTCTGCAAGAGAAGACTGGAATCAATAAACTCTTAAAAGTCAAGTCCAGTTTCCAAGACCAAATCAATGGATAGATCCAAGACACATCTATAATAATCCACTGCTTAACAATTTTCCTATTCTCATTAAAAGTAATTGCTGAATCAGACTCCTCATGTCTCCTTTATCTCCTGAAATACTCTGGTTGTTCTTGGGATTTTCAAACCAGTCCTTTTCAACCTAATTGCACTCTTAATAATGGGCCAGATGTGTAAGATAAGTCCTACTTGGGGCTGTGTCAATTGCTCCACTCTATTTGTGAAGCTTCTATAGCAACTTCATTATTTATCCCCTACCCCAACACAATTTGGCTTATGTGCATGTATTTTAAACTGGGTTTGAAGTGTTTAATTTTGCCAATACAATTTCAGAGTATTAGTTTGCCTCCTGTTCTTTCTCTGCTTTCCTTAATTACCATTTATTGCAAAGTCACACAGAAATATTAAATGCTAATTCTGACTTACATGTTCCCAGCCAAGAAGAGGGATAATAATTTCCATCAAACACAACCTGAACTCATTTTACCTCAGGGTGATTCAGAGTAGAGATTTGAATCGTAATCAAGTCTTTCTCAAAATCGCCTTACCCTGGCAGTCATTCAGTAATGTCTCTGCTAATTGGTAGGCAAATTGCAAAAAATAAAATTTCAGTGTTACACACACACACACACACACACACACACACACACACACACACCAAGAACTTTGCAACATCATTCTTGAAATTTCTCATCAGCTCTTGCAACGTGACAGTTTAAGAAGAGATCACAATTCATTTTATTTGGTTAGATGGGGCTAATCCCACATCACCATAATCCCTCCTGATGTTTTATTGATTCTAAAGGACATTTAATCAGGAAGCAGCTCAGCACTAGAATCCTGCTAATTAGCAAGCAGCCGCATTCCAAATGGGTTCCCAATTGAACAGCAGATTAATGGACAATATGTACTAAAATAATGATTCGTGCACTCAGCTCCTGAAATGTGTTTCTGAATTGCATCTTTAATCTCTTAAGGATATAGGTTTGCATACAAAGCCCTTAACGGAATGGATTTAATTCACCAGAAGAAGCTTTAGCCAATAACTGTTTAAGGATGAAACAGGTTTATCACTTATACGTGCAATGCTTCAGTGGTTTCATTGTTTTGATGTCCTTGAACATTCAAAGGTCAAAGACATGTGAATAAAACAAATCAGCTCCTCTGATATGCACATTAAACAGTGGGAAAGTGAAAATATTGATATAAGTAGCCTAACCTTACTTGATCTCCATTCACTCTTATTCTCATATCTCTGATTCTTACAATCTTGGTTCTGAACATCAACTTTTATTTGAGTATACTATATACCAGATATAATGTGAGCTTTGATACTTGCACTTTCTCCTTTTATATTGTTGCCTTTTGAGGCCTCCCAATTTTAACTTATTGGTTTTCTACTCGGCTCCTGGTCCACTTCTCTGCTTTTGCTGCTTAACTACCTCCCTCCAACCTCACCCAAACACCCCTCCAAGGTTTTATTTATTTTTAATTTTATTTTATTGTTTAAAGTATTACAAATAGTAGTACATATATCTCCTTTTTACCCCATTAACCTTCCCCCAGCCTCCCCTACTCCCCCTTACATCCCCTCCCCAAGTGTCTTGTGTCTATTGGTTATGCTTATATGCATGCATACAAGTCTTTCAGTTGATCTCTTACCTCTCACCCTGCCCCCCAAACCCTCTCCAGCCTTCCCACTGTCGTTTGACAGTCTGTTCTATGTTTCTCTACCTCTGTATCTATTTCTGTTCACCGGTTTATAATTTCCTTTATTATCCACAAACGAGTAAGATCATGTGGTATTTTTCTTTCATTGACTGGCTTATTTCACTTAGCATAATGCTCTCCAGTTCCATCCATGCTGTTGCAAATGGTAAGAATTCCTTCTTTTTTTTACAGCAATGTAGTATTCCATTGTGTAGATGTACCACTGTTTTCTAATCCATTCTTCTGCTGATAGGCATTTAGGCTGTTTCCAAATCTTAGTTATGGTAAATTGTGCTACTATGAACATAGGGGTGCATATGTCCTTTCTGATTGGTGTTTTAGTTTCTTAGGATATATTCCTAGAAGTGGGATCACTGGGTCAAATGGGAGTTCCATTTTTAGTTTTCTGAGGAAACTCCATACTGTTCTTCACAGTGGCTGCACCAGTCCGCATTCTCACCAGCACTGCATAAGGGTTCTTTTTTCTCTGCATCCTCTCCAGCTCTTGTAATTTGTTGATTTGTTGATGTTGGCCATTCTGACAGGTGTGAGATGGTATCTCATTGCTGTTTTGATTTGCATCTCTTGGATAATTAGTGACTTTGAGCATGTTTTCATACGTCTCTTGGCTTTCTGAATGTCCTCTTTTGAAGTGTCTATTTAGGTCCTTTCCCCATTTTTTTGATTGGATTATTTTTCTTCCTTTTGTTAAGCTGTATGAGTTCCCTGTAAATGTTGGGGATTAAACTCTTATTGAACATAGTATTGGCAGATATGTTCTCTCATGCAGTGGGCTTTCTTGTTGTTTCGTTGATGGTTTCTTTTGCTGTGTAGAAGCTTTTTATTTTGATGTGTTCCCACTGTTTATTTTCTCTTTAGTTTCCATTGCCCTAGGAGCTGTATCAGTAAAGATATTGCTACAACAAATGTCTGCTATTTTTTGCTGCCTATGGCTTCTTCTAAGATTTTTATGGTTTCACATATTATGTTTATTTTTAGTTTTTTTTTAGTTTATTTTTGTGTATGGTGTAAGTTGGTGGTCTAGTTTCATTTTTTTGCATATATATGTGCAATTTTCCTAACACCATTTATTGAAGAGACTGTCTTGACTCTATTGTATGCTCTTGCCTCCTTTGTCAAATATTAATTGAGCATAATGATTTGGGTCAATTTCTTGGTTCTCTGTTCTGTTCCACTAGTCTATATGTCTATTCTTGTACCAGTACCTAGCAGTTTTGAGAACAGTGGCTTTTTAGTATAGCATGATATCTGGTATTGTGATCCCTCCAACATAGTTCCTCTTTCTCAAGATTGCTGCAGCTATTCAGAGTCTTTTTTAAAATTTTTATTCCACATGAATTTTGGAGAATTTGTTCTAAGTCTTTGAAGTATGCCATTGGTATTTCAATGGGATTGCATTGAATTTATAGATTGCTTTGGGTAATATGGACATTTTAATGATGTTGATTCTACCATTCCATGAACATGGTATATTCTTCCATTTGTTCGTGTCTTCCTCTATCTCTCTTTTCAGCATTCTGAAATTTTCTGAGTACAGGTTCTTTGTCTCCTTGGTTAAGTTTATCCTTAGGTATCTTAATTTTTTGTTGCAATGATACATGGGATTAGTTTTAAAATTTCTCTTTCTAAGAGCTCATTATTGGTATATGGAAAAGCCATAGACTTCTGGGTGTTAATTTTGTATCCTGCTACACTGACAAATTCATTTATTAAGTCTAGTAGTTTTTTGATGGTGTCTTTGGGATTTTCTATGTACAATATCATGTCATCTTCAATTAAGGACAGTTTTACTTCTTTTTCAATTTTGATGCCTTTTATTTCTTCTTTTTTGTCTGATTGCAATGTCCAATACTTCCAGTACTATATTGAATAGGATTGGTGAGAGTGGACATTACTGTCTTGTTCCTGTTCTCAGGAGAAATGGTTTTAGATTTCCCATTGAGTATGATATTGGCTATGGATTTGTCATATATGATTTTTATTATGTTGAGCTATTCTATTCCTTCTATTCTCACCTTGATGAGAGTTTTTATCAAGAAAGGGTGTTGGATTTTGTCAAATGCTTTTTCTGCATCAATGGATATGATTATATGGTTCTTCTTGCTCAGTTTACTTATGTGGTGTATCACATTTATTGATTTACTGATATTGTGCTGTCCTTGCACCCCTAGAATAAATCTCACTTGGTCATGGTGTATGTATGATATTTATAATGTAATGCTGGATTCAATATGCTAGTATTTTGGTGCCTATGTTCATGAAGGATATTGGCCTGTAATTCTCTTTGTATTGTCTTTACCTGGCTTTGGGATTAGGGTAATGCTGGCTTCCTGAAAAGAGCTTAGAAGTACTCCTTCTTCTTGAATTTTTGAAATAGTCTGAGGAAAATAGGTTTTATTTCTTCTTTAAATGTTTGATAAAACTCCCCCATGAATACCTCTGGTTGTTGGAAGTTTTTGATTACTGCTTCAATTTCCCCTATAGTTATTGGCCTATTTAGATTTTTTGATTCCTCCTAGTTGAGTTTTGGAAGGTAATATTTTTCTAGTAATATGTCCATTTCTTCCAGGTTGACTAGTTTGTTGTAGTAGAGTTGCTCATAGTATTTTTTTTAAATGATTCTTTGTGTATTTCTGTGGGGTCTGTTGTTATTTCACCTTTTTGTTTCTGATTTTGTTTATTTGGGTACTCTCTGCTTCTTGGTGAACAAGGTTAGAGGTTCATCAATCTTGTTTGACCTTTTAAAGAACCATCATTTTGTCTCAATGTCATTTATTTCCACTCTGATCTTTATTATTTCCTTTCTCTTGCTCACACGGGGCTTTTCTTGTTGCTCTATTTCTAATTCTTTAAGTGGAAGAGTTAGAAAGTTTATTGCCAGGTGTTTTTTTGTTGTTGTTGTTTTGTTTTTTTTAGGTAGGCCTGTAATTCTATGAAATTTCCTCTCAGGATTGCTTTCACTGTGTCCTAAAGATTTTGGATTGTTGTGTTTTCATTTTTGTTTGTTGCCAGGATGTTTTTTATTTCTTCTTTGATATCTTTGGTAACCCATTCATTGTTTAATAGTATGCTATTCAGCCTCCAATGATTTCAATCCTCTTGAGTTTGGAGAGACTTTGCTTGTATCCCAATATGTGGTCTATCAAATGTCCCATCTGCACTTGAGAAGAATGTATATTCTGTATTTTTGGGGTGAAATGTTCTAAAGATGTCAAGTAAACTTCCTCTCCACACTGAGGAAGGATACAGGGAAGCTTTATTGTCAAAACCGAGTTAAAGGGGATGGGTGTCAGAAGCAGAGGGTTTAAAGTTCACAACTTCTAGAAAGGGAGGGAAATAAAAGGCTCTCAGTGAGAAGAGTGTACATAATATGCTCAAATACATCATCTCACCCTCAGACGTCCTGTGATACCTTTACCAGGTGTGGTTGACTTCATTTACAGTTACAGAAACAGACTGGAAAGAAGAAAGACTTCAATCAAGAGACCAAATGTAGGCGCCCGCCATGCTGGTGAGGAGCTGGTGCTACGCCTTCCATTCTTGGCATGGCCAGGCGGGAGCTTCTGCCACTGCTGCCTTGTGGATTTTAAAACTACAATGGAAATTGAGCCACCGTTGCCACAGCACCTGCCACCGCCGCACCCGCCGCTGCCGCACCCGCCACCACCGCTATGAGTGAGGGAAGCCCACAGAGAACGGAGCTCACTCCGCCCCGGGCCCAGGGAGTGGGCGGTTTAGGAGCTTGGCCTCTGTGTCCACAGCCACTCCACTCCCTCCCCTAACGAGACACCTTTGAGCACTGTCTCCCTGCCCACAGCCATCTCAGCCCGCCCACAGCCCTCCCAGCCCGCCCACCATGCTGGTGAGGAGCTGGCGAGGCGCCTTCTGTTCGTGGTCCCAAGGAGGGGTGCCGCTGCTGCCATGTGGATTTTAAAAATACAGTGGAAGAGGAGCCATGGGGGCCACCACTATCGCCACACACGCTGCCGCCACCACAGAAATTCACTGACTAAGCTCAACCTTCTATCATCATTTATTTATTAATTGATGTTTCCTTTAACCTTTAGCCTTCTTTGTTTTTCTGGATTGCTCTTATCACTGTGTGATATGTCCCATGTTCTAGCCTGTTCTTTCTCATTAAATTACAAGCTTCATGAAGGAAGGAGCTTTGTTTTATTCACATCTATATTTCCAACAACTAGAATAGTGACTGGTATACAGCAGGCACTGAGTAAATGATTGTTAAATAAATAAATAATTAATTAATCAACATTTATTGTGTACCTACCATATGCTAGATACCAGCCTATAAGATGTTGAGAATAAAATAGGAAGGAAACATCTGGCTGGTGTTAGTGGTTAGAGAGTCAGCTGGAACACTGAAGGGCCATGGGTTTTATTCCTGGTAAGGGCACTTACCTGGGTTGCAGGTTCAATCCCAGCCCTGGTCAGCCCATGTGGAGGCAACCAAAGGATGTGTTTCTCTTACATTGATGTTTCTCTCTCCCTCTCTCTGTCCCTCCCTTCCTTCAATTCTCTCTAAATATCAATTGAGAAAGGAGACATGTAAAACTTTAGGTAATAAATAAATAAATAAATAAATATCAATTGAAAAATATCCTCTGGTAAGGATTAAGGAAGTGAAGGAAACAGTTTTTTTTTTTTTGCCAGCATAGAGATCATTATCTAGACATTAAACTAAAATATCACACAAATAAATATATAATTACAAATAGTGATAGGTGCTACAAAATATATTAAAAAGGGGACTGGTTTTGATGAGGTAATTAGAGAATGCTTTCTTAAATTTGATCATGAGCCAGGGACTAGGCAGAATTCATGTATCTATATCCTTAAGAATATTTTGAGACTATATAACTTTTCTAGTTAAGTTCAATTCCACATTTTGTTTTAATGCTTTCTACATGCACAGGCAATCACAAGCATGTCAAACTCACATTAAATAATGAGTTCGACATGCTTGCTAAACCCTTTGGGATACATCAATGAATAAAACAAAGATCCCACCTGTCCTATGACACTATAGTCTATCAAAAATCAACAGATAATAATAAATATCACACCAGCAAATTACCAAATACATTAGAAGTTGATAAATGTATAGAAGAGTGCAAACTGAAATACAGTGAGCAAAGAAACTTGTAGATGGAGCCCGAGAAGTAATGGGGAAATATATCATGTGGAACTCTTTGTAAGGACTTGGATTTTTTCAAGCCTCTGAGTGAAGTAAGATGCTTTTCAGTGTTATAAGCAAAAGAATGACATGAACTATTTTAGGTTTTAGGTCACTATTGCTGCTGTGTTGAGGATAAACTAGGGACAAGGGAAAAGAAAGTTCAGTTAGAAGGCTATTATAGTAACGCAGGACAAAGATAATAAATAGTTGCTTGGATGAGTGTAGTTCAGTAATGATAGAGGTGGTGAGAAGTGACCAGGTTCTGGACATATTCTGAACATAGAGTTGATTTACTGATGGGTTACTGATGAATTGGATGTGAATGTGGAAGAGAAAAAACCCAAGGATTACTGGTGTGTTGTGTTTTCATTTTAATTCAGTTCAACATACATACATACATATATATGCATGCACATATATATGTATGTGTGTGTATGTATATGTATACATATATCTATATTTAAAATATTTATTGTTGAAAGTATTACATATATCCTCCTGTTTTTCCCCATCGACTCCTATCCTGCCCCACCGCCTACCCCTGGCTTTCACCACCCTATTGTTTGTGTACACAAGTTATGCATATATGCATACAAGTTCTTTGGTTGATTTCTTCCCACACACCCACCCACCCCTGACTTCCCTCTGAGATTTGACAGTCTGTTCCAAGCTTCTAGTGATTTCCGTTGTGATTTCTTCTTTAACCATAGGTTATTTGAAAGTATATTATGGGGCTGGGGTTATTGGTTTTGGCTTTCTTTTTGTATCTTCCATATCTCTCCTTATGCACATGCTTTTATAAGCATGTGAAGTATATTTATCATTGTTCTTTTATTACTCTTATATACTATTTCCATCACCTCTGTTTATTAACTTGCTTCTATTAATTTGTTTTTCTCCTAATAATAGATTGTATTTTTTTTGTCTTCTTTTAATGCCTGGTAATTTTTATATGAATGCCAGAAATTGTGAATTTTATATTTTTGATTTGTTTTATTCCTTTAGAAGTTTGTTCTTGGATATGGTTAAGTAAGTTGGAAACAGTTTGCTCATTTTAAGCTTTATTAGGATTTATAAGATTTGTTGATTTGTCCAGAGAAATTTGGCCTCACTATAGCACAACATCCTTATGATGACTCCACTCAATGCCTCATATGTTCCTTTTCAACTTGTGAAAATATGAACTATTCTCAGCCCTGTGTGAGATCTAAGCATTTTCACATCTTTTTCTTTTGGTTTTTCTTTCTCTGAACTTGGGTAATTTCCTCAAATTCACACATTGGCCAGTTCTCACATGAAGACTCTTAGGGCAACTCTTAGGAAAACTCCAGAAAGAACTCTCTGGGGATCTCTCCTCTCAGCTACCCTGTACTGTGCATTCCAGCCTTCTTGGCCTTCCTGAACTCCACAAGAAGTAGAGCACATTATTACCTGAATTTTCTATATGAGGAAACCATAATTTAGAGAGATTTTTCTCTTTAGCTCAAGAAAAATCTTGGGCTAAGTTTAGATTCCACTGTGTTGTTCAATAAGGCGAGCTTACTTCGTTTTTTTTTCTCTGTCAGTAATCACTGCTCTGGGCTGCCTCTTATCCAGTATCTGAAAACCATTCCTCCATATAGTTTGTCCTATCTTTTAGTTGTTCAAAGTAAAATGGTAAATATGATTTTTGATAGCTGCTAATGGCTGGAAATGGAAATTCAGTGCTTTTGTTTTTCTCTGGCTAAGTAAAGCGTTTGGTCTTAACACATTGCGGCTAGGAGTAGTTCATATTTTCACAAATCGGAAAGTGTTTGGCCTTAACACTTTGTGAATCACAAGAATTCTTGTTTCATATTACAGTGTTTTTACAAAGTATCGTACTTTCAAAATATATTAGCTTGTAAGAACATGTAATAAATAACTTCAAAATGCAATGGTCCTTCAAAAACTAATGGTCTGCAATGTGTTTTAGTATAAGCAAACATTTCTTAACTCTGTCTTTAGGTAATGAAATTGATAATTTCACAGATAAAACTTCTAATTTAGAGACGGATCTCTGTGTTTGGTATCCTTTCAGAGGACTGTGAATAATAAAAAAAATCAACTTACTTTATTTCATTTTGGTAAGCCAAATCTTGATGGTTGAGCAATGTTTCCAGAAGGCTCAAAGTCAGATATAATCCATGTTTCCCACAGATAGCCCTGACCTGTGCATAAAAAGGATGTTGTCAGTGTAATTAAATTAAAAATTAAAACCTATATGATTTTGACAAAGAATTAATACCTCAGAGTGCACTATGTTGACCATTAGAATATTATTCAAGACAAGAATGTCCAACTAAATGCTCAGCAACAGCAAGATTTTATTTGGTTGATACAGAGTATAGTTCATTACCCAGAAGTCACTGAACTTTAAAATTCTGATCTTACATATTTGTTAGCCACAGAATTGGTGGTCAAGTCCTAGAAATTATATACTTCTAGGAGCCCAGCACGTAAATTTGCGTGTCACCGCCCACCACCTGCAGCCTTGCCTTGACACCTGGACCTGTTCACAAAGAGCTCAAGTATGCCTGGCCCAGCCCTCAAACCCTCTGGCCTTCTCTGGCCACTTCAAGCCCTGCTCTCAGTCCCCCGGTCACCTTGGGCTGGTCCTGTCTTCTCTCCACTTCTGCCCCCTCTCCGGAGCAATGCAGTGGCTGTACCCCATCATGGCACTAGAGGAGAGCATGGAAGCCTCCTGCCTGCTGCACTGTGCTTCTTCCCCTGGTAGGTGGGCCACGGGGCACTCAGAGTGTGAGCAGTGGGTGGCGAAAGACTGGTGAGGGGGCTGCTATGGACTCTCATCCCCTGCCCTCCCTGGCACAGGATGGTCCTGCCTCCTCCGGGCACCTCCCAGCTTCTGCCTCATCTCTGGGGCAACACCCCAGCTAATATGCTAATGTCCTGGTCATTACCTGTTACAGTGTCCCAACCATGAGCCTATCAGCTCTTTATTAATATAGATTATATAGGTAAATTGCAAAGTGTTTTTGCACATCTACTTTGATTTACAAAACAAGCTTGTTGTATTCGCATGGTTAATAGTATGTGTATTTTATATATGAGGAAACCAAGTTTTAGAGAGATTAAGTGACTTTTTCAATGTCACATAAATCATGGAACTTAGTCTAGAAACCAGATGTTCAATAAATTACTTGTTGGATGAATGAATGAAGTGCCACTGCAGTTTCCTATGTACTTAGTATTCTGAGTCTAGTTGACAAACCAATTCAGTTCTCAACTTGGTGGGTGGGTGATACTTAGATTCAAACATGTCAAACTTTTAGGGGTGTGATAGCATATGTTGTATGGTTAGCATAATGTTTAAGCATATAGACTTTGGAATAAAACAAGACTTATTCTGAACACCCAATCTGCTGCCTGTTATCTGTGTGACCTAAGGAAGGTTAGGGGTGATCAGGCCAGGAGGGGAGGGCAGTTGGGGGCTAGCAGGCAGGCTTAACCTTGCTTTGCTCAGTTACTGCATCTACTAAATAAGACTAATGTTTTCTACTTCCCATGATTCTGTGAAGATTACACAAGAAAATAAGCAGTTAGAATAGTGCCTGGCTTTTGGTAGACATTGAATTAATATCTGTTGAATAAAGAAAAGAAGGAAGGGAGGGAAGAAGAAGAAGAAGGGGAAGAGAGAAGAGGAAAGGAAAGAGATAGCAAGAGAAAGAACAAGAAAGAGGGACAGAGGAAGGGAGAGAGAATGGAAAGAAGGAAGGACGGGACAAAGAATAAAGAAATGTCTAATTTAGTATTAAATAGTAGCTACTATTATTATTTTGAGAAGAGAACAATTTCAGTATAACAAGTGCATCAAGCATGTCTTTCTCTTCTGATTTTTTTTTTTAAATCATGGGGCTTTGCTGACTCTGGAGAGACTGCTTCTCTCAGGGCTAGCTAATTTCTAGATAAAGTAATGGACTGGCAGGAAAGTGTTCCCCTCATATGCAAACCAACCACCTCCTTCATTGGGCTCTCAGACTTGAGCCACTGTTTCCCTGCCCTTGTCACCCCAGGGCCAAGTACCGCATAAATCAGAACAGAACCTATGCCACAGGGTCCAAATTATTCAATCTGGTCAACCCTAAACCTAGTTACCCTAAACCTAGTTACCCTGTCTTGCTGATTCTACAATGAAGTCCTTGCCCACATGTCCCCTGATAGCCTCTGGTGCTCCCCCATGTGACCTTGGGGGTGGGGGTGCCATGCCCTTCCTATTGGGAACTGTGAGTACCACACTAGTTTTTCAATGGCAATCATCTCCTGATCTGTTGGTCTGACCATACCTGAATGATAATAAAACCCAGACTTAAACAGAAACAAGAATATAATTTTCATTTGTCTATATGGGAGGGAACTAACAACAAATCTAGATTTGAAACTTGCAAGCATTACTTACTAGGTGGAGAGAGAGGGGTTGTGTCAGGGAAGCTTAACATCAAGAACAAACAAACAAACAAACAAACAAATAAACACACACACACACACACATACACACACGTACACACAAGATTGATTTGAAACATGAAAAAATAGCGAAGAGTTGCCTAGGAGAATAAGGGGTTGGGGAGAATCCAGGCAGAAGAAAATCATTGTAAATAATGAGTGAGATAGAGCATGGTGCTTTTTAGAGACTGAGTGTATTTTGACATTATTCACTCTCTAGTTTTATACCTCTTTCCATGCTGAGCTATAATTATCTGTTCATTAGAGCTTCTCTACAAGACAGTGGTCTACTGAGGCCTGGAATTGTGTTTCATTCATTTTCTTATCACCACTGCCTAGCATACTGTTAAAAAAATAAGAGAGCAATAATTATTGAGTTAATGAATACATGGATGAATGAGGAAGTGAATGAATGAGTTAAAGACACTGAACAGTGGAGTATGCATGGGCAGAAGTTAGTAAAGAATAAATTTTGAGGGGTAGAAATTAGTCACATTATTCCATTTCACTCCATAAATAAGAATTGATTCATAGTTATGATTACAGCATATTAATGTATTTTTATTTTACTTTTTGGAAGGAGGAAGAAAGAGAGGGAAGCATTGGTATGAGGGAAAAACATCATTGCCTCCCACACCCCAGCCTCCAACCCGGGTTGGAACCTATAACCTAGCATGTGCCCTGACCAGGAATCAAACTCACCACCTTCTGGTATATGAGATGATATCCCACCAACTGAGCTACACTGGCTAAGGCATATTTTGAAACATCAATATTAAAATGTTATTCTAAAAACAGTTTATTTACTGCTGGCAATATTGAATTATGCTCCAGGCTAAAATGAGCAGCAGATTGGAAATAGTACATCAGGATTCCTAGAAGCAGATTGATTGATAGCTGCTAAGAACTGACTGCTGACAGCTGTAGAGGAATAATAGAAATATCTACCAGGACATCCTGGCAGTTTAGTGTTATTTGAGTTGTTATTTAAATCATTTAAAGCATAAATATTAAAAGGATGACCTTGTTCAATAAGAAAGAGATTATGTGAAGTTTCTTCTGTTTAATCAGGGATTTTAAAAAATCAAATGTAAATAAAGTATATCTTATTTAGAAACTGACATGTGAAATACATGTTCATTTCCCCAAAATCCTCATTGAAAGAGTGGTGCACAGATGCCCTCAGCTTCGTCTCTTCCCATTTGCTTCATTTGCATTTTGCTCCATCACAATGGATGCTTAACCTGTGTTTACCAAGTCACTAGTCATCTCTATAGTTTCAAATTTAATGAATACTTCTCATTCCTAATTATCTGTGACAGCATGCGATATGGCTTATCTCTTGGCTTCTTGACCGCTCCCACGTGTCTTTTGATTATTTTTCGTCTCCTTCATTGGCTTCTTTTTGTCTACCTACTTCTCATCAATGAATGTCTTCCTCACCCTTCCATTCTCATTTTTCAATGTGTCCCTAGTAACTCTAACTGCTCATGTGGTTTCAGCTTTGTATTGAAGAGTCTTAAATCATTTTTTAGTTTCAATCTCTAAACCTAGGTCAACATGTTCAAAACTGAACTCATTATCCCTTCCTATACCCATCAACTTTTCTGTTTCCTGTCTCAGAGAATGGCACCACCAGCCATCAAGTTACCAAAGCCAGAACCTTGGGAGCAATTTTGGATTCTTCATAATTCAGGGCCCCATTCAATTAGTCATCAAGAACTACTTTGTACTTCCTTAATAGCTCCATCCCTCCTGTTAATTTCCTTGGTTTAAAACCTCATAATTTCTTGCTTGAATTACTGGACCAGCCTTCTAGAGATCTATCTGCCTCTAATTCTCCATATTCTACTAGAATGCTCTTTTCAAATTCCAAATTTGATCATATCTTTCACTTGTTTAATATCCTTTGATGGTTCCTCTGTGCCTTCAGGATAAAATTTACACTCCTTAGGAACGTCATAAATTAGCTTCTACTTCCCATTCTGGCATCATTTGAGCAGCACCTCCTACCATCACCAGCTGCAATACATTCACTATGTGCTGCCTCTACATAGAATTAACCATGATCTTTCTCATTCCAGGGCCATTTCTCATTGCTCCTTTTACCTAGAACACCTTTCTGAATCCTTCCTCTGTCCCCCAGTTCTTTGCCAAATTAACCTATCCTTCAAGATTTAGTATTTTTATCTTCTCCTGTGAAGAGTTTCTGGATTAGGCTAGGTTGGAGTTTCTTCTCTGTGCTCAGTGTTATGGTCATTACTGCATTTGTTATACAGGACTGTGACATGTTTAAAAATGTCACCTTTCCACTGAGCTCCCAAAATTGTAATAGTTTGTTGCCCTCTTATCACAGTTCCCAGAACACATTGAGTGAATAACATGTTGAATGCAAGTATAGGATAAACTTGCCACATTTATCAGGAAGATGGCTGCTGAACTGAAAGAAGGAAGGGATTTGAAGTAAAAATAATTTTATAATTTCAGGGCAAAGTGTACTGATACAGAAACAACAAACTACCAAAGAGGAGCTGACAAACTTCAGAAAACTGTCACTAGCTAAACTAGTGTCATAGTGTCTTGTCATCAGAACAAACTTAATATTCACAAAGCCAGGGTTCCCTCAGTAATGAGACTCCCTGTTGATGGTAATAAGAAAGTTGCATGAAAATGAAGCAGAGTAATTAGAAGGACAGCCACTGTGTTCCAGCTAACTCCTTATGGGAGTGAAGTCTGGGAGTAGTTTGGGATGTAGAGTGGAAAGAGAATGAACTCATGAGATAAAGAATGAATATAGGTTATGTATAAAAAGGGTTAAATTGCTGAAACCAGTTTGGCTCAGTGGATAGAGCATCAGCCTACGGACTGAAGTGTCCCAGGTTTGATTCTGGTCAAGGGCATGTACTTTGGTTGCAGGCACATCCTTAGTACGGGGTGTGCAGGAGGCAGCTGATCAATGTTTCTAACTCTCTGTCCCTCTCTCTTCCTCTCTGTAAAAAAAATCAATAAAATATATTTAAAGAAAAAAGAAGGGTTAAAGTGAGCCTATGTGCTTGGGAGCCTCTTAGTTTATAAAGACCCATTGAACCTACTGGGTAATGATCAGGGTGGTTAATAAATATATGTGGACCCATGATACCTCAGCAGTCCTTCCAGGGGTGATCATTGTATTAACAACATGCTAGAGCAGTGGTTCTCAACCTTTTTAATGCCTCGACCCTTTAATACAGTTCCTCGTGTTGTGGTAACTCCCAACCATAAAATTATTTTCATTGCTACTTCATAACTGTAATTTTGCTACTGTTAATGAATCATAATGTAAATATCTCTGTTTTCTGATGGTCTTAGGCTCTACAGCAGGGGTTCTCAACCTGTGGGTCACCATCTGAAACACAGATATTTACATTACGATTCATAACAGTAGCAAAATTAAGGTTATGAAGTAGCAATGAAAATAATTTTATGGTTGGGGGTCACCATATCATGAGAAACTGTATTAAGGGGTTGTGGCATTAAAAAGATTGAGAACCACTGTCTAGATGAGCAGGATGAGTGAGTGCATAGGATGAAGATGATAGGTAGTTGATATGTTTTCATATTGTTCCCTGAAAGTGATCAAAATTCCATTGATTTGAGTGACAAGACTCATATTACTCATCAAGACTGCATTTATTTATCGGAGAGGCTATCAATCATTTGTGAACCCTCTGAAATATTGGCTGTGAAGAGGTGCCTCAGCACCCCACCCCTGTCTAGCCCAGGGTGAAGAGATTTTATAAGAAACTTAAGGAGGTCTGTGATTCTCTCTGCACTGTGACCCTCTGACATTAAGGTGATTTAGTACTGGTCAAAAAGAAAACCCCTTCTAATTCAGATGGCTCTTCCCAGGCCACTCTGAAGTCCTGTGTCCTGAAATAAAGATGATCGCCTGGAGCTGCTGCCTTCTGTATCCAATGTCCCTTGGGCTTTAATTTGTCTCACGTCCTGGGGAAACAGAATTGTGTCTTACATGCCTCCCGGAACTGTACTATACTTTGAGTGAGTTCCAGATGTCTTAAGAGATGCCAGATGGCTCACGAGAGGCAGACCAGCTTTCAGGAAAATGTGTCCCATTTCCTTGGATATGAACCATGAATTTAAGTTTGCAGGGCCAGCTGCGGGGGGAGAAGTTCAAGGCCTGCTCTGCCTGCCCGTGCTCAGGTATCACACAGTGTGCTAAGTGCCTTCACATACTTATCTTGTTTAACAACAGACAGGAGGCAGACATCTGGAACCAGGTATTTCCAGATGAAAAACCACCTGAGAATCAAAGAGGTTAAGCAAATTTACTTTGATTTTCAAGTCATTTATGTTCCACTCTAAGAGTATCGTCTGAGAACATTTGAGCATCACTGATGCTGTTATGTAGTTCCTAATAACAAAGAATTGATGTTTCTTAACCTATTCCTACTGATCTACTCCTGAGCATTAAAAAAGTGTGTGTAGGATGTGTGGAATCTCCTGTAGTATCCTATCTTTCTAGTAAAGCATGCATACAAGTATAACACACACACACACACACACACACACACACACACACACACAAGCTTTGCCTTTGCATGCTTTGCTGACTGTATAAATGAAAGCACAAAGCAGGTTACTTCTGTGCCAGAATAAGATCCTTTCAGCACATTGTGTCCTTGCTTCCTTATTATGCATCATTTGTTCTTTTAAATTCTCTGCTCTCAATTCTAACCCCTATTTACTTAGATCAGTGGTCGGCAGACTCATTAGTCAACAGAGCCAAATATCAACAGTACAACGATTGAAATTTCTTTTGAGAGTCAAATTTATTAAACTTAAACTATATAGATAGGTACATTGTTATTAACTTAATTAAGGTACTCCTAAGATGGCCTTTGCTAAAAACTCAAGGGGCCTAAGAGCCTCAGTTTGCCAACCATTGACTTAGATGAAAGGCATTCTTAAATCTTTCCAATGGGACTCACACCATGCCCCCTGCTGTAACTTTCAATTCCTTCTATTTCTCTCGTCCTCTGGAATTCTAACTTTTGTGTCCTGAGCTCAATGGAACCTTCCAGGTAGCTTCTGCCTAATGGCATGCCGATTCTAGCTCTTAATTTTCAGTTTGTCCTATACTTTGAATCCTGCCTTTGCCATTTGCTAACTGAGGTCCTTGGGTGACTCCTGAGGCTCAGTTTTTAAAATTTATCAAACAGGTTCTAACAACTACTTAGATTTTGTATTTTCAGTGTTAGGTGAGATGATGTAAGTAAAGCATTTAGCCCGGGACTTGGCACTTGGTGAGAACACCGGCAAGCTTGGTGGTGACGCATTGGTGTTAAAGGAATTGTAGCATTCATGGTAATTATTATTGTGCCTGTATCCTAGGTAGCCTCATGACTGGGGTTTATGATTCTGGATCTTCTTCCATGAAACACATCTGCACTGTTAATTAATGCTCCCAAAAACAGCACACTCAGCTCTATCAGCAATAAGTCACACCAGTCCCCACAATGTGCTGTTCCTAAGGAATGGATACCACATGCTGACCTCCTGGAAGCTGGTGAGGGTGTGAGGAATGGACATTTGGCCTTGGCAAACACTTGTTTTCCACTGTGAAATATTATTTGGCTATTGCTATGTTATTCCATATTGTTGACATAAAATATAGCTTAATATAAGTAATTCCTGGACCAAGGCTGCACACTTCCCAGTTCCTTTTCTCTTTTGTTTCTCTCTTCTCTGGCACAGAAGACAAAACTCTGTGCAATGTAATCCACAGACAGAACACAGATCATAACTGGGTCTTCTTAAAACAGACCCAAAGGTTCGGGGTAGACTTTTAGGGCTGGATAGAGCTGAAATCTAATTTCGTTACCTTGGGTGGGGGCAGGAAGCCAGACAGCGCGTGGTCTTCTTTTCGAAAACTCCGACTGAGGCTCTCTAGGTTGAGCTTGCCGTTGGCTGCGCTGAGTGCCAGCTTTAGGATCTCCAGCAGGCTGCTGGCTACTTCTGAAGGCGAGTCCACATGTTGAGGGGCAGCACTGCTTAGAGGGACATGGGGAAGTCTGTGAAAAGGTGAACCCTTCAAGGAAGCCACCATGTATTGCATACTGTGTCTCTCACCTGTATTACACACCTTCTAAGCCCTGGGAACCTGGTCATGAGACTACATGTGGCGACTTCACAGATTAACTCAAATCTGTTCCATTCTAGGGAGTTCACAGTCTCTTCTCCAGGAGGAACCCACCCATTAGACTAGAATATGGATCAAATTTGTAATCTTGCCAGGTTGAGAGAAAAAAATTAGAGGTGTCCATGGGTAGTTTACTTTACCCGCTTTTTACTTTTTTTTTTTGAGCCCAGATAATCAAATTTCCAAACAGTACACGTCAAAAGCAAAGCAAGGCAGATCCTGGCAAGTCCCCGTGACCAGGGAACCTGTAGAGGAGGAAATCTTGACCCGGGAAAACTCCCTGTATTATCCTTGACTCTGCTCTTTGTAGCTGGAAAACCCAGAAAAGTTTGGGAGTAATTACGTATTTACCAGATGGAATGCAAATGTATGTAATTATTCAGGCGGTTTAGCAAAACTGGCTTTTGATACTTTCCATAACAGGTGAAAATTACCAGAGTGATAAAGTGTCAAGAGTCATTTATTTTATGAAACTAGTTTGAGGTGTTTGCGTACTAGTATTTCACTTTCAAAAGTGTGTATCCTTCCAGATCTGGCCAAACTATTTTCTCAGCAGTTGAAGCATTTCCTATTTTCCGTTGTCTCAGCTTCAGTGCCACTTTTCTAGAGGGCCGTTCTATGACACCCCCCAACCCCTACTCATGTAAATTCATTTATTTACCTTGGTGTGCTGGTAGGACTTTAACAACCAGCTCTTCAAGAGAAAGCCCTAATTTGGAGCATTGCTGATTTTTGTGGTGTGAATACTCGCACCATGGCTGGTTTCAGGCTACCAAGATAATGTCAGTGAATGGGAATTGATGCACACAGTAGGCCCTCAGGATGCTCCAGCACCCCCTGCTGGATAAACTTTTCTTTTAAATTACATTTATTGGGCTGGCATTGGTTAATAGATTTGACCCACACCTTACGAAGCAATCTACTAGGGAAGTATTCTTGCTCCATAAGATGTGGGTAGAGTCTGTTTTGTTCCTTACTATTTCTGGGAGATGTGGTACAGTACCTGCAATGGATTGTGTTTAGATGTATTTAACTTTCCAAAAAGTCATATGATATCTTCCTTTTGCTCTGTAACTCTTACTTGAGCTTTGACACCAAACTATGCCTTTCTGAATTATTTAACAATAGCTAATATTTTCCAAAATTTGGTACAGAAAAAGGAGGAAAAGTGGCTATTTGTCTTTGTGTTGGTCACCTAGCTCTGCACCCACTTTCCTTGTTCAGGGAGTTCCCCAGCTCGGGAGTCTGCATGCCAGCTATTTGCATTCCCAGCTTCTCTTTGCTGCTCAGGGCACATGAGTTGGGCCTTGTCAATCAGAAATATCTGTCCCAGATTTTAATCAGAAGTTTTTCTTCCTTTCTTCTTTTCTTTCAATGCCAGTTTCTGGGGGTGGGAATTCATGGGGCTCTGGCCCCCATCTCTGTACACCGGGTCCTGAACTGGCAGGTGTTGTATGGAACCCATTTACTGCAGCTGGTGGGGTTTCTTAGGAAACCTGCTGCGGGAGTGGATTTCATCTGGTCCCATTAGTGATGCTGGTGGCTTTTAAAACATCACAGAGCCGCCTCATTTAAAGCTCTACCTGCAGAACCCAAGAGGGTGTTTTCCTGAGCAGCACCTTAATGAACACGGAGCCTGGGTTCATTGCAGGCCACTTGTCCTGCGCATCCACACACACACTACCTGGTTCATGTAAACAGCGCCTTCTGTAATGAGTTCAAAATGATCTCTTCAGGCACCGTTTTTATGGGGTAGAAATCCAGATGCCCTTGCACATGAAGTGATGAGAGCTCTTTGGGTAATGGGAGGTGCCAATTACATCCAACAAGTATTTATTGAGCATCTCCTATGTGCTAGGAACTATGCTAGACCTGTGCTAGACACTGAGTGGGCCAGGACAGACGCTATCCTAACCTCAAATGTCAAATAAGTAATGACCAGATCAATGTCTGTTGTGAAGGGTGACGTCTATGCTACCACATAGCAAAGAGACATAACTTTGTCTAGTGTTGGGAGCCAAGAAGGGAAAAGGTCCCGTCTCACTTTTTGGGCAGTTTTGCTTCCTGGTCAGGCAAGCGCGCCGAACAAGCCCGTGTGCGCCAAGACTGTTACCCTCCCCACTTTAGAATAGCCAACCAGCTAAGAACAAGTACCCACCGCCCAGCCAATCACCCTGTGACAACTCCCCTTCCTGCCCCTCCCTTCCCAGCCTGAACGCTTATAACCCTCTGTTCTTAAACTTTTGAGGCTTGATCAGAACCCTGTCTTGCCTCCTTTCTTCACGTCCCTTGTTTGTTTTATTCTCTTAGGTGATTCCTGTGTGCCCCCATTGTTGCCCCGTGGGCCGGGGCAGTCTAGAACTCAGGAGAGGCTTCTTGCCTAGGACTCATCTTTTCTGTCAGTGCGTGGCCACGTTTTCCTGTGCACAGCATAGTCCTTCTCACGATCTGTATTGTATGAAGCGTGGTCGGTGACCATTAAAAATGTACAGGGCTTTATGGGCCTCAGTAGGACAGTTCTCCCTGAGTGATATTTGTTTGGACTGTGGACCCTTAAAGGAGTGACTAGGCCTTGCCCACCTCTGAGTTCATGGTGCCCAGCAAAGTGTGCCTGGCATGCAGCTGGTATTCAGTGACTGTATGATGAAGTATCAGAGTCAACAGAGCACACGTAGAAGGGGATTAAATCTAACCCTTGGCCCAGGGACATTTGCACAGAAAACCATACCTTTTACTTAAAGAGGTAAATTCCTATCCCATGGCTCTTAATCGCTGTGTCACATTATTTGTAACTGGAAAGAGTATCTTCTGGAAGGACAGTTAAAAAGTAGTAACAAACAGTTCTATAGTACTTCCCGTGTACCAGGGCCGACTTTAAGAACTTTGCCTGAATTAACTCAGTCCCCGTTATACATTATCCCCATTTTACAGTTGGAGAGTGGGGGCACAGAGCGGGTAAGTGACTAGCCCAAGGCTCCACCTAGTGGCAGAGACAGGGATTGAGCCCAGGCTTCTGGCAATGGGACTATGACCCTGGCCAAGGCCCTCTGCCAGTTTTCTTAGAGAACGCGGAGACTGTCATGCTTTACTGTGTCTCATCTCTAACGATATTCCTCATTTCCTATGTTTACTTTCAATCATTTCTTTCCCTTGAGATTATGGGAAGGGATTATTAATTCTGTACCTCGAATTTTTCTGTGCTAATACCTGCAGCCAGGAGTTCACTGACTGAACATATTTCTGGAACATACTCTAGATGAGTACTGCATCAGGATGCAATCCTTTCTTTCATTTTATTTATTTATTTATTTATTTATTTATTTATTTATTTATTGCCTCACCAAAGGATATGTTTTATTAATTTTTAGAGAGAAAGGGAAGGTGGAGCAAGGGAGGAGAAACATCGATCATTTGCCTCTGGTACCTGTCTTGACCAGGAACTGATCCTGCAACCTACGTATGTGCTCTAACTGGGAATCGAACCCAAAGCCTTTTGGTTTATGGGATGATGCACCAACCAATTAAGCCACCCAGCCAGAGCCACAATCATTATTTTATTTCAGAATGGGTTTTTTCATCTTTACACCGAAACCTCATAAAAAAGACACACACTGCTGTTAAGAAACCTATACAATTGTTGCAAATAATTTCCTCTGCCCACCTATTTACAGCACAGCGAGAGAAAACTGTAAGCACAAGCTGAGTGTTGGTGAACAGCTATGTTTCTGCACTGCTCACCTAATAGGGAATTGCCTCCAACAGCTCAGCCAGCTCTGAAAGTCTAGGAATAACATGCTCACAGAAAGAAAGTACCTTTCGCTGTGATGGGCACCACCCTGAGCTTCCCTCAGGTTGCTGTCTATGGCTCTTCTGCTATGCTCTAGATCATCTGAGGCTGCCACTTTCAGAAAACAGAGTAGCTTCTCATAATCCACCTGAAAATCAAATATGAAGCAGAACATCCTCATTTAATTTACATGTAGGGAAAAGAGGCCTGCTGAAATGAAATGTGTTTAAAATATTATACCATAAAGAATTTTTAAAGCAGCTTTAAAAATATAATAATTATTAGTGTGCTTTTTAAACCAAATATTACTATTATTCTACCTCCTGGACAAGGACCATGTGACCAGTTCTGGCCAATGAGTTATAAGCAGAAGGGACATGTGTTACTTCTGGGTTGAGGATTAAACTGTTGAAGTGAGGTCTTCAGAGCTCTTTTTCCATATGCCATATGTCCCAAATATTCCAGAGTGTCTGCTTCATCAGCTTGGACTTTGGAGCTAAGATAATGACAGTGCCGAGAAGAGCCTGTGGCAAACTCATTACAGAAATGTCATTGTACATCATAGCTGCTGGGCGAATGGTTAGACAAGTCACTGAGGCTCTCTCTCTCTCTCTCTCTCTCTCTCTCTCTCTCTCTCTTTCTCTCTCTCTCTCTATATATATATATAAATATATATATATATAAATATATATATATATATATATATATATATATATCAGAGATGGAGAGTAAGGAAGAGGGAGAGAGATAAACATCAATGATGAGAGAATATATATATATATATATATATATATATATATATATAGAGAGAGAGAGAGAGAGAGAGAGAGAGAGAGAGAGAGGGACCTGAATCTATTTTCTATTCTGGTGTATTCTAACTAGAGATTTACACATATAAATATAAATAAGCTTTGCATCTTAGGGGTCAAAAGTAAAGGTTATTTTTCAAGAAAGAAACTAGATTTTTAATTCTATTACTCTGGTGGGTTCAAGTAAAATAAAGGAAAGGAATGAACTCTGGAAATTTCTAGGTGGCCATACCATTTTAGGAGAGCCACCCCTGGCAAACCTCTGGCAGAGGATCTTGACTGTTGGTAACTGCAGAGGGACTTCATGCCTCAGGAAGAGGCGGCTCAGCTGAGACTGAAGAAGAAATCCAGAAGCGATGGGATCCAAAATTTTCAGCTCTTTTTGAAGCTTGTCTAATAAACCAGAACTCAAAGAGCGGGACTCGAGTTCTTTTCTGACCAGGGTGAGAAGAAAAGCATCTTCTTTTTTCATTCCACTTGGCCTCTGGCCAATATCCTAATAAAACAACAACAACCACCACAAAAATTAACAGGGCTCTGAAATAAGATGGCTGAAGGCTCAGGTAAGGAGGCAGAAGCCTAGTAGGGTTAGTATCAGAGCATCTACTTTTAGGCCTAGCCTAGTATAGGACAAGTTAGTCATACCTGAGGGTAAGTGTTCAACCTGGGTATATTTATTAGTTTACAATGCCTCATAACCTTCTTCAGAATAAAAGAAGCAAATAACTTCAGAGTACATACTACTTAAGGTATATCATCTTTGTTTTATTTTATTTTTTATTTTATTTTACTTTTTAAAAAATTTATTAAGGTATTATATGTGTACATAGCTTACCATTGCCCTCCCCCCATCTTTGTTTTATAAAATAACCTTTTGATTATGTGAGAATTTAGAATGGCATCTTAGAAACCCATAGGATTTGGGAGATGGAAGGTGGGAGGAAGGTAAGAAATTCAGCTGGGACATTTGAGGTCTTCCTGTGAACTCCCCAGGAAAGCTTCCTGAAAAGCCAATTAGATAATACTCCTTCATCCACAACAGAAAACAGTTCACCAACTCTCAGTATACCCACCTCTGGCTGGTCAGAGCATCCCCTTTCCATCTGCTCCAAAGACCAGTCTCTAAGTTTTCTCCTGGGGAGGCCATGGATATAGGATAGGGATTGGTCCCCAGTTGGTACAGAGCTGCAGTAAACGTTTGCCTGGTTGGGAGTTTTAAAGAAACAAAGACAAATAAATGGTATTAAGTTTCAGAAGGGGAGTGGGGAAGAGAAAGAGGAAAGAAGAGAGAATATGACTGAGCCAACCAATTCCTTCCAACATATTCCCAGTTCCAACAGACTTAGCCCATGGAGTCTTTGGGTCATTGAGTCCTCAAAGAAGAAGGTTTGCCTCAACATCAATTTCAGCATTATGTAATTAACAACTGTTGGACAAATATATTAATTATTAGATACAATTCATTTGTGTAAGAAAGAAGGTGTCTTCGCAAAGTAAAATTAGGTGAAACATAGGTGTTTATAGGCAAATTAGGGTTCTTATTAGAGAAGGGGTATCCTTAGGCTCTTGTAATTAGAAGATTCAGAAAGGGTAGCAAAGGCAATTGTGAGCTTTGTCAGGAATGGACTAGAAGAGATTAAAAGCCCAGACTAATACATCCCAAGAGCAATGTTTTTAAAGTTTACAATAGAATAAATGATGGAATGAGGGCCAATGAAAACATCCCATTCTCTCTTGCCATGGAGTATGTGTATTAATCATGCTTTTTACTACTTGTGTTTTATGAGAGTTTGATATCTTGGAGGGCCTGGCTGAAAGTTACTGTCCCTCCCAGTCCTAAATAATTCCTAGAGATAGTGAACAGCTTTCTGCTACCACCTGTTCATATGAAAACCAGCCAGATCTTGGTTCATATCCCCATTTACCTCCTATATCTAACCCTCACACACAGAGCTGGTATTTCCCCTGCCTAGAATCAACCAAGATCTAGATACCAGGTAATTGGAGACCTATACCCAAAGTCTCCTGGGTTATTTAAATTATCCAGTTCTACTTTGTTAATCCTGCCTTGCCTTTCTCAAGGAAACCCCAATAAAGGCATGGACTGTGCTTTCTCCTTACTTCTCCTATCCCCTGACTGACCTTGTTGCTTTGTTGTTTCCTTAAGTGACCTTGAGTGGTATATTATTCCCCTTTTCCTGGAAAACATAATAAACTCTTCTTTCAAAGGCAATTGTCTTTATATCTGTCACTTTGCCATATCTGATGAAAATAAACTCCCACGTACAAATCAGGGTGCATGGTTATTGTTAATATCAGGCAATTTGAAGGAGACATTATCAGAAGCATTCACTGAAAACTGAGTAGCCATACTCAGTTGGTTGTCATGTTGAATGAATGACCTATTAGTATAGATAGGAACCTATGATTCTTTTAAAAAATATCTATTTTATTTATTTTTTTCAGAGAGGAAGGGAGAGAGATAGAGAGTTAGAAACATTGATGAGAGAGTCATTGATCAGATGCCTCTTGCATGCCCCCCACTGGGGATATGCCTTTAACCAAGGTACATGCCCTTGACTGGAATTGAGGGCATGTACCTTCAGTCCGCAGGCTGATGCTCTATCCACTGAGCCAAACTGGTTTAGGCACAACCCATGATTCTTGATGCTTTATAGTCATAAAGCATCCTATATAATAAAAGGCTAATATTCAAATTGACCGAACAGTGGAACTACCATCTCTATGACACACACTGACCACCAGGGGACAAATGGTCAACACAGGAGCTTCCCCCTGATGGTCAGTGCACTCCCACAGGGGGAGTGTCCCTCAGTCAGAAGCCCTGAGCCAGGCTCATGCCTGGGGAGCACAGCATGGCAGCGGGAGCCTCTCCTGCCTCCACAGCAACACTAAGGATATCCAACTTCTGGCTTAGGTCCGCCCCTCCTCCCCCCAGGGGGACCGGGCCTAAGCCAGCAGTTGAACATCCTCCAAGGACTCATGGACTGTGAGAGGGTGCAGGCCAGGCTGAGGGACCCCCAAGTGCACGAATCTTGTGCACAGAGCTTCTAGTTTTAAAGATTAAATTAAGAGGCTCTCTAGAGTGGGTGGAGTGAACAGAAGTAGCAGAGAGTTCTAGAATAGTCATAAAAGTAAAACATTTATTGGCCACATACTCTATACAGGCATCATATAGGTGTTTTGCTTAATTCATTCAATTTAATCCCTACAACAATCCTATAAGGTAGATGCCTTTTATACTTGGGAAGCTGAGGCTTGCAGAAATTAAGTAATTTTATTCATTCATCTAAGAAATATTTATGGCTTGCCTAGTCTAAACTAGGCACTCTGATAGACCCTATAGTGAACAAAGCAGACCTGGTCCCTTTTCTCACAGAGCTAACAGAGTGTGAGAGACACTGAAAGCAAAACATGGCATGAGGCCACTATCAGAACAGTCCATGAGCCACCTAACCTGGGCCTGGGGGTCCAAGTCTGAAAACAATGATATTTAAGTCTAGGCTTGAAAGCTGAGTTAAATATGGATTTGAACAGTCTGAACCGTGAGGGAGGAGGAGAAGAGGAGAAGGAAGACTATGGGAAAAGGAAAAGAAATATTGAAAATCTCATATGTTCACTTGGAGAGAGATGGGAGCTTTCAGGGCATAGTTAAAGTCAGAATTGTCCAAAGTTTACTCTCTAGCAAATTGTGCAGATAAGATTTGAACCCTGATTTATAGACTAGAATGAGAAAGATTCCACATTCAGTACATAGAGTAGTTTCATTCTATAAAATATTTGGTTAGGTATTTTAGACATATTGTTCAAACAGTAGGTGTCTTTGAAAATTACTTGTAATATAAAATACTTCCATTTACAAGAACATATATTTTTTTTGTGTCTCTGAGAATTTGATATACTTCTATATTACAGTGTTCTGACGAAGTACTTATTAACACTTCATTATGCTAATGAGTTCAAGGTGTTCTTTAGCTCCTTTTTCTCTCATTTAAACACCAAACTTTATTGAGTATCTTTATTTTCAGCACCATAGAGTCAGATGAACAAGGCAGGTATAATTCTTGCCCTCAAAGTATTTTTTTTACCTAAACATCACTATTTTTTATGGCTTCCTCTATGAAAGGGTAAAATATAATTTTCTTCCAGGAGTGGTATGAAGAATGTGTTATTATGCATTTAAAACATTTTGTAAATTCTAAAATTGTATTATGTATTTATTTGTTATTTTGTATATCTCCCTCCAATAAACTGTAAACTCTTGTGGGCCAAGACTGTGTCTTGATGATTCCTAGCATTAAGAACAGCACCAGCCGAAACCAGTTTGGCTCAGTGGATAAAGCGTAGGCTTGCAGACTGAAAGACCCCAGGTTCGATTCTGGTCAAGGGCATGTTCTTTGGTTGCAGGCACATCCCCAGTAGGGGGTGTGCAAGAGGCAGCTGATCGATGATTCTCTCTCATCGATATTTCTAACTCTCTATCCCTCTCTCTTCCTCTCTGTAAAAAAATCAAACATATATATATCAAACATATATGTTATATATATATATATATATATATATATATATATATATATATATATAGAACAGCACCAAATTGGAAGAACAAAGAGAGAAATACAGTGTCAGAATGTTGATGACCTCTTGTTCATGCCAAGTGCACACAGGTTTCAGATTTGTCCCTTTACTAATGTAAATCATCTTGGTTATAGTTTTTCAAAGCAAAGAATGTCCCCAAAGTGTCAATGAAAATAGAAGGGGAAATTTTCATCAAGAATCACCATATTGCTTGGCTGGTGTGACTCAGTGGTTAAGTATTGACTTATGAACAAGGAGGTCATGATTCAATTCCTGGTCAGGACACATGCCAGGATGTGGCTTGAACCCCAGTAGGTGCAAGAGGTAGCTGATGATTGCTTCTTTCATCATTGATGTTTCTCTCTCTCTCTCTCTCTCTCTCTCTCTCTCTCTCTCTCTCTCTCTCTCTCTCCTTTTCTCCCTCTCTGAAATCATTGAATATGGATATATATATATATATATATATATATATATATATATATTTAAAAATCACTATGTTTCTGACTTTAGGAATTGACAGACTATCTATAAAATCTCTGATGCTATAGGTTTCCCTAATTTGCTCTAATTTGAATCACAAAATACTGCTTGGGCTGATTCCATGGCCAAAATAACTCCTGCTTTTATGATGTTTCCATAAAAGAATTGGCACAAATGAAGCACAGCAATTTAACACAAAGTTAGTAACTCTTTTTGGGGTGTGGGAACTTGCAAGAGTTGGAAATGTAAACAAGTTTTCTTAAAAGATTGCTTATAACTAAAAATATTTTAAAATAGTTATATTGTAGAAGTGATGTCAAGTTACAGAGACATCAAATGCATATTTTAAAAGTCCTATTGCTTTTACAATAATATTATTCCATGGTATGCATATACTCATTTGTTGGTAGATAGCTGGGTTTCTTCCCCATTCTAGTTATTATAACTAATGCTACTAGGAACATGGATGTACAAATACCTCCTTGAGACCCTTCATTCCATTCTTTTGACTCTATATCCAGAAGTGGTATCATATAGTTGTAGTTCTATTTTTAGTATTTGAGAAACCACCATACTGCTCTCTACAATACCTATAACCATTTTGCATCCCTACCAACAGATTTTATTCACACCTTCACTAACTTTCCTTATTTCTAGTTTTGTTTTTGTTTTTCTTTTTGAAGGTAACTATTTTAATAGGTGTAAGATGGTATCTCATTGTATTTTTGATTTACACTTTTCTGATGAATAATTATGTTCAATATCTTTTTATGAGCAATTGGCCATTTATTTATATTCTTTGGAGAAATGTCTATTTAATTCCTTTGCTCATTTAAAAAATCTGTTTTCTTGCTGAGCTTTAGGAGTTCTCCATATATTCTAGATATTAATGTCATATTGAATATATGATTTCCTTCCATTCTGTGGTCTGCCTTTTTATACTGTTGGTAGTGTGTTTTGATGCACAACATTAAAAATTTTTATAAATTCCAATTTGTCAATTTTGTGTTTTGGTTTCTATGCCTTTGTAGTCATATCTAAGAAATCTTTGTCAGACCCAATGTAAAGATTTTTGCCTTGCTCAGCCAACATGGCTCAGTGATTGAGCATCGACCTATGAACTAGATCCAGAAGGTCATGGTTTGATTCCTGGTCAGGGCACATTCCTGGGTTGTGGGCTCAATCCCCAGTGTGGGGTAGTGCAGGAGGCAGCCAATCAATATTTCTCTTTCATCATTGATCTTCCTTCCTTCCTTCCTTCCTTCCTTCCTTCCTTCCTTCCTTCCTTCCTTCCTTCCTTTCTTCCTCTCTCTCTCTCTCTCTCTCTCTCTCTCTCTCTTTCTTTTTTTCTTTCTTTCTTTCTCTCTCTCCCTTCCTCTCTGAAATCAATAGAATAATAGAAATATATTTTAAGAAAAGATATTGCCTTATTTTTCTTCAAAAGTTTTATAGTTTAAAATCTTAGATTTAAGTCATGGATCCATTTTGAGTTAATTTTTGTTCATCATATTAGATAAGAGTCTAACTGCATATTTTTACATGTGGCTGTTCAGTTTGACCAGTACCATTTGCTGAAAAGACCATCTTTTCCTCTTTGAACCATCTTTGTATTCTTGTGAAAAATCATTTGGCCATTTATGTGAAGTTTTAATTTTGGTCTCTCTGTTCTGTTTCATTGGTCTATATGTCTATCTTTATGCCAGTGCCATACTGTTTTGGTTATTGTACTTTTATAGTTAGTTTTGAAATAATGAAGTGTAAGTTCTCCAGCTTTGTTGTTCTTTTTCAGGATTGTTTAGAATCTGCAGAGACGCTTGAGGTTCTATCTGAATTTTAGGGTGACTTTTGATATTTCTGCAGAAAGGTTATTGGGATTTTTGATAGAGATTAATGATGTTAACTTTTTCTGTATAAGATCATACATGCCTATCCATTGTTCAAATGCACTCGTGTGTCTTTCAAGAATTTTTTTTCCCCAAAAACTTTTAGATCTTTTTTGTTAAGCTTATGTCTAGGCATTTGATTTATTTAGTTAATTTAATTGTTTACCTATTTGTTATTGTAAATGGTGTTTTGAATTTTATCTTTTAACTTGTTTTTATTCTATATATATGAAGTCTATTGATTTGTACATATTGATGTTATAACTCTGTTTTGCAAATTCTCTTACTGTTTTAGTAGTTTCTTCACTAGTTGTTTGAGAGTTTATGTGTATAGTCTTATAATCTGAAAACAATTTTTCCTATTCTTTTCTAATTATGCTTTTAGTTGCTTTATATTGTTTAATTATATTGGTGAATACCTCCAACATAATATTAAGAACCAGTGGGGAAAAATACATACATTTACTTCTTCCAGGCTCTGATGTGAAAGCCTCTAGCATTTCTTACATAGAAAGAGAATTTTGGAAATAACAATGAACATGCAGGAAAGTTTATTTTCATCTATGTGTGAGGAGTGAGGATCTAGAATGAGTTTTGATTGGTTTGTTTTTTTCACTGAGGCATGATTCCATTTACCACTTATCAAGGTGGTAATGAGGGTCTCTGTACCAGGCAACTGTGGCTGCCATCTGGCAGGCCAGCTCCACACACTTGGCAGACAGAACCAATTAGGCCCACACCTCTCACGAGGCCTTGCTGTGTTTTGTGGTTGAGTGTTAGCCCTACTGAGCCTCCCACGAGAAACATTGAGTTTTTTGTGTGGGGGAGAGTCACGTCATCTCCCTCTGTCGCTCCAGTGCTAGCAAAGAGTCAAATTATGGAGGCTCATGAACAGTTTATCCAGCGAACATGCTGCCCATTATAATGACTAACAGAATCAGTTCTAGGAATGGGAAGCTCAGTGTGGCATTGGGCATAATAAGAAGCAACTTTCTATTTGTAAGAGAAAACCTAGAAATTACTTACATGCCAAAAATAAGGAATTAGATAAATGAGCCATGTTATATTCCTATAAATTTTATAGTATAAAGGAATGAATACAGTTTGATGATTAAGGACCTAGAACCTGGCCTTCAACTGGGCTCTGCCACTTCTCAGTCTTATGATCTGGACAAGGCTCTTGAACTCTGTTTCTCAGTTCTTTCACCCGTGAAGGTAATAAGTGTTCCTACCTCATTGGGTGCTTGAGAGTAGTTAAGTTAATCTATGTAAAGAGCTTAGAATAGCTCCTGGCACAGAGTAAATGTTACTTAAGTGTTCTGAGTATGACTCATAGAGCCATTAAAGAGGACGCTTAAGGTGAATTTTGTGAAGCTGGGACAGAATTCTCACTATGAAGTGAATCAAGCAGGGTAACAGAGTATATGCATCATGCTTCTTATTTTATAGGTATGCATGGAGGACAGAAGAGAAAGCTATATACTGCTGTTTTTCTTTTCAGTTGAGTTTTGTCTTCTTAATTGTATTCTCCTTGCATTTTCTAAAAATTATACATGAGTATATAATATTTTATAATTAGGAAGATCAATATTAAGAAGGTAAAAGAAAATCTGGGTAAACATCTTATCTGGATGTTTATCCCTTTAATTTTTCTGCGTCTCAGTTTTATCATCTATATACCATAGTGGCAGAAATAACCTCGCAGGTTAATTCCAAGGAGCAAATAATAAAATTTACCTGAAAGTGACGAGGCAATAATAAAGTGTTTTATAACTATAATATTCTTACCAAAGTCATCCTTGGGGAGCAGCAAAAACAAATATATTAATGCCAGAGTCAAAATTAAGTGAAACCTCAGAGGTCTTTAGACATTCATAATAGATTAGTGTACCTCTGCAGATGTATTATGTTCTGCTCCAACCAAGTCTTAAATTCAAGGACTCATTATGGGAAAGCCAAAAGAACACATAACCTGGGGGATAGGAAGCCAGAGTTCCAGCACAGGCTGTGCCACTGACATTTTGGGCAAGTCACTTTTGTTTCTGGACCCCACTGTTCAAGTAGATCTTTCAGAGTATGATCTGAGGTCCATTGTTGGGCTGTTAACTACTCCAAATTGCATTTTTTTCAGAGTTCTTATGGATAAAAGTCACAAATTCATAGGCTTTTATTTTCTCATATAACTGAAAACTAGCTTGTATCTGAGAGATTTAGTAGGAGCTATTAAAATTAGAAACTAAAAATAGTTATATTAGAGTGTACTGCAGACTCTCAGTATTCTACTAAAATATCTGGCTATCACTTAATGCTTGGCAGTACTGCAAAAACTCCTACTCTATGTATCTGTTTAATTGCTGTTTCAACAATTTTTGGAAATGGCACTGTTGTTATCAATGAATTATTAGTTTTGTCTTGATTTGGATCCAGTTTGCAATTGCTGCTATGCTTGATTTTAATTACAAAATACTAATCATTTAGATTCTTCATTATCATGTTAGTTTGTTGTAGATGATTTGGCTGATTCTGAACAAGAGTGCAGTGATATAGATTTCTATCCAGATAGTTTTGGGCTGATAATTTTTTTGATGTCTACATATGGTTGCACTGGATTTTGAAAGTAAGTGATCTTTCCCTGGAATGTTAAAGCAGGCAGACCACCCTATCTCCAACCTACCCCAGATTTACATATAATTATCACTATATTAAAGGCCTGGTGCATGAAAATTCATGCACTCGAGGGGGGGGGGGGCACAGGGGTTGGGGGAAGGAGTGTCCCTTAGCCCAGCCTGCATCCTCTTACAGTCTGGGATACCTTGAGGGATGTCCACCTGCCAGCTTAGGCCTGCTCCCTGGGGGATTGGGCCTAAACTAGCAGCCAGACATCCCTCTGACAGCTTAGAGCCCTTTGGGATGTCTGACTAACTAACAACTTACAGACACATCCTTAGCACTGCCACGAAGGTGGGAGAGGCTCCCACTGCCGCTGCTGTTCTGGCCAGCCATGAGCCAGCTTCTGGCTAAGTGGAGCTCCCCCTGTGGAAGTGCACTGACCACCAAGGGGCAGCTCCTGCATTGAACGTCTGTCCCCTGGTGGTGAGTGCATGCCATGGCAACCAGTCATTTCTGGTGGTTCCAATAGGGTCAATTTGCATATTACCCTTTTATTATATAGGATGTCCATCATTGAGTGAGTTATAGATAGAGTAGGTTGACCAACTCAATTTGTGGTCAACAAAGATGCAATAATCTAAAATTCATTTTCAGTTTTAAAAAATTCATTCTAAGTCTATCTTATGCAAAATACATCAATTACCATTTATAAGAATATATGCCTCTATCCAAAGTGAATTTTCCTAGCCCATTACCAAGAACAGTTCAGGTATTTGTCACTCACTTTGCCATCCAGAAGTCTGCGACCGAGTGCTCCCATTAGGAGTTTCTGATTGTCCTCGGGGGGCTTGTTCTCTTGCATTTCTTCTGGGCAATGACTGATTTTATGATCAGTGGGATTACTAGGAGCTGGGTGCTCTCTGCTCATCTGTGTTGCATTATCAGTTACAGATTTCTGGAACACTCTTTGAGTGTCTGCCTTCAAGTTCTCCTCCTTGCTGTGAAGAAAGGTTTTGCACTTTGTTACTCACAGGGTGGATTTGCATGTGCTAGGCTGGCATGAGAAAACAGGTGTTTTGTTTGTGTGAACAGTAGTAACCCAGCTTTGGGGAACGTAAACATAAATGTTGGTTATTTGTCTAGGCATCATTTACTATAGAGAGACCATGTAATTATTTACTTAGCTTTTATTTCCCTTCCCCTCTTCCTCATACTCATACAAATCATCTGTCCATTTACTTCAAAGATCTTACTGTAAGTAATGACAGTGACAAAATGAATCCTACAGATCATCACATATCTTGCTTATAAGCCTGAAAGGTATTTTTGCTGTTTGTAACTAGAAAAAGAAGGAAGTCAAGGTAGTTCATCAGCTCCAGGTCTGCTCCGTGTCTTCCCTCAACTCTCACCTTGAAGCTTCTTTTCCTTTCATTAGTCCTCCATTTAAATTTAATGTTTCATAGGCAAGGATAGGGAACTTCTGGCCCAAGGGCTGTATAAGACTCACAAAGATGTTTGGTCTGGCCCTGCCAGGACATTAGGGGTGAGTTAATTAAATGTTTGACCAAATATAACAGGCTAATATTTAAGTTGACAATTTTGTATGGTCTTCAACTGATGTTATAAATATCCAAATGGCCCTTGGCAGAAAAATGTTCCCCACCTCTGAATAGAGAAAAGAAAAGGAAAATCAAAACCTACCATATTTGCCGGTGTATAAGACGACTTTTTGGCCCTGAAAAATATGCCTCCAAGTGGGGGGTAGTCTTATACGGCGAGTATATAACAAACTCTGTATTTTTAGTGGAAATGTTAGGGGGTCGTCGTATACGCCCAGTCGTCTTATATACCGGCAAATACGTATTTTTCAGGGCCAAAAAATCATCTTATATGCCGGCAAATATGGTAATAGGAATGATTCATGAAAATGCAAATAATTAACAAAATTTTAAAAGTATTCAATCTTGTTTCATTACTAAAGACTTATAAGTCAAAACAATTGCAAGGCACCATTTTAAATATAGAAAAAAAAGTGAATGGCTACACCAAAAGATCTAAGTAATTGAGTGGGTAACCTGACAAAATGTATTAAAGAGTCAGAAAGTTGATACTCTTTAGCTTATTAAATCAAATTTTTTATGATTGTGTATTATGAAAAAAATGTAGAGCAGAAAAATTAAAAACTCTAAATATTTAATAATAGGTAGATATGTTGAACATTTAATTCTATGTCTATATGATAAAATGTATAGCGCTATTAAAATAGTTAGGAATAATTTCAATGACACAAAAAAAGTCCAGTTTACAAATAAGGAGAAAATATAATTATCTCAACTATGTACAAAGTATGTCTGGAAAATGTGTTTATGTGTGAGTACATAGAATATCTAGAAGGATATAAGCCAAAGTAAACAGTAAGTATCTCTGGGTAGTAAAACTCAGTAGATTCCATTACACTCTACTACATTATACAAATATATCACATTATATCTCATAAAACTATTCTTAATTTTTTTACATGAGAAAATATTATTTTATAATTGGGAAAAATGAATTTCAAAATAGATATGTCTAGAAGGGATTCTATAAATTCTAGATTTTATTATTAATATAGTAGAAAGGATTTATTTTAAAGCATGTTATACTCTCTAAGCATGATACAGTCACCCCAGTATTTGTTTATTTAGTAAAACCAATCCATAGGCAATACTTTTTATGTATTTTTTAATAGTAATCTTCTTGGTTGTTGGCAGCATGAGAAGGAAAGAAGGCATATGAAAGAACTCTGAGAAACTCCTACATCATCTTCCGGATGAAATCAAGGGACAAGTTATCTTTAATTTAATCACTTTCAAAATCTTTTTGTGGGCAGTCTCAGGACAGACTAGCCTGAGAAATGTGAAATATATATGCCTGTCTGTTTAAACAACCACAGAAGATATAAAAATAAAAATTAACCTGTTAAATCTGTTTGTTTTTTTATATAAAGAAGGCACACATACATAGCAGTTTAAACTTATCATGAAAATGACTTCCCAGCTGAGAAATGGCGTGTGTCTATTGTTAGCACAAATATCTAGTCAACACACATCAGTTGTTATGCTGTTCAAAAACTCACAGTTCTTTCTTCTAAGCTTGTGTGCTATCTGCCTGTGGTACTGAAACTAGAAATCTGCCATTTCAATAGAATTTTTAAAAAATGCCATCAGTACTCTCTCGGAAGCAAAAGACAGCTAACTTCCTCACAGGCACTTCTGACTTCAGCTGCTGCTCTCCGGGACACAGTGAAGACTTTTGTGTCCTCTGGGAACTACAGTAATTAGGGGGGATTATTATATTACTGATTGATAAATAAACGTGGAGAAAACCATCCAATTGTTCTCTCTCTCACACTGGGCTCTTCCTGCACACCAGCCTTTTGGTGCCACCCTCTGCTACCGCTCAGAGTCCAGAGTTAGAAAGGAACATAACAAAGGTGGCTAAAAGCATCCCTCTCCCGAAGAACATCAGATCTCAAATGTAGAACCCGAGGGACTCAGCAGAAAGGTCACCAGATGCCATCTTAAAGGTCTGCCAGTCTTGGCAGGCACTCCATGCCACCGATTTCCAACTGTGCGCTATCTAACAGGCCCAAACCCTCTGGAGAAGGCGGCCCAGAGAATATGCCAAGGCAGTGACTGGGGATCTCATTTCAGCAAATGAAAGCATGTTCTTATTTGGAAGTAATAACAGATAATCAACACAACCAGACTTTTCCTTTTTTAAAAAAGACAACAACAAAATAAAAAATAAAATGAGACTTGGGAGGGAGGGCAACTGAAAATCTCACTGAACTCCATGGGGAAGCTGTAATAGGAAGCTTGTGCTAATGTAGCACGTGCTATTGTGAGGGGTTTTTCTTCTGCTGCTTCTTCTTTTGTAATTTCCCTAAGCCACAGTGTGCATTATCGTCATAGAAATTTATTCTGCAGCAAGAATTTTAAAAGACTCTAAATGTCAACCCTATGCCCGAAGCATTTATTTCTTCGTTATTGTAATTATACAAACTAACATTTCTAAAAGCTTCTGTGTCAGCTATCACATATAAATTTGCATAATGTTTTCCATGCGGTACTAATAATTCTGAAACGTAGGTATTATCACCATTGTACAGGTGAGAAGACAGATGATCAGAGAGATTAAATACCCAAGGTCACCTTGCTCGTCAGCACAGATCCAGGACTCAGGCTCAGACCCCAGACCAAACGCTCCTTCCTCTACATCACTCCTCAAGTGTACATCTGTAGTTTACAACTGTCTGTTTTAAGCAACTAGATTTTACTTCTCTTAAAAAATATCAGTTAAATGCCATATATAAAGGCATCTAGTTCATCTTCCCACCTAGACCTAAAGTCCCTCTACAGAATACCGAAGTGGTGTTGTGCCCAGATTTCATGATCCCCAAGGACTACCAGGGAACCAAATCCGATGCAATTAGCAAGAGAGTCTCTTCCATGCTAGCATGGGCTCCATTCCACTCATGCCAACAGCATGGCGGAAAAGAGGCCAAACTTTGACAAGTCCAGCGGTTTTATAAAGGTGGTGATGTCATTGCTTCGGCTGACCCTGATTGGTTGGGTGAGGGCTAGGGTCGTTACACAAAATGGAGGATAGCTCCGCCCTGTTCTGCCCTGCCCCACAGTACAAAATGGAGTCAGGAGTTAGCCTCGCCCTGCCCTCTCAGTGGCTGTCATTCAGCTTTGGTTTTTAACCTTCCCTGGGACAAGAAATTCAATGCATTTTCAAAGTTATTCCCAAAATATCGCATTTCTTTCTTTATAATATTGAGTCAAATTCTCACATCAATGAAAATAACCAAAATGTATTTTAAATGGCATTTGCACTACAATATTTCACAGAATAAAAATGATTTCTCAAATTAAGGTCATATTGCCTGCAAACTTAGCAACCAAATCAATCAGCAGTTGTCCTTTGGTCTGATGTACTTTCAGTGATATCCTAGCAGCCCTTCTCTTCTGCAATCTTCTTTCTTCACTTATACCATTAATCTATGGACATTTTCTTCTATCTGACTGGTCTTTGAACTACTCATTACTACCTTCTCAGTCAAGATAGTAGTGGGCATCTAATCCACTCACTGTCTTCAGACTATGTTGTCTTAAAATTTATAAAAGTAAAAAGATAAAATTAAAAAAATGAAGTATATAAAAAGAGATATGGGACTATAGAGGAGTTTCCAACCCAATCTGCTTAAATGGGATGAAAATGATTCCATGAAGGAATTAAGCTATAAAATAGCAGTTGAAGTAGAAAATAAGAGTGGAAAAACATTCCCAATTGTGTGAAGGGCTTGTTTTTGAAGGAAATGACAGTGATTCCTGACCATTGAATGTCAGGTACCTGAGATGGGCCATAATCATGCAGGATGTTGTATGATAAAACAGATATGTGGACCACTCTGATATTATTAAATTGGAATTAAATAGGACAAGAAAATCTTGCTTCTTGGAAAACATCTCATGATGATGGGAAGTGTACTTAAGTTTGAAAAATAAAAGCATAAAGAATGAAAAAGGAAGGGTTTTTTTTTCCTTCTATAATTCTGCAAAGTTTACCCATAATTTCAGGTGGTGTAGTACTGATTTTGAATCCTAGCCTGATAACTTGTGTGACTTCTGGCAAATTAGTTCTCATTTCTGATTTTCAGCCTCTTATCTGTGATATTAGAAAAATAATACTTATCAAGGTAAGATGTATAAAATATTTAGCATGGAGCCTGGTGCTCAGGCAGCCCTTGACATGGTAATTTTAGGCTAGTTATCAGTTAAAGTGCTGTCTCCTTTATCCAAACCTCCCCCATCACCCAGGTACAGAGAGGATGCTCTTTCCTTTGGATCCCCCAAACTTTCTATTGATAGATAAAGCTAGCATCCAAAAGATCAAAGTTCCATAGTACACAGGAACTGAGGAAAATCTATTTAACTAGATAAAAAAAGAGAGAGATTTAATCTAACCTGTCTAATAACAAAATTATCAGTTCTAGAAATCACCCACTTTAAAGAAACAAAGCAGAGCAGTCAAGATTTAAAATTTTCAGAATCCTTCATTTTATCGAAAACAACAACAGAGCATCACCACAATGTCCATAGGTGGATGATACCCAGGAGCTTTGCAGACTGCTGCTTTTAAATCTTTCAGCCAGCCTTTACCGGCTTGAAATGCAATGCCCTTTGCACTTGTACTCTCCCCTGTTTTGCAATTCTAAGCAAAATAATCATGCATCTGCTTGTCCTCTTCACCAGTTATCTCAGTGCTTTAAGGTTCAGTTTCTGAGCCAGCTCTTCTGTCTATACTATGAAAGGAGGCAGCACCAATAGCTCTCTCGCTCCCTGCCACCTTCTGGATACATACATGTGGTCTATGGAATGGGGAACAATAATTTTTGCTATGTTATTTTCTTGAATGAGGTTGAACTAAATGAAGGGTATGAAAAGGATCATTGGTTTAAAGAGGAATGAATGAACAGACAGAACACAGAATTTTTAGGACAGTGAGACTATTCTGTATGACACATAATGATGGACACATATTATACATTTGTCCAAACCCATAGAATGGATAACAAAAGAGCAAAGTGTAAGGTAAATTATAGACATTGGGTGTTTAAGTTATATCAGTCTAGTTTCATCAGTGTTAATAAATATACCATTCTGATTGGGGATGTTGTTAACAGGGAAGGCTATGCATATGTAGGGAGAGGCATATATATGGTGTCTCTATAGCTTACCCTTAAATTTTGTTGTAAATGTAAAACTGCTCTAAAAACCATCCCTAGTGGGTTTGGCTCAGTGGATACAGTGTCAGCCTGAGAACTGAAGGGTCCCAGATTTGATTCTGGTCAAGAGCATATACCAGGGTTGTGGGCTCAATCCCCGGTAGGGGGCGTGCAGGAGGCAGCTGATCAATGATTCTCTCTCATCAATGATGTTTTTTTTCTCTCTCCCTTCCTCTCTGAAATCAATAAAATTTTTTAAAAAAATAATTTGTGTCCTCCACTGCTCTCATTTCTATAAAGAACATTTCATTCTCCATAGAACAAATCCAGCGTTCCTACCATGGCCCACATGACCTGCTACCTGACTTCATTTCCTACTCCTCTTTCCTTGTTCACTCTGCTCCACCAACATTGGCTTCCTTGCTCCTCCTCAAACATGCCAAGAAGCTTTCTTTTTTCAGTTCCCTCAGCCCAGAATGCTCTTTTCTCAGATATTTGCATGCTTACTCTCTGTGTAGACCTATGAGGCATGAGGATGGTGGTGGGCACAACCTGGACCTCATGGGCAGGAAAGCAGCAGTTACATAGGTGCCCTGATCTTTGGGCACTGTGCTCCCAGAAAGATACATTGTCCCACTTTTTATAGAGCAAGATGAGGCAGCCTTTTGGGGGGAAAATCCGCTTGCATTCCAACTGTTTGACTTAGGTGCTGTTTGTAGTAGTTGCTAGGAACACCAGATGCCTAATATCTGAAAAACTTCGAGCCTATAGAAAGTTGCAGTCTTGAAAATAACGTGTGTTCTGTTGCTATTGCTTTCACTTGTAGTGTTCTATATTTCAGTTAGTTCCAAACTGTTTTTTTTTTAGATTTTTTTCCTATTGATATGTTAGTTTACATATCAGTTATTGAGAGAGCCATGTTACTATTTCCATCTATGATTATAAATTCATTTTGCCTTTAACTTATGTCAACTGATGTTTCATGCATTATAATGTGATACAATTGAGTTCATATTAATTAGTACTAAATCTTAGTTAGTATGTCTACACCATATTTTATGGAACATTTTAATCTAGTGAGCCATGCCCAATGGGATAAAGTTGGGCCAGTCTTAGCCAGATCACTGGTAGCTAACCACGGATAATTTTCATTGGATAGTTCTAGCTCTTACCTCCAGGCAGTCTCAGTTCAAATGTCACTTATACAGAGAGGCCTTCTGGGAATACCTTTGAGATTTGAAATACCTTTATGATCCTCCTTTATGTTTGTTCATTACACTATCCTCACATGAATGGTCATTGTCTATATGTTTGTTGTGTGTCTCTCATCACTAGAACTTTAGGTGCATTGCTATATCCGCAAAGCTTGGCACCCAGTAAGTGCTCAGTTACTGTCTATGGAAAGAATGTCTATGGGATTCCATATAAACATTAATTTTTATAGCTGTTAATTTTAACACTTTAAAAACGTTCAAGAAAGTAAAAAATAATGTATTAATATGAAGGGTTTGGAGGGGCTAAAATGATAAGATATGGACTCTAGGAGAGTCACATGGGAAAATATAAGGAGTTTATATATTTCTTGGTTATAAATATTAAATACATTATTACAAATATTTGCTACTTTTTCCAATAAAATCTTGCAGTCATCTTCCCTTGTGCTTAACAATGCTGTACCAACAGCAATGAACTATGGAATAAAGTGCTTTGGGTCATTGATTCTTGGCACTGGAAGTAACTATAGAGGCCAATTTTATTCACTGGAAATATCTCTACTCACAGGAGTTTCTTGAAATGAACCCAACTCCTCTTTTAGTTAACAACTCAATCCCCATATTCTATAAATGTTCCCTTAAGCCACATTTCACACACTGGATCATCTATAATGCCACACCTTTAGTGTCCACTCCTTTAGTGTGCCAGAGTCCCTCCTAGAAAGTGACATCCAGAATGAAGCATACTACCCCTCAGGTGACAAGTTCCGTTCTGAATACAGTGAGCCTTCCACATTGTCTATCTGGATCCATTCCGCTCATGATGAGCTCAAACACAAGTGTAAAGGGAAAACTCCATTTTATCCTTTACTCTCTATTGCTATAACACACCACAGGTCACTAAATATGTAGGATTTTCCCAACAGTGAATAATTCCCCCACACCAGCTAGGTGCCCTATAATTCAATTAAGTTTTGATACCATCTACATGGAGTTATTGCAAATCCCAGAGGTTAAGGGCTCAGTCCTGTAAGACTGCCCTGTCTCCTTCAGATGTCAATCCCAAGCCCAGGTTGCTACCTGTATTTCTGACAAATGGGCTATAAATCAGGGTTCCCCTAATTCCCTCTTCCAGTTTGATTAATTCGCCAGAGTGGCTCCACCAGCTCAAGAAAACTATTTACCCTTTAGATCACTTGTTTATTTTAGAAGAATATAACTCAGGAACAGTCAGATGGAAGAGATGCACAGGGCAAGGTGTGTGAGGAGGGGCATGGAACTCCCATTGCCTCTCCAGGCCTACTACCCTCCCAGCACACAGAAGCATTCCATATCCCAGAGGCTCTCTGAACCTTATACTTTTGTTGTTGTTGTCTTTAAATTAAGGCTTTATCTCATAGTTGTGATCAATCATTAACTCAGTCTCCAGCCCCTCTCCCATTCTGGGAGGATTGGGTGGGGGGGTGCTGAAAGTTTCAAGCTTTTATTTTATTTATTTATTTATTTATTTTGAATTTTAGTGAGTTTATTTGAGCCAAAGTGTTGACATATGCAGGAAGCAGAACCTCAATGGATTGAGATAATGCTCTGGAGAATGGTGGGTTAAATTTTTATATTTATACATTGCAATCAAAGGAAAGGGATGTAGGTGAGTTACATGAAATTCACTTGTGATAGATTAGGGAAGTGGGACAGAGAGAAGTGGGGAAACCTCTGGGATAGGGTAAAAGGTGAAATGATGGACATGAGCTTCTTTTACAGAGATGGATACAGGATACTCTAACGTAATTAACAGTTAACAATTAACTTGATAACAATAACAATGAGAAAATGTCTCAAGGCCATTTATTGTGCCCTGATGGGTCCAGGGTAAAAAGGAAGTTACAAGTTACCCAGACATCTCACAAATAAGTTATCTTAGAGGCAGGAAGGCAGATGGGCTCAGTAAAGAGATTTAAGTAGATCTTTTTTTTTAATTTTTTTAAAATAAATCTTTATTGTTCAGATTATTACAGGTGTTCCTCTCCCCCCCTCCATCTGATTCCCAACCCTACCCCACGCCCTTATCCCCACCACTGTCTTCATCCATAGGTGTAAGATTTTTGTCCAATCTCTTCCTGCACCCCTCATACCCCTTCCCCCTATGAATTGTTAGTCCAATCCCTTTATATGTCCCTGATTCTATTATATTCACCAGTCCATTTTGCTCTTCAGATTTTTTTTTATTCTCTTGATTTTTAGATTCGATTGTTAGTAGGTATGTATTTGACGCTTTTTTGTTGTTCATAATTTTTTACCTTTACCTTTTTCTTCTTCCTCTTCTTAAAGAATACCCTTCAACATTTCATGTCATCCTGATTTAGTGTTGATAAACTCCTTTAACTTTTTCTTGTCTGTGAAGCTCTTTATTTGACCTTCAATTCTGAATGATAGCTTTGCTGGGTAGAGTAATCTTGGTTGTAGGTTCTTGTTGTTCATCATTTTAAATATTTCTTGCCACTCCCTTCTGGCTTGCATAGTTTCTGTTGATAGATCAGCTGATAGTCATATGGGTACTCCCTTATAGGTAACTAGTTGCTTTTCTCTTGTTGCTTGTAAGATTTTCTCTTTGTCTTTTGCTCTTGGCATTTTAATTATGATGTACCTTGGTGTGTTCCTCTTTGGATTCCTCCTGTTTGGGGTCCTGTGTGCTTCCTGAACTTGAAGGTCTATTTCTTTCACCAGTAGGGAAAGTTTTCTGTCATTATTTCTTCCATTAAGCCTTCAATAGTCTGCTCGCTCTTTTCTTCTGGCACCCCAAAAATCTGGATGTTGGTACACTTTAAGCTTTCCTGGAGGCTCCTTACACTATCCTCACACTTTTGGATTATTCTTTCTTTTTGCCTCTCTGGTTGGGTGATTTTTGCTTTTTTATATTCCAGAACTTTGGTTTGATTCTTGGGGCATGTTGATCTATAGTTGAGTTTCTGTATATTCTTTATTTCAGACTTTGTATGCTTAATTTCTGCCTGGTCCTTTTCCTTTTTTTTTTTTGGTATTCTCATTAAGGTCCTTGAAGGTCTCCCCAAGCTTCTTGGAGGTCTCATCAAGTTTCTCAAAGTTTTTTAGAAGATTCTTGAGTAATATTATAAATGTGATTCTAAACTGTGTGTCATCTAGTAGTTTACTCTCCTCCATCTCTCTCATTTGTGTAATGCTCCTGTGTTTCCTCATTTTGGCTGCCTCCCTGTGTTTATGGAGTGGCTTTGTGTGGTTGGTGACCTATAGGGGTCAGTAGCTCAGCTTCCCCAATCACCTGAGGTGGTTGCTTTTGCTATATCCCTTTGTGGGCTTAGTGCAAAGTCTTGGTGTAATTAAGCCTTGATTGATGTTGGTACTCTGTGAGGAATTGACCTCCAGGCCAATTGTCTGTGAGGATCTGCTGTGTCTATAAAGGAAGAACTGCTGCGCTGCAGACACACCTTGTTTTAGTGGGGCTTTGTGCTCACTGAGACCGTCTCCGGAATGTGTCACTTATGGGTGTGAGCACTATTGAAACTGAGCACTAGAACTCTGGTTTCTGGGTCTCAATGAGGTGCAGTTCAGCTACTGTCTGAGGCCAGTACTGTCGCAGAAGCTACAGCATGAACCACAGTCCTGTCCTCCTTGGATCAGTTTGCCCCGGGTTGCAATTTTGCTAAACTGCAACAGAGAGGGCCATTCATATGCAAAGTCCACTGCTTGGAGTTTGGATGTGTTGTGAGGGGTGGAGTCTCAGGGTGGAGACTCAGGGCATCACTAGGCTGGGGCATGGCTAACAGCAATGGCTGCTGTCCACTGCCTCTCTGTTGGTGTCCCCCCATCTCCCCGCATCTCGCACCACAGCACAGCAAACAATCTCAGCTCTGCAAGTAAGCCAGCCTCACTTTTGTGACCCGATGGCAGATAGTCTAGCCCAGGGGTGGGCAAACTTTTTGACTCAATGGCCACAATGGGTTCTTAAACTGGACTGGAGGGCCAGAACAAAAGCAACCTGACCATGCTGGCACTCTCATCTTGGGCTGCTGGTGAAGCAGAGGGAGAGCAAGAGAACCCTCCACTCTTTCAGCTCCGTGGGCCGATTAACAGCCTAACAGGCCAGATCTGGCCTGTATGCCGTAGTTTGCCCACGGCTGGTCTAGCCTCTCCCCAGAAACTGGATTTCAGAGAGATTGGGTACTTGTCTCTCTTCGGGTTGAGGAAAGCTCTGCCCTCCACCAGCCTGGATCTACCTCTAGCCCTTATCATGTCCTCAACCCCCTACCTCAGTTTTTCAGCACTTATGCCCTGGATTCTCCTCTTTCTCTTTCAGTCTATATGTAGGGCTCCCTCTCAGCCAGCTTTTGTTTGGTTTTTGGGAGATAGACGTTTGCTTTATAGTTTTTTTTGGAGTTGTGCCCAGCAGCCATTTAGGAGTGTTTACCTACGCCGCCATCTTCATTCCCGAAGTTGATCTTTTTTGAAAGTTCCAAGCTGTTAATCATGGCCTAGTCTTTCTGGTGACCAGCCTGAAGCTATCTAGGAACCCATTGAGAGTATCCTCATTAAAGCAAAAGACATCCAATTATCCAGGAAATTTCAATGGATTTAGGAGCTCTGTATCAGGATCCAGGGTCAAAGACCAAATATTAGAACAACAAAAAATGTTCCTAGTACTCATATTTCCTAGAAAGTTGCAAGGGTTTTAAGGAGTTTTATGTCAGGACCTGGAAGCAGAAATCAATATATGTTTTTCTAGTAGTTCATATCAAGTAAAACCCAAATATTGTATAAATAATCATTTACACATACCCTTAAATAAAGACAGAATGTATCTTTGCATATGTCTCTGTTGATTTCATCTTGTTTTAGTGCACTTTCCTGCAAAGGCTTCCCAGTATTCTATTACCTATGTGTTTACTGACATGATTTGTCTGTCCCCCTTCAACTATGGATTAAAGAATGTTGATTAAGAACAGGGTCACACAGAAATCCCCTCCCCCTTCTTCACTCCTGTTGGGACATTAACTGTTCAATTGCCACCATGTTGATTTGGCATCTATCTTAACACACTGTGGACAGATCATGAGAATTCTCTTGTTTTCTGTTATTAAATAGTTGTTGGGTTTTTTTTTTTTTTTTTTTTTTTTTTTTTACAAAGTATGATACTTTAAAAATGTTGTAAGAACATATAATACATAACTTCAAAGTGCAATGAGTATTTAATTTTAAAGTGTGCCTTTTACATTTATGTAAAATGTTTTTTTTTGTACTTGTTCAATAGAAACTTATCTAGCCACTTGTGTGTTAATACTATCAAGTCCAGATATATTTGCCTTATTTCAAGTCTTTGTGATAGAGATGTGTGCCTAATGGCTGACTGAAATGAACAAACACTATGTATTCATCATTCCCTTCATTTGGACTGCAGTTACCTCATCAATAAAGAGAATGGGACGAGTTCGACATAATCTGTTTTTAGTCAACATGTACCAACTCTTAGTCTTTGTGTTTTGTTCTCACAACTAATACATTTAATTCTTTGGCCTGCAATTTTGCCAGGGATTATCCTCAAGCCTTAAAGTTATGTGGTCATATTACCTACTTCTACACGTTTTAGAAAATGTGAGTATTTTTCTCCTATTACCTGGCATATTTTTCTCCTTGATGAGCTATCCAAGATTATGCATTGGGATTTCATAGTAACATATGCATGCTATTTTAGCAACACGAGTCTTTGGACTTGAATTTAAAGCAACTAAGTGTTGTCTTTTTAGATATTTATTTTTCCTGGTGTTCTCTGTGCTCTAATTTGTTCATCAGGCTTTCAATATGTTTAAAATTTTTGTACATAGAGTTTTCAGCTAAACAGGGGAGACAGAAATGCATAGGAAATTGTCATAAAGTGTCATAACCCTAAAGGGGTTATGGGAGTCTATAGAAGGTGGGGGCAGGTGATTTGAGGCTGATAGTGGTGACATCTGATTAGACTTGCAACAACTATCCTTCCCCTAATCACCCATCTAGGGACATATTAGACTCCTGGAAAAAGAAGGGGGTTGGGATAAAAAAAACTAAACAAACAAGTTAGAGAGGAAGGGAATTAGTAGAGCAGTAATGTTGCTTTCGTGGTAGCAGAACTCAGCAGAGGGTGCAAACTTATCCTATTTACTTTTCTTGACAATAACTGGCATTTGATAGGAGATCTTACAATAATCACAGTGTCTCATGTTTCCTCACCTACAAACAAAGGTAATGTGCCTCCTAGGCATAGAGTACAAAAAGGATGGAAACATTTCATAGAAAGAGATTTGTATCCATGGAAAAATTTGCTTCAGTAATAGCAAAACAATTTATAAACATATTGAATATACTATTAGGCACTGGAAAGAGGTTTTGCACATTTTTCTCATTGGCTCCTCACAACAACCCTACTAGATAGATGTGTTTTCCTTCTACTTGATAGGTATGCAACTGAGGCTGAGATATTAACTTTTTCAATGTCCAAAGGTCAGGAAGGCACAGAGCCAAGATTCACTCTCATCTCTTACCTCTGTAGGGATCACAACTGATATGCTGCAAAGCCCACTTCCAGTGCTATGGCAAACATTACTGATCATAGCACTTGCTTTGGAACCTTTTGGGGCTGACAATATGATGGAGGTGAGGTAAAACCAGTTTGCCCTTCTGAAGCCTATACTCCATAAAAGTGATCCTGATGGTCCCTTCTGAAGCCTATACTCCATAGCAGTGGTCCTGATGGGCCTTTCTAAAGCTTACTAGAGGCCTGGTGCACAAAATTCATGCACTAGGCAGAGGATGTGTGTCCCTCAGCCCAGACTGCACCCTTTCCAATCTGGGACCCCTCAAAGGATCTCTGACTGCCCATTTAGTCCTGATCCCACCTAAACTTGCAGTTGGACATACCTCTCACAATCTAGGACTGCTGACTTCCAACCATTCACCTGCCTGCCTGATTGCCCCTAACCACTTCTTCCTGCCATCTTGATCACCCCCTAACCACCACCCTCCTCCCCCACACCAGCCTGATTGCCCCTAATTGCCCTCCCCTGCAGGTCTAATCACCCCCAACTTCCCTCCCTTGCTAGCCTGGTCTCCCCTAACTCCCTTCCCTGCCAGCCTGGTTGCCCCCTAACTGCCCCCCCTGTAGGCCTGCTCCCCCCAAATTACCCTCCTCTTCTGGCCTGATTGCCCACAACTGCCCTCTCCTGCCAGCTATCTTGTGGCGGCCATCTTGTGTCCACCTGGATGTAGCCATCTTTAACCACATGGGGGCAGCCATCTTATGTGTTAGAGTGATGGTCAATTTACATATTACTCTTTTATTAGATAGGAAGCTACTGCATAACAGTGGTCCTGATGGTTGCTTCTGAAGCCTATACTCTATAACAGAGGGTCTGAGAATTGCTCCTAAAGCCTATACTCCACCACAGGGGTCCATCTTCATAGACTCTGATTCTTTAGGTCTTGGCTTGGACCCCAAATCTTTATTTTAAGGAACAGTCCAAATGATTCTGATGATAGCCAGATTTTGTAGCCATTGCTTTCTGCACTTATGTTTTGTGAGGCCAGATATTTTTTTCTGTTTGTCTGTTTGTTTGGTCTGTTTGATTCTGAAACAGAGGAAAGGATTATTACTGTATAATAAGTAGAAATCATCTTAGGAGGAAAAGGCAAGGATTGACTAGATGTTGTTTATGGAATGACTATAAGATGAAAGGCAGGTCTAGTACCTTTTCTGACTACCACTTTGGAAGGAAGAGCTGGTCACACTGTTCTGTGCCATGGGTGTAGTTAATTTTAGAGATATAGGAGTGTGCTCCCTTACACGCAGCTGTGGTGACCTTGGAAGGGAAGAAAGATCTCTTAGTTATGCTCTGAGAAGCCCCTGCTTGGAGGAGTATCAGATAAGAAGAAGAAGAAGTGAAAAATTTTACAATTTATAATTTATTTTTAATTCCACTCCTTTAGTTCAGAGCAAATTGACTAATGACTTTCTCTCTTACCACCCCCCCACCCCAAATTACTACATGTGGAAGATTATAAACTTGATGAAGAGAAGCAGCAATACTCCATTAATATTTATAAATGTCTCACTGCTTCTATTTCCCATCTATTTGGAAAATCAGCCCGAGTAATTAAGGAATATGGCGAATTATAAAGATGAAAAATATCAGGAAAACAGTGCTGATAGTAGTTCTCAATGCTATTTTACTTCTACTGTTACTGCTTAATGACTTCATTTTCCATGAATGGCATTGTTAAAATGTAAACTTCTAAATGAAAAACACACCCAAATTTCATTATGATCTAGGCAAAACAGATATTTTTCAAACAATAAACTTACATCGTCGGCTTCTCCACAAGGTACCGAAAGTGTTTACTTCCGATGATTTTCACCACAGTCTCAGGCATTGCATTTGATACATGGGGGGTCTTCCACACATAAGACATGATTCTTCTCAAAACCCCTCAAACCCCTGGGGGTGGAAAATAAGTAAGTCTCTCCTCTTGACTTTCCAGTTGGCAACTGTAACATCCTTGCCAATAATAACAATCAAAATGGTAGATTAAGTGCTTTAACTATATTATCTCACTTAACACTCCCCAGGAAGACAGGAGTAAAATACTCTTAATTACTATTATCATTGTTGTTTTGCAGTTAAGAGAACAGGCATAATATAGTTATTGTAAATAACTCAATATCACATAGCCAGTAATTAACAGAGTTGGGACTGCCACCTAAAAGGTCTGCACAATTGGTCTGCTGAGCCATTTGTGGTGACTCTACCTTCCTTCCTGATACCACCAGATGGCATTCTTGTGAGGTTAGAGTGGTAACCAGGACCTTAGTGGGACTTGAGATCTTATAACCAGCTCTGATGATGTTTCCTCTTTTATAAACTTGGATAATTCCAGTTATATTCTAGGGACTCGGGGTGAATCCAATGAGATAATATACCTGAAGTAGCACCAATCATAGGGAAGAGGGTGTTTTTGTTTGTTTGTTTGTTTCTATGGCCATTCTGCCTTTGCAATAAGCTAATGAATCTGAAATTGAGATCCTGCATTAGATAAGCACTGGGAGTTTCAAAGGGTCTGGGAACTTAGTGTTGTAAATCTGGCCGGAGGCTGACCACTCCCTTTTAGAATCTCTCAGAGACAGAAAAGCCTTTAGAAATTATTCTAATCCAAATGCCTACATTACAGACTAGAAGCCCAGAAGCCCAGAGAGGGTGTGTTACTTGATCAAGGTTTCACAGAGAGTGAGAACCTATCTGTTTCCAGTGTCCTTCCCAAGGCCCCAGCTTCCCTTGATGTGTGGTCAGCACTAGGGCGGGTCTATAGGGGTAGACCCCTCCAGCAGGAACTGCAACCATTTAAGGGCCAAAATTTATGATTGTAGGGTCTCCTCTTTTCCCAGCATCTGTGAGTCCTGAGCCCTTTACCAGAAGAGAACAGAGGGGATATCCTTACCTTTTAGGCTGTCTTTCCCCAACCAGGCAGCTCTGGTTGGTAGGCACTCTCCCCTGTAAGCAGGGAAGCAGGGCGGGGCGGGACTGATTGGAGCACAGGAGTCTGGCCAATCACAGGGCCTGGCTCACGGTCTGAGGCTGCTCCTGCCCAGATCACTAAGGACTCTGAAGGCTGTTGCTAGGCAAGGACAGGTTTCTATCCACCTGGGAGAGGCAAGAGTTCTCCTCTACAGGTGCTAGGTTGTGTGGCTGCTGACAGGCTTGCTAATAGGTATTTTCAAATCCGTGGTTTGGTGCTTCTTCAAGGACCTGTGAGCACCTTCCTTGAAATCCACCTACGTCACCTGTTATGGTCACATTTGTCCCTTAGGCTTCATTTCTTTTAAAAAAACACACATTATTTTAATTTTTAAAGTATTACAAATAATAGTACATCTATCTCCCCCGCCCCCTTTGATAATATATGTACGTAGTTGGAAATTTTACCCTTGTCAGTTCAAATCCAGGCTATTCCACTGTATGTCTTTAAATAAATCCACACTCTACCCTGAGATTCAGTTTCCTCATTTCTAAAGTGGATAAAAGTAATAACATGGACCTGAAGTTAAGTTGGTGATGAAATTAAATAAGAATGCAAAAAAAAAAGTTTCAAGTTGTATGGATATGCCAGATCCTTCATTTGAACCAGATAACTATTACCTTATAAATTACATTGTCCAATAAAATAATTTTATTTCTATTTTAAAGATTTAGAAAACAGGTCTTAGGGTGTTGGGAAATTTCCTGAGATCCCACAGAGGCCCCCAGAGGCCATTGACAGAGCCAAGATTTGAATATGGACCTACATGACAAACATTCAGGTACATTTTACTATGCTAAAGACTTCAGCAGGTGCGGGCAAGGGCACTTTAAATGGACTCCAAAATGATGTTATTTTTTCCATCAGCAGCAGCAGCTTCCCAGCATCCATACCAGCTGCCTCCTGCCCTCTAGCTGTACTGTGTTTTGTGGTTTACTGTTTTATCTACTGGCACATGCAGCCAGAAATGCATGATACAATCAGCTCCCCTCCGGGGCTCACTCTCTAGTGGGCAAGACACACATGCACATTCTATGATATACAAAATGCCATGGCAGAGAGGAGAGGGGCCAGCTCCCATCTCACTCCTCTAGCCCAGCCTTCACATGGTCACTGTAACAAGGCTCGACTCTGATAGCTCCTTCCTCTAGTGCAGTGTCTCAAAGAGCTCCCAGCAACCATGGAGGTTGCCTAGCCCACGTTTTCAAAATCTACATCCTGACTTCAACCTTGATCTCCCAAGCTTGCTACACATTCCTGTGAGTTATTTATTTTATAACTGGACATTTGTATTTTTAATCCCCTTCACCTTTTTGCCCACCCCCCTCACTGCTGTCCATTCATTAAATTTCATCTCAAATGGTCAAAAGTATGGGCTCAAATTCTAGCTTTGCTAATTGGGCAAATCAATTAACAACTTTGTAGCTTAGTTTCCTTTGCTATAAAATCTAGATAACTTTTTTTTGGTGTGGAGATTAATTGATTTATAAGTAAACAATATCTGACACATAATGAGCAATGTCAACATTTGCTATCATTATTATTATAACTAGTGGCCCAGTGCATGAAAATTCATGCACTAGAGTGAGGGTCCCTAATCTTGGCCAGCCCCCTCTCACAGTCCAGGAGCCCTCAGGTGCAGGAGGCAACCTGGTGATCAGGGGAAGGCAATGCCCCCATCACACCTCTGCTGCTGCTGGCCCTGGTTACCTGAGACTTGGGCGACCCTAGGTGGCTTGGAAGCCGCCACCTGAGGCTTGCCTGTGCCTTGGGCTGGCCCTGAGGGGCTGGAGGGCTGAAGGGACTCGGGGACTCTGGAGGCAGGCATGCCTGTCTGGGGGCAGGCTCAGCTTTGCTGTGCACCTGTCATCCTGGTAGGTCTGAGGGGTCTGGGTGCCACCATCTTGTGGCTGTGGACACCTTCATCTTTGAGGACATGGCAGTAAATTAGTATATCCCCACCTTATTGGCTGAGGGCGCTGACATCTTTGAAGGTGGGGCAGTCAATTAACATATTCCATCCTTATTGGCTGAGGGTGCCGCTATCTTTTGAGATGGCATGAGTGTCAATTAGCATATTCCCTATTTATTAAATAGGATTATCTATCAAGAAGCTGAGTCAGCCCTATATCTGTGATTACAGCATTGGCCTGACCACCAGAGAGTTGTGGGTTCAATTCTCAGTCAAGGGCATATACTTGGGTTGCAGATCCCATCTTTGCCCTGGTTTGGTCCCATGTGGAGGCAACCAATCAATGTATCTCTCACATTGATCTCTCTCTCTCTCTCTCTCTCTCTCTCTCTCTCTCTCTCTCCCCCATTCCCCCCTCTCTTCCATTCTCTCTAAAATCAATGGAAAATATATCTCCTCACTCCATGGGTAAGGATGTGAGAAGATATATAAAACAAACAATAATTACCTTTAAAGAAGAAAATGAAGGAGGAAGAGAAGGAAGAAGAGGAGGAGGAGGCGAAACCGCCAAACCAGATCCTAGGAGCCAAAAATGGTTTCTCCATTCTTTGTATAATTTGTTTTTTCTCTTATAAAATACCAGAGGCCTGATGCACAAATTTTTTTCCTTTTGTCCCTTAGCCCAGCTTTCATACTCTCAAATCTGGGATCAGGCCTGAACTATCAGTCGGACATTCCTCTCACAATCCAGGACTGCTGGCTCCTAACTGCTCACCTGCCTGCCTGCCTCATACCCCCTAATTACTCCCCTGCTGGCTTGATTGATGCCTAACTGCTCCACTGCTGGCCCAATCGCCCCTAACTGCCCTTCCCTCCTGGTCACAACTGTGGGAGCTGTGCAGAGCAGCAGCCAAGATCCGCCCCCTCCGGTGGGCTGATGGAACTCAGGTGGCAGGTGTGTGGAATGGTGCCAGACCTCCTGCACCCTTGTGGGGCTGCAGGAACTGTGGTGGCAGGCACGGAGCAACTGGCCCCACCCTTGCTGTGTGCACCACTGATCTTGTGACTGTGTTAAGGCGTGAGGGTTAACACAGTCACATATTGCCTCTTTATTATATAGGATGTCTGTCTTTAACTGAGAGTATTGCTATTTGTTTGCATTGGTTTTCATATCTTCTTGGACTATGCACATGATAGGTTGAATAATGCCCTTCCTCCCCCAGATGCCCACTTCTTAATCCCTGGAACCTATTAATATTACCTTCTGTAGCAAAAGGGATTCTATAGATGTGATTAACTTAACCATCTTGAGAAGGGGAGAGTATCCAAGTGGGCCCTAAATTTAATCACAGATATTAGAAAAGAGGGAGGCAGAGGGAGATTTGACCACAGAAGAGGAAGTAGGAAATATAACCATGGAAGCAGAGATTAGAGTGATTTAAAGATGGGGTCCTGAGCCTAGGAATGCAGGTGGCCTCCAGAAGCTAGAAAAAAGAAGGACGTGGATCTTCCTCTAACGCAGTGGTTCTCTACCTTTTTAATGCCTCGACCCTTTAATACAGTTCCTCATGTTGTGGTGACCCCCAACCATAAAATTATTTCCGTTACTACTTCATAACTGTAATTTTGCTACTGTTATGAATAGTAATGTAAATATGTGTTTTCTGATGGTCTTAGGAGACCCTGCTAGCAGTTCTCAACCTGTGACTCTGCTAGAATGACCCACAAGATGAGAACCGCTGCTATAGAGCCTAAGATGATTGGAAAATACAGATTATGTGCAGCTGTGAGTTACAAGTATGACATAGAAAGAGGAGGGTAGAGTCTGCAGTCTGGCCTCCAGGAATCTGATTACAAGGTGGCTAATAATCTATGATGTTACAAACAGCTCAGCCCTTTTCTGGGACCGGAGAATGGTCATTGTTCCTGAGAAAAACCCCTGGAGTGGGTCAGGGTTTAGGTGCAGCAACCAGTCAAAGGGTTTCCTGTCCTTGGTCTGTTCTCAAAAATGTATTTCTTTTCTGAGTAATGGGCCCATCAAAGCATCTTATCTTTTTCCAGCCTTGTTTCATCCTGCAGTTTCCCAGGGTCTATAAGAAAACTTCTTATCTGTAGTTAGTGAGGTGAATAATTATTAGACAGCTGTGGCTCTATTCTCATTACATGTCCTTCCCTGCTCTCAAAATCAGTTATTCTACTACTAAAGACTGTATTTTGATTTTATCTTGACTTAAAGTTTTATAAATACCAAAGGGAAACCTGGAATTGGAGGGAGCTTTCCATTGCTCAGCACTTCCATCAGTTTGGAGGCATTCAGATGAAATTTTCTATATTTTTTTCACACCCAAGGGACTTTGATTTGCCATTTCCTAGCCAAGTGACTTTGAAAAAGCAATTTAACTGTTTTATCTTTAAAGTGGAAACAAACAGTAATTACCTTGGAGATTGCTGTAAGGATTAGAGATAACATTCTTAGAGCCACTGACACCCAAAAGGTTTCCAATAAATTGTGTTATTGTTTCTAAAAAAAAAAAAAAGCGACTAACTTTTACTGAATATTATGTGTAAGAGCTTTTCATTCAAAATCTCATTTAATGTTCCCCAAAAATTTATGAAATAAGGAAACTAATATCCCCATTTTAGAGATGAGGAACCTGAGGCTGAGAGAACATTAAAAAAAGAGCATACCGTAGTTAGAAGAGTCAGAGCAGCTTTAAAAATTCAGGTGTGACTGAATCTAGAAGTAGCCCATATAGCCACTACTCTATACCTCCTCCTGAGGATTTAGTTAACCATTGTTATCATTATTATTACTGTTAATGTTGTTTATGGCATTGTTTTAAGGATCTAGGTTCCTTAGAAGAGGCAAAGTCTAAGTCAGGATTTTTAAGGAAGAATGGCTTTTTTTAAAAATCTTCACCCACAGATATTTCCTATTGATATTTATTTATTAATTTATTAATATATTTTATTTATTTATTTTTTTTTTACAGAGAGGAAGAGAGAGGGATAGAGAGTTAGAAACATCAATGAGAGAGAATCATTGATCAGCTGCCTCTTGCACACTCCCTACTAGGGATGTGCCCACAACCTTGACCAGAATCGAACCTGGGACCTTTCAGTCCTCAGGCCAATGCTCTATCCATTGAGCCAAACCGGTTTTGGCATTCCTATTGATTTTTAGAGAATGGAAGGGAGGGGGAGAGACACAGATAGGGAAACATCAATGTTTTCACTGGTTGCCTCCCACACATGCCCCGACCAAGGCCAGGATCAAGCCTGCCACAGAGGTATCTGCCCTTGACTGGAATTAAACCTGTGAGCCTTCAGTCTATGGGCCAACATTCTAACCACTGAGCAAAACTGGCTAGAGTTGGAATGGCTTTTTCTTATCTGGATTTTCTTCTTCACACTTTGCTTTATGAAATGATATAGCCAGGAAACATCTCTCCAGTGGTTTATATTAAACAAGGCAAAACAAAAAGCTGTGCAATAAATGTCTCCCTAAGATTAAATACTGTGTTTAAAACTGCCTTCCTTGAATTCAACAGCTTTAGATTATGAGTCACCAGAGAAAGATTCCAGAGAAACATCTTTATCCAATAGAGTAAGCTCTCTCTTTCTTTCCCCCAAAGAAAGACGAATAGCTGTAATAACGGAACCAAAGAATGCCCTCTCCTAAAACTTCACGATTTTACATTTACCATGGAACAGAGTAAGGGAGAGAAAAAAGGACTCCAATGTTTTGTTTTTCCCATATAAGTCAAAGTAGAATGGGTGTATAAACAGGAATCTATAAAGCACTGTTCTTTTGAACGGTTTAATCACAGAACTGTAAAAATGAGACACTTTGCAGTGAAGTCCCTGTCTGAAAAGAGAAGGGACAAATACTGACATAACACTGAGCTGTACTGGAAAGAATGTGGGGCAGCCATTCCCCCACGAAACGTACAAGACCCAGGCCCATGATCTTTATGATTAATGATAAAAAGATGAGTAAGGGCAGGCTGATTTTAAAATAGAATGTAATTATGGCCATGTTTCTTTCCTCTTTAAAATACTGTCATGGCTGAAACCGGTTTGGCTCAGTGGATAGAGCGTCGGTTGGTCTGCGGACTGAAGGGTGCCAGGTTCGATTCCAGTCAAGGGCATGCACATTGGTTGCGGGCACATTCCCAGTAGGCGGAATGCAGGAGGCAGCTGGTTGATGTTTCTCTCTCATCAACATTTCTAGCTCTCTATCCTTCTCCCTCTCTGTGGAAAATAAATAAAATATATATTTAAAAAAATACTATTATGGCTCTGGAAAAACTGGACCGTGTAGCATATTGATTAGATAGGCCAATTTGGGGCCCTATATTTACTTTACTAGGGTTGCCATAACAAAGTACTGCCAACAGGGAGGATTAAACGACAATAGACATTTATTGTTTCACAGTTTGGAGGCCAGAGGTCTGAGAAGGTGTCAGTAGGGTTGGTGAATCTGGAAATTGTGAGGGAGAATCTGTTCCATGCCTGTGTTCTTGCTTCTGGTCACTCACTATTTTTGGCATTCCTTGGCTTGTAGATCTCTGTCTTCATGTTCATATAGCTTTCTTCCTGTATGGGGGGGGGGTTATGTCTAAATTTCCCCCTTTTATAAGGACATAAGTATATTGTATTAGGGACACACTCTACTCCAGTATGACTCATCCTAACCAGTCGCATCTACAATCACCTTACTTCCACAAAAGTTCAAGCTCTCTAATACTGAGGGTTATGATATATATAACGAGTCACCAGAGAAAGTATATACACATTAGAGGCTCAGTGCACAAAATTCATGCATTCAGGGGGGAGTCCCTCAGCCCAGCCTGCATCCTCTCATAGTCTGGGAGCCCTTGGTGCTAGCAGTCAGATATCCTTAGTGCTGCAGGGGAGGCAGCAAGAGAGGCTCTGCCACTGCCACTCTGCTTGCAGGCTGTGAGCCAGGCTTCTGGCTGAGTGGCGCTCTCCCTGTGGGAGCACACTGACCACCAGGAGGCAGCTCATACATTGAGTGTCTGCCAGTTGTTCTGCTGTTTGGTCAATTTGCATATTAGCCTTTTATTATATAGAATATACTACTGTGTTTCCCCAAAAATAAGACATCCTCTGAAAATAAGACCTACTTCATGGAAACATAATACATCCCCTGAAAATAAGACCTAGCACATCTTCGGGAGCAAAAATTAATATAAGTCACTGTCTTATTTTTGGGGAAACAGGGTAGAAACCCAGTGAATGAATTTGTGCACAGGTGGGGTCTAGCTGACCTGTCCCCAATCAGGGCAGATTGGGGCTGGGCATGTTGGGAGGAGGAGATGGTGGGAGGTTGGCTGGCAGGCCCACCCCAATCAGGGCCCATCAAGGATGGGTCAGCTGTGGGAAGGGGCTGAGGATGGTTGGCCAATGGGCCCTAACCCGATTGGGGTTGGGGGGCTGATTGGTGGTGGGGCTGGCCATGAGGAAAGCTTGGGTGGTGGGCCTGCTGGGGTGGAGGGTGCTGATCAGGGGCCAGCAGCCTGGGGGAGGGATCATGGGTAGTTGGCTGGCTGGCTCTGCCCCTGATTGGGGTGGGAGTGCTGATATGGGGTGGGACTGGGTAGAAGGAGGGGCTGTAGGAGGTTGGCCAGCTGACTCCTCCCCCTATTGAGGTGGGGAGGTGCAATCGGGGCCAGGACAGCCAGGGGGAGGGGCTGTGGACCTGTCATGGTGGGGTGGGCTGATTGGGGATGGGGATGGCCAGGGAGGGGGAAGGGAAGGACATTTGGCAGGCTGGACTGCTCTTGATTGAAGTGGGAAAGTCTGATCAGGGGTAAGCCAGCAGGGGGGAGGGGCTGTGAGTTTGGCCGGGCAGCCCCACTCTCTGATCAGGCCAGTTTGCTGGCCACAGTAGGTGTCATAGTGACCAGACATTATGGTTATTATGCTAGCTGGCATATATATATATATATATATATATATATATATATATATATATATATATATATTTTTTTTTTTTTTTTTGAGCACAACTTACTATCCATTGAATGCTTGTGTTCTCCCTAGCCACCCATCATTCCTTTGCTAAAGAGCTGCTCTACCCCCGTTGTGGATCCTTTTTTTTTAGGTAACTGGATAATGATTCCAAAGGTCATGAGGGTGGAGCTTTATGATTGGATTAGTGCCCTTATAAGGAAACTAAGGGACTAGAGCTTCCTCTCTCTACCCTGTATGGGTACAAGAAGGTATACCTCTGTAAACTAGGAAGAGGGCTCTCTCCAAGAATCAATTTGCCTGGTACCTTGATCTTGGACTTCCCAGACTTCAAAACTGTAAGAAAAAAAATGGCTGCTGTTTAAGCCACATAATCTATGTGGGTGTGTGTGTGTTTTTTTTTTTTTTAATTTTCAATTTTTTTTTTTATAGCAGCCAACCTGACTAAGACACATTTCAACTTATAACAAGTCCTGATATAAAACCCTGCTCTGCACTTAGCATGGTGGTATTATTCAGGCAAGCTCCTTTGCCTTTTTGGAATTGTAATTCTTTTAGGATAATACCAATACAGTTATCATATAAGGATAAAATGAGTTCACAAATGTTTAGACTAGTGTTTGGAATATGGTAAGGGTGTGTTGCCATCAGCCTTACCTCCTTAGGAGAATACACACATTCTTTAGTTTGCCTTCTTGGTTTGACTCTTGCTCACTTCTACAACCTCATCTCCCACCTCTTTCTCTTCCTCCTTATTAACTGATCTTGTACCAAACTACCTGCAGTTCCTAAAACCTTCTATGGAGTTTTATCCATCATGTCTTTGAAAAGGTTGCTGTTTTTGCTTGAAATGTCTTCCTCATAGCCCTGTTTCTAACTTTCTTTTTTAAAAAAAGACATTTTATTGAGTTTTTACAGAGAGGAGGAGAGAGGGATAGAAAGCTAGAAACATCGATGAGAGAGAAACATCGATCAGCTGTCTCTTGCACACCCCCTATTGGGGATGTGCCCACAACCAAAGTACATGCCCTTGACTGGAATCGAACCTGGGACCTTTCAGTCCACAGGCTGATGCTCTATCCACTCACCCAACCCGGTTTCAGCCCTGTTTCTAACTTTCAAGGTCAAATGTGACCAACTCCATGAAGCTATCTGTTCTCAGTGTGCCTAGGCAGATGATCTTCTCTCTTTATTGACACCTACCACTCTCAATGGCAATTACTGGTTTAATATCTTTCTTCCTTGTTCAGTTGCTCCCATTGACAGTAAATACTATGTCTTACTTATCATTATAGTCAATTCTAAGCATAGTGCTGGCACATAGAATGACATGATCAATATATTATGAAAGAAAACAAACATATGTTGGATAACTTCTAAGAGTATAATAGTAACAATAGTTTCTATTCTGTGGGATCAGGCCTTAACTGGCAGTTGGACATCCCCCGAAGGTTCCTAGATTTGAGAGGGTGCAGGCCAGGCTGATGGACACCCCCCACTTCCCCATGCATGAATTTCATGCACTGGGCCACTAGTGATCCTATAAGCGATATATTATTTTCTTTGTTCTACAGATGAGAAATCTGGCCTCAGAGTGTTAGATTCTTTGTGATAAATAGCGTACACTCCAGTAAAGCCAACTCTAACAAAAAGGGCATTTCTCATAGAACCAAAGAGGAGAAATGAACCCAGGACTCTGGGACAGGCAGGGATATGGAGAATTTTCTATTACTAACCCTTGTCTCTGACGCTCTTTATGAATCAATCTCCTTTTTTATTTTCTCTGATACATATTGGTGTTTTCTGATTCCCCAGACCATGAAAAAGAAAGTCATCCATCCAAGTTAATGAGTTTATATCATTTAATAGTAAACCCAGACTTTGTTATTCTCATTTGCTAGGAAAAAAATATGTTTGGACTAGTTTGGGTTAGGAAAAAATCTGAACCGATGAATTGTTGCACTGGGGAAAGGAAGATTATTGCAGTCATGTACACACTTGATTTTTACAAACCTTAACTATGGGGAAAGACAGAACCCAGAAAGTTATAAGATGCAGAAACCTGGTAGTGGTTAATTTGATAGGAAGTTGAGTAATTCGCCTAAGGTCTTTTGAAAAAAATATTTTATTGATTTTTTTACAGAGAGAAAGAGAGAGGGATAGAGAGTTAGAAACATTGATGAGAGAGAATCATTGATCAGCTGCCTCTTGCATACTTTCTACTGGGGATGTGCCCACAACCAAGGTACATGCTCTTGACTGGAAATGAACCTGGGGCCTTTCAGTCAGCAGGCCAACGCTCTATCCACTAGGCCAAACCGGTTTCGGCAATTTGCCTAAGGTCTTAAAGCAAATAAATGGTAGAGCAATGATTCATATTCACATCTGTCTGACTCTAAAGCATTGCATTTTCTCCTTGGAGCATATGATTTTAACCTCTAGAGTATAATAAAAGAGGCCTGGAAAAATATGGTTATAATAAAAGATTCTAGAGAGCCACTTCAGAATAGAAGTTCTAAAGTAAAGAGAGACCATTCTGGTCACCTCTGCTCTGGATCCCTTGGTTGTTAGGAAACTTTCATGCTCTTAGGTGTTGACATCTATAAATCACAGAATCTCAAGGTTGAAAGGGACCTTATAAGTGATCTTATCTAACCATTCTTCCACCCAGCCAGGTGGAGAATGGATTTCTTTGTCACATTTTTGCTCAGTGATTCTGAGGGTCTCAAAGAGACTGTATGGTAGGAGAATTAAGAACATTGACTCTAAGGCCAGAAGGCTTGGGTACAAATCTCAGCTGTACTGCTTACTACTTGGATATCCTTGGGTCTTACTATCCTAAGCTGGAAAGAGGAGATAATAGCAATAATTATATCACTCTTCCCCACCCCCCCCCCCCCGAGAAATATCCATTATGCATGTACCATGTGAGGGCCCTCTTTTAAATGTCTTATACTTACCAACACATTTACCATCATCATAATTCTATGAGGTAAGAAGCATATTGGATTAAGTGCATATATTATTTTTGAGAGAGGTGTGTATGCTGTTTTACAGTATGAATGAAATTACCTTACCCACAGTATTAGTGAGGAGAATCCAAGTTATGCTGTAGTAAGAGGCAACACCTAAATCTCAGTGGTTTAAGAAAGCAAAAATTTATTTACTTATTTATTTAATTATATATTTTTATTGATTTCAGAGAGGGAGAGAGAGCTAGAAACATAAATGATGAGAATCATTGATCGGCTGCTTTGCTTCCTGCACAGCCTCTACTGAGGATTGAGCCTGCAACCAGGCATGTGTCTTTGACCGGAATCGAACCCAGGACCCTTCAGTCCACAGCAAACTCTATCCACTGAGCCAAATAGGCAAGGGAGAGAAACTTGATTTAAATTCATATGGACTCTGCTGTGGATTTGAGCAAGTCTCCTGGATGATGATCTTATGTGTGCTGCCTCAGCTCTCTGGTCTCTGTGAATCCCATAGTGCCTCCATTTCAACACATGCCTCCATGATGGCTGTGGCAAGAGAAGAAAGTTCTGGAGGATTATTCACTTCAAACTTGGTACTTAGTTGTAGAAGTCTCACATGCACTGTTTCTGCTAATAGCCTGTTGGCCAGATGGGTGACATGACTCTACCTAGTAAGAAAGGGGGCTGAGAAGTATGGTCTCTGTGAGCCAGAAAGAGAGGAAGAGTGGATACTGATGAGCCCTGGAAATATCTGTCACACCCATATTTCCAGAAAAATCACTACGATTTAGAACAAGATTGTATTTACAAACAAAATAGAGATATGTAAGATTTCTAATATACTATTAACAAAAAATTTCCGATCTACCTCTTTCAGTTAAAGGAAATGATGATTTATCCATCCATGACACATAATGAAAGAAACATATCCACTTATTGGCTCATGTTACCTCCAGAGTAGCTTCCATTGGTGAACATTACATGTGATGTAGGCTCTGCTGACACACAGCTGACACCTCCTTTGACTTCAGCTGCTAGCTGCAGTCTAACCATCACAGACCACAGCTTCCAAAGGAACACCTCCTTGTCCCAGTGTGATGGCAGAGAAGTGTGGACTAGGAATGTGGAACACCTGTATAATGTACATACACATAGTCGCCTATATGTGATGGTAATATTAGCTGGTCTCCAGATCTCTTTCTTTTACAGAGAGTGGAATGTAGAGGAAATGTGGTTTTAGAGTGCCTGAACTTTGAACTTAGAGAGAGATAAGTTCCTCACTCTGAACTAATTGCACTGTGACTTTTGAGACTCGATTTCTTCACTTGACATGGATAGTCAGCTATTGTTCTCAGTGGTTGAGTGTCAACCTATTAACCTGGAGGTCATAGTTCAATTCTGGTCAGAGCACATGCCCCAGTTGTGGGCTCAGTCCCCAGTGGGTGGCAGGCAGGAGACAGATGATCAATGATTTGTCTTATCATTGATGTTTCCTTCTCTTTCTCCCTCTCCCTTTCTCTCTGAAATCAATTATGTTTTAAAAAATAAAATAAAATGACGTGGATAATAACAGAATTGTCAAAATGTATTCATGATGATAATAGCTAAAATTGTCAAATATTTTATATGTGATATTCTATTATATGTCTGTCCATCATCTCTCTATAATAAACATATACAAGGACACTAATTCAGTTTATATGTAGTGGTAGTGGGTGTTAAAAATTGAGTCTACACTGGGATTTAGAAGTATCTGATGGACTGAATTGGTAAGCCTCAGCAATAGGATTGCATGCGGGTTTTTCCAAGAGTGGAGAGAAGTTGCTGAAGGAAAATAATAAAATGATTTCATGTGGGTGTCTAGGACTGAGCCTGAAACAAAGTGGACAATCTAATGTTTGTCTGAAATGTAGGTGTCCCTCCTATTACCCATGTCCGTACACAACTAGAAGTAGGTGATAAAGGAGATGACCTGGGGAGACTCTGAGACACAAGTGGCGCTTGTTAGGTGAGCTGGTGACAATGTGTAGCTCACAAGAGAAATCAGGGCCTGTTTCCCTCCGCTTAGTCTGATCTCCATGAGAATCAGAATACAGCTCTGTGGTCTCTTGAGGGTGTGATGCTCTGAGTGCTCTGGACCACAATGTCCTTGGCTGGCAGTCACCATCCTCCTGGGGGGTACTCTCATCTGTGACTAGCAAGACAGTGTTATCTTTAAGTTGCTTCCTGGCCAGTTACCATATCCTCAAGACAAATAAAGAAACCAAAATAGTACAGTGTTGCTCTGTTGGTGAGAATGCACAGAATACCCACTGGGATCCTTTTAAATTAATGGGAGGCTGTGTTTTTTCTTATTGTTGTTAATTTTTCCATCGATTTTTAGAGAGAGTGGAAGGGATGAAGGAAGGGGGATGAAAGAAGAGAGAGAAATATGTGAGACACATTGATAGTTGCCTCCCATATGCTCCCAAACTGGCGCCAGGGATCGAACCTGCAACCCAGGTATGTGCCCTTGACCTGACCTGACCGGGAATCAAATCTGTAACCCTTTTGGTGGGAGGACTGACTCTTTAACCACAGAGCCACACCAGCCAGGACAGGAAGCTGTGTGTTTATTATCAGATCCATAGATCCTATTACAAAGTCTGACATGAAGAAGTTCAGAAAATCATTTATCAAGAATAAAAGGAAGAACGAAGAACTAATCCAGTCCTATAGTGGATGCTATGTTTCTCTGTGATGACACTGTTGGCATTCTGGATGAAACATTTTCAGTATGGAGGACTGTCCAGATGATGAGAACATTTAGCATCCTTAACCTCTGATCATGAGATTCCAGGAGTGCCCTCCATTTACTGTGGCCCACAAAAGATACATTCTACCTCTTACACTTAAAAAAGTCTTTCAGCCTCCTGGAAATCCCACAGCAAAACTGCCAGTTCTAATATACATCACTAGGTGGCAGTAAAACAGAAATGTCTGCCAGGAAAGCAGAAATCCCTTCAGAATTATAATAAGTTTTATAGACCAAGACAACTGCAGTTGTAAAAACATTATGATGTATCAATTGGCATATTTGCTGATCAAATCTTTATAAGGTTCGAATAGGCTCATAAATACTGGGTTCTCTAGTTTGGCCTATTCATGCTTCTGTTGAAGACATTTTGGAAGGCTGGAAATCCAGCAAATGGTTGAAATATCAAAGCAATATGTCACTGACGATTTGTTTTCCTGTGATTGAGGGAAAATATATATATGCCTCGATTAGAAGCACTACCCAAACAAGCAGAATCTGCTACATTCGAAGATGAGCTCATTTCTTATGCAAAGCTCAGTCCAGGCTGGAGGGAACCAGCAGCTGAATCATATTGCTACTTGATTTTTATAAGTGAGTTCCAATTCTTGTACCATTCCCACAAGAGTCTTATTATGCGAGGATGTTTCCATTTTTAAAAAAATAACTGATAAAATCAGGCTTTATGATAAATGCATAAAATCATAGAGCAGGAGGTGACATCAAAACCCTCCTTTCATTAAAGTGTTAGTCTTATGAGGCATATTGAAAAGAAAAGTGAACTAGTTTATGACTGTCAACATTTAACAATGGGGAAACTGAGGCTCAAGGACATATGACTAGTGAGTGATCTAGTTGGACTATGAAATCAGATTCCCCAAAGGGCTTTGGATGGGCTGTGAAAGTGTTTACCTTAAAAGACCCATTCAATAATATTTGGCTAGCAAATGCTAGCAAGTTGAGCAGCTAAGCCCCTCTCTGCTTTGTTTTTGTAGATGTGCACACTGTTTTAGGAAAAAGAGTGAAATTCCCTGGGAAGATAGATAGACCTTTCTCACATGTTAGCTGCTTATCTTATACTAGAGGCCTGGCGCATGAAATTCGTGCGCAGGTATTGTTTCTGTGCCTGGCCCTGACCCCCCTTCCCCCTCAACACCTGGTCGAGTGGTCATTCTGGTCATTCCACCATTAGAGTCAATTTTCATATTACCCTTTTATTATATAGGATTATTAAATAAGGATCTCATCTCTGACCAAGCAGTTCCCACAGATTCTGCCTGAAGGAATGTCCTTTAGCAACTTCCTCAAAGCTAATGCCCATTGCTTTATCTAGAATGTTCTTTCTGCCTCTGTTTTCACCTGGCTACATTCTGTTGAGGATGAGTGTGGTGGCCCTTTGATGTGTTCCCCAGGTACTCTCCCTAGATATGTATCCCTGGTGGAGCAAGCATTTGTCACTTTCTTTTCTTTTCTTTCTTTCTTTATTTTATTTCTTAACATTAGACAGCTAGTCAGTGACAGAACTGAGTAGCAGAATCTGGGACTCCTGACCTTTACCTAGATTAGAAACTTCCTTCTGCATTCGACTTTCTGCTCTTAGAATGAGAAAGTAGATAGGAACTCATGTTCATGTAGCTGGAGTAACTTGGCAGATTTAAAGATTTCCTGAGGCCTAGACTTTCTGCTGGTTCTGTTTACATTGAGAAATGCATTCATTTGGCAACTGCTGGGACCAATGTGAATAGCTGCTAACTTGTGGCATTAGCTAGTTCACAAGTCCTTCGAACTTGGACTTCTGCAGAAATTCAGGATTGGAAAACAGGTTCTGTAAACCATTTGTGTGTAGTAGAAATGTTTTTCCAGCTCTTTTCTTTCTAAGCCATCTTGTCATACATTTGTCAAGGAAATTTGCCATTTCTAATTTGGAGACAAGAATTAAGTCAGAGAAAGCTAAGCATCAGGATTCAGGACAAAATATATTACAAACAGTTTAAAAATAGAAATGGCTGTATTTGCTCTATAACAAGCAGAGCATTAAAAAAATCAATAAGAACAACAACTAATGGTGATAATGTCTTCCCTGACTCATAGGAATATTTAAAAGTAAAATGATGTAATTGATGGGAAACACTTTGAAAAATAAAAGCACCATGCAGCACAAGGCATTACGATTGGCCTTAAGCACAGCTAAAAGTGATCCTTTTCTCCCTCAGGACCAGATGCCATCATTGATAAATCATTTGTATAATTCCCAGAGTGCAAAGGATGTCTGCAGGGCTCCAGGCTCTTGTACTTGTGATCTCCTCCTCAGAGTGTTCAATGGATGTGGCCAAGGGCAAGTCACAACCTTTATGGGCCCTTGTTCCATGTCTTTGAGCCGGGGATTAATGTTATCACTAATGGCTGCCATCTACAGAGCAATTCTGTGTTCAGGGTACAAAGCACCTTGGGTTTATTATTTTATTTACTGCCCTATCGAGTGCCTTATTTTATAGATGTGAAAAATGAAAAAGTGAAGTATCTGGGCTTAGATCATATAGCTAGAGGATTGTCTGGTGTCTGTAGAAATCTATAGATCTTACATACCGTACCCTATGTGTAGTATGGGCTTGACTCCAGCATGCTTTCTTCTGTCCCCTCTTCTTTGGAAAATTCCCCCGTCTGCAGAACATATTTCTCGGTAATCTGCTAGGATTGCTAATCTCATGTACCCTTCCATGCCATTAGAGGGTAGAAGTGTGTAACACTGTTCTAGAGCCCCGCTGTCTTCAACTGGCGTGTGCAAACTCTGCACATACTGTAGGTGACCCAATTTATTATTCATTTATTTATTAAATATATATTTATTGATTTCTGAGAAGAAGGGAGAAGAAGAGATAGAAAAATTATTAATGAGAGAGAATCATTGACTAGCTGCCTCCTATATACCCTACACCGGGAAACGAGCCTGCAATCTGGGCATATGTCTCGACCAGGAATTAAACCGTGACCACCTGGTTCATAGGTCGAAGCTCAATCACTGAGCCACGCTGGCCAGGCTAAGTGATCCGATTTTTGACAGATAGTAGGAAATCAAGTTGGTAGTATGTCTTATCACTTTTCCTTTCTTGAGTAACATCTTTACTGTCCATCAAAGGTAGAGGAAGATAAATGTTAGGAAGACAGTTTGGGAAGTGGGAGAACCATAGGCCTTGTGATTTAGTAAGGCTTTTAAACACATCTGGGTAGGTAACTACTGACTATTATGTTAGTGGTAGATAGTGGTAGTTAAGAATATGGCCTGGAAGTGACAGGGATTCCAATTTTTGCTTCTTTCTTTTAGCTTTGTGATTTTTTCACAGTTATCTTACCTCTCTAAGCCTCATTATACTGACCTGTATTATGGGTATAAAATAACTGATGGCATTAATTGAAGAAAAACTCAGAGCTTGGTACTTAGGAGTTAATTGAATGCTGTAGTTGTAAAGTTTTTTGTACAAGTTATGTCAGTGTGTCAGATATCTAGCAGGATAGAGGTTGCCCAAGGTTTAATATCCTTGACTATATTGAAGCCTCTTTCTCCCTCTCTCCTTTCCTTTCCACTGGTCTTCATATAAATTACGTATTTCTTTTTTACTTTTTATTGGTCTTTATCAAACATCTGATCATTTCACACTCTGACTTTCAAGGACTAGACTGCTAAGCCTCTGGGACTGCATTCCTGCTTCTGTGCTGAATCTTATAAAGGAGTTCCTGGATTTGTATTTCAACCCATGGGCTGAGACTATTTCTGTCCAATTGGAGCTGTGAAGCTGTATCCTCATTTACATCTTTATCCTCCAAGCAGAGTAGCTCCATAATGGCCAATTAGCAGGTGAAATTCCAACCAATTAGGACAGTGCTATGTGGATCAATTAAACTGCAAATTTGGATTCTTTATTTGCATAGAAATGAACCAATCAGGGACAGGGTAGACATTTTCTCTATGTAAGCAGGCCTTCCCTTTATCTTGGGAGTGTACTTTTGGCTTCTTCTGGAGGCTGCTTTCTCTCAGTTTACAAACTGTTCGTCAGAATACTGTCTTTTACTACATGCCATATTGGGGATTCCTATTGGCATTGTATTGATGGCAGTAGTCTTTCGTTGATAAACCCATCCTTTTGGGTATATAGTGATATTTTTATTTCAATTGGCATTTCTCTAATGCCTAATAATGTTGAGTAACTTTTCATATGCCTGTTGGCCACTTGGATATCTTCTATTGTGAAATACCTGTTCAATTTTTCTTTTTCTTAATTTGTAGACCACTTTTAAAAATAATTCTGGATATGTATTTTTTGCTGTGTATACTTATGGAAAATATAGTCTCCTGTGGGTTGAGTTTTCACTCTCTAAGTGCTGTCTTTTAGCATATAAAAGTTTTAAATTTTATATAGTCAGATTGATATATTTTTTTCTTTTATGTTGGCAATTTTGTATTCTGTTTAATAAAATTTTTCTTACCCTAAGGTCATAAATGTATTTTGTTTTATTTTTAAATAGGAGCTTTAATGTTTCACTTAAAAAATTTTCATCTACATTTAATTGGGGATTAGTTTATGTTTATTGTTAGGAAGGGATCAAGATTCGTTTTTTTTTCCATAAGAATTTCCAGATGACCTAGTATCATTTATACAAAGTCCATTATTTCCTACTGTACTGCTGAAAAATCTGTCAAAATCAAGTGACCATGTATGCATAGATTTATTTTTAAGCCCTCTCTTGTCTTCTATTGATATATTTGTTTACTTCATGAATCATATTACAATATCTTAATCAATCTAGATTTAAAAAGTCTTTCTATCCTTTAGGTAAATCTTTCACTATTGCCTTTTTCAAGATTGTCTTTGCTATTCTTGGCCTTTTATATTTCCACACAGATTTTAGAAACAGCTGGTCATTTTCCACAAAAACATATTAACTAATCCTACTGGAAATGTTAAATGGTATAATATTAAATTGACACTATCCCATTGAATCATTTTGGAGGGAATTGTCATTTTTACAGTATGAGTTTTCCAATACATAAGCATGGCATATGCCTTCTTTTATTTTGGTGTTATTTCATTTTTCTTAGTAATGTTTCATAGTTGTGTCTTGTACATCTTTTATTAATTTTATTCCTAAGTTTTTCATGTCTTTGATGCTATTGTGAATGTTATTATTTTTAAAATATTATTTTCTATATTAATGCTATATAAAATACAATTTTTATGGTAACCTTTCTAATTTCACTTATTAATTCTAATTTTTATATTCTTTTAGATTACTTATTGCATATAATTATGTTATCATTGAATAAAGGCATTTTAGTTTCTTCCATTTCAGTTATTATATTTAAAAAATTTTTTTCTTCCTTTGCTATACCAGCCAAATGCTCAATACAATGTTGAATATAAATTGTAATAGCAGTCATTATTGTCCCATTCCCAATTCTGGGAGAAAGTATTTAACATTTTATTAAATACTATGCTATATAATAAAGAGGTAATTGCAAATTGACCGTCACACCCTCACACAAAGATTGCCACCCCACGTGGTCACAAGATGGCAGACAGGGGAGGGCAGTTGTGGGTAATCAGGCAAGCAGGGGAGGGCAGTTAGGGGCAACCAGGACTTCAGGGGAGGGTAGTAAGGGGCAAACAGGCCAGCAGGGAGGGCAGTTGGGTATGTCCATATTGGCAGAGAAGCAGTTAGGCCTTGATCAGGCTGGCAGGGAAATGGTTAGGGGGTGATTAGGCTGGTAGGCTGAAATGGTTAGGGGCAATAGGCAGGTAAGCAGATGAGTGGTTGGGAGCCAACAGTCCCAGATTGTGAGAGGGATGTCCGACTGCTGGTTTAGGCCTGACCCACAAAGATAGAGCCTAAACTGGCAGTCGGACATCCCCCAAGAAGTTCCATATTGGAGAGTGTGCAAGCTAGGCTGAGGGACACCCTCAACCCCACTCCCCGGTGCAGGAATTTTGGGCACTGGGCCTCTAGTACTTGTTATAATTTTTTGAAAGATGATATTTACCCAGTTAAGAAATTTACTCTAATTCAAGTTTTCTAGGAATATTTAGAGTAAGGGGTGTTGGATTTTATCAAATGCTTTCAACTATTGTGATTATTATATTACTTTGCTGTTTATTCCATTTGTGCTGAATTACATGGTTTGAATTTTGAGAGCTAAATCAACCAGATATTTTATTTTTGAAATAAACCTTAATTGGCTTTGGCCACTATTATTTTTTACATAATACCAGATTAGAAGTGTTAATATTATGTCTAGGATTTTTACAGGTTCTTGAGAAAAATTTCTCCAACATTTTTCTTTTTTGTAAAATCTTTGCCAGTTTGTTGAGTCAATGTTATGCTTGTCTCATAAAGTTAGCTCCACTTTCCTATTATTTGGAAAAATGTGTGCAAGATTGATGATATTTTCTCCTTAAATATATGGAAGAATTAACCAGTGAGGCTGTCTGAGCTTAGAGGAGATGTCTACATTTACTGGATTGTTTTTTAATTGGTGACTTAACTTTTTGAATAGCTATAGATCCTTCAGGTTTTCTGCTTATTCTTGTATCAGTTTAGCCAAGTTTTATTTTTTGTTTTTAAATAAATTTGGCAATTTCATTTATAATGTAAAATTTATAGTCATGAAGCTATTTATAATATCTAATTTTCTTTGTTTTTAAAACAATAAATAGAATATGTTGTGATATATTTTTAAAAAAAACAGACTAGAGGTCCAGTGCATGAAATTCATGCACTGGTGGGGGTCCATCAGCCTGGTCTGTGCCCTCTTGCAGTCTAGGAGCCATAGGGGGATTTCCAACTGATGTCTTGGGCCCACTCCCCAGGTGCTGCCATGAGCCCAGCTTAGTGCTGCCATGGAAATGGGAGAGGCTTGTGCCACTGCTGCTGTGCTTGCAGCCATGAGCCCAGCTTAGTGCTGCCATGGAAATGGGAGAGGCTTGTGCCACTGCTGCTGTGCTTGCAGCCATGAGCCCAGCTTCTGGCAGAGAAGCACTCTCCCTGTGGGAGTTCACTGACCACCATGGGTCAGCTCCTGCCTTGAGACCCCTGTTGGTCAGTGTGTGTCATAGCAACTGGTCATTCAGCTGTTTGGTTGGTTTGCATATTAGCCTTTTATTACAAAAGATATATTCTCATTCTCCCTCTCTCCCTTCCACTTCCTATCCCCCCTTCTACTTTTCTCTCTCCCCATCCTCCTCAGTCTTACTAAACTTTTATTTATTTTATTCAAATAATCACTTTTCCTTCATTACTATTCTGTGTTGTATTTTTTTCTTAAAAAAAAACATATTTCATTGATTTTTTACAGAGAGGAAGGGAGAGGGATAAAAAGAAACATCGATGAGAGAGAAACATAGATCAGTTGCCTCCAGTACACTCCCCACCAAGGTACATGCCCTTGACTGGAATCAAACCTTGGGACCCTTCAGTCTGCAGGCCAATTTTGTATCCACTGAGCCAAACTGGTTAGGACTATATTGTATTTTTTTATGTTCTGCTTTTTAATTTTATTATTTCCACTGTTAAAAATTTGTATATTTTATTGATTTCAGAAAGGAAAGGAATGGAGAGAGAGATGGAAATATTAATGATCAGAGAGAATCATTGATGGGTTGCCTCCTGTGTACTTGCTAGTGAGGACCAAGTGTGTAACCCAGAATCAAAATGTAACCACTGTGTTCAAAAGCTGATGCTCAAACATTGAGCCACAATGGCTGTGCTATTCTTTCTACTTTTTGAGTAGATGATTGAAAAGATTGTATTTTGACCTTTAAAATTTATTTTCTAAAATATGCAATAAAGGCTGTACATTATCTTCTAAGCCATAATGTCAGCGGCATTCTGATGGTTTTGATATATGTTTTTATTATAATTTAGTAAAAATATTTTCTAATTTCCAGTGTGATTTATTCTTTCATTTAAAGACCACTTGGATATAATTTAAAAAATCTTTAGTTTTAGGGATTTCCTATTTAGCTTTTTGTTTCTAATTTATAGCCATAACACTGTGTTCATAGGGCATATTCTGTATGACTTTATTTATTTACAAGTTTTTGAGACTTGCTTTATGGTCTAGCATATGGTTGATTTTGATAAATGTTCTATGAATACTTGAATGTAATGTATGCTCTGTTACAAGTTCTTTTACTGTATTGTTCCATATTTATCAATTAGTTTTAAAGTATCATTTGTGTTATTTAGATCTTTTTTCTTACTGATATCTTTGTTGTTTACATATCAGTTATTAAGAGAAGCATATTAATATTTAAAGCTGTTAGTACAGAATTATCTTGCCTTTAACTTATGCTAATTTATATTTCATATATTGTGATGTTATTCAATTAAGGTCACATTAATTAATACTAAATCTTTTTTAATCTTATAAAATATGTATTTTAAAAATTTCTATTGGGTCTTGTCTTAAAGCCTACATTATCTGATATTTGTATGGCTATACTATTATCTATTTATTTAAGGCTTTCATGGTATATGTTCTTTCATTTGTGGCAGAAGTTATTGATGACCTGCTCACATATCCTCAGCATTCATTCTGCTAGGTCATGCCGAAGCATCCTGTGAGTCCTTCTTAAGGCATCTTCACTCTCTGTCCCAGAGTTTTATAATTTAATTTATTCATAAGGGAGGTAGGAAATAGGGGGAATGGGTAGTCACCAGGTTCAGTCTTCTACCAACAAAGAATGAATAATTTTTAAATTAATTTATGAATAAATTTTTCAGCCTTCTTACTCCTCAATTCAGACAATTGTTTTATATCCTATACTAGAGGCCTGGTGCACAAATTCATGCACAAGTGGGGTCCCTCTTCCTGGCCTGTGGGATCAGGCTGAAACTGGCTCTCTGGTATCCCCCAAGGGGTCCTGGATTGTGAGAAGATACAGGCCAGGCTGAGGGACCCACCAGTGCATGATCGGGGCCAGGGAGGGATGTGGGTGGTAGGCCAACCAAGGAGGGACTGTGGGAGAGCTCCAAGGCATGTCCAACTCTTCTTGCTCAGTCCTGATCAGCTGGACCCCAGCAGCAAGCTAACCTACCAATTGGAGCGTCTGCCCCCTGGTGGTCAGTGTACATCATAGCGAGCGATTGAGTGACCTTAGCATATCATTAGCATATTATGCTTTGATCAGTTGAATGGAAGCCTGGAAGACTGGACACTTAGCATATTAGGCTTATTATATAGGATTTGCACTCAAATTCTTATATCCGGGTCTACATCTGTGGAAATCCAGCCTAAAAAGATATCCTTTGCTTATAGTTTGTCAATGTCTTTATACTTAAAGAATATCTATTACAAGGAGAATATTGTTGCGTTTTGTTTTATTCAATCTGATAACCTTTGCCTTTGATCAAAATATTTAGTCCACTTACATTTAATATATTTACTGGTATACTTATGGGTTCTAATTTTTCTACCATGTTTATCATTTTATTATTTTCCCTCTACTAGCTTGATAGTTATATATTATTTTACCATAATTTTAGTGGGTATACTAGAAATTTCAACAAGCATTCTTAACTAATTACACTATAAAATAAATTACATCTCTTACAACTTCCCAGACATTGCTAGGATTTAGAACATTTATACTCTCTTTATTCTCATCCTGGTTTTATATTGTTAATGTCAATAAAAGCACTATATACAATTTAATGTTCACAAGACATTGTTTTGTGCAGACAAAATTCATTTAAGTTTCTCTACTTATGTTCTTTTACTAATTGCCCTTAATTCTTCCCCCCCCCCATTTTGATTTTATTGTCTACGATAATTATCTTACTGTCTAAAGAACTACATTTAACATTTCTTTCAGTGTGGTTCTGTTGACAATTATCTTCTCGGGGCTTTTTGCTTGTTACCTTTTATGAAAATACTAGAGGGCCAGTGCATGAAATTCATGCATGGGGGTGGGGAAGGGGTTGGTGTCCTTCAGCCCCACCTGCACCATTTCCAATCTGGGACCCTGTGAGGGATGTCTAACTGCACTGGAATTTAGACCTAAATGGGCAGTCAGATATCCCTCTCACAATCCAGGACTGCTGGCTCCCAACTGCTCGCTTGCCCCTAACCACTTCTGTCTGCCAACCTGATCACCCCCTAACCACTCCCCTGCCAGTCTGATTGATGCCTAACTGCTCCCCTGCCAGCCTGTTTTCCCCTAACTGCCATCCCCTGTAGGCCTGGTCACCCCTAACTGCCCTCCCCTGCAGGCCTGGTCTCCCCCCCAAACTGCTCTCCAATGCAGGCCTGAGTGCCCCCCAACTGCCCTTCCCTGCATGCCCGGTCACCCCCAACTTCCCTCCTTTGCCAGCCTGGTCCCTCCCAATTGCCCTCCCTGCTGACCATCTTGTGGTGACCATCTTGTGTCCACATGGATGCAGGATCTTTGACCACATGGGGGAAGCAATCTTGAGTGTTGGAGTGATGGTCAATCTGCATATTACTCTTTTATTAGATGGGATAGAAGCTTGGTGCATGGGTGGGGGCTGGCTGGTTTGCTCTAAAGGGTGTCCCAGATCTGGGTGGGGGTTTCTCATGGGCATGGGGTGGCCTGGGTGAGGGGCCTGTGGTAGTTTGCAGGCTGATCATGCTCCCTGGCAACCCAAGCAGAGGCCCTGGTATCTGGGGTTTATTTATATTCTACAATTGAAACTTTGTAGCCTGGAGTGGAGTCATGCCTTCTGCTTACTCCATGGCAGCAGCCATTTCTGTTGGGGTTTATCTATATTCTATAATTGAAACTTTGTAGCCTTAAGCGGAGGTCTCAGGCAGCCAGGATGTGTGAAAAGCTTGGTTTCCTCCATTGTCAGGGGCAACCCTAGCCTCCCACTCTTTCCAGCTCTGTGGCTGCTGCCATTTCTGTTTGGATTTGTTTACCTTCTATAATGGAAACTTTGTAGCCTTGACTGGAGACCTAAGCCAGCAAGGGCAGGCAGAAACCTTGGCTTCATCCATTGCCTGAGAAACCCAAGCTCCCTCCTGCTCTCTGTGGCTGTAGCCATTTTGGTTGGGTTTATTTGCATATTTGCTCCTGATTGACTAGCGGGCATGGCTTGTGGGTGTGACAGAGTGATGGTTAATTTGCATATTACTCTTTTATTTGATAAGATTTTTATTTAAACTTTGTTTTTTTTCATTTTATATAAGTAATATTGTTTTTATTAAGGAATAACATATACACTCAATTGAACAAATTTTAAGTGTGCAGCTTGATGAAATTTTCCATGTGCACAATTCAAATCAAGGTTTTGAACATATAGAGCACTCCAGAAAGTTCTCCCATCCTCCTTCCATAATTCTGTGTTCTCTTTGTCTCTAACTATGATTTAGTCTTTTCTGCTTTGAACTTCATATAAATGAAATACAGTATGTATTTTTGTTTTGGGATTCTTTCAGTCAATGTTCAGAATCATCCATATTTTATATGCAATAATAATTTATTTTCTTTATTACCATGTAGTATCCCATTATATGGATATACCACAATTTATCCATTCCATTACTGATAAACACTTGTGTTATTTTTTATTATTGGCTATTTATAACAAATCTGTGCTAAGCATGATTGCACATGTTTACTTTTTATAGGACATAAACACATTTCTGTTAGGTATATTTTCATCATTTTAGTTTTGGGAATTGATAGTTATTTCCTTTAAGCACTCTTAATAGCGTTTTTATAGTTTTATAGCTTCTAAAGTTTCTATTGAAAAGTCAGTCATTAAGTCTTGTTCCATTATTGTTCTTTTGAAGGTAAATGTTCCCTCTGGGTGCTTTTACTATGATTTTTTTTTGTAGTTTTATTATAATATGGTGTGGTTTTCTTGTTATATAGCCTGCTTTAATCTGTGACTTCATGTCTCCTGTCAATTTGTGATATTTTATCCATTGGCTTTCAAATACAATTATCTCCCACTTTTTGAACTTTTGTTAAACCACTTCACTTTTATGAAAGACCTACATTAGTGTCTGTTTTCACTAACAAAAAGAAAGCTGAAGAAGATATTTGCTCTTATGAAAAAAAGGCAAAAAGTGAAATTAGCATTCAAGCATTTGTTTGCAGTGAGCTATTACAGAGGCAGCACATCCCTGAGCAGTGAGCATGGCTCCGCCCCAAGCTTTTCCCTGAGGAGCTACAGTAACATCACAGCATTAAGCCATCATGGCTTTGAACTGTCTATGAACATCTGCACTTTATCTTGATTTATTTTGTGCATTCCTGCTTTAATATATGTTAGTGCTATTTCAGGTTTTATGTGTTATTTGATATGATTTTGACAGTTTCTTTTGGGTCTGGAAATACTCAAAAATTTCTATGTACATTAATGGTAATTTTTTTTCTTTCAATTTACACCATCATTTCAACTTACAAAAGTTTCCATGGGCATGCTCTACTTTTGGATAGTGGAGGAAACCTGTATTGCCTTTGATTATTTCTGCATTCTTCCTTTGTGTTATTCCAATAATATGTTAGACTTTTTAATCATCTTTCATATGTCTCATGATATTTTCTAATATTCCCATTTACTTTTACTCTCCTTGTGTTAGTTTAAATAGTTTCTATTGACCTGACTCCTAGTTCACTGTTATAACTATATTAAATTCTTAATTTGGATTATTATATTTTTTAGTTCTCCACTTTTCATTTAATTTCAGTTTTCTGATTACGTTTTTCATCATGTCATCTATTTGTCTAAACATATTTTTTACAGTTACTTTAAAGTTCATGCCTGATGGCTGTCCAACCAGATCACCACTATTTTTTTTCCTATTGTCTGTATTTTTATCTTAACTCTGCTTCTTCTTTTAAAAAAACATATATTTGATTGATTTTTTACAGACAGAGAGAAAGAGAGAGGGATAGAGAGTTAGAAACATCGATGAGAGAGAATCATCGGTCAGCTGCCTCTTGCACACCCCACACTGGGGATTTGCCCGCAACCAAGGTACATGATGCCCTTGACCGGAATTGAACTCAGGACCCTTCAGTCCGCTGGCCGACACTCTATCCACTGAGCCAAACTGGTTTTGGCTTAATCCTGCTTCTTTAATTGAATGCCAAACATTGTGTGTAGAAACTTAAAGAAGGTCTCAGTGATGTCATTTTCTTCCAGAGTAAGTTCATGCTTAAGATGATAAATAGAGGATAGATCATGTGAATACCAGCTGAGTCTGAGATGACTTGAAGGTGGATGGAAATTTTGATAAGGTTCCATCTACGTCTGGTCCATCCCCTACCTAGAATATAATCCTTCAGAGGTATGACTTATTTGATTCTTATGTTGTATTAGACAGGATTCCTTTGGCTGCTGCAAGTAAAAAACAAAAACAAACAAACAAACAAACTAAAAAAAGTAGCTGAAACATAATAAGTCTGTCATCCTATATAATAAAAGCCTAATATGCAAATTGACTGAACAGTGGAACAACTGGTGGAACAACTGGTCACTATGATGTGCACTGACCACCAGGGGACAGATGCTCAATGTAGGAGCTGCCCACAGCCCACAGGCCCTAGGCCAGCCAAAGCAGGGCCCCTAGATCACCTGCCTGTTGTCCTGCAGAGGGAGGTGACTGGAGGAGGAGAGCAGGGCCAGCCAGTGAGCAGGCGGCACTGCCTCTCAATCATCCTGCTGGTCACCTCCAAGGTGAGTACCAGTGGGGGGCCATTGCTCTGCTGGTCGCTCCACAGATCGGCCCTGATCACCAGCCAGGCATAGGGATCCTACCCATGCACAAATTTAATGCATTAAATTTGTGCATGTTTGACTTAGACTGGTTAAGATAAACCACTTAGGTCTGGAGAGGAGTCTTTTCTTTGAAGATATACCTATATAAATGCCTAAGCAAAATTGGGACCTGATTGATAAGGACAAAGGGAACAATAGCTATCTGTCACATGGAGAGACAGCTGTCCATCACATGCAAACCTATGAGCGGTGTATTATTGTTATTCATCCAGTTTTGATTAAGAGAATCCTGTGACCAGAGAGGTTAAATACCCAGTACAAGGTCAAACATTTAGTGGCAGAGTTTCTAGCACAAATATTTAGTGACAGAGTCTCTATTCAAACAAATATCTTTGATCCCATATTCTGTGCCCTTTAAATGCCCTGAACTCTTCTAACTGAGTTGTAAGTTTTCTTTTTTTGTAACTATCCCTAAAAGATGTTCATAAATCCAAATTAAGGTAGAACCATTTCCCCCTGCCTACCCCCGCTTGCTTTTCCATACCTTAGTGGAAGCATCACAAATGATCACTCAGGAGGAGAATGCTGTGTGAAGAATGTTAATCACCTATGGAGCTATGATAGCCTAAAACTTTAATTCATATATTTATGTGGCCATTCCTCAATAAGTAATGGACATAAGTCTCCTAGGGCCTAAGCATTATAAGGTGTTGCTATTCGAGCTGTAAACCACTAGGGACCAATTATACTTTTCACTTCCATTAGCAAATATGATTTGTGTCCACTCCCTGCTGCCATTCATAATTTTGAATTCCACTCTACTTAAAATGTTCTCTCTCAGCTTCAGCTGAATGATTTTCACGAGAATCTGTCTCTTTGAGAAGCACTCTTAGAGTGATGCATTAACAGCCCTGACAGTGTTGGTTAGGTTGGGAGCGCATTAGCCATTTCCATTTCTTTCCTCCAGAGTGGAGGTGGGAGCCAAGAAGCTGTGCTGTCGGAAGAGTTGGGGAATAGACCGCGTCATGACAAAGCAGCTGGAACAACCACAATTGCAGCCCTTGAGAGCAGCTCACGCCACGGGGTCAGGGGAGCAGCATTTTATGTTCCTTTGTAGAATAAACTGAATATTTTTATAAGAAACAAATCTTCCATCTATGATCCTGTTCCCATTAGAGGGTCAAGGCAAGAGCAAACCAGAGAGGTTTAATTTACTTAGGAGACATTCAGTATAAATACTCTATTCCCTTGTGTGATGTTCCTGTTCTGTTAGCCTTAATATGTGCAAACCAAGATGACTTACTCAAAGTTGTGATACACCCAAAGATCATCCTTCTTATAACATGGTGTTTCATTTCGGCTGGGTGTCAGAAGATCCAGAAAGTCTACATCAACACAGCATGTATTTCCCCTCCACGAAACTACTATGCAATCTGTAATAGCTAACCCCACAAGTTTGAAAGTTTACCTTAACATTTGTGGGAAGCAGATGGTTTTCATACACTGCCAACCTGTTGTTACCAAAGCATTTTCCAAGAATTGTTTCCCAACCACAGTCACTAGCACAATTAACCTTTCTATGGATAGGATAAACAAGAAAATGATCACCAATCTGCATGCAAGCCAAACGAATGTGCCATTCAAGGTTTTGCCTTACAAGCTCTGAGACACATCCAAACCCACACACAGTGTCACAAATGATTCTTTTATGGCATGTTTTCTGTTGCCCACTATTTCCCGCCTCCCACTCCCCAACCCCTCTCCTTCTCCATTCCATAGTGCACCCTCTCTTTCTAGTCACCTATTTTGATTTACCTATTTCTATCTGCAGCCATTGCTCTGGCAAGTCCTAAATATGGTTCTTAACAGAACACCAACCAGACAAAAAGTGTCCAGGCAGAAAGTGAAAATAGCCTCCCTCAGATTTGAGGCTTTGGGACCAGTAGTCCTCTGCTTTTGTTTCCCTACAGACTTCATCCAGCCTTCTTCAATACCTGTGGATTTCTTGCCTCTTCCTGTCTTCTCTAACTCCCTGGTATTTGCCTTGTTTTTTATTAGTTGTTTCTTCTTCTTCTCTTCTTCTTCTTCTTCTTCTTCTTCTTCTTCTTCTTCTTCTTCTTCTTCTTCTTCTTCTTCTTCTTCTTCTCCCCCCCTCTCTCTCCTGACTATTTTTCAAACTTTTTAGTTTGGAACAATTATAGATTCACAGGAATTTGAAAAAAAAAAAAGGTACAGAGAGGTTGACTGTGTATCTTTCCCCAATGGTTACATTTTGCATAAATTAGTACAATATTCAAACCAGAAAGTTGACATTGGTGCAACCCACAAAGCTCATTCAGGTTTCATCAGTTTTAGATGCCTTCATGTATCTATGAAGGTATTTTCTGGGTTTTAAGGAGGAAATAGCTTCACTATTCTGTCTGACTTCAAAATGGTTGAGAATCAGATTTAATAAACATAAGGGTACATATAGGACATTTTTCATACAATTCACATGAGTCTGTTCAGTTAATTTTCACATCAACCCTTTCAAGAAGGGGTAATACTTATTCTTCATTTTAACCATGAGAATTCAGTGGTGTTCACACAGTCATTTAAGGAGCAACCTGACTATAAGTCCAGTGCTCACCATGCTATGTGCTTGTTCGTTAAGCTTCTGTATAGACCATGGCTGTTTTCATGGACTCTCCGATTCATAGCCTGAAATGGACCTCAGATTTGTAGGGGCTTCCTTCCATCTAGCCTACCTGGTTGCTGACCCAGAGCCTGGATTCATTTGTAACTATTATGTCCTGTGCTTTTCTGATTCTGACAACCGATTGGTTATTAGAATGCCCAATGATGATCTTTTCAATTGTGACTTAAATGTGGGAGCAGTTTTATGAAGTTCTTCAACACATAGATGTGTTGGTTTCCCCCCAGCACATTGAGGTGGGTAGAGCTGATATAACTATTCCAGAAATGGAGCCCAAGTCTTTTGACTCTTGGTGGAAGTTTTGTTTCCTGTCAAAGCATGGGTTTCAATTACTGTTTCACTATTTCCTGTGAGCCTTTGGCAGTCTTGATGCACCACCACAGGTCCTTTGACATTTCCTCCCAACTGGAGATGGAGTTTGTGCTTTCTCCTCTTGAGTTTGTGTGAGCTTTTAATTGCCTTCGCCAATAGAGTCTTCGAAAAGTAATCAAGTGAGTTTCAAAGTTGGGTTATAAATGTCATGTTGTTTCTGCCCAGTTCACTGGATCACTCCCTTTTGCAAATAACCCGAGACCATCATGCTAGAGAGGCATGGTCTGTATGCATCATGGTCAAAAGTCCTCTTGATCTTGGTAATCACTCTACAATGTGTATGTATATCAAATCTTCACATTGTACACTTTAAGGATATATAATTTTATTTGTCAGTGACTCCTCAATAATGTTAAATACCATTCCCAGCTGAGTTCAACCTTTCAGCTATCCCTGCCAAGGCACCAGGCACGAGGGAAGCTATCTTTGATTTTCCAAATTTGCCATCTTCCAGGTGAATACCACTGAGGGACCTCAGTGCTATGTGGGAAGAAAAACATCACAACCCAGCCCTGCTCAAATAGCTAACTGCAGAATTGTGAGATGCGATAAAATAATTTTTGTTTTAAGGTTTTGTAGTGGATTTTTCTTCACAGCAATAAATTAGACAAAGTACTTAAAGCTCTGGGCCCTGGTTTGATAATGTATAAAATAGAATTCAGGGTAGTCTGTCCTGTCCTCTTCATACAGATGAGAGTGGAAGGGGCAAATAAAAGAATGGATTTAATGATATATTGTAAACTACCAAGTGCTATTTAAATAAGGTTTTTATGATGATCATAAAAGGCCGATGGCTTTATGAAAATCTTTAAGCCTTCCTTCAAGGGAGATACAAAGACTGGAACCCATAAAGGGAGAGTGAACAGGTGAAATTCTTTATAAATGCTTGTGAAGGATTTTAATTAGTCACGTCTTTGTAATATGCTCCTGTAGCACCATGGCCTTTTCAGTATGCAGTATCCCCACCAAATGGCCTTTTAATGTCGGCAATAATGGAGGACACAGTGACAGGACTCGAAAGAAACTGCAACTTCCAGCTATGTGGAGACATTAAAATAACCAGAACGAGGGTCTTGTGGAAAGTCAGCCAGGCAGATTTTACTGGACAATGAGCTAGTGTTGGGCAGAGAAATCAGGTCACTGTGTAAGACTGCAGAGCACACTGGGCAGAACGCTTTTAACCAATTGGCTGACTGAAGGTTGAGACAATTCTGATTTCTTTTATTTTTTTAAAAAAGTTTAAAGTCTATTTTTATTGATTTCAGAGAGGAAGTAAGAGGGAGTGAGAGATAGAAACATCAATGATGAGAGAGAATCATTGATCAGCTGCCTCCTGCAGGCCCCACAATGGGGATTGAGTCCACAACCTGGGCATGTGCCCTGATCAGGAATTGAGCTGTGCTCCTGGTCCATAGGTTGATGTTCAACCATTGAGCCACACTAAGGGCTGTTTTCTGTTTCTTTTTATGCAACAAATTTCTAGAGAGCATTTCTGGCTATGACAGGCAGCTGTGATAAAAGGTCTTGTTCAGACATTTCCCTTTGCTTCATTCTCCCAGTGTGGGTGGCTTTTCTGTAGGTTGTTATTTTGTTTAGGGTATTCCCTTACCTCTGCTGCCTGGTTAATGCCTTTTGATTTTAGCACAAACATCACCTGGCTTTACTTGTTCCCACAAATTAGTTGACATTCCTCTGTCATGGATTACATGGCTCCCCATGTTTTTACTTCACTATATTTATTAAAATTATATTTGTATTTAAGGAGGGGGGAAATAACCTCACAGTATGTTTAGATATAAAAGTAAATGTAGCTACTTCATTTTCTATAATGGATCTTATCCTCCCAGGAAGTGGCAGCCCTGGGGATATAGCAGGAATACTCAACTTTAATTGACTGATCACAGTGTATAAGTTGCTGCCAGTATGAAGTATCCAGCCTTATATAGCCACTCCTACTTTATTTAAAAAAATATATATATTATTGATATTTTACAGAGAGGAAGGGAGAGAGATAGAGAGCTAGAAATGTCAATGAGAGAGAAACATCAACCAGCTGCCTCTTGCACACCCCCTACCGGGGATGTGCCCGCAACCAATGTACATGCCCTTGGCCAGAATTGAACCCAGGACCTTTCAGTCCGCAGACTGACGCTCTACCACTGAGCCAAACCAGTTTTGGCTAGCCACTCCTATTTTAAATGCTCAGTTGTTCCCAATGCCTTCTCTGATCCACATTCAAGACTGTGTCCAAGTGGCTGGAGGAGCAAGTTAGAGTAACTTTGTGGCTTTGGGGAGAAGAAGGGGTCTCTGGCTAGGAGTTCAGTCTTGGCGGGTCTCTGTATATTGTACAGTTTACACTGTATGTCCTGTAAATATTGTGTAGTGCACACTGTATGTTCTGTAAAGCACACTACACAAAACAATTTGTTTATCTTTCATATTTATAGACGTATTTATAGAATATAAAAGTAGTCAAGAGCATTTGGTTTGGAATCAGATTTATTTTAATACCAACCTCTATTCTGCCCTTTGTTAATAGTATTATTTGACCAGCTACTCCATTACCTGAAGCCCAAGTTTATCTTTATAATAGAGATATCAATGGATATCATAGGCTTTGCTTAAATATTTAGCACAGTGCCAAGCTCATAGTTTTCTTTCCTTTGCTTCTTTTCAGCACTTTCTAGTTATAGTTTCTTCTGTGCAGGGCCTTCCATCCTTGGATATCCTTGGACTCATGTTCCTAATCCTATTTCTCCCCCTCCTCTCCCCCCAACCAAAATGTAACAATCCTGGGTTTTAGTTACTCAGGGTCCTTCTAAAGGCGTGCTGGGGGATGGGGAAAATTGCATGCTCATTGTTTAAAAAACAGCATATTGCAATGAAATGAGCATTAAGTCTTGAAATAAAAAAATTTGTACTTGCAGATTTTCATGCATGCCTATCCTATCAGGCACCTTCAAATCAGGCCAGCATATTAGAACAGTCTTCATGAAAGGAGATGCAATGGAGAGGCAATGGCAGTGGAACAGCTTGCTGCCTGTGACACTAAATGGAATTAACCTGCCTCGCTTACAAGGAGGATATGCCATTGAGCTATATTCATTGCATAGATTCTGATGTGTATTCCACATCAGAATGTGATTCCAGATGTTTCAGATTTGCTGGTTGTGGAATGATTGTTTGGTACCTTTCTCTAAGGTGCTGCTTAGAGGAAATAATTTGTTTTATTTCCTTTGAAAATAGTTGATAGACATAACATTCAGTATTCATTTCTCTATCTGACATGCCCCAGGGGCTCGTAATTTCTCTGCTTCTTGCAGCCTAAGAAGGCAGAGGCCTTTACATGGTGATAATGTTGTGATAAGCTTGCTGTGGAGCTTCTCTTTATATGGACAATCTCTTTTTCTAAGATGAGATTACTGAGGGTCTGGTCCTCTTGTAGTTACTTTCCTAGAGCTTGGGTAAGATTAAGGACAAGAAGACCATACAGAGTGAACAGACCCTGTTGAGTGGGTTATGAAATTTCTGGACAGATTGCTATGTAGGAACAACACTTACTGTGGGAGTCTCTGCAGTTGTTCTCAACGTGTGTGTTAAGAATTACATAATGAAGCATGATCTATAAAAAGCACTTGATTAGTAAAGCCTATAAATGTAATGTATAGCTTTTTTTCCCCTTCAATTTGAAATGCTTTTCATTTCACATTTAAAACCACATGAAGCCAAAACCGGTTTGGCTCAGTGGTAGAGCATCAGTCTGTGGACTGAAGGGTCCCAGGGTCGATTCTGGTAAGGGGCGTGTACATTGGTTGCGGGCACATCCCCAGGTAGGGGGTGTGCAGGAGGCAGCTGGTCGAAGTTTCTCTCTCATCGATGTTTCTAGCTCTCTATCTCTCTCTCTCTTCCTCTCTGTAAAATATCAATAAAAATATATTTAAAAAAAATAAAACCACATGAAATTTGTTAACTCATCACTGATTATATATATATATATATATATATATATATATATATATATATATATCAGAGAGGAAGAGAGAGGGAGAGAGAGATAGAAAAAATATCAATGGTGAGCGAGAATCATTGATCAATCAGCTGTCTTCTGCACTCCCCACAATGGGGATCGAGCTGGCAACGTGGGCATATGTCCTGAAGGGAATCAGACTGTGACTTCCTGGTTCATAGATTGATGCTCAGCCACTGAGCCATGCCGACCTGGCTCATCACCCATCTTCTAAAGCCTACTTTTTGCTCCTCTACTGAAAATCTTGCCTGAGCCATCTAAGTTGAACTATTCACTTTAATTATTTCTTGTGGCTCTACCCTGTATAGTAATTATTTTGGTTGTAGGATGGCCATATAACATTTGTTCATTCATTGGTCCTTCCTACCACACGGTGGCTCTTTCTAGATAAAGGCCATGCTTGATTTGTCTATGATTTAGAGAAAGTATTTAATAAATAATTGAATAAATAATGATTTTTAAGGGTTCAGGGGGAAGTTAGAGAAGACTTAAAAGACTTTGGACAAAAGAAGGCATACTTAACGAATGTTTACTGAATTCCTAATATGGCTGTCACCTAGCATAGAATAATTCAAGTGTCCCTCACAGCACCCTTAAAAACAAACATTATTGTGCTCATTTGAGAGAATAGGAACTGAAGCTCAGAAGGTGTAATAAATGTATCAGAATCACACAATCAAAAACTGGTGAATTCAGAATTTGATTAAAAATCTGTGTGACTCCACAACCATTGTCTTTTATACTATTCTTTCCTATTTTACAGTTATACAGGAATTCATAATTTGTCTATACTTTCAGAGACCAGGCTTTCTGGAAGTCTGTTATTTATTTATTTATTTATTTATTTATTTATTTATTTATTTTTACTCTATTTTGTCAACAGAAATTATTTAGCCACTTCTCAAACGTCAGGTCTGTGTCTACTCAATGACTCTTTGGCTTCTTGTTCACTTCTAAGGTAAAATATTGTCAGACTGATTGTGGAGAGCCCAAGATCTTAATTACGCTTTGGTTATCAGTGGGTAAAGTCACTGTGCTTAAATTACATAATTTTTGAAAACTTCATTAATGTATAGCTAAATGTGTATAATTTGAAATGTATGATTTGGTAAATATCCATGAAAATATTACATATTTATATCTACATATCTATATATCTATATATCTCTCTCTGTATATCTATGTTTATGTCTATATCTATCTCTATATTTACATCTACATATGATTTATGGAAAAAATGACCACGATCAAGACAGTAAAATAATCTGTCACTGAATAACTCCTGTAAGCTTCCTCATGCCTCTGGGTAGTATGTCCAGTAAAAAGTTGAAGAGAAGTGGTCCAAAGCGGTTGATCCCTTGACTTGGTACTCATCTTAAAGGAAAACACTGTATCTTTTACTATTAAGTATGATTTTAGCTTTAGTTTTTTGTAGATGTGTTTTAACAGATTGAGGAGTTTCCCTTCTCTGTCTTGTGTACTGAAATTTTTTTTCTCTTTTTCTACTTGGATTGGAGGTCAGATATTGTCAAGTTATTTTTCTGAATCTATTGAAATGTTTTTATTTTATTTTTCCTTGATAATCTGTTCATCTAATGATAAATTATACTTAAGATCCTTTACAACCTTTAGATTCTCGATTTCTTTGATTATTTGTTATTTAAATTCTAGCATTTCTTCGGACATCATAAACCTAAAGTCTAATAACTAATGATAGCATCAATATATATCTTAGGTAGTGTAGAAAATCCATGATTGTCAAATATGTAGCTAGAGTTCTCATCACACCTTGCAAACAAATTACATAGACTTTAACATTTATTTTTTATTTTATATAAAATTAATTCCTGACTGTACAAACCTGTGTGTTTTGATAAATACATAGTCATGTAAACACTCCTAAAATCATCATAAGGATTCATATTTCTCCACCCTAACTCTTTCATGTTATTTCTTTCTAGGCAAGCTCAGCACTCTCTCTGAACTTTGGCAATCATTGATTTGTCTCTATCTTATAGTTACACCTTTTTCTCAATATTGTATGAACAATTCACAGTCTTTGGGAAGGAGCTTTTTTATCTAGTAAAATGAATTTAAGATTTGCTGATGTTTCCTGTATCAATAACTTGAGAGCACATTTTCCTACAAAGTTCTTAAAAGGAAAGGAAAAAAAGCTATTGGGAATGTGGTATATTTATTAGAAGAAAATGGAGCCAGATTCATAGGTGGTAAAGTGGAGAGGCTACTATTTGTTTTGCAGTAGTACAAAAGTACCTTCCCCCCTTCCCCACTATGTAAACAGTAAGGTAAACTGTGAATTTGGGGGGTCAACAAGTGATGGTATCCTTCCATCACAGAATCAGGGGCAACCTTATACCAGCTGCAAGTCCTTGTCATGATTGTTATCCATTTTCTGTAGTCACTCTCATAGTCACTGCCCATTTTCCTTACCCAGTAGCAATTCATTAAATCCTCACTTGATGAATTAAGCTGGATTAGATGGCAATGCTCTGTGTATAACCTATAAGGTATTGAGAGTGAAATAGTTAAATAGAGATGGTGTAAGTGATGTCAGACTTAGTGATGTATTTCTGTTTTTCTCCCCAGTGAGAGACACATTTTCAGTCAGGACTCTGCTGGTCAGATACTCTGACAGAGCAGATAGCATGGGACAAGAGCAGCATGAGCCCCCGAAAAAAAGTTAAAGCAGTGACAGGGAAAAATAATAGATACAGTAGATCTCATACACTTAGACATTTCACTCTAAAGGTTTTCTCTTTAATCCTTTAGAGAAGTTGAATAGGACATAAGCATCAGGTTCCCTTGTGTTGCATGTAGACAACAGTGTAAATTATGCATTTGATGACCGTGTTATAAATTGTATAATATACTTAGTCCATGAAGTAGGTTCAGCTCAACTGATCCTTCAGCTATCTTTATAAGGTCCTGAGTAACACAGACAAAACAAAATAAAGCAAAACATAAAACAAAGCAAAACAAAACATAAAGCAAAGCAAAACAAAACAAAACAAAACAAAACAAAACAAAACAAAACCATCTCTGAAGACTGGCCAGTGCACCTCAGAAGCCCTGACAATCATAGCACAAGTCATATGGACCCATAGCAGGGAAATCTTCAGGTCAGGGTAGTTAATGTTGATGGGGAGTGGGGAGCTATTGAGGTGGGTTGGAGATTAACACTGACACCTTGTAGGGCATCTTGGAAAGTGAAGTTTCCTCCCTGCAGCTAGCAGGGAGCAGATTACTAGGCAAAAAGAAGCCCAAACTTACAACAAAAGCTGTCAGGCACTCATTCACAGCAAATGTCAGACTCCAGACACCAACTGCTAATGTGTTAGGAAATGCTGATTAGGGATTACTGAGGCTGCCTATAAACTTTCTATTACCATTATTTAAGAATGTCTGAATTGAGTTGCTGCTAATTCCATCAGCATTTTATGTTTTTCTTATAGGTTTCAAATCTGTGAATGTCAGCATCTACAGAATTTAGATGAGAGCTATATTTAAATAAATGCACTATAAAAGAGGTAGCCAGGTATTTAATGAATATAAGCATCAATTTTAGATCATATGTACTGGATTATTTTTTCTATTTTATTTCTTTAAAACAATTTATCTTTATTATTTTTTAATTGATTAAGGTATTACAAATGTGTCTTTATACACACATTGTCCCCTCATTCCCCCGGTCCTGCCCTCACCCTCACCCACTGTTGTCTGCATCCATCGCTTATGTTTATATGCATGCATACAAGTCCTTTGGTTGATCTTTTACCCTTATCCCCACTCTCCCCTACCTTCCTTCTGAGGTTTGAGCATCTGATCGATGTTTCTCTGTCTCTATCTTTATTCTTAAAAGTATTACAGATGTCTTCCTCCTCTCCCCTCCTGCCTTCCTCTCCCTAGGCCTTCCACACACTATTGTCTGTCCATAGGCTATGCATATATGCATATAAGTTCATTGATTAATTTCTTCCTGCCCCTCCTTCCATGCCTCTAAATGGGGTAAATTTTATAAGGATATAATTTTTATTCTATATTGTTAAGTGATATACACTAAGGTCCCAGAGCAGTTCCTACATATAAAAAGATCTCAATAAATGTTGTTGAATTAAAGTAGAGACTAGAGTGTGGCCAGCTTGGCTCAGTGGTTGAGCATCGACCTATGAACCAGGAGGTCATGGTTCCATTACCGGTCAGGGCATATACCCAGGTTGCAGGCTTGATCCCCAATGAGGGGCATGCAAGAGGCAACTGATCAATGATTCTCTCTCATCATTGATGCTTCTATTTCTCATTCTTCTCCCTTTCTCTCTGAAATAAACAAAAATACTTAATAAATAAATAAATAAATAAATCAAGTAGTGACTACAAGATACAATAAAAATATAAATATACAAACTAGAGAGTTTCTATAGTTGCTATGATTGGGCAAGAAATTCAACTCTGAAGTTTCTAGAAGCTAGAGTGAAAATGAAATTTATTTGGTTTTCCTATATAATAAAGAGGTAATATGCAAATTGACCATCACTACAAAGACAAGGTGGTTGCCCCCATGTAGACATAAGATGGCCACCACAAGATGGCCAGTAGGGAAGGGAAGTTGTAGGCGATCATGCCAGCAGGGAAGTGCAGTTGGGGGAGACCAGGCCTTCAGGGGAGAGCAGTTGGGGCAGCCAGGCCAGCAGGGGAGGGCAGTTAGGTGCTTCTAGGCTGGCAACAGAGGGCAATTAGTGGTGACTGGGCCAGCAGTGGATGACAGTTAAGGGCAATTGGGCTGGCAGGGGAGCAATTAGGCATTGGTCAGGCTGGCTGGGGAGAGGTTAGGGGTTGATCAGGCTGCCAGGCAGGTGAATGGTTGAGAGCCAATAGTCCTGAATTGTAAGAGGGATGTCTGACTGCCCATTTAGGCCTGATCTCGGTGGTCAGATATCCTCAGATTGGAGAAGGTGCAGGCTGGGCTGAGGGACCAGTCCCCGCTCTCCCATGCACAAATTTCATGCATTGGGCCTCTAGTATAGCTTATATTGTCAAAAAGGAGAAAGGATATCAATTCATTAAAGGAAAAAATAAGCTTCCCTAGAGCTAAACTTTACAACAACTTCTCAATCTAGAAATTCACAATAAACAGTAATGAGTTTTTAGGATGAGTTTTTACTTGTATAGGAATTGTCAGTAAAAGTTGAGAGCATATGCTATACTTTAACATGTTAAATCATGAATGGGTTTAGAAAACAGCCATTCTATAATAATACTAGAGGCCCAGTGCACAAAATTTGTGCATGGGTAGGGTCCCGAGGCTTGGCTGATGATCAGGGCCTATTGGGGCCTTCTGGCTGCCAGCTGGGGCATCCCTTCCCAGCTGCTGGCTCCTGGCTGGGCCCAGCTTCATTCCACATCACCCCTTGGTGGTCAGCACAGCCACCATAGCAAGTGATCAGTCTCCTGGTTGAACTCCCCTGGGGATAATTTGCATTATATATATTTATATGGGAGAAGGTGGAAAGGGGCAGCAGGAAGCGATAGGTAAAGTTGTACAGCCAGGTAAAACCCCACTCGGGCTAAAAGAATTTGCCTTTTAAGTAATGGAGATTATTTCCCATTTGTCTTTTTAGCAATTTATGATCACTTTTGTTTTAATCATTTAGTCACTCAGAGTCATTTATTCATCACTTTTTATGCCTCAGTTGCTGTGATAAATGCTGAGGATACAAGATAAATTCAACCCAATCCTGTCCTTAGGAAATTCTGAATCTGGCAAAGGAAAAAAACAAGCAATTGGCTATTATGGAGATTTCCTATGAGTAAGGACCCCATGGTATGTGGGGACACAGAAGAGAGGCATCTAAATTAATCTGGAGTCAAGGCAGGCTTCCCAGCAGAGATCATGGAGTAGATTTTTAAAAATATGTTTGAGTATCTGGATGAAAAAAAGAAAGAAGCACCATAGGTGGGAGAGTGGCAAGTAGACTGGGAAGTTGCAATTACTGGCTGAAGTGGAGGGCTGTAGAGTGAGACATGCTTCTGGGGATTTGAGGTGAGAGGAAGAAAGGTGAGGAAGGGCCTTGTAGGTTAAGAAATGAACTTTGAAATTTATCTTTATTTTTGGCAATCACAATCATTGAAAAAGTGAGATATTAGTGATTAAAAGTCTCTTAATAATTAGTGGTTTTAATCTTGATCATAGAAGGGTTTTAATGATCTTCCTTTGGTTCATTCATAATTCTTTTCATGGAAGATAGGCAGAGAATTCTTCCTCTTTGATGCTCTGCTCCATCCTCAAAAATTAATAGAACAGAAAAGGCTCAGAGAGACTAAGTAGCTTGACAACTACTAAATAGCAAAAGCAGGGTTCCAACTTCAGTAAGGAACCACTTAGAATGATGAACATAAATGTGAGTCAGGAGATATGAGTTCAAATTTCAACTGTGAAGCAAGTTTGTGACCTTTAAGAAAATCATATAACCTTTCTGAGGTTCAGTGTCCTAATTATAAATTAAAGCTAGCAATGGTTGCCTTAAAATATAGATTTCCGCCCTAGCTGGTTTTGCTCAGTGGATAGAGCATCAGCCTTTGGATTGTAGGGTTCCAGTTCTTATTCTTGTCAAGGGCACATGCCCAGGTGGTGGGCTTGATCCCCAGTAGAGGATGTACAGGAGGCAGCTGATCAGTGATTCTTTCTCATTATCAGTGCTTCTACCTATCTCTTTCTCCATTTATCTCTGAAATCAATAATAATATATTTAAAAATACATATTGATTTCATGTTGCAATAATGTGAAACAGCTCCAATTTAGAGTGGGTGCTTACTCTGTATTTTTTGGTTCTGAAACTCAAGCCCTCTGATTTCTATGGTGGGTTTGTTTTCCTGCAGCCTCATTTATAGTATGGCTCTCTCTCTGGTCTTTCTTTTAGTCCATAGTCTCCCAGTGCCTTCTGGACTCAAGCTCCAGTCATATCCAAATGGATCTTTTAAGTTGGGGCAACTTGGGTCTGTAGAGAGTTCTTGAAAAGTCTCAGTGAAGAAGATCTTGTGAGTTACTGGAATTAGAGCAAGTAGCAAAAACATGTGGTTCTCATTGAAACCTTTGGATAAGAACATTTCAAAGTTTATAGCCAGGGTCTGCCAGTGCAACTGCGATTGAGGCCTGAAATCATCTGGAACCTAGATGCTACTCATTAACGACGAAAGTGCTATGAGAAAGTGCTATGGGGGTGGAGGAAGAGCTGCTATGACTTAACGACAGACATGGATGCAGAGGCATATTTTTGAAATCAATTTTTCTTAAAATAAACCCATCCACACTAAGTCATTATAAAGGTAACCAAGAATAACAGCCCTATCAATCAAATCTTTTGCCTTCACAGTTGAGTGAAGTCTTTTACTTCCCTATGTAATAAAATCTGAGAGGGTAGTTTAATTTCCCAGTTAGAGGCAAAAGAGTCTTTTCTTGACCCCTAGCTCTTCATATCCAATGGATAGCTCACACCACTTTAATGTTATGCTTTATTATTCATATTATTATTTTTGAAAATTATTCCCAGAGGAGGAAGAATATAATGAAAAGATCTCAGACTTTTTATTTGAAGGATTAATCAGATTTTGGAAGACACACCAGTGTACTGCTGGGTTTCTGGGCAGGAAGCTGAAATGATCTGTCCCCCCCATGGTTATGAAAGTGCACATTTAGCAGAGAATGAGTTTTCCGGGCTTTGCAGGGACGGCTCATAACCAAGGAGGTGAAGGACCCTATTGTGTCACAGCATGAGGGATACCAGGCCCCTGTTAAGAACATTCCCTTTGAAAAATGGAGATATTACCCAAATAGCTGCAGTGTATTAATTCTTCAGTCTCATTCTAGGAAGAAATGAAGTTATTGTGGAAGAGGTCAGCCTCAGAGAGGATACCTGCACCTCTGTCATGATAGGCTGATTATGGCTCATTGTGTTTTACCATCATAATATGCTCATGAAACCAAGTCTGATTCAGCCACATGCTAGGATCCTACCTATAGTGGTCAGAAAAATCAACAAGGAAGTGAGGGTTTTTCTATTTCATATTGTTCTGAGTTCCAAAATGTAGATGAATCAAACTCTCTGCAGAAATACATTTTCTTCAAGACTTGAGAGAATCCAAGGAAGTAGTTAAGCTATGGCAGTGGTCGGCAAACTCATTAGTTAACAGAGCCAAATAACAGTACAATATAGGGAATTTCTTTTGAGAGCCAATTTTTAAAAACTTAAACTTCTCCTAAGGCCTCTTCTTCAAAATAGACTCGCTCAGACTGTGGTATTTTGTGGAAGAGCCACACTTAAGGGGCAAAGGAGCTGCATGTGGCTCGCCAGCTGCAGCTTGCCAACCATGGATCTAGGGCAGGGGTGGGCAAACTTTTTGACTCAAGGAGCACAATAGATTCTTAAACTGGACCGGAGGGCTGGAACAAAAGCAACCTGACCATGCTGGCATGCTCATCTTGGGCTGCTGGTGAAGGAGCGGAGGGGAGAGCAAGAGAACCCTCGCTCTTTTGGCTCCCCGGGCCGGATAGAACAGCCGAACGGGCCGGATCTGACCTGCAGACCTTAGTTTGCCCACGGCTGATCTAGAGCATGCATATAACTGAAGGAATCAGAGGCTAAAGTTTGTATATAATTTGCTGACACTCACAGAGGTAGTTAGGGCCAGTGACAGAAGGAGAAATCAGTTCTGAATTGAATTACCACCCTTTCTTACATTGCATTCACAAAGAATTTCTTAACTATTCTACGTTTATTAATAGTATAAATTTGAGAGGTAGGAGAGACAACGGATCTGCTGTTTGTTAAATAGTTAATAGATACTTGGAGTAGTGCTGAGTGCTCTTATATTTATTATCTCATTTAATACATAATAATACTAGGGAGTCAGTATTAGGCTCACTCTACAGATGCAGAAAATGAGGCTGAAAGAAGCTAACTTAGTGAAGGTACCAAACCTAGTGTATTGGAACTGGAATTAGCTCCACAGTCAGCTTGGTTCCCAAATTGCCACAAATCACTATATAACACAGAGGCAGTATGAATTTATGAGATAAAATATCCTCAGAGTTTAAATTAAAAGTAACCAACTACTATCTTCAATTTGAGGTAATACTATTCTCTACGGAATTCTTGATGGATGTTCACCAGTTGCTACTTTGGTACCTCCAGTCATGAAGAATTCAGTCCCTCATATAATATTTAACTCTTGTATATATACAGTAAAAAATATTGCCCATATTTGATTTCTTAGTTTATGCTTATAACTCACATTTCCTAGGTTATCTCTAATATTTTATTTTGCATGATATATACTCAATCATCCACTTGTTAACTCAAAACTATTTATTGAATATCTATTAAATGCCAGATACTACCATGCTCTATTCTGAGAGTACAATGATGAAAAGATAAATATCATTCATATCTTTATGACTTTGCATTTTTAAAGCAAAGAAGGGTATAATTAAGATTTAAGTAACTGGAAGAAAAAGTATTAATAACAGAGCACATAGAATTAAAAAAAAAACATCTCGGCTTTGAAATGTGGCTTGCTCAACCCTATAATAAAATGTTTATGCAGAAGGCAACTGACATGCCTTTGAGGATCACTTAAAAAGTGAAATATGGGAAGAATTTTTTTCTCTGAGAAAGCAATGAAAAACTTTGCTTAGAGCATCTAAATAGTTCCTCAGAGATCTGGCTGAGTTATGGCTGGTGACATAAAGGAATCCCTGGCAAACAGGGCTGGATATTTGGCTGCAGGCAAATTGTGCTATGTGCTGAACTTTTCGTTGTGTAAATATTGGCTCTAGAACTTGATGTATACAGGGCCATGGTCTGGTCCTGAAGTAGCAGCTGCTTGGACTGGCTTTCAGAAGATGCAGGTGAAAATCTAATTAGATCATAGCAGGTAGGAAGAAGGCCCAGGGAATGCTTGAAGGGAGGCTGCCACAGCAAAACTAGACAATCACTAAGCACCTGTTTTATGCCAGGATCTTTACGTGGTTATTTCAAGTAATTCTCTCTTTTATAGATAAAGTAAACCAAGCCCCCAACCCAAGTTTATAACCAATAACCACATGTATCTGATTCTCAATTCTAGACATTTGGCATTTTATCATGCTGCTTTCTTCATATTTGTGACAGATTTCTTACAACTGGCAGGTTCTTTGAAACTCGGAGTTGAGATTTAAGAAGTAACAGGTTGAAGCTAGAGAAGGTAAAGTTTTAAGTCCCTACATTTGTATGGGACCCATTCAAGGTCTTGGGAAGAGGCCTTAGCAATAAGGTCCCATATTTTTGCAACACTGAGATATGTGTACATTATTTTTCTTAAAAAGAGTCTCCAAAATTATAGAAGCTTTGGCTTCTTAATCTAACACCCTATTTAGAGCATGGTCATTCATTCAACAAATATTTTTTGAGTGCCTAATACATGTCAGGCACTGTACTAAGGGCTGGGGAGATAGCACTGAACAATCCAAAACAGAGATCCCTGTCCTCAAAAAGCTAATAGTCTAGAGAAAGGCATGACATACTTAAATTGGATAATTTAAAGAAAGTTTAATAAATTTACTATTGGTTAGTAACATAAAAGCACTAGCTTGCTGGGCAAGTGGAGGGAGTGGTTACTACCCTGAAGATAGAGATAGTTGAGTAAAGAGAAGTGCGTGTTAGGGGATGAGACCTTTGGTTGAGGAAAACTAACCAATCATATGGGAGGGAGTGGGGCAAGGCACACTCAGCCTTACTTTGCTCTTGCCCTCTGACATCCTGTTGGTATTCCTCAATGACCAAACCCAGTTGGAAATTAAAAGAGAAGTTTAGCCCATGCTTTCCCATTGGTACAGATCAGCCTCCTGGATCATATGGTGCAGAAATGTGCAGTATAGATCTGGAGGAGAAACAGGTGGTAACTAATGCAACACATGTGTTCAGTTAAATCCTTAGAACTTTGGTGAGGATGCAGTCAGGGGAAAAGCTACAACAAGTAGAATGCCAATTTTCTAGAATTAATACTACCCCTGAGAATAATAATAATAACAATAACAACGACAATAATAATAATAGCAAGAATAGCAAGAGAAAACATTTATTGAAAGCATACTCTGTTGTAGACATTGAGGAATACTAACAGGCACTTCTCTTTACTCAACTATCAATTTAATCATCAGATCATACTTTACAATACTTAATTAAATGAAAAATTAATAAATGAAATTTAGGCTCTGATAATTCCCGAACAACTTAATGCTTCAAGAGCCATTTACTGGTTTGATGCTTTCTTTATTCCTCCTGAGCAGGAATGGAAAATTTGAGAGACATCTATGTTCAAACTCCCAGCTTTTCCAACACTTTGCTATATGAATTTAGCTTTGACTAAAACAAGAAAATTAAGCTGTGTCACTTTTAACCATCATCTTCCCATTTAACTGGGTCTGGCCCCACTGAGTTTACCTGAGCTATAATTTAAGTCACACCTGGCTTTTACAGAAGCCATTGACTCCACCAGCCCTTAACCTGCCTAGCACCAATTGCCATCTGAGGCATACATACTATGGACTTTGTCTGATTTCATTATGGATGGTAAGCATTTAATTTCCTTCATTGATAGTTAATATCTTGTTTCTTCAATCTTTGTTGTTTTTGACCAGGAATTATTTTCTTTCTCATGAAATTCTCTGACCACTTATTCTTCCAGTCAACACTCTCAATGTATTTTCAGTTGGTTGATATTGATAAAGTCAACTTATACTAAAAGTATTGAATCTTGACAAAAGTTAAATGTGAAAGAATACTTCTGTCAAAACGGAGAATTGGTGAGCCCCCCTGTGCTGTAGATTGCTCACCAATTCTTGTTCTTCTCTTTCTTTTTTAAAAAAAATATTTTTTATTGATATTTTACAGAGAGGAAGGGAGAGAGATAGAAAGCTAGAAACGTCAATGAGAGAGAAACATCAACCAGCTGCCTCTTGCACACCCCCTACCGGGGATGTGCCCGCAGCCAAGGTGCATGCCCTTGACCAGAAACGAACCTGGGACCTTTCAGTCCGTAGACTGATGCTCTACCACTGAGCCAAACCGGTTTCGGCTTGTTCTTCTCTTTCTAATTTGGCCTGAATATTAGTAACTCTGGAAATATTTGGTGCTGAACAGGAGGTTTCTCAACTGCCCTACAGAATGACACTTCTACATTAAAAATATATATATTTTATTGATTTTCCACGGAGAGTAAGGGAGAGGAATAGAGAGCTAGAAACGTCAATGAGAGAGAAACATTGACCAGCTGCCTCCTGCACACTTCCTACTGGGGATGTACCCACAACCAATGTACATGCCCTTGATGAGAATTGAACCTGGGACCTTTCAGTCTGCAGACCAACGCTCTATCCACTGAGCCAAACCGGTTTGGGCTGACACTTCTACATTTTTGAGGGAGAAAGATAATGTCCTTTTTAGTACACTTGTATTATTTTGAGCCCACACCAGTTAGTTATCTGTTTGTTTCTAGTACTGTGTCATGACATAGAGAATCATCCATGAGTCAATGCTCTGCCCTCCAGGCCATGATCAGCATCAACATTCAGGCTAACTTTTCTATGGCTTGAAGCATATCAACTAAGACAAAGGCAGGAAAAAAATCTGCCATCAATAGGGAAATTTGGCCCAGGGTAGGTAAATAATGAATCCAGTGTGAGAGACTTGTCAAATAAACATACAAAAATCCTGAGTTTGTCCTTTTTTCATTTAGAATGAAAACATATATCCCATGGAAATGTATAAATATTGATATGACAAATCATCATGGATCTTTTGAAGGTTTCAAGGTACCCTAAATGACCATAAGCATTCAGCTATGCCCAATTCATATATTAAACTCACAGCATTCGAAGATGTATCTTTTAGATACATATAGATTTTAGATTTATATAATTTTCAAAATTTGTATTTAATGCACTGAGGAAGAACTATGAGGAATATTGGGGAGACCTACTTAAATACCACTTAATAAATGCAATTTATATTTGATGTAGAGTTAAGATTTCAACTGGGATGAACCAAGAGCAATGAGAAATGACAGACATAAATGCATATCAGGTCTTTTTGGATTGCTTGATTAACTGACACATTATATTATCTAATAAATACTAATTGAATTCTTACCAAGTTTGATATATTATACCCATTGGGGACTAAAACTTATAGTCTATATTCTTGCAGTATATACAATCCAGTGGTCTTTAGATGGGGTTTGTAGTAACAGTATGAAAGTGCACTTCCATGAAGGAACTATATATATTTTTAGCATACTTTCAGGTAAAAATAAAATTATCTTACTATGGGCTCAGAAGGCACTCAAGTACTTTTTATCAAGTGCTTGTTTTGTTTTAAAGGTAAAAAAAAAATACACACCAACTATTTAAATTAATAATATTTACATTTTTGTAGGTTGATATTTATATCATTGTCATTTCATTATAGTAGAATAAATTTATTTGGGGGTAAAATTATATTAATATTTTGTGATTTTTATTTCTTGATTATTAAAATGTGAATATCTGAACATATTTTTTAATGTAAATCAGAAGAAAATTCCCAAGAATTCTCTATGGGTGTCTGGTCTCATTGGTTCTTTCTTTCCCAATCCTCTCTATGAAATATTAGTTAACCTGGAATACCTTAGGTCAGAGTCAGTTTGATGGGTATATTTTATTTCATGATTTCTTACTGATTTATGTGAGTTCCAAACATACGGTTACTTGTAAGGTTGGGTATTTTTGTAAACAGGGTCCTGTGGCTTGTATTGCTGTAGAAGTTTCTCTAGTGCAATGGAGCAAACCAAGAGTAATGACAAATGAGGGATAGAAGGGAACTAGTCAGGTAATTCCACCTCATTTATCTTTTTGGGGATTTCTCTGAGGTAAAAAATTTCTCTGTAAGCCTCACAAAGAAGTCCTGCAGGTCAAACAAACACATCTGACAACAAGTTACTATAAGTCTTCTTGACTTATTGAGAAAAATTGACCAGTGTGATAAAATACATTGCATTGCTTCTCATATTTCCTTGCCTCCTTTCTCCTTTCTCACCATTATAGCTCTAGGCTTGCTTCTTCTAGATAAAGTATCATCCCTTCAATCCTTGCCTCAGGCTCTGCTTTATAGATATTTGGTTAAAACCAGAAGTAATTCTTGAAAACGAGATTTTAAAATGGTATTGCACTTACACTCTCAGAGAAGCAGTGAGAACAACTTAATTTTAAAAAATGGAGCTGTATTGTACTCTGGGAACTTCTTGTTATAAGATTGTGATGAAGAAAGAAAATAAGGAAGAGCCAGAAGGAAGACTGGCAGGGTGAGGAAGTGCTTTACATAGGGTGGCAGAAGAGGGACTCAGAAGGTAAAGCTGAAGCTGATCCTGCAGTGAGGGAGTGGAGCCGGCAGCCTAGGTGCACTGAGGAAAAGGGCGGGGTTCTTCTAGATCTCTTCAAGGCCTAGAAAATAGATTTGCACAGATCTAAAACAAATCTCCAACAGTATTAGTCACAGTAGCCAAGAGGTGAATACAACCCAAATGATGAATGGACAAATGAAATGTTGAATGTCCTTATGGTGGAATGTAATTTAGCCATATAAAGGGAAGAAATACAGTACAATGTGGATGACTGTTGAAAACTTGATGCTGAGTGTAAGTTATGAAAGACCAGATACTGTATGATTCCATTTATATGAACTGTTCAGAATAAGCAAATCTATAGAGACAGAGAGGAGACAAGGGAATTGCCCAGGGTTGGGGCTAGGGAGAAGTGGCCACTAATGGATATGGGGTTTCTATTTGGGGGTAAATAAAAGTTTCTGGAACTAGATAATGGTTATGGTTGCACAACACTGCAAATGCAGTTAATGCCACTGAGCTAAACCCTTCAAAAACAGTTACAATAGTAAATTTTATGTTATATATGTTTTGCCACAATACAAATATATTAAAGAAATGATCTTAAAGGTAGACCCATTTATAACAACTGCTGAACTCTCCACTGTACCTGACTTCTTACACTTCAGGTGGCACACTTGAAGGCAGACGGTGACTGGCAGCAGAAGTGGGATGACTACCTTTTCTGTCCCTTCCAAAGCACTTTTTCTTGGGTCTTTGGCTGTAAAATACGGTATGATTTTTCACTCCCTCACTCATGAAAAACGTGTGCGCAGGGCAAAACTGTACCTACCACTCTAGAATTGCACCATCAATAGTGAAAAACAGAGAAAATTTATCATTGAGCAGTTGCTTATGCTTTATGTCTTCCGTGGCACCCAGAAGCCTCTCCCAGGTTGCAGTCATTTTGCTTTTATTGAACTGATCTTTTAATTGCCTCTACCTTTTTGTATAGAATATTTTTAATAATATTTATTGTTGAAAGTATTACTTATGTCCCCTTTTTTCTCCCACTGATGCCATATAGCCAGTCTCCACCCCAGGCCTCTACTGCCCTATGGTCTGTGTCCATGGGTTATGCATATATCTATATAAGTTCTTAGGTTGATCTCTTCCCACCTCTTTTTTAATATGTGCTTCTAATTCTTAATTATAAGGTCGACATATATCTTGATTTGTACCATAAAGGTTTAAGAAGTATAACTAAATCATTTCTGGTTTTCTACTTTTATTTTCTAGTTTGTGTCAGAAAGCATGCTGGCAAGAGATCAAACATCCAGGTTTAACACTTTGAAGTTGATGTCATGCTAGATATTGTAGAGGCAAGACCCAGTACATTCTTCCAAGATGCTAAAACAGGAGCAGAGAGAATATTAACTCTTTAGGGACTGGACAGCCATGTCTTATTATTCATATGTTCCAGGGCACCAGCTCTACTTTTTTATGAATCAATGTGGGGCTGTGGAGAAAGCAAAGATTTTGGAGTCAAAATCCCAGTTAATTTATTCGGCTAACTATTGGACAATGGGCAGCCACCCCTCCCTAAATTTTACTGAACAATTTCTTCATCTGTGATATGGAGAGAGTAATTAAAAGAAGTAAACAGTATGTGTCAAAAGCAGCCAGGACAGCATTATTACTCATAGAAAATACTCAATAAGAGGAAATTAATATTGACCATAGCAACAATCAGAGACTTCTCTCCAGAGAATAAAGTGAGGATGTGTTTGGAATGGTGATCCACCAATGTAGAGCAGACAAGGACCAACTCTAGTCAGACTCAATCTCCTAAATAAATATAGGTCTATTCGGATTATCTATTTCTTCTTGTGTGATTTTGGAGAATTGTATCTGTCAAGTTACTGGCTCATTTCACCTAGGTTATCAGATTTGTGGACATAGAACTGTTCATAGTATCCCTGTATTTTCCCTGTTTTGTCCATAGGATCTGTAGTAATGTCCCCTATTGCAAGATGGAATGCTCATTTACCAAATGGGGAAGATTAAGAGAAGGAATGTTTGGGAGGAAGTTGCAACCCCTAGTTTGGGACTGGTTAAATCTGAGGTAACCCATTTAATGAAGAAGTTGAGTGGAAGTTGAATAAACAAGTTGTAGTTTTGCTTGTCCTGTCATCCAGCTGTATTAAGGAAGAGGATGGGATGAATAATGGTAAATGCTGCTGGTAGGAAAATTAAAATGTGGATAAGATTTAATCTTTCAATTTAGCAATCTTGGAGTTATAGGTGTTCTTGACAAGAATAGTTTCAGTGGAGTGGCTTAAAACTTGGGAATAGAAAAAAAAATTGTTGGGAGGACTTCTGGGAAAATTCCATAAGAGATTGATAGACAGCTGATTTTTCCTGCAATGTTATGTTTTGATTCCTCCTTAGAATCATGTATTCAAAGGCATGGGTTCAATGGCTATTTGAAACTGTGGGTCAACCTTGAGAATGGAAACCAAGATAAACTGATAATAAAACAAAAGGCAGAAACAGTATGGGCACCTGATGACAGTGGGAAGTCACCATACTAATTCTGCATGCCTATTTTAAGATATGTTTTATGTAAAACATAAATTTCTATTATTTATCCCCGTGTTATTTCTATTTTGGGTTACTATCAGCCAAAAACAATTTATAACTGATATAGCCCAAATTCAGCATCCATTCCAGGAATGTGGGTGACTAGGACACTTACAAATGCTTATTCGTAGAAATGACTGTTTGGAAAATGGACAAAAATACTAAGAGAATTTTCCAGCTGGACCTCATTCCCAAAGTGAATCTCAAAGACAGGTTTATACCAACCATAAAGCCTGGAGGAATTCCAGAAGCTTTTCAGGAAGAGAACGTGGCCGCAGTGGTTGCTGATACTGCTGTAGTTTAGTGAAAACAGAAAGGCCGGAATGATGCCCTTTGAAGAAGAACAAATGTTATTAAATAATGGATTTTGTCCCACCTCCTACAATAGTCAGGAACAAAAGGATGAAAAGGGAATCCTATTTTTCTATTAATAACTCCTCAGTCAGGCTGATGCTGACAAAGCAGAAATCAACTGTAAAATTAGCAATTTTGCCTGCAAATTAGACCCTTGCAAAGTCATAAAAAGAGGAAAGGAATTAAGAAAAATTTTATTAATGGAGTCAAGGATGGGACAACCATGAGTGATAGAGCATAAATACCCAGACAACTGGTACTTATTTCAAGGACGATATTACCCAGGTTTTAAGTAGCTGCTTATAGCTGTGAATGAAGAAGGTGTGAATTTATAGCTCTTGGATCAGTGGCCTTTCTTAATGGCTCCTTGGAGCAAATCTATCAGAACTTGAGGAGCATGAAGTTTAGGTTTATGTTAATAAAAACTACCCTGCCCACCCCTATCTGAGATATTACTATCCTCTTTAGAAAGGCAGTGCAGTAAGTGGAAAGAGGTTAAGCTTTAGAGGCAAAGTTAGGTTTGAACCTCACTCTGCTCCGTCACTAGCCTTGGGGAAGTGTTTTCACCACTCTGGCCTTCTTATTTTGTCTTTTATCAAAGCAGGGGACGATTGTGCCTCACTGGGTTAGTAGCATTAAATTATATACCATATAAAGAATTTGGTCCCTAATAGGTTGTTAGCAAACCTTTCTTCTTTCCCTTCAAAATTGGAGGGCCAGGAAGAACACACCTTCTCCTCCTTCTCCTTGCATCCCATGAAAAACAGTTATATTTAGCTCTCTGACATTCTCCCCTTACACAGATCAACCCCTACAGAGGAGCTGAGCACAGTTATATAATTTATAGCTGGTCTCAGGCAACTTGCTCCCATTTTCAATTTTATGAAAATGATAAGTCAATATCCAATGGGAGGCGTAATCAGGAGAAAGAAACTGAGATCTCTTTAATACTAAAGCAGCAGGGGGATCCATTCCAAGAAGGAGCATAACATAGGAGAAGAAATTTGAACTTGGTACAGTTTGGTCATTTGTAGTATTGGTAATTTTCATCATCATAGCCATGTAATACTTCTTAAGTTCAAAGAGGAAAATGAGGAGTTTGGGGCTATTTTGGGGGCTCTTTTGGAGGTCTTGGGTGAGTCTTGATTATTCTGGCTTTCTTAGTTCAAGGGAGTGTTCTGAAACACAAAATTTTAAGCCTAGGGCTGGAAAGTGGCAAAATATGGACTAAGCAATCAAATCCACAATGCACATGGAAGACAGACACTATTTGAAGGGGGATAAATCATTGAGCAAGACTTGAGTAGCACTTTATTTTTTTATTTTTTATTAATCCTCACCCAAGAATATTTTTTCCATTGATTTTTAGAGAGAATGAAAGTGAGGCAAGGAAGGAGGGAGGGTGAAAGAGAGAAAGAAAGAGAGAAAAAAAAGAGAGAGATTGATGTAAGAGAGACTCATTGATTGGTTGCCTCCCTCATGTGCCCCAACTGAGGCTGGGAATTAAGCCTGCAACCCAGATTCTTACCTTTGACCAGGAATTGAACCTACAACCCTTCACTGTATGGGCTGATGCTCTAACCACTGAGGAACACTGGCCAGGGCCTGAATAGCAGCACTTAAAAAAATCTTTTTCTAATAAATGGTTATAGTTTACAAGGCTACACATTTGTAAAATTCCAGCTATATTAAAAACTCAAATCAATCCCTTTCAAATGGTGTTATGTAATCGCAGAATCATTTCTCTTCAACCTTTTCAGATCTTAAGATCATAGACTCTTCTACCTCCCTATCTCTCTTTCCCTCTTGTAATCATCATACTGTTGTCTGTGCCATTCTGTTTATTTACCCCATAATCTCCTCTCTTATTCACAGTTTTGGTTTCCATGGTTTTGCTCCCTCCTCTATCCCAGGCAACCATGTTCTGAAAATATTAAATGGAAAATTCCAGAAAAACCCCCCCACAATTTATAGGTTTTAAATTGCACACCATTCTGAGTAGCGTGATAAAATCTGGTGCTTTCAGTTTCGTCCTGCCCAGGATGTAAATCATCCCTTTGTCCAGTAAAGCCACTCTGTATATGCTCCTGCCCATGCCCATCCATTAGTCACTTAGTAGCTTTCTTGGTTATTAGATCACAGTCTCACAGTGCTGTGTTAAATTCACCCTTATTTTATTTAAAAATGGCCCAAAGTGCAAGAGAGTCATGCTGGCAATTCAGATATGCCAAGGAAAACTATAAGTGCTTCCTTTAAAGGGAAAAGTAAGTATAGTACAAGAAGATATTTTGAGAAAAAGAGGGAGACCATATTAATATAACTTTCATTGGAGTATCAGCATTGTTATAATTGTTCTATTTTATTATTAGTTGTAAATTTCTTACTGATCCCAATTTATAGACTAAACTTTATCATAGGTATGTATGTATAGAAAAAATATATAGAATTTTGTACTTCCATGGTTTCAGGCATCCACTGAGGGTTTTGGAATGGATCCCTATAGATAAAGGGGTACTACTGCACCACAAACTAGGTGACATAAAAGAGCAGATGTGTCACAATTCTGAAGGCTAGAAGTTGGAAATCAAGGTGTTGGCAGGGCCATGCTCCTTCTGAATCCAGTTATTACCATTCAACTCTAATCTGGGTTTTAATTGAAACATTTATTTCACAAAATGCCAAAACAAATTCAAGATAAGAAAAGTGGTCATTTGCCCACAACCTGAGTATTGAAGAGTGATAAAGGGAAAAAGAACGGACATTTAATGAGTGTTTACCGTGCAGCAGACACTGTATTAGGTGAGTTATATATTATCTCATTGAATCTGAAATCAACATGGGGAGGTAGTTGTTCAATTAAGTAAACTGGTCTCAGGAAAGTGAAGAAACCTGCCTATGTACATGCAACCAATAATTACTATGAGCCTTTCCCCCATCACTGCCACCCTGAAGAGTCTTTTTGCTGTTGATTAGGCATTTTGTTGTCAAATTGAAGATGCAGAGATGAATGAGGAAGAACAATGGCTCAATACTGCTTTGCTGAGTCCCTTTTCTCTATGCATTTTATGGCAATTTATCTTTAGATCATTTTTCCACCCACATCTGACTTTCAATATTACATATGAGAACAATCCAAGCAAAGCTTAAATTGTGTCAAATTATGTATACTTTATGCTGCATGGGTTTGGAGAGACCCACTAACACCCTTTAACCACAATCTCTTCAAATTAGAGTGGCAAGGAATTCCATCACTGGTCACATATGAAGACCCATTACAAGATTCTAATGGCCTTCATTCTCTGTTTTAAGAAACCAGGCACCTACACATTAGCTGGAAGTGATCCTCCAGCTTTACAGTCTTTTCCACTGATTTCCTCAAGGCCCTGCATCACCATCTAAGGATGCATCAAAACTAGTACAAGGTAACAAGCTCTCCATGTGGTTTGTCTTTCCAGAGAAATCCTACAAGTTTTGCATCTTGGAAGACCATGATATCCATGTATATGGATAACATGATATCTGTTCCTATGTTCTTTTCCTTCACTTTATTGTCTTTGTGTTTCATATATCTCCTGGACACCAGCAGGAATCTTAAAAGCCTTTCAAAATAATATACTCCTATTGTTTTGGATAACCTACTTCAGAATTCTTTTGGTATTTTATCCTGAGTATACTGAGGTTTATTATGCAGATTTTAGTTTATTCATTTGTCCAGATGTGGCTATGAATCAGTTTATTCAAAATTGAAAGGGATGACTTCTTACTGGCATTACTGTCAATGAGGATCTGCAGTAAGAAACTAAGCAGCAGGAATCTAGAGCAGTTGTTCTTACCAAGGGCAATTTGGCCACCCCCCATGCAAGGAATCTTTGGATATGTTTTTTGGTTGCCATAACTGGTATGTGTCTGGGTGCTATTGGTATCTATTGGGTAGAGGCAAAGGATGTTGCTTAAACATTTTGCAATTGCAGGCCATTCTTCCATAAGAAAGAATTACCTGGCCCCAATATCAGTAATGCTAAGACTGAAACCTTGATCCAGAGGAATCTTTTTATCTTACAATCTTTAGATGTTACCTTGAAAACATTGTGATCTGTGTTCCAGGCTAGGATAAACTATTTAAAGATTATTTTAATATGGTCAAGTGGCTTAGTGCTTTTGGACATTAGCTTGCTCATATGTAAAATGAGGGAAGTGGCTTTTGGGAAAGAAATTGGAACAAGTTGAGCCACTAACTCTATTTTATGGTCAAAGGAAAAAAATGTTTAATATTTATGGATGCTCATTGAAGAATTATTTGTCATAGTTAATATCACAAAAAAAGAGTTCTGCTTAAATAAATGTTAGTTGATTCATTTCATAGAACATTATGAGGCTGTACATAAAAACAGTTCTCATAACATGAAAAATGCCTTTACTGTAATGTTAAGAAAAAGAGTAATGGGGTTCAAAGTTGTATGTAAAGTAGAGCAAAGGGAAATTTGTTACTTCATTTTCTGAGCCATCTCTATCCATATTTCTTACCATTGCATTCCTCACTGTGTCTTAGATTCACTTGTTTGTGTCTTTATAACCAGACCGTGTGCTCTTGTGTGCATGATGGTGACATCTTAGTCACCCGTTTCCCCATTATTTTATGCATAACTAACTGTACGTTGTCTCCTGAGACAGGTAAGTGCTTCATGCTTTGGTCTCTTCATCCAAAATAAACAGGCACCATATTGTGTACCTCTGAGTTGCTGAGAGCAATAAAGGAGGCAATGCTTATGAAGATCATTGCATACTATGTCCACATTGCATATGTAATGACCACTCACTAAAATCTAAAATTAGTTATTGTCATTACTTCCATCTCAGCTCTGCCAATAATAAGATATGTAACTTTGGCAAAGTAAATGCAAATTCTACCTTGTGTTTTTGTTTTGTTTTGTTTCCTGTACTCCTCCCCCCCCCTAATAAATGATAATTTGTACTAGACTATTTTCTTTCTCAGATTCTAGATTCTTATATCCTTGATTCTAAGTATTAAAGACTTTAGGAGCCCTGTTGGAAGTCTAATGTTGTGCAGACTTGATAGAGCTGAAAATGACTCCATTGACCCTGGTCCAAGGAGGCTGGGTGAACCCATTAGGAGGGAGAATGGTGGCAAGTGGGGTGGACGATGTGGTGAGGGGAAAGAGCACTGGGTTATGTTATGCATCAGAGAACTGGGAGCTAACTTGGGTATTGTGTGGCTGCATATATCATTTATCCATGGCAGCTTCCAACTTCTCACCAGTAATATCAGAATAAAACATATAGCAATCCTGGCCAATATGGCACAGTGTTTGAGTATCGACCCATGAACCAAGAGGTCCCGGTTTGATTCCTGGTCAGGGCACATATGCAGATTGCAGGCTCAATCCCCAGTATGGGGTATGCAAGATGCAGCTGATCAATGGGTCTCGCTTGTTGATGTTTCTATATCTCTATTCCTCTCCCTTTCCTTCTCTCTCTCTCTCTCTCTCTCTCTCTCTCTCTCTCTCTCTCTCTCTCAAAAAAAAATAACAACAATGAAAACATATCTTAAAGAAATATAGAAATTCAACAGCTCCTCTGGCTCTTACCTTATATGATGTTTCCCTATTCATTTCCAGCCAGGCATGCTATTCTGAATTTATTCTTTTATGTAGTGGTTGTTCCCCAAACCACCATGTGGCTGCCCTTCTCTTTCAATCTTTCTCTATGTTTTAAAGACAACTTGTGTTGTCTTCTCCTTTAGATGCTAGCTTCTTAAACACTTTTGTTTGCTGCATAGAAATCTTGGAATAATACCCTTCCTTTCTGCATCAGAATGACCATAAATGAGTCTCATGGGACTAATTTAAACAAAAATCATCTGGTACCAAGATGTCAAAGCAGAGGGAAAATCATTCACAGGAACTGGAGATGTTGGAGGAATCACAAATCAGAAGCCTCCTGGAAATAGAGTAATAATCCTAGCCTGTATAATAAAAGGCTAATATGCACATTGACTTAACAGTGACCACCAGGAGGCAGACGCTCAACCCAGGAGTTGCCTACTGGTAGTCAGTGCTCTCCCACAAGAGGAGCACAGCTCAGCCATTAGTTGGGCTCACCGCTGGCTAGCACAGTGGCTGTGGCAGGAGCCTCTGCTGTCTCCACAGCAGCACTAAGGCAATGTAGGGAGTGGGCCTAAGCCAGCAACCCAACATCCCCTGAGGACTCCTAGACTGCGAAAGGGTGCAGGCAGGGCTGAGGGACTTCTCCCACCGCACCCCCAGGAGTGCATGGATCTCATGCACCAGGCTTCTAGTAATGAATAAATCATTAAATCTTAAAATTACCCAGTCTTCCTCCAGAAAGAACAACAGATAAATGAAGGCAAATATAGACTCAGCATTTGAATAGAATTTTAAACAACTGTAATCTATAAAAAATGAAATTGGCTATCTCTCAAGCTGGGGAGCATCAAGCTCAAGAGTGGAAAATTTGAGAAGATTCTTGCTTCTGATGAAAGAAAATATTTAATAATTTCCAGATTCTTTTCAGCTCGGAGACAGTGGTCTGGTCATAAATGTAGCAATGCTGAGAGGATGGAGCAGCTTTCATATCAGGTGCCGGGCACTGTTAGAGGCCTTGACATTTTCACAGTGGCCCTAAAACAAGGCCCTTAATAATTCCATTTTGCAAATATGAAAATGTCTCACTGTGTCTTAGATTCAGACAGAGAAACTAAGTGTTTTTTCCCAAGCTTGCAATGGTTGCAGTGGGGTTTGACTTTTTATCTGGTGAAGAATCCTTAAGAAGCCAGAAATCAGCAGTTCTCATTGTCTTGACTGCACTGGTTTGGCTCCTGGACTCCTCACAGGGAGTCCAATTAAAGGGCAGATTGTTAGCTGCTTTGCACAGAGAGGAACAAATGACTCATACTCCTTGACCAAGAGGAGGGGGGAGACATACCTGGGAGATGTCTGGGAGGTCCTGCCACCTGCAGGCAGTCATTGCACCCTCTTGGAAGCTGGATTGCAGGCCCCAGGCCAGTCTGTCAGAGTAACTGGCTAGCAGAGAACTCAGAGACTATTAAATACACGAGCCTGCCCACAGGTTACACTGTGGAAGGAGGAACTTAGGAGCAGAGAGCAATGTCCAATCCCAGCAGTCAGCAGGAGGAAAGGGAAGGAGGTGACTCCTTTGTGCTAAGCATTGTGTTGTGCTCAGCACTTTTTAAATATTTCCCCTTTAATACCTCTCCACAGTCCTATTAAGGAGATTATTATGTTCTTCATTTTTCCAAATGAAGATGTTAAGACCAAAACAGTTTAAGTAAATTGTCTTACATTATTTAGTAGGCCTTGGCTATTGAGCCAATTTTGTCTGATTCCAAATTCCACATTTTCAAACAAATTATGGTTTTCCAAATTCTATTCATGGGTGTTCCCTTTCAGGTTTCACCATGTCTGCATAGCATTTATACTTTATATTTAACATTTTTTCCATAAATCAACTACCCTCCTTAAATTTTAATTACATGAATGCATTTTAGGAAGAAAATATATAATGCCCTCATAAGTTAAAATCAGTTTCATGTGCCTTAAATGATTGTGATAACAAAAAATAAGTACATAAAATAGTGTTATAAAATTCTTGCAATAGAGTCATATCTGGAATGCCCTGTGCCTAATGTAGAAAATAAAGATTAATGTAAAGTTAGGTGCCAAAGACATAGAGCACCAAACTGATGTTGTGCTCTTTGGTATAAACAAATGGATTGAAAGATACTTGAAATTCATATCATGTGTTTCAAAGCTACTTTTGCTAGCCCACCGCATACCATTAGGACCATTAATATTCCATGCCCACCCTTTGGGTTGCCCATGATGACAGTGGTGGTGATATTAGCTTCTGTTCTGATATCAAGCCAGTGCTCACTTTGAATACCATCCTCTTCCAGTAAAACCACACAGGTTCCTAAATAGGAAAGTGAAGAGAAGGATGCAGAAAATAAATAGATTTGGATTGTTGTAGTAACCTCCTAAATTATTTCCCTGCCACAACTCTTCCATCCAATGTACTCTAATTAAAAACCATGCCAATTTTTTAGTAAGGAACATGGAAATGGTTTCTTGTTGCATCTATAAGCAACTTTCAGTTCCTTGGCTTGGAATTCTATTACACCACCCACCAATATTGCACTGAGGCCAAAGTGAGCCGACATGAACCACTATCACATGTCCTGCCTCTATCTTATTGCCAATCTGTTTCTATCTTTAGAGAACATCTCCCTATAGCATATCTATGTGTGTAATGGTTTTGGACAGAGAAATACAAGCCTGGGAAGATATGACTAAGAACAGGGTAGCGTGTGAAGGTCTGAAAGATGTCTGTTGCATTGGACAGTATCAAAGTCCTGAAAAACTATTGCTGGAATTGTTTCAGCTGTGTGTTGGGGATGTTGGTGGATTGAGTTGCAGATGAGAACTGAGTAACTGGGGACAGCAAGAGCACATGATTGAAATAAAAGATGAAAAATAAAGTGTGAGTTCGAGGAAGGAACTCTCACAGAGTTTAGAGTATGTTTTTAGTTTTCAGTTGGGCTCCTTTTTAGGGGAGGCAACACGTTAGAGAGGAAGGAGCTGAGATCTGAACTTAGAAAATCTGGGAGGGAGCAGAATCAAAAGGAAATATGAAGTGCTCGGTCTTATATACAGGAAGAACACTTGGAGAAGCTCACAGTAAAGTGATGACTTTTTATAACTGGGGTGAAATTAGCTGAGTGAAATTTTAACTCACACCATTAAGCAACTGGAGAGTCAGCATCTCTCTGGATGTTTGCCATTCAATATATAATACTAGAGACCTGGTGTACAAATTCTTATATAGGAGGGGTCCCTCGGCCTGGCCCGAAATTGGGGCCAATCAGGGCCATTTCGCCCAGACCAGATCTGGGCTGGCTGGCTGAGGAGAGAGACCTTGGGAGATCCATTGGCCTTAGAAGGTTGGCTGTGAGAGTGCATGGACCACCAGGGGTAGCACCTGCATTAAGCATCTGCCCCCTGGTGGTCAGTGTGTGTCATAGCTACCATCTGGTTGTAATGGTCATAATGGTCATTTAGGCTTTCATATATATAGGTGAGGAGAGTCATACTGCTTATACTTGTGTGGACTCACAGAACACATAAGGTTGAAGGAAGTCCAGTCTTTTACCTTAGGCTTGGAACTGCAACACAGAAAGGAAGTCTAATCTCTTAACCTTACCATCAGGGGATTAATTTCTATATGAAACAGAAAATTCTATTTTCAGAAAGCCTTAAGTTTCTGAAAGTCCTCTTCTAAATAAAAGCAGTGTCTATCTCCCCACCAGATAATGCCAGTTTTGCCCTTAAAAATCCACAGGATTTGAATTCCTCCTCAAATTTATGCATAGTGATGTATTTTTCCCCTTAAACCCAAATATTAGGTTATTCAACCATTTTCCATATAAAATGATTTCAAAACCATTAATTGACATCTGTTTAGATTATAATATCAAAAACAAAAATATTATTTCAGCTATGGTTTGATAAGGGCAATGTAGTGAAGAGTTCATTTTAGGCATCAGATTTCATTAATTCCAGCCAAGTTGCTGATTGAGATTTATGGAGTACTTGTTAGATACAGGCAATTTCTTAAGACTTTTAATGTATCATTTTATTTAATATTTTCAATAACCCTATGAGGTAGAAACTATTAATATTCCATTTTAGAAATTGACAATTGGAAGCCAAGATGGGCTAAGTCACAAAGCTAGCAAGTAGCTGAGTTGGGATTTAAACTCAAGTTTGCTTGACTTCACTATCTTGTGGTCACCTCATGTGTTGGCAGATTTTTATTCATTTGACTTTTATCTTAAATGTGTGTGGGTAGGTTGCTTGAACTAGTACTTGGGAAAGAATATAACATATAGAAGCTCTTGTAAAGTGTGAGCTGAATCTTTGCGGTATAGTTATTACTTGCTCCCATTTTGCAGATGAGAAAATGGAGGTTCAGAATAACAACATGTTCTTACTAAGAGCCTGCTAAGTACCAGACACAGCACTGTTGCCAAAAGTGTGACAAAAGGAAGCAAAGAGTTGTTTGAAAAGAAAGAGTCCTGACCTAGCCGGTTTGGCTCAGTGGATAGAGCTTGAAGGGTCTGAAGGGTTCTGAGTTCAATTCCAGTCAAGGGCATGGATCCTTGGTTGCAGGCTTCTCTCTGGCTCATGCAGGAGACAACCAATTGATGTATTTCTCTCACAATGATATGTGTCTTTCCATCTCTCTAAAAATCAATGGAAAAATATCCTCAAGTGAAGATTAAAAACAAAACAAAACAAAACAAAAGAGTGCTATTTCTAGACTCAAAAGTCAAAAATATTTCCATAATAACACAGATTTTTTCATCCCTCAAAATTTCTCAGAATCAATCTACAAGAATGGAGTTTTCCCTCTTTGTATGTGTGTATGTGGGCGGGGGGTGGGTGGGAGGAGGGAGGGCGAACCATTAAAGAAAAGGGGAAAAATAAAAATAAATAAAAAAAGGGGAGTTTATCCTTAGAGAGAAAGAAGGTGCTCTAGTAAGAGAAGCACAGTAATATATATATTAAGGAATAGAGCTTCTCTTTACCCTCTCCCCACAAATATATATATTGTTAATGCCCTCCTCCACAACAGAAAATGTGGCATTCTTTTAAATATGCATTGAAAGTATAAATCAGAGCAAAGATCATATTTCATGCCAAATGGCTTGTATATCTATCAGGTATTTATGGCACTGCTGTTAGCCAACTCGTCCATCTGGGATGTCTTTAGCCATCTTTCATCTGGTACACCTATTAGAGGAACTCCAGGGCTATCCATAACAAAGGGGCTCATCTTTTAGAACTCCTTTGGCAGGAGGCAGAAATCCAAAGGTTTCCCATAAAGCCTGTGTTTCACATCACATTTAAAGCAGTTGTTTGATATGATAATGTCTTTAGGGGGAAAACTTGGCCCTGCCTCTCAAGGATAATAGGACACAATTCTCCCCCTCCCCCTGTTGTGCTGTCTAATGAGGAAACATCTATTACAAGCAGAAGAGTTTGTCTAATCTATATATTATGAAGAGTTTGTAGATCCTCTCTGTATCTCCTCCCTCCCAAAAAGTGAAAGCTTTGGGGGAAAAAAAGCTTTTTATCCTTTCTAAACTGGGTAAAGAATACCTGCTATAACCTAAAACTAGTTTTTAAAAAACAACAGGAGAGGAAAGATTTAATGGACTATCCCATTAAAGATGATCAAATGTTCCTGGAATCAAGTTGTTTCTCATATACTTTCCAGTTTGAGGCTGTTCAAGTAAAGGTGAAATCCAAAACCTAAACATGAGCTTTAAAAAAAAAATCATTTTAAAAGAGATAAAATGCATCACCAGGAAAAACACACACACACAACAGCTTTAATTGTCACTCTGAACACCGCAGTGCCACCTCATTAATCCCTTAGCAGAAAGCCTCATTATTAAAATAATAGATGGGGAGTTTGTAATCCAAAAAGGCCAGGAGACAAATCCACTGCTAAATGTTCCAGAATGTCTCAGAAAGAAATAAAACTGCCAGAACTTTCATCCTCTTCCAAACACAGACATAGTATCCATGAGGAGCTGCAATTCATGGTGACATGACTACTCAGATGGTTCCAAACACACAGAGTCATGGTGGAAACCACGCCGACCGCTCCCATCCTCAGCCTCGATGCAGAGATGCAGGCCTGCAAGTGTCTCCTATCAATTAGACATTCAGAACACAGAAGGGCTGGCTAAATGCACGGGGTTGAGGAAACGGCGGGGTTTTATGCCTTATTAATTGGACATTGCTATTTAAACTCTTGAGGACTCCAAATGGCTTTGGCATGCAGTCAGAACCATAAAATAAATGGTCTTAAGAAGTGAAAAGGAATACTCTGAGCTAGGCCATTTCCTGTTCCTCCCTAGAATTCTAAACTGTATCTGGGACCAGGATTTCAAGCTCAAATCTCAGCTGAACATTTAGCCAGCCTTTAAACGCTGCCACAACTGTAATCGAGACTTTTCTTCCTCTACTTGCAGTTCTGGCCTCTTCAACTGGTGGTGGAGTGAATAAATAGCCACCTTTATTTTTAACAGGCCAACAGGAATGCATATGTTGAAAACATTTTCCCAGAGAAAAAAAAAAGAAAGAAAAAAGAAAGAAGAAAGAAACACACAAAAATCCCTTGCTTTGTTTTTCTCTTTTTTTGTGGCTAGTATTTTGTCAAGCAATAGTGCCTTTCATATCAATCTTTTAAAAATATATATTTTATTGATATTTTACAGAGAGAAAGGGAGAGAGATAGAGAGCTAGAAATGTCGATGAGAGAGAAACATCGACCAGTTGCCTCTTGCACACCCCCTACCCGGGATGTGCCCACAACCAATGTACATGCCCCTGACCAGAATCGAACCCAGGACCTTCTAGTCCGCAGATCGACACTCTACCACTGAGCTAAACCAGTTTCAGCATCATAACAATCTTTTTGAAAAGACTGAATCACCCTGAAAAGAAGGTTAACTCTGGCCTGAGAGAAGTTCTGCTGTGGGAGAGAGGGTAGTGGGAGAGACTAGCATATGTTTCTTCCAGTCTTTGCTTCTGTGAGAAATCAAGACATTCTCCAAGACCAGAGAGCCTTTTTCCATGAAGATGAGCAGAGTGTTAGGCAACAAAGCAGACACCTCTGTCACCAGCCACCCCTCCTCACACTTGTCCAGCAGATTACCTTTCCATAGCTAGCTCACGAGTATGGGCCAAGAGAGATCTTGAGGGCAAAAGGGTTAGAGTCACATTGTGGATTGGTGGCCTTCTACTTAGAGCATTAAGAGATAAATTGACTAGAACTGCTGGGAGAGTTAAGGGTAAGAACACTGCACCATGGAGTCCAGTTCAGAGGTTTCTCCAGTAGAGGCTCTGCTAAGGGAGATTAGAGAGGGAAGAAATGGGCACCCTTTTTGATACACCTGTTCTGAACCAAATTGTCCCTTCGTTACATTTAAACCTTACAAACACACTTTGAGGGAGGCATGACTGTCCCACTTTGTAGATGAGGAAACTGAAGCTTAGAGATTTTAAATGAGGTGCTTGCTCAAGGTTCATGATATGGACTTTCGTGTTGAATTGTACATCTGTATATATCCCCCCAGTCATGCAGTGCGCCGCTTCCTATGGACAGCAGTGCACCATAACTCCCCTGGTGTTCATCTCCACCAGCTCCCTTCTCAGGGCTTCACACTGGAGTCTGTTTGGTGGTCTCAGTACTTATTCTGGGCATCTGCTCCTTATCTCGGTGTTGGTAACCAAGATTCTCTCTCCTTCAAATGAAACCTAATCTTGGCCCCAACATTATACTTCCCTGTACCTGTGAGGGCACAATGTGAAGAAGCACAAACAAGCCCAGGCAATAGGCAGGGCAGTGTTCTATATTCGTTTCAGGTATAGTTTTCTGTGAAGAGCATGGGCTTTGGATTTACGTAGAACTGGGTTCAAATCCTGAAAAAACTTCTTATTAGGTGGGTCACCTTGAACACGTTTCTATGTCCATTAGCCTCAGTATTCTCACCCACAAAGTGAATGTAGGAATGTGTTCCTCACAGATGAATTCAGATATGCGAGATAATGTATTAAAGCACTAAGCATAGTGTTGAGTACTTAATAAATGGAAGCTATTATTTAAGGTAGATGTTTGAAATTAAATTGTCTCCCTATTTATTTTAGAGTTGATAAATGAAGCTAACATCTCAGGGAAGGAATGAGGCAGTACTTCTAGAGAATACCCATCTTCCCCTAAGATGCTGAAGTCCTTTCCTACCCCTTGGTGGAAATATTCCTTGCACTGCATTTTTATATGCATTGCAAGGTCCAATCAATATGATTGATTGAATGATTAATTTATTGTGCTTCTGGTAAAAGCCCCAGATTGACTCCTTAAAATGGAATCTTGTCGCATTGTAGACAAACAAAACTAATTGGCAGCAATCATTTAAAGGGGAAGAACAAAGTGTTCTAAACACACATGCCCAATCAAAACCAATGATGAAAAAAGAAAAGCCTTGTACTATTTTAAGAATGCAAAAGTGAAGGGATGAGTTGGAGGATTATAGTATTTTCTGAGTTGCTGAGCCACAGAGAAAGGTCATCTGGGCCAGGATATTCCTGTGTACTGACCTTATTCATCACCTTTACCAACTGCCCCTCAGTGAGGACATCAGGAGAAAGTATTTTTCCTGGCTGTTAGTATTAAGAATAGTCTGTTCCTCTATGAACTATGATTTGTTTCAGCTCATAGACTGTAACCAGGGAGGCCTCTCTCCTCCCATTAGCTTATAGAAGCTCCAGAGACAAATGTGTGTCCACTCCATGGCCCGGGATGGCATTTTTTAGTTGTACATGCTGTTTATGTGTCATTTCTGGGCCGGTTCTTTGGTTTTGACCATTGCCTACCTTTGCTTCATCTTGCCCACCAAAATTATAAAATTGCCTGGCCGGTGTGGCTCAGTGGTTGAGCACTAACCTATGAACCAGGAAGTCAAGGTTCGATTCCTGGTCAGTGCACATACCCATGTTGTGGGCTTGATCTCCAGTGCGGGGCATGCAGGAGGCAGCTGCCCAATGAGTCTCTCTCATTGATGTTTCTATCTCTCTCTCTCTCTCCTTTTATCTTTAAAATAAATAAATAAAATAAATAAAATAAAATGGATAACCCACCTGAATGAGCATGCATCTTTTTTGAGTTGCCTTCAAGTTTATTTGGAACAAAGTAAAGAATATGTAAATCTTGTTCTCCCATGCCACAAACCAGCTCTGTAGTTGGTTGTAGCAGTATTTGCCTTCTGATGAGAGCAAAATAGTCTCTACCAGCAGCTATCTTAACTCGGTGGTTGGTTTTGAGCCCAATGGTTAGCACTCCCTTTCTGAGAGCCTGAGAGGGCTGGTGGGCCTCCCACCTGAGGCTGTGGGAGAGGATTGAGGGCCCAGGGAGGGCTTGCTTAGCCACAGGGTGTCAGTGTTGCTGCACTGGAACCAGGCCTCTGGAACTTGTCTTTGGCAGCAGAAAATGCTTCCTGCTTTCCTTGTACAGCTAATTGTGCGGTGAACCAGGATGAAATAGTATTCATTCGATTTTTTCCCCCTGCATGAGAGAAGGGATAAGAACTCTCTGTGATATATAGGCAATGGAAGGATCAGTAATTCTTTTCTTTTTTTATCTTCACCTCAGGATATGAGTTTTTAAAAAAAATTGATGAGAGAGAGAAAGATAGAGAAAGGAGAGACAGAGAGAGAAACAATGATCAATTGCTTCCCCTATGTCCCCTGACCTGGGATTGAACCCAAAACCTGGGTATGTGCCATGACTGGGAATTGAACTCAAACCCTTTGGTGCTTGAGTTGACATTCCTGCCAACTGAGCCATATTGTCCAGGCAGGATCCATGATTTAAAAAACTTTTAAATTCAGGAAACTTTTTTCACCAGAAAGAGGTGATTTTTTTTTTCACCAGAAAGAGGTATTGATGGCATTGCTTATCCAGCACTACACCCACAGAGCCTGCTGAGGCAACCTCAGCCGAATGCTGTGCTTTGGAGCATGGCAGGCTTGGGTTTGCATCTGGGTACTCTTTTTTTTTAAAAAAAATATATATTTTATTGATATTTTACAAAGAGGAAGGGAGAGAGATAGAGAGCTAGAAACGTCAATGAGAGAGAAACATCAACCAGCTGCCTCTTGCACACCCCTACCGGATGTGCCCGCAACCAATGTACATGCCCTTGACCGGAATCGAACCTGGGACCCCTCAGTCCACAGACCAACGCTCTACCACTGAGCCAAACCAGTTTCAGCTGCATCTGGGTACTCTTGCTTCCACACTGGTATCCTGATTAGCTGTGTGACTACAAAACAATTTAAATCTTTCTGTCCCTCAGTTTCCTCATCTCCAAAATGCAATTTCTAATACCCATTTCAGGGGAATGTTGTGAGAATGAAGTTGGATTAGGTATGTAGAGCAGAAGCTCGTTATAGGTGTTCAGTAAATGAGAGCTACAATTGATAAAATGTGAACTGGGGAGAGCTCTTTGCTAATGCAAAGTATATCTTGAATATTTTTGTAGTATCCACAGAAACTAGGCAGAGGGTGTGTATGTGAAAGAGATGGAGTTCTGTGTGGGGAAGAGGGAGAGAGAGAGAGAGAGAGAGAGAGAGAGAGAGAGAGAGAGAGAGAGAGAGAGAGAACGAACAGTAGAGAGAGGGAGGGAGTGGGATGAGCTATGCAGTATGCTTGTGTGAGAGACAGCCTCTCAGGTTACATGCACGGGAAACACAGTGCTCCTAATATATAACATGAGACAGTTCCTGAGTCTGTATTCTAACATCTCTTTTCCTGTCTGGCAGTTCCATGACTTTCTTCTAGTGATAATCAGCACTCTGAGATGCTCACTCCAGACAGACCACCCAGGACCAGAGCTCATGTACCCTGTGCTCCAGCATTGTTTGCACCAACTCTGACATTCTCCTGCAGAAAGATGCTTCCCGAGACTGTGGGATCTCTTGAAACTGTCTTGCTTTACAGATATGTAGAGGTGGAAAAACACAAGCTCTTTTCTAAACACATTAAGTTAGAGGTGTCTATTGGATAGGTAGGTGACAATGCTTACTGGACAGTTGGATATATCCTATATAATAAAAGGGTAATATGCAAATAGTCCAAAAGGTGGAACAGAGTATGATTCCTCATGAAATAACCAATCAAAGCGTAATATGCTAATGTTATGCTAACACTGCTCAACCGCTTGCTATGAGGTGCACTGACTACCAGGGGTCAGATGCTCCAACTGGTAGGTTAGCTTGCTGCTGGGGTCCAGCCAATCTGGACTGAGCAAGATGGGCCAGACACACCCTGGAGCCCTCCCTTGGCCTTTCCTGGCCCGATCTTGCACCAGTGGGGTTCCTCAGCCTGGCCTGTGCCCTTTCACAATCCAGGATCCCTTGGGGGATATCAGAGAGCCACAGGCCACTCCCCTTGGGAGGGTGCCAGATGCAGGGCTCATGGCTGGTGAGGGCTGCTGCTGCAGCAGCATGAGCCTCCCTCAATCAGAATCAATTGGGTGAGAGCCTCACCAAATTCAGAGGTTTGAAACTGAATATTGTCTAGGTTATCCAAAAGTATAATATGGTTGCAGCCTCTTAAAGGAGTGCTACAACATGATGCATCACAATATCCTGTTTTTCAGAATTGAAAACTGAGGCCCAGAGTATTTAAGTGTTTTTTTTCCATCGCTGTGGAGCTCAGAGCCATTGCATCAAGCTTCCTTCTTATTTATAAGGCAATGGGTTCTGATCCAGATGGTAAACCCAATACTGAAGAGGCCAGGGAATTAAGTCCAGCCCTTCTCACAAGCCAGCTGTTCTAAGGCTTGAAGGGAAACTCTTCAATGACTTTACAAACATAGAGCCCTTAATTACTGTGGATTATTGTGACACAGAGTATGATTCCTCATGAAATAAAGAAAATCCTGGCCTTCAAATATAGTGATAAAATAATTTCCTAAAGGTATGAATTAGATGGATTAGAGCTATGCCAGACATTCTATATGCTTTTCCAGTCTTGGCCAAAATTTCCTAGTGTGATTATGGGACCTGAGTCCTTTGGGATGCTTAGTTAGAAGAAAAAAAGTTTTGGTAAAAGTGGAATGCATTCTCTCTTTTAAAAGTTACAATTAAAACTATATTAAAACCTCTAGTTTTGAACAAATCTGCTCAAAGTGTGTACTTAGTTCAACTCCTTATTTCCAAATCATAACTGACCATGAAGCCTAAAATAAAAACATCTATTAACACACCAAAGAATGAGTGTTTTATGTGTTATCTTTAAAAAAAATGAGTGTTTTATGTGTTATGTGTTATCTTTAAAAAAAAATGAGTGTTTTATGTGTTATGTGTTATCTTTAAATATATATATATATATATATATATATATATATATATATATATATTGAGTTTTTTACAGAGAGGAAGAGAAAGGGATAGAGAGCTAGAAACATTGATGAGAGAGAATCATTGATCAGCTGCCTCCTGCACACCACCCAATGGGGATGTGCCCGCAACCCAGGTACATGCCCTTGACTGGAATCAATCCTGGGACCTTTCAGTCCGCAGGCCAATGCTCTGTCCACTGAGCCAAACCGTTTTCGGCTTATGTGTTATCTTACTTTAAATTTATGACATAAGCACCGTTCTTAGTACTTTATTGGTTTTCATTTTTAATCTTTGCAACCAGCCAGGTATAGACATTATTTGAAATAATCTGTACTAATAATAGAGGAATATGCAAATTGGTTGAGATGCCATCACAAAATGAATGTTCAGCAGATGGCACGTGCAGCAGGAGTGGGTGTGTGGGGACTGCCATCACCAGGAGGACCTGTGTGGCCTGGCCTGGGGCTAGCTCCCGGCGGAGGCATGTGGAGGGGGTAGCCTTGGCAGAGGCATGCAGATGTTAACGTGACACTGCTTGTGTGCATCCCTGGCCTGGGACATAGCGCTGCCTGTGTGTGTCCCCACCCAGCACTAATGTAAAGCTGCTTGCGTGCATCCCTGTCAGGGATGTGATGTTGTCTGCATGTGTCCCTGGCCTTTAAAGGGATCAGGCCAGGAGGAGAGAGCAGATAGGCAGTTAGGGGGATAAGGTCAACAGCGGAGAACAGTTAGGCAGTTAGGGCAGTCAGGCCAGCAGGGGGGGGCAGTTAGGGTCATTAGGCCAGCAGAGGAAGGCAGCTAGGACCACCAGGCCATCAGGGGAGCAGTTAGGGGTATAAGACAGGCAGGCAGGCAGGCAGGTAAGGGATTAGGAGCCAATGGTTATGGATTGTGAGAGGGATCCTGGATTGGAGAGGGTGCAGGCCGGGCTGAGGGACCCCCACCACCATGCATAAATTTTGTGTACTGGGCCTCTAGTTCTATGATAAAAAGAAAAGGCTAAGAAAGGTAAAGGAATTTTCCCAGGCTCACACAGTCAATATGCCCTCTTTTTACTTTATAAGTTTTTATACATCCATCCTAAGTCCTTACTCCTGTATCTTCAGTGTGATGTTATCCCTGGAATATAATTCTGAACATTCCTGGCTGGGAGATCTTCTGTATCTCTTAAGATCTGCCAACAGTCCTCCCCATTGTGCTGTTTCTCCCCTCCCTGCTCTCACATCACTATCATTACCTCTATCTTAATATTTCCCACTTTATTTTGTAAGTGTCTATTCATATACTTCCTCTTCCCAATAACTAACAGGCTTCTTAAGAGCAGGTATTATGCCTTCATTTTTCTTTGTCTACCTACTCACAAGCTCAATGCTGATCATCTAGTGAGTTCATGTTTATTAAAACTCCTGGCATAGAGGTTCAATGTTTCTCTGTTGCACTGAATTGAAGTGAACTGAACTGAAGCCAGTTTTCTCATCTTCAAAGTCTCAAACCTTTCCCATTGTACCTCACTGCCTCCCATTCCAGCTGTAAAAGTTCTATTACGTTTTGGCCCAAATTAAGCAATGGACCGATTTTGCTCCCAGGATAGTCGGTAATACTGTGGAGAATTGTAAGGAGCAAATTTGGGAAGAGAACAGACACCTAAACTCAAATTTGTATTACATCAAAGATTGCATTAGCAAGCTATATATAAATCCCTAAGCACAGCGCCAGGAACAAAGAAACCTCTGAGGAATATGAGCTATTATTCAAGCTAATATAACTCAGAGAATGGGCTCAGTAATTGTCAATAATATTTTTGTTTCATGACTTGAGTTAAAGATTACAGGGTACAGGGGGTCGCATACACGGGACAAGGAGACTAGACTTTGGGTGGTGAGCACACAATAGAGCACACAGTTGTTGTATTATAATGTTGTACACCTGTTGCGACAGGGGTGGTAAAGCAGGGAGAGGTGAGGCTAATGAAAATTTCCAATGACCAGGAACACTCAGGCCTCCTGAATTCTACCTTTACCAGTAAGCGAATATGCTTTGTATAACCATGACCAACCCCCCCCCCTTTTTTTTTTTAAAAATTGGGCATTTGTTTTATTAAAACAGTAAAGGTGTAAAGCTTCTGTATCTTACTTTTCTCTGTGACTTCAGGTGTTTGGGCCACTGAATACCAAAAATTATTAATTATGGTATATTTTAGAAAAGAACTTTTTGACTTAGTTAATACCTCTGAGTTTTAAGAATTAAAGAATAAGTGTGGTTATTTTAATTTTATCCATATCCAGTAATTTTAGCGATCCCAAGTAGAGATTCTGGGAACAATTTTGGGGAAGAGACTAATTGGAGCCTGGTGCGGGGGCAGGCAGTGATTGGACAGAGTGGCATTAAGGTTTATTGAGTGCTTGCTTCATGCCAAGTCTTTTCATTCTCTGTCATTCTAATGACCACCCTGTAGGCATTATTAGGCCCATTTTATAGATTAGGAAACTGGCGCAACATCACAGACCTGAAGAGCTGCAGTTCCAACATTTGAAACCTGATTCATGCTCTTTGGACTGTACCCCACTGGTTTAAGGGGCAGCAACAATGACTCTAAGACAGAGCCTGGCACATAGAAGGGGTTCAATAAATATTTCTGGCATGATGGATAGATGGATTGGTAGATGGATATATCTATAAATGGATACTCCCACAATTCCCAGCAGGGTAAAATGCATTAAAAGTCATACGAAGTATAAAGAGTTTTATGGAGTTTAGGAAGACAGAAATGTTTTAGACTTTATGTTAAGTACCAAGTGACTGACAGAGGCTTAATATATGAACTTGGTACCAAGTTCAACAAGTGCAGACTGAATCCACTGACATCTGTAAGGAAAGGAGCAAGCCTTTCAGGCGCCTCCCTCCAGCCCCATTTGCTCAGTTGACAAGTTAATTACTCAGCTATCAGGAGATAACTTGGTAGCAGTAAGACGTGTAAGTGTGTAATTATCAGGGGTTCCAGTACTCACTGTGTAATTATCAAGTAGTTTTCATGAAACAACATGCGTTTGCTTGTAAATATACAATTAAGCTGTGTCGCCGCAGTAAACTGTAAAACAAAACCAGCATCTGGCACTTAAGGTACCAGCTGTGGGTCCCTACTATTAAACTTTTCTTTAACTAGGACTAACTTTTTAAAAGAAGCCAAGTACCCCAAATTCCCCGAAGCACATTGGATACCACCATTCTTTTCCTGAAACGATACTTTCCTATTTTCCTTTTAGACTTTAAAAAATTGGATCTATTCTTTAAGGTCAAGCTTGAATGCTCACTCTTTTTCTTGTATTTTGCAGTTTCCTTTAAATAGATGCAATTTCTGCCTTCCTAAAGTCCCTCATTGCACCTCTTATGAGTTTTAAAATATATATATATATTATTGATTTTTTTACAGAGAGGAAGAGAGAGGGATAGAGAGTTAGAAACATCAATGAGAGAGAATCATTGATCAGCTGCCTCTTGCACACCCCCTACTGGGGATGTGCCCGCAAACAAGGTACATGCCCTTGACCAGAATCGAACCTGGGACCTTCCAGTCCACAGGCTGACGCTCTATCCATTGAGCCAAACCGGTTTTGGCCTCTTATGACTTTTAATACATTCTACCTACCTGGGAATTGTGGGCATAGTCATCTATCAATCATACTACAAATATTCATCATTCCCTCTTATGTAGTAGGCTCTAGGCTAGGTGATGGAAATACAATCATAGATATGGCCTTTGCCACCACAAACCTTCCTGTACAGAAGGAAAGACATGCATCAAATGATTACCATTGTGACAGATCTTGGAAAAGATGAGCTCTGGATGTTCATTCTCATTTAGTTTAAGTTACTTGAAGGTTCTATTTGCCCATTTATTCAATAATTACTTAGCATGCACCTTCCCTGGAGCAAGTTGACTATTTAATATTGTCTAGATCTTCCAAATCTCTGTTTAGAAACTGATCTTGTATTTCTGGTTCCTCTCCTTGTTTTTACAATATTACCAGTCAGAAGGTAATCTACTGTCAAAATTAAAGATAGTCAGTGGGTAATATGTGGATCTGCCCAGAGACCTAGTTCTTCGTCTATTTAGTCAGGCAAGCCACAAACCTTGATATCTCTTTGGGTTCCCCTTCCACATCTAATCCATTTAAAACTAGTAATTTTACCACCTAAAATTTTCCCAATCTGCTTACTTCTCTTGATCACTACCCAACTGTGTTTCATCATCATTTTTTTTTCTAGATTACCTTCTAACTGGGTATATTTACATGCATCTCTTCAGTCCATTTAGCAGCTGGGAAAAAAACAAACACACCTTTAAATGCAAATCCAAATGTGTTGTTCTTTAACTCGGAACCATTCAGTGTCCTCACATTGGTCTTGGATGAAAGTTATCCCCTTAACTGGATCTCTGACCTGACTTCACCTGCCTACCAACCCCACCCTATCCCATCCCACCCCATTTCACTCCATCCCATTTCATCCCAATCTACCTTCAGACTTTAAAAATTGGATCTATTCTTTCCAATGGCTCCAATGATTATGCATTTCTTTCAGTCCCTCATCCTGGCTAGGTTCCAGTCTACCATAGGAACTGTGCATGTATTGGAACACTTTGCCCTCATCTAGTGTAAAGGACAATGCTAGTGCTTACCCCTATCTCCTAGTAGCTTCACACCTTCTCTTTCCATGCGCTTTACACCACACAGAATGTTCAGCTCCTTTGTGGAGGATTACCCTCTGGTTACTGTGGCCACTTTGCCAGCAGGAAGTACCTATGAGTTCAAGTCCCTTTCCATAAGGGCCTTTAATCAATGGCTCTAAGTAAGACATTGAAACACTCAGAACTTCGTAATAGATCAGGACAAGTCTGAGGCAACAATTAAAAATCCAGAGCCCCTGAATTGTCTGGCTGAAGATATTCCCTGCACAGCTGTGCCTGAGATCACAGGATAACTGGGCTTCCTCCTCTTCTCTGTCCTACTCCCCGACCTCTTACCATCTAGTGTATCATCCTGGGCCCGACTTTGGGGAGTCCCTTCTAAGATACCTAATGGCTTATATTCATTCTTTAGATCTCAGGACAAATGTCACTTCTTAGGAACTGCTGGTTACCTAACATTCCCCCTCCATCCACTTCAACTGATGAAAATCTCTCCTTTATAACATGTCCCTATTAACATTTTATATGTGTTGGTGAGAGTCTTTCATCATAAGCCACATAAGGAAAGAACTAGGTGTCTTTGACTTATTATTTTGTCCCCAGTGCTTGGCATAGTAGCTCAAGAACAATCAATAAAGATTTATTAAATGAATGAATAAAAGTTGACACACTGTAAGTGATGGTTGTGAGTATAATAACAGATGAAAATGTTGCATTATTCAAACTATTTTTCCTGAGTAGCTGCTATATACCAGGCACTGAAGTAGTAAATGTAAGTTTTCTATTGCCTTATCCATAGTAGGCACTCAGTAAATATTTGTGAAAAGAATGAATCAATACATAAGGTGTGAATGTGTAATACAATTGGAAATTACAACCTAGTTGGAGAAAATAAAAAACATAAGTGTGAAAAAAATTTAACTCAAGATTTTTAAACATATCCCAGAGGTCGTTTAGTTGGTCCTAAAGTTACCTTAACAAAGGAAGAGTTTATTCTCTTTGAATGTCAGCCAGATGGGCTATTGCCAATGTTATTTAAACATATTTAGCTGAAACTAAGGTAGCTATAAGATGGTAAGGCTGATTATAAGCTCACATTTTGTGCCTTCACCCTTATTCTGAGGTTTTCCTAGGCACAATCTCCTTTTACAACTGTTTAGAATTGAAAATAGTTGAAGCTTCACAATTTTGCAGTCAGTTTGTTTTTAAATAATATAGGGAGGTACTCAGTTTGACAAACCTTAAATTGTAAGATCCCCTGCCCATATTTCAGGGTATTCTGATTGCTGAGAGAAAACTCATCTTGAAATGTAAGGTGAAGTTTTTCACTTGTTTTGAATTTAGAGATTTTTATTCCAATTTATGACCCATCCTCAAAATTGTAAGAACAAGCTTTCACCTGATAAGAATAATAATAACAACAATATTATAGCCCCAATTCCAAGAGATTTTGATTACTTTTCAGATGAAAGTATTAACACATTTAACTCAACTGAGATGAAATTGGACTGAGCTAAAGGTGTTGAGGATAAATTCCAAGGCAATTCCTGTTGAAACTCTTATCTGGAATATTGTTACACTAAGAATGAAGGGCATTTGGCCAGCTGAATAAGTAGAAATTGCTTTGATTTATGCTCTGTTTTGAATTTCTTGATATTACTCACAATGTATAATTTAATTGTAGCATCAGCAAAAATTATTGAGCATATACCAAATGTAGTACATTTTTGTTATCCTAAACATAAAAACAGAAATCAATTACTTTGTAAAATGCATTTGTGCATCAGTTTCACCATCCTCCAGTTTGTAGCTATCCTCTCACTAACTCAGCCAACTTCAACCAAAGAAGGTGCCACAGAGTTTGGTATTTCCTTTCAATTTTTTTTTTATGTTCCTGAGAAGTACTGTAGCGTAATGGCCAAGTGTGTGGATTCCATGAGTTCAAATCCTGCTTATCTACTCTTCACTGTCTGAGGTCAGAGTTAAATTGCTTTATCTTTAATTATTTTTGTCTCATTAGGCAAGTCATCTACCTTTTTTTTTTGGGTCCCAAGTTTCCTTATGTGAAAGCTAATAACAGTGACTACCTCAAAGCATTGTTAAAATAAGGAGTAAGGGAATTTAATATATGTAAAGTGCCAAGAATAGTGCCTGCACTAATAAGTACTATATAAAAATATATTGAGCCCTGGCTGATGTGGCTCAGATGTTGAGTGTTGTGAAGGGTCACAGGCAGGTTTGGTTCCAGGTCAGGGCACATACTCAGGCTGGGGGTTCAATCCCTGGCTGGGCATATGTAGGAGGCAACCAATTGATGTTTCATTTTCTCACCCTCTCCCTCTCTCTCTAAAAATCTATAAAAATATCTTGAAATTTAAAAATTATTTATCATCTCACCATTTCACTGACAATAGAGAAATTCCTTAATGTCTTTAAGATCTACTTTTTTATTTGTAAAATGGGCCCACTGGCAAAATCTCTCCATACTGTTTTGTGAAGATTGAATGAAAATATTATCTTGAGAATATTAATCTAGGAGAATATTACCTTGTCAACAACAAATCATGTGGCCTTATACATATCATGCACGTAAAATACTTATTTTATAAATGATTGAGGGATTTGAATGAATGAACAACTTCTGTGCCACCCACATGTTACATTAATTGATTCATTTCACAAAAGTTACTGAGGTTTTTCTAGGTACCAGGTACTATACTAGATTATAGGGGATTCTGAGATTAAACTAGATTGTATCTCATGGAGATTTATTTTTTACATTGAACTTCATGTTGGATGAAATAAACTTATGGCTGACTACTTATGGTGCCTTGAGATAGACTTGTTTTTCAGATCAAAGTGTGGTGCTTAGTAACAGATAAAAGTGTAGGGAATAAAAAACCTATCTCAAATACAAATACTCATGGTTTCCAAGTTTGAATATATTCCACATACCAAACACTTTATATCCATCATTTGACTCAAACCTCCCAACCATGAATCAGTATTATATTATTGATAACTAAGGCTTAAAGGGATTCTGAGCAAGATTGCTTCAAGACCACATGGCCAGACAGTGCAGCAGTCTGCTTGATAATAAAATTCATGCTCTTTCTAATACAGCAAGCTATTTCTATTTGGGAATAATTTGGGCTTTAATCTTAGCCTTAGAATGTGCAATCTTGTAGATCTTTAGGTTTCAGAATCAACTCCTGATTTTCTGGCTGAGGAAGACTGTATATTTGAATATACATTGTATTGCTTTCTCCCATTGGGCACATAACTTACTTTTGTTTCCCCATGAGAAATACATGCATGACATGATGACATAAGGTGCAAAAGGAAAAAGAAAGGAGGATTACGATATCAAAGAGCATCATAGAGACATTGGGATATGAATATATATATTTTTGGTGTTCTGATTTTTTTTAGTTTTTCCAGCCAGCTCCAAATTAGTAGACAATGGTATCTAAACTTGAGGGAAATTCCCAAAATATCATCATTAATCAGCAACATCTCCTTAAAGAGGCCATACTTTTCTAATTTCCAGAGGGAGACATAATGACATTTGATATAAACAACATCGATGCTCCTTTCCCCTCTTATGGTTTTGGGTTGTGAAATTAGTCTTATTCTTATATACTTATTTTTTTTAAATTATGAAAGTTATATACCTCATTATAGCAAATTTGGGAAATAAATGAAGTTCATTCTAATTCCAATACTTATTCAAGAACAACAAAGAAATATTGCATACTTACAGTGCTGGGAGCCAGGACAGTAATGGAGGTGAACAGTATGAGCATTCTGGCTATCTCCTCCCTTTTGTAGAGGTGTGCACTAGACTTTTTATAATTATAATTTAGTTTTTTCACTTAAATAATTTGCTCTTATGCATTTGTTACATCACTAAATTTTAAAACAGCAATGTAATATATGCTCATAAAAATTTAAAAATAAATATTATTTTAATCTCTCTCTCTCTCTCTCTCTCTATATATATATATATAGAAAAAAATTAAAAATAAATATTATTTTAATCTCTCTCTCTCTCTCTCTCTCTATATATATATATATATATATATATATATATATATATGCGCCTAAGTGACCATTAAAACTGAATGACCAGAATGACTGGTTGACCAGTTGCTATGTTGTGCACTGACCACTAGGGGGCATATGCTCAATGCAGGAGCTGCCCCCTAGTGGTTAGTGCACTCCCACAGACAAATTCCCGAAGCCCCTCCCCTCTCGTCCCCCTGCTTAGCCTGACTCCTGTGGCCTCCCCCCCTTTCCCCAGCCTGCTGGCCAACCTCCTGTGGTCCCTCCCCCTGGCCAGCAGGCCTGTTCCCAATAGACCTTGATCGCTGGCCAGACAGAGGGACCCCACCCATCATGTACTGGGCCTCTATTGTGTTTTTTTTTTTAAAGATATATACAATAATATACAAAAGATATACAAAAATGGGATGAACAGTAATATGAGAGGTTATGCTGGTTATTCACCCTTGGAAGTTTCTGAAAGAGAGCAAAAAGAGAACCCTTTTGTTTTTATGAAGAGAAGCACAGCTCAACTATGTGGAAAGGGTAGATATAAATAATATATCTGTTTATTGAGTTAGGGGCCAAACACTCTGCCATGATTTTTTGTGCATATTTGCTCACTTTATTTTCTCAGAAACTCATTGTTTCTTCACTTACAGATGAGGAAGCTGAAGCATAGAGAGGACAAATCAGCTTGATTTGTCCATACAAGCTGATGTTCAGCTCATAGAGCTGGAGCTGAGAATCACATCTAGAAAGAAGGGAATGACTCTAAATCCATTCTACCCCTCCCCCACTGGAGAATGTTCAAGAAATAATTGGTTAACTAGGAAAGAAGGAAGGAAGGAAGGAAAGGAGGAAAGCAAACAGACAAATCTGATCTACTGGCAGGTTGAGTTTTATTTGTCTGTAAGTCCGTGGTTTCATTTTTGCTCTACATTTCATATTGATCCACTGACAAACACAAATTTAAAATGCTCTTAGAATGTTTGACTTATTCAGTGACTTCATCCTTAAGAGGACACTGGAGAGGGAAGCAAGAGTGGAGTATTCCAAGATCCATTACAATGTGAAAACTGTCTTTTCCCACATCTCTCTTGAAATATCACCACCTATTCAGTTTCATGCTATCACAGACCCAATAAAGCAGCTCTCTGCAAGATACATGAAAAAAATCCATCATTCTCCACTAGGGTAGAGGGCTTTTAGAATACAAGACTAAAATGAAGAGGCATCACTGTGGTAACTTCAAGTTTTAAAAAATCCATATACATAATGCCATAATATTTATAAACATTTCATATGTGAACATTTAAAATAATCAGATTAGCTTTGCAATAGAAGAATGTGGTTTCCCTGTTAATCAGACTTATCTAAGCATGCAAAAGAAAAACAACAAAAAAACAACAACCCAGAAGCAATACTCACTTGTAATTAATTTTGAGAAGCATTCCGTCTTTTCTCATCTAACTCTAGAGATGATAGAATTGACAGAGTACACAAAATAGTAATTATTTTCTTACTATAAATGACTTATTATGTATGCCTCATTACTACAAAACATAATTATTATCATGCACATCATAATAGAAACGTTTCATTATTTAATTTCAACCTTACATCTCTCCCGTTTGTCTACACTCGGTCAATAATAGCAGTCCTAGTGTTGGCTGGGTACAGAAGGGGTTGTAGGAAGAAGAGCCAGGCAAGCGAAGGGAGGCAGTGGTTCCCGTCTATCTTCCAGTTGCTTTCTTTCTGTTGGGTGGAGTCAACCCCTTTTTCACCCACCTGTGTCCAAGCAGATCTCATCTGCTGCAGCTGAAGCTGAATCCAAACCCCCTTCCTCCTGCCCTCAGTGCATGTCCTATCTCATTTTCTTGGAAGAGTCTCACAGAATCCCGATGGGACACTGTTCAGTGCCTTGGAGAGGAGATTCCTATTCCACTGGGTAGGTTATATGGTGCAATAAGTGGTTCTCAAACATTAGCAGGTATCATAGCTTTGGTTAAAACAGTTTGATGACCCTAGCCAGCGTGGCTCAGTGGATAGAGCATCTGCCTGCAGAGTGTAGGATTTCAGGTTTGATTCTGGTCATGGACATGTACCTCGGTTGCAGGCTCTACGGGCCCTGATTAGGGCCCAGGTGGGAGGCAAACAGTCAATGTGTCTCTCCCACATCACTGTTTTCTATCTTTCTGTCTCTTCCCTTCTTTTACACTCTCTTTAAAAATCAATAGAAAAATATCTTTGGGTGAAGATTAACAACAACAACAGCAGGTTGATGGACCTAAGCCCCAGAATTTCTGATTTTATTAGGACTAAGGTAGGGCCTACAATTTTATGCTTCCAGCAAGTTCCCGCAAGGTGCTGATACTAAGTGGTCTGGGAACCACACTTTGGGAAGCACTGATATCTAATGTTGGACAGACCTGGGTTCCTCTCCCAGCTCTTCCATTTGCATGGCCTTAGAAAAATGACTTTGTCCTTCAAACAGCAGTCTCCTCAGCTATAAAATGGGCCCAGCTCACAGCATTATTGTATAGATTCAGTAAGATAATGCACACAAATTTCTCATCACAGCGCTTGGAGTTTGGTAAGCATTTTGTAAATGTCAGTAAATTTTAAAAAATATTTTATTGCTCTTCCTGGCAAAATATTGCCTGCAAATTATTTTCAGCAGCTACCAGCTGGGGAGGAAGAACCAAATCTAGGAAACACCAGGGCTGAGCAACAAATATGGCTTACATTTAGGTCACAGCAAGTCATCAGATTTCTTTGTACATTCATGCTGTGCAGACTGCATAAGAATCACCTGAGAGACATGCTAAGAATATGTCTTTTAGATCCCACTCCCAGCAATTCTGATTCAGTAGGCCAGAGAAAGGCTCTGGAATATATATTTCTGGAAAAGCTTCACTGAGCACTTGGATGTGTTTTCATATGTGAATATCATGGGCATTAGCCATTAGATTGCTTTCCTAATATTCATCTCCCAAGACATTGTTTTCAATCTTAGTTGAACATCAGAACTGCCTGGGGAGCTTTCAAAAATCCCAATAGCAAGGCTATCCCCCAGACCAATGACATCAGGATCTCTGTGGGTTGAATCCTGGCATCAGGCTTTTTGCTGTTGCTGTCACTTGTTTTGCAAGATTCCTAGTTAGTTACTGTGTGCAGACAAATTGTGAGTCAGGGTTCTAAGGGGAGGGCAGTTTTCTTGGATGAAGATGCACTGGGAAGAAGTAACGACAATATATTATTAGGCAAAACCTGGTCATGGGTTGCTCATCCGAGGAGATTATAAAGGCATGAATATAGTCCTTACAGTGCGTTAGGCATTAGGAGATGGGAGAAAGACACTGAAAGAAAAGCTCCTAAATTATATTTGCCTGTTTGAAACCTTCTTGGGGCCGTCTCTTCTTCCTCTATCTCTCAAATGAGATGCTTCCTAATTGTTAGTCACACTTCCCTCATTACAAAATGTGAGCAAATATTCTTATTGTTGTTTTGCCTGCAATGGGCTCAGTACCATGCTGTGTTTTCCTACATGTGATCTCGTTACAATTTCATGTTATCAATGTGAAACACATTATCTCTCTCCTTTAGAGAAGAAGCAGGAACTCAGCCATACAAGTAGTCTTGGATGGTTCTCACAGACCCCATCTGCCCGACGCACCTGAGCACTAACAATTTCCTTAAAATGACCTCAAATTTCATTCCTCAAATGCTTCATAAATATTTGCCAAATGCCTTTGAACAGGGTGGGATAAAAACCGAATGTCAACAGGAGAAAGGCGAGCTCCTCTTCATGACCATAGGCAGGAAATCCCGTCTCTTCTCTTTGCCCAGGAGGGGGTTAAAAATACAACATGATTTCACTTATATGTGGAATCTTAAAACAAAACAAAACAAAACAAAAATATATAGAAATCAAACTGATGGCTGCCAAGGAGCGGGGGTGGTAGGGATGGGTGAAAAGGGTGAAGGGGGACATAGTCAATAATATTGTGACAACTTTGCAGAATGACAGAGGGTTATAAGACTTAGTGAGGTGGTCACATAGTAAGGTATATGCTAGTTAGTAAATGTTAAATCACTCTGTTGCACAACTGAAACTAATACCGTTGAATGCCAACTATACTTAAAAAAGGAAGTGTCAGCACAAATGTCCTCTGCTACCTCTGCTTACTGTGGGTATGGGAAAGAAATCGTTTTGAAAAGAATTCAGCTTCTATTAAATTGATTTGCTTACTTTTTTAGATATTTGATTAGCCTCAAAGTTTTCCATCATCTTCTCACCATTTACAATATTGGACATAAGAGTAAAAAATTTTATTGAACAATAAAAATGCTCTAATAAAGTCATGGTAATAAATCCTTCCAAGTGCCAGCACAGAAGGCAATTCCATGAGAGCCAGGAGAACAGGCCAGTCTGGAGAATGCAATTCTAGTTATGGGACAATATTGAATCTTATTTCTAAAAATCAAAACAAATGGAAAATTTTTACATACTTAGACCAACAGAAGAGAAGCAAACTGCTGTCTGTGGGGGATTAATCAAGGTCTTGGGATATATAGACCAAACTTCAATATTTCCACTTATGTGTGTCCTGCATTGATGCCTGATATTTGAAACTATCTAAAGTCACTTTGGTGGAGGGATTTATGGGGCACTGAGTGGCCAGCTGATGTAAGTAAGTCTCTGCAAATATGCTTGGTGTAAACCTACCTGTCATAGACAATAGCTCTGTTTCAAGAGGGTTTTCAGATTCATCACACTCTCTCTGGTATTTTCCTTTAATAATGCATTTTGAAAAATAAGATGTTTAGCTAAGGCTGGTAATTCTTTGAAACTCTAATCATTTAAGCTGTCTAGCCTTGTTCAGGGCAATTATTTCCATCCATTATCCATCATGCTAAGAAATGACAGCTCAGGGACAAAGAGACTTTTCAAGCAAATGCTTTAAGACAGTGTTTTAGTTTGCAGGCACTGGCCAATGTTAATTAAATTATGTAAACAATGACTCATGCTATAAATACAGTATAGAGAACTTGAAAGGAAAAAAAAGGCCGTTCAATAACTTCAAAACAATTTATTATTTCTAAAAGGAAATAAAAGGGGGCCTTTATTCTGATGGCTTTATTTATTTATTTTTCATTCTAAAAGGTAGGTGTTGTCAATACAGAGTGTCTCTTAAAGTTTCACTTCTAAGATATTCTAAGATTATCAGGGGACCCTTTCTGAATTATATTTAAGGAATATATTTTGGATTGGAGGAAAAAAAAAGAGAAGGAAGAACAGTAAGCTCCTTTCATCTAGTACCATGTTGTTTTGATTATCATATCTTTGTAGTATGTAATTTTAAGTCAGGTAGTATTGACCTTATATTTAGACTTCCTGTTTTTTATCATTCAGTCTAGGAAGGTTATATATTTCTAAGAACTTACCCATTTCCTCTAGGTTCATGGTTGGCAAACCAGCTCACAAGCCACATGCGGCTCTTTGGCCCTTTGAATGTGGCTCTTCCACAAAATACCAAGTCTATTTTGAAGAAGTGGCATTAGAAGAAGTTTAAGTTTAAAAAATTTGGCTCTCAAAAGAAATTTCAATATTTGTACTGTTGATATTTGGCTCTGTTGACTAATGAGTTTGCCGACCACTGTTCTAGGTAATTGAATTTGGTAGCATATAATACTTCATAATATTCTAGTATGATCCTTTGTATACATATCAGTGATATCTGTGGTAACTTCTCTTTCATTCATAATTTTGTTTATATGAATCTTTTTGCTTTTTTTCTTCAAGGGTATCTCTCACTCTACCATTCCTCTGATGTCACTCTGAGTTCAACTTTGAATGTCTAATACACATAATCCTTTCAGGAAAGTTTTAGAAAGTTACTACTTTTTGAAATTTTATCCTCTAAGATAGATAATAATCTCAGAACCAGTGGTATATATAAAAATGTGGAACTATCATCTACTGCCCATTGCTTATCTTCTCTATCCTTAGGAGAAAAATATCTGAGAAGCTATTAATGTCCTTTAATTTATTGTAAAATCAACAGCTTACAAGCCTTCTATAAATTCAGAGTTTATACCTATATTGAAATATATACCTATAATGAAAAGAAGCTGATGAATTGCCCTTGCTTTCTATTTATTTTTCCTTGTCTTTTTGCTGTATCTAGTAGAGACACAGGAAGAATTAATACTTCACAAACATATCAGTGACCTGACTTTATGAACATATCCTGCTAATTTAAGGGATCTAGGTAAAGAAACTTGAGAACACTTTGGGTTATTAATCTTTTCATGGCCCTGATGGGGTGCCCTATATATTCTCAATATGTAGCAGTTGTTGCAGCTTGAGCCTAAGTGGGATAATCAGAGGGTTCAAGCATGTATAGATGTGGTTAAGACGGTGTCCACAAGAATGTATTGTCTGAGGACTTAATAAACCTGAAAAGAACATGTTCTAAAGGAAGAGAAAACCAGCGACCACAAGTTGGCTTCAAACTTAGTATTGGAGAAGGGAGATTAATTTCACATCTCTCAATCAGATTTTTAGTCACCCAATTTCCATAGATATATGGTTGGATCTCAACTTTCTAGAACTCTAATAAAACAAAGAGTAATACATAAGCAAACAGACAAATAGGTAAACAAATAGGTTTCAATTAGTGTGAACAGTGACTCCTGCAGTGAGAGAAAAATATACCAGTGGCTACAGTAATAATGGAAGGCAGAGACTTTGATGCAAACCAGCATCCTCAATGGTTAGCAGCCTCGGCACAGGTATCAGTGGGTAGAGGCAGCAGCAGGAAGAGTTTTGTAGATACTAGCAGACTGCATGTTGATGTGACCAACATCAAGTGCCAGACTTAGGCAATGTTCTTGATGGCTATTAAATGTAAGTTGGCCAACTCATCAAGGACACAAGGAGACAGACTGAAATCTTTCTTTAGCCCCACCAGTTGCTCCCCTGCCTTAAAGAGAACAGTTTCTAAACAGTCATATTTTTATTAAATGAAGGAAATGCCATAGACTGGTATTTGGATTTAAGCTAGGCATTTGATGGTATTTCAATATCATCTTATTGACAACATGGGGTGTATATCTTGGTGATTCTAAAAGGTTTGAACTGAACTATTCACTCTAGGTTAAAGGCCTCCAATATAATAGTAATTCACACAACACACCAAGAACCCTTAAAGGAAAAAGCTTACCCCACGAGGAGAGAGTCATGTTTCATAAACGTTTAATTACAGGAAATCAGTATCAAAGTATGAATGATGTCTAAAAGTATGAATGCTTATAAAATGGGAGAAAAATGATAGCCATTTTGGCAATTATATCAGATACAAAAAATTCCCATAGGCTGGACCACTGGACTGAATCTAGCATGATGTGTGAGGAGGTATAAGTGAAAAAGTGCTCTTTTAAAATACATGCAAATGGAGTAGTGAGACTTATATGATGCTAGAGGCCCGGTGCACAGATCCGTGCACTGGTGGGGTCCCTCAGCCTGGCCTGCAAGGATCAGGCCGAAATTGGTTCTCTGAAATCCCTTAAGGGAATATACCAGATTGTGAGAGGGTGAATCTCAGGTGACACACCCTGGAATCGAGCTTCTTCTTTTCTGGTTCCTGGTGTATCACTGGAGAAGAGAACTGAAGCTGCCAAGTCACTGCAGCTTGGTAGCTCCTGCATTGCGCATCTGCCCCCCTGGTGGTCAATGCATGTCATAGCTATCAGTTGAAGGGTCAGCCGTTCAAGCTGGTCACTTGGGCTTTTATATATATGTTCAAATAGGATAAAGTAAGTTGCATTGATTTTTTTTGTTGGATTCTATATATTAAATCCAACTTATTTCTCAAATAAAATAAATTATAGATAGTTCCTTTCTAATTTCTAGGAAACTAGTATTTCTTGTACAATCAAAAAATGGAGGAAGTTTTTGAGTTCTCTACATGTGGAAATCAGTGGTTGCATGCTCAGTGACAATGGATAGGAAGGATAATTCTTAGTTGGGAGTTATTAGACTACTGCATGTGAAATTAAAATAAACTATGCCCTATATATTGAGTCTTCTTCTCTTTTTTTTTTTTACAGACATTTGTCTCAGGCAAATTTCCAAATGTTTGAGTATTTTCCAGATATTGTTCTTATACTGATGTTTGATTTAATTATGTTGTGGTCAGAGAATATACTCTGTATAATTTTAGTCTGTTGAAATGCATTTATACTTGTTTTATGACCCAGCATATAATCTATTAGAGTGAGTGTTTCATGTGCAATTGAAAAGAATGTGTATTCTGGGTCGTTGGGTGTAATGTTCTATAAATGTCAATTAGGTGAAATTGGTTGATTGTGTTGTTCAATACTTCTATATCCTTACTGATTTTCTGTCTACTTACCCTATCAATAATTGAGAGAAGGCATGTTGAAGTCTCCAACTATAACTGTGGATCTGATTATCTTTTTAGACCTCAATTTTTGCTTCATGTATTTTTAAGACCTATAATTAAGGTACATTACACATTAAGTTTATTACAGTTTCTTGATGAGTTGGTGGCCCCTTTATAACCATGACTGACCCTTTTTATCTCTGGTAATATCCTTTGTTCTTAAGTCTACTTTGTTTGATAGTAATATAGCCATACTGGTTTTCTTCTGATGCTTGCTTGGTATATATTTTACTCTCTTTTTGGTCTTAATCTGTGTCTTTATATTTGACAGGAGTTTATTGTAGACAATACAAACTTATCTTGCTATCTTATCCAGTCTGACAATCTTTACCTTTTGATTGGAGTTTTTAAACCACTTTCATTTAATGTCAGTATATCTATGTTTGGGCTTAAGTATATCATTTGCAATTTTTTGTGTGTCTCATTGTTCTTGCTACATTTTCCTCTTTTCTGCGGAAACTTTTATATTCTCATGCATATAATATGTCTATCCCTCTAAATCCTTCCTGTCTGCCTTTAAGATTTTTCTTAATCACTGATTTTCAGCAATTTAATCATGTTATATCTTGGTGTGGTTTTTGTTTTTGTTTAACATATTTTGTGGGTTTTTTTTTTGTTTCATAGATAAGTGATTTTATAAAATTGATTAAAAATTAATCACTATTTTTTCAAATGAGTTTTCTGATAATCTCCTTTTATATTCTGGGGCTTAAATTAATTATCATTTCTCATATCATTGCAGCTTTAATCTGTTTTTCCCCCAGCCTTTTTTCTTTTTCTTTCAGTTTGGGTACATTCCATTTCTATGTCTACAAGTTCACTGATCTTTTGCCATGTCTATTCTGTGGTTATTATCATCCAGTAATTTTTAACTTTTCAGATATTGTATGTTTTACTCCAAAAATTATATTTTTATATTCCACTTCCCTCTTTATGTTCAAATTTTATCTTCAAATTTTAATCTTATTTATAATAGCTGTTTTAAACTCCCTATCTGTTTATTTTCTCAGTTCTTATATTCCTGAATTTGTTTTTATTGTCACCGCATCCCCCTCCCTTTGCTGTGAGTCAAGTTTCCTCTGCTTCTTCACATGTACTGATATTTTTGTTAAATACTAAATTTGTGGATATAACATTGTGAAGCATATGGATTTTGTTGTCATCACTTAAAGATTTTTGAATTTGGTTTTGACAAGTCATTTACTCCCTTACAGATCAGCTTAATTCTTCTGAGCCTTATTTTTAAGGCTCTTAAAGGTGACTAAAAGTAGTCCTCAAGCCTAATTTAGACTTAATTTAGACTCAGGAATGGCCCTTCTAAGGTCCCTACTGAGTGCCCTAGGTGTTCATATAGGTTTCTCCACTCCAGATGGTTAGATCTTAAAAGTCTTCCAGCCCATGAGCTACAGGAATTGTTCAGGTGACAGTTGGTAGTAGTTGTTCTTATTTATTTATTTATTTATTTATTTATTTGGTTAGTTAGTTAGTTAGTTTTTGTTTCAGGTGTACAGCTTAGTGGTTAGATAATCATATACTTTACATCGTGCTCCCCTTGATATTTCCAGTATCCCAATTGGCATCATAAATTGTTCTTTTATGACAGTTATTGTTTGTTTGGCTTCATATATTTTCACATTTTACATGTGCAGTTTCATGTTCAGCCAGACTCAGAATCAATGCATATTTATTACGCTTTTTCTCTGCATAACTCCTTCTTTTCTATTACTTTGCCTTGGAAATTACATGTGATTCACCCTCCCAAATTCTGAGGTCTGCCTCCTTTCAGAGAAATTGTTATTCTGTTTGTGCTCCCTCTGTGTCTGTAGTGACACAGAAAATACCTCCTACTAGACGATGTGGACACTGCATCACTTGCCATGTTTGTTTCCCTTTCTCATGGATTATACTTCTGTGCTGCCTGTTTAATGTCAAAGAACAATTGTTCACATAGTTTGTACAGTTTTCTAATTGAATGCTATGAGAAGATAAATCTGCTACTAGTTATTCCATTATGGTTGATCCAAAGTTGATAGTATAGGTTTTAATCTTTCTATGGTGATATAAAATTTTCAATGTTTATGTTGTCCCTGAACAAAAATATATTTAAAAAGTGTGTAGTTTATTCCATGTACTTTTGACAGTTCTATTATATATGCCACACTTACAAATTATGTGAACTTTAGCAAATTTTTAAACATATCTGAAACTTAGTTTCTTTATTTATAACATGGGAATAATAATATTAATCTCATGAAGCTCGCCAAAACCGGTTTGGCTCAGTGGTAGATCATCGGTCTGCGGACTGAAAGGTCCCAGGTTCGATTCCGGTCAAGGGCATGTACCTTGGCTGTGGGTACATCCCCGGTATGGGGTGTGAAAGAGGCAGCTGGTAGATGTTTCTCTCTCATCAACGTTTCTAGCTCTCTATCTCTCTCCATTCCTCTCTGTAAAATATCAATAAAATATATATTTTTAAAAATCTCATGAAGCTGCAAGGACTAGAGGTAACCAGATATATAAAGCCTGGTTCTTAAAAGAATATTGATAAATGGTTCAGACATATAATTAATAGCAACAGAAACTGTAGCTTTAAAAGAGTCAATATTTTATAGCTACTTACATGTGTCTCCAGTCAATTGTAAAATAATCTTATCTTTCCCACAAACAAACAACAAACTTGATGCAAGTTAAAAATAGTAATCCCATGTATTTTAATTACTCTCTCATATCACCAAAGAATAAAGTATTATTCCCTATGTACCAAAATTTAATTGACTACTCAGGTCAATAATAATTTTATATAGCACCTTTTAGAAACCACAAGAAATTAAAAACTACACATAAAGGATCACTTAAAATTTTCTACCCATAGCATTTGGCCACCACTTTATGCGTTGATCCCACATAGAATTTTAAAATGATCTTTTAATTTCATAGCCAAGATACACATACCATTATTTTCTTCATTAGTACGATAGAATACAGATCCCAATAAACCAGCCAACAAATATTCTGAATGCCAAAATAAAGCTTATTGACTTCCAGAATAACTTGACTTTCTTACTCTGTTCGGCTAACAAAAATAAAACCCAATGAGGATAGAGATGTACCCCAGGGCCTGGAAAAGGGGTACAGCAGTGAGAAAGAGGTCAGTTCAATTCACTGTATAAATAATCCAAGAGTGTTTCAAATAGTTGTGTTATTTATTTATTTATTTATTTATTTATTTATTTTTACAGATCACTTAGTTAGGTGCTTTTCAAACTATGTTCCAAAAATGGAATGGGTGGGGTTGGGGCAATGGAAAAGAGGAGGTAAAAGAGGGAAAAGGAGGGAGAGGGGAAGGAGGAGGAGGGGAAGGAGGAGGAGGAGAAGGAGGGGGAGAAGAGTGAGGAGAAGGAGGAGGAGGAAGAAGAGGAGGAGGAGGAGGAGAAGAAGAAGAAGAAGAAGAAGAAGAAGAAGAAGAAGAAGAAGAAGAAGAAGAAGAAGAAGAAGAAGAAGAAGAAAGAGGAGGAGGAGGAGGAGAAGGGGAAGGGGGACCAGGGGGAAAAAAAGTGTTGCTGCTAATCAAGAATCTCGAGCAATCATGATTTAGTCAAATAACCTCATTTATAGATGAGAATGACAACCAGATTAAACTAGCAAGTTTACACAGCTAGTTGGTGGCATGTCTATGAGTAGAATTCAAGTTCCAGGCTGCTCCTTCTTACAAAGAAAACTTATGTATTTAAAGGGTATGTGTTATCTTTCTTACTTGTTTTTCTCCTATGTACCAGCTAATGTGGTAGGTTCTAACAAAAATAAGTTTAATATCCAATGGGAGAAAAGTATTTTAGTGCAACAATCATTAAAGTGGAGTGTTGTGTTTTCAGAAGGTAAGTATAGTGTACTACCAGAATGCAAAAGAGGGACTTACACACTTGACTACAAGTAAGGCAGCAGGTTACATAAGGGTAGAGCCTTGAAGGATACTTAGATATTTGGCAGAAAAAGAGGAAAGAGTTTTCTTCCCAACAGAGGGAACAATATTCACAAAGCATTGAGGTGAGAGAAAAAGTGTGCTCCAGGGCCGTGATGTCAATGAAAGGCAGGGATAAGGAATGCCAAAACCTCCTTCTCATGGGGCACCTATTGATCAATGCTACAAGGACCAATCCCCTTATGACAAACCAGTTGAGAGGCTTCAAGATGCCAGGCAAGCATGAAACCAACCACAGTGAAGAAGCTGGTAGCTAAAGCCAATAGACTGTCACTACAATCCTTCCTTCTGGCACTGCATTATGTAATTGAGAAGACGTCCCCAGCTCTAAGTTCCTCCCTAATACAGGAAGGAAAAAACTGAACCAGGCATCCAATGTTCGGATTTTTTTTTTCAGAGTATGCCCAACTGGTTTCTGTTTTGCCTAAATTTGAGTACTGATTGGAAAGAATCCCAAGTTTGGAACCCTTGAGAACAAAGATGTTGGTTTGAATAGTATGTAAGCATGTACCATTAGCCTTTCCTTAGCACAGAGCAAGAGGGTGAAAAATACTAGACTTCATCTTCTCCCTGGGAAGGGAAATAGTTGGACCATGAATCCCTGTTCTAGCTTTTCCAGGTACTGCCCAAGGGATTGCCTCTGTGTTACCTGTCTCAGCTGACTGGACCTAGTATACTCTAAATGGCTGGGGAGTACTGACAACAAATACAGCAGTTTGGACTAACATACAAGCACTCACTATAGCCCTTCCCACTGTCTCAGCACAGAGCAAGAGGGTTAAATAACCCGACTCTCAGATTTTCCTTGGGGAGAGAAAGAGTTGGACCATTTATCCAATATTTCAGGGAGCTACCCAAAGGATTGCCTTCTGTCTCACCTATCTTAGAGCACCGACTAGATCTGATCTACTCTAGATGACAGAGCGCTGCTGAGAACAAAGGTGAAGGTTTGGACTAGAACAGAATCACCCACCAAAGCCCCTCTCTCCTGCTCAGTGCAACATGTTCAGCAAGATTCCCAGCCCCCAGCTAATCCCTGGGGACAGAAATATGAGACTGAAACATGCCAGTGCTCGGACTTTTCAGGTGACTGCCCAAGGACAGGCTTTATTCACCAGTCTCAAAGTAAGGATAGACCCAGCATACTCTAGTTGCCTGGAGACAACTGAGGATACTGAAAGAGTTCGGGACACATTGCTGCTCCAGAAGATTCCTGGTACAGTACACAGCCATCAAAGGGATAAAAAAATTATGAATTCCTGGAAAAGGGAAGAAAAAAGGAAACCAGCAAATCTCTTTAATTGGGAATTTACACACATAAGTCCAGAGAAGATTCATACACAAAGGTTGAGTGGCCTCCATAAACTCTGGTCAATCTGAATGGTGAGTATTTCTAGATAAGGCCTGATCCTGAAAAGCCAATAGAGGTAACTCTGTGTGTGTGTGTGTGTGTGTGTGTGTGTGTGTGTGTGTGTGTGTGTTTAATGCACAGATAACAACACGAAGCATAGAGTGAGTGAATGAATTCAACATAAATAGAATAATATTGGATTCTTATCTTAAACCATATATAAATATCAACTCCAAATTTATTTAAAAAAATGAATGTAAGACCTAAAACTAAAGCTATCAGAAGAAAGCAGGGGAAAGCTTTATGCTATTGGTCTTGGCAATTATTTCTGTGACATGACACCCAAATCATAGGCAATAAAAGCAAAAATAGCAAAAGGGACTACATCAAACTAAAGAACTACATTGTAAAAGGAATAATCAATGGAGAGAAAGGACAATCTACAGCATGGGCGAAAGTATTTATAAGCCATATATCCTATCATGAGTTAATATCCAGAAGTATTACATGATCTCACTGATATGTGGAATCTAATAAACAAAATAAACTGATGAACAAAATAGATCCAGAGATATAGAAGCATGGAACAGACTGTCAAATCTCAGAGGGAAGGTACAGATAGGTAGATGGTTGGGAAGAGATCAACCAAAGCACTTGTATGCATATATGTATAACCCATGAACACAGACAATAGGGTGCTGAAGGCCTGGGGCAGGGGGATGGGGGAGGGTGGTGGGAACATATTAGAAGGGGGCAATGGGGAAAAATCGGGATATATACTTTTGACAATAAAGGAAGGAAGGAAGGAAGGAAGGAAGGAAGGAAGGAAGGAAGGAAGGAAAGAAGGAAGGAAGGAAGGAAGGAAGGAAGGAAGGAAGGAAGGAAGGAAGGAAGCTAACATTAATACAAAAATCAAAACAAAATGTATAGAAAAGTTCTACAACTCAATAGCAAGAAAAACAAATAATTCAATTTGAGGCCTTGGATTTCTTAGCCTGAAGAATCTGAAGAAGCAGCCATACTCATCACCACTTGTTACTCAATCCCTCTGGGCTTCCCTCACACTTTCCTTTTTTTATTAAATATATTTTATTGATTTTTTACAGAGAGGAAGAGAGAGGGACAGAGAGTTAGAAACATCGATGAGAGAGAGACATCGATCAGCTGCCTCCTGCACACCCCCCACTGGGGATGTGCCCACAACCAGGGTTCATGCCCTTGACCAGAATCGAACCTGGGACCTTTCAGTCCTCAGGCCCTCTATCCACTGAGCCAAACCAGTCTCGGCTTCCCTCACACTTTCTGATCACTTATCTCATAAGGAACAAACCCCATTTCCAAGCCACTGTCTAATTACTTGCAACACTACCTCTACCCTACCATTTTTAAGGGACATTTATTTCTCTAGCAGTCATCTCATGACAACTGATTAGTGAACCATGGAAAGGGACTTGAGAAATGTGTAACTCAGATATTGGTTTCCATCGAGTCTTTGCCCAACTGTAAAAATATTTCAATAAAGAGAAAAATAGTTAAGGCATTTGGACTTGGGAATGGTTTATATTAGTTGAACATGAGTTCAGGTCTTTAGCTACACCATCCATGAAAAATATATTCTGAATCAGAGCTCTGCTTTTACACTACCCTTGAGATATAAAACAAAATCAGCAGTAACACACACACACACACACACACACACACACACACACGTGCTAGAAGGTAAAAGTATTAATCTAATCTGAAATAGAATCCTCTTAAAATAAAATATATATCACAGCAATGATGTTATTGCTCCCAGTGGAAAAACATTCACATGCATATGGACATACACAGGTAGATATGCTGCGTTGCCAAAGTCAAATCATAAGTTGAAAGTTTTGTTTCTCTTTTACTCCTGCCTTGCCATAATTCTGGAACTCCATGGTCTTCAGGGTCAATGTGCTTTGGGATAGACATACCTGGATTCTCAGTTTTGCTTCTTCGTAACAAGTTTAGAGACAGGTTACCTAACCCTTTGAATATCAGTGTTCCTATCTACAGAATGAAAATAATATTTTTTTCCTGAGAAGTAAAATAAATATTTTATTTTGAGTTTTATTTGAATGTAGGCTGCATATCAAGAGGTATGGACTTAAGATTTGACTATGATTTTTTTCTAGGACTCGCAACTGAGAGTGGGTCAAAACTATCTTTCTACAAGACTGCTCTTGAACCAGTACTAAGCCCCTCTCTCTGGTGCTAGTGTACTCATTTAACTGATAGGAAACCAGGCAGATTTGAGAAGACAGCTGAAGGAATACCTCAACAATGAGTACATCCCTAATTTAAGTAAGAACCCCATGACTTGGCCTGGCAAACAATAAGTAGATCATATAATCTGAATCTTTTGCCTTAAAAAAAAGATGGTAATTAGCTGTTCACTGTCATATCAACATTAGGTAATTACAGATTTCAGCATTCTGAAAAATTAAAATAAACATCATTAAAAGTTGGGAAAGTAATGAGACTTATTTGTATGGCCCCTGTGGTGCTTTTCAGCAGGACTGTCAAGACCATATCTCAAATCATGTTAATGTGAACATTTATCACTCAAACCTCATCCCTGTATTAGCTAATTGAAGCCATTTAAATTGAGCAACAGGACAATTTAGGCTACACATAGTGCTTAGGACTTGTCAGTGAAGTTTAAAATAGAATCTTTGTATTTGATGGGATATTCAGGTGTCAGCTAGCTTAATCTCCAACCCATACAGGAAATCCCACTATAATATCCATCTCTGTGCTTTGCCAATATTTTCTTGAATTCTTTTGCAGATACAAAACTTACTAATTCAAAATAAATTTTGTCAGTTCTAATTGTTAGGAGGATTTTTTCTGTACTTTATATGGATCTCCTTTTCACTTCCTTTCATTTGTTTAAGTTTTGGCTCTGGACCACAAAACACTCCTGCTTCAATGCAAGTGCCTTTCTGCTGTCTGAAGCCATCACTCATACCTTCCTTGGATCTCCTCTTCTCTAAGCTAAGTAATCCCAGCTTCCTTTGATGTGCTTCATAAGGTATAGTTCACATGTTAACCTCCTAATTGTTCTTTGCTCAAGGTAATTCAGTTTCTCAGTGTTTTTTCTTTAAAAAATTACCTTATATAATGAAGCGTGACTTTTTGAAATATGGCCTCATTAATACACATGTTTTTGTTTGTTTTGTTTTATATTTTGTTTGTTTTATTTTCAGATATTTGAGTGAGTTGTTGGATTACACAACTTTCTGGGTCAATAAAAATTAGCTCTTGGGTAAATGAGCAGTTGTATTGCAAATCTAGAGAAATGCCCCTTTGAAAGCAATATAGAGTTTTTCTTAGTTAATCCAGGTGCTGGGATGCAAAAAAATAAATAGCAAAAGGAAAAAAAATGGTTTAGTTTACTAGTAGTAAGATTAAGTTTTGAATAGCAAACTAGCTTTGCATCTCTGGAATAAAGTTGCTGATTTCTATTTGCTAGTATTTTGTTAAGGATTTTTGTGTCTATATTTATGTGAGTTATTGTTCTGTAGTGTGCTGTGCTAGCACAGCCATGGGTGAAACTGAGGCGGGGAGGTGAAGGATTAGAAAAGACAGATAAGAGAATAAAGCTGGGGCTTGGTGGGATGCTTCCCCCTGATTAGAGAGACAGTGACATATCCTGTAAGCTGAGTCTTTATTTTATAGTCAGAACACACAAAGCAAAGCAAGGGAAGTGGTCAACATGTTTACAATGTTCTTGTGAGTTTCACTTTGTTTTGGCAGCACTTGCTGCACCTCCTCCCACAGCCCATTAGCTAGGAGGACTCTGCCCTCCAAGCTGGGACTTGTTTGTGGCCCTGCTGAGGGTCATTCAGAGGCTTGACCTTATAGCCACTCCCTATACTGTAGTTTACTTTTTTTTTTTCCTATTGCCTTTGTCAGGTTTTGCTATCAGAGAAATCTGAATTGCATTAAATGAATTGAGATTTTCTTTTATTTTATGGCAGAGATTTTGTTGAATTAAAGTTAATCCTTTTTAAAAATTTTGATAGAATTTTCTGGTGAAACTATTTGATTCTTACCTCACACTATATTCATAAATTAACTCAAAATAAATCATAAACCTAAATAGGAAAGATAAAACTATAAACCTTCTAAAAGAAGACATAGTAGAAAATCTTTGTGACTTTGAGGCAGGCAAAAATTCCTTGGGTATGACACAAAAATTACAACTTATACTCTGTGTGTGTGTCTGACTGTCACCACTCATGGTAGATTGAACCAATTTTTATTAGAACATTTGATTGATAAACCAACAGATAAAACACCTAACATACTCATATAGAAATAAATATACATTTGATGAAGGTTTAGGTCTGATTTCAGGATTAATTATCAGAAAAATCAGGAAAATAAAAATCAAAGTAGGAAAAGTATAATTTGTACAATATACAAATACATAATTTTTATATCAAAGTGGATTCTATCTGAACAATGATTTATAGTCATTTAACAGACTATTCACTTAAACAGAACTATTGATAATTATTCATCTCAGAAGAGTTTAAATAGAAGAAAAATTGAATTGGTGGAGCAGGCTATAAAAGTGTGAAATAGTATTTTCAGTGGTAGAAAGTCAATAAATAATATCTAAAATTGAAAAAAAAGCACAAAGAAAAAAAAAAACAATTTCATCACTATAAATAAGAAGCTAAGTACTAGAGTGGGGAATGAAACTGCCAAGTGAATTAAAATTTAGGTGGAGTTAATCTGGGGAGGAGATTGAGGACATATGTAACATATGAGTGGTTATCGAAGAGCCCAAAAGAGTGGAGCGTGAAACTGCTACTTAAACAAAAAAGTAGTAATGTTTACCTTTAGATACAATATATAGTTCTTACTTTTGTAAAAATAAACATTTCATTAAAAATGAAAGGGAAGTGGGGGAGGGAGGGAAGAAGGAGGACAAGGAAAAAAAGAAAAAGTTCATATGGTAAGTTGCTTCATTGTGCAGATAGTGAATGTAACCTTGCAGGATAAATGAACTTGAACCAGCTGAATATTATGCAAATGGGTATTTATTGCTTATAATAAAAATTAAAGTGACAACATGTTTTAGTTATAAAAGAATCTTACATAAGTTAGACAATAATGAAGATGCATGTTAGATGATTTTATATGTATCACTATTGATAATCAAAACATTAGAATGTAAGATGCATTTACAGAAATTAATAGGAATATCTAACACTTACTTGGCACTTACTATATGTTAGGCTGTTGTCTTACATAAAAGCTTCACCCAACCCTAGCAATAGTAATTATTATTGTCATTTTATAGGTGACAAAATTGTCCAAGGTCACAACTATTAAGTGAATGAGCAGGATTCAATCCCAGGAAGTCTAACTTGGCAGTCTATGAATATCAAGTGGAACAAAGCAATATTTCTAATGCAGTTTATCAATATAAGTAATATCTTATAATATACACAATTAAATAAATTGACATGTTAAATATAAAAAAGTAAACATTTGAGTATTTTGTCTCATTAGAAGTTTATTCAAGTAAGTTAGATGCATTTTAGTTCGTGGCAGTTGGGAAATATCATTATTGGGGCAATCAGATTATTTTAATCCATCATTACTGTATTTAAGGCGTATTTGTTAATACAGGAAGCTTTCCTTGACCAATAGTCTATTACCTATTATATGCTTTCATAATATCCTATGATGTTCCTTTAATCAAATTTTATTTTATTTATTTTATTAAATTTACTGAGGTGAATTTTATTAAGATTATATGTTTCAAGTATAATATTCTGGAATATATCATCTTTATTTTGCTTCATGTGCTCACTACCAAAGTCTTGTCTCCTTCTGTCACCATATATTTATCCTCTTTACTCTCTTTATATTTCCCCAATCCTCTTCCCCTCTGGTAACAATACTTTTGAGTATTTCTATGAGATTTATTTGAATTGTTTGTTTGTTCCTTTTTGTTTTATATTCCACATATGAATGAAATTATATGATTCTTGTCCTTTTCATCTGAGTTATTTTGCTTAGCATGATATTTGCAGGATCCATCCACATATTCGCAAATGATAGTATTTCATCCTTTTTTATGGCTGTGTAATGTTCCATTGTATATATGTATGACCTCTTCTTTATCCAATCATGTATCAAGGAACATTTAGGTTGTTTTCATGTCTTAGCTATACTTGAGTAATGTTACAATAAACATATGGGTGCATATATCGTTACAAATAAATGTTTTCAAAATTTTGGATAGCTATCCAGAAAGAAGGGTTGCTAGGTCATATGGTAAGTCTATTCTTAATTTTTGTGTAGAGTCCCCATATTGTTTTCCATAGTGACTGTACACATTGTAAATAGCTGTCTAATTTTCTAAATTAGAAGTTTCACTATGGCAGGTGCCTTATTACTATTTTTCTCTATGTTGCCCAGTACATCACAGAGGGTGTCAAATGGCATATATCAAAACTTTGCTAAGTAAATGAATGAGGAAATACATATTACTAGAGGACCGGTACATGAAATTTGTATACAGGCAGTTTTATGTGTGTCCCTCAGCCCAGCTGAAACCCTCTTCAATCTGGTACATCCCTCTCACAATCAGGACTGCTGGCTTTCAACTGCTTGTCTCTGTACCTGCCTGATTGCCCCTAATTGTGTCTGCCTGCCAGCCTGATTACCCCTAACCACTCCATTACCAACATAATTGATGCCTAACTGCTCCCCTGCTGGCCTGATTGCCCCTAATTCCCCTCCTCTGCAGGCTTGATCACCCCCAACTGCCCTCCACTGGTGGCCCGATTGCCCCTAACTCCCCTCCCCTGCTGGGCTGGTTGGCCCTAACTGTCCTCCCCTGCAGGTCTGGTCACCCCCAACTGCATTCCCCTGCTGGCCCAGTCACCCCTAACTGCCCTCCCCTGCTGACCTTGCCCCCCTGCCCCCCTTAGCTGCCCTCCCTTGTAGGCCTTATCCCTCCCAAATGTGGGCTAAGAGCTTAAAATTTAGAAACAAATATAATAGTAGATCTTGACCAGCAGTGAGTGATCCATTGACCTGACTACAAACCTAATTCCTCAGAATGTCAAGAGTCAATTTGAAAGAATTCAGAGTAGTCAACAAGTTGAAAGCTAAGTCAAAATCAGGTATGAAACTAAGTAAGGAGGTCAGACCAAGGATGGTAATGGAAAAAGAATGAGTTCAGAAGACAAATGAATAGGGTCCTGAACTGTAATAACAAGTGAGGCTGACTTGGCTTTGGTGTATTTTTATTGGCAGAATAACATATTTGATTTATAAATTTAATTATATACATATTTTTAAATCATATATTATATAAAATAATTGCATAATATAAATATATTGCTTTTTCCATGCTTACATTTCATAAAACAATTTTATTAGAACTCTTTACATGCATATTTGACATGAATGTCTTTGTAATTACTAGGGCCATTTTTTTTCTCTTTTCTCCTAATTTTTCTTCAAATAAACACATGTTTTAATACTCAAAGTAGCTCTACCAACATTTTTATATCAATTCTACTGGTTTAGAAGTTTTGCATACCATTTCTACTGTCTTAGTGGCTTCCTATAAGCAGGTATATTTAGAATTTAAAATTAATTTATGTATTCCCGTCTCTGTTTACCAGTTATGTTTTGACTGTATTTCAGAGAAAACCCCCATACCAGCAGTTTAAGCAACACAGGAGATTATTTATCTACTAGTGGCCTGGTGCATGAAATTTGGGAGTTAACTAGAGGAAATATTTTAATATTGATATCTGCCCTTTCTCTATAATAGAAGTGTCAGAGATAAAAGAAAACGAGTAAGATGTATATGAAAATATCTCTCCTGTCAGAGCCGGGGTGTGCCATGGGACCTAGAGTCAAGTCGCTGCCCACCACCTGCTCGCTCTTTGAAAACACAGGAGACCCAGACCTGCCGGTCCCACCCCCATTGAGTGAGACCCAGACTTGACCAACCCCACCCCCTTGAAGCCCCTCTGGGAAGGGGGTGTAGTCTCAGGTCCCCCCACCTGGCTCCTGGGCAGGGGTCACAGCCTGAGGTCCCCTGTCAAGCCCTGTGGGGTAAGGAGAGCCACCTGATGTCACCCAGCCTGGCACTGAGGCAGGGGGTGTGGCCTGAGGTTCCTCACCCCAACCAGGCCCCATGCAACCTCAGGTCCCTGCTGTTTGGTTGTGATGTTACAGCATCCTGGCTAATTTGCATATTCCTCTATTATATAGATTATATAAAATTATTTCAGAAATGACCATTAAAGGGATCCTGTGGCAGAGTGATGGTCATTAGGTGCCCAGAACATTTCTCTTTTTATGATCTGTCTTCCTAGGGTGTGATTTCCATCTTCAAGACTAGTTTATTATCTAGTATGGCTGCTGGAACTTGACTGTTTTACCCACAATCCATGACTAAGGAGGAAGAGGTGAAAGCAAAAGTGTTTTTCCACCTAGTTGCTTCAAATCTCCTTAAGAAATCTTCCTGAACACCTCACACACAGAATTTACTTTTCATTGACAGGATATTAATTCATAAGTATACCTAGCTTCAAGAGGCAGCTGGGAAATATGAAACTTTAATGGTCACCTTGCCAAACGCAATGCACAGGGTGAGGTAAATGTAGTTATGAGTACATGAAGCACTGAGTTTATTCTTATATTCTTTATTAATTATTGCATTATTTTTCCATGCAAACCAATATAAACCTACTTTTCCCCACTTTGCATATTTTTTATTTAATAAAAAAATGGATATAACATAGTAGTCTCTACAGCCACATTCTCAAATAAGGAGCTTAGAAGAATGTCCAGTGTTTTATTTTGCCTTGTTTTTATTTTTATTTATTATTATTATTTTTAAATATATATATATATATAATTTAAATATATATATATATATATATATATATATATATATATATATATAATTGATTTTTCCAGAGGAAGAAGAGGTATAGAGATCTAGAAACGTCGATGAGAGAGAAACATTGACTAGCTGCCTCCTGCACACCCTCTACTGGTGATGTGCCTGCAACCAATGTACATGCCCTTGACCGGAATTGAACCCGGGACCTGTCAGTCCACAGACCTATGCTCTATCCACTGAGCCAAACCGGTTTCAGCTATTTTGCCTTGTTTTCAATTGTTTCTTTTACCAGTGTATTTTTTCCCCTTAGAGTCAATTCTTACTTAGATTTACCAACTTATTCAGGGATTTCTTTTGCTTATCAGTGTTTCTTGTTCCTCTCTACTATGTTCTAACTAAAATATAGTCTTTCTAAAGTACCTCTTTAAGTAGTTACTTTAAAAAAAAGATAAGTAGATAGGAATAATTTTTAGGCTTTATTTTTCTGAAAATATTTCTTTTTCACTCCCATTTTTCAAGTTGTTTAGTTGATGTTATCAAGAGTCATAATGGAAGGCCTAACCTCCAATGTTACCATTTTTTAAAGAGGCAATCCAATTAAAGAAGGTCAAGTAGAATCTAATACAACAGGTGTCCTTATAAGAAGAGGTAAAGGCAATAAGAATGTGTCTGCACAGAGGCAAGACACAGCAAGAAGGCAGCCATCTCCAATCTAAGGAGAGATGACTCAGGAGAAACCAACCCTGATGATACCTTGATTGGAATTCCAGCCTCCAGAACTGTAAGAAAATAAAGCAGTTCATTCTGTGGTATTTATCATGGCAGCCTTAGAAGGTGAATACAGTTGGTATAGAATTCTAGGTTTTTCCTCAGCACTGAGTCTATTATCTTCAGGCATCCATTATTGCTAAATGAAAATCTTACTGTTCTGTTATAAACAATCTGCATTTTCTCTTTGGTATATTTTTTCTTTTTTCCTTGATATTTTGTAGTCTTACTTCTGTGTAATATCTAATGAAGATTCATATATTTCTTAAATCATTAAAAACTTTTAGTGATTAACTATTCATCTGCGACTTTTCCTCATTTTCTTTATTCTCTTAGTCTAGAATTCCTAAAGTATATGTTGCAACTTCTCTTTTATCTGTATTTCTTAATAACTGCTTCATACTTTCTGCTTCTTTCTATTATTTTTGATGAATTCTGGGTAATTTTTTTGAGATCTATCCTCGGATTGACTAATTCAACCAGTATTTTAGCAATTTTATTATTTTATTTTAATTACTTTTTATTTCTAGAATTTTAGTTTTGTTTTATTAATTTACTAATTTAACTTCCTTGTTTTATTCTTGTCTTGGGGACTCTGCCCATTCTTCTTTTTTTAAGTTTAAATTTTAGAATAATTTTAGTTTTGAGAAAAATTACAAAGATATTTATAAAAATTGTCTTTATGCCCCTCAGACAGTTTTCCCTATTATTAACATCATTCTTCATTAATATCTTTTTAACAAAATTGAAATATTTTCTTTAAGGTCCCTTTCAGTTTATTCAGATGCTTGAGTTAGAATTCTTCCAACAGATTGGATCTGCTTATTTTCTTTTATGAGGGTGTATTTCTTCATATCCTTTATAATTTTTATAAACCACTTCTCAGTTAGAATTACCTTGCTTGCTTTACTCAATTGTGGGTTATGGAAACATAACTATGGGTGGATTCCTACTTGCTTTTACTTGGTTTCATAGTTTTTCTAGCTTTTACACTTTTCTCCATTATTTCTCAGGTGGGATTTTGTTTAGTATGAACTATGGAAATTCAGATTTTTTTACTCACACTCTGCTTGAATGTGGAGTTCTGAAACTTAATAGGTGATCCTTTTTTCACTTACAAATAAAAGCAGGGGATAAATGCCTTGGATGCCTGGACAAATGAATGAAAATTTATAGATATAAGAACTTGAATGGGAAATCAATTGCTTGAACATAGCAAAGAGTCTAGTTCCAACTTCACCTATTTGATGTCTGCTAATCTCATGAAGACGTTAAAACCTCAACTCCTGTTTTGCTATTCCTGAGATCATCCATATATTTTAAGTTTATTATTTAAAATTTAACCACCTTTTACTTTCATATTGAGAAGTTGCAAGTTGAAGGTAGTTGGCCTACCTCAATCTGCCTGATTTGTAACATTAATTGGATTTCTTTAAAAATATTTTTTTTATCAATTTCAGAGACTAAGGGAGGAAAGAGAGCTAGAAACATCAATGATGAGAATCTTCAGTCATCTGCCTCCTGCATACCCCACACTGGGGATTGAACCTGCAACCCCACATATGCCTGGCCAGGAATCAAACCATGACCTCTTAGTTCATAGATCAACACAACCAGTGAGCCACGCCAGCCAGGCACATTAACTGAATTTTGAATCTACTTGTTAGTTTAGAGATAACTTTTTCATCTACATAGAGTGTAACTTGTACAACATGATGGGATAGAAAACAGAGAAATAAAATACATCTTTATCTTTATGTATTGAACATATAAATGAAGACAAATGAAGTGTGGTTCAAGATATTCAGGACATACAAATAAGTAGAGTGGGTGATTAGCATGTGACTAAAAATATCCTGAAAGTTTAGTCACTAATTTAGCTATTATGAATAAGCTGTATACTGCTAGACTGTCAATTCACAGAAACAATGACCAAATTTATGTTTTTCCACTTCCTTATCCTCAGTACCTAACCTATTGTCCAATGGATATGCCATAAAGATTTTTGAAATTTCTAAGCAATTGCCTTAAATAATCACTCATCTTTTATCTCATTTGCACTTGGCTATCCAATTTACCAAATTTGTTCCTCATTCCCATACTTGATTCTACCAAACAGTTATAAGCTGTTGCCTTCCTGGCTATACTTTTAGCTCTCTTCTACAAATAATTCTTGACGTTTCCACCAATAATGATGCTGCACGCAACCATATCTAATAGTTCTAGGTCTTCAACATGTCCTCAGGGATCTTTTCTCCTGCTTTGGAGAATCATCTTACCATTCAGATTATGTCTATGATTGAGACTCAGAACACCTAGAATCAAAAAATCAAAACTTATAGACATCAGGAGGGGGGTCTTCCTTTCATATTAAATTGAGACTCAGAGCATAGAACAATGTTCTAATTTCACTAATGTGAAAAGATTAAAGATTTATTTATTTATTTATTTATTTATTTATTTATTTATTTATATTGTTGGCACTATTACAGATGTACCCATTCCCTCACCTTTGCCCACCTCCACCCAGTACACCTTGCCCTGGCCTTCAACTTACTGTTGTCTGTGTCCAGACTATGCATACATGCTCTTCAGCTAATCTCTTAATCTTCTTTTATCCAGTATCCCTCACTCCCCCACCCCTTCTGACACTTAGAGGCCTTTGCCTAGGTATAAAAAGAGTATTTATTAACATCTAGGGGTTAGTTGCAGAAAACAGAGACTACTCTATTTTTAACTGTAAAGTAATGCAAACCCCCCAAGTAGGGGCTTATAACATTATTGAAGAGACCTATACGAATGGGCCCCCAAAACCACCATATAATTGGCCTTTCAGGAAAACTGTTACCTGTGCTATTATTAAGATGCTGGAGCATCAGGAATCCATTGGATTAACTGTAGATTCCAGGATCTCACCGCCTTATCTTTTATTATGATATCTGCCATTGCCAACTCCTGATTCCAAAATCACATCATCTTAGCAGCATTCTAGAGATCAGGAAGCTACTGCCCAAATTGCTGGCTGCTAGTCAAGACTATACCTTTTGGTCCTATACCTTGGGGTCAGACCGACCTGGGTTGGGATGCTGGTTTTCTTATATTTTGGCTATGTAAACATAGGTATATTGCTTTACATATCTGAGTTTCAGTTTGTTTTTCTGCAAAATAGAGATGAATAATTCATAACTTGGTGGTGAAAATGAATTAACTTCTGAGAAGTGTGTCTGATATATAATTGATATGCCAAAAACATTAGGTACCTTCCTAAATTTGGCTCTGCCCTAAGCTTGCTTTCTTAGTAAATCAGTTTACAAGTGCTTATATTAACTTTTTCATTAAAAAATACAATTGATGGTAATTTTCTTATTCATCCAACAGGTTTATTGTGAAAATCTGGTGAGAGTGTGTATATAAAATATACCAAGATCTGTGAACTGCTAAGTGATATTATGTCTTTTATAGGCCGATTGGACTGATGTGATTGTTTTGAAGAACCAGATCAGTCTGAAGAAATAGTTAAATCCTTAACAAAATTATTTTCTGTATATTTGCTTTTCTTTCATTCTAAGTCAGTTAAAATTGTTAACTAGTTTATATTTTAAGCTTACATCTAGGAAGAAATGATAAAATAGTAATGGAAATTATATATATAGAATGCTCAAGGGAACAGAGATTATTTAGCCTCTAAAGATAATTTATAATGAATCTTCAAGCTAGAGACAGGTCTTGACTCAAGAAAACCCAAGATCTGAATACTTATATTTACAAAACCCAAATGAGGGTATAATCAGTCACTCCTCCAGAGGGTTTCTTACCCCCAAAAAAACTTCTCACTTACACAGGGGATATCCCAAATATAAATTAATTTATTTTATAAAACTTAATTTGCCCAGAACATTTCAGCAAAAGGAGACCCATCTGCCTAAAAACCTTTCACAATGATGGTTACCACTGTTTTATAATCCCCACAGGGCAGTAAATAAGAGATTGAATTCCAAAATGTAAGATTTAGGTTGACTTAAGAAAGAAGTTCATGTCTATGTAGGCTTGTTAATCACAAGCTCAGGGTAATGAAGGCAAGTTGCGGACTTTGCCACATGACTTCAAAACAAGATGACCTTCTGTGTTTTCTACTGTAAACTGGTAAAAGGCCTATTTAAAGACTGAGGTGGACGAGATGACCCTTAAGACCCTGCAGGTTCTAGGCTTTTTGGAACACAGAGAGTATTCAAAGCTATTTGGCTATGTAAACATAGGTATATTGCTTTACATCTCTGAGTTTTATTTGTAAAAAGTACTAGGAGAGATCTTGCCATATGGAAGAGATTCACAATTTGAGGTTGTGTGTAGAAGACTGTAAATATAGTGGCAGCTGAAGGGCTGGAAGACATCTCTTTAGCAATATGCTTTTTGAAATCCAGGACACCTGTTTTACCAAATTGGGTAGGAAACCTGGAGAAAATACACTTTCTTATAAAGATTTTCCTGGAGACTTTCAAGACTTCCTGTCTTCATGATCAGCACAATCTTATAAACACACTAAGGTACAGAGAAAACAGAGCAGAAGGAAAAACTTAAAGACATCTTGAGTTTGTTTAATGTCAGCAACTATACTCCAATTTGAATCCATTCATTTGATGATTGATTCAGTCTAATGAGGTGTAACTTTAATATAGTTGATCTTTCCCTCCTAGAAAACATGCTCTTAGCACAGTATCTATACCTCTGGTGGTATGTTGGTATTAATATGTAACAACTGGCTCTCTGAGGGAAAACAAACAAAAAACTCCCCCAAAATTTTAAAGCCCCGATTTGTAGTGTTTGCCAATTTCCCTGGTGTAAATTATTCCACTATGGATAATTTGAAATTACCAACTGTATGGCAGTAAATGCGTAGCAGTAAAGAGTGGTATATAATCAGTTCTTATGAATGAGTTCTAGCATACAACTGTATCTTCTTTATGATAATTGCCATACTCATTATTGCATTGTAACTTTATAATGCTCTAGCTTCTGTCTTTCATTGTAAACAGAAGTCTCTGGCTCTTCTACTTAAGTGCTATTTCCTTTTTCTGATTCATCTCTATCCTTCACTAATACTAACAATACTTGGCATTTGTTGAGTGCTTAAATAATATCTATTGAGAGAATGAATAATTGAATGAATGAATGAGATTTTAAATTTAGAATCACACTGAGTCCATTGAAGAAGAGTAAATATTTTACAATTATTTTAATTTTGAAAGTTTTGAAATATGGCATATACAACTTTTCTTTTTATTTCTTGAAATCCAAATCCCAATTTTGTGCATGCATTGGGCAAGAGTTTAGTCAAGGAATGTGGATGTTCCCCAAGCCAATATGCTAATAATAATACTGCTGGTATTATTTGTTTCCAGAGAGCGGGTGACCCAATTCTGTCATCAATATACAGGCACATATCAGCTGGAAGGCTTTTGACAAAGTTTCTCCTTTTTCTCCTCTTGATTTTTCTTAGCATATAGGCATTTGATATTTATACCTGAGTAGATGCCTGGTGTTCTTTAGTGAAATCGAAGGGAATCACAATGAAATTGACCTAGAACTTTCACACTATTGTCCTGCTGAATTGATAAACCCAAAACCTCCTGCCTCTTGACTCTTATAAGAGATAATAAGTTCATATTGTTTAAAGCACTTTTAATTGGGTATTCCATTATATACAAACTGAAGGCCTCCTACCTAATCCCACATTATCAATCCCATAGAATTTTCTCCAGTTTTCTCATGAAATGCAAATTCTTCATTGGCTGGTTTCTACCTGAGGGCTGTGAGGGAGGGATATGTTATAGGCCTCTCTCCTTGGCTTGTAGGTAGCCACCTTCTCCCTGTGACTATCCTTATCATCTTCCCTCTATGTGTGTCTATCTTCAAATTTCCCCTTTTCATAAGAACACCAGTCACATTAGATTAGTACCTACTTTCTTTTTTTTTTTTAAATATATTTTATTGATATTTTACAGAGAGAAAGGGAGAGAGATAGAGAGCTAGAAACGTAGATGAGAGAGAAACATCAACCAGCTGCCTCTTGCACACCCCCTACTGGGGATGTGCCCGCAACCAAGGTACATGCCCTTGACCGGAATCGAACCCAGGACCTTTCAGTCCACAGACCGACGCTCTATCCACTGAGCCAAACCGGTTTCGGCAATTAGTACCTACTTTCAATGACCTCATTTTAACTTGAATACCTCTGTGAGTACCCTATCTATAAATATTGTCATACTTTGTGATACTGGGAGGTTAGGACTTGAACAAATGAATTTTAGGGGACCCAATTCGATCTGTAACAGTTTGTTGAATACTTTACTTAAAAAAAAATTTTACTCAGTGTACCAGATATGCTTTATGATAGAAATACATAAACATATTGAATGATGATTAATGCTATGAAGAGGATCCCTAGCGCGCGCACACACGTGCGCGCGCACACACACACACACACACACACACACACACACACAGACAGTTAAGGACTACCCTTTCAGATTGTGAATTCATTTATTGTTTATGAGAGAAAAGTATTCTTACCATTGTAAAATGACTGGAAGCTCATATTTTTTATGGCTTGTCTTATAATTTCTGAGAATAAAACACAAGGAAGAGATATAGCTGACATAACACAATGTTAAACACTACCTAAAACACATCATCATTAAAATAGGGGCATGTACACATATACTGCTGAAGTAAGTATCAGTTCATTTCATTTAGTGCTATTTAAAAGTCCATTTTTACAATACATATACAGAGTTTCTCCTAAATCCTTACTACCACTAACATGGGACTATGCAATTATTTAATTTTATATATATTTTCTCCCTTCTGTAGTATAATCAGCAAAACTGAACAGTATTTCAACACCAGCCTTCCCGGCCTAACCCAGCAGGATATTGATTCCTGGAGAGCTGGGGCTTTACCAGTCCTCAGGGCAGAACTAAGACACTTTATTATTCATATTATTTTAATTTAAAACATAGAGTCCTGAGATACAGAATTTAGTGGGTGCAGTATGAGTAGGAGCTTTGGAACTCCAAAATACAAAGCTTTTGGATGAAAGCCAGTTTTGTTTTGGGTTCCCCAATGAACAAGGGTCCAGAATCTGCTTTCCTCTCTCATGATACCTGGAGATAGGAAGATACACAGAGGGGACTGGCACTAGACATTGTGGCACTGTCCTTTAGCCAAGAGTCCCTGTGACCAACTTTGGGATGACAGTAACTGAGTTCTGTGACTGGAAAGGACCATGGATTATTGGGCACTAGCGTTCAAGATGACTGGTGTGGACTGAAGGTCAGGATACTTGCCCTCCATATTCAGGATGATGTTAGGCTCTCAGGAGACTACCTTGGGTGAAGGGAAAGCCCTCATGACTGAATGTAGGCCCAGAGAAGATTAAATAGTAATAAATTTAAAATATTTTTTTAATTTTATTGAATTTATTGGAGTGACATTGCTTAATAAAGTTATAGGCTCAGATGTACACTTCTATAATACATCATCTGTATATTGTATTGTGTATTTACCACCCACAGTCAAGTTTCCTTTTGTCACCATTTTTTGACCCTCTACCTTCTTCTACCTCCTCTACCCTCTTTCCCTCTAATAATTATTATACTATTGTCTGTGTCTATGAGGTTTTTTTTCTTTGCTTAATCCTTTCATCATTTTCACCCAGCATCCCAAACCACTTCCCCTCTGTATCGAACAGTCTGTTTCTATTTGTTTGTTACTTTATTCATTAGATTCCACATATAAGTGAAATCAGATGGTACTTAACTTGTTTTGACCATCTTATTTTACTTAGTATAATACTCTACAAGCCCATCCATATTGTTGCAAAAGTAAAATTTTGTTATTTTTTCTGGCCAAGTAGTTTTTCATTGTGTGAATGTGCCATAGCTTTCTTATACATTCATCTATTGATGACCACTTGGGCTGCTACCAAATTTTGGCTATTGTATACAAAGCTGCAATGAACCTAAAGGTCCTTATATTCTTTGGAATCAATGCTTTGGGTTTCTTGGATATATTCCTAGAAGTGGAATAAATGGATCATAAGGCACTTCAATTTTTATTTTTTTAAGGACACGTCATACTGTTTACCATAGGGCCGACACCAACCTGCATTCCCACCAGTAGTGCACAAAGGTTCCCTTTTACCCACATCCTCACTAACATTGGTTTATTGATGGTAGGCATTCATACAGGTCTGAAGTAATAACTCATTGCAGTTTTAATTTGCATTTCTCTGATGGTTAGTGACTTTGAGCATATTTTTATGTCTATTGGCCATCAATATGTCCTCTTTAGAGAAATGTCTATTCAGATACTTTGCTTGTTTATTAAGTGGATTGCTTGTTTTCCTGGAGTTGAATTTTATAATTAAAAAAATCAATTTGTGATATGAACCTTTATCAGATGTTTCTTTGGTGAATATGTCCTCCCATTCAGTGCATAGTTTTCATTTTTTATGTTGATATATTCCTTTGTTATGCAAAAACTTTTTAGTTTGATGTAGTCACATTTGTTTATTTTTCCTTTTTTTCCCTTGACCAAGGAACAATATTTATGTGAGAAATGTCTAAAATTTTACTGTTTGTGTTTTCTTCTAGGATTTTTTATGGTTTCGAGTTTTGCATTTAAGTCTTTACTCCACTTTGAGTTTATTCTTGTATATGGTTAAAGAAGGTAATCTAATTTCATTTTTTCGCATTTATTTGTCCAATTTTCCCAAATACCATTTATTGAATAGACTGTCTTTTCCCCATTGTATGTTCTTGCCTCCTTTTTCAATTATTAATTGATCATAAAGGCATGAGTTTATTTCTGAACACTCTAGTCTATTCCATTGATTTGTACCATATGTCTGTTTTTATGGCATCACCATACTGCTTTTATTATTATAGCTTTATAGTATAGTTTGTTATCAGGTTACATTATTCCTCACACTTTATTCTACTTTCTCAAAATTGTTATGACTACATGGAGTCTTTTGTAGTTCCATATAAAAATTTGGAATATTTGTTCTAGTATTATAAAATATGCTATTGGCATCTTGAGAGGAATTGAATCTATAGACTGTGTTGGGTAGTATGGACATTTAATGATGCTAATTCTTCCTATCCATGAATGCTTCCACTTATTTATATCTTCTTCAATTTCTTTCTTCAGTGTATTATAAGTTTCCAAGTGCAGGTCTTTTACATCCTTGGTTAAATTTATTCCTAATTATTTTATTTTTAACTCTCAGCAAAGTGGGAATAGAGGGAAAATATCCCTCTATTAATGAAAGTCATATATGACAAATCCACAGCTAACATCATACTCAATGGGGGGAAAAAAACCTAAAATTGTTTCCCTTAAGATCAGCAACAAGATAGGGATGTACACCTTTACCACTCTTTTTCAATATAGTACTGGAAGTCCTAGCCACGGACATCACACACAAAGAAATAAAACGCCTCCAAATTGGAAAGAAAGAAGAAAAACTCTCAGTGTTTTCAGGTGACATAATATTGTATAGGGAATCCTAAAGATTCCAGGGGAGGAAAAAAACTGCTAGAACTGGTAAATTAATTCAATAAAGTAGCAACAGAAATCAGTTGCATTTTTATGCACCAATAACAAACTATCAGAAAGGGAAACTAAGAAAACAATTCCATCAACCCATATGTTTATGGGTTTTTAAATATCTCAAGTTCTTTAGTTCACCAGTGATAGGGGAGCAATGGGGAGTCAGGCCAATTGTGGTATATGCGAGCTCATTGTCTTGTCTCTTCAAGTTGGCCTTGGCTTATTGGTATCTCCTCATGGATAACCCCACCAGGCTGTGATTTCCACCAGAACAGGCAAAGGATGACTTGTCTTTTTTCCCTGCATTAGTTATCCACAAGGAAAAACAGACCCAAAAGAAAAGAATTGTGTAAAGGCATCAGCAAAATGAGAGAAAAGCTGAATGGGGGAAATTGGTGCTTATGGTGCAGCAATTATAAACCAGGCTCTTAAAATACATTGGCCTATGTAATTTTTAAGACTTTAGAAATAGAGAAATTTGCTATTATCCTCACAGGTTAAAAACCTGAAGTTTTAAAGAATACTAGACTTTTGCTGGAGGTCACTCACCTAGGAGGTGGTAGTGGTACATTCCTATCAGAGTCTGGGGGATTTCAAAGTTTATGTTCTTTTTTATGTTACAAAAAGGAAAAGAAAATTGAAAACAAAAGAAGGGGAATAAAATCCTCCTGCGTGGGAGTCTGAAATTCAGAGAGAGGCTCATGTGAGGGACTTAGCCGGATGTTGTTAGGGAGGGCAGCTTGCAGTTTGTTGAACCTGCTTCAGCATTCTAGCATTTTTACATCATTCCTGAGATTCATGGTCTGGCTGATTCACCATACACATGTCCAACAGTCCTCCAAATCTATTGAGCATAGATTCTTCCAAAGCTTATTTCCAAGTTCTTCCCCTGAAAAAAAAATGTGAATGCGTGCACTTCTTACATGTAATGTTAAGAAATAAATAAGTAAAGTTCACTTCCCTCAGACATGGAATTCTGATCCAACTCACCCTAGTTGTCAACCAATCCCAGTGTAGCAATAATCTGCCTAAATTATGCCCTTAAAGATACAAGGCAGCAACCTTCTTGAAAACATTTTGAAAAGTCAAGGAAACCTATATGCCAGGAGAATAATAACCTTCTTTTTCAAGTCATTTCAATAATTCTAAAAGAGCAGACAGCCCTCAACTCAGAAGGCCTGTTTATACGATGGTGAACCCATCCCTAGAGACTAAGAAATGTGCATGTAAAAGAACTTTATGCAATTAAGTCTGGGGAGTATTAAACCTTAATTAATGTATTGGCGATTTCAATAATAAAATGCCCAGTGTTGTCTAAGAACAAATGGAAAGCATTAAAACCAACGGTTAGATTTATGGCTAAATAAATCAAGCATGTTGTCAAATTCATCAGGGAAATCTCTCCACCTATGTGTGTCCTTGGTTTTTATCGAGCTCCCTCCCACACGCCGGGCATTCTGTCAGGGGCGCTCTGCACTCATGAATTGTGACTATTGCAATACATTTAAATTATAGATGGGGCATTTTCTGGTGAGCTGTGCGCCTGCAAAGTGACCTGAGGTGCAGTATCCCCAGGTTTGCCTAATTAAGTCACTTGTGTACATCTGTGCATGTGCTTCAGGGGTATTAGGCTGGGGATGGGGTGGGAATACGGGGGCTGGAGCGCTGCGTTTAGTGGAGGAGAGAAGCAGCTGCATTGAAACATACAAAAAACAAAGAGCCAAAAAAAAAGAAGATTTTTTTTCCTTGTGAATATATTTAACGTGTTAAACAGATTCTGGCAATTTCCTGATGGCTCCAAAGAAGCCTGAGCTGAGATTTTCACAGAGAGTGTTCCAGGCTCTGAATCCTGTACCTCGTGTATTGAATCACATCTGCTACAGAGAGGAAGCAATGAATAATTAACTCGGCCTCTGCATCACCGCCATACATTACAGGCGTCTTGACTGCTGGACTGCCTTGCACAACATAAACCATTTAGAAATCTCGGTTACCCTCTTTCCTTTTAAATTTGTCTTGCTATCACTTACCGTTTAAAAGGGTAAATCTTTCTCTAGTTTTAATTAAAGCATTTAAAATAATTTACATTGAAATCATATGTGCTCAGGTCTGTCAGAATCGATGCTTTAATAACATGCCATCCCTTTCTCCATTGCCCTGAAATCTGTTAAAATTACCACTAATCTAATTGGGAACAAAGTTGTCAAATGCACGCAGCTCTGACAGTTTGTCTTTCTGCAAACTGCCGACAGATTGCAAGTTACGCATGTGTTGAGCAGATGGGTAAGTTAAAAGGAACACCAAAAAAAAAAAAAGCAATTTATTAAATCACCTGGAACCAGCAGCTCCAGTCCAAAAATAGTGAGAATGAAATATAGCAGGAGCCGGGAGTGCTGGCACTAGAATATACCAGAAGGTACCGGTTACAAAACAAGATAAACATTTGGAGATGCCTCAGCTGTGTTACAGAATAATGAGGAGTTATTTAACCCGATATAGATTACCAGCCAAAATTAATTTAGGGTGCAGCTTTTTTGGAAAATGGTTTCCAAAGTGATTGCTTTAACCCTTTACTGTCTTCTTGTTATCATGGAAGGACAGGCGCATTTTCCTTCTCAGACCCTTGTAGGCATCAAGGTACATTCACACATGTATATGCACCCCTCACCCAATATACATATGCATATACACATACGCTTATATTCATATGCATATGTGTACATGCACCTGCATGTTAACTTGTATGTGCACACATATGCACACGCATCCACACAATCTTAGTGTGGATGTGTATACACACCTTGAGATACCTACGGACAGATATATCGATCTCTAACTCTATTTATCATCTATCTATATATCTATCTATCTGTCATCTACCATCTATCTCTGATTATGTCCATAAGAAATTGCTTGTTTTCAATCAATGGAAACAAGGTTCTGAGTAAGCCATGCGTGCACAGGTTGCCCAGCCTATAGCTCTTGTTACTGTAACTGCTTTCATGTGTTCCGTGGGGAAAGTACCGGGCAGGAGGCTGGGAGGCGCTGAGGTGAGCATGAGGTAAGACGAGGGATTGGGAACCTGAGAGCTTCTTTCCGGTGGGGCTCATACAGCAACTCTGTGATCAGAAATGTTGAGATGTGTTCTTTGAACACTCATGCGGCTTAGGAACCAACAACTGAAGCAGACTTGCTTTAAATAATATTTGTCTCCTTTTGGCTGCCTAGGCCTGCAAAAAAAATAATCAGTTCTGTTTTTAAAGAGCAATAAATCTACAATAAAGATATATTATTCTTTCCCTATTGGAGATCTTGACAGGCCCAGAGTCCCAGAAAATTAACTCTCTTTTCCTGGAATAGACCAGCACAATTCCTTTAAGGAGAATATCTTGCTGGAAATTTAGATTGTCAGCATTAAAGAGCCAAGAACTGAGAGTTGCCCAGGTTCCTGAGAGCCATGGAGTGGAATTCAGATATTATGTATTGGTATTATCCTCAGCTCACTCCTCTTATCTCATTGCTTCCCGAGGACATCATTCATTTTCATACCTTGGGCCATCATATATATATATATATATATATATATATATATAGTCTGATGACTTGCAAATCTTTATCTCTAACTATGGTTTTCTCACTTGGCATCAGAATCCTACATTAAAATACCTGTGGCCAATCACTACATGAACATTCCTCAAACTTCTCCAACTTCCCAAGTTCAAAGTAGAATTCCTCCATTCCCCCATAAACTGGCTTCATTTTTTCTGTATTAGTTTTGGGGGGTTTTCACATCACTTTTCTCTTTATCATCCAAGTTAGAAATCTGCGAAAAATCCTTAAATCACCTAACTTCCTCCCAGCAATAGCTAGTCACTAAATCTCACCTATTTTGACATTCAATGTTCTTATAAATCTGTCTTTCCCACTCTTTCTCTAATAGAACATCTCCATTTTAGCCTTTCCTCATTTCTTGCATAGATATGAACATAGGTCTTCTTTTCTAAAGTTTTATATCTATTACATTTATTGTCCATGAAGTTGCTATGGTGACATCTAAAATTAAAATCAGAATACACGTGACTTTCCTTCGTGCTGTGCTGGACATTGTTTTCCCCAGCAGACTTGCTCTCTACCGTTTTTCACTGTTCCATTATTGCCAGGGGCTGCACGCCTGTCCTGAGTTCACAGCTTCTGTTGAGTTGCCCTCGCCTTCACCCACAGCTTCAGCTGGAGCGCTCTCCAGGATCTTCTAAGTACTTCCCCTCTTTGCACTTTGCAGGCTGGAATGCTATTGTCTTCTCTCTGTTGCTAACCCCAGGATGTTTAGTGTGACTTACTAGTCCCTCTTTACCCCTGCCCAAGCCACTATCAAACAGTCCCTTCACTGCAATTTCCTCAACTACATCTTTGTAGGTGCCATCTATTATTCCTGCGGTCCCAACTGATACATTCCCCCATTGCCAATGCAACTCACAAATGCATACCATGACAAACAAGGCCCTTTAAAGTCTAATCCTTCCAAACTTTCCCACTCTATTGGCCCTTGCCACACTAGCTCATGTATTTGGGCTTCCTGCATACATGGAACTGTTTCACTCATCTGTGCCTCTCTGCCTTTGCCCTTTCCTTTGCACCCAGACCCTGATTCACTCCCCTTTATACTCTCTCTATCACTTTTTTTTTTTTTTCTTAAATATGCAACTCAGGTGTAACCTTTTCCACAGGTCCTCCCTGAGCTTTTGGTGTCCCCACCCACAGCTATGGGCAAAAGAATTTATAGACTCACAATGAATGCTACATAGTAAAGGCTCTAGGAAATTGCTTTCTGAGGAGACTTGTTAAAACCTAGTTTTCCAAAGTTATTTGACCCCGGAATTAATCATCGTATTTTTTTCCTTCTTTCCTTCCTTCCTTCCTTCCTTCCTTCCTTCCTTCCTTCCTTCCTTCCTTCCTTCCTTCCTTCCTCTCTCTCTCTTTCCCACCCTCTTTTCTGCCCTTCTTCTACCTTTCTTATCTTTCCTTTTTTTCTAAACAATTTATTGTATTATTTAATTTTAACAATGATTTTATAAGGTAGGTCCTATTGTGATGAGCATATTTAACTGAGGAAAGTGAGAATTAGGAAGTGTAATTTTCTATTCAATGATAAATCTGCTAGAAAGTGAAAGAGCCAAGATGACCAAGCAAAGAGTTCCATGCTAGCATTTGTACCCTTAATGATAATATTAAAGGCGAGATGTGGTTATATTTAGGCATTACTTATATCATATGTGTGAATAAGTATATAGAATACTTGCATATAAATAGTAATAACTATATAAGGATTTATCAAAAATAAAGAACCAGACATTTTGCTATAGTTTAATGTATCAGACTAAATTTAGTATTCTCTTGTAAGCCAAGATAAAACTTAGGAGCCCTCAATGTGGTATTTAAGATCAAGCAAGTTAATAATATTTGCTTAATAGTTCAGTTTTCCATATGATACTTGCTCACACATAACTTGGAAGTAACAGAAATATTAAGGTTCCCTAAGTAAGTATAAAAAAGTCAGAAATAGTAACTACATATTTTCCAACCAAATTCAATATATTTTGAACAGTGTGGTCCCAGGCAGGAAGCTTTTGTGTCCATGGAGAGAAAGGCACATTTACAGGGAGTAAAAATACAGCTTTTCTGAGGCCCTTGGAAGAAAAAGATCTTTCATTATTGTGAAAATCATCAGCATCAACTCAGCATATGGTTTCTGAAAGAAAGCACAATGGGTGGTGAGAAAGAAAGGGGAACCAATTTAGCAAGTCACATTAGTGGTTCAAATCCTCAGCACACTGGTAGATGTATGGCCACACATTATAATCTACTAATGTTTTAACTAGTGAATAATACAATCAGTACAAAAGTTCTTGTGTAAACTGAAATGCAACATGCAGTTGTAAGATTTTTCTCATGCTTACCCATTAGTGATATGCAGTAATTTGCTTACAATATTAGTAATAGTGTAATATGCAGTTAAAAGTCTGTACCAAAGTTATTTTGTTACTACAGCACCCGCTCACTTTCAGAATCTCCAGTGTTTTCTAAGTAAGAATATACATCAGAATCACCAGGGGAGGATTTTAAAAATCTGAAGTTTGCACCAGAAAATTCTTATTCAATAATTTTGGAATAAACACTGGCTTAAATTTATCGACAAATCTCCCCAGATGAATCGGAAAGTCACTTGTTTAGTATATAGGATGAGCTAGGTCAGTGGTTGGCAAACTCATTAGTCAACAGAGCCAAATATCAACAGTACAATGGTTGAAATTTCTTTTGAGAGCCAAAATTTTTAAACAAACTTCTTCTAACGCCACTTCTTCAAAATAGACTCGCCTAGGCTGTGGTATTTTGTGGAAGAGCCACACTGAAGGGGCCAAAGAGCTGCTTGTGGCTCGCAAAGCTGCAGTTTGCCGACCATGGAGCTAGGTTATGTGCAGTAACAAAAACTCCCACCGAAATGTCAATGGCTTAACATTACAAAAGTTTATCTCTTGCTCATGTCATACAGAAAATGCAGGTTAGCAGGGGAATTAATCATCCTAGTCACTCAGGGATCCAATGAACTGAGACTACATCTAGACATGTCCTCATATGATTATGACAGCAGTGGGAAGGTAATGGGACAGATTGTGAACCAACTCTTAAAGCTCCTGCCCACAAGTAACACTTCTCATGTGTCATGGCTGAAGCAAGTCACATGTCCATATTTAACTTTAAAGTAGTGGAAGACTGTACTTATACCCTGTGCCTAAAGTGGTGGAGACCTAAAAATAATTGTAAACAGTGTATCTGTTTTTTAATTTAAAAGTACTATTTATTTTAGCACCAATAAATATTTAATACCAAACAATAAATTTGAACATGTATACATTCAACAAAATTTAAATTTAAAAAAATGTGAAAAATGTCTTTATTAAGCACTATAACATTGCTGAGAGAGATTAGGGAAAACCTAAATAAAAGGAAAAAATATAACTATTTGTGAATAATTTAGTGGCTGCCAAAATCCCTGATTAAGAATGATTGAGTTCAGTCTCTTTGGTTTACAAGGAAAGAGCACAGAGAAATTAATGAATTTCCAAAATTACACAGCTAACCTTGAATTAGCATAATGGTTTCCTTACCTCAACAATTTACTTAAAGTACTCCAACTAATTTAACCTACTTCTTTTACCACACATTCTGCCCTCTTTTCTCCCTTCTGTCAGAAATTTTCAAAATCAGAAAAATTTCTTCTCTTAACACATAACTTAGGGTTTGTGATTTATTTGATGGCAGTTTTAAATAAGATGTTTTTAACCCCACTTAGAAACAGTCCACTTTCATGATTTATTACAACTCTCTTTCCCTGGTTAATTAAACTCATTTCTTGGGAAATGACTCATGGCTAATCACACTAAGAATAAAATTAGTTATAATGCCCTCTTTGTTATAAAATGAGTGTAAATAACTTTTAACGCAATTTTTCTAAAATCAAAAAAGCATGTAATAGTCCCAATTCAGCAACATTATGTAAAATAGCAGACTCAGGGAGTAGTAAATCCAGATGCTGTCCTATTATTGCATAAAACAAGGCAGAAATTTACATTCCTTTATTATTAAACTAAACTCTATCAATTGAATTTCTGTGTGGAAAATACTGTATTTTGGAGGGCTAACGTGCCATTTTAAAAATTCCTAGACTAAAAACCTGTTGTACAGTTTCTTTGCCCACTGGAGAGATATAAAACCATTACATTTAAGTATCATAATAGCTAGCATATGCTATTTCTTAGAAATGACACCACCATCTGGATTAAGGTCCTCTGATGATTTCATACAATACTCCAGCTTTTCTTCGGGTAGAGGGGGGCCAAACTGTTCCAACTCTTAACTACCCTGTTGTTCTAATGAAAAATAATAAAAGGTTACACTTATGTTTGACCTACTCACTGGAGATCACATACTGCTTTATTAATAAATTATACAATTATCATGGTAGCTGGGAATACAGAAGGCAGGCCAGATGCCTGAGTTAAGAAAATGAGTCGGGGCCCAAACCCATCTCCCAATATTACCCATGTCTAGCTAAACCGATCATGGCTTTTCCTGGTTGCTAGAAGCGCTGTTCAGCAGTGAAAGGCCCAACCGCCTTGTGTTCAAATCTTGGCCCTCCTGTTTGCTAATTATGAGGGCTTGGGCATATCCCTGGATCTTTTTGAGCCTCAGTTTCCTCAGCTATACAAAGGGAATGATTCTATCTGTGGTAAATTTGTTAAGATTAGGATCGTGACTAGAATATCTACTGAAGTACCTCCTTCACATACTAACACATTAGGAAATTTTGGGGGTTGTTACTATTATTACTATTACTATTACTATTACTATTACTATTACTATTACTATTACTATTATTACTATTAACCTTTCCTCTCTTTAATCTTCTTTATTTCCTTTAACCTGGGCACAGAGGAGCAACACAAGATTCAGAGCAAGGATGGGATCAGGATGTGGAAGGGAAAGCCAATGGAAAATATAGGTAAAAAACATACTACATATATGTATCCATACCTAGAATAGCTTTCTCATGTGGCAGAATCACTAGATGATAAGAATGCATTGCTGTGTCTAAAACAGCAGCAGTATTGGTTTGTTTTCATGTAAATCACCCTCACAGCTGGTTATCTTTAAAAGACATTTGAATTCTAACTGATAAAACTAGTATAATCCCTTTGACTCACTGAACTCATTAAATATAAGCACGAGTGAGCATGGGAGTAGAGGTGAGGAAGGTAGAGGAGCGGAGGAAAGGGACCCTCTCCCCTGACTGTTTCCTCACTGGCCCCTGGCCTGTTGTCATGCACACAGCAAACCTTTCGGGCCAATCCGTCTGACTGGCTGTGCAGGGAACGGGGCAGCCTGGATAATTGATGGGCTCAATCTGACCAGGCACAGGTGGCATGGAGACTGCGTACAGCAGCTTCTCGGGTTTGCCAGTGCCATCTGTTGCCATAAGAACATCTGTCGTCAAGGTCACCCTGTCACCCTCTGTTAAAGTTACAGGTTTGGTGAGTAGAATAATGTCACCTAAGAAGAAGGGGTATGTATGTTGGGTGCTGTGGGGAAGAGCGAGGAAGACCAAGGTACACAAAGAGAATAGAAAAATCTCTCTTTTAAATTATGAATAATGATAACAATAATAAAGAATTACTCGGTAAGAAGAAATGAGGGGAAGTACACAATTTTAAAGGGGAACTTCCTGGCAACGGTTTGCCAAAAGATTATTGACATTGTTCCCTCTAGCTAAAACATTAGCTCAGTTTTACCATAGTCCTGATACACGTTTGTAAAAGAAATATGAAAAGTAATTGCAGTGCTGTTTACTTGTAAAGGCAAGCAGTTTTTTCTCTCAGTTTGTTAACTCTAAAAACTGATTTTTGAGGTTTTCCTTTTGTATAAGTACATCTGATTGAGTGTGTGTGTGTGTGTGTGTGTGTGTGTGTGTGTGTGTTCATTGGTGTGAGTGTTCATGTTTTCTTATGTGTACACACACACACACACACAGCATGTTCAGCATGCTCAGGGAGGAAGCAGAGTGGAAGGTGGTAAAGGGGGTGTTGCATTTATCAAAGTATTCAACTGGCATTTGAGCTCTGCTCCACTGCCAGAGAGAATGACCCATTTGTTCATAAAGAACAATTATGTTAATAGACTCAAATGAGCTGATGGACAAAGTACTGTAATGAAGCAAATGCAATGTTGGATTTTTAAGCGGCGAGTATTCCATGTGGCCAGGCTTGCAGCAACAATAGTTTGGCTCCCCCGCCCCTACCCCATGTTTGTTGCTGATGCTTTTTAAAGCAATTTTACCCAGTGGCAAAGAAACATCATTACCATCTGTTTAGGAAGTGAGGCTTTACTTATTGGACCAATCTTGCTGGCACCATGGGCTTTCGGGGACTTCATGATTATCACTGAATGAAGAGAAGAGAGGGGGAGATTACCTGCTTGATGTTATGAAATACACTCACACCGGCCCCATCAAACCCAAAGGGCAGTGGATGGAAATAAAATAGTGCTTCATCAACAAGGAGTCAGGAAAGGTGCAGACAGAGCGGACAAACACTTTTAGTTTTGTCTGTACCTTTTAGCCTAGTCACCAAATACCACAGAGAACATAAAAATGGGGCTTGTGGAAAGAAACAAAATGTTTATGGTCAGCTGCAATTTGAGTTGTTGAATACGTGGGTGGTATATACAGCGGTGGGGAAAAGTAGGTTAAATTGCCAGCCATCATTGCCTGAGGATAAATCATAAGTGAGGATACAAAATAATAACAATGATAATAAGACAAGTAAGACAAATAATACAAATAAATAATGCAATCTATAATACAGTATATAAAAGCCCAGTGACTGGAATGACCAGAATGACTAGAATGACCAGTGGCTATAATGCACACTGCAGCAGCCAACTGGTCTGATCTGGGCCCCAACCAGCATACTCCCTGGCTGGCCCCACTCCCGATCAACCCCCAATTGGGATGGGGCTGGCCACCCAACCACCCATGGCCCCTCCCACCACTGGCTTGGACTGATGGGCCCCCATTGGGGAGGGCTGGCTGGACCTTACCCATGCACAATTTTGTGCACCGGGCCTCTAGTAATTAAATAATTAAGGCCCTGGACTGTGTGTTCAGTGGTTAGAGCATCTGCATATGCACTGAAGGGTCATGGGTTCCATTCCTGTTCAAGGGCCCATACATAGGTTGCAGGTTCAATCCCTGACCTGGGTCAGGGCACATACCTATGGAGGCAACCTATGGATATGTCTCTCTCACATCAAAGTCTTTCTCTCTCTCTCTCTCTCTCTCTCTCTCTCTCTCTCTCTCTCTCCTCTCTCTCTGCCCCTCCTGCCTCCCTTCTACTATCTAAAAAAAATAATAAAAATAATTGATGGATAAAACATCCTCAGTTGAAGATTAACAAAAATAAATAAATAACAATACAGGAATAAACTCTTTGTTTTGTTACTCACAATGGAAAATGGTAGGTAATTTTGCCTACCCTTGTGTAATTCAGTTTATTCCCTGACTCATTGGTTTCATGTTTTGATAGTAGAAATGGGATGACTATTTGGCAGCAATTAAGAGTATCTCTTTTTTTCTAGTTTTGGCCCCCAGGAGGATGTCTCTCTCATCATCTCTTCTTTATTCTCTCTTTCTAATTTATGTAAGTATAGAACAAAAATTCAAGCAAGAAGTCATGATCACTGATTTCCATGCTCTGCATTTTAAAAATTATTTAGTGACATACACTTGAATCAATGTTCCAAGTGAAGTAAAGGATTTTTTAAAATTATTTGGCTTCATAAGTTTCACAAAAAATAATTTTTCTTAGTAGTAAAGTATTTTTGGTGTCAAAGCTCTTTGCTGTTGTCACATTAGGATTAATTATATCAATTAGTACCACTTAGTAAATTATTCTGCAATTGATAAACAAATGGACTTGGATAGATAATGGATATGTGGTCCTAGGAAAGATACTTAACATCTCTTGGGAATTTTGCCACAAAGAATCCAAATCTGGATTCTTTATATGCAGTTGATTTGCACGTGTCTTTTTCCTCTAGACATCAAAGCAAGTCATAGTCCCAGATTTCTCATTTGCTTGTCTTGCCAGCTCTGAGCCCTAGTTCTTTGTTCTAAGTTAGAAAGTTGTCTCTGGTCCCTCTAGATCTGTTAATCCTAGCAATTCATGTTCTAGGACAGTGGTCGGCAAACTGTGGCTCTAGACCACATGCAGCCCCTTGAGTGTGGCTCTTCCACAAAATACCATGTGTGGGCATGCACATATAATGCAATTGAAACTTAGTGGCTTATGCACAGAAGTCAGTTTTCAGCTCTCAAAAGAAATTTCAATCGCTGTTGGGTAAAGTTACCTGCTGCTCCACTAACATTAACATTCATCTGAATTCTTAAAACTACTAAAAATGTGGGGCCTCAGGAAGACCAAGCATGCTGTGGCATGCTTAAGATGGTTATTTTTTCTACATAATTTCCTTGTTTTTAAATTCAACATTTATTTCTAGCTTATATGTGCTAGACACTGTGCTGAACACTATATGAATTATCTAACTCAATTGTGTAATGAATGATACTCTGAAATAAGGACTGGGAGTAGCCATATTTCAAAAAGGAAGAAACAGACTTAGAATGCTTCAGTAATGTTCCCAAGATCACATACATAGTAGGGGATGGAATGGGAATTTGAATCCAAGCAGTCCGGCTCAAAACTCCACATTTTAACTGTAATCCAACTTTTTAAACAACATATCCCATTTGACTTGTGGCTATTTCCTAACTAGTAAACATGAATATACCCAGTTGATGGTTATCCATCCATTGCTAGACATGGTATCAGCATGTAATGTGTAAAGATCTCTTACAGTACATAAAAAGGCCATATGTGATACTGTTTTTTCTTTTGGAAAGTGAAAAAGAAAAAAAAAAGTAAATATCCAAAACTTTATTTATTTATGTTTTTGCTGAATTTACAGTTCCAGTTATTATGTAAGTTACACAGTATGCCCAACTTAATGGGTATCACTGTGAAAAAAAACAAAGAAACAAAACAAAACAAAAAAAAAACAGAAAAAATTGATCATTTTCATCAATGTTTGTTTATTCAAAGGCACCATAATAGAATAATGGTCTGAAAATGATATGCCAGTGACCATCACATTGCCATGTAACTTAAGCAACCATAAAGACAATGTCACATTATAGGGGACTTCTAATTGAATTGAGCTTAAAGTAGGCCAAAGCTGGTGATTTATACCTCTCTGCATAGACTATACTTACAATTACTTCCCAGAAAATAAAATTTAAAAAAAATGACAAGACTTTATACTCAGAATTATGGCCAGCCCATCCTAAAGAAAAAAGTATTTCCCTCAATAACTTATTTCCATGCAAATCCAATGAAATAAAAAAGCAATAGAACTATACATTATTTCTATTATCAATAGATGTGGATAAGTCTAAATTGATATTAAACAAATCAATTACCTTGATAGGTGGCCCACCAAATTGGTTGCCTTTTGCTTGATGCAGCTCTTCTTACTTGTCATAATTCTCAATAATCTGCTTTTGTCAGGTTTTAAAAAGCAGCAAAAATTGGGCTAGATTGGATCTTTTCCACCTGTTTTTACCATAGTCATCTTTAATAAAATTAGTTGTGTACATATGAGTGTAAGTGTGTGTAGGAGTATGTGTGCATATGTACTGGCGCCACTTTTGCCAATATAGTAGAACTCTAACCTCAGAAGCACATGCCAGTTAGCAGGGTCTGTGAAAGTTCATGTGAGGAGGGAATACACTCTTTTCCTCTTATCCTGTTTCCTCCCAGTTCCAATTAGAAACAGGTAACCCTGTATTCTGCTCCTGGTAGTCTCAAGCTAATTAGACTTTGACAAGACCATAAGCAACACCCACTTGCAGAAAATTAAGAAACACATTTCTCAACATGTACTTGGGGGAAAGGAAGAAGTAAAGCCACATGCAAAATCTTGTCAATTACTTAGCCAGACCTCATTCATATCCACACATTTCATGTCATATTAACTCAACCCAGCTTGACACTCAGAGCTACACCCTCCAGATGACTGGCAAAGTTAGGCGTTAGCTCTTTAATACCCTCCTTATACACATAGACTGATATATTCAGGATCTATGAAGTACACAGATGATTATTTAGGATTAATGGATCATCCAAAGTGCCAGTTGGTGCGTTTTGAGTAAAAAGTGTAACAAATGCAGCTGTTTACTAATAAATAAAGCCTCAGCTGTAAGAGAAATAAATTAGATGCATTTAATTGGTAGGATGAAAACCTCCCCTCTTTATTACAATGCCTCTTCTTGTTATTTTATGATGTCAGGGTAGATGGCAGACTGACAGAGTGTTTATGAATCACAGTTTGCAGATGGCACTCTTGGTTCTCGGCAGCGAGGAGCACCAGTCGCATGAGGCCTCAAGAGGGGATTTTGCCAAAGACGACCCCCTGAGAATTAGCTGTCTCCATTTCTCCTGTGCCAGTCTCGCTCTGGCAGAACTCTACTTCACAAACCCACCTTCAATAAATTACAGCTGCCTGGCTGGGAATTAAAAAGAGTTCACCCCCCAAGAATACCCGCCTCTCCAGGTGATCTCTTCATTGTTGCAGAGGAGGTTTGTGCAATGACTCTCAGAGCAGGCCTCCCGCTGTCTCCTGCAGGGGAAGATGACCACACAGCCAGCAGAAACCCCTCCTCTTTCCCACTCCCTTGGCTCTCCACACCATCCCTCCGTCTCTCCCTCCCTCCAGCTGACAGGAGTGATTTCCTAAGCACAGCATAAGCTCCTTGCACTTGGGACTCAGAGCTCCTCTAACTAATGACAGCTTGCCATCCTACAGCTGGGATGGGGGAGGGAAGGGTCAGCCCAGCCTATGATAAATTTAATGGAAATAGCAGTAATAGCAATGTTAGGAGCTACCATTTATTGAGTACTTGTTATGAGACAGACAAAGTCGTTTCCCTCAGGGTGACAGAACTTACTGTGACAGTGTAGAACACATTGGCAACATTCCCTCCTCATTGTCCTGCTTCCTTTTCCCACCTTACAGCATTCAGCCACGTGATTCCTGGCCATGTGTCCGGAGGGCCCTGAGAGAAATCCTGAGATCACTGCCATCCTCTTTTATTCTGTCTGCTGGGGACCCAAGGGAGGGGGGTCTGATCTTTCCAGCTGTCTCATGAAGCTTGAACTAAAACAGCTTCCTGAATCTAAGCTGGACAAGGTAGAGAAAGCACACAAACAACAATTATGTTGGTTGGTTGCAAACACATTTGGAAACCTTAGGTGGGAAAGAAATGAAAGCTCGCTTTCAGATGAGGCCTCCTATCTCTCCCAAAGATTTATTTTAAAGGAAAAATCATATATGTTGTATAAAATAAGTGTACATTTCTCTAAAGATCACTTACAAGCAAAGAATTTCTGTTCTTGCCATTTTAATATCATACTGGAGTTTATAACCAGCATAACAAAGCAATATAGGAATATATCCATATGTACATAATAGATCAATGCAACTAAAGCCATTCAGATTAGGAGAGAAGTTATAGACTATTTTTATTTGTAAATGACATGGTCCCGTATGTAGAAAATTCAAAGGAGTCTACCAAAAATAAATAAATAAGTTCAGCATTATCACAGGATCAATATACAAATCACAATTATGTTTTTATATGCTAGCAAGAAACAATCTGGGAATAAAAGTTAAAACATAATTGCATTTATAAGGCATTACAAAGAACAAAATACTTAGGAAAATCTTCAGCAAACGATGTGTCAGTCTCATGTACTGCTAACTATAAAACATTATTGAAAAAAGTAAAGAGTATTTAAATAAAATGAGAGCTATTGTTTGTTCATAGATTAGCAGACTCAAATTTTCTTTTTGGTTAATCCTTACCAAGGATATTTTTCCATTGATTTTTAAGGAGCATGGAAGAGAAAGAGAAAGACAGAGAAAAACATCAATGTGAGAGAAACATGTTGATTGGTTGTCTCCTGTAAGAATCTTGACTAGGGCCTGGGCTGGGAGGAGCCTGCAACCAAGGTATATTCTCTTGACCGGAATTGAAAACAGGACCCTTTGGTCTGCAGGCCAATGCTCTATCCACTGAGCAAAACCAGCTAGGGCGTCAATATTGCTGATAGCGATTCTCCTTGAATTGAACTACAAATTCACTTCAATCCATATCAAAACCTTTAAGCTGTAATTTTTTTCAAAAATTTGACAAACTGAATCTAAAATTTATATGGAATTGAAAAAGATCCAGAATAAACAAAATAATATTGAACAAGAAGAACAAAGTCGGAGGTCTCACACTTTTTAATTGCAATGTGGTACTAGAGTAAGGTTAGACACACAGATCAGTTAAACTAATTTAAAGTTCAGAACTATACCCTTATATGTACGGGTAATTAATTTCTGATAAAAATGGCAAGGTAGTTCTTAATCTTCTCAGCAATAGTGTTGAGATAAACATATGCACTTTGATATATGCATGCAAAAAGATGAATTTAGATGTTTACTCATACCATATAAGAAGGTTAACTCAAAATGGATCATAAACCTGGGTGTAAGAGAAAAAAACAATAGACTTTCTGAAGTAAACATAGAGAAAAATAGAGTAACTTGGGAGGAAGAGAACTTTCTTTTAAGAAGGTGTCATTGAGCAGAAAATTGATTGAAATGAGGTAATAAACTATGCAAAAATCTGGGGGAAGAGTATGCCATGCTCCAGGCAGAGAGAAAAGCATTGCAGATGCCCAGAGATGAAAGTAAACTATGCATTTTTAAGGATCAGAAAGACTAGTATTGTAGGTTCCATTGTGACCCTCAGCTAGACCAAGATCTCTTAGACCCAATGTAAAAAGCATTACCTATTAAGAAAATATTAATAAATTGGACTTAAAATGAAAGATTTATAGCCTTAGAAAGATACAGTTAAGAAAGTGAAGCATTAAGCCACAGACTGGGAGAAAATATTTGCAAGTTTTATTTTTGGCAAAGAGTGTATCAGATTTTAAAAAGAACTCCTAGAATTTAATAATCAAAAGACAAATAGTCCAAATAAAAAACAGGCAAAAGACAAATAGACATATCACAAAAGAAGATACATGAGAGGCCAACAACTTACATGTAAGATGTCCAAAGTCATTGGTTATCAGGGAAATGCAAATTAAAGGCACAATGACATACCACTACACATCCATTAAAATGGTCAGAATTAAAATGGATGGCAAACTATTTCTAAAAGATTTAAAGTAATTGGAGCTTTCAAGGATTTGTATTAAGTACGAAATGTTTAAAATACTTTGGAAAAAAGTTCAGCAGCTTTTTGTTTTGTTTTGTTTTGTTTTTTAAATAAAAAACATATATTGCACTTGTCCCAGGAAAACTATAACTAATTTCTAAAGAGAAATAAAACACATTTTGCTCACAAAACACTTGTACACAATTGTTCATAGCAGTTTTATTTATAATAGTTTCAAATTGAAAATATTTCAAATATCTTCATTAGGCAAATGGATAGACAATGTATATATTCACAGAATATTGCTCAGCATTTAAAAAGAAGAAACTACTGATTCTTGAATGAATGATTCTTTAAAGCATTCTGCTGAGCAGAACAATCCAAAGTACATATGGTGTGCTTCTATTTACATAAAATGCTAGAATAAACAAAACTAATTTATAGTGAGAAAGCAGATCAGAGATTTTGAGGTAGAAGAATTGAGTGCAAAGTATCTTGAGGGCACTTGTTGGGATTATGTAAATGTTTTGTATCTTGATGGGCAAGTGGTTACATGGGATTTTTTATTTGTCAAATCCCACTTATACTGCAAGTGATGGTACACTTAAAGTACTGTACATCTGAAGTGGTTATGACATTATATTTAAATTATACCCTAATAAATTGGATTTAGAAGTTAAATTTAAAATTACCAACATTGACATAAGAAGTGATAAACCTGAGATGATGAGTAATAAAAAAAAACACACCTTACTTTTAAAACAGTCATTAAACATAAAATATTCTATTACAGTTCCTAATAAACATTCAGTGATCAAATATCTCCTTTATTACATAAAATCTCAAGATCATATAAAAATACATAAAACTTACCTTGTTTTATGAGCCTAATAAAATCCTGATATCAAAATTAACAAAAATTAGATAACAGAAAAAGAAAAAAATAGGTCAACCTATTTTATAAATGTAAGTAGAATAATAACAAAATTTCAGGGCACCAAATCAAGTCATTTAATAATACTAACATGAATAATTAGGATTAGTCACAGGAACGCAAAGATTGTTCACACCAGAAAAATATATTTTAAATATACTTTACTCCATTAAACAATTTAAAAAATAAATTATCTGAAAGTATAATTGAAAAGCATTTGATAAAATTTAGCAGTTTTTATGAACTGTTTTAGCAAACTCCCCCTTAATTTATGAAGTATTGTAATAAGACAAGAAAAATTTAAAAGATGTTTGACTGTAAATAAGGGGCATGACTTTTATTAATTGCATATGATATTGTTATTTACATGTATAAATTTAAGGAAGCCAAGCATGAAAATTTATTAGAACTAATAAAAGAGTTTCATAAGTTAGCATGGTATGTGATTGATAAATAAAAATCATAGTTTTCCTGTAACTAGCACAACAAAAACAATTTAGGAGAAAACTGTTACATTAAAATCTAAAAGCTAAATAATATCTAGAATCCCTAAAATTAACCTAGAAGAAAATATGTGAGAACCATCTGAAACAAATTATAGAATTTTAATAGGGGATATTTAAGCAGAACTAAGGAAACAGGGAGGCATTTATTCAATGTTATAAAGCTATTAATTATCACTAAATTAATTAATATATGAATTTAAAGTTCATCCTGAAGAAATGTTTCATAAAATGCTAGCACATGTTCTGAATAGAATGCATAAAATTAAAATTTCCTACTATCCAGGAGGAGAGAAAGAGAGGAAGAGAGGAAAAAAGAAAGGTGAAAATATTGTCAGTTACTTAATCATCCTATTTTTTTTTTAAACTGAGGTTACCCTCTGCCTTATTCAAGGCAATGTGCTTAGAAAATAAAACACATTTCTCAATCTCTTTTTCAATTAGGAACAGTCACATATTACTCTTCATACTAATATCATTGGGCAGGGGTTCTGAGAATGCCCTCTTAGAGAAGGCATGCTCAGCTTCCATACACATCTTCTGCTCTTTGCCTTTTTTCTTATTCTTTCCTAGACTCAATCATAAAGCTGGAGGTGAAGCAGTTACCTTGCAACAATGAAGTAATGACATGAGGATGAAAACCATATTCAGGATAGTTGAGCAAAATGCAAGAGGCCTCTATTCCTGATGTCAACAAGGGCCATATCAACCCAGGCATTCTCTACTTTTTCAGCTTCCTGTTAGGTGAAAATGATAAACTTCTCATCTCATTGAGCTTCTGTTAGAGGTTTACTGTTATTCTGTGATGCAAAGAATCACAGTGTCTAACTGTAAAGTGCTTTAAAGGTATCTATAATAATAAAAGCATAATATGCTAATTCAAACAGATGTGCTTCCACATGACCTCCCAGATAAAGCTGGGGCTATGAGGGAAGCCCGTATCCTGGGTGTCAGAGAGGAGCTGGTACCTGCAGGTGGGGGATGGAAGGCCTACTCTTGCACGAATTTTGTGCATCGGGCCTCTAGTAGCAAATAAAATACTATACTGTGAATTATATTAATGCCACAATAGGTATATGAGTGGACAGTCCAGAATTTACATTCATAAATATATAGGTGTAATATGTAAGTATTAGTCTTTGATAAAGTAGGCATTTAAACTCAGTATCAGGGCCGAAACCGGTTTGGCTCAGTGGTAGAGCGTTGGTCTGTGGACTGAAAGGTCCCGGGTATGATTCCGGTCTAGGGCATACACATTGGTTGCGGGCACATCCCCAGTAGGGGGTGTGCAAGAGGCAGCTGGTCGATGTTTCTCTCTCATCGACGTTTCTAACGTTTCTAGCTCTCTATCTCTCTCCCTTCCACTCTGTAAAATATCAATAATAAAATATATATATATATATATATATATATATATATATATATATATATATTTTAAAAATCAGTATCAGGTGTGGTGCAGCTTATTTAAAGCAGCCAACAGATGAAGAAAGATTTCACCAGGTCAGATCTGGCCTTTGGAAGTTTTCTCTTATCCTGACAGCTGGCCCCTTTCCATCAGCACGGTCTCACAGTGCTCTTCTTTTTTGGACCACGGCTCTTCTCTGTACCTCCTACCTCTCATGTCACAGAGCGGCCCAGCTCATTGCCCTCAATTACTGAATTTGCTCATTCTAGGTTCTCATCCTTATCTGCCCATGTTGGTCTTTGTCCTGCCAGGCCTCAAACTGGTGCCCTACAATCCAACATGGGACCGTTCACAATTGGTAAATTCTTGCTGATTGACTCCTTAACACAAAAGTCAATTTTCCTGATAATATCCAGGATTCTATCATCTGCACTTTTTTTTCCTGCCACCCATTTATGTTGATTGATTAGGTCAGAAAGCACAAGCTTTTCATTTAGTTGTTCTTAACACTCTTGTCATTTAAGTCCATTAGTAATTGAGTAGTGGATTTTAAAATATTATATTAAATTTTATTGCTTTTTGACAAAGGCAGTTCAAGAAGAATTTCTGAATGTCTTATGGAAACCATAAAATGTCAGAGTTACAAGGGCCCTTAGAGATCAGCTGCTATCACCTCTTATTTAACAGATGGGAAAATTGCAGCTCAGAGTGGGGAGTGATTTGCCCATTGTTGCACAACTCATCGGTGAAGGTGCTGAAGATAAAGCCCTAGAACTTTCTTGATTTTCTACTTAAATCATTAACTTTTTGGGTTTTCTTCATTGCTATCAGAGGGAGCATCCTGATTTAGTTTCCTATTATTTGGGGATTACTATTCTTTGACTGGAGCAAATGTGCTAATAAAGAATAATTCCAACCCTAGTCAGTTTGGCTCAGTGGATAGTGTGTTGGCTTATGGACTGAAGAGCCCCTAGTTTGATTCTGATCAAAGGCACATGCCTGGGTTGTGGGCTTGATCCCCAGTAGGGGGCATACAGGGGATCAATGATTCTCTCTCACCATTGATGTTTCTATTTCTCTCTTCCTTCCTCTCTGAAATAAAAATTAATGAAAAAGAATAATTTCAGCTTTTTCCTCCATCCTTTCACTTGCTCTCTTCAGGACATGAGGAATGATTTATGTAATTGGAGAAGTGGCAACAACCTGACACCTCAGTTAACTAGGAGCAGTCATTGGAATGGAATGTAAACAGTGTTGGCCCATCTCTCTTTCATTCTTGTGAGCCTCCTAGACATACACATCATGGGCTCCATGCTTCTAGTATCCATGCTACAAAGGGATCAGAGACTGGGCTTGGCTTCATCACTGCCAGCTACAAGTAGGTCAGAAAGCCAGAATCATGTAACTTCTTGTTTGTGTGTTCAGTGTGGAGGTAGGAGACCATATTTTGCAATTCAATTTCGTTAGGATTAAAACTGTATTTTAATGCCCATTTTATTCCTTGTCTCTGTTCACAAAAGACTAAAAGACTGAAGGGGAGAAAAAGTGATGAATTAGACTTGCCCTAATAGCTACTATTTGCTTCTGTGTCTTGAGTACATCGGCATCGGGTTAAATATGAATTCAGAGCTAGGTGCCAGAAAGGGAGACTACAATAAGTTGAATCTCCTGGTTAATCACGACAGCATTCTAAAATGTAAGCCTGGATATCCTATATAATAAAGAGGTAATATACAAATTGACCATCACACCCTCACAAGATGGCTGTCTTTGACCAGGCTGCCAGGGGATTAGTGAGGGACACGACCAAACAACTGAACAGCAGGATGCATGAGGCAACCAGGCTGGTGGGGGGAGGGGGCATAAGAGGCAACCAAGCCAACAAGGGGGCAGTTGGGGCTGACCAGGCCAGAAGTGGGGGCAGTAAGAGGCAACCAGGCCTGCAGGAGGGGGGCGCGGTTGAGGGCAATTAGGTTGGCAGGGGAGGCCAGTGTGGGGTGACTAGTCTGGTAGAGGAGGCAGATGGGGGTGACCTGGCTGGCAGGGGTGGTAGTTAAGGGTAACAAGGCCGGCAGTGTGGGGGCAGTTAGGAGCAACCAGGCCAGCAGGGAGGGGGTGGCTGGGGGCAACCTGGCCAACAGTGGGGGCATTTAGGGGAACCCAGGCTGGCAAAGGGGGCATTTGGGGCAATCAGGCTGGCATGCAGAGGCCGTGAGGGGTGATCAGGCTGGCGAGGGGGGCTGTTAGGGATGACCAGGCAGGCAGGTAGGTAAGTGATTAGGAGCTAGTGGTCCAGCAGTCGGACATTCTGCGAGGGGTCCCAGATTGGAGAGGGTGCAGGCTGGGCTGAGGGTAACCTCACTCATGCATGAAATTTCATGCACCCAGGCCCCTCTAGAATATATATATATATATATATATATATATATATATATATAGCCTGATGCATGAAATTTATGCAAGAGTAGGCCTTCCTTCCCCCAGCTGCCAGTACTGACTTCCTTCTGGCTCTGGGACCCAGGCTTCCCTCCAGCTGCTGGCACTCAGGACCCGTCCTTCCTTCACAGAAGGAGGCCCCACTCATGCACCACAGCCCCATTGGTCAGTGGCCTGGGCTTCCCTCTGCAGGACGATCATGGAGCCCCCTGAGTGACTGCCCTGCTTGCCAGTCACCTGGGCCTCCCTCTGTGGGGAGATCATGGGGTGATGGCTGGACCCTCAAGCAATCACATCACATCCATCTGGCTGGCCTGGCACCAGTGGGTGTCATAATGTTGTCCAGCATGGTAGTCTAGATGGTCATTCCTCTGTTCGGCCATTTGGTCGATTTACATATTATGCTTTTATTATATAGGGTTCTACTTTAAGTGCTTCTATGGATTCCCATAGAAGCCGTAGTGTTTTTCAAATAGGTGTGAATACCCTGGGTAATGTATAATATGGTACCAAGAGACAATAAAGACATGTTACAATATCTATTTACATTTTATAATAAACTTTTAAATGTTATTTTTTAATATTTTACTAGAGGCTGACTGCACAACATTTATGCCCTGGCAGGGGGGTGGGGGGTGGGAGGCGTGGGATCCCTCAGCCCGACCTACACCCTCTCATAGTCTGGGAACCCTTAGCAGACATTCCCGGACTGTGCTGGCCAGTCATGAGTCCAGCTTCTTGCTGAGCAGCACTCTCCCTGTGGGAGCACACTGACCACTAGAGGGCAGTTCCTGCATTGAGTGTCTGTCCCCTGGTGGTCAGTGCATGTCATAGTGACTGGTTGTTCTACCATTTGGTCAATTTGCATATTAGCCTTTTATCATATAGGATAATGTACATGATATGCTAGAGCAATACATGTAAGTTTATACATTAATGAATGTGCATATATTGGGAACGAATTCCCCAAAGCACTGACTCACTAGGTTAAACATCATGATACTGTGTATAGAGAACCCAAAAGATTCCAACAAAAAACTATTAGAACTGAAAAATGAATTCAGTAAAGTAGCAGAATACAAAATAAATATCCAGAAATAAGTTCATTTTTGTACTATCAGGAAAACCAAGAAATAATCTCATTTATAATTGCTTTAAAATACTCAAGAATAAATTTTACCAAGGATGCAAAAGACTTGGATAATTATGTTACCGAAGAAAGAATTTGAAAAAGATACAAATAAGTAAAAATATATATTGTGTTCATGGATAGGAAGATTTGACATAGTCAAAATTTCCATACTACCCAAAGCAATCTCTAGATTTATTGCAATTCCTATCAAGATACCTATGGCATATTTCACAGAACTAGAACAAATATCCCAAAAATGTGTATGAAAGCATAAAAAATCACTAATGGCCATAGCAATCTTGAGAAAGAACAAAGCTGGATGAATCACACTCCCTGATATTAAATTATACTACAAAGCTATAGTAATCAAAGCAGCATGATACTGACATAAAAACAGACATAATAGAACAACAGAACAGAATACGGAGCCCAAAAACAAGTCCACACCTTTATGATCAATTAATATTTGACAAAGGAAGCAAGAACATACACTGGGGTAAAGGTAGTCTATTTAATAAATGGTGTTGGGAAAGTTGGACAGATACATAAAAAAATAAACAAAAAATTAGGCCACCTTTTTACACCATATATAAAAATAAAATCAGAATGCATTAAATAATTTAATGTTAGACTCTAAACATAAAAATCCTCCAAGAAAAACATAAGCCATAAAATCTCAAGCATATCTGAAGCAATATTATTCTGATACATCTTAGACAAGGAAAACAAAAGAAAAATAACAAATGACACTATATCAAACTAAAAAAAGATTTACACAGCAAAGGAAACCATCAACAAAATGAAAGACCACCATCTGGATGGGAGAATATATTTGCCAATGATACCCATTACAAGAACTTTATAAATTTGGATATAAAGTTCTTGTATTTGGATATAAAGAACTTATATAACTCAACACAACCTCCCCAAACCAATCTAATTAAAAATGAGCAAAAGACATTGAAAAGATGCTCAAGGTCACTAATCATCAGAGAAATGCAAATTAGAACCACAGTGAGATATCACCTCACCTGTCAGAATGGCAATCCTATATAATAAAAGGGTAATATGCAAATTGACCATCACTCTAACACAAGATGGCTACCCCTTGTAGTCAAAGATGGCCACCCCCATGTGGACTCAAGATGGCTGCCACAAGATGGCCAGCAGGGGTGAGCAGTTGGGAGGGACCAGGCCTGCAGGAGAGGGCAGTTAGAGGCAACCAGGGTGGCAAGGGAGGGTAGATGGGGTGACTGGATCAGCAGGGGAGGGCAGTTAGAGGCAATCAGGCCAGCATGGGAGCAGTTAGGTGTTGGTCAAGCTTTAAGGGGAGTGGTTAGGGGGTGATTAGGCTGTCAGGCAGAAGCAGTTAGGGGCAATCAGGCAGACAGGCAGGCAGACAGGCAGGCAGGCAGGCAGGCGAGTGGTTGGGAGCCAGCAGTCCTGGATTATGAGAGGGATCCCAGATTGGAGATGGTGCAGGCTGGGCTGAGGGACATCTCACCTCTCCATGAACAAATTTTGTGCACCAGGCCTCTAGTCATTAATAAATGCACAAACAAGTATTGACAAGGATGTGGAGAAAAGGGAACCCTCATTCACTGTTGGTGAAAGAATGAAGACATATGCAGCCTGTGGAAAGCAGTATGGAGTTACCTCAAAAAAAAAATGTAACTGCCATTTGACCAAGTGATCCCACTTCTAGGAACATATCCCAAAAATTCCAAATCACCAATCAGAAAGAATGTATGCACCCCTATATTCAAAGCAGCACTATTTACAATAGCTAAGATCTGGAAGCAGTCAAAGTGCCCATCAGTAGATGAGTGGATAAAAAAGCTTTGGTACATTTACACCATGGAATACTATGCAGCAATAAAAAGGAAGGCTCTCTTACCTTTTGAGACAGCATGGAGGGACCTAGAGAGCATGATGCTAAGTGAAATAAGCCAGTCAGAGAAAGACAGATATCACATGATCTCACTTCAATGTAGAATCTAATGAACAAAAAGTACCAATGAACAGAATAGATGAAAACTCAAAGAAGCATGGAACAGACTGACAAATCTCAGAAGGAAGGCAGGGGGTCAGGGTTGGGTATGGTAAGAGATTAACCAAAGAACTTGGGTTCTTATATCCATAACCCATGGACACAGACAATAGTGCAGTAAAGGCCTAGGGCTGGCATGCGGTGGAGAGGTCTATGGGGGGAAAAGGTGGGTATCTATAATACTTTCAACAATAAAAATAAATAATTTTTTAAATTAAAAATAGAACTGCTTTATGACCCAGAGATTCCACTTCTGGGAATATATTCAAGGAACCCAAAACACTGTTCAAAGTAATATATGCTCCCCTGTGTTCATTCAAGTATTTTTTATAATAGCCAAAGTTTGCAAACAGCCCAAGTGCTCATCAGTGGATGAGTATATAACAAAACTGTGGTATATTTACATAACGGAATACTTCTCAGCCATAAAAAGAAGGAAATCTTACCTTTTGCGACAGCATGGATAAACCTGGAAAGTATTACACTAAGTGAAATAAGCCAGTCTGAGAAAGACATATAATTTCACATAAATGTGGAATCTATTGAACAAAACAAACTAACAAAAAAATAGAAACAGACTCATAAATACAGAAACAGAAAAACAGCTGTCAGAGGGGAGGTTGGGTTGGGGGACTGTGTGAAAAAGGTGAAGGGATTAAGCAAACAAATAACATGAACAGACACAGACAACAATACGGTGAATAGCAGAAGGAAAGTGGTGTGGGGAGAAATAAAAGAGGACAAAGGGTGATTAATGGTGTTGGAAGGAGTCTTTCCTTTGGGAGAGGAACATACAATATAATATATTATAGAATCTTACACCTGAAACCTATATAATTTTATTATTATCACCCCAATAAGTTGAGTAAAAATTTTAAAAAAATAGAAATGAATTACAACTTTTCTTTCTGATTCCAAATAAATAAGTAAATATGTAAATATGTAAAACCAAATAATTTTTACATTTAAGAACATTGCCCTAGGGTACATTTCTTCATTAACCCTACCCCTGTTGTTAGAGAAAAGAAAGCTGTGAACCAAGAGTAAATTATATGGCCTTGTAAACTGTGAACTGCAAACTTGTGAAGTGAGGATAAATTAATTGTGACCAGAACACAGCCCCAGCCCAGCCGTGAATTGGTCTCATAATAACTGAGGGGAGACAGAGGAGGAGAAATGTGTTACACTGAGCCCAATCTTTCTACTTCACTTCTGGGGGACTGACAGCAAAGCAGCCTTCCTTATGCAGCTGGCTAGGCTGGGATCTTGTCCAAATGTTGGAAGGTGACATTGATTCTCAGTTGTTTGGCTTTTGATAGCGAGGCGGGTGGATACAGGCAACAGCAGGCTCCTTTGACATTGCCTTGTAGCACATGCCCCAGTCTCTGTCTAACTTTGGCACTTTACCCAAGAAATATTTCCTCCTTCTAACCTCATATCCAGAATCAGTTTTGTTTTAGAGCAAAAGCAATGCTCTTCATGCTCCCATGGTTGCTGTCTGTGACTAAAGACAATTGTGAAAGGCAAATGGATCCTGGGTGACATTACTGTTAGTTTCTTGGTCATAGTGGATGGTGCCAGATTATACTTGATTTCATTGGCATTTTATGAGCCTGATTGGTAGCAATGATCCCGGCAGGTGAGTAACTGAACATTCACACAAGTATATGCAGAGAAAGAAGATCTCTTAAAGCAAAGAAAGGAACTTCGATTTTAGCCATTCTTGATTATGACGTACTAGTGGCCAAGTGCACAAAATTTGTGCTCGTCCTCAACTGCCCCACCCCCCGCCAGCCTGATTGCCCCCAACTGCCCTCCTCTCCTGGCCTGATTATTTCTTACCTCCTCTGCTTTGGTCCTGCCACCATGGCTTTGTCCAGAAGGATGTCCGGAAGGTTTCCCAGAAGGTCTCCCACTCTAATTAGCATATTACCCTTTTATTAGTATAGATGTTAGCTAATTAGAATGCATTTATTTTATATATATTTATTATGTTCCTACTGCACTGTATGCATATACACATAGGAAAGTGTGTGTAGTTTCAGAACAGAATGTATAACAAAAACCTATTAAGTGAAGTAAGGTGTGTGAAAATTCCAGGACAGGGTACCAGGCAGAGGCAAACGTAAAGGCTCTGAGGTAAGAGCATATCCGTGTGTTCTAAGAGTAGCAACTTCACTGTAACCAGACTTGGAATATAGAGAACACATGGAGAGGTGCTGAGGTCCAAGAGGAAGCTAGGGATTAGAGGACAGAAGTCCAAGATTAGGTGATGGGAGGGTTGATTTCTTTTGAGGTCTCTGGCCTTGGCTTATAGAGCAGATCTTCTCTTTGTGTGTGGCTGTATTTTAATCTCCTCTTCTGATAAGGACGCATGTCAAATTGAATTAGAACCCACCTTAGTAACATCATTCTGACTTAATTACCTCTTCAAAGTGGTACTGGGGGTTAAGACTTTAACATATGATGGTGCGGGGGGGGGGGGGGACGCAGCACAATTAATCTCATACCACCTGTGTAGGAGGCTTTTTCCCCCTGCTGTTTTTCTCTGCCCTCCCATTTTGGAATATATGTGAAGCTCTAAGAGCACAGTGAGTAAAACACAGAATTTGAGTTAGACAGCCCATGGCATGACTGACTACCAGTTGGACATTGTAGTGGATGAAGGTTTGGAAAGAGCATTAACTATATTTCACATCAAATTCTAAGCTCGGGAACTTATTCACAATTTACGAATGGGTTAATGAAAAGAAAAGGAGCTTCTAATTATCTTGACATATATTTCTGAAACAATTTATATTTTAAACTTACATGTCAGGAATCTCTATTTCTTTCAATTAGGCTGATGAAAACTTTTCTTTTGAGTTGGGAAAAATATCAAATTCAAGCAGCCAGATTCTTCCTTTTGCCCTAAGAAGTTCTGAAGAAGAAAGTAGGTCAGCATAAACCAAGGCAATATTTTCAACTTGACAAATTGGTCTCTGTGTTCTTTGGCTGTACTTAATACCAGAAATTTAAGAACAGTTCTCAAAGGAGGACGATAATAATTGGCCTGTGTCAAGATTGGGGCTTGGCTTAATTCTGTCTCATATTTTACAGGTGATATTGGCAAAGCAGGTCATCTTCAAAGGCTGATTGACTAAAATGGGGAAGGGCTAGAAACCAGGAGACATTTAGATGGTGAAGGAAAGTTAAAATGTTTCACCTGTTTACTTAAAAAAAAGAGGTTGGGTGGGCAAAAAGTAAAATTAGCTCTTTTCACATATTCAAAAGACATGGCACTTATAAACCAGTGCATGAAATTAGCAGAGAGAAGACTTTTATCCATAAGGAACAGTCTCCTAAGTGAGCTGCTCAACAGTGTTTCTAAAAGTAGGAGGAGGTTAGTGATGGATGATCATTGTGCTCTTCATATTTTTCTGTATTTTTATGGTGTGTGTGTGTGTGTGTCTAAATAATTCATGTTATAATCAGAGAAGAAAGCAAATATATACTATACTATAAAGAATAAACAGAATGGAGGAGAAGACTTCAGCACTGGGTTAAAGGTTAAAGAGATGACTGGTTAAATGGTTTCCATTTAACTCTGAATTTCTCTCAGTCTATGAATGGACCCAAGCCTTCTTGGCATAAACCACTCTGTGTTGCTTCCATTTTGAGCCAGAACATCCCATACAGTGTCCACTTTGTCTACAACACTGAACAGTAATGATGAAAAAGAAGAGAAACAGAGCTCATTCCTTGAGCCAAGGATACCACATTTGTTTTTCCCTTTCCCAAATATGCCCACAGTTTATTCAGAGAATTCAATGGTTCAGCTTTTTATATATCTCATTTCTAATAGACATGTGTGCTCACATCCATGAGATTGCGCTGTGAGGGCACTATGAAATTTTTCCTTTCATTTTTCCATGTTACCAGTATATTTGATACAGATTCAAGCCAGATTTTTGGTAGTGTGGCATAATCTCATCAGAATGATTAATTTCTCCCATTCTAGAACCAAAAGGCATTCAACCTTATCTATGAGAAGTCTTATCATTGGATAACTTTGGATTCTCTCATCACTATTTGTTACCCAAAGAAATACTGCTCTAAACCAAACACACATAGCCTCACTTTGGGTTTACAAAGATTTTGCAGATTGCTTTAGTGTGAACTGCTGGTGAACAACTGCATCTGTGGAAGTTAATGTCCTGTACCTTCGCCCAGATGAATAAATCCATCTCTACTGGCACCATGAAGACTTTTAACTTTTTTGAACATTTAAAGTTCTTTTTTATGCATTGAGACAATTTTTCAGCCAAGACCACCTGATTTCTGAAGCAGAGTTTTTGTGTGTTCCCAGTCAAATAGAGAAAGGCAAAGATGAAAAATTAAATAATATAAAGAAAGAAATAAGAGGGAGAGAGAAAGCCAACCAACCACACTGAAAAACATTTAAATCCATTTCTTTATGGACTAAAGTTCCTCAAACACAGAAAAAGCCAAGAAGTTGGAAGCTTGTTATTTTCTCTGTTAAATATTACTTTCTTTCAATTTATTTTTATATTGGTAGATGATGTGAGACTCATTACATTTTATAGGCCTGAACAAAATCTTACAATTTCTTACTAATATTATGCAATGACATAATGCCATTTGTAGAGGTGTCGCATAAAGCAATTGACTTTTACTGGCTTCTGATGGCAGGACTTGCCATTTTATATTCTGTTTTATGTAAGCGTTTTCCAAATTTATCGACCTCACAGGATTTCTCAAGTTGCTTAATTATGGTAAGAAGAAGATATCTCTGTGGTCTGACATGAGAGCCTATTAAACCCCCCTTTAAAAAGGGAATGTAGAAGTGGGAGGTGAATGCAACTAACGTTTAATGCATGGTTGCTATAGGTGGGATGCTAGAATACTGGGGTAAAAGAGGCACCTACCATGAAGTAGGTACAGTGTTGACAATATCTTGCAAGCTATATTCAGTTTCCTAATTTCACAGATGAGCAAACCAAGGCTCAGTTGTTATCCCCAATGTCACAGCAGCTATTAAGTAATGAGAGGTGCTAGAATATCCACTCCAGTTTCCCTGCAAGTCCATGTTCTAGAGTCACAAAATACAGCAATGTTTATATCATAGTGGATCAGTATCTCAGGGGAATCCTTTGAAACTGGATAGGCTGAGTAGTATTCCATCGTATACTACCTGGCCATAAAAAAGAACATCTTACCCATTGCAACAGCATGGATGGACCTGGAGAGCATTATGCTAAGTGAAATAAGCCTGTCAGAGAAAGACAAGTAGCATATCATTTCACTCATATGTGGAATCAAATGAGCAAAATGAACTAACAAACAAAATAGAAACAGACTTATAGATAGAGAACAGACTAACAAGCTGTCAGAGGAGGGGGGTGTTGCAATTGCAGGGCTAGGTGTAAAAGGTGAAGGAATTAAGCAAAGAAAAACACACACACAGACACAAAAGAAACCCTCATAGATACAGACAACCAGAGGGGAGGGGATTGGAGGTGGTAGGAAAGGTTAAAGGGAAATAATGGTGATGAAAGTAGAGTTGACTTAGGTTGGTGAACGCACAATACAATATAAAGATGATGTATTATAGAAGTGTACACCACCTGGACCTATATAAATTTATTAACCAATGTCACCCAAAATAAATTCAATAAAAATAAAAAAGAAAGTGGACAGGGCTCACTGTGGATTTCTACCCAGCAGATGGAGGCTCAGGAGACCTCCCTAGTGGATTAAAAATTGTAAAGTTTTGTTTATCCCTATGGCTCCTATTTGCTTCCAAAGTTTAATTAAAGGAGTTCTACATTATCCCCAAGGAAATGAGACTACATTTTGTGGAGTATTATTTTTTAAAAAGTATGAAAGATGTGAAGGTGTTCATTGTAGCTTCCCAAATCCTGATATTTCATCCACATGTTACTGAGCTTCTCACTTTTAGGTTGTCTGTCCTTTTCACCTAATCCTGCAGCCCCACTTCTAGATCAAGCAGCACTTTGTAAGTAAGAGAGAAGGGTAGCAGGGATATTGGTGGAAAAAAGGAATCCAAATCTCACTGAATTATTAATACTCTTGAGATTCCCTAATCAAGCTTTTGATTTCTATACTGGAATTTGAGGCCTTGAAAGGGAAAATAAAAATAAAAATAAAAATATCTTTGAAGCTTCTTTCTTTACTGTCCTATTCCCATCAATTGTAAATAGTGTGTGGCCATGGGATAAAAAGTGTATATCATTACACACTGATGGCAAGGTTGCCAACTGCCATTTCTTGGGAAGGGCCATGGTCCAGCACTCTGTGCATAAGCACTGTCTCATGAATTGCCACAAGGACCTTATGGCTCTATCCTGCTAGCACTGACCTTGCTGTTTTCTTTGTTTCCCTCGCCTTCTGCTCTCTCACTGGTCCTTAGTCCTATTTTTCTTTCTTCCAGTCCAAAATAAAGCAAAAATCGTTTACCTCTGTGGTTGGCATGGAGTCTCAAATTCTTGGATGCATGCATACAGCGTCCATGAAATTAGATAATCCTAAGACTAAGGTGGGGGGGGATAGAAAAGGTGGAATTGTGATGTAGATGGGAGGTGGGAGTAACTGGGCATGGATTCTTCTGATTGAGACAGAGAGGAGCAACTTTCAATAGAGGGCCAGGGAGCAAATGGTAGGAATAAAGAACAAGTTATCCTTGAGCCTGGATATGCTATCTGAGAGACAGTCCACAGTAACATGTGGATGGCATGCTTTTATGAGGATAAAGTCCTGGAGAAAGAACCTGGCTCCCTGACAGATGTCAAAACAAACAGAACTAGTTGTAATTTCCCTCTAACATATCAACACCATCACCAGGACTTGGGAAGTACCTTCTTCTTCTCTATTGTGAGCAACCAGTGGGAGAGCTGTGTTATTCCCTGTGCATCCCTAGCCAGCTGTCACAGTTTCCCTTGTGCATCAGGCACTTGGAAGAAATTTGTTGAATGAGAGAGCCAATGTATGAAGTAATCGGTTCAAATTAACACAGGAAGTTTAATGATTTGACTGGGACCCAAACACAGGGCTCCATACCCAAGAACAATGGTTCTTCCAAACATTTCTATCTTGTCATAGTCATAGAATATGGATAAATAAAATGAAAGACATCACTGCTCTGATTGAAGGAGAGGTTACATAGAGCAGCGTTAAAATGCACATTTCTATTCTAAGCACTGATTCTGCTCAAATAGCAAGGCTATCACCCCCTCTCAGTCAGTAACTCTGGTTTCCTGGAACTGTAGCTTCTGCAGCACAGAAGATCTTTATTAAATTTACATTGACCAAGCAGAGGATGCATTACAATATTGAAGACAGGGTGCATGAGACTTTGAGATTTCTGATTGGAGTTTTTCTCTCTCTGGGTAAGGATTATGTCTATGGCTTCAGAACTGTGGTCATAGCTAAGTAATTCCAGCATCAGGCAAGAGGAATGAATGTTCCTTCAGGATTAGTGTAATGCCAGCAGGGCCACTAGTTTAATTGCTAAAGATGAAAGGAACATTCAAGAACATATAGTTCAGTGGTTCTCAGCTGGGAGTAATGTTTCCCCCAGGAGCCATTTGGCAATGTATGTAGGCATTTTTGATTGACTGGTGGAGTTCCTGGCATATAGTGGGTAGAGGGCAGGGATGTTAACTACACCACTGGCCCTCACCCCCACAGTAGAAAATTATTTGGCCCAAAATGTCAGTAGAGTTGCTATCAAAAAGCACTAATCTAGGCTATACATCTATCCAGAGTAGAATTTATCTATGGTGATTTTGATATAGAATTTTCTAGCCTTTGGTTAAATAGGTTGAAATCTACTATTCACTCTACCACTGGCAGGTTGTTCCACTGCTGGACAGATGCTAGCTGTATTGCTTGTTCTTGGTGCCCCAGAATGTTGAATGCATATTACCACATCCTATATAATCCTATATAATAAAAGCCTAATATGCTAAGTGTCCAATTGTCTGGTCAGCTGTTCAACCAATCAAAGTATAATATGCTAATGATATACTAAGAGTGCTCAACCCCTCACTAGGACATGCACTGATCACTAGGGGACAGTCAACTGGTCAACCAGTCACTATGATAGGCACTGACTACCAGGGGGCAGACACTCCAACCTGTAGGTTAGCTTGCTGCTGGGGTCTGGCCTATCAGGATTGAGTGAGATGGGCTGGACACACCTGGAGCCCTCCAGCAGTCCCTCCCCAATTGACCAACCTCCTGGGTCCTTCCTCAGCCCTAATCGTGCCCCAAGTGGGGTCCCTTGACCTGGCCTGTGCCCTCTTTTAATCCAGGACCCCTTGTGGGATTTCAGCCAGTTTCAGCTCAACTGTGGAATGACTGGTAGCTATGAGGTGCACTGACCACCAGGGGGCAGGTACTCAGTGCAGGAGCTTCCCCCTGGTGGTCAGTGCACTCCCACAGGGGGAGTGTCACTCAGCCAGAAACCAGGCTAATGGCTGGCGAGCACAGCGGTGGTGGAGAAAGCCTCTCCCTCCTCCACAACAGCACTAAGGAGGTGCAGGGAGTGGGCCTAAGCCTGCAGTTGGACATTGCCCGAGGGCTCGCAGACTGCAAGAGGGTTCAGGCTGGGCTGAGGGACCTTCCCCCCACCTAGTGCAGGAATTTTGTGCACCAGGCCTCTATTTCATATTCATTTAATTATGTGTCTGTTTTATCCATGATATGGTGAGCTCTTTGAAGGGCTAGGCTCAGTTTATATTTACCTTTGCATTCCAAGCTTTTGCACAATGCCTGATTTTTAAAAAATGAGTTGGTAAAGGTACAGTGAAAATAAAATAATGAAAGATTAGTAGTCTTATATTGCAACCTTCATTCTTTTTAGGACTGAACTTTTTATGCTTGAATTTAAACAATGAGCCTCCAGGCAATGAAAGGTTTCTCTTGGACTGGAGTTGGGAGACCCAGACCACATGCCTCATCAGGTTCTGTCTTGCTCTTTACCTCTAGGCAATCCTTACGATTTTGAAAAACTGTATATACTCTTACTTTGCATTTTTCTTTCACTGGAAGCTAAATTTCCTATAAAAGTGCTGCTACTGGGGGCAAATGGAAAATACTTTATAATCAACAAGTTTAATTTGCTGAGTGCTTTGCATTAAAATCACTGAAGTGAGTTGGGCTGGCCAATTCCCAAACTGCATTGCCAAACCAAGAAACACTTTCTCCATCTTGCTTTCAATGGCCACAAGCCATCGGACCACTGAGCTTGAACCAATATTAGAAGGAAAGAAAGTGTAGGGAAACTAATTCTCCCATGGGTTTCAGAAGGTCAGAGAAATTGACCACACTTTGTCAATTTCAGTTTAACGGCTCTAAATAATAATAGAAATTCACATTTATAAAGAGCTTACATGCAACTTTTACAACTGTCTCACCTTCTGAAACTGCAATAAATGTCCACCTAGGAGGTAGAGTTTCCAGGAAATAAGGGAAACCGTAGGATAAGTGTGAAATATTTTTTACAGGACCAATTACTTTTTAAAGAAATCAGAGACAAACAATTAGTTAAATTAGTATACTAGTATATCTTGGAATAGAATTTATCATTGGCATGATCTTTTTATTGATTTTTTTTTAATTTGAGAGGTGTGGGGTAGGAGAGAGAGATAGAATAAGAAACATCGATTTGTTTTTTCCACTTTTTAATGCATTTATTGTTGATTCTTGTATGTACTCTGACCGGGGATTGAACCATAACCTTGGTATATAGGGACAATGCTGTAATGACTGAGCTATACAATTAGGGTCAGCATGATGTTTTTAGATAAAACTACCTTCAAAAATACTCAGCATTCATGGTGGGGTTCTTAGGACTCTATTTCTAGACTATTCTGACATTCACATCTGTAAGAAAACAGTGGAAAGGTTGACATAATTTGGTAAACATTTCTCTTTTAATTTAACAACTCCTCATTTTTCTTCTGGAATTTGCTTGTACCCTCTCTCGTTCATTCTTCAAAACCATTCTCCAAGGCTCATCTCAAATGTCAAATTCTTTTTGAAAGTTTCTTTGACTCTTGGGAAGTGGATCCCTTTTCCATGCTCGGCCTAACTATGTTCAACCCCTTTTCACCAATATTATAATTGGCTGTTTATATGTCTGTTTTTCCTGATAGGGATATTCTGGAGAACGGGGGTCATAGTCTAACCTTCACTTCCCTCCTGGTGTCATTTCTGTAGAAACAACCTGCAATAACTTAACCTCATAATTAGCCCATTATAAGAACCTTCTTTCCAAATATTTCCAAGAAACGGATCATATTTTGCATTTCTTGATTAATCTATTTTTATTGGATTAATGTATACTTATTGAGGTTCTAGTGTGAAGATGGCTCTGTGTGTGGTAATATAAAGAACATTTTAAAAATGCAGGAAAGGGACTGAAATACAGGGAGCATCTACTCCGTGCCTAGCACCATGCTAGCATCTTAGGAATACCATCTCATTTGATCCATGCCACAACCTGTGAGGGACTATTGATTATATTTTGCAGATTAGGAAACTAAGGTCTCTACATTTAAACGACTTGTTCTAAGCCACACAAGATATAATCCTTATATTTGGGGGTAAGATTTAATGTAATTGAGGCAATATAACTGTTCATACACATGCAAATAGTTTATTTGCAATGAGTTATTTCTTGTGTGCCAAAACTATAACACAGTAAAAAGAACAGGAATTCTGGGTTTTGGATCATGGCTCTGTAACCCAATATCTGTGTGACTTGAAATTCTAAATGAAATCTGTTTTCCTCTCTACATCCATTATCCTCCAGCACAAAGCACACTTCTATCCTTGGGCCTGGCCTGAATCATGTGAGACTGGCCTCCAGGGACTCATCTCTTGGTTTTCTTGCTTACTGTCTCCTGGTTGGGTTTGGCTAATGGGAAGCATCATAGGGAGGAAAGAGAATTCAGGGCATTTCTTAACCTCTCCCAATTCACTTCCAGGCTAGGGTATGAGAACTTTCTTCTCTTGGAAAATGAATGAGGGAAGAGGATTCTCTCACAAGTAAAGCTTTTGCTAGGTTCTTGTAGCAGCTCTCAACGTGATAATGCTTCTCCCTTTATGAGGATCTCTCAGAGCTTTACTATCTCTCCTATTTCCCTAACCTTGCCCTTAGTCTACACAACACATTCATTCAAGTGGCACACACAATAGTCTCTGCAAATAGACTTCTGGGACAGGGACTGACACAACTCAGGCAGGGCCCTTTATCTGTCCAAGCCTCAATTTTCTCATCTGTATAATGGGAGGTAAAAACATTCGATCCACAGGAATTGTGTAAGGATAAAATAATAAATATAAATTCATTTCATAAATTTAAAGTACTTCTAAAACATTTATAGTGATAAACTTATTGTGTTTTTTTTTTCTGTAGAGTTCTGTTTCATTTACCAAATATCTACTGATGATTTATTTTCAGATGGCCCTATGCTAAATGCTGAGAGAATCCCTCTAAGAAAAGATTTATTCAGAGAAGGGAGGAGAGCCTTTTAGGCTAAGGGAAGGAGGAAGGGGATCTTAATAGAGGGAAAGTGACAACCCAGGACTTAAAGAGTAATAGGATTTTTTATTAAGTGAATTTGGGGAAGGGGTGAACAATTCTCAGAGAGAGGGAATGTGTGAGGGATGTGTAGAGGTGGGAGAGAGCAAGGCATACTCAGGATGAGTGAGTAAACCAGTTTCACGGGAGAGGAGCTGGGAACTCACTTGTTGGGCCAGATTTTCAAGGTCTTTGTAAAGAGTAATTATATCCTTTAGGAGCTTGGATGAATAAGAGGAAAATAATTCTAATATATCTTAATATCTTTTTCCTATGATGGCACCTGTCCTATGAAAAGCTCTGCACTGAAAGTAAGTGATCCAGTGGGATTTGGATGTCTTCACAGCTCCAGTCGATTGATGGTCCTAATGGATTTTGCAGCAGATTGGATATTAAAGTGGCCAAGAAAGGATTAAACTGAAAATAGCTCATTTAGACTAGCTGGTACCTTCATCCACAGATATTTCCTGAACTTCTACTATTGGATATTATCTCAGGACATAAAAATGTTTTTTTTTAAGAAACAGGATTCATTGACTTTTGGCCCTCCCAGTGCCTTTATTCCTGCCTCTCTTCAACAAGTGCTGTGAGGGTCCAGCAGAGGGCCTGGCATCTATTTGTTAGATACACATATAAGTGCATCACTTTTTAAAAATATATATGTTTATTGATTTCAGAGAGTAAAGGAGAGGGAGAAAGAGATAAAACCATCAATGATGGCAGAGAACCATTGATTGGGTGCCTCCTGCATGCCCCACATTGGGGATCAAGCCCATAACTCAGGCATGTGCCCTGGTCCGGAATCAAACCCGTGACCCTTCAGCCTGCAGGCCAACAACACTCTATCCACTGAGCCAAAAAGCACAAGTACATCATTTTTTTTCCTTTTGGTTAAATTAGAGATTAATGATTCATTTAAGATATAATCTAGAGCAAAGCTACCTAGTAGAATATTCTGTGATGATAAAACATGTTTTGTATATGTGCTGCTCAACATGGGAGGCACTATGTGTGGCTATTAAGAACTTGAAACATATCTAATGCAGTTGAGGGGCTGAATTTTAAATTATATCTAATATTACTTAATATAAATGTAAGTACTTGCTTTTGGTGCGTAGCTACTGCATTGGACAGTGCAGGTCCAGAGAGAAGTGCTATTACATAGGAAATCCACACAAAACTCATTCATCATGTCGTCATGACACTCCAGTTGATGAAGTCATTTTCCACACAGCCTAATAGCCACGGTGTTTGAGACATACTTTGGAGTAAGGTTTTAAGACTTCCTATGAATCTCTACATTGTTGTTCTACTTTAAAAATACTGTTTAATCCATATTTTCCCAACTTCTCTCCCATAAGGTGAAATGGTGGTAGCGGCAGACATTTTCTAGCAGTAATCATTATGATCCATTGAATGTTTACACCTGCTGGGCTTAAAAATAACACAACCTTGATTTAATAGCAACTGTAGTCAATCTAGCTAAATATAAAAAAGCTTGGTAAACCTGTGGTAATAGAGCTAGGTCATCACTGCATGCACAAATGAGAAAGAGAGAAAAAAATATGAATTTGTCCAGCCAGATGACCAATCTTCCAAGAACTTCTGCTCAACAGATAAAATGGGTAAGTTATGATGTGCTTGTTGTCATAATTAATTGGGGGGGGGGGAGTGTGCATCTATGGAGATAAGACAATGCAAACATAATTCTAGGGGTCAAGGAAGCCTTTTCTAATTATGTATTCTAATTTTGTATAGCCTCAAATTACCTGTCTTTGATACACCTCAGGGTCAGAATCTATATTGCTTTGAAGTAAGCCTGGTGAAAGCTAGGGAAAAGAGAATTAGGTTACTAGTTTTTCTAACTGTCTTGAAGTGCCTTGGGGTTCTGTCAACACTTCCTGTCTTTGCACCTGGCCTCTCCTGTGTGAGTCCTTTCTCTAGCCAGGGATGTCTTTCCCCTGCTTTGTTGACTGAGAGATCAATTTGGATTGTCCAAGAACCAGCATGAATGCTACATCCTTTATTGAGTTCCCTTTGACTTCCCAAAAGATGCATTGAGTTACCTTCTTTAGCAATTTGCACATATGTCAGTAAGAGCAAATGAAATTCTATGGATGTTTTTGTTTGTTTGTTTACTTTGTTTGTTTATTTGTTTGTTTGTTTGCATTTACACCATGTGAACATGAGCCCATAATGAGTAGGAGCTCTATTCTACAAATCTTCGTATTCCTAAGAATTATCACAAAGCTCAGTGATGCTTAACTCAAAGTTGTTTAAAAAATAGAAACATGCATCACCTCTAGAATGTAATTCCAAGTTAGTTTTGGCTTTTACATATTCATACAGGGATATGTGGTTAGAATAACCCCAAATAGTGATAATTCCCAAATGTTTGTGATCACATATAGGATATATTAAAAATGCTCTAGCTTTTTAAAATGTGTTTTGTTTAAGATAATATAAAAATGTATCCCTGCCGAAACCGGTTTGGCTCAGTGGATAAAGCGGCAGCCTGCGGACTGAAGGGTCCCAGGTTCGATTCCAGTCAAGGGCATGTACCTTGGTTGTGGGCACATCCCCAGTGGGGGGTGTGCAGGAGGCAGCTGATCAATACTTCTCTCTCATTGATGTTTCTAACTCTCTATCCTTCTCTCTTCCTCTCTATAAAAACTCAATAAAATATATTTTTTAAAAAGTTGTAGTTCCTAAAAATTATTTTTTAAAAAGTGTATCCCTTCACTCATTAGCTAAGCTTTGAGCCTCCACTAATTTGATTAACCTTAAATACAGTCTTTATTCTTTATCACTACTACCATCACTGGCCAGGGTTCTTTATATAGGCATATCTTTGAGATATTGTGGGTTTGATTTCAGATCACTGGTATAAAGCAAGTCGTAATCTTTCTTTTTGCTGGTGGAGGGTCTTGCCTTCAATTCGTAAAAAAAACTACAACATCTGTGAAGTGCAATAAAGCGAAGCGCAATAAAACAAGGTGTGCCTGTATGCAATTATTCTCTGAGTGTTCCAGAGGAGATGGAGTTTTCTATATAAAATAACTAGTACTGAAATGTAAAATTCATTAGGACAAATATTCCTTTTTTTGCTTTGTTCTGGTTGCTCACACAAGCCAAACCAACATCCTTGAACAGTACTTTGTACCTACTAAGAATGCAACAAAATATTTTATGTTAAAAGTAATCAACAGCCGAAACTGGTTTGGCTCAGTGTATAGAGAGTCAGCCTGCGGACTGGAAGGTCCCAGGTTCAATTCCGGTCAAGGGCATGTACCTTGGTGAGGGGTGTGCAGGAGGCAGCTGATCGATGATTCTCTCCCATCGATGTTTCTGGCTTTCTATCCCTCTCCCTTCCTCTCTGTAAAAAAAAAAATCAATAAAATATATTTTTTAAAAGTAATCAACAAATACATTCAGACTTGTCTCTAGCTTTGTAATCCTAGAGAGGCAACTGCCCCCATCCCACTGCTGGCCTTCCCTATGAACCCATCTCTAGGACGTCTTTCAGTGGGGGATTTCTAAAACAGCTGATGTATCTTAATGACACCATCCTCCCTTCAAATGACTCTCTTTTTTCCCCAGAAAACAGATGACTTTGGGAGAATGGTGGTGGGGTTCTCTCTGGGTGATAGAATGCTCAAATGTAATCCACTCGGTTAGGGTAATTGGAAATGCTGCTCTCTCTAACAACCCAGCCCATTTGGCCCGGCCCATTATGCCAGACTTCCATTGGTGTGATTTTTTTTCACTTTTAAGAAACTTATTTTCTTCATTTTTAGTTCAATATCCTTCACAAACCTCCAGTTGATTGTACAGTTATGGATCTAGGTTTATGCCTACTTCCATGATGCTCCTGGGTCACCTGCTAATAAAATGTGTGTCTGGGTTTCTGTTTCTGTCCTTTCCAATGCTGGTCTTCCCAGAGAACTCAGGTTATCACAGATGTGGCTTATGGAGCAGAAGCTTGAAAGGCATGAAATGGAGTCTTGCAGTAAAGGTTGGAGAGATGGTCCCTACTGTTCAGAGGTCATTATGGGGCTGGGGCAAAACTTAGAATGGGGTGGAATCCCTTATGTTCTGTGTTGTAGTTTGTCATGAGGCAAAGATAAGAAGTTAGAAGACTAGGTTCCTGGACAGAACTTTCTGTAATAGGGATTCACAACCTGGTGGGGTATTAGAGTCACATGGGAGTCTTTTAAAATTCCACAATTCTGGGGTGTACCCCAGGATTCCAAAATTCTTTAGTATCACAGAGGACATATAATATAGTCCCTCCTGACTTTTACATATATGAAACACATAGTGAATAATAATGCTTACTATTTGCACAATACTCAGAGAGAATGAATACAGTAGCTTGTGGCCTGAAACACCCATACCCAGGGGGCTCTAGACACTCCAGAGCTAATATGGTCCCTGGATTGGTGAGAGACTTAATCTTGGCACACTTCAATTGTCATACCCCTGCATATGCCCAGCTTTGATTTAGAGAATGTGTCACCAAAAACTCAACCCTGAAGTCTAGTCAGTATCAGATTTGAATGAGGCTAGATTAGTTTGGTTAGTTCTGTATTCCCTGACAATATTTTCTATAAGAGGATGGAAGAGAGTTGAAAAATTGTAGAGGGAAAGTGACTAATTTGCACTATAGTCACTGAGAATTTTCTGATCCCTCCATTAGAAATCCCATCTCCCTCTTTTGAACTTCTGTAAGCTCTTATCTGGGTCTCTATTATTCTATAATGTACATGCTATTTTACATTATAGCTATTTATATATAATCAGATTAGTGGAAATTACACTGGCTTAGATTTAACTCCTGCATCTGCCACTTACTAAAGGAATGACTTTGTAATAAATTATTAAATTTGCTGAACTTCAATTTCTTACTCTTAATCTTCCAATATTTTACACAAATAGCAAGCTGGTGTCACATACAACTCCTTTGCTCTTTATTTTGTTATATTCTCTTTCATAATTTGGAGATATTTTTAAAAGATAATTTGATACTCTTATAAATAATCAATTCTTAAATCTTTTACATTTATATGTCTATAAACTTCTATTAAATCACAGAGGTTCAAAAATTTTATCACAGGATGGTGAGGATGTACAGTGTTATAGTAACTTGAGGGCATGAGGATTCCAGTAAACAGGTAGCTTGAGTAATCAACAGGAAAAGAAAGAGAACCAAGGAGAGACTGAATACTTTCGGAGAAAATGGGAATACAAATGGAGTGGAGGTCTCTATAAGGTTTAAAAGCAACTATGGTGGGAATCTATATAATAAAGACCTAATATACGAATAGTAGTAGCACCAGGCCTGGGATGTGAGACATCCAAAGAGAGCTGGAATGACTTCATTGACTGGTAAATTTGAGAAGAATAAGCTGGACATGCTCAGCCCAAGTTCTTAATTTTTTTCTAGTTTCGTCTTTTAAATCTTCAGTTAGAGATGTGTGTTCCTTTGACCCATTACCTCTTATTCCTCTATTCCTACAGAACTAGTTTGTCCTTTGAAAGCTCAACTACCTTTGTAAATACATTCCTTCCTCTTTCATTTCTTGGTACTTTGGTTTATTCTATCTATCATTACTAGAGCTAAAACCATCATTTTCTCTTCATCTACAAAACACCCTTCAATTACTTTGTTGCTTTTGGCCCATGCACTGTTTCTGATCCAACTTATTTCTCAAGACTAAGGAATCACAGGTGTGCTTCTTTTCTCCTCCTCCTCCTCCTCCTCCTCATCCTTCTTCTTCTTAAATCTTTATTGTTGAAATTATTACATATGTTCCTTTTCCCACATTGACCCCTCTTAGCCTGACCCATTCCGCACCCCAGGTCTTCATTACATTTTAATGAATTTTTGCTTTGGGATTTGTGATTATTTTTCCTACTTTCTCTGTACAAGCAGAACTTGCATCTCTAACTTAAGGTGCCCACATTTCTCTTTATTTGCCCATTACAAAATCACTTTATTTTACACCACCCCCAATGTGGGAAGCTGGGTGACAAGGGTAAAGGAATTAAGGGAAAAAACCCATAGACAACAGTATGGTGATTACTGGGGGGAGGCAGAAGAGGGTGAAGGGTGATTAATGGTATTGGGATACTGAACACACACACACAGTGTGTGTGTGTGTGTGTGTGTGTGTGTGTGTGTGTGTGTGTACTTCAGGCCCGGTGCATAAATTTATATATGGGGGGGGGTGATGTCTCTCAGCCTAGCCTGCACCTATCCAATCTGTGAAGATAATATAAAAGCATGCAACTCTAGGTTAACCTTAGCTTGGTTCCAAAAAAGGTCAGCAGTTATAATATGAAGGCCAAATATCTTGGAATAGTATACAGACCCAAGTGATAAGTATGTTAGAGAGTACAAAATTGTTAGATGACATAATTTAAATATCTCAATGTAGTGTACACAAGAACTATTTAGTAAAAACAAAAACAAAAAACAGATGGAAGTAGTTTGAATCAATTATTTCATAATCCCAGACTAAACTCAAGGGTTTTTGGGAAGTCCTCAAATAGTACTTCCCTCTGGTTCAAAGAGTTAGCTGATGGGGACAAAATATATTGACATATATTTTTACTTTGATAAGACTAAGTTAGAAGATGTCATTTATATATGAGGCAATAAACTAATACTGATTCAAATTGCACAGATTCACTCATATAAATACAGAAATGGTCAAATATCCACAGGCCTCCTCAAATGGGGTAGCCCACATAAAATATTTGGTATGTGGAGTAGGGAAAAATATGTATTTCATGGGAACTACATGTTCCAAGAGGAAAAAGGAATGCCCTGCACTGAGTCTTCCTTTATTTTAACCTCCCCAAATTTACCCATCACAGATGTATAGGTCACTCTACTTTTCCTGGGCTGGAGTGTGTAAAGGAAGGAAAAATGTTCAGAAATATTAGATAAATTGAGGCAAAGAGACTTACATCATTCAATAAGCTTACTAAAATAAATTTGAATGAATGGAAAATAAGAATTTGGAAGATTCCATTGGAAATTAGTTATATATTTATGTAAGAAAGGCTGCCCTGGAAATTCTAGATAGTAACATTAAAATACAGTTTTATGAACCTAAATGAAAACCTTATCAGAGAGGTTGTGGCTCAATTTAATTTTTAACACCTGTATTAAGACCCAGCCCATTGCCTGAAAGTAGCTGAATAGTAACAATGTCATCAGTATGCCACCATACCATGCAATTATACCCAGGCAATTCTACATTTAGAATTCCCTGGTGAAGCACCATTGTATTGCAACAATAATGACAACAGAGGGCTAATACTTATGGACTCTTCCCGTGTGCCTAACATGTGCTAAGTGCTGTACATATTACCATGTAGGGTCTTCTAAAGGTTCCTATGAGTTGAATATCAATATCCTCATTTTATAATTAGAGAAAATAAGGCAAAGCAACATATTAAATAAGCCTTATATAGCTGAAAGTAACAAAGTCAGGATTTGACCCCAGATTGGCTGACTATAAAACCTGTATTCTTTTACATATGCCAAAGTAAACACATCTGCAAATATTATGGGGCTACATTACGAGAACCCTAGGACTCTTCTGACTTTCTGTGTTTCTATGACCTGACAGTGTGAAAATTCCTGCCAGTTAAATGCTACCCCAGATCATCGTTTTCCTTCTTTCCTCTTTTCATTCCTTTCTGTTTCTTCTCTGTTTGAAAGTTCCAAGGGGCTAATTGGAAAGGTCTTGCATAAATACAGTAAAAGTCATTATGAGGTTATCCAAAGGACAAAATGGGGAGGGAGGGTATGCTACAAGTGGAAAATTAGTGTAAGTTTGAATTACAACCCAGTTGGACCTTCTTGGGGCTCAGTAGAGGAAAACTATACACCAGGACATTGCTAAATATATTTCACTCTAAATTCTAATACACAAAGAAAACAATTTAAACATGGAAGATAAATATTTTACAAATACATTCCTAGATCTCAAAATTCAAAAGACTAATCTCTGGAGAGTTATGCATAATCCTGATCATCATTATTATAGGAAATATTCCAGGCAGTTCTTAAGATATATATGTTTCCCCAATTTAACTAATATTGTTATGGAAAGAGCCCTGAACTTTTAAGGTAAAACTTTGACTCTTACTGTGTGAGATAGGATATATTAGTTGGTCTGAGTATCACTTTTTTTTATCTGTGAAAAAGCTCAAATAATGTCTATTTTACATATATATTGTGATTGGTTGAGGAAAAAATGTATATTAAAGTGTCCTGTTCAGTACTAGGCCTCTAGAACATATTAATAAATGATATAGATTGTATCTAAATCAATGGTAGTACATCATTACATTTCTTCAGATTCCCAGAGCACTTAATTGACAAAAGATTGAAAATAATTTGCACAGATGAAATTATTTACCAACAATTTTTGGGATATGGATGGTATGCCAGGTACTAAGTTATGCTATTTATATATAGAGAGATTAAAGGAATGTTTTCAAGCTGCTTATGACTGAATAGAGAAGAAACAAGAAAATAGATCATATACCAAACAGTATGAAACATCCTATGGTAGATGAGTTTCTTCAGAGAGGATTCATAACCATAAAAAAAATCCTAAATCTAATCAGATTGATAAACTCAGTCTTCCTTTGCCAACTTCATAGCTTTCCACTTTTGGCCAAATCACATATTGTTTTTATATGTAACTGATTCTTATAACTTGAGTATACTTGTCTTTAGTATTGAAATGCACACTGAACTTGGAAACAAAAGAACTATGTTTTAGGTATGGGTCTGTCATTTATCAGTCTGTGAACTTCAGTTGTCCCTTCTATGAAATCATATATTTCCTTATACATGTGTGTGTGAATTAGACAAAATGATTTTTCACTTATGTAACCTTGTGAAATAGCTAATCAAATGGTTAAGTTCAAAAAGTCAATGATAATATTTGGGTTTAGCAGTTGTGAAAAGTGCAAGAAAAAAATCTAAAAGGTGGTTCCACACATAGCATGAACTGAATGTCACCAAAGGTCAAAGGTTGATTGCATGTATTATTATTTAATGGCAACTGAAAGTTTACTTCTCTCTCCTGGAACCAATAATGGTGTTTCAGGCAAGGATAACTATTATAAGGTCTGAATGCTAATATCCCCACAGTAGACATGCTTCTTTGACTGTAGTTCTCTACCTTTCTGAGTTCAAGAAAAATCTCAAAATCCTTTCTCAATACTTTTGCTCCAGGGAGTCACTGTCTTTCTGTCAGAGTTGGATCTCTGGTTGAAATTAATTTGTCATTGCAAATTCATAATCAGATTGACATGCAGTATCTCTGTCATGGCCTATACTTTGTATAGCTAATCAGACCACTGCTTGAAATGTTGCGGTCAGCTGGAGGAAATATCAGGAAAAGGGATGTCACACATTTATTCTAAAAACATTCAGAAATCATTATAATTAAATACATGTGGTGACCAAGCCTTAGTGTCTACCAGTGTCCTTACAGCTGCTGAGCTGTATCCCCAAGCTTTATTAGTTCCCTGGGAATTTTCCTAATTGCCTACTACATAGTCATCTGCTTATGTATGTCTAATAATATAAAGTAGTGAAAGCCACTCATAATATCTTAATTATTGAGACCATATGTATAATTTTTGTATATTGACTTGTATGTGTTTGTGTATACACATGTATTACTAGTACACACACACACACACATTTACAATGTACAAGGATATTTATATGTATGTATGTTACATTTATTTCTAGGTATTTTATATTATTGCTATTGTAACCATATTGCTTTTATTTTGATTTCCATTTCCATTATTCATAGTCAATGTTTTAGTTGGCTCAGGCTGCCATAACAAGACACCACAGACTGGCTGGATCAAGCATCAGAAATTTATCTCTTGTAGTTCTAGAGGCTGGAAGTTCAAAGAGTCAGAAGGATTGGTGTCTGGTGAGGTTTCTCTTCTCTTCTTCCTGGATTGCAGACAGCTGCCTTCTTACCTATCCTCACATGGCCTTTCCTCCTTGCACATGCAGGGAGTCAGAGGGGAAAAAAATAATGAGAATCTGCAAGATCTAGTCTCTCTTCCTCTTCTTATAAGGACACTAGTCCTATTGAATTAAGATCCTACTTTTAAAATATTGAGAATTAGGGCTTCAACATATGAATGGGGAAAGGGACACAATTCATAATATCTATACTAATAAAAGGGTAATATGCTAATTGGATCAGATAGACTGGATCTCTTCTTGATGGACATCCTTTTGGATAAAGTCACTGTGGTGGGGCCAAGGCAGAGGTGGTTAGGGGTGATCAGGCTAGTAGGGGAGAGTGGTTAGGGGCAATCAGGCCAGCAGGGGAGAGCAGTTAGGGATGATCAAGCCAGCAGGGGAGCAGTAGGGGTATCAGGCAGGTAGGCAGAGGCAGTTAGGGGTGATTAGGCAGGCAGGCAGAGGTGGTTAGGAGTTATAGACAGGCAGGCAGGCAGAGTGGTTAGGGTGATCAGGCAGGCAGGTAGGTGAGCAGTTAGGAGCCAACAGTCCCAGTTTGCGAGGGAGATGTCCAACTGCCAGTTTAGGCTCCTCCCCCAAGGGGTCCCAGATTAGAGAAGGTGCAGGCTTGGCTGAGGGATATCCCCTCCCCACTCCATGCATGAAATTCATGCAGTGGCCTCTAGTATATAAAGCACACTTTGTATATACTGACTTTAGTTTGAATAGTATTTTTGTAAGATAATCTAGGATTTTATAGTTAGGCAAGCAGGCCATCTACAAATACTGTTTTACTTCTTTCTATTCAATTTATTTATTGTCTTCTTGCATTGCTTAGTACCTCCATGATGATAATGGACTAGGAATGGTGAGATTGGGCATTCTTGCCTTGTTCTTGAACTTTATGGGAAAGGATTCAGTCTTTTCCCACAAAGTGTAAATGCTAGCAGTAAGTTTTTAAAAAATGGCGCTTAATCAGGTTGAGAAAGATCCCTTCTATTACTAGTCTGCTTAGAGGTGTTTTTTTGTTTGTTTTTGTTTTTGATAAATGGGTTTTGAATTTTATCTAATGCTATCAAATGCTCTTTCTATGTATGCTGAGATAATCATGTTTTTTAAATTGTATTTTTCTATTTAAGTTTGCATTCAACACTTTTTTTTTTGTATAGTTTCAGGTATACAGCACAGTAAATAGACATTCATATAGGTTATAAAATGTTTCCTCCAATAATTTAAGTGACCACCTGGCACCATAGATAGTTACTACAGTGTTATTAACTATATTCCCTATGCTGTATCTTATGTCCATGTTCCTGTTTTGTAACTAACAATTAGTACTTCTTTATACCCATTCTTTTATACCCATTCTCCCAACACACTTCCTCTTTGGCCTCCATTGGTTTGTTCTCTGTATCTATAGGCCTGTTTCTATTTTATTTTGTTGTTGTTGTTGTTGTTGTTGTTGTTCTTTAGATTCCATATATAAGTGTACCATATGGTATTTGTCTTTCTCTGTCTGGCTTATTTCACTTACCATAATACTTGCTAGGTCCATCCATGCTGTCACAAATGGTAAGATTTCATTATTTTTTATGGCCAAGTAATATTTCACTGTATATATGTACCACTGCTTTTTTATCCGTTTACTGTTGGACACTTGGCTATCCTAATATATAAAAACCCTGGGTCGTAACAACCAGTAACGACCAGCCGGAAGTCAGTCCTGCAGGCACTAGAGGGGTGGTGCCCCAGAACTGACTGATGAGGGGGCAAATCAGAGAGAGGCCTGAAGAGAGAATCAGAGACTGCTCCTTTGCCTCTGTGGCAGCTTTTGATCAGCACTTGCCTCTCTTTTTCTCTCCCAGTATGGCCAGCAGAGCATCTCCATTTCTCTCCAGGACTGTACCAGGGCTGCTGATCAGCCCTGACTTTCTGATCAGGCCTCCTTAATAGGCCCAGAGACATTGACTGGCATAGGAACTGACCAATCAGAACCAAATCAGGGTGTTGTGGTGAGCAGATGGCTGCCTAGGAGTGGAACTTTTGAAACTGGCATAGAAATGGACCAATCAGAACCAAATTGGCAGAGGCGGGCAGTTGGGGGCAAGATTAGGCCAGGAGGGGAGGGCAGTTAGGGGTGATCAGGCTGGCAGGTGAGCAGTTAGGAGCCAGTAGTCCCTGATTGAGAGAGGGATGTCTGACTGCTGATTTAGGCCAAACCAGCAGTTCAGCATCATCCAAGGGCCCTATCCTGGCAGTCAGATATCCCTCAAGGGATCCCCAATTGGAGAGGATGCAGGCTGGGCTGAGGGAACCCCCCTCCCATGCACAAATTTCATGCACCGGGCCTCCTGCAATGAACACAGGTGTGCATATATTTTTTAAATTAGAGTTTTAGGTTTCTTCAAATATATGCAAAGAAGTTGAATTACTTGGTCATAACGCAGTTTCATTTTAAATTATTTTGTGGAAACATCATATTGTTTTCCATAGTGGTTGCACTGATCTGCATTCCCATCACCAGAGCAAAATGGCTCCCTTTTCTCCATATCCTCACTGACACTTGTTTGCTGATTTATTGTTGATAGCCATTCTGACAGGTGTGAGGTAATATCTCATTCAGGTTTTAATTTGCCTTTCTCTGATTAGTGATGTTGAGGCATCTGCATGTCCTCTTTGGAGAAATGCATCTTCAGGGCTTCTGCCCACTTTTTTCTTTTTAAAATATGTCTTTATTGATTTCAGATAGGAAGGGAGAGAGAAATAGAAACATTAATGATGAGAATCATTGATCGGGTGCCTCCTGCACTCCCTCTATTGGGATATAGCCCACAACCCAACATTATCCACTTTTTAATTGGGTTTGTTTTTCTGGTGCTTAGTTTTCTGAGTTCTTCATAAATTTTGGATATGAACTTCTTATCAGGTGTGTCCTTGGAAAATATCTTTTCCCATTCAGTAGACTGTCTTTAAGTTTTGTTGAGGATTTCCCTTGCTGTGAAAAAATCTTTTTAGTTGGATCTAGTCCTATTTGTTAATTATATGTTCTTTTAACTTTTATTTTGTTAATGAAATGCATGTAATTGATTGATTTTTAATTTGCATCCAAATGATAAATTCCACATGGTTATGATATATTATGTTCATAATATATCACTATAATAGATTTAATAAAATTTTGTTAAGGGTTATGTTTATGAGAGATATTAATATTTGGTTTTATTTAATTTAATGCTATTGGTCTATGCATCTGGGAAATGGTTGCTTGATAACATCAGTTTGAAAGTATTCCATCTCTTTAATTTTCTAGAAAAGTTTGTGAGCAACTCATCAGTTGATAGTATTTTTTTCTTTAAATGGTTCATATTATTAACAAGTGAAGTTGTCTGCGTCTGGAGTATTCTTTGTGGGAAACTTATTAAATACAATGTCAATCTCTTTAATATGTATGAATATTCAAAATCTTTATTTCTTCTTGAGTGACCATTGATAACTGATCACTCATTTAAATTGCCCAACTTACAAATGTTCATAAAATTCCTTTTTAAAAAATGTCTGTTGGCTCTGAATAGATGTTCTATAATTTCTGATAATTATATATATAATTGCTGATACATTTTTCTTATCACCAATTAATCTGATTGGAGTATTATCAATTTTACTGGCTATAATCTGAAGAGGATTAAATTTTTTCTATTTTTATTATGTTTTCCTTTTCATTGATTTTGATCAACTTTATTGTTTTCTTTGTAGTAGTTTGTATTTAATTTTATCTTCATTTTTCTATTGTAAGGTGAAAGATTATATGATTACTTTGAGAAATTTCTTTTTCCCCTAGTATAATCATTGTTTAATGCTATCAGTTTTCCTCTAAGTACTGTTTTAATTGTATATAGTTGTTTATAGTATTTTCTTGCAATCCTTTCTATTTATTTGGTGTCAGTTGTTTCTTCTCTTTCATTTCTAATTTTATTTGGTTCCTGTCCAAAGGTTTGTCAATCTTGTTTATCTTTTCAAAGAATCAGCGCTTGATTTCATTGAACTTTTGCACTGATTTTTAGACTATATTTCATTTATTTCTGTTCTGATATTCATAATTTTCTTCCTTCTACTCACTAGTATGTACGGGCTTTGTTTGTTGTTGTTTTCAAGTTCCTATAAGTATAAAGCTAGATTGTTTATTTGAGCTTATTCTTGTTTCTTGAGATAGGCCTATAATGCTCTGAATTTCCCTCTTAAGACTGCTTTCCCTTTGTCCCACAGATTTGGAGTTGTTGTGTTCTCATTTTCATTTCCTTCAAGGTGTCTTTTGATTTTTTTCCTTTTAGTTCATTGTTAATGCATTCATTGCTTAGTAACATATTTTTTAGCTTTCATTTTTTTTTTTTCAGTTGGAGGAATCATGTTACCTTCCCCCCTTCTATTTCTCCTTTTACTCCTCCTTTTCCTCCTCTTCCTTCTCCTTCTCCAACCAAGCCTTTACCTTTTCTTGTAGTACTGGTTTGGTTATAACAAACCCCTTTAGCTTTTTCTTATCTGGGACACTATTTCTTCTTCAATTTTTTTTCTAAAAAATATATTTTATTGATATTTTACAGAGAGGAAGGGAGAAAGAGAAAGAGAGCTAGAAACATCAATGAGAGAGAAACATCGACCAGCTGCCTCTTGCACACCCCCTACTGGGGATGTGCCCGCAACCAATGTACATGCCCTTAATCAGAATCGAACCCAGGACCTTTCAGTCCGCAGACCTACGCTCTACCACTGAGCCAAACCGGTTTTGGCTCTTCTTCAATTTTAAATGATACCTTTGCTGGGTAAAGTAGCCTTGGTGGTAGGTCCTTGCTTTTCATCACTTTGAATATTTCATACCAATCCTGTCTGGCATAAAATGTTTCTGTTAAGAAATAAACTGATAGTCTTATGAGAGTGCTCTTGTAGGCAACTGACTATGTTTCTCTTGTGTCTTTTAAGGTGCTCTCTTTGTCTTTAACTTTTGGCATTTTATTTATGAAGTGTCTTGGTGTGGGCCTCTTTAAGTCCATCTCTTTTGGGACTTTCTGTGCTTCCTGGACTTGTATATATTTTTCCTTTACCAAGTTAAAAATGTTTTCAGTCATTATTTCTTCAAATAGGTTCTTAATCCTTTGCTCTCTTTTCTTTCTGGTACCTATGGCACAAATGCTGTTATGTTCCATATTGTCCCAAAGGTACCTTAAACTATGGTCATTAATTTTTTTTTCATTTTGCTAATCTGATTGGGTATTTATTTCCTGTCTTGTCTTTCAAATTTATTATTCAAGCCTCTGCTTCTTTGAGTCTACTGTTTATTCCTTCCAGTATATTCTTTACTTTGGAAATGGCATTCTTCATTTCTAACTAGTCCTTTTTTATGGTTTCTATGTTCTTTTTCATGATGTTGAGCATACTTACACTCATTACTCTGAACTCTATATCTGATAAATTGCTTACCTCCATTTCATTTAACTCTTCTGGAGAATTCTTTTATTCTTTGATTTGGGACCTGTTTTTTTTTCCTCCCCATTTTGGCTACCTCTTTGTGTTTGTGCGTATTAGGTAGATATGTTATGACTCCTACTCTTCATAGAGTGGCCTTAGGTAGTAAGGTGACCTTGGGACCCAGTGGTGAAGTTTCCCTGATCACTTGAGCTGGGTGCTCTAAGAATGTCCCTTGTGTGTGCTATATGGTCTCTCCTGCTGTAATTGAGTGTGGGTTGCTATTGGCCTGTCCATGTGTGGGATTGACCCTCACATTAGCTTATAGTGAGGTTCAATTTCCAACACAGTGCTTAAGCTGCTGTGCAGGTGCTGATCACACAAAGCCGAATTCATCTCAGCAGTTTGGTGCCAGAGGTCTCCCTGTGGATATGCTATCTGTGAAGCTTATTGGATCCTGCTCTGTTGTCTAAGTCTGGCCACTGGGTGTCTTGGTTCTGAACCTTTTCGGAGGGACTCTAGTGCAGGACAATATCAGTCATTGTTTGTAAATGGCCCTGTGCAACCACTTTGGAGCTATTTGCCATCTACCGTGGTTCCCTCTGCTGGACCTGGGTTCATGTTGAAAGGACCAAACTATGCACCAAGCTTTGCTTTTACCTGAATGGGCCTAGGGGATGGTCAACAAAGTCTCAAAGCACAGATAAATCTGCCTCTTCCTGCAGGTGTCTGGTATGTTCAGTCACTTATAGAGCTTTCAGCTGTACTCCTCAGAAGGGGTAAGTTCCACAGGGTGAATCAAGAGCGATTCTGATAGGTGGGGTTGTTTGATCCGCCAGGTTAATGCTGCATAGAGGGGAGTGCTCTGACTGATAAAGATGGTTTCTGCAATATGAGGGAATGACTCACCACAGGGATCCTGGTGGCTGACCTCTCAGCTCTCTCCTCAGACTCACGAACCCCAGACTCTTCTCAGGCAGCTCTAGTCTGCTCTAGACCTCCCTCTACCAGAGCCCAGGGTAAGTGGCTACAAATGAAATTTTGTACATTGGCCCTTTAAGAGGATGCCTACATTTCTAGCTGTCTCTTTCTGGTGAACAGAAACCCAGCTTCTTTACATAGCCAGATGCTATGTGGGTACCTCTCCTGGTTCTGGTGCTCTGGGATAGGGAGCCCAACTTGGGGTTTAGACACCACACTTCTTAGAATCCCCGACAGCTGATATATCCCTTTGGAACTACAGTGTCTGACACTGGCCTGCACTTAGCCAGTTCTCTCACACCACTTACCAGTTTGGATGTGGACTCCTTGGTTACAAGCTAGACTTAAATTGATTATTCGGGTTGATTTTTCTATACTTTAGTTATAATTCCGATTTGGTCCAGGGAGGAGTATCTTCCACCTAATCTGCTCCATCTTATCCCTAGAACCTCTTTATAAGTGGAAAACATACCTTTATTCCCTCACGTTTTTTGAGTCTTTTGTGTCTAGGATGGTGTCAACCAGATAAATCAATGAATATTATTTTAATGCATTGGTTTAGTGAGTGAATCTTACATAATTGCATAGATCCCTTCCAAATCAAGCATTGCTGGGTCTGTGGTATTGAGGGCTACTCTGACCCTCTTCTAATTTTTTTCATGACTGTCTGGTACCTAGAAATTTTTGTTTTTTTTTTAATTAAAATTTGGTGAGAGGAATACAATTAACTTAGTGAGAGAACTGTCTTTATTTACATTATAATATTTGAATAAATAGTCTGTGGAACAATAAATCTAAAAGACCAAAAAATCCTGTGAAGAAATAATTTTAATAGTAAGTAGAAAAAGATAAGTTAAATTAATAATGGGATACTGCTTCTTACCCATTAAATTGGCAACATTTAAAGGGAGTTATAGTAAATAGTGGTGGGGATTCAGGAGATAAATCAGCATGACATATTACTGACAAAATTTGAAATGCATTTTAGCAATAGCTTTTATAATAAAATATATACACACTTATTATCTCAGTGATCCTACTTCTGAAAATGTGTTTCACAGAATAAAAAAATTATGAGGATATATGTGCAGAATGGTGCTTTTTCAATATGGTAGTGTTAATCACACTGAATGAAAATAATGTTTATCAATAGTGGGATGGTTAATAAAGGTTTTATTAAGTGAAAAGTACCATGTGAAGGGGAGAGTATGTGGTATGACCTGTACCTTAGGAAAAGAAAAAGATGAAAATTATTGCTTGCTTAGGATTCTTTTTTTTAGCTAGATAGTCTTCAATTTTCTGTGGGTGTGGGGGGTGGTGCAAACTGGGGAAGGATAAGAAGAGAGATGGCAAAAGACTGGTATTAGAGTAATGGAAAAAACTAGAATATTATGTCTGTGATATTATTAAAGAACATAAAACATGTAATAGAAAGTGTCATGGATAAATTAAACAATGATTTGAAAATGGCATGAAACTATGAGCAACTTTTCCTGAAGCACTTTTGTCATTTTAATATATATGTATGTTAAAACAAAAATACAAAATAATTATTTTGAATAAAACTGTTGATAGTGTTATTAAACTCCTTTATGGTATACCAATTTATTTTTTAAGAAAATTAAGGCAAAGAAGGAAAAATATATATACACACATATTTTTTGTATTAGAAAGTATGAGCTCTAGCCACAGACTCCATGACAGAGGAAGGTGTCCTCAGTTTGGCTACAGTTCTGCAACAGCCTACATCCAGCCTAAGAGAAGTATCTTCTCCAGTCCTCTAAGCTATAAGCTCCTTGAAGACACTTTGTCCCTTCATCCTTGTAATTACTGCACCTGTAAAATATACAAGTTTTATTAAAAGAAAAGAAATGGGAGTAAACGAATATCATTAGAAGAATCTACATGGGAAATATATTTCTGAAAAACAAAATCTAGATACATGGGCTAAACATATATAGATATTTATTACTTGACAGTGACAAATAATGCATTAAACTTGTATCTTTTTTATTGGGGGAAGAACAAGAATATCCAAGACATAGGAAAATAACAATAAAGGTTGCCTTGATGAATGTACATCACTCTACTGAGTCTATTACAAAAAGACATTCGAATTCCTATTGCAAAACAGTAACAACTATTTTATAACAAGTAAAACAATAGTGCCCCAATATAACCTGATCTTTCATATAATAGTAACGTGAATACAGTGTTCCCCAAAAATGTATACACACTTTGAATAATGCCCAAGAGTTTATTAAAATAAAATACATTTCATTTTCAAAATCGAGCTATCAGCTGTTAAAGTGTGTATGCATTTTTTTTTTGGGGGGGAGGGACACCCTATATAATTCATTTTAGTTAAATGCAGTCCTTCCAGAAATGAGAAATGCTCTCTAGAACGGCTGTTTCTCTTCTTTAATGAGAACGTGTGTGATTTTTCTCTGCTGCTGTGCCTCTGCCATCCCCACCCCCTTCTTTCAGCTGGCAAGCACAGGGCCCAGATGCTAAGCTGTGGACGATATTTTATCTGCTGCATCTGGTTTCTTAGCAGATTCGACGGGCCTCTGTGCTGGCAGCTTCAGAAATGCCTTTGGGCTTGTCACATGGTGAAAACTCCCAACTGGCTGGCTGAATTGCCAACCATGTTTGGCTCACTGGGGAGAAGGAAGAAATAGCACTTTTTGTTCACCTGCTGATAACCTCTCATGTAAGTGATCAATGGCTTCTGATCTGAAAAATATATTCCCATAGGGCAGCCCATACTTGCGGTTGAATTTCTTTCTCTTGACACAGACTTGTAAGTAATACACGACTGAGTTTTTGTTTCCTTGGCCGGAGAGGAAATCCCCAGCAATTTGGACTTCTGCATGTCTATTCTGAAATTAAATTACAAGAGCATCAGCATTTTAGAATTGGAAAGAAAATTAAGAGTCAGCTAATCCATCCCCTTAATTTATCTGATGAAGAAACTCGGGCCCTGAAAGCAGAAAAGGTTTGGCTGAGGAACATAGCAAGCAGGACAAAGGAAGAGATTGATTCCTGGGGTGGGGAAGTCTGAAAGCAAATAAGAGCAGGAAGTTTGCTTATAAATGGAAAATGAGAGAAAACACTGGGAGATGGTGTGGCAGGGTGTAGCAGAGGCAGGAGACCAGCAAGGTATCTAACATCTAGACTTAAACTCCTTTATCTGAAAAAGCAAAGAAAAAAAAAAGAATTGTCCACAGATCCTAACTTGATTGTTTTTTGAGGATTAAATGAGATAATAAATGTGTAATGCATCTGACATATGCTCACTTCTTCCCCCCCATACATTTTTATTGAGAATTTGTTATGTGATTAACATTATGATAAACACTTGATATTTAGTGCTAATCATTGATGTGGGAGATGAGACCAGGAAATGAGGACATGCAGGCACAAACAAGTGAGTGTTCTCACAAAAATACACACACATCTGCTCCAATTCCCTTGGCTGCAGTGAGCTCTGTTTTCCAGCAGGGGGCAACCGTGGCCCAGACAAGGGACAGGAACAGCTTAGCTCTAGAGATGAATGAAAAGGATCAGGCACAGAGACACAAGCCTGAGATTGGTCTATTAGGGTATTCAGCCCATGAAGACAAATGTTCTGAAAGAAATGACGCCCACATTCCTATTGATCACAAGTTTATGGGAAATGTCAGTGAACTTCAACTTCTCTTAATCCTTTATTTACAAGCTGAGGCCCTGGGAAAGAATTTTGTTTATGATAATAGGGCATAATTCCCTTTTGCCCAGGGCAGATAAAAAATGCCAGGTCTTAGTGATTAATAGCTCCCATTGAGTTATCCTGGGAAGATGGTCCTGGGAAGAGAAGAACTATAGGCTTGGGATAGGTATTGGCAGGTGTCTGAAACCTAAAGGTTATTTAGAATTTGCTCAGAGAGGTGATGACTAGAAGAAGGTAATCGTCCTAGGACAGTGGGTATGCTGATAAGTACTTAACAACTATCTCTCTGGGGAAAAAAATGTGTTCATGTGAGTATATGTAGATAACGATGTTATATATTTTACTGATATACAGGATGTATAGCCCATAACTTATATATAACATATATAATATTTTACTATAAATTTTATATAGCCTATTAATTCTCATAGAATACTTTTGTTGATTTTTATTGGATTGGATGCTTTTATCACCAGCCAACCTATTTTTGTAATTTAATGACAATTTGGCAAAATCAGATTGCAAATACATGCTTAATTACTATCTGGTTCAGCAAAGAAAAAGTTACCTCACTGATGAAGGAGTGTGATGGTAACATACATATTAGTTGAGATTTTCATCTATGTTAAGGAAACAAAAATGAAAAAGGATATGAACTTGATTTGTTTATTACTGGCATGAGCTAAGTCTTTGCTAAATCCTCTAATAATGTTTGAATACTGAAAATAATATTTCCTCAGCTTTTTGTGTTGATAATGTAATGTTGATAATGAGTTTAATCTGCCTTATTCACCTACTAGAGGCCCGGTGCATGAAATTCATGCACAGGAGGGGAGTCCCCTCAGCCTAACCTGCATCCTCTCCAATCCAGGACCCCTCAAGGGACATCCCTCTCACAATCTGGGACCACTGGCTCCTAACTGCTCATGTGCCTGCCTGCTTCATCACCACAACTGCCCCCCCCCTGCCAGCCTGATCACTCCATAACCACCTCTGTGTACTGATCTGATCACCCCTAACTGCCCCCCTGCTGGCCTGGTCACCCCAACTGCCCCCCCCCAAGCCTGGCCGCTCTTCACTGCCCTCCTCTGCTGGCCTGGTCGCCTCTCACTGACCCCCATCCTGCCAGCCTGGAAACCCCTAACTGCCCCCTTGCTGGCCTCGTTGCCCCACACAGCCTGCTGTTCAGTCCTTTGGTCGTCCCTCACTAACCCCCCTGTTGGCCTGGTTGCCCCATGCAGCCTGCTGTTTGGTCGTTACTGTGAGGGCCTCCTGACCAATTTGCATTTTACCCTTTTATTAGTATGGGTTAATTCAAGTCTAGAGAAATTTTTAAAAACACATAAATCAAGCCTTTATTTATGGCATTTGCCAATTTCCTTGGTGTAAACACTTCCACCAGGGATTATTTCAAGCTATCAAAGCAATGCCATTAAACACAGAGCTGGGAATAAATGCACATTAGCACACCATCACATAGTGTGTATACCACACAGCTGTAATAGACACATATAATCTTGAGGACATAGATAATGATAAATACATTAAAATTATTAAGAAGTAATGAATTTTTTAAAATATATATTTTATTGATTTTTTACAGAGAGGAAGGAAGAGGAGAGAGATAGAGAGCTAGAAACATCGATGAGAGAGAGACATCGACCAGCTGCTTCCTGCACACCTCATATCAGGGATGTGCCCACAACCAATGTACATGCCCTTGACCAGAATCGAACCTGGGGCCTTTCAGTCCACAGACTTACGCTCTATCCACTGAGCCAAACCAGTTTCGGCAAGAAGTAATGAATTTTAAGTGTTTATCTTTTTATTCACAGAAGCCAGAGAATAAAGTATATTTTCTACAATCTTATTCTTAAAAATTAGTCTATATTGTATAGCATTTAATGCATAATAGCATTTCATATATATTAATCAAAATTACAAGGGGAATGAGCCAGAGAAGCATTTTGAAAAATACTGGATCTATAATGTTTTCAATAAATATTGACCAATTATTATATGTAAGCCACCATGGTAAAAGCTTTATGTGGATTAAAATATAAAATCTTCATCATAATTAATAAAGGGTATGTATTCTTATTCCCACAAGATGAGATTTCTAATAAACAGGAATCTGAGGTTCAGAGATGTAAAGTGGCTTGCTTCGGTTTCCCCAGCTAGCAAATGGTAGGGATAGAATAAGAAAAAATAGGCTGACTTTTTAAGGATTGTGCAATAGCAATAACAAAATGTTAGCTGTCTGCCTGCTCACCCCTAATTGCCTCTGCCAACCTGCCTGATCGCCCCTAACTGCCCTCCCCTGCCAGCTTGCTTGCCCCCAATTGCCCCCTCCCCTCCTGGCCTGACCACCCCTAACCACTTCTGCGTCAGCCCTACCACCATGGCTTTGTCTGGAAGGATGTCCAGAAGGTCTCTTGAAAGGTCTCCCAGACTAATTAGTATATTGCCCTTTTATAAATATAGAGGCCTGGTGCACAGGTGGAGACAGGCTGGTCTAACTTGAAGGGGGTTCTGGATCAGGGAAGGGGTCCCCACTGGGGGTGGTACTGGCCTGGGCAAGGGACTGGAGTGGTGTGCATGCTCACCATGCCCCTATTGTGGTGGGGGTCCTCTCTGGGGAGTATGGTCAGTCTGGCCGAGGGCCTAATGTCCATTTACAGGCTGGCCACACCCCCATTGGGGTGAAGGTCCCCCCTGGGGTGGGGTGGGTCTGGGTAAGGGGTTGAGGGTCTTTTGCAGGCTGGCCACGCCCCCTTCAGGATGGGGTTCCCTGCGGGGGGGCGTGGCCAGCCTGGGTGAGGGCCTGAGGGCCATTTGGGGCAGTTTGCAGGCTGGCCAAGCCCGAGCTTTGTCCAGAAGGATAACTGGAAGGTCTCTGAAAGGTCTCCCGGTCTAATTAGCATATTACTGTTTTATTAGTATAGTTATTCTAAATGCAGCATAGGGCAAAAGTAGGTTTACAATTGTGAGTACATGAAAAATAGTTTATTCTTGATTTGTTACTTATTAATTATTGTATCATTTGCCATATGAACAACTGTACACCTACTTTGGCCACACCCTGTATTTAACTTGGCATATTTATTTATTTATTTATTTATTATTATTATTTTTAATATATTTTATTGATACTTTACAGAGAGGAAGGGAGAGAGATAGAGAGCTAGAAACGTGGATGAGAGAGAAACATCGACCAGCTGCCTCTTGCACACCCCCTACCGGGGATGTGCCAGCAGCCAAGGTACATGCCCTTGACTGGAATCGAACCCGGGACCTTTCAGTCCGCAGACCGACGCTCTACCACTGAGCCAAACCGGTTTCGGCGGCATATTTATTTTGATTCCATTTTAATGAGGACTGGAAAACACGGGTGTTCATGAACTATGATTAGTTTTCCTACAGCCTTTCTCGCCAGCTCTTGTTTCCTTTTTGGCACATACACACACGCAGGGCTTTCCAGGGCCTTCACATATCCTTTGTCCTTACCAGTATATACAGTTGTAGAATTTCTCTAAGGAAGAAATTCAGTGGGTCATTTTGATTGTGAGACAATAAGACCCCATACAATGGTCTGGAAAGTAGAATTATGAGGATAGAGAAAAATAATTGCCCTCCATCAATAAACTAAGAAGACTGGGGGCAATCCAGATGAAAAGGAGAACAGAAAGAAAAAAAATGCAGAAGTTAAAAAGTGCATGTGAAAAAAAATACTAAAGATATGGATAAAACCAAAGCTTTAGAGGCAGAGCTTAAGGGTCAAATATAGCCATTGAGAAGTGTTGGGTAGGGTTGACATATTTTAAAAATGAAGATTTATCCTTCCAATTCAACATGATAGAGTAGGCCAAACATTTGCTTCTATCTGTCTTGAAACTTATTCCACTGAGATTAAAATACAAAAGTCCCAAAAGGAACAAACCTGTTAATAGCAAAGCAAAATGGAACAAGCTATTTCAACAAATATTTGAATGAAAAAAACAAAAAACAAAAACTTAGGAGACGTGGCTGAGTATAGCAAATGAAGATACTGCTTCTTAGAATTTAGTGCCCTGGAACTACTGATGAAGTTTATACCTTAGATTAGAAGAAGGATGTCATTTTTGGACACTCTTCAGAGACCCCAACACAATGTACATCTTGTTTTATTATAGCCTACTCAAATTCAGCAATTTGTTCCTAATTTAGTCTCAGAAAATTTTTGTTCCAAGCCTGGGAAGTGTCCTCAAAAAACTCTTTAACTTACCCGGTTGACAGATGAAGAAATAAAGACCCAGAAAGGGGTAAAGAATTGTGTATGATGATTCATCCTGGCAGGAGCAGAATCAGGTAGAACCTCTTAAAGTAGTAACGAGGTCTCTGGCAGACATTTTTCAGCTCTGGTTTCTAAACTTGGCTAATCATCATTTGGAGAACTACTAGATAAAGAATCAGACACAGAAATCCTGGTCTGGGGAGATGCTGATTCAAAGCTTTGCAATAAAATTCAGAAATATATAATTTAAAAAGAGCTTCAGATGGTCCTGACGAGGCATGTTAAAATACCAAGTCACAGTGGAGACAGCCATGATCTTGCACTCAGAAAACCTAAATTCTCATTCCAACTCCTCTAATGGCTAAGAATGTAACAACACCTCTAAGTGTATTTTTCTTCTTCTCAGTATTAGCAATAATGCCAGCCTTGCCTATCCTGTATTTATAGGAAAACCATTGTTCCCTCTATTATCTTCTAATTTTAATAAAGAGAGAGTTTAGAAGATAATCCTATATAATAAAAGCACAGTATGCAGCCGAAACCGGTTTGGCTCAGTGGTAGAGTGTCGGTCTGCGGACTGAAGGGTCCCGGGTTCGATTCCGGTCAAGGGCATGTACCTTGGTTGCGGGCACATCCCCAGTGGGGGGTGTGCAGGAGGCAGCTGGTCGATGTTTCTCTCTCATTGATGTTTCTAGCTCTCTATCTCTCTCCCTTCCTCTCTGTAAAATATCAATAAAAATATATTTAAAAAAAAAGACATTGGAAGGGATACATATGGTATCAACCAGGGGGCAGGGCCAGCTGGGGGAAAGGATGGAGGCACTGGCCTGCAGTTGGCAGCTGCTAGGAACCCTACCAGTACATGAATTTCCTGCACTGGGCCTCAAGTAGTTTGATAACTATGCTAAGAGTTTATATACAGAATATATGCTTTCATGTTGATCAAAGCTGACTCAGTTCCCAATGTAAACCTCTTATCTCTCCATTTCCTATCTCTTTCTACCAAATTTTATTGCCTCTCTTTATAAGACTTTATCAACTATTTAGCTGATTTTTAAATACAACTCTTCATTCGGAAATGAAAATACTAATTGAAGCACTGCTCAGCAGAGAAATGCAAGACATGGACAATTATTTCATGTTATATTAAAAGGAGATGCAAAATAAAGTCTCGGGTTTATAATTTGATTCTTTAAAAGGAAATTTTGTTTTCCTTAAAGGGAAATAATTTTAGAAGGTGCTGCCTCTCCTCTTCCCTGTTCTGTTCCAAGTTTCCCTTCAGGACATGTGAAATACTGTTTAAGAGCTAAATTTTTCCCCCTTGCATCATAGATTCCAACAAAACTCCAGGCTGGTAACAGTGGTGCAAAGCAAAATCAGCACAAATGATGCTGACCAATCTAGTTCTACTATCTAAACAAAGTGAAAAGGACAAAAAAAATTAACCTGGCTTTAGACCATGTATGTAGGCATCTTAGTCTATGGTAAAAATGACAACCATCTTCATTATCTTTGCCAATTCCAATCAGATGGCCACAGATGCTTCAGGGCTGCTCTGAGAAGAAACTTGAGGCAGGTATGGGCTTTGCACTAAAGGGGATCCTCATTGAGAACTATTTTCCATGGAACAGGAAGAGAGGGGGAGGTTATGATGTGCAAAGAATTTGCCCTTTCTGGATTGGGAAGAGTGCTGTGTTAGACAAGAAGAAATTAGCTCTTTGTTATTTTTTTAAAATTAGGTTTAATATACATATAACATATTAGTTTCAGATATAAAAACATTAATATTATATATTATATTAATATTATATGCACACAGATACACACACACACACACACACACACACACACACACACATATATATTGGATGCCTGATGCACAAAGATTCATCTTAAATGGGTCTTCCTTATCCTAGTTGGTGGCACAATCTTTGCTCTGGCCTGGAGCTGCCTTTCTTCCTTTGCTCTGCCCAGAGTCGCCTTTCCACTTTCCCACACTGCCCAGAGGCCACTGGAGGATGCTTGTATATGCAAATTAACCTGTCAGCTTTGTTGAGTTAATTTGCATACTCAATCCTGATTGGCTAGTGGGTGTCACGGAGTTACATTCAATTTGCATTTTTTCTTGTGTGTGTGTGTGTATGATGACAACTCTTAATCTAGTTAACATTTGTCTTCATACATAGCTATAAAAGAATTTTTTTTCTTATGGTGAAGGATTTTAAGATTTACTCTTTATAACATTCAAATATGCAATACAGTAATATTAGCTACTAGTGGCCCAGTGCATGAAATTTGTGCACATTAAAATGGAATTAATTAGAGGAAATATTTTAATATTGCTATTTTCCCTCTCTCTATAATAGAAGAGTCAGAGATGAAAGAAAAGTAGTGAAATTTATATGAAAATATTCCTCCTGCCAGAGTCTGGGAAGTGCCGCAGGACTCAGAGTCAAGTCCCACCCACCCATGCATGCCTCAAAATTACATGATATCCAGACCCAGCCAGCCCCACCCCTGTCAAGCCCCTGAGGTGGGAAGCACAGCCTCAGGTCTCCTGGCCCAGCACCAGGGAAGGGGGCAAGGCCTCAGGTCCCCTGGCCATGGTTTGAGGGCATGAGGGTATGATGACAATTTGCATATTAGCTCTTTATATAGGATAGTCATCATGTTGTATATTATATCCCCATGGCTTTTTTATTTTAAACTCAAAGTTTGTACCTTTTTATCACCCATTTTTTTCATCTCCCCACCCCCATACCCTGTATCTGCCAACCACGAATCTGTTGTATCTCTGAGCTTGGTTGATTGTTTGTTTTTAAAATTGCAAATATAAGTAAGATTATATGATATTTGTCTTCTTATGTTTGACTTATTTCACTGAGTATATAATGTGCTCTAGGAACATCCATATTTTTGTAAATGGAAAGATTTCATGATTTTTATGGCTGAATAATATTCTGTGTTTGTGTGTATAAAATAATTTATTTATCCATGCATCCATCAATGTCTACTTAAATTACTTTCATATTTTGGCTATTGTAAATAATACTGCAATAAACATGGAGATGCGTATACATTTTCAAGTTAGTTTTTTTTAATGTGTCTAATCATGGAATTAGTGGATCATATAGTAGTTCTATTTTTAACATTTTGAGGAACCTCCATACTATTTCCCATATTTGCTGCATCAATTTACATTTTCACCAACTGTGTATAAGAATTTGCTTTGGTCTATATCAAGCATGTCAAACTTGTGGCCTTTGAGCCACGTGTCTCATTTATTTGAGCCATGTTAACCTTTGAGTTTGACATGCTTGCTCTACATCTTGCTAAAATTTGTTATTTCATGTATTTTTATAATAGCCATTCTAACAGGTGTGAGGTACTGTCTTATTATTTTGATTTGCATTTCCCTGATCATTAGTGACATTGAGCATCTTTTCATGTACCTGTTGACCATTTGTATGTCCTCTTTGGAGAAATGTCTATTCATGTCCTTTGCCTATTTTTTCCATTGGATTTTTTTATTTTATTATTTTCTTTCCTATTGAGTTGTATGAGTTATTTATATATTTTGGATATTGATCCCTTACTAGATATATGATTTAAAAATATTTTCCCACCCAAGCCAGTTTGGCTCAGTAGATAGTGGGTCAGCCTTCAGACTGAAGGGTCCTGGTTTGATTCTGGTCAAAGGCATATGCATGGGTTGTGAATTCATTCCCTGGTTTGAGGTTGCAGGAGGCAACCAATCATTATTCTCATCATCAGTGTTTCTATCTCTCTCTCCCTTCCCTTCCTCTGTGATATTAATAAATAATATTTTAAAACATATTTTCCCCATTCAGTAAGCCATCTTTTCATTTTGTTGATGGTTTCCTTTGCTGTGCAGAAGTGCTTGAGCTTAATGTAGTCCCACTTGTTCATTTTTGCTTTGGTTAGCTTTGCTTTTGGGGTCATGTTAAAAAAAAATCAACAAACAAAACATTGCAAAACTGATGTCAAGGAGCTTACTGCCTATGTCTTTTCTAGGAGTTTTATAATTTCAAATCTTCTATTTAAATTTTTAATTCATTTTGAGTTAATTTTTGTGTATGGTGTAAGATAGTAGTTTAGTTTTATTCTAAAACTAAAATGATGTGTATATGGCTGTCCAGTTTTCCAGCACTATTTCTGAAAGAGATGTCATTTTCTCACTGTATATTCTTGGTTTCTTTGTCATACATTAATTGGTCCTATATGTTTTGGTTTACATGCAGGCTCTGTTCCACTGAGCTATGTGTCTGTTTTTATGTCAATATCATACTGTTTTGATTACTATAGCTTTTGTAATATAGTTTAAAAAGAAGGAGTATTATGCCTCCAGCTTTGTTCATTCTCAAGCTGGCTTTGGTTATTCAAGGTCCTTTGTGCTTCCACACAAAGTTTAGGATTATCTATTCTATTTCTGTGAAAAATGCCATTGAAATTTTTAACAGAGACTACATTGAATCTGTAGATTGCTTTGGATAGTATAAATATTTTAACAATATTGATTTTTCTATTCCATGATCATGGAATATCTTTCCATTTATTTATGACTTCAATTTCTTTAATCTATGTATTATAGTTTTCAGTATAAAAGTCTTTTACTTCTAGGTATATTACTTTTTGATGAAATCATAAGTAGCATTATTTTCTTAATTTCTCTTTCTGATAGTTTATTATTAGTGTATAGAAACACAACAGATTTTTAAATAATGATTTTGTATCCTGCAAATTTACTACATTTGTTTATTAGTTCTAGCAGGGTGTGTGTGTGTGTGTGTGTGTGTGTGTGTGTGTGTAAAAGACAGAGAGAGAAAGGGAGATCTTTAGGATTTTGTTATATATTATCTGCAGATAATGACAAATTTACTTCTTACTTTCTAATTTATTTATTTCTTAATTGCTTTGGCTAGTATTTCCAATACTATGTGGAATGCCAGTTGTAAAAGTGATCATTCTTGTCTTTTTCTTTATCTTTGAGGCAGAGATTTCATCTTTTCACCATTGGGTTTGTTAACTGAGTGATTGTCATATGTGGTCTTTATTATATGGAGGTACATTCCTTCTATACCTATTTTGTTGAAAGTTTTTTTTTATATTATAAATGAATGCTGAATTGGAATATCTTAATTCTTGGCTTGATTCTGATCATTTCTTTGTGATTCCAGTTAGATAAAAAACTTTCTTTCCTCACTTCTGAAAGTGAGTTATCTAGTGCTCTCTCTTGAGGTAAATTGGGTGCTAGACTTGTATAATAATTTCATAATACAGCTAGAGGCCCAGTGTACGAAACTTGTGCATGGGGGTGTCCCTCAGCTCAGCCTGCACTCTCTCCAATCTGGGACCCCTTGAGGGATGTCCAACTGCCCATTTATGGCCTAAATGGGCAGTTGGACATCCTCCTCACAATCCAGGACTGCTGGCTCCTAACCATTTGCCTGACTGCCGGCCTGCCTGATTGTCCCTAACCACTTCTGCCTGCCAGCCTGATCACCCCCTAACCACTCCCCTGCCAGCCTGATTGATACCTAACTGCCTTCCCTTGCCAAACTGGTTGTCAACTGCCCTCCCTTGCCAGCCTGGTCACCCCTAACTGCCCTCCTCTTCAGGCCTGTTCCCCCCAACTGCCCTCCTCTGCAGACCTGGTTTCCCCAACTTTACTCCCCTACAGGCCTTATTTCTCCCAACTGGAATTCTCTGCTGGTCCAGTCACCCATAATTGCCCTCCCTTGCTAGTCTGCTCACCCCCAACTGCCCTCCCCTGCAGGCCTTGTACCTCTCAACTGTCCTCCCCTGCAGGCCTGGGTTCCCCCAAAACTTTCCTCCTCTGCTGGCCCAGTTACTCCTAACTGTCTTCCCCTGAAGGCCTGATCACCCCCAACTGCCCTTCCTTGCAGGCCTGGTCCCTCCAAAGTGCCCTCCCCTGCTGGCCTGATCTCCCACCACTGCCCACCCCTGATAGTTATCTTGTGGTGGCCATCTTGTGACATCCTTCTTATGTCCACATGGAGGCTGTCTTCTTTGACCACATGGGGTGGTCATCTTGTGTGTTGAAGTGATGGTCAATTTGCCTATTACTCTTTTATTAGATAGGATAAACAGAATTGGCATTTCACTTATATTTTACTTTAAAAATTTTTTTGTCACTGGTAAAATTAAGTGTTTTTCTTTCAAGGTTTTTGTAGTTATTGTTTTGTTTTGTTTTTTTCTATACACTAGAGGCCTGGTGCATGAATTTATGAATCAGTGGGATTCCTTGGCTGGACCTGTGGGATCGGGCTGAAACCGGCCCTCCCATATCCCCTGAGGGGTCCCAGATTGCAAGAGGGCACAGGCCAGGCTGAGGAACCCCACCGGTGCATGATCGGGTGCAAAATTGGGGTTGGGAAGGATGCAGGAAGTTGGCCAGCCAGGGAGGGATCGTGGGAGTGCCCCAGGGTATGTTCGGCCTGTCTTGCTCAGTCCTGATAGGCTGCACTCTAGCAGCAAGTTCACCTGCCGGTCAAAGAGTCTGCCCCCTAGTGGTCAGTGCACATAATAGTGAGCGGTTGAGCAGCCTTAGCATATCATTAGCATATTCTGATTTGATAGGTTGAATGGATGACCAGACACTTAACATATTAGGCTTTTATTTATTTCAGAGAGGAAGTGAGAGGGAGGGAGATATAGAAACAAATGATGAGAGAAAATTGATAGGCTGCCTTCTGCACACATTCCCCAGCCCCCATTGGGGATTAAGCTCACAATCCAGATGTGTACCCTTGACTTGGAATCAAATTACCTCTTGGTTCGTAGGCCAGTGCTCAATCACTGTGCTACACTAGCCAGGCATTATAGGTTTTTCTTTTCTTTTTTTAAAATTAAACTCTAAGACCTGGCCCTTTATCCACTTTAGGACAGAGACCTTAGTTAAAAATGTGAAGCATGCTCCAACTTGCCCTTTCAACTACAATGTCCATCTCTATTAATTGGAGTCCAGCCTTCTCTTGCCAATATTGTTTAAGTTGCCTCTTTTAGTAACTCGGGGCTTTTTTGTTTGTTTTCTTTGTCCAAAACTTGAGTTGGATGCATTTCTTGCATGTGTATGCCACCTTTTTATTACCACCTAAGAAAACAAATCCAAATGTAATTACGTCACTATAGGAATAATTTTTAAACTTAGTTGTTTTAAGTAAATTATTTTCAAACATTGGAAATTTAATTATTTTAAACATATTACAGATGCTACTCCCATTATGTTGTTTTTTTTTTCTACTACAGTGAAGGATATGGGTCTCAGATGAGCATTTGTGATCACTCTGGTTGATCCTCCAGGGGGACTGACTATGCTTTTTGAGATGTATGCTGGGAAGTTTGCATCCCAGACATTCTGAATTATCTTAAATGTAAATTCAAGTCATTACAAGCTACTGTCAATGACAAAAAAAGACAACATCTCTGAAATCACTTGTTGATATCCCTTTCTTTTGAGTTTATGACCCTCCGTTCTACCCCTGGCCCTGTGATTATAGCCATAACAATCACTTAGCTTTCTTGTTTCTCAGCTTTCTGAATGCACAGGACAAGTCCCCCAGTATCTGGGCATTACCACTTTACATAAAGTCCCAGGTAACTGTCATCCCATTTTGCATTAACATCTACCCATCTATCCTACTCCATCTAATGTGCTAAAAATCAATATCTATCCTAGAGCCCAGGATAGAGAGAATAATTGTTACAACAATTTCCTTGTGTAAAAGCTCCTGCAGAAATTGACATTAAAAATACACCCAGTATGTGGCTGCTATTCTCTTGGGACTGTAACTCACTCTCAAGGCAATTAGTCTGAGTCCAGGAGGAAAAGAGGTCACCCTAAATCATTCTGCTACAGGCTTTAACGGGTGTAAAAAGCACCATATTCACTCAGAACAAGACAGCATTTCCGATGGGCAGGAAAGTAAGAGTGAACACCTACCTAGTTCCACTCAACTAGTGGAGGCTGAAGCAGAAGGCATTCTTTTATTGCTTTTTTTTTTTTTTTTGCTCTTCTTTCAATTTGTGCTCTAGCTCATTTATTATACATTATTCCTGTGCTTGATCATAATGTCACTGGGCTTCCTCCCCTGCTAGCATACCATATCAATGTGGGCTCAGCTCTTCAGAGTTCCTTAATGCCTGGCAGAGTCTTCTCAGAGGCAGTTCTTCCTTTCAAGTGGGGCCCCCATGTGTGGAGCATTAATTTCTCGGGCTGCATGTAATTCATTCAGGGACCCACACCATCTGAGAGCCCCATATGGGAGTCCAGGTTTACAGAGCTTTTTGATTTTGTGCCTCACCAGCCCAGAGGAAACAATTTTCCATTTGAATTTTGACTGTTTGCCCTCCTTGCGTAGTCGACTAGAGATGGTTGATTAAGAAACCACATTCAACAAGAGGGCCAATCCCACAGCAGACCGAGCCAGTCAACAGTCCTCCACAGCCTCCCTGCTGCCTTGCTTCAAGCATCACCAAAGCTCCTTGTTCAGCCCCTTGGGGGCCTCTGCTGCTGTTGATGCATTCTGCTGCCATGGGCCCAGCTCCCTGTCTGGTTCTCTGTCTCCTACTTTTCCCAACTGTTCCTTGATACTTTGTGTCCGAGGCAAATACTTTTCTCCCTCTGAGTTTCATTTTCTTCCCAATTCTAAAACAAAAAGATTGGATTAAATAATGAATCTTATTACATCTTCAATAGAACTAAAGACCAGATTCTGATCTCATGGCCACAACTTCCCCCGAAGTTCTGAATGGCAGAAAATGGCACCCTGCATTTGGAACAAGAGAAACACAGAGCTAGAGCTGGACACTACTGGCAATGGGTTACTTCCTGTTTCTGACTTCTAAATAATCTCAAACTTCCTCTCTGTTTGGAACCTTGACATTCTTCTTCTTCTTTTTTTTTTAATTCCAATTTATTGACAGAGTAAAAGGAAGATAAGAATTATTTTGAAAGGAGATGGGCGATGTAAAGCATGTCTGGAATAGAATGCCTTGCCAAGTTCCCCAAACAGTGTTTAGTAATTCTGAATACAAAGTAGGCAGCTCCACACATACTTTTTCTGTAGTTAAAATCTGACCTTTCTTTCTCCCCTACATTTTCCACCTAGGCCACCCTGAAATCGATATTTCTTCTTTGTTTTAGTCACTTCTGAGGCTTATTTTTTTCACTCAAAAGTAAGACATCAGGTTACAGGACCATCTACAAGATTACACATTTGTGTTGGAATTGGAATGGGAGCAACTCCTTCTGTTAACGGTATTTGCACTCATCATTTATCATGAGTTTCAGTCAGGGTGGCTTCAAAAGTGCGATGCGTGGCCTATGATGTCCCTGGTCTAAAATTAACAAACTTAATTGAGCAAATGTGACCAAGGAGAGCAGCATGGGTAAGGGGTGCAATTAAAGAAATAATAGGGTAGAGAGGTGCTTGAGAAGTAGAACATGGCCATCAAATTGCAAGGGGGTGGAGGGATTAGCTATAAATCAAGAGCTCTGGTTCAAGTAAAATGGGGACAATGGAAAGCAGGAGCAACTCCCAGCTCCACAGCAAAGATAAGTCTCACTTCAGTTAAGCCAGGTGAGAATTGTGAGTCCAGGCACGCCCTATTTTGCTTAAGATTCTAATTGAGACCCACATCCTAGCTCCAAAGCCACTTTTACTTGGAAATCCTCATGTAGGTTAAAATAATTCATTAGACTTCAGCTAGTCATTGACCTACAAATGCATTTACATGGTAATTGTCCCTGGTCTACTTAACTTAATCATTTGGTTGTATCTCTATGCTTCAGAAGAGTGCACCTACTGGGTTATGACTTTTACAATCTTTCTTTTTTTAAAAACAACAACCTTGTTTGCCATATAATTGACATATAATAAACTGCATATTTAAAGCATACAACTGGTGTGGATTGACATGGGTATAACTGTGAAATCATTGGAGTAATGAAGATAGTGAACATACCTGTCATTCCTACACTTACATCACATCCTTTAGTAATCCTTCCCTGATTCTCATGCCTAGCAACTCCTTACCTGCGTTCTGCCATTAAGAATTAATTTATGTGTTCTATGTTTTTAAAAGTAGAATCATATATATGGATTATTTCAGCATAATTATGTTGAATTTCAACTATGTTATTACATGGATTAATAGTCCTTTTGATTAAGTTTCTTTTTATTGCTGAGTAATATTTCATTGCATAGAAGTGTATATTGAATTTATTTATCTTTTTACCAGTTAATGGACATTTGGGTTATTTTCAGTTTCGGTCAATTACAAATATACCTGCTATAAGTACATGTAGACAACTTTGTATGAATATATATTTCCTTTTTTCTTGACATATACTTGCCATATTATGATTTTTTATGAGTTCCTATGAAATAGGGAGAATCAATTTTCCTGCTAACATCACAAAAAAATAAATAAAAGCAATTGCATCTAGGGACATGATTTGGGTCCTCAGACTCAAGAGTCATCTTTGTGTGGTATGTTTGATTTTCAAATTAGTTGCAGTAAGTGGGAATAAGGAAAACATATTTTTGAATTTGAATTCAGTGATGGCATATCTATGTCAGTTATTATTTTAGACTAGAGGCTCAGTGCATGAATTTGTGCACCAGTGGGATCCCTCGGCCTGGCCAGCAGGATTGGGCCGAAACTGGCTCTCTGACATCCCCCAAAGGGTCCTGGATTGCCAAAGGGTGCAGAACCAAGTGCATGATGGGGGCTGGGAAGGAATGCAGAAGGTTGGCGAGCCAGGGAGGGACCATAGGAGGGCTTCTGGGCATGTCTGGCCCATCTCATTCAGTTCCAATTGGCTGAACCCCAGCAGCAAGCTCACCTACTGGTTGGAGCATCTACCCCTTGGTGGTCAGTGCACATCATAGCAACTGGTCATCTGTCTGCCCTCTGGTGGTCAGTGCATGTCATAGTGAGTGGTTGAGAGGACTTAGCATATCATTAGCATATTACACTTTGATTGGTTGAATGGACAACTGGGCATTAAGCATATTAGGCGTTTATGATAGAGGATGCCTATATGACTGTTATCTGCATTAAAGCCCACAATAAGTTTATGAAACCATATATTTATTTAATTTTTCATGTAGATAGAAATAAAGAGGATCATGGATATTAAAGGACTTGTCCCCCATTTTATACAGTGCAAGAAGGTGTGTAGGCACATAAATAATCCAAATGTATACTTCTGGAGCTTTTTTCTGCATTACAGGCTTGATATTAGTTCACAGTGCAGATTGACTGTATGTTTTCTATATAACTGTTTCATTTCCCCTATGTATAGAATAAAATTGATAAGCATGAAATCAAGTATAAAGAAGCTATTATATACCTCCCGATTAGGAAATATCATGGATACAATCCAGGAGAAACAGGTTTATAACTCAGTAGATTTGTATTCTCAATAGCCTTTTCCCAGTATCTTCCTGTCTTGCAGACCCTCCTCTTAAGAGAGATTGAAAATCACAGGAACTTAACCTTTCAGGATCCTTTGTTTTTAGTTCACTTGGGTCTAAAGGAAAAAATTATACTTCCTTAATATAAAGACATGCATAAGAAGAAAACATTCTCCTGTTTGCTGAATATGACTATCTTTAAGTAGCATACTAGAATGTATCACCGATCTGCAGCCCCTACCAGGGAAGTTGTGATCACATGGAGGATGGTGGAGCAGAAATGTACAAAGCACAATGATGAGCATTGTTGAGGCATTGAATTTACCAACATGAATCTGCCTATCATGGATTGAAGGTTTGTCTCCCCCCAAATTTATATATTTAACCCTTAATGTGGTGGCATTTGGACAAAGGACTTTTGGGAAGTAATTAGGCCTAGAAGATGACTTGAGGGTGGAACCCCATAATGAGATTAGTATCCTTTTCTGAAGAGTCACTGAAGATAATATTTTCTCTGCTACCGAGGACACACTGAGAAGGTAGCTATGTGCAAGCCAGGGAGCTAGTCCTCACAAGAAACGGAATCTGCCAGAACCATGACCTTCCCACTCTCCAGAACTGAAAATGAATGTCTATTGTTTAATCCCCCAGTTTATAGTCTTTTGTTATGGCAGTCTGAACTATCCTACTGCAGGCTTCTTTTTATTTATTTTTTAATCTTCACCACCAGAGGACATGGAGAGAGAGAGAGAGAGAGAGAGAGAGAGAGAGAGAGAGAGAGAGAGAAGAAGAAGAAGAAGAAGAAGAAGAAGAAGAAGAAGAAGAAGAGAAGAAGAGAAGAAGAAGAAGAAGAAGAAGAAGAAGAAGAAGAAGAAGAAGAAGAAGAAGAGGAAGAAGAAGAAGAAGAAGAAGAGGAAGAAGAAGAAGAAGAAGAAGAGGAAGAAGAAGAAGAAGAAGAGAAGAAGAGAAGAAGAAGAAGAAGAAGAAGAAGAAGAAGAAGAAGAAGAAGAAGAAGAAGAGAAGAAGAGGAGAAGAAGAAGAAGAAGAAGAAGAAGAAGAAGAAGAAGAAGAAGAAGAAGAAGAAGAAGAAGAGGAGGAGGAGGAGCAGGAGGAGGAGGAGGAGGAGGAGGTGGAGGAGGAGGAGGAGGAAGGGAGGAAAAGAGGGAGAGAGGGAGAGAAAGAGGGAGAGAGAGAGAAGATTGATTGGTTGCCTCCCATATGCATCCCAATCAGGAATTGAATCTGAAACTTTTTGATGTAGGGGATAATGCTCTCACCAACTGAGGCACCTGGCCAGGGCAGCAGGCTTCTTGTAGTGATAGATAAATATTCCTTACTATTGAACCTACTTTTCATTGGCCTTTGTTCTTTATGCTAAAGCATTTTAATTAATTCAATTTGAAAAGCACAGGCCAGGTATCAGGCTAAGTGCCTTCAAATAAGTGACCCCATTTAATCTGCAAGATAAGGCCCATGAGGTAAGTAGTGCCATGTTCATTTTTGCAAACAAGAAAATGAGCTAAGAGAGGTTAGATGACCTACTCAACTTTACTAGAACACAGATAACAAGTGGTGAAGATGAAAACCAAAGACGACAGATTCTAGAATTCCTGCATTTTTTATTACACTATGACAACTCATTGAAGAGACTATGGTATAAGTGCAAATTTATTTAGAAATATATTAATATCAATTATGAAGACACAACATGCTAGCTATCTTATTAAGGTGACTGAGGTCAACTATATATGTGAATCTTATAATAATCTTGAAAATGTCCAGATACTGACGTTCTTTCATTACGTTTCTACAAACTATATCCTTAGTGCCTGCCAAATGCCAGACACAAAGCTAGGCTCTGGGACATACTTCTTGGAATACAAAGAAGTAAAAGACATGATTTTTTTTGTCCCCACAATATCTGGGTTGGATGCAGTAAACAAAATATAGCAGATGCCTCAGTAATAGTATTAGAGTGAATGTTATCACAATGTGGTTTGTAATTCTTTATATTTACATTGTGTTTAAAAGTTCAAAACTTTATCACACGCTATTATTTAGTCTAGAGTGAATAGTTAATGAGAAGGTTTGATTCTGTGTATGAGGAGGAGGAAACCTGAATGGATCAGCCCTCACAGTAGGAGGGAGACAGCAGAATGGAACAGCCGGAAGGATGCCCCAGGTGTTTGTTGGAATCATTCCTGATGGCAACTGTGCGTCCATCCCCATGGGGGTTTCACCTGAGGACCCTGATCATGGATAGAATTGATGCAGCCAGCTGTGAAGGCTAGAAGTCTGATAGAAACTTTGCAAGAACAGAGATTCCCATTGAAATCAACAAAATAAGAAAGCAGCATGTGGTAACCCAATTCTTCCCAATATAGCAGGTTCTTGGTGGAAGGTAGCAAAACAAATAAATTTTAAAAGGAAATTTTTGTACCAAACCAACCAGTTCAAAACAGCCATGTGTATCAGACCGCAGAAAACTCTTCCCCCAATGGCAGTTGTAAAAACCCTCTTCACCTGACTCATTTAAAAGTAGCCTGCTTAAAATAATTAGAAATTTACTCCGGGGAACAATCCATTAGTGGCCACGGATGTACGAGATATATTGATAGGTCTCTGAAAGTCCTACTTTCTGTAGCACAACTTCTGGGGCATTAGTAATTTGTTGTTGCTGCCATTCGATTTTATTAAGTAGTTTTATTTTTTTCAATGCACTGCCACTCAATAGCTAAAATGTGAAAATCTCTCTTTAGGAACAGAATGGAAAGCTATGCTGATTTATCTGGCATGTCACAGGTCTTTTATTTGGGGTAAGGGGAGGGGGTTCAAGCATCATCAGCCCCCCTGAGGCATGTTAAGGAACTAGAGCTAGCCTTGATGGCTCCAGCCACCCATTCATTTACCAGGTCTGGCTCATCTGGTGTCTCTGTCTTCTGACACAGCCTTTCTCATGGTTAAAGCAAAACACAACTTTTGTAGAGAATGGGATGCCCTTTTTCATGATATTCAGGTTGTTGGGAATAATGCCGACTTCAGTACTCTTAAAAGCTAAGATTCAAATGGAATCAGGGCCAGACAAGCAACATGGAACCTCTAGGAAAAGCCTGGGGAATTCCTCAACTACAAAATCCTCTGCAACAAGGAACAGAGAAATGAAAGGTCCCATGGAAATGATCCTCTAAAAGAATCTTTGCTTTTCACAAACCAGTAATTTTGCTCACCGCCTGCAATTTCCCTGTTCTGTCCTTTCCCACTTTCACTTATGTCTTCATTGAGTTGTCTGTCCTTTATTAAACCAATGTCATGCACTCATGTCATTTGGGAGGACAAGAATGAGTAGAATCCATTCCTGTCCTTGCAGAATCCTTTTTTAATGTTTGTACTTGTTAAGATTAATTGGCTGTAACAAAAGAATTCAAAATACAGTGGCTTTTGTAGGATAGGAGTTTAATTTTTTCATGCCACAGTTTAGTGGTGAGTGGTCCAGGGCTGCTGGGAAGTCTGTGCCCCAGAGAGTCTTACAGAAATGCAGGCTTTCTCTAACATTGGTTTTTACCATTCTCCAGGAAATATTCTTTCTCATTAGAGTCCAACATAACTAAGAAAAATGTAATGAAAAGGAAGCAGTCTCGTTGTCGGGAGCAGATGGATAAGTTATACATTCTCTAGCCTTCCATACTGGGAAGTGGGGTCTTTTTAGTAGTAGACCATGGGACTCTAAAACTCAAACATAAAGGGGAAAGAATGAATATTGGGAAAATTAATATCAGTATAAATTAATATATTGGAAAAGGCATTAAATATAAATCCAGAAGACCTGAGTAACTTGCCTGTTCACTATGGAAGGTCACTTGGTCCTTGGTTTCTTCATTTGGAAATGGGGAGTTGAACAAGATATTTCAGAGTTCCCTTTCAGCCTCAGTGTTTTATGAATCACTTTCCTTATCCATATCTTTCCCTCTGACCTCTTCTTACATAATTCAAAACAGAGCACACCAACTTCAATTTACTTAACAACAATGAGCAGTGTGTTCTCTCTCCTTCCTTTTCTAATTATTTACTTTTTAAAGTGGAAAATGATGTGTTGCTGCCATTATCTTGATAGATTGTGAAGTGCCTTTCCATCATTTTCCTTCCATCAGCCTTCTCTTAAATTAGCAGATGAAATGGTTGTCCCTGAAAAATGAGTCGCTTCAGGGAACATTCTGGTAGACAAGTTTGAAGAAAAGCAAAGTATGTTTTTTTTTATAAATAATAATGAGATGTTATCCCTTTATCTTAGTTATTCTAAAAGCATTTAGTAAATATCCATTAAAAAGAAAGGCCAAAAAAAATGCACTAGAAGTGGGATTTTCTGGGATACTCATTGAATGGAAGAGGAAACTCAAACCCTATCCATAATAGTCTATTGTGGTTGTTACATTAAATTTAGAGAACTAGATAATTTTACATAAAAATATTCTACATGCCATAGACATATTATTTTAAAAACATAACTAAAATGTAGATTATTTTTATCTTTTAGCATAATAACTTTATCAGGATACAATTAGCATACCATAAAATTCAACCTTTTAAAATGTATTTAATCAAAACTAAAAACTGTTACTCCCCACCTCCCTCTACTACTACCCTTATCTCTGGCAACTACCAATCTGTTCTCCATATCTATGAGCTTTTTTTTTTTTTAATTTAGATCCCACTTATAACAGAGACAATATGGTATTTTTCTGATTTATTTCACTTAATATAATGATCATATTCATTTACTGGGTGGTCATTCAGGTTGTTAACCTTATAATGGCTATTGTAAATAATGCTGCAATGAACATGGGGTACATAGATCTTTAAGTTAGTGTTTTCGCTTTCTTCATGTAAATACCCAGAAGTGGAATTGCTGGATCAGATGGTAATTTAATTTTTAATTTTTAAGGAACCTTCATACTCCCTTTCATAGTGACTGCACCAACTTACATTCCCAACAACAGTGCAATGTTCCCTCTTCATATCCTCACAACACCTGCTCTTCTAGTTTTACTGATAATAGCCATTCAAACAGGTGTGAAGTCATACTGATTATAGTTTTGATTTGCATTTCCCTCATTATTAATGATATAGAATTCCTCCCCACCCCCATGTATGTATTAGCCATCTGCATGTCTTTTCTGGAAAATTATCTATTCAGACCTTCTCATATTTTAATTGGATTTTTGGATTTTTGTGCTATTGAGTTGTCTGATATATATATATATATATATATATATATATATATATATATATATATATATGTATTTGGGTATTATCTCCTTATTAGATATGATTTGCAAATAATTTTGATTAGTAGGTTACCTTTTCATTTTTTTTTGAGCATTTCCTTTGATGCATAGAAGTATTTTATTGATGTAGTCCTTTTCCTTTTGTTGCTCTTGTTTTTAATGTCAGATTCATCAAGATCCTTTTCAAGGAATCTACTGGTAAGCCTGTGCTTTGTTCTAGAAATTTTACACCCTCAGGTTTTATGTTCAAGTCGTTAATTCATTTTTAGTCCATTTTTGTGCATGCTGCAATATAGTGGTCCAATTTCCCCCAAACCATTTATTAAAGAGACTGTCTTTTCCTCATAATATATTCTTGAATCCTTTGTCATCAATTAATTAATTGTATGTGCAGGTTTATTTCTGAGCTTTCTATTCTGTTTTAGTGATTTATGTGTCTATACCAATTCCATGCTATTTTATTACCCTAGCTTTATAGTATGATTTGAAGTTCTAACTTCAACCTTTTAAAATATAAATCCCAGTAGTATTTGGTATATTTAGAGCTGTACAACTATCATCACTACTGTAATCTAGAACATTTCCATCATACTCAAAAGAAAGCAGCTGTCTATTAGTAGTCACTGCCAACCCACCCTCCTTCCACTCCAGATCTTAATCTACTTTCTACATCTACAAATTTGCTTACTCAGGACATTTTATATAAATGGGATTATGAAATATCTGCATTTGTTTTGTGGCTCTCAATTCTATTCCATTGTTCATTGTTTGTCCTTAGTCCAGTGAAGTACTATCTTAATAACCCTACCTTTAAGATAAGTTTTGAAATCAGAAAATGTGAGTCCTCTTTTTTCTCCAAAATTGTTTTAAATATTCTGGACCTCTTGCATTTCTATATGAATTTTAGAATCAGTTTATCAGTACCTTTAGAAAATACATCTAAAATTCATATAGAAATGCAAGAGGTCCAGAATATTCAAAGCAATAATTGCACTGCATCTGTAGATTAAATCATCTGATCTGTGAGCATGAGATTTCTTTCTACTTAAGTTTTATTTCATTTCTTTCAGTAATGTTTTATAGGTGTTTTTTAAGTAAAAAAACAAACAAAAAAAACCCCAGTTTTTACTTCTATATTTCTTAAAGTCATTTGACTATCTAAAACAAAAATAATAATAATGTATTGTGGCATTTAGAATGTGTAGAAGTAAAATATAAAACAGTAATACAAAGGTAGGGAGGTGTGTAAAGAGAATTATATTTTGTAAGATTTTTCTGTTTTTGATATTTTTATATTTTACTATGTGATCACTCATCATCATGAAAACTTATTACAATATTATTGATATTCCTCTTCACATTTTTCACCCATTCTCCCACCTCTCTGCCAACCATCCCTTTAGTTTCTGAATCCATTTTTGTTTTCCTTGTGGTATGTGTATCACATCTTCTTTATCCATGGACAATTGATTATCCTATCTAATAAAGAGGAAATATGCTAATTGACCCTCACACCATCACAAAGATGGCGGCACCCACAGCCAACAAGGAGGGTATAGGCTAATTGACTGCCATGCTTTCAAAGATGGCAGTGCCCACAGCCACAAGATGGCAGCACCCAGTCCCCTCAACCTCACTGGGGTGGTAGGTGTGCTGCAAGGCCAGACCCACCCCAAGGCAGGCCAGCTGCTCCATGCATCTGCCTCTGGAGTCCCCCAGTCTCCTCATTCCCCCAGCCACCCAGGGCTGGCCCAAGGTGCAGGCAATCTTCAGATGGGGTTGCCCAGCTGCCCAGGGCCACCCAAGGCTCAGGTAACCAGGGCCTGCCAAGATTGTACTGCCAGTAGTGGCAGCAGCAGAGGTGTGATGGGATGTCACCTTCCCCTGATTGCCAGATCACCTCCCACCCCTGAGGTCTTTTGGACCTTTAGAGGGAGCAGGCTAGACTAAGGGACCTCCCCAACTCCAGTGCATGAATTTTCATGCACTGGGCCTCTAGTTTACATATATTGGCTATTGTAAATTCTGCTACAATAAACACAGGGTTATATGTTTTTGAATTAATGTTTTCATTTTCTTTGGCTAAATGTGCCCCAATGTGAGTTTTTGGGTCATGTGGTAGATCTATTTTTAATTTTTTGAGTAACCTCAATACTGTTGTTTAATTATTATTGATACCATTACAAATGCCCCCATTTTCCCCATTCTGGCAATCACAACATTGTTGTCTGTGTCCATAGCTTTTGTATATACTAGATGCCCAACATATGAAATTTGTGCACTCAGGGGGGATGTACCTCAGCTTAGCCCGAACCCTTTCCAATCTGGGACATCCGTCTCACAATCCAGGAAGGCTAGTTCCTAACCACTTGCTTGCCTACCTGCCTGATTGCCCCTAACCTTTTCTGCCTGCCAGCCTGATCACCCCCTAGCTGCTCCCCTGCTGGCCCAATTACCCCAACTGCCCTCCCCTGCAGGCCTGGTTGTCCCCAACTGCCTTCCCCTTCTGGCCTTCTTGTGACAACATGATGGTGGCCTTCTTGTGGCACACATCTTGTGAGGATGTGGGGGCAACCATCTTGTGATGATATGGGGCTGGCCATCTTGTGACAATGTAGGGTGGCCATCTTGTGATGACTTGAGGGAATGGGGTCAATTTGCATATTACCTCTTTATTATGTAGGATGTTCTTTGGCTAATCTCTTCACCTTCTTTTATTCAGTTCCTTCCTGGCAGTTGTCAATTTGTCTATGTATCCATGCCTCTGGTTCTATTTTATTCATTAAATTCCACATATAAATTACATCATATGGTATTTGTCTTTCCCTGTGTGGTTTATTTTTGCCTAGTAAAATAATCTCCAGGCCCATCCATGCTGCCAACAAAAGGTAAGAGTTCCTTTTTTTATAGCCACATAGTATTCCATTATATAAATATATGCCACAGCTTTTTTATCTGCTCATCTACTGATACCTACTTGGGCTGTTTTCAGATCTTGGCTTTTGTAAATTGTGCTGCTATGAACATAGGGGTTCATATATATTTTTTGATTGAGGATTTGAGATTCTTAGGATACATTTGCAGAAGGGGGATCACTAGGTTAAAAGGCAGTTCCATACTGTTTTTCACACTGGCTGCATTCATAGTGGAATAGGATTCCTTTTTTCCCCCCACTTTCTCCAGTACTTTTTTGTTGAAGTTAGCCATTCTGGCAGGTGCAAGGTGATATCTCATTGTGGTTTCAATTTGCAACTCTCTGGTGATCAGTGAGATTTAGCATATTTTCATGTTTCTATTCTGGTCCTTTGCCCATTTTTAAGTTGGACTGTTTGTCTTCTTGGTGATGAGTTATATAAGTCCTGCATATATTTTGGAAATTAACCCCTTATCAGATAATATGTCCATATAGTTGGTTCCATTTTTATGCTGCTTTCTTTTGTTGTGGTCCTATTTGTTTATTTTTCCTTTGTTTCTCATGCCCTAGGACCATCGTCAGCAAATCATGGCTTGCAAGCCACATGCAGCTCTTTGGCCCATTAAGTGTGGCTCTTCCTCAAAATATCATGGCCTGGGCGAGTCTATTTTGAAGAAGTGGCATTAGAAGAAGTTTAAGTTTAAAAATTTGACTCTCAAAAGAAATTTCAATCGTTGTACTATTGATATTTGGCTCTGTTGACTAATGAGTTTGCTGACTACTATCCTAGAATTTTTATGGTTTCACCACTTACATTTAAATTCATTTTGCATTTATTATTATCTATGATATAAGTTGGTAGTCTAATTTCTTTTTTCTTTTCCTTTTTTTTCTTTCTTCTTTCTTTCTTTCTTTCTTTCTTTCTTTCTTTCTTTCTTTCTTTCTTTCTTTCTTTCTTTCTTCATATAGTTGTCCAATGATCCCAACACCATTTGTTGAAGAGACTATCTTTTCTCCATGTTGGTGATGAATTGTTTTTCAGTAATAGGAAAGTGAAAAAGTTCAAATTGCTCATGGCTTGTTGACATTTATGGCAACAGTTGTAACCCTATGGCTTTCCAAAGAAGAGACTCTTAAGTGTTGAGGGATTTCTCCTCATCATGGTGGCAAGGTCTGATATGACATAAGAAACCAATGAGAAATACAAGATGCCTGCATCTGCAAAAAGCTAAGCCAAAGTCCATTTTCAATTAAATTATTCTCAGTCATAAGCAATTACCAAATGTAGTTGGGTCATTCATTATAGAGAGAAGAAAAAGGCACTATCACTTGTGTTATTTTTAGTGACAGTAAAGAAACTGAATACAAAGCACCATGTTAACTTTCTTCTACTTTTGGTTTCTGTGAATTGATTTTCATAGATGAAAAGAAACACTGCTCTCTTTCACTCAGGTTATATTTTCCCAAGTATCTAGGCTCACACTGGAGTGCAGTTCCATCTCTTTTTCATGACTATTTCTCTAAAACATATAGAAGGTAGTCTTTTTGAAAAATTAAAGTTAGGTTTTTTTTTTCTTCTTAGCATTGTTGAAAATTCAAATAGTATCACCTACCTTCTGAAATGCTCTTACAAATAATATTTTCTAGTTACACTTTTGAGAGCCAAGTTATTCCTCTTCTACTACTTAGTGACTTTAGTTTCCTCATCTAAAAAAGGAAATATAATAGAATCCCTCACACAGGGTTATTGTGAGTATTCAAGTGTCATTATGTCTAAGTAACTTAGTAGGAGTATGGTGCCTGATAAGTATTCAGTGAATGCTATATGATATTTAGGCTTTGTTTACTTTACTACTCCTCCAGTCTACAAACTTCTTGCTGAGTGTCTGGCATAAGGTTAAAACTTGAGGGAATGAAAAATGGAATTATTCCTATTTCAACCTCCCATGACACATTCAAAGTACATCAGTTCTTTTGTATTTTTATATTATTATTTTAATCCCTACACCAACTTGAAATCTTTAGTTTCTGTATCTTTCCTGGAGTGTTTCCAGAGACTCATAAATAGTCTTGATTTTTGTCTGACCTCTTCCCAAACTCCCTCTATTCTGGTGCATGAGAGACAATTCTAACAGTCGGCTCATTCGGTCGCTCTCCTATTTATATTTTCAGGAGTCCTACCTCATCTAGAATGAAGTACAAGTTTTTTTAAAAATCTGAACAATAAAGATTTATCTGATGCATCCCTCCCAAAAAAGATTTATTATATAAAATTAAAAAATACATATTTTTAATTTTTTTTTATTATGGAAAAATACAAAACCTAAAATTTACAATCTTAACCATTTTCTTGCATACAGTTCAGTGGTATTAAGTACATGCATGATGTGCACCCATCATCACTATCTGTCTCCAGAAGACTTTTCATCTCCTGAAACAGAAGCTCTTTATTCACTATACTAATCCTCACTTCCCCTCCCCTCAGCCCCTGGCAAACACGTTTCTTCTTTCTTTGATTTTAAGTATTCTGCTGGCCTTTTAAAAAATATTTTGATATGGCATTCATGTTTATTTACGATCAATCTGCTGACTCTCCAGTCTAATTTCTGTGAGCACTACTGAAATCCTACTAGTACTATTATTCCCCATTGTTTATGAAGACTGGTCTATTTGCCTAGAAAACCATTTCTTGAGCCCAATTTATCTTGAGACCAAGTCCACTCTTTCTTCTGTGTGCCTTCTCAGTTCTGATCTCAGTGAGCCTGGACTACTTTGGATTGGGTCTGTTTATTTTTAAGCCTCCCCTGCCAGATTACAAATCATTTGAAGTCTATAACTTTACCTGGCACAGAGGTGATAAGAAAAGTTTTGTTAAATGAAAATACAAGGAAAAAAATTCAACGAAGTATAGTCTTTGTCCATTCAGAGTACACACAATATAGCATACAGTGTCTGTATACAATGTATTAATATTAAATATAAAAGGTAATGGAGAGGAAACTTCAAGTAGGGAACATACTTTAGAAAAACTAGTGTACCTTAACTTATTCAGTACTACATATCTATTATATCTCAGTAAAACTGGGAGGGGAGAGAGGAAGTTTGTCTCAACAATTGCAAATCTGAGCCTAAAACTAGGAAGTCTGATTCAGGATCATAGTATCAGACACTTGTCTCAACCTGGCTTTGACTGTTTCTTTAGAACCCATGCTTATGCCTCATTACATTTCTTGGAGTCAAAGCATATGATAAACCTTTGACTGCAAAAAATTGCATTTAATACTATAATTTATAAAATTTTGTTGGACAAGTATTAATAATATAATTATAAAGCACAAAGCTTCTCTATCTCTGTTTTTAACAATATTAGATAGATACCTGAATATAAAAATATCACTAGATGACAGATAGATTGATATATAATGGAGAAGTTGACATATACATGTACATAAATATGTAATTTAAACTATTTTTATTTGACAGAACAGGCCTAAAATAAAATCATAATTCATTAGGTAATTTTGGTAAAACTCTCTACTCATTGCCAACCTGTTCATAAATTCCTATCAGAATCAATTACTTAATAGACGACCTTATATCAACTAGACAATTTCTGTTCTTTTATAAATATTTAATATCTTTTTCTAAATATAATCTTTCAAAAAGAAATTTCAACATCTCATCAAGTCAACTCAACTGTGGCTTACATATATAGCCAATAATTACTAAATTTGTATTAGTACTTAACATGTTACAAAGTGCTTAAACATTAAATCTCATTTAATTTTTGCAGGTGTAGCTACCAACTTAGGAATTCTCAATGTCTAGAATGTTTTGTTAAAGTGGGTTGCAATAATTTATTTATTCTTCTATGTCAAAGGATATTTTTATTTGTATGTCTGAGATCTGATCAGGATACATATTATCCTGATATAAGAATATTTATTTAGCAACTTGATGGTTGATTAATTTCTGTTCCTTCTGACTCTAATTTTTAAAAAAGCCTTTGAATTGTTAGTTCTGTACCAATAGCAAGACATATTAATCTTGCTAAGGCTCTATTCTCACACTTGTAAAATGGGTCAATATATAGTATATAATATAGTATTCATTTTTTAGATTTAATTAATTCGTGCATGTGAAATTCCAATCATAGTGCTAACTAAAATTAGGCAAAAGAAAAAACATTGTATCATTTACATTAGCCAACATATCAAAGCAACTGATGTGTCTATTGATAGACAATAGTATAAAGAAGATGTGATATATATATATATATATATATATATATATATATGCCATAAAAAAGAATACAATCTTGCCATTTGTAACAACATGCATGGACCTATAGGGTATTATGCTAAGTGAAATAAGTCAGACAGAGAAAGACATATACCATCTGATTTCACTTACACGCAATTTCACTTGCATGCAGAATTTAAAAAATGAAGTAAATGAACAAAAGAGAAACAAACTATTGGCTCCCAGATGGGGGGATGGGTGAAAAAGATGAGAAGGATTAAGTACAACCACTGAAATTTCTTTTGAGAGCCAAATTTTTAAAACTTAAACTTCTTCTAATGCCATTTCTTCAAAATAGACGTGCCCAGGCCGTGGTATTTTGTGGAAGAGCCACACTCAAGAAGCCAAAGAGTTGCATGTGGCTCATAAGCCAGGGTTTGCCAACCACTGTCCTAGGAGAAAACCTAGGCAGTAAAATCTCAGATATATTGAGAAGCAATGTTTTGAGTAGCAATATTTTTGCCAATATATCTCCTAGGGCAGTTGTCAGCAAACTCATTAGTCAACAGAGCCAAATATCAACAGTAGAATGATTGAAATTTCTTTTGAGAGCCAAATGTTTTAAACTTAAACCTCTTCTAATGCCACTTCTTCAAAATAGACTAGCCCAGGCCGTGGTATTTTGTGGAAGAGCCACACTCAAGGGGCCAAAGAGCCACATGTGGCTTGTGAGCTGCAGTTTGCTGACCACTGTAATCAAAGTTTCCCAAAAGACAAGACCTAAGAGAGTTGTCTTATTCCCACTTAAAGTCAAGTGTACACCTGGGTTTTCTTATCCTACTCAGTTTCCTTTAATCCCCCTAATTAATTCACAAAAGTTGATATCATAGTGTCTAGGACCCTTTACTGAAGAAAAGCCACATTATATATCCCATTATCTGTATTCTCTCCTGACTGTGCCTGATAGTCAGCCCTATGGGTGGCCATCTAACCCAAAAAAAGGCAATCAATAAGCTGCACCATAGTCTATAATATGCACGTTGGTACAAAACCTCTAAAACTAATAGAGAATAATGTCATAAACCAAATAGATGTCTTTGGGACTCTGGACTGTTGTTTAGTTGATTCTGGTAGAAGAGGAAAAACTGAGTCATATTAGAGGCAGAGAGTCTCCAAGTAAGATGGAATTGATACCTGCTTTTCAAGGGAAAACTACTGAAGAGGCTGTTGAGTTACTAAAGGTGTCATCTGACTACTGAAGTTGTTATGTCTTAAATATGGCCCATCGTTATGAGGCTCAGGAATGAGATTGATGTCCCTATTATACATACTCCATTTGTATACATACACACAAAATGCATTTACCAAGTCAACCAACTTATGAAGCAAATGAGTGAGTCTGTTTCCCAGTAGGCCGCAGAAAAATGTATCTGAGGTGCATTTACACTCCGTTTGTCTGAGCCACATTTACTCCGAGCATGATGGGGAGCCACACATCATGCTGAATATTGTGAAATTCCAGTCAAAGAAGATGCACACATCCCGCACCATGCCCTAAGGAGTGACAGTGACAAATGATTGTGCCCAAAGGAGAACAGCAAAAAATGTGATCCATCTAATATAAAGGATATCTGAAGCCTCTTAACATGATAAGTTTAAGGAAATAAAAAGCATAGGAGCCATGACAGCTCACTTCAAATATGTGAAGAGTAATACCTAAAAGGGGCCTCAGACTTTTATAGGTGCAAAAAGTGAAGAAATAAGACTAATGTATTGAGAGGCACATACACATGGATTTTGCTTAAATACAAGTATTGTGACATTCCAACCATTTGACCTACCACAATCTGCCCCCATTTCTCCCTTAAAAAATGGACTAGATGCTTCAGTTAGTAAGTTCTCCCACACAAGAGTCTTTAAGGAGTCTGGGTATCTATTTATCTCTCATACTGCTAAAGTTATTTCTGTATGAATGAGAATTTGAAAGAGACAGATGACAAGGCTGCTTCTAACCCATGATTCCATATCAAATGGCTTCTTGTTTTAAAACTAAGAATTGACCCCAAGAAGAGATTTTTCAGTCTTACAGTTTAGGTAAAATAAAAACACTGATTTTAGCAGAAAAGTTGGATACCAATAGTAATCAATAGACAAGAAAATCAAGTGCCACACACAAAAAAATATAACTCATTGACATAATCTGTCTCCAACCTATGATCTGCACACCTGTTTTTAATTCTAGCAGATCTCCACAGATTAAGAGGTCTACCTTAGGCTGAAACCGGTTTTGCTCAGTGGTAGAGTGTCGGTCTGCGGACTGAAAGGTCCAGGGTTCGATTCCAGTCAAGGGCATGTACATTGGTTGCGGGCAAATCCCCGGTAGGGGGTGTGCAAGAGGCAGCTGGTTGATGTTTCTCTCTCATCGATGTTTCTGGCTCTCTATCACTCTCCCTTCCTCTCTGTAAAATATCAATAAAATGTATTTTAAAAATAAAAATATAATAATAAATAAAAAACACCCTATTAAAAAAGAGGTCTACCTTAGAGTCAAGAAAGTTATTTTTAAGATTGTGACCTTTATTAGAGATTGAAAAGAATTAGGTGTTAACTATAAACTAAGGGTGTTTTTTTTCTAATTCAAAATCATATTTCAAACAATGGTATGTTTAATAGACTAAAAATAGATTTAGATGGTACCTTTGGAAAACCAAGAAAGCACTAGGTTAGAAAGAATAACTTCAATGTGGAAGTTGTGGTATGATTTAAATATTAATCATATGTATTACATAAAATGGTTATTGAAAATGTAAAATAAGAAAGAACTCAGCAATTTTTATGTGGCTAGAGTAATAAAAAAATAGAAAAAAAAGAGATAAGATAACTAATAAATATCCTTATTGGCTATTTAAAGATTCTTGGAATTTACTCTGTAGGTTCCCAGCCCCTCCCCATTTCCCAGTGAACACAGTGAGTCTATATTATAGAAGCAATATAAATTATAGATATTGGGCTCTGCCCTCTTTCTATGCTATGTGGAAGTCATAGACGTGCTTAGGCAGTAAACCCCAATATTTCAGTGCCATAAATAAATTCTCAATACTCACTAGCATTCATCCTTTTACCCCTCCTCTTCTGCATTCTCCCTGTCCTTCTTCCTCAGTCAATTCACTTTCTTTAAGCAATAATCTAATTTAAATGTTGTAGTGGTTATCTTTTAGTCTTTAGGACTCTGAACACATATTGTGGCTTTCTCATTCACGGCACTTATAATTAGAGGTGGCCATGTGACTTTCTTTGACCAATGAATTTGAACCCAAATTAATGTATGTGTCACTTTTGGATTACATTATCTGCTTATCTAATACTAAATCCTGCACACAAACAATGCTTTCACAGCAGCATGAAGTTTCTCATTCAGCCCAGGGAGTGAATAAGTACAGTGAGGACTACAGAAGGAAGTCTCTAGCTGATCTACATTGCACAGACAGCATGAGTGAGGGGGAAACCACCAAAAAAACTTTTCTTGTTTTATCCAACTGAGAGTTTGGAGGGAATTTTTGTTTGTTTGGAATAGAAACTGAACAAAGAAATCCTGTCTGATAAACAATTGTATGTGTTAAACCATGTTTCTTAGGGAATGTTGTCAAGTGTGAAAAAAACATTCAGCAAGGGTAGTGAAGAAAGGAATTTCCCTCCCAACCACCAACTCCTCACCCAGAGAATTGAGAATTGTGGACATAGAAGGAAGAGTAGATAAGTATGACTATGTTTATCTTAGATGAAAAGAGTGGAGAGAAGAGCCATTAAATTTGAACCCAAAGAAATGTAAATATTATAAAGGATGTTGGTGACACCACAGGTTCATGATGTCATTGGGAATTCGATCTTTGTTCTAAGATTCTCTTGGCTCCGCCTTCCTCTATGGGTTAACTTTATTGTCACACTGAGTTGCCTCACGGAGGCAACCATGGCTGTAATGGTTTTAGGCTTTAAGTACACACATTATGCCATCCACAAAGAGTTCTTTCGTCCCTGCATTCCAAAGAAAAATACCAGACTTCACTGTGCTTTGACATCCCCAGCCATGACCCAATCTCCACACTTTGAAGAGTGAAAGGAGTGAATTGCTTTCTTTAAACTAATTCACATACTCAATCCTTGGAAGTAAGATAGAATCAATGGAGAATGCTCAGAAGGGAAAAAGAGGAAACAGAAACAAGAGGAAAACCAAGATGTCACAGGGGCACCCTGAAAATAGTAATTTTGCATGGGATTTAGAGTCCAATTGCCTTGGGTCTAGTTGCTATTTCTATGACTCTCTCAGCTGCACCAGCCTCAGATACTTTCCAAAAATGGGGACAACAGAAGTTACCAGAATGCAGGCTCCATGAAAGCAAGAACTATGTTTTGCTCACCACTCTATTTTCGGTGCTTCGAACATTAACATGTACAAAGAAAGCCCTTAAATATGAAATAAATTAAAGATTAGTTCTTACCTTTTAAGGTTTTTATAAAATTTAAACTAGATAGTGTATATGAAGCAATGGCACAAAGCCTGAAATATAGTAAGTTCTCAAGAAATGGCAGCCAGAGGAAATAATAATAGTGGAATAAGGCATTTATAATACTCAATAAAGTTAAAAATGTAAAAAAGTACAAAGTTCAAAAAATACAAGGAACTTTTATTATAAAGATTTTAAGTACTTTTCTTGAAAATAATTCTATACTATTCCTGACTTTAAAAACAATTCACATGGGTCAGAAATTTCTAGAAATGACTAGCATTTATTTAAAGCAGTTTTAATGTAGACACAGAGAATGTGTTGAGGCATCTTGGAATTACTATAGGAGAAAAAAGGGTGATAGCTGACATTTATTTATTACCTCAAGTGCTATTCTAAAATCTTAAAATAAAAAAAGTAATTTAATCTATAAACAATCTAATGCAGTAGCACTGTGATTTTCCTCATTATACAGGTAAGAAAACAAAGATGCAAAGAGATCATGTGAGTTGGCCAAATTTCACACAACAGGGAACTGGCTGAACCCTGAGTCAGACTCAGGCTATTTCCAGAGCTTACTCTTAACCACTAAAATCAACCTTCTCTCTAGTTTATGAGCCATTTGTGAGAAGCAATGCTACTCTATGGAGCTTAAACGTGTTTTCCGAAAACAATCGTTGGCCTTGGAAGTTTGGAAACAGGAAAAATATCAAATTGTCAAATCTTCATTAAAGTAAATAAATATTTAATGTTCACTAGCATTCTCCTAGTTTTATAAAGAAAATAGTTTATTCTCCTCACAGAAGGCACAGAAGTAACATGAACTCAGCATCTTTGAACTCAACGATTGGTAGTTGACAATAATCTTTCACAGCAAACAATGCAAGTCCCAGTCAAAAATACACGTAATATTCCCACATCATCATAAATTTCATAGCTAAAATATGCATTTGGAGACCATATTATTTTCCTAAGCTTAATCTGCATTAGATAAGGGGTCTGTATCTTTTGGGGATGGTTCCAAATTTGGAGTTCTTTGTTCCCTGGTCTATTGACTATTCTCTCTCTACTTCCTCTCTCCATGGCACCTATTGGTAGAGAATATTTGGAGGAGAGATGATTAACTTAATTAATTAGATTACCTTCAACTATCTTCGCCTCCACAAATGATGGTATGGAAAGAACATGGATTTCAATGGTGAATAAATGTATTCAATTTCATTTTCCCTTTGTGTGTGCATGGATTAGTAAAACGCCTTCTGGGAGGTGATCCTAACATTTCTCCTTTCATCCCTCTAGCCCTTACCTTAAACAAGAATTCATCATGTTGGATCCCATCAAACCATTTGATCTTGAATTGAAAGAAAAACAGAGACAGTTTTTGTTTGTTTGTTTGTTTGTTTGTTTGTTTGTTTTTTGTTTTTTTGCTATGGCCCTGGCCATGGCCAGCCATGAACATAAGGGCTAATATTTCTGTTAATAATTCACTAGGATGCATTGTCCTTTTGAAGGAGTAAGTTGTTGATTTGGGGCAATGGCCTGCCAAGAGACTCTGGTCAAGGGCTCATTATACAGAGAACAACTGATTGAGAGAAAGCTGGCAGGTCTCAACTTAAACTTATTTCAAAACCTAAAGCCAAAGTATAACAGCAAAGGTTCTGAAAGAGTCTAGCTGGAGTATGAGTGGTTTAGGTTTCTCAGATTATTTGGTCTGTCTCCAGGAAAGATTTTTGTAGGGCAATAGCATAAAATACTAGTGAGCGAATTTCCCTGCTATAGCAATAATTATTCCCATACTCAGCACCATTATCTCCAACACCTATTATAAATATTTACCACATAGTACGTACTCAATAAATACTTATCAATGTTTGAAATAATGAATAGCCTGGTTTACTTACATCAGAAATGTTGGGGTTAAAAAACACTGGGTGTGAAATAAGTTATGTGATTTTGAATAAATTACTTGATTCCTACCTCATTAACTCATTTCATCTTCCATATCAAGTGAATCACCAAGCCCTACCTTTTCCCCCTTAAATATTTACATTTTCCTCTGAATTATGGACCTCATTGTCTCTTGCTTACTTTCCATGACTTGTTCTCTTTCACCCACATTTTTCCTCCTCTGTATCCACCCTCCATAATGACCTGATCATGTATTTCTCTAATTCAAGCTTTTTATGGCTCCCAAAAAGGAAGGCCAGTATCTTGGATTCGAATACAAATAGGACTGATTTGCACACTATGTTGCTTCCTCTAAGAGGCCTTGATGGTCCAGGAGGGCCATGAGTGAGGTCTGTTCACTGATACAAGGATGGGTGAGCTGACTCTGTTCACTGGTACCTTTACCACTTTTCGCCACCCATATAGTCCCTTCTTCTCACCTTTGTGCCAGGTATGGCCAGGAGCTCTCTCTCAACCTAGACTCTAGTCCTATTCACTAAAAGGAAACCCAAATATCATTTCCAATGGCCCCCAGAAACTTTGCTATTAGAAATAGAGCTGAGGTGACTGATTCTACTTTACATTTAGCTTCCAGCAAAACTGTACACTCTGAGTTTTAAGCACCAAGGGCCCAGCAAGCCCTCATATACATTTTCCCAGTCACCTTTCTCCCTCAATTTTTCTAACCTCTTACAATCATGGGGAAAATTTAATCCATGTGTTTCTGGTTCATTTATACTTAACTCATCAAAATGTTGTGCCGTAAGAGTGATTTGATGTCAAAAGAAACCTTGTGGGCCTTATTTATACACATCTTTTCTTTGAACCAGGAAGTTAGGTTTGCCAGAAAAAGCAGAAATCAACCCTTTAAAGGCTCCTTCTTTTTTCTAAAGTGAAACTTTAGAACTTCTTACAATGTGAGAACCTCTAAACCCAGAATGTCAGGCTTTTATTGCTTAGACATCATCATTTTATTGCTAGCGTGGCCTGTAATCCTTTTTCCTTTCTCTCCTTACCCTTTGCCAGACAGTATGCCACCATTCTTAAAGACATATTTGAGAAACAAAGAGTTAATTGAGGAAATGGGTGTAGAGCTGGGGGTAAATAAAAACAAAACAGTGACATGAAATTTCAGAATCCTGAAACTCAAATCAAGTAATTGATTATGGGGGACCCCATATCATGTGTGATAAACACATTTCCTTCTGACTTACCCTGAAGACTTCAATGAAGTGTTTTGTAATTGAGATAACTTTATCAATTGTCCTAGAACAATTAGAACAGTGCTGTCCAGGAGAACATTTAGCAATGATGGGAATTTTCTGTATATGTGATATTCAATACACTATCCCCATGCAATGATAGAGCACTTGAAATAAAACTGCTGTATTTGAGGATCTGAATTTCTTATTTTATTTTAAATAAGTTAAGTTTAAATTTATATAGTCACCTTTGGCTAATGGCTACCATATCGGACAGTGCAACTCTAAACTCCACAGTGATGAAAGAGCCAAAGCATCCCCAGTCTTCTAGATAACTCTTCAAATGCACATGGCCTTTATGATGCAGCATGAATAAATACTTAGTATTCAAGAAGTAAGTATAGGACTTTCTTAACAAGGGTAGAAAAACCTAATTCAAGCAATTATAAATATAAAGATGCACTAACAGAATAGTTTGAACAGTTTTTTTTAAAAAAAATAATGGAATATTATCTTTAAATATTACTTATGTTGAATGGAAAACAAATCCAGATGGCTTTATGTCAAAAGAAATAAAGTGTGATCAGAATTTAAAAAATGCTTCTTTGGGAGTTAGTTCATATGAGATGGTCTATACTGCAGATCTATGTTTTGTTCCTTTAGTCATCTTCAAAGTGTTGATGAGACAGATAGATGACCCTTTGGAAGGATGTGAACTTTAAGATGAAATAGTCCATGTTCCCATAGATGTGCTTGAAGACAACTGGAAAGGTTCATGACCATTTCTAATACCTGAAAGAATACCATGTCCCAAAGATGGCTAGGGCCTATGCTATGAAGCTTCATTTTCAAAATATTGAAACCTAAAAGGGGGAAGAATAAGAGCCAATATATTGTTGGACTATTTCAGAGAAGAAAGCTTTTCTTAGGAGCCTATACACAGGAGAGAATTAGGCTTATTGCTGTGGCTAGAGTAAAAACCACATACACAAAAAGTATTTATTTTCAACTTCAAAATTTTCGTTTTACATAATCACTAAGAAGTAAGAACTCTTGGGGCAATCTAATCCTCCACAGGAAAGCTCTCATGCTCCATTTAAAAAATTAGTCTGCCTTTCTCTCTACACATTATAATTCTGGCCAAATTGTAGAAAAAATGCTGACTAGTTTTGGTTAGTAAATATTTGGAACAATCTCAAAATCGTTCATTAGGAAAAGTGGAAGTTATTTGAAATGCTTTGAGCTGTTGAATAAAAATTACAATTATGCCTGAGTCACAGGGGCTCATGAATCATGTACCCCCTGACTAGAACCTAATGAATTAAATAATTATTCCTGAGTTCCTATCTTATGTGAAACACACGATAAAAGCAGCTTTTGTTAACTATCACCAAATATTATTAATTCATCCATCTATTAATGCAATAGCAATTTTTGAGACTTTGAGCCTTGTGTTCTGCTTTGCTGCTCCAAAGAAGAGATCATCTGTGAACTGGAGACTTAATCAGTCTCAATAGATTAAAAATCTGGACTGCTGACTCTCAATGTTACTATTTGATTATGTCAAAGAACACCGATTAGGTAAGCTTTTTAAACATATACCTTGGCTATCACCAACGTTCAGTTTGCATTCCTTTCCCAGTCAGCAATGACAATGGAGATCAGATGACTGCTTTGCTGGGCTGTGCTGCCTCACATTCACCCTGGATGTCACTATTCGGGAGTCTATGAATTAAAACTGTTTCAAAGAGGCCATCCTATATAATAAAAGGCAATTATGCAAATCAACTGAACAACAGAATGACTGGTCGCTATGACACACACTGACCACCAGGGAGCAGATGATCAATGCAGAAGCTGTCCCCCGGTGGTCAGTGGGTGGTCAGTGCACTCCCACATGGGGAGTGCCACTCAGCCAGAAGCCCTGAGCTGGGCTCATGGCTGGTGAGTGCAGCAGTAGTGGCAGGAGCCTCTCCCACCTCTGCTGCAACACTAAGGATGTCTGTCAGGGACTAGGCCTAAGCTATCAGTCAGACATCCCCTAAGGGCTCTAAGACTGCACATTTTATTATGTGCTTCACATAAGATAGTAACCCAAGGAACTATTATTTAATTCATTAGGATCTAGTCAATGCAGGCTGGACTGAGAATCCCCCCTCCCCCCTCAAATGCACAAATTTTGTACACCGGGCCTCTACTATATTATACTATGCTTTCTGGTTGCTGGACATTTTCCAAAATGGCACATCCTCATCACACTGGTTGGTGAAGGGAAGTTCTTTGAAATTACACTAGAAAATAATAGTAATTACTTCCTATAGATCCCTACTTGTTGATAAGAACATTTTTGTTCCTATTTTATCTATTCTCTGGGTACTATATTTTGGAGATTTTCAGGTTGGGTCTGCTGTTGGGATTGGAGTTTGCATCACTAAGTGCAAAAGATGTGCCAGACACTGTTCTAAGTGGTTTACCTGTGTCTGTTTTCTTAAATCACTCCACAAAATTCTTATGGATTTTGTTATTGATATTGATATTTTTTATTATTCACATTTTACAAAACAGAAAACTGAGGCTAAGAGAGATTAACTGTTCCAAATTTACTCCACATGTAATTAAAGGAGCCAGATCATAGCCTTGATGCATGTCCTACTGTAGCCTAAACACATTCTATCAATCACTCTTCTATCCTGCTGCATCTTTGGCTCAGTTAAAAGTCTTCTTAGAGAAAAGTATTAAGGTGACATACTTTTTCAGATAACATGCTGAGAGCAGCCATTTATGGGAAATTTGTATTTCTGGCGGAAAAACACTAATTTGTGCCAAAGTAGAGTAAATATTTTGCTAATATCCAAATATAAATATTTTTGGAGAGCTGTAAGAACTCTTGTTATAATGCTGACAGAGGGACATATACTGAGGATTATATGTTATTGATGAAAACCAGAAAAGGAGAACACTGATAAAACAACTAGTTAAACAACAACTATAAAAATAACTAATATCTATTGGATGCTTTAAATATATGCCACTTTGTCCCCATTATCTGAGAGTACAGAGAGGAAATAATGGCCAGTCATTTATAATGGCATCAGCTGAATCAACACTAGTTCTACCTAGCTTTAGGGTATGTTCTATCAGCACTCTACTATACCTCTTTACAATCACAGGAGGGAACACCTTGTAGGAGGGCAAGGACTGTAGAGTTGTTTCCTGCAAATCTATGTACCTTATTTTCTGAATAATACCCACTGGGTACTTATAAGTATAATGTGGATGTGCCGCAGCAGAATTTATTACCTAACTAGGGCCCACAGTCACTGCTCCTAGGTGGAAAAGAAATAAAATTTTGCAGCCTTAGAGTGAGTTCCTGACTCAGCAAATAATAAATACCTATTTGACAGGCCCCTAACTTCTTTACAGCAGTGGAACATGACACTGGACGGGGGCCGGGGGGGGGGGAACCACAAAAAAAACTTAAGGCGAGTAAGAGAAAGAGCATCCTGATTTAGCATCATCATTTGTATTCCCTGTAAAGATCTTAAGGCCTGAGACACACATCAGAAGGTCCAAGGGTCCTCATCATCTATGGCTTGAAGTTTAATGCTATTGCCAAGCACCGACTGGCATCGGTAACTGTTACCTACAAAACTGATAGAAAGTGCGTACTAAGAGGCATTCATCCATTTGGCAGGGCCATAATTTTATGAAAGGTAGTTAGCATTGGCGGGTGAGTCATAATATATCTGACCTTCAATCATGAATCAAACCAGTAGGTAGAAAAGCCATTGGACAATATATTTCCTGCCACTACATTGCCCATAAACTACAGCACACTTCCCTGGGCAATCACAGATGGATAAAACAGCGTGCTATTTATATCATCCCTGAACCTTTGGGTTAGAGTGGAATGAAAAGCTTTGGTAATCTTTTCACCCCAAAAAGCTTTGCTCCTTGGGCATCCTGACATATCAGCAGCTGTATTAATGCCACAGCTGCAAACCAACATCTGAAACCACAGACTATCCTAAAAAATAGAAGGCAGCATTCAATAGAAATAGCTTCTCCAGAGATTCATATGAAATGGCCCAGGTTTAATGATCCAATGAGAAAGAATGATTGGTTTCTTACCTTATCAAAGGCAATGAGATTGTTTACAACTTGCATTTTTGTGCCCTCCCTCATTCATCAAAGCTGCACATCTCTGTACAAGAATTCATAATTTCAATAGATGGCTTTTGTTTCTTTATCAAAATTTTGTTGGCTAGGTACTATGTGCAGGTGCTGATGATACAAAGACAAATAAGACTACTCGTGTCCAGCCATTTAAAGGTTTCCATGCAAGAAAATAAAGATTTATATTAGAGAGTCATTCACTGGATTTTTAAGTTTGTGCAGCATATTGGGAGACCTAAAAAAGAGTATTCACTTCTTTCTGACAGTGTGACAGGAACAATTTTCACAGAGGTGGTACAGTTCATCTGAGTGTTGCAAAATGTGTATGAGATTATTTAGTAGAAATGTGACACTTGCAAGTCATTTCAGCAAAGGAAGCTACATGAGTGATGGCAGACTCATGTTAGGGAAGCTGTCAGCAGTTGGTATAGCTGCAGAGAGCCTGTGGTATGGGTGTGAATGAGAATGCTGAAAGGGGTCTAGGGTTGGATAATGGAGAGGTTAGGCTACTGGATATAATTCTGTGATACTCAGGGGAGCCACTTGAAATTACAGATAACTGGCCTCACACTAGGAGATTATGATTTACTAAATCCAAGGTGGGAGCAGAAAACCTGCATTTTCTTTTTCTTTTTAAATATATATTATTGATTTTACATAGAGAGGAATTGAGAGGGATAGAGAGTTAGAAATGTCAATGAGAGAGAAACATCGACCAGCTGCCTCCTGCACACCCGCCACTGGGGATGTGCCCACAACCAAGGCATGTGCCCTTGACCAGAATTGAACCCGGGACCCTTCAGTCCGCAGGCCAACACTCTATCCACTGAGCCAAACCGGTTTTGGCTGCATTTTCTTTTTTAAAAGTATATTTTCATTGATTTCAGAGAGGAAGTGAGATGGGGAGAGAGATAGAAACATCAATGATGAGAGAGAATAATTGATCAGATGCTTCCTAAACACCCCCTATTGAAGATCAAACCCACAACCCTTGCATGTGTCCTTGGCCAGAATCAAACCTAGGACCCTTTCAGTCTGCAAGCTGATGCTCAATCCACTGAGCCAAACTGGCTAGGGCAGAAAACCTGCTTTTTCAACAATGTTTCCCACCACCTCCAACTACTGCTATTGATACAGTGTTTGAGGAGTTTTAGCAAACATGATCTGATTTATGCTTTATTCCAGGAATAGATATGAAGTAGTAAGGACTGATGCCAAGGAGACCTTCTTATGTATATAATCATTATACCGGTATTGCCATATTTTAGCCATGAGAAACTGCTGGCCAGAGAGTGTAAGCAACTTCCTCAAATCAGCATGGCTGGTAACAGGCAGAATTTTAAACCAGATCTTTCTGATTCAGATATCTGGGCTCTTTTATTTTACTCCTAGTGGTCTGGTGCACGAAATTTGTGCACCCTCTCTAATCTGGGACCCTTCGGGGGATGTCCAACTGCCTGTGGGATCAGGAGTAAACCGGCAGACAGACATCCCTTTCACAATTCAGGACTGCTGGCTCCTAACCACTCACCTGCCTGCCTGCCTGATTGCCCCCAACTGTCCTTCCTTCCTGGCCTGATTACTCCTAACCACCTCTGCCTTGGCCCGGCCACCATGGCTTTGTACAGAAGGATGTCTGGAAGGTCTCCTGGTCCAATTACCCTTTTATTAGTATAGATGATGCACTGTACCCCATTGCTGCAGGAATGCTGTTAACACATTGTGGTCAGATTATGAGCGTCCCTGTGTTTTTATATTGCACAGTGTTTTACATAAATGTTAAAGGCATGCCTTAAAATTAAATGCCCATTGATTTTAAAGTTATTTATTACATTTTCTTTTTTTAAAAATATTTCTTTATTGATGTTTTTACAGAGAGGAAGAGAGAAGGATAGAGAGTTAGAAACATCGATGAGAGAGAAACATCCATCAGCTGCCTCTTGCACACCCCCTACTGGGGATGTGCCCACAACCAAGGTACATGCCCCTGAATGGAATCAAACCTGGGACCTTTCAGTCCACAGGCTGATGCTCTATCCACTGAGCCAAACTGGTTTCGGCTATCACATTTTCTTATAAGCTAATATCTTTTTAAAGTATGATACTTTGTAAAAAGATTTTTATATTTGTTCAATAGAAACTTATCTGACCACCGGGTAAAGCCAGCAATGAAACTATTGGTGTGCAATGTGTCAAGATGGCTAAGTCTCAGCAATAGAGCCCAGTTCCAACCAGGGTGTGTCTATGTCCTGTGATCGCTGTTGCTTTTTATCTCAGGAGCTTCATCTGGGCTTGTTGAGGAGAGATAACTGATGTTGCTTGATTTTATATCCTTAGCTTAACAAAGCCAGGCACAAAGAAGTTACTCAATGATTATTTGTTGAGTGAATGAATGGCTCAGAGAGATCCATGTACATTTTTGTCTGAATAACTCTCTGCTACCAACCAGCATATCACTTTTCATCTGATGTGGCCCAAATGAATCTTTAAGTCAGTGTGTGGGGCACTCTGGGGGGAAAATAATTTGTACTGTGCATGGAAAGGGTCTATTTTTGCCTGAAAGCCCCTATACTTTCGACTTTCTGGTTGCCTTCCTCTCAAAAACAAACACAAAATATCCTTTGGGACAGGAAGCACATATTCAAAAGCTAGGGAACGCATTTCAAAACAGAAGTGTTCTTTTCTTCAATCAATCCATTTTTGTTGATGTCTGCCAAGCATTACTGGACATTGAGAAAACCATTAGTGACCAGGACTATTTCCCCTTAAGGATGGCAAAAAGCTAGTGGGGAAAAATAATCATAATAGCTAACATGCATTGAGTGCTAAGCATCTGTACTCCATTTAAACTCCAAGGAATCCTATCACATACATGACATTATCTATATATATAAAAGTCTAAGCAACCATTATGACTGAAAAATGAGAACAACCAGTTGACCAGTTGCTATGATTCACAATGGCCACCAGGGGGTAGATGCTCAGTGTGCTCCCTTAGCAAATCTCCTATGGCCAGTGGCATTGGCGTACAAAATCTGTTTCTTTGTGCCCAGTCAGCGACCATCACCGCCTCTTTCGACTTCACCAGGGCCTTTGGCCCCGGCCTGGGATGGCAAACGGGGTGGATGGTGGCAGATATGGCCCCTTTCCCAAGGGGTCCAATGGCTGGTTCTCTCTTCAGGGCCAGCAGCCAAAATCCTGTGCCCTATCCCTTCCCCAGCTGGTAGGCCCTGATAGGCTCAGCTCTGACAGGCCCTGATTACCAACCAGGCATAGGGATCCCACTTGTGCATGAATTTGTGCACCAAGCCTCTAGTCTTATTATAAAACAAAATACAACCTAGTAAATTTGAAGATCTAATTGGCTTTATTAAGTGACTTAGGAATCTGGCAGCACCTCTTCTAGCAACTAGATGGGCACTTGGGAGGGGTTGTTTTTTTTTTTTGTTTTTTTTTTAAGGAAGGTTTATATAGCAAGAAGTATGGAGTAAGAGAACTATAAACAAAAGTTAAAAAATGGAGTATTCTTAGATCAGGATATGCTCTTTTGTGATGAATGAGACAAGATTTTTATCATGCAGATTGACTATGGGGGATGGAGAAGCCCATGTGACAGATTACCTTTCTAGTACTTGACCAGAAATTTCCAGACTGGTTATAATTACACTCCTGGGAGAGGTTTACACTGAAATTAGATCAGGTATTACATCTAGATTTGGTATCATGGACTTATAGCACCATATATCCATTTGGGATCTGCGGTTTTCTCTTTAACAAACTATACAGTGTCAGTGGTGAGAAAGCCCAAGAAGATTGAATAATTTGCTCAAGATCACACATGGCTTATACATAGCAGACCCCAAATAACAATTTATGGACATCTAACACCATAATCCATGTGCTTATCTGAGATTACACAGCCTCCTGATAATAATTCCATAGACTACTCTGTGCACATGCTATTGAGGGCTGGTAGAGTCACGTTGTCAAAAACCTGACTGCTTGACGCAATCCTTGCCTGTGCTACTGGCAACATACTTAACTCTGTGCCCTATTTCTTTATTCATAAACATGGACAAGAGTAGTCCTTAAGAGAATTGTTGAGAATATTGTAAGTTCAATAAGATACTAAATATATATATTTAGTGTCATATAAATGTTAGCCCTAGTCACGAGGGCAATAATTTATCATTCTGCAACTTTTCTTGGGGTAAAAAGAAACACCAGAAAATAGCGAAAGCTTTCTTTCCTACACTTCTAGAGGACTGAGTTATCAACCCTCCTAAATCAGAAAGCAGCATTAGACTCAAGCTATACTCACGCACAGAGTGGTTAGGAATGAGAGAGTTGTCACCACCTGGAACCCGTTTTTCTCATCTAGGAACAACGTAAAAACAAACCTTCCCACTAAATCTATTCTACCTTTGATTTTACTCTCATAACCCAGACATGAAATGCTGAGCATATACTAGGCAAATATTTTCAGAGGAAATGTCAATGTTTATTAAGCATGTCACCAGCTCAAGTGATTTTATAGAAAATCAGCAGATTCAATTCAAACTAGGGCTTTTCTTAAAATTCCCAGAAACATTATATTGCTCTTAAATAATTCTAATTTAGTGTATTTATAGATTATTGCTCATGATGACTTTTAAAAAAATATGCACCTTTATTTGTTTCTTGCTGTAATACACTGAATTGTCACCCCTCTATGGAACTAACAATAATAATAAACTACCTAATGCAGGTACTAGCAAAACAAATGAACAAATTTCATTCCAGAAGTAGAGATTTTTAAGTGTGTGCAGAATTAGCAGAATTTTTGGAACCTTCAGGCTGAATAAGCTGCCCTTCATCATGAAAGCTCTGACAGAAAACAAATAGGTAAAGCTGCATGTATAAACATGTATGTGCACATGTGTATAGTCATATTATGTACGCACATGGAGATAACACCCAGAAACTGCAGTGAGACTCGTTTGGAGCCCTCTGTGTATGTGAAAGTGGGTGAGAAGTCAAATCACACAGTAGGGATTGTTAGTCATGAGGTCATCAGAGAATCTGAGTTGGTGAGGTAGATGAGATTTCTGGTGACAGTAATCAGACTGGCTATTTTTATTGGGCATTTATGAGGTTACTATTCACTATATATAAAGGAATTAAAATTCTCTTTAAAGCCCTTTGAAACAGCTGTTAAATTTCCCATTTTACAGATGAGGAAAATGCATCCAAAAAAGGTTGAAGACAATTTAAATGTAGATTTCAATGGCTTTAAAGCCTCACTCTGTCTACAGTGCCTCACTACTGAGGACAGTCTCTGCTCCTTTACAAATAATATCAGTTGTGGTTTTTAGAAATTTCTCTGGCAATTGGCTTTTACTATTTAAAATCTAGGAAAGAAAATATTTTAATTGGATGAATTATATTTAATAAGCAACAGCCAAAGTCTTAAGAGGTGAACACAATCATCAAACAGGCTTTGAAAAGTCAGCAAGTTTCCATGAAAGCAGTTATAATAAACCTATGATCTACAATTTGCCTTGAGCACTGACTTCTAATTAGCTAGTATGATATTTCTATCTATTATTTAAAATATATCTTCACTAGTCCCTCTCTTCTAACTGGGGTGCTCAATAAATATTCGTTGAATGAATGTTGAATGAGGGTAGAGAAAATAACTCAAGGGTCATGGGATAGTTTCATGAATTTTACACTTTTATTTTATTGATCTCTTTGAAAAAAAATACTTTCAAAAAGGCAATATAAATGGCATTGGATTCAAATGAATGAGGTTTGACATTCCATAAAGAAACAAAGCCACGAGTCCTAGGATAGTATAATTTGTGATTTCTCAATGACATCCTTAGGATAATTACAGTGAATAGTGTGTTATAATAATGCTAGTTGCTATAATCAACATATCCCAAGTTTTAATGGTTTAACCCACTAAAAATTTATTCCTCACTCATACAAAAGCCCAACACTTTTGTTCCCATTTGGCATGCACTTTTTCTCCATGGAGTAATTCAAGGACCCATTCCCCACAGTCTTATAGCTCTGGTATTACACAGAACCTTGGAGTCAGATAAAGGAAAAGAAGGAAGAAAAAAAAAAAACTTCTTTAAAACACTGGCCCAAAGCAAACACATCTCTTCCACTCACAAACCACTGGAGAGATGTAGATCATAGCCAGTTTACACAGGGGAAGTTGAAAATATAGTTCCAAGTGGGATAGCTGCCTCCCAACAACTTGGTAATATAAAAGGGAAAATATTACTTTGTGGTAAACTCACCAATTCCTGCGTCCTCTAATATGCCTAGATGCCCAGGGGTGTGTGTGGAATTTATCACTATTTTAGAAACTGTATTAGATTCTTCTTATCTATTAATTCAGTCTTTCTAAAATCTCTGTGAATTATTATTTTGACCTATGAGAAAGAGAAATTGAGACTGCAAAGTGGGGAGGGGTGGACATCATAACTAAGCCCAGATAATATAGCTGGTTGGTGATAAGAGTGTGGATTTCTAAAGCACATCTGCTATCCACTGAATCAAAGGATTCATATCACCAAGGCTCCTCATGTTTCTTCAAAATAATTTGGGTTTTAGATGAATTTGTGCTTCACATTATTGGATTGGACTAAGCTTTAAAATATATTGAGCCTCGCTGAAGCCGGTTTGGCTCTGTGGTAGAGCGTCGGTCTGCGGACTGAAGGGTCCCGGGTTGGATTCTGGTCAAGGGCATGTACCTTGGTTGCAGGCGCATCCCCAGTAGGGGGTGTGCAAGAAGCAGCTGGTTGGTGTTTCTCTCTCATCAACGTTTCTAGCTCTCTATCTCTCTCCTTTCTTCTCTTAAAATATCAATAAAAAATAAATATACTTAAAAACAATAAATATATTGAGCCTCATTTTTAACTTTAGTGAAACAGATCCTCAGGCCTGTGCCCCATGCTCTTTCTCTAACTGTGACCTCGCTGTGTGTGCCCCTGCTTTCCTTGTATGTTCCAGGGACTGTGATGTCAGAGGCCTGGCAGCATGAGAGATCCCCATGGTCTCTCCCATTGAAGTTTCAGCAATTGAACAGCTGTATTTCAACAAAGAAGTCCTTGCTCAATGCACAAACTTCTCTGAGAGATCTGCATATTGAAACATCTAAGGTGGACAAAGGGGAGCAAACCAGGAGGCAAGAAGGGAGAAGAGTTCAGAGGAGCCAGTGACACAGCCCTGCAGCCCAGGGCTCACTGTGGGGCTCAGCCCAGAGCAGGGAGGAATCAGGTTCTGATTGACCCTTCCTCCCTCCTGCTGAGAGAAGCAGAGAGATTTAGTGAGCATTCCTTAACACAGGAGTGGGCAGTATGTGCTGCAGCTGAGACCAGTGGCATGGAAGGATGAAGCACAGAAGTGTGGCTTTTGGTTGTCTGGCAATTGGCAGTCCAGATAAGGAAACAAAGCCACAGAGTCTGGTGGCCTTTCTTTAGCCAATCAGAGCTCGCTTTCCCTCACCTCCATGTTGGGAAACAGAGAAAAAAAGAGAGATACTAGTGCCAAAAGATGGGGCAGGTCTTTTCCTCAGCAGTATTTATGGGAAAATTGTGCTGTGAGATGGGAAAATGGAGAATGGAGGGTGTGAGAAGAGGGAATGTAGAGAAGCTTGCAGTTACAGAACCAGAAAATTGGAACAAAAAATGGAAGTAGATGAGTGAACAATATGTCACCAAACAAAGTAAATCAATAGAAAGAGAAGCTGCTTTGTCATTTAAATTGTTAATGCTAAATTTCTGCTCGATTATTTATTGGATGCTTCCCCAAATATGATTTCTCTGCAGGGACTGGTTGGGACAAAATAACTTTACATAGGGTGTGCGCACACGCGCGCGCGCACAACACACACACGCACACACACCTCTTCTCCCATAATTTGTTTCAAACTTGAACTACCATCTTATTTTAAATATAAATGGTGTTAACAAAAAACCATTGAAACCTGTAAAGAATTTTTGTGAGTTTACTTGAGCCAAACTGTCGACATATGCCAGGAAGCAGAACCTCAAAGGATTGAATTAATGCTCCAAAGGATGGTGGGTTACATTTCTATTTATACATTCAATCAAAGGAGGGACATAGGTGGGTTACATAAAATTCATTGGTGATGGATTAAGGAGGTGGAAAAAAGCAAAGCAGTGGGAAACCCCTGGGAATGGATTAAAAGTAAAATGAAGGAAGCATACTTAGGTGAGTGCAGGGTCAATTAGCATGATAACAAAGGAATTTGAGGCATCTGTCCTGGGGCCCACCACACTTGGTTGTGCCCCAGAGGCTCCAGAAAAAGGGAAGTTACAAGTTACCCAGACATCTCATAGATAAGTTATCTTAGAGGCTGGAAGGCAAATGGACTCAGTAAAGAAGATCAAAGTTGATCTTTGTCAAGTGAAATATCGGTCTAAGACATGACTGCCCACTATAACCTGTTTATAGTTAGAAATTTAATTTTCAAACCATCTTTTGTGGTTATTTTAGGTCTCTGAGTTTGCAAGACTGCCATGCAAGTGTCCCCTGAGCTTGTCAGGTTAGCATGTGGCTCTTTTCCTTCACAATGGCATCACTTAATAAAACTGATTTAATTCTATAGTCATAGAAAGGAAAAGTTGGGACACAGCTTTTGGCCTAATTTTTCTACATTATAAGTGATGGAAAAGGAAAGCCAAAAAGGAAAATAAATATTAAATTGACTAGTAAAATAAATAAAAAATACATACATAGATACATACATAAATAATAGAAAACCAGTAAAATAATACCCCAAACATAAAGCCTGTTCATCCGAAGCATTGGTAATCTTATTTTGCCAAAGATCTTCTAGGTCCCACTTTTTCTCTTCAAAAGCAGGTGGAGCCAAAACTGGTTTGGCTCAGTGGTAGAGCATCGGTCTGCGGACTGAAAGGTCCCGGGTTCGATTCCGGTCAAGGGCATGTACATTGGTTGCGGGCACATCCCCGGTAGGGGGTGTGCAAGAGGCAGCTGGTCGATGTTTCTCTCTCATCAATGTTTCTAGCTCTCTATCTCTCTCCCTTCCTCTCTGTAAAATATCAATAAAATATTTTTTTTAAAAAAAGCAGGTGGAACATTATTTTCTAAACATTAGCAAGACCTAGTAATATCTTGCTCCTCTTAGCCTTTGTGTGGTTTGTTTGGGCCACTGAGCTTGAGGACTCTCTGAAACATGGTGGCTCTTTTACAGGATGGAAATGCAGCCAACACTGGAGCTCATATATGTAGGGATTGTCATCATCCCTTTGATAATGTCAAGGAACAAATTCGTTACCAGGAGTGTTAGCCTTTCCTTTATGTGGAAAGAAGGTGATAATGTATGTGTGCCAAGCATTGTGATACTCATCCTAGATGCCAAGACAGCCACACACAAGGTCACTCGTGCGGCTCTGTTGTCAATGAAGCCTGCTCCTGTACATAAATCCATGAAGAAAAAGACCATATGCTGTTATATATCAACATAAATTTTCCAAACAAATGTTCATGTCTTTGCAGACACAAGGCTTCTGTTCCTCAATCCGAGTAAGGGAATAATATTTTTATACAGGCAAACAGTAATAAGACCTAGCTACCTTCAAATGCTTACACTTGTCGCTCTCTGCCAACTGTTCCCTGCACCACCACCACCAGGTGCTCCAGCATAAACCATTTGGATAAGGAGATGGGCATCTAAAAATGCCTGGAGCTGGTGATCTTAAAAAGCAGCTCGTTGTTTTTTTTAGAAGAAATAACAGCTTCTCATAAATATCCCAGACCTTTAATGATATTCTGGAAAGGTTGTGACAGAAAACCCCTGCACTTGGTGAATTATGTAAAACAGCAAGTAACTTCAAACATTGTTTATCGCTCAGCTCTGTCTCAAGCTGGATCTGACTGAAGCGCATGGGCAGACATTTAGCCAAATCTGAAGCATACCATCAGAACCATAACTTTTGTGCCTCTCAGGTTATTCCATGAATGCGAAGGCAAGGCACAGAGGTGGCAGAAGCAATGTGGTAGTACTAAAAGTTTTCTGGATTGAGAAGCCATGGGTTATGGTAATTTACTGGCTATAGGAGCCTTGAGGAAAAGTCACATAACTGCCTTGATCCTCAATTTGTCACAATAGTGACTCAACTTGTTTTACAAGTCCTAAGTAAATTTCTAGTTTATGTAGGGTCTCATCTCAGAAATCAACTCCTCATTTGGGAATGAAAGCTGCTTCTTATCATCTTAGCTAAGTGATATCTGATGATGGTTTGAGGATCAAGGAACTCACACATTGTAGGTACAAGGTATGCTTACTTTATCTGTATGAAAGTTCTTCCATATACATGGAAATGTTCTGGAAGGCGTGTGACTGGGGTTTTGATGGACAGAATGCAACTTATATTTTTTAAATTGTATACCTTTTGCATATGCATTTTTAATGAGAAAAATGCCAGTCTTATACATAATGCTATAATGGAGAAAATTATTTTGGACCTGAGGATAAAATGGAGCTGGGGAAAAGAAAGGCACAAGACCACTTTCCAATATTTATGAGAAGGAAGACAGTCCTATTTTGTGGTTTGAAGCATGAAAAAAAAGAGAGAGAAAGAAGAATATTGTTTCCTATACTTGCTGAATTTTTGTTTTCTCAACTCATTGATCTAAACGCTCAAGTCCACATCAAGATTTCATGGATTGTCTCCCTCAGAGGCAGAGACCTGAGGGTAACAAGACAAGAAGGCTTTTAGTGTACTTTTCCCAACAATGATAACCTCTGCTCTTGGGATAGTGGTGGGCAATTCTGTTTTGATCCCCAGAAGCAGGGCTGACCACTTGAACATTGTGGTAGTTCTCCAAGTTGTGTCATTCACATGAGAGTCCATGTGAACAGTGCTACCCCCACCCCCCGAATCTGTACAGCCTACACGGCAGCCCTCCAACCAGAAGGATCATGGATGTGGATCAGCACAGTACATCAATTTCATAGATTAAAGGCTGGAAGTTCATTCCCTGTTCTGAATCCTATTTCTAATTATCCAGAAAGACAAAGTTTCCAATACGGTACATCAGAGGCTAGCTAGTAACTCCAAATGACAGCATAAAAATACATAAATTCATGTAGTGCCTGCAGTTCAAAATGTCCTCAGTTTAGACAATATGAATGAGTCACTAAATTCATCCAAGGAAACGGAATTTCCAAAAGTTCAACCATCATTTTAATTAAAGTTTGAAAGAATTCAAGTCCTAACATTCCCTCTCATGATTTTCTTTCCTGTTCAGTCACAATTTGTGGGGGTAGAATCATTGTTTCTTCCATAGCTGCAATTTCCAAGAGTTTGAAGTTGAGTCACTATAACTCCTCACCCCTGCCCCGCCATTTCTCACAAGTCTCACCTTTCAGAGTCTAAAGCATTAATAAGGTACAAAAAATTATTTAAGCATCTGAGAAATTTTAAATCCCACATGCAAATCCCCAGTCTCAAACCACTTACCTTGAGCAAAATGATGTTAACAGAGCCAGGCACATTATCACCAACAGCCAAAGACCATGACAGACATTTGGTTTTACTTCCTGGTGGACAGGAAACTGCATGTAGCCCATGAGGAGGAGTGTTGGAGGAGGAGTTTGAGGTTGTAGAATAGAGATAGAGAGACAGTAATTTATTTCTACCATACTAGAACAAAACAAGGATTTGTTTTACAATGTGGATCTAAGCTTCTTGGGAAGTTGTGTTCTCATTGATATTAAACGGGTCAATAGAATGTGAAATTGGAAAATTTTAGTACAATTGATTTTCAGATAACTTTAGGGGATACTCCCTGGCTGATTTTCTTGAATTTTATAGTGCTTAGAAAAGCATTATAAACACATTAGGTACCTTTAATATTTCTTGCGGGGGAGGGAACAAACCTTTATTAGACTGTACTTGCCTGTTAACAGCTTTTTCACAAATTAGGATCAAGTTCAAAGTCATTACATAGTTATTAACCCAATTTAAGGAAAGTCAAGTTCTTAATGTGGGAAATCTTGTACATGGTCACTAACTTTTATCTCTGCTCTTCAAATGACAGTCCTCCCCACCACGCCTTTCAACTTTTCTGAGTTATTACATGCAGGGCATCATGACAAGTGCTCACATATATTCTTCTACTTAACCTTGATAATTATGGATATCCTTTTACCAATAAATAAGGAAATGAAACAGGCTCAGAGAAAAAGTGACAAACCAAGATCACGAAGTTAGTAAGGAAAGGAGAGTAAGTTTGAACCCAAAGTTGAAATGATTTCAAATCCCACTCTCTTAAGCACATTGTTATCCTGTATGGACTATAGTAGCGGGAGTCTGACAAATACACTTCTTCTGTTTCTAAAATATAAATCTGTCTCTTAGGCCATAAGCTAAACAGGTAAATTAAATTTAACTAAAGTTATATAATGCTTCACATGTAAAATGAAGAGGAGTGTATTTCAGTTTCTGGAAATATGGTGGAATAGACAATCAAAATACTGTCTCTTAAAGAATACCTAGATCCTCAGCTTGAGAGAGGGAGTAGAGGGTGCTTTGAGTTGCCTAGCCTGGCAATAATGTGTGGAAGGAATTGTAGTAGCATCAAATAGGATAAAAATAGTCTTACCACAAATATTTTTTTTGTTTCTTTTCCAATACTATAGACTCAGAAAGTTTTCCAAACTGTCCAGGTAAACCAATAGCTAGGAAAGATACCTATAAATGCATTTATATATAAACGTGTGTGTACATACATCTCATTTTTGAGCAGTCTCATTTTTTTGGTAAGTAGTGAGATGTCAGTTATACTGTTCATTTGAAAAATACCTCTTATGCACCTTCCCAACTGTCGTAATATTTCCCAGGTTCTCTCCCGCATTTCCAAATTCTAACACATGTATTATACAGGATGCCAGGTAAAGGTCAATTGGTGTTTCTATGAAAAATATTTAAAGGAAAAATATAATGCCTCTAACTGCTTATTAATGCAATATATAGTATTATACTTTGGATCCTTCAGGGGAGAAGACACATGGTTCAGTCTACACATTGGCTGGTGAGTGTATTATTCCTGCCAAATCATCCAGTTGAGATAAGAACATTAATTTATTTGAGCAGACATGTGCCTGCACGGCTTTAACAAAACAGGCATATGCTGCTCCAATAAGTAACATAGCAAAGAAAGCACAATTAATGCCAGAAACTACTCTGGAACTCTTAAAAAGGACCATGGAAAATATTCTTCAACCTTATTTTTTGGTGGCATTTCATTAGCGCTGATGATCTATACCAGTGGTGGGCAAACCACAGCTTGCTCTGTTGACTAATGTGTGTGCCGACCAATGGACTAGAATAAATGTTTCCTTGTAGTTGAGGATTAGGCAATTGTGGCATATTGTGTGCAAAGAGGTAAGGATAGTATATGACAGACCACTGATCTATACCATTCCAGGACAATATATATTATCCTAATTAAGTGTGAATTAAATGATGTTTTATGTTAGCCTTGAGTTTCCTTCTTCTCTTTAGAAAATTTTGACTTGGGAATCTAGAGCATAGCTATCATTCCTGTACATAGATTCCCCTTCTTTACCAAAGACATTGTGGGGAGGGCTCTCTTGTCCAAAGGTTGGGGGAGCCAGGTATTACTGAAATCCTCTGACCAGATGCCATGTGTAATAGATCTTAAAGAGATTACTATTATTCCAACTCTAGTTCTTTGTTTTGTAAGTTTTATTTCCCCAGAATTGGTGACATTATTATTGTAAAATAAAATATATCTTCTATAAATGTAATACATATAGAACATTCAGAGATACATAAAATTAGGAAGATGAAAAACCCTTAATCAAACTATTCCAAAATGATACCAGTGACATTTTATGTGCCTTCATTGTGATAATGATTTTATATATACTTTTCCATATAATAAGGCCAACAATACACTGAGTGGCCAGATTATTATGACCACCCCATCAGTACTTCATTAGGCCACCTTTTGCCTTCAATATTGCTGTGATTCTTCTTGGCATTGACTCCATGAGATGTTGAAAGGTGATGCAAGGAATCCGACACCATGCCTGATGAATAGCACTGTCCAGTTCTGTGAGATTTGATGGTTGTGGAACCAGCTGCCTGATGGCTCTTTTAACTTCATCTCACAAATGCTCAATTGGATTGAGATCTAGTGATTGTGGAGGCCACCTAAGCAAGGTAAAAATATCCCTCATGTTCTTGAAACCACTCCTGCACAATATGAGCACCATGGCATGGTGCATTGTCTTGTTGGAAGAAGCCATCTCCATTGGGATATGCCATGAACATGATAGGATAAACTTGATCAGCAATGATACTTAGGTATGTTGTGCTAGTCAGATGTTGTTTTGCACAAAGGGCCCAAATCATGCCAGGAAAACATGCCCCAAACCGTAGCACTGCCCCCACCAGCTTGAAGGGTTGTATTCATGCATGTGGGGTGCATGCTTTCATGCTGTTTCTGTGAAATTCTCACTCTGCCATCTGCATGAAATGTGGAAATGTGATTCATCAGACCACATGATTTTTTCCAATGCTCAACTGTCCAATCCTTGTGTTCCTGTGTGAATTAGAGACAGTTTATCTTGGTAACTGCAGACAGCAAAGGTGTTCGAACAGGCCTTAGGCTTCCATATCCCATATTATGCAGTGAACAGCTAATTTGCCTACAAACATCAGGTGGTCATAATAATCTGGCCACTCAGTGTACATTTATGTGAATATCAATGTTGATTGAAATATGTTGTTTTATTAACTTTTATAAATATACTTTGTATTTGTTTACAGTTTATATTATTTTTGTTATACTCATATAAAATCATATTAATACTAGAGGCCCAGTGCACGAACTCATGCACCAGTGGGGTACCTCGGCCTGGCCTGCAGGATTGGGCCCAAACTGGCTCTCTGACATCCCCAAGGGGTCCCGGATTGTGAGAGGGCACAGACCAGAGTAAGGGACCCCACTGGTACATGATCAGTGCTGGGGAGGGACCATGAGAAGGTCCAGGGCATGTCCAGCCCAGCCATCTTGCTCAGTCCCGATTGGCCAGACCTCAGCAGCAAACTAACCTACCAGTCAGAGCACCTGCTCCTTGGTGGTCAGTGCACATCATAGCAATTGGTCCACTGGTTGACTGTCTGCCCCTGGTGGATAGTGCACATCATAGTGACTGGTCAACTCTATGTACCCTGGTGGTCAATGCATGTCATAGCGAATAGTTAAGCAGCCTTAACATATCATTAGCATATTATGTTTTGATTCATTTAATGGACGAACGGATGAATGGACACTTAGTATTTTAGGCTTTTATTATATTGGATATGGATAAAGCCTCAGTGTTAGTTTCCTACAAAGGACACATTTATTCCACAAAGCAGAAAATTTGCTCAAGAAACATTGCTTTTCAGTCAAAGGGATATTCAAACCTTAGATTCTAGGATTGCAGTCTTCTTTATGTCACTTTGAATAAGAGCTTCCATTCCCAGAAGTGGTGCTGGGGGACCAGAGAGGCACAAAGATATTTTTACTCCTTGTCTCTGCTTTGCCTTGGCTTCATGCAATCAAATTGTCTTCAATTGTATCATTTTACCTAAGTGAATCAAATTACAGTGCAAGTAACTATCTTTTCACTCCTTTGGTGACAATCCACTTGAATTGGCCTTGCACACAAATGACTCCCAAACTACCTCACATGTAAAAGTCACCTACACTTACTATTTCAGTTAATTACTCATTCATTCAAGAAGTACTCGTTAAACATATACTATGTCAGACACTGTGCTCAGTATTGGGGATAAGATGGTGAATCAAAAACACTCCCTCCTATAAGCAGCTCCTAGTCTAAGGAATGAAGCAACAAGGAAGAAGGCACTTGCAATAAAAAAAATGTTAAAAGGCAAATCTGGTGTAAGCACATGGTGAAGAGGGCAGTTGGGCAAAGCATCGTGAGGGAGTGATATTAGTGCTGAAATCAGAAAAAAATGAGTAGGACTACCAAAATCACTCTCAGAAGAAGAAAGAGGATCTAAGGGAAGTGCTGGATGCTGACAAGGCATTTAATCTTTAGAACAGCTATGTCATGAAGACAGTATTATTATCCTTACTTGACAGATGACTGAATAAAACCCAGAAAGCCAAAGACCAAATAGCTAGTAAAAGGCACAGTCAACATTTGAATACAGGTCTTTCTGGTCAACCCCATGTTTTATCTCCCATACCACAATAATGTCCTATTGTAATTTTAGATTGGTGCCTTATCCCAGCTTCTGGGGACACTCTCACTGCAATCTTCTTTGTTTAATAGGTAAATGAAGATAAAGAACTAAGTAACAGCGTTCTTTTATACTATAGCTTAGCTCCTCAATTTTTGCAGAATGAAATGTTGTTGAGAAAATGGGAAAAGTTTTCTTGCAGTATACAATAATTCTTTAAATAAATTTTAAAAGACTCTTATGATGTGTCATCTCTTGAATGTATCATTTTTTCCCTGAAAAGTGATTTCCTAAAAGTGATTCAAACATGAGGTAGAACTTCTGTTAGTCTCCTTTTGTGCCTTCATCAATTAGAGTTGGCTTTAGCTGCTTTGGCAGAAACCTGAGTACATTAACTTATTTAAATGGCAGGAGGTTTTATTTTTCTCCAGTAATAAGACACCTGGAAGTAGCCCAAGATTGGTGCAGGTGGTCAAGGAACTCACTGGAAATACAGAATTTTCTAGCTTCCATGATTGCAAGATGGCTACTGCACTATTGGACATTAAGTCAATTCCAGGCAGAAATAGAAGATGAAAAGGCTAGTGCCAGCTGAATCTATTCCCTCTTATCAGGAGAACAATAACTTTCCCAGAAGAACCACTTAATGACTTTAATTCCTGCCACATGGCCATCAAATGCTGTAAGACAACCTGGGACATCCAGCTTTTCAATTGAGCAACATATAAATAGATTCTAATGATTAGAAAGAGAGAATAGGTATGACACATTCTGTAAAATTAGAACTGAGAGAAACAGCTACATAATTCTAGCAATGTGATGGACTTAAAGCAAATCTCAATCACAAAATAGTTGCTACCCTTATGTATTATCTACTGAAAGTTAAGTAGAAAATACATTTATCAGAGAAAGGAATAGTACTATTAAATAAGAGTATAAATCATTAAGTCACTGTTAAGAGTTTGCTTTTGTTTTCTCTTAGTGAAAGCATGCAAAAAAATTCTAATTAGAGCCTGGGTCTATGATCTGTTTCTTCCTAGCTATGTGATCTTGGAACATTCATATAATCTCTTCTCTCAAGAAAGGGCAGTCCCATTGACTATAAAATAATATCAGATTAATAAAAATAGACAATAGAATTAAACCTGCATTTCACATAAAAGAAAGCATGATATGGCAATAAAGCAATGAAAGGATGCTCATTTTTATTATGAGCAGAGTAATACAAATTTAAACCACAGTGAAACATCACTTTGCACCCATAAGATTAGCTAAAAGTAAACTCTGTCAATACCAAGTGTCCGCAATTATGTAGAGCAAGAGCAGGCAAACTCCAGCCCATGGGCCAAATCTAGCTCACCACCTGTTTTTGACCAGCCCATGATCCAAGAATTCTTTTCACACTTTTTAATGAAAAGTGTAAAAACAACTATTAGTCTTTCATGGAAAACTGTTGCTTGATCTTACTACTTGGAACTAAAGCCTAAAATATTTACGACCTGGGCCTTTGCAGAGAAAATTTGCTGAACCCTGATATAGAGCATGGGAATTGTCTTACATTGCTGGTAAGAGTGAAAATTGAAAATAACACAACCAGCTCAGATAATAATTTGTGTGTCTACTAAGATAAATAGGAGAAAAGCCCAAAACCTAGCAGTAGCCTAGACAAACTCTTGCTCACTCCAACAGCACTGTTTGCAAGGGGAGCAAAAATGAAAAAGAAAAAAAAAACACAAAACAAATGTCTACCAGCAGCGGTATGGAAGAATAAAGTAGAATACAACACACAAGGAATACTGTTACTGGCAACACCATGTTTGAATCTTATACACACACAGGGCAAAAATGAAGTTCTTGAGTAGCTCAGTCCAACAGCAATGCGATGTGAGAAAGATTTAGTTTTAAAATTTCTAGTAACCATATTAAAGACATAGAGAAACAGATGCAATTAGTTAATAATATATGTCATAATATATCCACAGTTATTATTTCGACATGTAGCCAATATACAAAATACCGATATATCTGCCATTATTTTTAGTTCCAAATCTTTAAAACTGGGAGTGCATTTTCTATGTGCAGAACATCTGAAATTGGATGAGCCCTTTTCTAGTGCTCTGTAGCCACACGTGGATGTGGCCATCATATAGAAGATCACAGTTTGAGAGAATGCAAAGAGTAAAATTTTATTTACATCCCATTTTCAAAGAAAGCATAACTAAATGTAAAACTACAAAAAATAAGGGAATAATAATAATAATAATAATCCTAAGATCCAGATGACTGTGACACCTAGGGAAGAAGGAGAGTAGGGTACAGAGTTAGAGGGGTACAGAGATGCTGATAGTGTTCTATTTTGATAATTTGATGGTGAGTCCATGGATGCTTTTTTTTAAAAAAAAATTAAATATAGGTTATAATAATTATTTTGAAGCTCTTTAATCTTTCATAAAAATTAACAATAAACTCTGCATCAGGTGCCTACTTCAGATAGAAGTTGTAATATGGCTGTGTCTGCATGAAAACTTTCTGAACAGTAAAACAGAATGCAAATAGAAACAACTTATTATCTATTGTTGTTTCTTATGACTTTATAATTGGAAAGTCCATATGTGCAGAAGTTGCCACAAGGTAGGAACTTCAAATAGAGAACTGAGCAATACAAGAGAATGTAAACTGTTAGTTGATACTCACAAAATAGAAGAGGAAAAATGAGAAAAAAAATCAATGAGGAAGAAAGAAATGTGCCTAAGTGGCAACAGAGACATGTGGAAGTCTTGAAGGGTGACCAGCTGTTGCATCTCTGAGATTTGTCAAAAAAGACTTGTGGGGGAGAGGCAATTGACAGGAAGCTGTCATAGAGGATTGGGGAGGATTGGAGAGGATGATATATTCGGGGGTGAGGTGGCGAGCAGTAAACTATACTGGGAAAGAGCCCGGGGCAGATGCGGTGCTTAAGGCGGGTCCTGGTCTGCCGCACAGGCTGTCTACACACAGAGTTGCAATTGGCAGCAGGAGCACGCGCTTGGCAGCGACGGGGCGACTTCTTTTTCTGGCTCTGCCACTCTCCCATCCAACCATCTTCAGTAACTGGCTTGAGGCAGAAGAGATGAGCTCTCTGCAGTGTGTTTCTTTCCCTTGTAAGCTGAGGTGACGAGAAAGCCAGAGTGGGCATGGTCCTGGACAGGAGCAGAGAGCTGTGTGGATACCAAGAGGCCCCTTCCATGAGCTGTCACTCACTATCTTGGTGGGGAAGGTGAGGGAGCTAGTCAGGGCCTAGCTCCAGCCCAGGTCTTCCCAAGCAATCTGCCTTAGGAGTATTTAAAAGGGGGTGGAAAGGCTGTCCCTTTAAAGACTACATGCTCATGCAGCTACTAACCCTGCAGAACCTATCTTTTTACATTTCCTTCAGGCTGTGGTTTGAGAGACCTCACATCCATCCTAAGAGAAGAAATAAAAATACTTCTCTGACTTTTACTATTTAATGCACATGATAATGAGTTCTTAAAAAATCTGTGCAAAGGTGACTGCAAATAGGGGTTAAGAATTTTTGGGGACTATTCAGTCAGAGCATCTACAAAGCAACTGACACCACAGTTTAGCACTAACTACCCCCCACCACCACCATGAACTCCTATATGGCATGTCTTCTGCTTCGTATTGTCCCCAACAAGGTTAAGTGATTGGATCTAGTTAGGCATGCCACAAAATAGATATGGTAAAATCCTTATGTGAGCATAAGCAAATATGCACCGTCACCTGGCTTATTTGGTGAGTACCATTGTGTGCCACCAGGGGGTCCCTTTGGATGCATGATTTCACTCACCAACATGTCTGAAAAGAAACTGCTTTTCCCCACTTCATAGATGAGGAGGCTGAGGGTCATAAAGGAATGCATTGTCACCAGTAAGATGCTGAGTTGGGACTTGAGCTCTTGTTACTTTATCAAATTTTAAAGTTTATATTTTCCCATTGCATCATGCTATCTATTAAATTTACTGAACATAAACTTAGTTCAGGTGTTTCACATGCACTTAATTTGATCCTTACAACCATTCTGAAGGAAATGTACTTGGAATATTGTCCTTATTTTATTAGAAAGATGATGAGAATGAGAGAGTTGTTTTTAAAAGCTTGTACTCCATAGAGGCAAAGGCAATTGTTAAATAATCATGCACTTACAGAAGCTTTACAACATGGCAGACAATATTCTAAGTACTTTAGCATGCATTTATGCATTCATCTTTCAAATAAGTTTTTTAAATAGGTGTAATTATTATTTCCAGATTTCAGATTATAAATAATGAGTACGGAGAGGTTTATTGACATAATCCAATTATTAAAGAGAACTGGAAATCAAACTTGAAGAGTCCAAAGTCCAAACCATGACACCATGTCTAATATGTGCTAAACACTTCCAAGTGAAGAAGTGACTCTCGAGTCTTAAATTGAAGAAAGGGACCCTAATTAATTACTCTTCCCATACCTCCTTCCATACAGTTGCTCCTAAACCCATCTATGCAGGGTAAAAGGATACAGGGGAATTGAGAGAGAAGAGAGGTAAGTGGGCCCATGAGTTTGATTTTTGTGTCCAATCCTTCCCAGATGATTGGTCTAAGACAGTGGTCGGCAAACTCATTAGTCAACAGAGCCAAATATCAACAATACAATGATTGAAATTTCTTTCAAGAGCCAAAATTTTTAAACTTAAACTTCTAATGCCACTTCTTTAAAACAGACTTGCCCAGGCCATGGTATTTATGGAAGAGCCATACTCAAGGGGCCAAAGAGCCACATATGGCTTGTGAGCTGAAATTTGCCAACCATGGGTCTAAGAGACTCATCACACATCCACGCTGATAAGTATCTGCCTGCTAGAATAATACTGGACTCAAGCCCATACTAGAAAATAGTCTTAGGCCTGAAAGTGCACATGAGTCTGATCTAATCCCACGACATGTTCCATATTTGGATCATTCCTATAATGTCCCTCATCTAATTTGCATATTTTAAGGTATGAGACATCTACTTCATCTGGTAGCCTCATCTATTGAAAGATTTCTATGGCAAGAAGAAAGTGTTTCCCACGACTGAGCAGACTCTGTAGTTTCTTTTTTCTCATCATTGGTTATAGTTTTTTTTTTTTTTTTTACATGCAATTCCACATAGAATAAGAACACTCTCATTCTCATGACAGCACTGAGGTGGGCATAGGAAGAAAAGCTCTTTTTCTGTCTCAAATCTCTACTTATTTTAGATGAATATTGATAGTTTCTTCACCTCAGAGGACACTGGTTGAAAATTTCCTTTTCTCCAGGAACACTCTAATTCCTATCAACATCCATCTGAAATTGTGGTGTCTAAGGCTGCACACAGTTTGCCCTGAGCTCAGTTTCTTGGTGTTTGGGTTAAACTTTGTGTTAGAATTTGTATGACTTGGAGGAAAACTCCTAATGTCTGGGTTGGTCCAATTAGGTTCCTTCAGTAACAGGCACTAGAGAGAAATCAGAGTGTGAAAAGACCCCACTGTAGCCCCTTCAGATCCCATCCACGGCAGAGCTCCCACACAGCTCTGTGACGATTGGATTCCGATGACTTGCTGTTGTTCCTTTCTCCAGAGCATCATCTTTCACTGAATGGGGAGTAATTCGGTATAAGAGGCCACATCCCACTTAATACTTATCCCACATCCAATAGCTTACTAGCATGACAGCCTTATGTCTCAAGGTAAATCAACTCTTGTGTTGTAGGACTCTCTGTAGGATCAGAGTGGAATTAGACCTTCTTCAACTCTTCTTTACCATACTTTCTACTCTCTTTTTCTCCTGAGAGCATGTCTTCAATAAATCAAAAGTATGCATATAACTGTATTGGGCTCTGCTTCTAAGAAAACCAATTAAGACAGTTGCTCTTTCTTCTTTGCTTCTACTTTGACTCAGTGCCTTTCTTGGACAGATGTGGTGTTTCCAGAACTCCAGCTGCTGAGTCTTTAGTTTTATCCCTTTGTCTCTTCAACTCTAGAGATGATAATGGCTTCTTTTGCTATTCTCTGGGTCCCTCACTATCCCTTGTTTATTTTCTTAACCATGCCCACATTTGTGCAAGTAGTCTTTTTTATTGAAGTCTTTACATTGGAAACATCTATAGTGAGCTGACTTCCAGCGGGAATTGTATCCCAAATGATACAATGCAGCCTGAGTACATTCACTCTATGGCAGTGATTCTCAATCTGTTATGAGTACTGTTATGAATCGTAATGTTTCCATGGGAAAACAGATATTTACATTATGATTCATTAACAGTAGAAAAATTACAGTTATGAAGTAGCAACGAAAATAATTTTTGGTTGGGGGTCACCACAACATGAGGAACTGTATTAAAAGGTTGAGGCATTGCCAAAACCGGTTTGGCTCAGTGGTAGAGCGTCAGTCTGTGGACTGAAGGGTCCCAGGTTCGATTCCGGTCAAGAGCATGTACACTGGTTGCGGGCACATCCCCGGTGGAGGGTGTGCAGGAGGCGGCTGGTTGATGTTTCTCTCTCATCAACGTTTCTGGCTCTCTATCTCTCTCCCTTCCTCTCTGTAAAATATCAATAAAATATATTAAAAAAAATAAAATAAAAGGTTGAGGCAGCCGAAACAGGTTTGGCTCAGTGGTAGAGTGTTGGTCTGTGGACTGAAGGGTCCCAGGTTCGATTCTGGTCAAGGGCATGTACATTGGTTGTGGGCACATCTCCGGTGGGGGGTGTGCAAGAGGCAGCTGGTCGATGTTTCTCTCTCATTGACGTTTCTAGCTCTCTATCTCTCTCCCTTCCTCTCTATAAAATATCAATAAAATATATTTTTTTTAAAAGTGGTCTGACTGTTACCTATGAAAAAATTTGTGTGCTTGAAAGAACAATGAGTCACTATGCCCTGTGGCTTGTGCTATGCCAAATGGCAGTGGCAGGGGTAGTCACATCCCATTTTCATGTCTGCATTTCAGCTCCTTATAAGCCTAGATCTGGAGTGGGGTGGGAGTGGCAGGCATCAAGACAAGAAGAAGTAAATATTCCATTGTTTAATGTATCTTTTATACAAATATTTTGGTGAAAGGAGTTTCCCAGAAATGGAAAAGCCACTGGCAAGTGAAGCAGTTTGTTTCCTGTTATCAAATTAATCGGGCAAGTTATTTCTTATCCATTCCCAAAAGACAGCCTCAATAATCAATTTCAACTTCAAATTTTTTGAAATGTGTTTTTAGTTTGGTCCAAACAAAGGAGGTAGTGTTAACCTTAATTGATTGCCTATTTGATTGCTAAGCATTCAGAATATACTCCCTGCCGAAACTGGTTTGGCTCAGTGGTAGAGCGTCGGTCTGAGGACTGAAGGGTCCCAGGTTTGATTCTGGTCAAGGGCATGTACCTTGGTTGCGGGCACATCCCTGGTAGGGGGTTTGCAAGAGGCAGCTGGTCGATGTTTCTCTCTCATTGATGTTTCTAGCTATCTATCTCTCTCCCTTCCACTCTGTAAAAATATCAATAAAATATATATTTAAAAAAACAGAATATACTCCCACATTCCATATATATGTTTCTTGACTTGGAGTGATAATTTACCTGAAATAACATAGGTATCAAACAATACAAGAAAACCAAACACTTTTAGATTTCATAGCTGGTATTGTTTCTACTACACTTTCCTTCTCAGGGGAAGGAAGCTCACTCCATTCTCTATGATTCTTAAAGTCTTTATAAGCCACTGCAGAGATTTATTTCATTCTGAAAACTTTATCTGACTTTTTCACTGAAGACATCAACATATGGACACAGTTTAGGTGTCACACATTTGTTCATTATTCTATTCCCCAATTTCATATCTCCTTTTTAAAAAATACTTCTGTAATTGTTCATGCAGAGCATATAAGCATTTTAACCAACATGGAGTATTTATAAATGCTTGTTAATTAAAATTGTCCTCAGATGATATTCAATATTCTCCTGATGCACACTTCTCTAGGAGTTCTGTTTTCAACCTTTCTGATTAAAAATTTGAAGTTAGAAGGGCTATTTTCAAAGGCATCATCCATTACTTGAAGTTTCCATCAGCAGAAAAAGCCAAAGAAACACCACATAAATACCATAATGGAGAATCTTGTTGGAGGTAAACCTAATATGGTACTACAAGTATCCTATCAAATAAATCCTATCTAATAAAGAGGGAATGTTAATTGACCATCATGCCCTCACAAAGATGGCAGGCAGTGCCCACAACCAATAAGGAGGGGGTATGCTAATTAATTGCCACACCCTCAAAGATGGTGATGCCCACAGCCATAATATGGTGACACCCAGTCCCCTCAGCCCTGTTGGGGTGGCTGGCACATGTCACAGCTGGGCTCACCCCCACGCAGGTCCGGCCACTCCATGCGCCTGCCTCTGGAGTGCCCCAGTCCTCTCAGGCCCCAGCCACTCAGGGCTGGCCTAAGGCACAGGCAAGCCTCAGATGGCAGCTGCTTTGCTGCCCAATGCTGGCCCGAGGAATGACCTGACAACTGAGCAAGCAGGCTGCATGGGGAGATCACACTGGCAGGGGGGTTAGAGAGGGATGACCAAACAAAAACAGCAGGCAGCATTGGGTGACCAAGCCTGTGAAGGAGGGGGCATGAGGGGCAACCAAGTTGGCAGGGGAGGCAATTAGGGACAACCAGGCCAGCAGGGGAGGCTGTTGGGGGCAACCAGGTTGGCAGGTGGGGGCAGTGAGTGGTGACTAAGCTGGCAGGGGGCAGTTATGGGTGACTAGGCCAGTGCCAGGTCAGTTAGTGACCAGGTCAGCAGGGAGGAGGCAGTTGGGGTGACCTGGATAACAGTGGGGGGCAGTTAGGGGCTACCATGCCACGGGGGGGGCAGACAGGGGAAATCAGGCTGGCACACAGAGACAGTGAGGGGTGATCAGGTTGGCGGGAGGTGGGAGGGAGCTACAGGTGACCAGGTAGGCAGGCAGGTGAATGATTAGGAGCTAGTGCTACAGGATTGTGGGAGGGATGTCCAACTGCTGGCAGTCAGACATCCCCCAAGGGATTCCAGATTGGATAGGGTACAGGCTGGGCTGAGGGAACCCTTCCCATGCATGAATTCCATGCACTGGGCCTCTAGTTTATTAATAATGATGGAAAACTCCTAACTTGACAGAAAAAGCCAGTTTCCTTATAGTGTCATTTTCAAGCTGAAATGTGTTCAGTTAAATTTTATCTAACCATAATAAAATTGGGCAGGAGCCCATATTAAAGAAAAAAAATGTGGGTTTGGGAAATATTTTGAGATCTCAGAACAACACTGGGGTAGACAGTCAAGTCAGCCCTGGGAGTTCATTTGAGAAGGTACTATAAAGTCAGAAATCTGCTGGGCTCCATAAGTGAGCCAGATTTAGGAACCAGGAGTAAGTGAGAAATGAAGACAAAATTGAGAATCTGGCATAAAAAAATATTTCTTCTGAGTTTGCCTGGGTTAGCTAGATTTCATCAACCTAGTTCCCTGACCTCATTGTTAGAGACACCCATTTGCTTTTAAAAGGTGACTGGTTGTAAATATTCAAAATATCAGTTCTGCCCTCCCAGTGGATCTCTGTAGCTGATCCCTACAACCTCTCAGCCTCATCCAGACCACACCTCCCTTTGCTCTCTCCAGTTCAACCATAATGCTTTGACTTCATCTCTCAAATTTGCATGTAACAGTCTTTTCTTTCTACTCCATCTATTTAATTCTCACCCATTTAAAAAAATTCAGCTGAAGTCTCATATTAGAGCAGGCCATGTTAATCCAGGAAGCCTTTGTCTTTCTCAAAACACTTAAAAATGTGCTTAGCAGTCGAAACCAGTTTGACTCCGTGGATAGAGCGTTGGCCTGCAAGTCCCAGCAAGTCCCAGACTGCAAAGTCCCAGGTTCAGTTCTGGTCAAGGGAATGTACTTTGGTTGTGGGCACATCCCCAGTAGGGGGTGTGCAAGAGGCAGCTCATCAATGTTTCTCTCTCATCAATGTTTCTAACTCTCTATCCCTCTCCCTTCCTCTCTGTGAAAAATCAATACAATATATTTTTAAATGTGCTTAGCAAAATATGACAATTATTTTGAAAATACATATTTAAGTTTGTACTTCTCTCTTCATCTCTAAAAAAAAGAAGAAAGATACTCAAAGCCATGGCAAAGTAGGATCCAAAGCTCAACAGCTCCCAGGGTGATCAGAATTTCATAATCATCTGAAGGGCTGGAGTTGCTCCACTTCCTTCTCTCTTCATCTTTCCCCTTCCCTTCTATTTCCAAACATTTCAGTCCTTTAACTATTAGATGGGAACCCAGCAAGTAAGATGAACATTCTTGGTCATGAAGAGAGAGCCAGGGTGACTCAGAGAGGAGAATCTGAGCCCAAGAAGAGTGAGGCTATATCTGATTATGACTGTTGAAGCCTGAGAGGATAAAAGAATGTAATGTAAGGGGGGTGATCTTGCATGAGCATGAGCCAGGGGAGGACACAATCTACATATGGAGATGGCCTATGTAGGGGTTTGAAGCTGAGCAAGGTAAAGAAGGCATCACATTGGGGGGTGGAATGGTGTGGGGTGGTCAAGCCTAAATAGGCTGAAAAGAACTTACATGTGGGAGGGAACCCAGTGTAAGAAGCTGGAATCCAAGTGTAGTACAGAGGGTATCCATGCATGAAAGAATATGGCCTAGTATGTGATGTCAGAGCTCAAGCAGGATAAGAATATGTTTTATTTTAGAAAGTCAGCCTTATCTAGGGTGTCAGAGCTGGAGTGGGGTGAGCTACCACTCAGAGGGATGGTGCAGTGCAGAAGTATAAAAGCTTGAATGCATTCATGTGGGAAGGAGACCTATTATGGGATATCAAAGATCAAATATAATAAGAATAATGGGGAGGAGGAGAGTTAAGGAAAGTTGTGCATAATGAAGAAAGGATCTAAACATTGAGGATGTCTGACACAGGTGTCAGAACAAGATGATGATAAGAAACTGATTGAAGTGAATAGGAAGTGGCAGAGATCAAGAGCAAGGTGTTGAAGGGGCTCTGCCTGGAGGAGGTAATACAGTAGCAAAGAGACTGACAGAACAGTGGTGAAATGATAGTAAGGAAACATGTGAAAGATAATGGAAGGCAGGTAACTCACTGTTAGAGAAGAGAGTTCTAAACACGGACAGGATCATAATAGAATGGGCCATTTGTTGTTGGGTTGGATTGAATTTATCAATATTAATTTATAGCTTTCAATATATAAAGACAGATAATACTATATAATAAAGAGGTAATATGCAAATGGACCCTCACACCCTTGTACAAGATGGCCGCCACCATGTGATCAAAGATGGCCACCCCTATGTAGTCAAAGATGGCCACCACAAGATGGCTGGCATGGGAAGTTGTGGACAACCAGGCTAGCAGGAGAGGGCAACCAGGCCAGCAGGGGTGGGCAGTTGGGGAGGACCATGCCTACAGGGGAGGGCAGTTGGGGGCAATCAGGCCAGCAGGAGAGCAATTATACATCAATCAGGCTAGCAGGGTAGTGGTTAGGGGGTGATCAGGTAGGCAAGCAGTTGAGACCCAGCAGTCCCAGATTGTGAGAGGGATGTCTGACTGCTGGTTTAGGCCTGATCCCACAGGAACATTGGACAGTCGGATATCCTCCAAGGAGTCCCAAATTGGAGAGGGTGCAGGCAGGCTGGGCCGAGGGACATCCCTTTCCCCAGCCAGTGCTTGAATTTTGTGCATCAGGCCTCTAGATATATAAAATGATATATAAAATGCATTCAAATGTATCATTTTAAGACATTTGGGCCTATACCAAAAATAAGAAAAGGCAAAAATAAGTCAATGAAGAAAGGATTAAGGTATTAGTGTCTTATATATGTCAGAGCTAGCACTGAGCTCACTACCTAATGTTGGGAGCTAATAAGGTCTGCCAAATTCATTAAATTGGAATTAAAAACATCTTAGCAACTATTCAATATTGTGGCTCAAAGTGAGGCACAGCACTTAAAGCACTGAGAAGAAAGAGAGGTAACTGTGAGAGAACAGATTATGAGTTTGCATTGGGCCTTTCCTTGTGATCTAAATTCAGACAATAAACACATTGGGGAAACCTCCGAGAAATATTCATGAAACACTAGTCACTTGAACCTCTTACAGCACACTTGCCACATTATTGATCTATCAACACTCGCTACAGGTATCAAATTCTTCCTACCTCTACAGTCTGCACTATTTGTTCAGACATTATTAGACCCAGCTTCTCAATTATTACCAGTTTCCAGCCATTGTGAACCTAAACATCCTGGGAATTTAGATACAATTAGAATTTCTGAAGGAAAGAATAACTTTGAAAATAGGTATGTGGATTTGAAGATGTCAGCAGAAATGCCAGTGGACTTCTGCTGACAGGTGGAAAAGTGGGAGAACAGTGGCCAAGGCTAGAGATATAGTTTGTGGCAACATTCCAGAAAAGATAATGATGATGATGAAAATTTTGATGATGAAAAAGGTTTTGTTCTTTTCATGTATACTCATTGTGATAAGTGATTCACATGTACTATCTCATTTAATCTTCACATTAAAGCAAATTTTACAGATGGGGAAAAAATGGAAGGCCTGGGAAATGAGTAACTTTCTCAACTCTCCATAGTTGATAAGTAGTAGAACCATGATTTGGACAGTCTGACTCTGGATTCTTAGCCACACTTTTAAGCCATTTTGTGTGTAATTTTTTTTTAAGGAATAAGAGGGGAAGAAATTATCTAAGGGTCAAAGACTAGGTTTAAGGAGCATACACAAAAAGATGAACTAGCATAAGAGACAAAGAGGGAGTAAACAGGGTGACAAGAGGGAAACTAAGAAAAACAATGCTGGGAAACTGGAGAAGGAGTATAAAGAAAGAAAGGTTGATCAAATATGAAAATCAGTGCACTGTCTGAGGTCTTAGAAAAAGCCCATAGATTGCATAATTGAAATATCAGAGATCTCAAAGATTATCATTTAAATATACAATTTTATGTATTTTGAATAATTTCTCTACTATTTATTCTCTCTTTCCTTTTTATCCCCTAAAAATATTCTTTAAGTCAATATTTCAAAACGACTTTGACCTGCAATTAAAATCTAGAAGTTTTTGCTCTTTAGCTTCTTCTGAATATATGTATCAGTAATATGAGAGTGATGAGGGACTGAGATGTGGACATGCAAATCCCAATTCCAAAAAAACCTTTAGGATGAAGCTCCTAAACAAGCTTTTTCTCCAGCTAAAAATGACAAAGCATGCCACTGAAACAAGGCACACCTTACACACTGAAGGAAAAATATTCATTTTTATATTCTCTCTCTCTCTCTCTCTCTCTCTCTCTCTCTCTCTCTCTCTCTCTCTCTCTCCAAATTCACAAGAGAATGGAATATTCTCCCAGGTTCTCAAACATACGCAAGAAACATTTTGATTCTTTCCCTGGAGCTTGCTTCCAATTCCAATTGAAGTGATAATAATTTTGTGCCATACTTTAGGAATTAATCATTTCTCTAATCTCTTTGACATAGTATGATTTCACATAAAGCAGTGATTCATCAGGATAAAAACTAGATTTATTCTAGTCTTCTTCCTTCCCTTTATATATACCAGGAGTGAATTCGAGCTTCTCTGACTTGGTTATTTTAAGAAGCTTAAATTGCAAGGAGTTCACTATTACTAGACATTTCTAATTATATTCAATAGGATTATATTATCCTTCATTATAGGATTCTTTGGAGTGATTCTTGAATTTCAGCAAAGTTAGCATCTGCTGTTATTTTAGTTTTCATCACGCACACTCCCAGGAAGAAGATTACAGCCAAAAAGTGAGGTTCAGAGGTAGGTCAGTCCTAGATAATTTGGTGAATTAATTACCATCTAGAAGAAGCCACATGGTGTAAAAAACATAACCTGGACTTGGAGCCAAAATTGTGGGAGTCAAGGCTTTCCTGACCTGCTATTCTACACTTCATGTACTGGGCTACATTCATCTACAATCAGGACATGGTATTGAATTTGTCTTCTCCATTGACTGTGAATTTTGTGAGGACAAAGACTATGCCGATTTCATTCCGCATTAATTTTACAAACACAGTACCCAGCTCTTATTCAGGACCCTAGGCTTTTATAAAACAGTTCAACCAGGTCTCAAAAATATTTACCCAGAAATGGCCTGAGAAGACATTAACCAACTGTGTAATGTTTGGCAAGGAGCCATATCTTCTTTGCATGTACATCTTCTTTTAAAAAAATGAAATAAAAATAGGTCATTGATATAAACCCAATGGTTCCAAAAGATTGTGGTGGGGTTCAAATAACCCAGGGTGAGTGAGGGAGCAGTAGCTAATCAAACATTTTTAGTAAATGAGAGGTCCTATTTCCCCAGAAATCTTCTATTGGAATGTCCAATAGAAGATGTAGTCATTTGCCAAATAATTGAATCCAGTGTCCTTTAAAGTCTATCCCAATTTTGAGATCCTATAATGCTATAATCCTAATAACTACTTCAGCATATTTGGAGTTACACAATCCTAGGTGCTCCCATTGAAGCAGAAAAGGAAATATATTAAACATTTTTTGAGATGACTAAAATCTTTGATGTAAGTTTATTTTTAGGACTACTTATAGCATCTTCTAAACTAGCTAAACTATTAATATTGAACATTTTAGTAATTCTAAACTTCACATATATAATTATTATAGATTCGAATACTGTATACCATGAATAACAATACTTTAACTTATTTTATCTCATTTAGTTCTCTCACATCGATTATTATAACTGTTTCCATTTTACAGTTGAGGAAAATGAGTCTTGATTGCAATGCTATTTTTCTGGAATTGTGTAAGAAAAGTATCAGAAAGAGGCAGTATCAGGCATGTACTTTTGAAACATCATCACTGTTAACATGTGTGTGTATTAGATTCAGGAAGTTCACTTCTCCCTACCACTTTCCAAGTTAAGTTTCTGTTGGGTTCTGTGCTAGTTTACTATTGGTGTTGCTGAAAACTTAGTGATTTAAAACAATACAAGCTTATTATTGTATAGAGCTAGAGGTCAGGCGCCTAAAATGGGTCAGCGGGGCTAGGTTCCTTCTAGTGTCTGTGGGAGAAAATCTGCTCTCTTCCATTTTCCAATTTCAGAGGCAGCCTGCATTCCTTGGCTGGAGACCTTCCTCCACCTTCAAAGTCAGCAGGGTAGTATTTTATGGCCTCTCTGACCTCCTGCCTACCTCTCATAAAGATTCTTGTGATTCTATCTGGCCCACCCAGTAGTTCAGGATAATCCCCATCTTAAGATCCTCAATTTCCATCTATAAAGTTCATTCTGCCATGTATGGTAACATATTCACAGATTCTAAGGATTAGGACATCTTTGGTGGAGTGAGGGAGGTTTCTTTAACATTCCCCCAGGTTATCTTACAAACTCACCCCCTTTGCCCCCAAATGAGCTGCTCAAAAATACACACAATCAATATTGTTTAGCAGAGCAGTATCATGAGAAGGACTTGTCTCCAACATGTAAAAGATTGTTTATTAACTCCCCCCCCCCCAATTTGGTGACCTTGGTATTGCCACTTTTCTCTTAAGTTTTTATTTCTCTCCAGAAAAAAAATTAAACATGCTACCCCAAACCACCTTCACTTATCAAAAAAGTAAGTTATTAAAGACCAATTATGCCAGCCTATGTTAGGTGATGTCTGCATCTGTGGTCTAATCTTCCAACTGACCCTGCAAGGTGTTTGTTTTCCTGTCTTTATGGATCAGGAAATTGAGTTCCAGAGAGGTGAGGAAATCTGCTGAAGATACCATGGCAATGGAAGTGTCTGGATTTGGACCCAGTTCTGTCTCATTCCCAGGATCCTGCTTTTCTCATACTTTCAAGTTGCCTTCCTCATAAGGCCGTGGGAGAATCCAATAAGCTCATGTTTGTGGCAATATTTTTATAAGGAAAGTGCTATTTAGATGAAAGGCATTATTATTATTTTTGCAGGTAATAGACTTTCTTCTGGCATCTCTCTGACTGTGTCTGCCAACATCATAACTAGGTATGTGTATTTGCATACTTCCAAAAATAATATTATTCAAAGAGTAAAGTCTGTCTTCTTGTATCATTAAGTTAATGTTTTTCATTTAAAGTGGACTTCAGAAAGTTTTCCAAATATGTTATTAAATACCTCAAACCTCTTAACCACAGAATTCTCCCCTGGGAAAGTACTAGCTCTGGGTAGCAATACTTAGGGCTGGGATGGAGAAAAATGACACCAGACATCAATGGATTTCTTCAATCCTTGTGCTCTGCATGCTTCTGGTTTTTCTCCCCTGAATCACTTCCTTTGTTTCTATAGATGGTAATATCCCTCTACTGGGACTATGTAGACCAACTCACTCCAACCCACACCCTTGTACAGACTGGCACCTTGATGGCTTCTAATACCCCCTGGGCAAGGAGAGCTTCTCTATTTCAATTTGCATTGCTTTTGACACTTAAGAAAAAATAGTCTACCCTCTGTAATATATCACCTCCAGACATAATGTTAATGTTTGCTTAATATTTTCTTCCTTAAGATAGGATATCAATGAGACATCACTAATGATGGCCAAACATGATTACTTTACAAGAGCCAAAAGGAGATGGGCCGTGCATAATGGGAAATGAACACAGATTCTAAATGATAAGCAGCTGAAATGTTTATATACTTAAGAGTGTCACCAAATTTTATTTTTATATATCCACATATTAGCTCATTTTGCTTTTTTCCCCTCTGGAATGTCCTTCTTCTCTTCTCCCTAGTGAATTTCAGTTCATTCTTCCTGACTTAAATCAATGATCCATTTATGAATTTTTTTAATCAGATGACTTATACCACTAATAAGTTTTGCATATGCATACTTATTTCTTTTTCCCCTGCAATAAGCATTAGATTTGTGGATCTAAGACTACGCTTATTATTACTTGCAGTCATAAGTGAATCAGTTCCTTATGCCCTACTCTGCTCCTCAGGGCACAGTGATGAGAGCAGATGTCACACTGTGTATATGGAGAGAGCAATCCCCAAATACTGAATCTGGGAACTTATATAGAACCATTGCACAGCTGTCCCTGCCCTTTCTGAGAGAAGAAGGGAAACCTTTCTTCTATACTATAAACAAATGCTCTCTGGGAAAGATCCCAAAGTTGTTACAACCCCTTGAAATGTAAACAAATAGCAAACTTATACACCTAGCTCTAGTGTCAGAATTCTCTCTCCCTCCTTCTCTCCCTATTTCCCTCCCTCCCTCCTTCTCTCCTTACTTCCCTCCCTTCCTCCATCATAGCTTAGGGATGCTCACTAGTCAATCATCCTTTGACCCAGGTTGCTAGTCCATTTGTTCAGAAAGTACATGATTACAAGGAAACATGACAATACTTACTTTCCTCATGATGCTTATTCCCATATCTCCACAGTATAGTTGGTTACCCTCCCTTGGTGTCACCACTGTAGGATGCATCTCACAACCTTTGTTGACCTGACTAGGACTGGTCTTTATCTCCATTTCAAACACACTTCTTGGCCCAAAGTAGGTGATCAGTAAGGGCCTATTCAAGAAATGGAGAAATAAAACTTTACTAAGCAACTGCATTGTGCAATACAATATGACAGAGAGTTTTTAATTGAATTCATTGGGGGTGACATTGGTTAATAAAATTATATAGGTTTCAGGGGTACAATTCTACAATATATCATCTGTATATTGCATTATATGGTTACCACCCCCAAGTAAAGTCTCCTTCCATTACCATTTATCCCCCCTTTAAAAGGCAGGTGCTTTTTAAACTGTTTTCTCTTAAAACAGAACCTTGAAGTAGGTCCTCCCATTTCATTTTTACCCCGAGATAAACTGACACGCAGAGAGGTAAAGAAACATTCCTGAGATAGCACAGCCAGTTGTTGATGGAGATTGGGTCCAACCCAGTTCTGTCTAATCCAGCAGCTTTTGCTCTTAACTATGACTCTTTGGCAAGCACCCAAGAAACAGTTTAATGCTTTAAATTTGGTTGAGTTTCCTAGAAACAGTCTGATATGGGGATTCATCTTGAAAAGAGTTACTGGAGAACGTATTCTCAGGAGAAAAGAAATGTAGGGTGGGCAGGGTGTATGGGGAGCAAAGAAGAACTCTCAAGTGAACACTGACTCCAACCTGATTCTACAGTGAGCTCTGTAACATGAATTACACTGCACAGTTTGCCCCTTCTTCAGGCCAGAGGCCAGCCTTCTGTGGTCAAATGTACATCATTCTTTTTCTACAGTTGTTCCCTAGGGGAAGAGGGGACATAAGGTCTTAGGCAACAAAGGCATTTCTCCAGGGAAGGGGAAAATTCTGTGGGGTTGGCAACCAGTATCCACAGCACCAGTGGATGACTCTGTTGGCCTCTAAAGGGGAAGAATACCAGGTAGAATACCAAGAACATCCTTCCTGGAAGAGCTAGAATGCCACGTTTCCATCCCTTTGTGGAGGGGGAGATAGTCTTTGGCTTTGACTGGCTGTCTGTTCCAGCTGCCAAATGAGTATTGGCTGTCTTTCTTCTGGGTCAGCACAGTTTCTAGGTTTAAGCAAAATTGGATGCTTTTGCAAAAGGGACTGTGGTTCAGAATCTAGCTGAAAATGTTGGGACATCTTGGGATTCAGGTTGTCAAAATATGCACTTGGCACTTTTAGGCTATGTATTCAAGAAGAGTCTTCCCCTGTACAGCCTAGGCAACCTGCTGGAACACTGTTCTGGGAAAATGCTCCTCTGGCAAAAGATGACAATTAAGCACCTGTTAACCTGTGCGATGTCAACTGTCATTGTTCGGTCCAGATGACTTTTAATCATTTGTTTTATTTTCTTATTTAAATCTGGAGTCAGGCAGCTCTTTAGTTCATTAATAAACTAGAGTTACCAGTTCAGAACCTAAAACTTAAGCTGTATATAAATTGCTAATATGTGCTGAATTAATACTCAGTATTAGGAGTTGTGCCTTTTTTATTTTTTTAATATATTTTATTGATTTTTTACAGAGAGTAAGGGAGAGAGATAGAGAGGTAGAAACATCTATGATAGAGAAACATCGATCAGTTGCCTCCTGCACACCCCCCACTGGGGATGTGCCCGCAACCAAGGTACATGCCCTTGACCAGAATCGAACCTAGGACCCTTGAGTCCTTAGGCCGATGCTCTATCCACTGAGCCAAACCAGTTTTGGCATGAGTCGTGCCTTTTTAAACATTTTTTTAATATTATAACACTGTTGGAAGATATTGTTATCTCTTTTGGCAGATGAGGAAACTGAAGCACAGAAAAATGAAATAGTGAGTCGAATATAAAATTAGGCCTATTTTTTTCTAGATATATATATTTAGCACTCTTCAAGTGCTAAAAAATTTACTTTCAGTACATATTCATCAAATCTTAGATTACACCCTTTTTAACTTTTCTCAAGAGTCTTCCTGGTGGTTTTTGATAACTTTAAGGTAAAAAGGACACAGCATTTCAGGCCTGTGCCCCATTCTTCATGCAGCGGCCAGAACGATATCTTTATAAACCTCCATCTGATCCTGTAACTCCCTATTTACAGCCCCTCAGTGGTTCCCCACTGCAATCAGGTAAAATCCACACCATTCATAGAGCCTTTCAGATACTCAGTGAGTGGGACCCTGCCTGCCTCTCCACCTCATCTCAAGCCATGTGTATGTCATTCTCTCCAGTGTAAGCTACATGTGTTTCCATTCCCATACTCCTGCTGTTCCCACTCCCTGGACCACTTTTCATCTCAATCTTTAATTTACCTTCTCATCTCAAATGCTACTTCCTTAGGGAGGCTTTTTCTTATCTATCAAATTTATTTGGGTGTTCTGTATTCTTCTGGAATCAATATCATTCCTTCCGAGTACTTATCAGTCTTTTACTTCACAAGCAAGAATTTGATTAATGCTTTATTTCCACCACTAGATTTTAAGTTTGATGAGGGCATGGGTCATTTTCTTGTGCCTAGTTCCATATTGCCAGTGCCTAGAATATAGTACCTAGCACACAGCACTTTGTTGAATGAGTGAGTGAATGACTGAATGAATTCCTCTATATATTTGTCTCAAATCTGTCCTCTACTCTGTGATGCAAGCTTGATATAAGGGCCTAAATCTTGTTTCCAGTTGATTTGTGCGTAATAATTTAACTATCACTATGGGAAAGGCTGGCGTGCCATTCTGCACAACTGGGGACAATGCAGAGAGCCTTTTCCTTCACAGGAAAGGAAATGTAAGCTGACCAGCTCATTAGGCTTTAGATCCCTCCCTCTCAAAAGGCAAGGCATTTCAGATCCACTGGAGGCATCTCCAAGAAGTAGCAACAACCTAGGTATTGGATCCATATCACATTAACTAAATAGTCTTAGAAAAGTTAACCTCTTATGCCCTCAGTTTCCTTACTTGTAACATGAATGATGGATCTGAAAGAAATGTACGTACTAGACAAGGGGTGCTCATGACTAGAAACAGAGTGTTAAGTCATAAAAAAAGCAGTCCAGAGAAATTCACGTTGTGTTTTGCAGAATCCAAAGACTTAACAAGTTCTCATGTAGCCATGGGTGGTCAAATGAGTGTGATAGACAGGGACCAAGCAGGACTATGCTGGGATCTCTGCTGCCATTTCAATCAAAGTAGATCCACTTTAATCTGTTTTGCATATCAGGGTTCTGAAGAATGTTTCACTTGAAAATATGTTTAAAAGAGAGTCTGAAAGCCACTTAGTATCAAATAAAAAACAACAATAAAACAAAGCCACTTAGCTCATCTCACACTCCCATTTTACAGATGAGGAAACCAAAGCCAGAGAAATCTCACATAGCTAGTCAGTCCAGTCACAAGACTTATATTTTTTTTACCATCTCCTCCTTATTACATGCTTGGGCTTTGTAGGAAAACTTCTCAAAGCTTATAGATCACTTTGCAAAGTTCTCACTGGTACCCTCATTGAGATTTGTAAAACAGGAGACACGACTTCTAGTCTTGAGTATCCATATAACCAATTTTCTACATGACTTTAAGCAAGATGCAACTATTCTGAGCCCAAGTACCCTTTCAAAAACAGGAAGCTAATAATATCTCAACCATCATATGGAAAGTGGTTACCAGGAGCAGATAACAACAAAAGGCAAAATTGCCCAGAGTACTATAAAACATCACCTTTCTATCCTTGAGACCTAGAAAAAAAATGATTTATAGTCAACATGTAATGTTAGTTGAAGGGAAGAAAAGAAAAGCTAAAAGGGAAGAAAGGAACCAAGATAGACAGATAAGTTTACTTCTATTCTCATCTCCATCCAATGGTCACTTTCTAACCTCAAAAATAAAAACCCTCATTAAAGCAATTGTCACATTCCTCTGTGATGAAGGGAGACCTACAAGTCCTGATCCTGAGCTGTGGGTCCCAGATTCCACACAACTGGCTCCAGCCCTGAAGCTGTTTGCTTCAATCTAGCTGAATGAATGGAACGCCCAAGCCCTGGATCAAGAAACCCAAAATGTGGTTCAATGAAACCTAAAATGTGTTTTTCCCCCAGACCTTTTCTTTTATCTTTCAAGACCCATGTAATTTAATGGAAATTGAAGAAGTGTGGGACAGATTCCACTCCTTACCCACATCTCCCCATCCATTGTACCCATTAACTTCAAAGGCATTTTGCCTGGAAGGGAGCAAATGTGGGTTTAGAAAAGGATAAGATGTTGTGGTTCTTTGAGAGGAGGGAGGTGGAGAAGGTCCAAGTTCATTAGCCACCAAATCTACAGCCTCTGGAGCACTTTCATTGAGTGTGTCATCTGCAGAGATGCAGATGCCTCCCACCCTCTCCCTCATCTCTGATCGTCCTGACCTCAAATCAACATATTAAAAGCCAAAGGCATCACATCTCCTTCCCAAAACCAATATATTACCAGCAATGTTATCACCTTCCTTCTTTTTATACAACCTATAAATTTAAAACTCATCCTTGATTCTTTTCCCTCACTATACCTTCATTTTCAATCAATTAAATTCTTTTTTTTATTATGATCTCATTCTGTCTTAGATTAATTTTTCTACCTAGTGCTATTGCTGAAACTTTATCTCATGCTCTATCATATGGGCTCTGACATTAGCATATGGATATTTACTTAGACAAAGGTTTCTCATCCTCATAACTAGCAACATTTTGGTCCACATATTTGCTTCTGAGTGGCACTGGCAGGCTGGGGGTGGATGGGGTCAGTCTGTGCATTGTGGGAAATTTAATAGTACTCCTAGCTTCTAACCCTTAAACACTAGCACACACCCCCCCACACACAAACACACACCAGAGGTTAAAAAAATAAGTGTTTCCAGACATTGCCAAATGTACCCAGAGGAGCAAAATCACTCTCTGGTTGAAAACCACTACCTTAAATCAAGAATGTCAGATATTCACCATTAATGTAACCACTTCTGCTCATGACCAGTGTTTTATCCTGTCTTAATATAGTCTCTCTACTCACCAATATGAGGGAATGTGGTATTTTTATTGCTATATCTCCAGTGTCTAAAAAACCCAAGTGTCATTTACAAGACCCTTGGAATGAATTTTTTGAAAGAAAGAAGGAATTAACCCATCATTCCTTGCCTCACTCTACCATTGTGAGTCATGAATTCCACAGGCCAAAGAAAATTGTCCTGCTGGGTATACTGCACAAGAGTGTCCTATCTCAGAATAGCATGACTCAAATCCTAAACACCATAAATACCACTTTATTGTTCATAAAGATAAACTTCTGACTGATGGAAGAAGTGTACCAAGGAAGGTAGGATTTTTTTTTTTAATTTGCATAAGCATGTTTTACAGGTTAGAGGAAACCCTGCAAACCCCTCACTGTGAATTCAAGATTCAGTTACTTAATCCTCCCTTATAGGACCAATATAAAGCTCAGTTCTATAGCTTGATGTTCAGTTATCTGATATCTAGACCCCACCAACCATTCTATGCTTTTTGTCACTTTCATGAGATTTCAGTTTCACTTTGAGGATCTCCATCCACATTTTGTTTATCCATCTCTACAATTTTGATGACCCATTTATTACCATGTAGAATGTTCTTTCCACCAACTACATATATTTACCAGCTTGCCTTTACTGGTTTAGGAAACCAATATATTTAAGGGACCTTGTGAGACATGTTTTATATATTATTTATTTTATTCTGTGCATAAAATTACCTCCAATTTGTAGATGAGGAAACTGAGTTTCAGAGATTTGCCCAAGTGGGGCAGAACGATAATGCAATTTAGGTTCTCAACAGCATATGGCTCTTGATAGTTATTTCTCTTTTCCTGTTTTTCCTATCTTTCTTTTCAGTACTCTCAGAAAATCTCTTGAACCCGAGTTATTTGCAAAAATTAAATATGAGGGGTTAACAGGAGTCCTTGGACAAGAACTGCTGTTCTTTGCCTCATCCAGCCACAGCCTGCTGCTCTGCCTACGTGTTATATGGAAGAATGGGGGACAGTTCGCTTTCTGGGATACATTGTACAACACCTGGTCACCAGCAGAATTTAGTTTAAGACATTATGACTTAATGCCATAAACTAATGAACAGTCCAGGTGTGCAGGGCCAGGGGTATGAAATGACCTTTCACACCCACACACAAGGCTATCAGCAGTGGGGGGTCTAACTTCCAAAGACACAGATAGCAAGATATACATGAATATAAGGTCAACTTCAGTAGCAGGAAGGAAAGAAAGAAAAGATGGAAAGAAGAAATAAAGTAACAAAGGTGACAAAGATATTATATGGGTAACTGGAGGTCTGGTGCACGAATTAGTGCATGGGTAGGGTCCGGCTGGCCTACCCTATTGGAGGCCATCAGGCCAGGCCAATGGAGAGGTGATCATCCTCCCATGCCCCCATTTTGGGGGGAGCTATTGGGGGCCAGGTCGGCTGGCCAGCCCTGGGCCAGCTGGGGGGAGGGGATGCCCTCAATTTGTCCAGTTGGCTGGCCACAGTGTATGTCATAGAAACTGGTTGTTCAGGTGCTCCTGTTGCTTGATATATATAATTCTCTTGAAAAATGATGCAATTAAGCACGGACTATATATATATATATATATATATATATATATATATATATATATATAGTGGCTTACAGGATATAGAATTCAAATGGTCTTTGTTATTTTAAGCATTATTGTTAATTTTTGAATAAGAAATAACAAAATCCTTTTAAGAATAGGCAGACATTTAATATTACCCTCACAGAAAAATACCAATAGAAATAAAATCATTATTAGAAGAAAGAGCTAGTGAGAACCAGAGATCATTAGAACCTGGTGAATTTTCAGATGAGGAAGCTGAGGCCTCAGAAAAGAAAAATAACCCCCAAGAGCTATATGTCAAATGAATGGCAGAGACTAGAACCTGTGCTCCCAGGACCTTGTACAACACTCTTTCTACATAACCACCCAGTTTTCTCTATCATTTGTGACCTCCATTCCATATATTACCAATGGAGGTTCATCGTGGAAATTACCACCAACAACTGGAAACGTGAAAGCTTGGCTACTCTCCATTCTAGAACATTTATGCTGCAGGTGAGTCAGTACAGCAAATAATTTTCACTTCATTTATTCATGTACTAATTTTGAATTAAGCTGCACCACATAAATTCTCTTGAAAAATGATGCAATTAAGCCTGGACTATTTGGGGAAGGACAACAACATGTGGCTGTAATTACACGGGCAAAACATCTTGGTAACACGCTGACTTATTAGTGTCGTAATTAGTGTTGGTGCAATGCATACTGAATAGTCCATAAAACAAATAATGCAATGTAAAGTCCTGAAAAAGAGTCATAATTTTCAAGTGAACAATCTCTGCATCTTTTGCCTGTGACCTCAACCATTTGGACCAAATTGATTCAGCCCCTATATACAGGAAGCTCTTCCTCCCTCTGGAATACAGATTATTTGAAAGATCTTAAATTTCTGGCAAAATATAGCATTAATGCATAAAATCTGGAAAATTAGAGCAAAATGAACTCTGTGAGGGACCAATTATGTAAATGTTAAAAAGTGGCGGAGCAGTTGCTGCATAATCTTGGATCATGAAGTTGGCTGGGTCAACAGCAGTCATTAAAAACCACAAAATGTAAAAGAATCCATCCCATAATCATAAATCCTAGAACTAGATGAGATCTTTAGACATTTTTACTGAGTTCCTAACTTCAGACAGTAAAGCTTTACAACTTTATTTGTAAACGAAATAATGTATTCCCAGGAAAATCTCAATAAGTGAAATTACAGAAAATAAGATCCAAAAATGGAATTTACCCCATAAAAATTCCATCTTTATTCAGTATATTAATTTCTCTTTAAAAAGTGGATGTTAGGCTCATGCCTTTTGTAATCTTACCAGAGGATATAAATGTTTCATCCAAAATACTGGATAAGAGAAGTCCAAGGATAGAACATTAGGAAACTTCTTCTGGACTGCCTTTGGCTACTTAACATCATGCTCAAAATGATATGTAACTCATATACATTCCTAACTTGGGCAGGTACTGAGAAAGGGGAGGAAAACAGGTGAGGGCATAGCTGTGTGGGGGTCTTTTTTGAGTGGATTCAATAAGAGTCAATGTCATGTGAGCAGTGAAATGTGAAACCTCAGGCTTAGTCTTCTCTCACTTTGATATTCACAGAGATTAAGAATCTGTGCAGATTCTTGGAGATTAAGAATTTTTGGCCCCATCATGATTTCAGATGAGAAATTTTGTATGATACAGTGTCCCAGCAAATGGCCTAAGTACACAGATTTGGAAGTTTGCCAGAAAGGGCTGGGCAGTAAGGATTCAGTGAGGCCATGGTAAGAGTCAGGACTTTACTCCTAATGATGATGGGCACCAGGAAAATATGCATCCTAGAAAAGATTAATCATTCACCCAAGTTTACACAGAAAGAATAGAGCTAAACCAAGATTTAAACACACATGCCTTGTTGTGGAGGCTCTGGAATACAGTATTTACAATGCAGCTATCATTTCCAAGGAGTAAGGCCATTCTAGTTCTAACATACTGTTGGTTTAGACAAGGTGTATTTTGATTAAGGATAACTTATATTACAGGTGGGATTTACCCTATGATTGAAATCATCAGTCATAGTTGGAAAAAATGGGAATGAGAGGGAACTGACAAATCGATTATGACTAATAGATTCAAAAGCCAAACTCTATGTCTCCTCCATGCTATATGGATCTCATTAAGAACTTATAGATATCTAAGTGTACTTTTTAATATACTTCTAGTCTAGCAGGCTACTAGTTCCAAAAAAAGAAAACTCAAGAATCATAGATTTAAAATCCTACCTTTTGCTCTTGGTGACTTTTTGAGCATTTTATTCTTCTCAGAGTCTTGGTTTACTCATCTAAAAATGGCAATGAAAAAAAATTAATATGATTACATCCAATATTAAGTGAGAAGCATCTGTCAAGCATGAGTATCATGATTTGAATAATGCCTATCTAATTTTTTAGTTTTGTGACCTAAGGCTAGAGATTTAATCTTTCTGCTCCTTAGGTTCCACTTCCGTAGAATGAGAATCATATTGGAACCTACTTCTTAGGTTTGTGATGAAGATTAAAGATGGTAATCCATGAAAAATGCTTATAATGTTTTATAATATATGCCAGGTACATGGCATGCACCTATGGCATTACAGCATCACAATTACTGCTGTTCTTAGCAGAGTGCTTATTTGAATCCCTTTCTTGTCCCTCACTTTTCTCCAATAAGCAAGAAAGTAAAGTGAGTATCTGGAATATGACATTATGTTTAATTCTTCTAAAACTTCTACATAGAGCAGTATGTTTTTCTCAACATCATCGGGTCTGCTCTGATTCCCTCACATAGTTAGATTACACAATTGAAAAAGTAAACCAAGTTACTCAGAAGCTGCTTGTGTGTTTAGAGCCCAAATTTCAACTCCGCCACTAAGTTGCTTTATGATCTTGAGCAAGGCCATTACTTGCTCTGACCTACCTTGGGAAAAGCAGTGTCTACATTGTACATTGCTCCCTAATCACCATGGAATGGTCTTTGCAATCAGTGATAACCAACTCTGAATCTTAGTGCTGCCTCACACTACCTGTGATAGTGCACCATCATTCAACCCCTCTCATTCTCAATGTCCTCTCTGCAAATTATTGAGAACATTATGTGCTCCAAGAAGAGCATGTGGGGGTTCAGTTAGCTCAGGTAATAGGACATGCTTATCCATGTACTTGGTTTATGGGACAGACTACAAACTCAAGTATACAAACATGTAAGTTCACAGTCATCCACCAGAGTAATTCTTTATATTTTGATTCAACATTAAATCATCTTAGTATCATTTTTAAACTTGGGGTGTTTGTATTGTTAGGGGGAGAGTGACAGTGAGATTGTCCTTGATTCAGGCTTTCAGTATGTTTGGGGTATTTAGTCTAGTAGCAATGATCTTATTCAGCAAACTTTCTTCTCACCAGCTCCTGGGTAGAATTGAAGCAAGTTAACATGAAATCCAAACACAATTCTTTGAGAAGACATCTTCTCTAGCAAACCACCAGAATGAAGCCTCTCTTCACTTTCTTACTGTGCCATTCACCTCTTTCCTGCATCTTAAAAACAATGTGTCTGGCTTGCCAGTGTAGCGCAGTGGTTGAGCTTTGACAAACTAGGTTATGGTTTGATTCCATCAAGGCACATGCCCCAGTTGTGGGCTCGGCCCTAAGAAGGGAGCATGCATGAGGAAGCCAATCAATGACTCTCTCTCATCATTTATGTTTTTATCTATCTCTCTATCTGCCTCTCTCTCTCTCTCTCTCTCTCTCTCTCTCTCTCTCTATATATATATATATATATATATATATATATATATATATATATATATATCAATGTGCCTGTTTATGGGACTGCTGCACCCTTAGAGCTATGAACTCCTAGAGGGCAGGGCAGCAGGGACTTAGTCTTTTATTTCTGCTTCCCTAACATCAATAATAAAATCCAGTGCCTGACACAAAGTGGATACTTAATATTTATTTCATAAATAAATTAATAAAATCCTTCCCTCTGTCCAGTCTCTCCTCTACTACGGACATGGAGATGCACCCTTGATCTGGCACACATTCACCACAAGGATATGGTCATTATGATTTAGTTAGGGGATTATTGGAAGACACATTTTATAACTCTTGCCATAATTAATGTGACAAGAAATAATAATTGACTTAGTAATGTAATCAAATCAGAATGTATTTGATTTGCTCTGTCACGTTGTTATTCATCTCTCTAATCCTTCTAGTCAGAGCTTTCAACACCTAATTATTTCTGAAAGCAATGAACGCAGGCATATTTGATGTCAGGCTTGGCTGGAAGAAATGAATAGTGAGACCCTTGATCATTCTGCAAAACGGGAGACAGGGGATAGATGTGTCTTTTTGCCCAAATAAATGGAAAAATTCTTATACCTTTCACATACATATGCTCTACCCACTTGAGTGGTGTTTACTAAACTACAGGGTTATCAACCCAGTTCTTCAAAGCAATAGCCTTTTAAGACATGAAAGTCATTTTTTAATGTATTTTACACAGCATCCCATGAAGATGAAAAGACTTGTCTCAGAATAATTACTTTTTGGATAGTTTCTAACGGGGCAAAGGAACCCCCTTCAAGAGCTACTCCTTACTGAACATAAACAACATCTGCTGAGATAGTCATATACATTAACTATCTCCACAATAAAACCCCGGCTAATCCATTTAAAAAGACTAAGATTCAAAATATAAGGAAATTGAGCCCAGAAAACACATTCCGTTTCAACACTAGATTTCTAACTCATGCCTGAAAGTCCACACCCTACCACCCGGCTGAGCATTTACATTTATTTAAACAATTTGAACTTGTCTGCCTTAGTCCATTGTATAACTGCTCTTTTTTATTAAATAATTTTTGAAATCAATAGTCTATTTATAGAGATCCTTCATAAAAAAATGGGCTGTCATCACATTAGAATGAACATTCATTCAGCTTATTCAACAAACATTGAGAATTCAACCATGTGTAAATTACTAAAGATGCATGGATTAAAACGGCTTCTCCCTATGATAGTTCAGAGACTAAAGATGATGACAGAGCATAATTATTGTGCTGGGGGAAATATGTGAAGGCAGCAGATGAGAAAAGGGTTCAGTGAAAGCTTCGTAGGGAAGGTGATGGTTGAATTGAGCTTTAAAAGCAAGTTGGACCTTTCCAGAAAGACAAGCAAATTGGGCATTACAAGCAGAAGATATAGAACATGCAAAGATCCAGACATATGAAAGTTCTCAGAATAGCTGTATCATGGGGTAAAACCAGATAGAAGCTGACACCAGAGAACACAGATTAGAATTGCAAAATGATGAAGAGAAAAGAAACTCTCAAATTTCTTGCCTGTCCTTCCTTCATAAAATTTTCTAAGTACTTGAAACCTGTTGTCATAATTTTTTTTTCATTTAATATGGTCAGAGTTTCTAGGCATCCTTGAACACTAGTATTTTATGGTAATTCCCACCCCTCCACGATGTTAAGTCCTGATACTATGTCCTCAGTTTAGTTAACTACCTTTAGGGTTACTTACAATGGATACATTTTATTGTACATAAATTATATCTCAATAAAGTTGACTATAGAGAACAAGACATAGAAATCAGCCTGAAGTGGTTCCTTTTGGCTGAATCTAGGGGAATTAAAAATGAATAACTGAATGAAAAAGGAATTCATGAGTCCATAATAATACTAAAATGTACAAATAAATAGTGGTATATAACACACAAAGATTTTGAGATAATTAAATGAAATAATACATATAAATTCTCTAGTATATTCTCATCTACATTGTAACTGTATGACATATGTTAGCTAAGCTAGGAATAAATAGATAAAGTGAGGGTATCATCAAGTGTTTTCCCAAAGCTAACAAAATAAAATCAACTCATCACTCCTGCCTCCCAGGCTTTAGTTTTCTTATTTTCCAGGTGAGCTGGAATAGCACATACCATCCTCTCTTAATCCTGTAGGTTATGTTTTATATTGCAGGTGAGGGAGGGGGCATCATCAGGTTTGCCTATGGTAATAACCGTCAGATTTTTCACCAAATAATTCTGGCTCTCTTTCCAAACGCATGGTAGGATTTCACTCCTTGACTCTCTTTCCTTTGGCCAGGCATTAGGAGCAGAGGTGATGTGGCAGAAGCTTTAAGATTCCATGTTACTGATTCACCGTATCTCCCTTTTCCTGCTGTGGTGAGTGTGGAAGCACATGTGGCTATGAATCCCTGAGTGACTATGATGAACAAATGTCTGTTGTCGACCTACATGGGACAGTGTAAAATAAACTTTTGATTTTAATCCAGTGAGACTTTAGGATTAGTTCATATCACAGCAAGACTTAGTCTAGCCTAATTGACATGTGTCACCTTGCACAAGGGTCCAACACAGAATGGGTAATCATTCAAAGTCTAATGAATTGAACTAATCTCCTTAAAGAGACCTAACCTGGCTGAGTTTGCCTATCTTTGAGTTAAAGCAAATTTTCCTCTCTTCCTACTGCCTCTTGTGATTTATTAGACAAGTGCTTTTAATTTTTTATGTCCATTTTTTCTTCCTTAGGGAGAGAGGGAAATATTTCATTCCTAATTTTCTACATACTGTTGAAAAGAGTAGTTTGACTAATAACACCGCAGTAAAGACTATGAAGAAAAGACCTCTCACTGAAAGACAGTTTTGGTCTCCTTTTCCAAGAAAAATCGTGGAAGAGTCAGAATTGAAAACTAGAACATAAAACTTGACTTTTAGCAATGAAGGAAAAGTGGCACTTCCTACCATTAAAGGGAAGAAACAAATTGCTTTTGTGCACAGTTAATTAGCTAATAGTTTTCCTATAAAAATTTTGTTAGAATCATCATACACAATGCCCAAATAACATATAAATATTGCCATTTCTAGCCACCTGGCATGGGAAGAAAGTAGTGGGAAGTTGTAATAAGCTCTATCCTCACCTCTGCCTGCTTCGTTCCTGGGTTAGCCCACTCCCCGGACATCAAAGGCAGAGGCAAAGGGATTTCTGTGCTGTCACCGCTTTGATTCTTTGCTCACAAACTGCCAGGTTTTAAGCAACTTTTAAAAGTTATTTATCAGAGCTTTGGCTCGTACTGTCCTCCAAAGTCTCTACTTACCAATCTTGAGTTCAAAACGAAGAGTTTATTTTTTGCACAAGGCTGCCAGAGACTGACAACAGCCATCACATTTGGACATGTTCTTGTTTCTTTTGAGTGAAACTATAAGACAGTCTTTCCAATTTCAGTAGCTTCTCTATTTTTGATAGCTGACCCTTATCCTCCCCTCTTCTTCTCTCTCCCTCTTCACAAGCAGTTCCAAAACACTCCAATTTAAATATCCTATACCAGTGGTCGGCAAACTCATTAGTTAACAGAGCCAAATATCAACAGTACAATGATTGAAATATCTTTTGAGAGCCAAATTTTTTAAACTTAAACTTCTTTTAACATCTCTTCTTCAGAATAGACTCACCCAGGCCATTGTATTTTGTGGGAGAGCCACACTTAAGGGGCCAAAGAGCTGCATATGGCTGGCAAGCTGCAGTTTGACACCCATGGTTCTATATCATTAGAGCCCAACTCATTATTCAGACTCCATGTTGGATGACATGACCCAAATTTTGTTGTCTGAAAATAATAGTCATACAAGACATTGCACAGCACAGAAGTTGATGGGCATTCAATTAATGTTCTTCCAATGAATGAAAAGTGTAATCAAATGATACAAGATTAAAATATCAACTCCCTGAGGGCAGTGGCAATAACTTATATGCCTTTATTCTTCTAATACTTAGCATCCTGTTCACCACATAATAGGACTGAGGCAACAGCTGTACGGTTAACCACATGGGATTTGCAGTAATACTCAGTTTAATATTTAGTTTTACTATTTGCTAGCTTCGTAATACTAAAGAAAAAATACCTATTTAAGACTCAGTTCCCTTGGCAGCAAAATAAGACTGTTATGAGGATTAAATGAGATGATGAGTACCAAGTACCAAGTACTTAGCATAGAGTAAGATCATTGAGTTTCACATCAACAGCTTATTCTCCATGTTAAGATTATCTAAACTCCTGACATTTCTTCAGTTTCAAAGGAATGTGCATCTGCAACTGGCAATTTAGATATTAATGTGATGCATGGTGTCAGATTCTTAATCACAAGTAGCTTATGGATGAGATCCCTCTCTCTCAACCTGGTGAACTCATTTAAGAAAATATGTCTATCACACAAAAGAAGGCCTGCAATCCAGAGGTTTCTATTTTAAACCATAGCCTGGAGAGTTGGGTTAAGGGGAAGTGTGTCAGGAATACATCACACCTGATTGCCTCAAGCATGCAGGTGTGCCAGAAACATCTACAAGCATGGTCTTGTCTTTTACAAGGAAGAGAAATAAGTCCCAGCATTCCCCAGGAAGGTTCAGAGGAATCATTAATGGCATGAATAATTTATCAGCAGCTCCCTAAACCAGATAATGACACTTTTGTTGTCTGCTCTAAGGAGCGGAAGCAGTTCACTAACAAAAAAAAATTAGTTTCCCCCAAACAAAACCATCTTTTTCACCCTTGAACTTGCCTTTTATGAAAACTGCAGACATATCAAGGAACCAGTTGAATCAAAGAACACAGAATAGACTTTGGTTTTTTTTTAAATAAGATGGTAAAGAATCCAGAACAAACTATTCAATACATTTTAAAGGATGGCTTCCTTTCCCTTGTTGCCTTAAAAATCATCCAACACCATTCCATCTTGGATGTGTTTTCCAAGTCCTAAATTGTGTTTCTGCCTGTGATAAAATACTTAGATCCCTGTAGCTTAAGGACTAGTATATGAATGAATGTAGTTTCTAATCTTGAAAGCTCCAGCTCCAACATTAGCTCTGTGTGGCCAAATGTGACAAAGCTCTCGTGTTCTAGCATCAAGCCTGGCTTCTTGGGAGACCAGTTAACACAGTGAGTGTTAGGTCCATGACAACATGAAAATCAAAGCCATACCTGAAAGCAAACCAGACTTGGGGCTGTTCCTTCAGAATTATTTTTCATGTGTTTGAAACAAAAACTTTTCGGAAGGTTGGAGTGGTTCCTTTAAGTCACTTGACCTCTTCAACACCAAACTCTTTTTTTCCACCTCAAGAAAAAGGATGCATAGGAAGGAGTAGAAAGACATTGGAAAAGCCAAAGGAAGCCTTACAAGTAACTGTCCCAGAGCAATCTCTGCAGAGGAAAGGAGACTTACCAGGCAGGAAATCTGTCTAGCCCGCTACCTCTCCCCACTGGCGGTCCTTAGTCACAGATGTTATGGATTTTGTTCCATAGCAATCCCCAGATCCCCAAACAGATCCCGAGTGAGAAAATAGGAAAAGTAATTGGTTGCTATTAGTTATGCATTCTGAAGTCGGAAGAAATACGGGCAGTGAGGAATTTCTGGGCTGGATTAGAGGTTCCATGGTAATTAAACAGGAAAGACAAAGAAGATTTTCACTTACTTGGAACCCAAAAGGGAGTTAGAAACACAAATGGGTAATGTGCCTCTTTCAGATTACCTCAGGAAAAACATGCCAATCTTCCTATAAAAGGGCTCTTCTCCCCCCCCAAAAGAATATCATTTTCAAGTATCTCTGATACTTGTACTACTGTGCAAATATTTGTTGAGTAGGCATTATGTCTTAGGTCCCATGCTGGAAGTGAGATGCATTACCTTGAACAATGCTTTTTGCCTGGCCTCGTCACACTCAACATATTCTGCTTTCTGATTATATTTTTCAGAGACAAATAGATAATCCAACAAGAAAATGTTTTTTCTGAATAGAGTTTTTTGCCTTTAAGCATTTCCTGGGATCCTTCTGAGTTCTTTGGATTAAGCTATAACACGTTCATTAGATGCTGCTGAAATTGTGCTGGAGGCTTAAACAATGGAGAGCTTCGGTTTTGTTTTATTCTTCTGTTTTAAATAGCATTATTAAAACATAATTCACATATCATAAACTTCAACTTTTTATAGGGTGCACTTTACAGAATTTTAGCATATTCACAGATATATCTCCAAAAAAACCTATTAGTATTAGCAGACACTACTGGTTCCTCAGCCACCTTTACCCCCAATATAACATAAACAGCCCCAGACAAGCACTATCTACTTCTTGTCCCTATTCTGGATATGGAACATAAATGGAAGCTTACCAATATGTGGTTTTTGTGACTGGCTTGACATGTTAATGGTCATTAGACAAGAATCCAAGAGTTCTGAACTGAAATTCCATCTCCTTGGTTGGAAAACAAAAGCAATAATTATTTCCTGAGACCATTAGGAGAAGTAAATGAAATAACAATATGTGAAAGCAAGTAGCACAGGGTCTGGCTTACAAAAGTTGCTAAATAAAATGTGGTTTGATTTCCATGAAGAACTCTAAGGAAGCCATTCCAACTCTTTATTCCAGAGGTGGTTTCCTGATCCTTCTGTGCAAAGGGCCTTAGGATCTTTTAAATAGTTATAAATATCAATCAAAATACCCTAAAAACTGCCTATTTGGAAATGCCCAAAATCATGCTGAAAAACAAAAAACCCATTCATCGCTTAAAATTTTTATGAAATAACATCCCTAGAGATAACCATTATTTATAATACAATATATATACAGCTAACTTCCTATGCTTAGAACAAACACACACACACACACACACACACACACACACACACACACACACGAGCATGTAGCATTCATGCATTCAAGGTCTACATAAAATAGAAAGGGTAAAAAATAGGAAAGCAAAAAATAATTATAAATATGAAACACAAAATTAAGGGCTGTATTATGTGTATAAGCAAAAGGAATGATATATCATAGACCATATGTCATTCCCAGAGTAATGGCAGTGGCTTTTACATTCAAAATGGCAGTAGTAAATAATCAACATAAAAAATTCAAATAGGACAGAAAAATGATACAAAGACTTCTAATCCTGAAAGCGTTTAATACAATTGAGTAGGAAGTCTCCCAAATGGTTTCACTCATGACACCCTTTGTTTTACAGTAATATTTTTTCATAGCAAATATATATATATATATATATATATATATATATATATATATGTGTGTGTGTGTGTGTGTGTGTGTGTGTGTGTGTGTGTGTGTATAAAATTGTTGGATGCAAACCATTTAAGAAGTATTCACATCCTAACTACCTAGTAGTTATTTGACAAAATAATATGTATATATTGAAAAAATATTTCACTTCATTTTTATATAAGAAAATTACTCACTAATGAGAATAATGTGATCTAATGTTGAAACTCTGAACTATCTGAAGCTAGTAGTTCATATGTTCTCTGAAATATGTTACCTATCATTGAGTTTTTCTTGAAAATTTAAAAAAGTACCTTTATAAGTTAGCTGGGTTGCCTCATCCCAGTTTGGAAAATGCAGGCTTAGTGTATTTAAGCCTAGCTATGACATTCTATACAAAGAAGTCTGACTAAGTGAAAAGCTTATGGAAATTAGAACGAGATGTAATTGTTGGCTTTGTGACTCCCGCCATGTGAATGAACTCTCTGAGCCTGTTTCCCTATCTAAGAAATGAAGAAATAAATCATGCCTACTTCATGAGGTTATGATTCTGGCTAAGAGAGAACATTTATGAAATGCCTATACCATAATGCCTTGCTCCAAGGCTTGCTGTCTGTGTAATCAGGTGCCCTGTGATAGTTGATGATCCACAAAGAGACCAAAATCTGTTGGATCAAAGCAGAATAAATGTGTTACATTTAGATGCTACAACACACAACAATAGTTCCTTGCTAATTACATAGGAGGCAATAAATCATAGTTTGACCAGCTAAACGTTAGAATTCTAGTTATTTAACCAAGGTGTGCTTATTTAATATACATACGGAACCCAAATTTTTAAAATTTGTATTTATTTATTTTTCTTTATTGATTAAGGTATTACATATGTGTCCTTATTCCTCCAATGCCCCTCATGCCCTCACCACCCTAATGTCTGTGTCCATTGGTTATGCTCATATGAATGCATACAAATCCTTTGGTTGATCTCTTACCCTATTACCCCCCTGCCTTCCCTCATAGGTTGGACAGTCTGTTCAATGCTTTCATGACTCTGATTCTATTTTTGTTCATCAGTTTATGTTGTTCATTATATTTCACAAATGAGTGAGATCATGTGATATTTATCTTTCTCTGACTGCTTATTTGCATTATTGATTTCAGGCCCTTATGATAACAAAATAGGCCCGCTTCCTGAGGTCAGTGGACAAGGAAGAATGCAGTGAAACCAACTACTCACCTTCATCTTCCACAACAGCCTACACTATCAGTCCCAGTGGTCCTACTCTTGTCAGTATGGCTGCCAATGAATTTGCTGCTGGGAACACATCCTGGACCATGGCTTTAACCCTATTGTGTTCTTATCTTATGCTACTTGTTCTTGTAAGACTGCTGATTCACAACTTGGTGGGAGGTCGATATCAATAGGTTCACATATCACAGGCATAGTTTTTGTAACATTAAACTTATTTACCAGCTGATAAGTTACCTGAGAATATGTTTTAAAAACATAATACTCTGGTCATTTTCCCTTCACCAACTTCAGCTCCCTGAGATAACTAATGTTCACAAGTTGGTGTGCATTCCTCAACAAATTTTTCTATGTGTATACCAATACATTTCCTTAAAAGATTTCATTTTAAAATAAGACTATATTATTGATGTTAGTTTGTAATTTACTTTTTTCACTTACAAAATTGGAATGGACATCTTCCATATCAATTTATATAAAGCAAAACCTTATCTTTTTTCTTAACCCTTATTGTTATTATATATTCATTTGCTTATATTTTTGTTTTCCCCATTAGGATTTAAACTCCATGATGTTAGAAAATGTGCATTTTGTTTACTAGAATTCTCATGTCTAGAATCATGCCTGTTACATACTTGGCAGTCAATTAATATTTTCTGAATGAATAAATATATTAATGAATATATATGTACCTTTCTCTTTGCCTGGAGGGCCCTTTAGAGCCAGATCACTCACACTTAGACTTCATGTGAAAAACATACACACACACACACACACACACACACACACACACACTAGTCCCTTTGTAAATCCTTTCTACCATTCTTATTGCTTTATCTCTGAGCTCCAAAGCTTTAATTCTACATTTTTTAGTGTGTGTGTGTGTGTGTGTTAAGCAGAGCAGATGAAAGACCATATTTCAAAGAGACATCTTAGAGCATGGAACATGGAAAGAAAGTCAATAACTGGTAGTTACATTAAGTCATTTTTACTCTGTAAGTTTAATGAGGTGGGTACTAATGTCATTTCAACTATTTAGATGGAAAAACAAAGTCAGAGAAACTGAGTAATTTAATTGAGATTTAGTAAATGGCAGAAGTAAGATTTAAGATTAAGTTTTGTCTTATTCTAAAGCCCACATTCCTAAGCAATAAAAATTTCAGTCTCCCTGGCATTTTCAAATGTAAAAAATAAAATAAAAATAAATTGTTGTGGCTGAGATTGCTATGTGCTCATCAAAACTTGTTTCTTGTCCTTCTGGACACATAGGATGACTACATTTCCCAGCTTCCCATGCAATCAGCTATGGTCATGTGACCAAGTTCTAGCCAATAGGATGTCACCTAAAGTGATGATCACCACTTGCAGGCCTAGCTATAAAAACCTTCCATATAACCCTCCACACTCACTCTCTTTCCTGTGTCTTTAGCCCAGATGCAAGTATTCAGCAGAAGATTCCAATATTTAAGTATCCAAGATGATGGAGCAACAAAATTGAGGTATCCTGGGTCCCTGTGTCCCTGAATGGAAAACCACTCATATAATATCTACATTAAACTATTAAATTATCAAGAAGTAAACCTCTATTGGATTAATGCATTAACATTATGAAATTGTTAATCATTAGTTGCCTCGCCTAACTATAATTTCCATAGAAGATTCTATATGCCTTGTCTTTTTCTTTCTCTCTAGTATCTTCTTCACCATTTCCCCAACTATACCTTATCCCAGCTGGAATCAATGATTTGCTATTTCTCAAACACCTTAACCTATTGGTGTTGTTTTGTTTTGCTTTTTTTTAACAACTATAATATTCTCTCTTCCTGGCTAAATTCTCCTTATTCTCTGAAATTCAATTCATATGAAGTCCTACTGAACATTTTGGGGCTCGGTGCCCTTTTTATCAAAACACCTTCCTAGCACTTATCTTCCCCATTCCCCTGAACTGCCTCTCAAGCTTTCATCCTTTCTCATTAGTACTCTGTTTATCCCTTAGCTGAACTACAGAATCAGTATCATATTACCTGTAAACAAAACTCATTGGGGATGATTGCATACCTGCATCCCAAACCCAAAATATTGACCTCTCAAGGCCCCTTCTTGCATCAGTAACAACAACATCTAATATTTCTGGATGGTTGTTAAGTGTCATTCACTGTTCTGAATGCTTTACATGTATTTAGAAACTCAGTATTCACAACTTTATGAAATAAAAAAAAATATTATTTTCCTCATTTTACACTTGAGAGAAAATGAGATACAGGGTGATAAAGTGACTGACCAAGGGGACAAAGACAGGAACAAAAACTGTTCTTTCTCCCCAACATGAATGAAAACCCTCATAGCCTGCCATAAACTCACTGGAATTGATCAATCCCTTGACAATTTATCCGTGGGCCTAGGATGATGAGCATTCCTTTTTTGGTTTCCAAGTTTAAATGGTGGTTCCAAACTCCCTTCCCAATTTTCTATTAGCAACATCATTTGATTAATCCCCCCCCCAAATACAAAGTTAGATATGTCCAGAATTGATCACAAGTTCTAGGCGATCCAGGACCACATTTATTTTCTCCACTGTTGTATTCTGCTTGGCAGAACATTCAATAGATAGCTGCTGAACAAATGAATTAATGATAGTGAGAATTCCACTGGCACCAGAGAACATCACAGGTTTAGGATTATTCAGTACAGAATGACAATGGAAACTCTCTTTTTCCAATTCATTACTCGCTGGAGGAGAGGAGGCTAGAAAATAATTAGATGAAAGCAATCAAGGAAAAAAGTAAATATATTTGCAAGCTGTGATGAATGGCATGGACTCCAGGTAACTTTGGAAGAATAAACAACACTGTTGTCTCTAAAGTATACAAGCAGAATGTATAGTATGTACAAGGCAAGAGTTGAATTTCTAGATAAACAGTTTTAAGTTCTGGTGATGAATAATTCAGTGTGGTCAGGTCCCAGGAAGGATACATGCTTGGAGTTAAATAAAGTGTTATCAGATAAGAAACATCTCTATAATGAATGTGGCCTCTTTATATTCTTCTGAGCAGTATTAACATGAATGAATGAATGATAAAATAATAAAATAAAATAAAAAATTAGATTATCCATCTTTTTTTTAAAATATAGTTTTATTGATATTCCACAGAGAGGAAGGGAGAGGGATAGAGAGCTAGAAACATCGATGAGAGAGAAACATCGACCAGCTGCCTCCTGCACCACCCCTACTGGGGATGTGCCCGCAACCAATGTACATGCCCTTGACCGGAATTGAACCTGGGACTTTTCAGTCCGCAGACCGATGCTCTATCCACTGAGCCAAACCGGTTTTGGCAGATTATCCATCTTAATGAATACAATGATAAGGTGTGAGTTAAATATGGTCTTTTATTCAGTAAAATGTAAAGAAGATAATGTGTGATGTGTAACTGTTCTCCAAAAATTGCCTTATTCTAGTGCACTGGTAAAGAAAGCCTCACATGTAAGTACTAAAGCACACACCAAAGGGACTTCATGCCTAAGAGGCAAGAAATATTTACTTCTAGATTCTTGCAACCTAATTTTCCATTCAGATCCTATCTCTGTTCCATCTTAGTCTGTTTCATATCCTCTACACTTATTTTTAAATGGTTTTTCAGCTTGGTGCTCAGTTATGGTATTTTATATAGATTAGTGTGGTTCCAATCAAACTAATGTCAATAACAGAAGAGGTCTTAAGTTAGGGATGAGCAGAAATCCTGGCTTAGGAAGATGCAGATTTAAAACAAACAAACAAACAAAAAAAAAACACCTGGGGATTCCAGAAGCAGAACATTTGCCAAAGGTAATTCCTGGAATCATCGCCTTGTGGCAAAGTAGCAAGGGCCAAGCAATGGTGTTGAGGCCTATATGGGGTTTCTGGCAACCAGGAATGTAAGATTCAGAAATACAAAGCAGATGGCAGGTCACATTGTGGGGACCCTGTGCTTGCAAAGGCACTAGGCTCTGTTTCCTCCAGGCAATGGACTCTGGGCATATGGCAACTCACCCTTTGCAGTCATTGTATACTGGTGGAACAGAACTCCTAATGCATGACTAGTGCTGGCTTTGGTTGTTTATATAGCTGAAGTGTAACTCAACTTGAAAAGGACAAATCATCATTGTTGGTACTTGGATAGAATAAGATAGGTGCTTACTGTTCAGATATTACCAACATATAGTCTTAATTTAAGAACTCCACCCTCAGAGAAAGCTAACAAATCAGACTTCATGAGAATAAAGTTATGAGAATGCTTTACATTTTGGAAACCAATTTTATAACATGCATGTATTATGATGTTTAAAAATGTTTGCCTTCACTTAGGTTTCACCAAAAGCAGAGCTTGCAGAAAATGTTTCCAGAGAACAAGAATAAGGGTTTAGGCAGAGTAAGACAGAGCAAGAGGAAAAGCCATATACTAGGTGCAGTACCAAGATTACCACTGTGGGAAAGTGGGATCCATTGTGTCTAAACTTCCCACGAGACTTACAAAGGATACTACAATAGTTTATCTAAAATTGAGGGTGCTGCCCTGCTGGCATGGCTCAGTGGTTGAACATGGGCCTATAAGCTAGGAGGTCACAGTGCCATTCCTGGTTAGCGCATATGCCTGGGTTTCAGGCTCAATCCCCAGTGTGGGGCATGCAGGAGGGAGCCAATCAATGATTCTCTCTCATCATTGATGTTTCTGTTTCTCTCTCTTTCTCTCTCTCAATCCGCAGGCCAGGCCGAGGGATCCCACTGATGCACAAATTCATGCACTGCACCACTAGTCCTACCGAATAAAAGAGTAATATGCAAATTAACCATCAGTCCACTACATTCACAAGCCATGCCCACCAACCACACCCACCAGTCAGAGTGAGTATACAAATAAACCCAACCAAGATGGCTACAGCCACAGAGAGCAGGAGGGAGGCTTGAGTTTCCCAGGCAATGGAAGTAGCCAAGCTTTCTGCCTGCCCTTGCCAGCCTAAGCCTTCACTCAAGGCTACAAAGTTTCAATTCTAGAAGGTAAATAAATTCCAGATATCAGGGCCTCCACTTGGGTCACCAGGGGGAGTGGCTGGCCTGCAAACCACCACAGGCCCCTCATTCAGGCTGCCCCATACCCCAAGGGAACCCCCACCCTGATCCGGACACCCTTCAGGGCAAACCAGCTGGCCCCCACCCATGCACCAGTCCTCTATCCTATCTAATAAAAGAGTAATATGCAGATTGACCATCACTCCAATACACAATATGGCTAACCCCATGTGGTCAAAGATCCTTCTCCTATGTGAACACAAGATGGCCACCATAAGATGGCCAGCAGTGTAGGGCAGTTGGGAGGCACTAGGCCTGCAAGGGAGGACAGTTGAGAGGGACCAATAAGCAGGGGAGGGCAGTTGGAGGTGATTAATCCTGCAGAGGAAGGCAGTTGGGAGGCATCATGCCTGCAAGGGAGGGCAGTTGAGAGGGACCAGGCAAGCAGGGGAGGGCAGTTGGCGGTGATCAACCCTGCAGGGGAGGGCAGTTAGGGGTGACCAGGCCTGTAGAGGAGGAAAGCTGGGGGCAAAGAGACTGACAGGAGAGCAGTTAGACATCAATCAGGTTGGCATGGGAGTGGTTAGGGGGTGATCAGGCTGGCAGGCAGAAGTGGTTAGGGGCAATCAGAAAAGCAGGCAGGTGAGCAGTTGGGAGCCAGCAATCCTGGATTGTGAGAGGGCAGTCAGCTATCCCTCAAGGTGTACCATATTGAAGAGGGTGCAGGCTGGGCTGAGAGACACCCGCTCCATGCACGAATTTCGTGCACCAGGCCTCTAGTTGAATATAATTTTATTTCCAATTAACATAATAATTTATGTCCTTATTATATGTCTTTAAGATTTAGGTTAAATATTTTAAAAGATGATAAAGATCCTTACTATTAACACTAGGAGATAATTGTAATAGATAAAGAAATTAAACAGAAGTGTTAAGTACATTATGGTAAATTTCTATAATTGGCTGTTATTCAATAATGAAATATGATGTTTCTAAAAGGTTGATAAGAAAATGGAAAAATATTGCCAGTATAACAAAGTTTGGAACAAAATAATGCTAAATTATATACACAGACTATTCACACCACACAAAAGCATTCATATAGAGAAAAATAACCCCAAAATATGACTATAAACAAGTATCTACTATATATTAAGGTCCTGGGACTATAGGTATGTATTTTTTTCTGCTTTTCTATAGGAGCCCCACGAAGAGATCATAATGTTTTCATCATGTAGATTAGGCATGTTAAGCTTCTCTTAAGACTTGATTCCTATAGATTATTAAATCCTGTGGTGCTCCCCAATCAGCCCATGCCATAGTACCTATTCTTGCATTCTTATCTTGGGCCTTTTTTCCTAAGTCCTCTGCTTGTACAATTGTTTCTTTCATTTTTGCCTTTCAGAAAACACTAAACATCATCATCACTCTAGGCTGCCTTCTACTATCCATCAAGTAGCCTCTCATGATCTGATTCCTGTCTGAGTCATGTGCCATTCTCATCTAATCCCATTAGATCCTATACTCATCCTACCTTAGCACTTAGGATGCTGCTTTGTATTGCTTATGTATCTTTAGATCACTTCTAATGAGCCCCTTTCATGCAATATCACTTAATTGTCATAACTCTTTTATCAAATAGGTATTACTAACTCCTTATTCTATGAATTTAGTCCCTTAGACATACTAAACTTGAAGAACTGTCTAATGTCACATAACTAATACATGGATCACTAATATCTCAACCAGAATCAGAACCCAAGACAGTTTTGACTTCAAATTAAAATGTTTAACCATTGTCTCCTGAAAGGGACAATAACTTAAACAACATAAGAAAAACTGACTTTCTGCACTAACCAGTTTGGCTCAGTGGATAGAGTGTCGGCCTTCAGACTGAGGAGTCCCAGGTTCAATTCCAGTACCTTGGTTGTGGGCACATTCCCAGTAGGGTGTGAGTAAGAGGCAGCTCACTGATGTTTCTCTCTCATCAATGTTTTTAACTTTCTATCCCTCTCCCTTCTGCTCTGAAAAAATCAATAAAATATATAAACAAACGAACAACCATAACAACAAAAAAATGGCTTCCATCAATCTAGTGTCTGTTTGCTTACATATTACTAAACCAGGAATATTTTCTAACATTTTATTGACATAAACAAATATAATCATACATACCAAATAGTTTTTGTATTTAGTTCTAAGTTAACAAAATTTCATTTGCAGTCAATTATAAAAAAAAACAAAACACAACTTAAATATCCAATGACAGGGAAAAGTAGATAAGTAAATTATGTGCTTGATTAAGCCATCAATAATTATATTTACACTAGAGACCTGATGCACAAAATTCTTGCTCTGAAGCTGATGGGGGGAAGAGAGGGAGAAGGCTCAGCCAAGCCTTCCTCCTCTCACAGTCTGGAGCCTTGGGGGATATCCTATTGATGGCTTAGGCCCTCCCAGGGAGTGGGCCTAAGCTGCAGTCTGGCCTCTCTCTGCAGAAGACAACTGGGCTGATTAGGGGAAGGCACCACCCCCATCACCCCACTGCTGCTGCCACTGCTGGCTGCCACAGCTGCCAAGGTATTTTCATCAACACAGTCTCAAGATATGTCTTTCATAGGATATGATCTTCCTTCCTTCCTTCCTTCCTTCCTTCCTTCCTTCCTTCCTTCCTTCCTTCCTTCCTTCCTTCCTCCCTCCCTCCTTTCCTTCCTTTCTCTCTCTCTCTCTCTCTCCTTTCTTTCCCTCACCTGATTTTTAGAGAGCATGGAAGAGAGAGGGAAAGACAAAGAAACATCAATGTGAGAGGGTCACTTTGATTGGTTCCCTCCTGCATGAGCCCTAACCTAGGCCCTGGCCAGGGAGGAACCTGCAACCTAGGTACATGCCCTTGATCAGAATTGAACCCAAACCCTGCAGTCTGCAGGCTGAGGCTCTATCCATTGAGCCAAACTTGCTAGGGCAGGATATGACATTCTTAGCCCTCCGGCAATGGACCTTCTTTTTTCCTCCAGGAATGAGGTGGAAAAATCTTAGATCATCACCTTCTTGGATTCTTATTATCCAAGTTATCAAGAACACTGCCAGTGGTGTATAGGGAGCTTAGCCAATGAGCAGTCAGAAATGATGTTGCCTCTGCAGCTCATGGACAGAGGCAGGACTACTGGCAAGCTGCAGCTGGCATTCCATCAACGCTAGTCTCCAGGCCGGCTTAGGCAGCCATACACCACCCTCCCCCCCCCCCCCCCCCCACACACACACTCTGCTTCAGGCCTGCTCAAGCATGGTTTGGACAGGGCCCCCAGCTTTGCTCAGGCCTCCACCATGGCTTGGACAGGGACCCCTGGAATCCACTCCAGGCCTGCTCAAGCCTCTGTTGAGACTTGGGTAGGGCCCCCCCAGCTCCACTCAAGTATCTACTGTGGCTTGGGAAGGGCCCCCCACCCCTTGGCTCCACTCTGAGCCTGCTCAAGCCTCCACTATGGCTTGGACAGGGGCCCCCAACTCTGCTCAAACCTCTGTTGTGGCTTGGGCAGGGCCCTCCAGCTCCACTCAAGTCTCTGTGGCTTGGGCAGGGCCCCCTGGCTCTGCTCCAGGCCTCACCTGTGCGTACAACCTCCTGTGTGGTCATGACCTGTTATGAAGTCCCAGCCTAATTTGCATTCTCTCTCTCTCTCTCTCTCTCTCACTCTCTCTCTCTCTCTCCCTCCCTCCCTCTCTCTCTCTCTCCACAAAATTCATGCATGGTAGGGGGCTGGCAGAAGGGTGTCCCTCAGCCTAGCCTGGACCCTCTCCAATCTGGGATCCCTCAGGGGATAACTGGCAGTTAGACATCCCTCTTATAATCCAGAACTGATGGCTTCTAACTGCTTGCCTGCCTGATTGCCCCTAACTTCTTCTGACTGCCAGCCTGATCGTCCCTAACTGCTCCCCTGCTGGCTGATTGCCACTAACCACCTCTGCCCCAGCCCTGCATCCAGGACCCAGGATTCCCTCCTTCAGCTGACAACAGGCACTCGGGATCCAGCTTCCCTCCCTCTGGTCAGCCATAGGCACCCAGGCTGGCTACAGCCACAGAGGATAGTGGGCATATGGCTTTGCCTGTTTTGCAGGTCCAAGTGCTGATGCCCCGGAACCCCAGGTGTGTGGCTTCTCTGTCAACCAGGCTATAGCCAGCCGCAGATGCTGAAGCCTGAACTGCAGGCAAGAATCTTCCCTGGGATGCAGTGTGGGTGACTTCGTTGGCTGGCTGCAGCCTGGGATCATGGGGAAACAGCTTCTTTGTCCCCTGGGCTACACACAGCCTCACATGCTGGGGCCCAGTTTTTCTGTCTCCACCAGGATGTGGGGCAGGTGGACATGAGGCTTCTGCTATTGGCTGTGACCTGGGTTCACAGGGCAGGCAACTTCTTGGTCTCTCTGGCTGAAGCCAGCCTCAGGCACTGCTGCCTGACTTCACAGACCACCACAGGCCCAGAGTGGTAGGGGGGGAGGGGAGAGACAAGGCTGCCTCCATGTTTTCAGGTTAATTTTCATACTCACTCTGATTTGCTGTTGGGTATAGTGGAGTGACAGTAATTTGCATGTTTCTTTTTTATTAATATATATATATATATATATATATATATATATATATATATATATATATAATATATCAAATGCTCATATGATACTATCATATAACAAAGCATATTATGCAAATGTTCTGTATATAGTATATTTTAAACATATGCACACACATACACACATATGGAAGCCTAGAATTAAATACCAACATATATTAGAAGCATTATATAATAATATTTATCGATGCTATAACTATAAAAGCTAATTTAGCTTAGTTTTAAATTTATATATGCAATTTATCATATGTAAATTTAAGTGTAGTGTTTCAGCCATTGAGCTAAGTTGAGTTGAGTTTAAGAAGTGAGACCAATGGTTACATGCCATAGGTACAATTTTGATTTATTTTTTCTGGAGCACAATTTGAATAAACTAATAATTCTGAGAAAATTGCTAACCTAGTTTATAGATCATAATGGAAGGAAAGCAAGAAATTAAAGTACCTTGATATCCCTTTTATAACATATCCTGTCCAAAAGAGAGTTTGCTGTTAGAGATACCACCTTTTCTAGTAGACACAAATTAGGTGATGAATGATAAAAGGCACATTTTCAACTGCAACTAAGAACTTCAATGGGGAAACTTTGAGCCAGAACAGGAAAAGGTTTGGGAGTGCTTATGGTCTCACCAGTGGTTTTCAACAATTTTAATGAGTGATGATGAGTGCACCTATGACATTCTAGGGAGGAAATAGGTAATTAACATTTTTTTCTTAAAAATATATACATGATATATGATATGGTATGGAAAGGTGGTTTCTGAACGTCCCATCATAAAAGTCAGCTATTGCAGAGTCATAACTCAATTACAAAAATGTAGACTTGACTGGAATTTGGAACATGACATCCTGTCTTAATCTAGAGAGTACTTTTACTTTTGAAACATAAATAAGAAAATTATATTTATGGTTTTGAGATCCATTTTTTTTCCATTTCACATTAATTCCAGGTGAACAAGTTCCCAGCAAACAAACAAAAGCAATAAGTATCAAAGTGTCAAATGCAGGTCAACTTAATGCAGATTAAAAAAAAGAATAAAAAAGAAAAACAAGATCTAAAATTAAGTTGTGCCAACAGAAGCTCATAAAACAAAGGCAACATACCTTTCTTTGTGCAGCCCACTAGCAGTTTCCAACCATTTTCAATATAAAGTGTGAATTTTGCATTCAGTTTGGATCAGAATCCACCAGTAAAGCATTTCAGCATTTCACTGGTAGAAAATTGGGGATCTGATCAAGGCAGATTAACACTTTTAAGAAAGCTTAGAATACTATTCTGGAACAAAGTTTTTAGGAGTCAAGAAAGCCAGAGCTTAGCCTTGTGAACAATACCAGCAACACAATTTTACAGCTATGGTCATTCTAGTGAGTATAGTAGAAATGAAGCCTGGGATCCTAGGTACATGAATAATCATACAGCCTGATCATCTATGATCTGTGTGACACTGAGTGAGTCTTCTAACCTCTCTGGATCCCATCTATCTATACTAATAAAAGCCTATGTGGCCCTTGCACCCTCACATCATCACAATATGGCTGCCCCCATGTTGTCACAAGATGGCCACCACAAGATGGCCAATCCTATGCCATTACAAGATGGCCTCCCCCACATCATCACAAGATGACTACCACAATATGGCCACCCCCACATTGTCAAAAGATGGCCTGCATGGGAGGGCAGTTGGGGGCCACCAGGCTGGCAGGAGGGAGAGAGCAGTTGGGGGTGAGATCAGGTGAGCATGGGAAGGCAATCTGGGGTTACCAGGCCTCCATGGGAGGGCAGTTGGGGGTGATCGGGCCAGCAGGGGAGCAGTTAGGTATCAATCAGGCTTGCAGAGGAGTGGTTAGGGGAAATTAGTCAGGCAGGCAGGCAAATGGTTAGAAGACAGCAGTCCCGGATTACGAGAGGAATGTCCCACAGGAATTGAGCCTAAACCAGCAGTCAGACATTCCCCAAGGAGTCCCAGATTAGAAAGGGTGCAGGCTTGCTGAAGGTCACCCCCCCCCACCTCCCCACCCCTATGCACGAAATTCATGTACTGGGCCTATAGTATATATATAAAAACCCAGTGACCAGAATGGCAAATAACCAGAATGACCAGTGGCTATGACATGTATTGCGGCAGCCAACCAGCCTGATCCAGGTCCCAATTGTCCCCTACCCCCAATTCTGGCTGGCCTGGGCCCCAACACCCCAATCAGGAGCAAGGAAGGCTGGCTGGACCCCACCCATGCATCAATTCGTGCACTGGGTCTCTAGTCTAAAATAATTTACTAAATGGAAATATCTATTGTGAGAATAAAATGTAAATATTTAGTTCCATGGTTTTAAATATTTGCGACAATGTATATAAATAAAGGAACTAACTGGTAGACTTGAATTATGTTAGAACCAAAAATTAAAATGACTGTATGAAAACATGACTAAATGGCAGCAATATTTGCTTTGGAATGATAAGATTATGGGTGGGATTGTTGTATATGACTTTATTCTTTTATATATATATATATATATATATATATATATATATATATATATATATCTTTGGAAGTACAGTGATTCCACAAGAACCAGATGAAATAGTCAGGTAGGCAATACTACTGAAATTATATATTTACTCCCCCTTTTTTTTTGGTTACAAAATACTGAGTGGCTCCATTTCCATATTTCCCCAGTAGTCCATCTTTGGCATGAGATCAAACACCGCAGTATGTTTCAGAAGGGTGTGGGAAAAGTGAAGCAGACCTCTAGAACTTAAGGGTTTTGGCAATCTGAACTATGAGGTGAGTTTGGAAAGGATGATTTAAAATAAATGAGAAATAAAAGCCTGTGGCTTTTGGCAAGTGGCATATGAAATACCACTCTTAGGCTCTCCTTACTATGCCCTGGTCCCTGCCATTAGGAGAGGGTAGAGGTTTGCTGGCTTTGGATTGGGTATTTGGCTGTTTTTCAAAATACCCCATCCATTTTATGTGAACACCCACTTCTCTCATCCCCTAAATAATAAGACATTTAGAGTGCGAGGTGAAAGCCAGTACCACAGTCACATGGGCTACCCTGGACTCTCAGGAGATATTTATAATGAAACTAGTAGCCCTGCACAGGAATCCATGGGTCAGTAGCTCTCTGTGGGGCCTAGCTAAGCTATGCCTGCTGCACAGAGGCACATCCGTGACTGGGTGTGGAATGCTTGCCTCATTGTCAGGGTGATGACGCAAACTTTCTATGCCCTGACCTGGCCAGAGGCCCATCTGTGGCCTGGCACAGAACATTTATTTCTTGCCATAGCAAGGAAGCAAGCATTTCATAAGGCCAGTCACGCTGCCCACTTTTAGCAGCCATGCCCCCAGGACTGGGGGACTCTGGCAGGGCTGAGTGGACTTAGTGCCACCATCTTGTGGCTATGGGTGACACCATCTTTGTGATGGAGTGACAGTTAATTTGCATATCACCCTTTTATTAGATAGGGTACTGAATTATCATGGTTGTTATCTGTGCTTTGCCTTCACTGGCTTGAATTTCTCAGAAGATGCCTCCCCTCCTAAAGAGGCCTCCTCTCCTCAACTGTGGAGACTCCCATCCCATTGAGGCACATGGAGTATCCTGAGAACTGGCAGAAGGGGCCCCCTCAAGTCCCAGCCATTTTCTGGAGAGGCAGCCTCTCCCTGTGACAGTCCTAAGAATCAATCTTTTGTCTATGGAAAAACCAGCCCAGCGACTGCCTCCATTTCTATTGTTCTCAAGTGTTGGGTGGGTTTGTGGAAACGTTACCTCTGAGCAGATGGCAGCACAGCCTGATCAGTTTATTTCAGGTGCAGTGAACCAATGAAAGGCCATTTGTGTGTTCACACTATGCACTTCTTTGTACCTGGCACCATTTGCCTATTATAAAGGTGTTGCCTGGGGCTATGTCCCATTTAAACTGTGTCTGTGTGAGAATTGTGGTTCAATTAATGTCTTGTCCCAAACACACCATCTAGGAGTTGGCCAGACTTTCCACAAGAGACAGGAAAATGGGCTTTATATAAATAGCTATAATCTTTCTTGAAATAAAATATTGTATGAAATTCAAGATGTATGCCAAGGGAGAAATGTAAAAAGCCAGGTATAGAATTCTAGGGTGAAGGAAAAAATGATCAAAGGTACAAGGAAAGAGTGCCCATCCTTGAAAGACTGAGTTTCTCAGAATTCTGTTTCAAACTTGCCTCTCTTAACACTCCACATACTCCCTTGGCTGAGCTCCATTACCCTCATCTTATCAAAGGCCTCCTTTATCCTTATTACTGTTTTGTTAAATCTACATTCCAAGTCCTAACCTGTTTTCATAGTTCTCATTCCATCCTGCTTAGAAGTTTCTGATAAAAAAGTACACAAAATCTCATCAAATTCAATATACACAAAACCATTCTCCTCCTTCCTAAACTTTGCTTATTTGTCTGCTGTTCCTATTTTGTTTATATTATCTTTACCCACCCAACCCAACTGTCTATATTGAAAAATTCTCAGAGCTGTTCTTGATATCTTTCTTACAGACAATCAATGATCAAGTCTTGGCAATGATGTCACTTCTCTCAGACCCTTTCTCTCCTGGCTACCTACTGTCACTTCCTTTATCTAGGCCTTCACCAGTTTATGTTATTTCAAAAATCTTCCAGTGTTCTCTCAGTTCATGTGCACTCTGCCGCCAATATTATCATTCTAAGATGTAGATTTGGCCACATCATTTCCTACATAAAATTTTTCCCAAGACTCCTGTTATTAGCAGCAAGGTTTCTTGGGTCAAATAACTCAGACAACACCACAGAATAAAGTATAAATTCACATGTAACACATACCAATCTTCTCAGTTAACTTAGTCCTGTTTAATTTTTAGCCAAACTCCTTTCCCACTGTTTATCCCCAAGTACCCCATTACTATATGGAAGCCCCTTCCATGTTCTCCAATTGTATTTTCACTCTACTGTCTTCATGCATTCTGATTAATTTTTCTTTTCAATTACAACCTTCCTCATAGACAGATTTAATTGCTTGCTCATCTATATTGCCATTGAAATTTATATGTTCCGCTCTCATAGCCTTCTTCATGCAGTACGCTTATTATTTATATCTTTCTCTCAAGTTTTAATGCTTCTAGGACAAAGATTGACCCTTACTTATCTTTATATCCCAGGGAATCTGCTGGAGCTGAAAGAGAAGAAGTGATCTAAAACCCTTCTATGAATGGCATTAGAAAATGCCTTTGCTGCTTGTGATGAATCAGAAAGGCACCTGACTAGGACTCTAAAACCAGAAGTTGCTACCAACACTGAAGATACCTGAGGAAATGTAATAGGTCCATAACATCCAGTAAAATAAAAAATGTGCATTACCATAGGCAGGGGTGGGAAACTTTTTCTGCCAAGGGCTATTTGAGTATTTATAACATCATTCATGGGTTTCACAAAATTATCAAATTAAAAACTAGCCTGCTATATTTGGTCAAACATTTAACCAATGCACCCCTAATGCCTTGGCAGGGTCAGACCAATGATTTCTCAGGCCTTATATGGTGCACGGACTGGACGTTCACACCCCTGCCATGGGACTTTCGACTACAAAACCCATTCTTGGAACTTAGGCTAAATATGTAATTTTGAAGACATTTTGGGCTCTTGCTTAAAATTTAATCTATCTCTTGTGCCTTTAACCTTGGGATCTCATGAAAACAGAGTGGGGAAAAAGCCAGGGACTATTTTTTTGCGTGTTTTTTTGTTTTTTTGTTTTAATGGGCAATTTATTATCATTATTTTCTCAATGTGCTTTTCACACACACACACACACACACACACACACACACTTCCACTCCTTGTAGAAGAGCAAGATTTTAATTTTGGGACTTTGACCTATGACAAAGTTCCTTACAGGGGCTGAGATTAAACCTTCCATATAATTCTTTTATTTTTCCAAATACCTGAGGTCTCTCTTAGTGGGAGTTTCTAAAGCAGTACCAAGTTCAAACAAATACAGTTTCCTGTGGAATGTCATTTTCTAGTTTGAGGGGGACTCTCATAAGCTGAGGAATAGGAGATATGAAAGTAGAGAGGCATGGAAGCTTTTCAAATGGCAGATGAGGTGGTCAGAGATAACCACCAGCAAGGTAGGAGTAAAAGTAACATGAAAAATACATTGGAGTAACAGGCTTGAGGGAGATTAGAGCGGAGCAGAGTATGAGATTCTAGATAAGAGGTTCCTAGGGTCTGGACTGAAAACAGTGGCAATTTGGAAAGGGGACAAAATGGTCAGTGGTGGCAAAATTCTATATAATAAAAGGCTAATATGCAAAGAGACAGAAACAACCTAACAACTGGTTGCTATGACGTGCGCTAACCACCAGGGGGTGTGTGCAAAACATGGTGGTAACGGCTGCAGCGGGATGGTGGAGCAGGTGAGTAGGGGGATGGGGGGGGGGGTGGTTCCAGACCAAGGCAGGGCACCAGTCACTATCATCAGGATGAGTCCCTGGTGGTTACTGAAAATTATTTGCTCCCACATGCCATGGTCCTGCCCGGTGTTCATACCTACTACCAGCACCAGCCCCACTCACACCTGCTACTGGCACCAGAGCTGCCACTCACACCTGCTGCCAGTGCCCAGCACTGCCCTGGTCGCTCAGTGCCATCAGCAGGTGAAAGTAGTAGCTGCTGGCCCCAATTGCCCCTGAGGGGTTCTCTACCTCCCCCTCCTCCTAAGGGGCATTCAGAGCATCAGCTGCCACTTGCACCTGCAGACAGCTCCAGCCTCAATTGCTCTGCACTGTCAGCCGTGTGAGTAGGACCAGTTCCATCAGCACTTGGAAGCTGCGGTGATGGGAGGAGTGGGGCTGCTGGCAGAGAGAGGACCTGGGGCCATAGCAGGAGGGGCTGGTCAGGGGCACAGAGGATGGGCTCAGACCCACCCCTGTGCCCTCCACAGCCTCACAGCCCACAGTTCCTTTCAAGGTACATGAATTTGTGCACTGGGCCCCTAGTTACTAGTAAAAGTATGTGAAATTGTAACAAGTATTAATCATACTTGGGTTTTACTGAGAGTTATAAAAGACACCATGCTAGTGTTTTACATTCATTAAAACCAGAATAAGCAAACATATAAGGTCTCCTTCTCATTTTTATAGATTCAAAAACTAAGGCCTAGAGAGGTATGTACTTTTCACAAGTCAAGTAGATATTAAGTGGCAAACCTGGGTCTTGAATTTCAGTCTGATCAGTTATTAGATCCTGCTGTGATGCTTTGAAGGAAGATAAACAAGACTGACTGAGCTCTGACAGGAGTGTGGCTGTGAGGGAGAAAGAAGAGCCAAGATACGTAAATATTTTACGCTGTGTCAATTACACTCACTGGAGTTGAAAATATGTAATAATAAGAATAGTTATGGTTCTAACCCACCTCCCACCCCCAAAAGCTAACAGTAAATCCTAAGGTTTGTGTCTGGATAATTTAGAATGTGGCAATCCCTTTAATAGAAGTAGGGGCATAGGAATAGGGAGAAATTGATTTTCTGGTAGGTATGGGTTTTGTGTTCTACAGGGAGAGTTTTAGATGCCCTGGGACAAGAAGCAGGAAGTATTCAATAGGTTGTAAGTGAAAATCTAAAGTCACAGCATTATCTTTTTTAAGTGGCCAAGGACAACATTTGGATTAGAAAAATTGGTTTATAAATCTAACCTTCACAGGCAGCTATAAGAGTTGAATCTCAGTGCTTAAGAACCATTTGAAATTTCTGAACACCCTTGATAATGCATTCAAGCTTGTTCTATACCCTTACTTTTAAGTGAAGAGCGTATTTCTTCCATAGCTCTGAACCTCCAAGTCAGATCCTTTGCTTGTTTTTTTTTTTTTTTGAAAAGAATTTTATTTTATTATTTTTTTGAGCTTTTAATTTTTTAAAAATTTATTAAGGTATTATATGTGTACATAGCTTACCATTGCCCCCCCCTCCCATTCATGCCCTCCCTCCCCAGAGTTCTGTGTTCGTTGGTTGTACTTATATGCATGCATACCAGTCCTTAGGTTGATCTCTTATCTCCCCCAGATCATCCTTGGCTTGTTAAGTAATTAATTAGAGAGAACAACCTAACTGAAAATTTGCATTTCCCCTAGAAGAGCATGCAAATTGTACACTAGGGCATAAACCCTTTTATTCTGAGGCTTAAAAGGTATCAGATAATACATCTGGCCATTACCCCAGCTTTTGTTATTGTTTGAAAGGTCTTTATTTGTGTTTAAAGCAACATTAATTGATATATTCACCTTCTCTGCCTCATATCTATTACTCCCTTTCTTCTATTTTTTCCCTCTTTTTCCTTTTAAAGATATAGTTTAAAAAGAGTATGTTTGACAGGCAGTTTCTAGAGATAAACTGTGGTAATCCTTTATGTTAGCAAATCTAATATATTCTTATAGAAAAATATACCAAAGTTTGAAAAATTTTATAAAGATCAGAAAAAAAGTTAAGAACTAGTTTGAAGTAAACATATCCAATAGATTTATTAAGTATCACTAACCACAGAAACTCAGAGTACTTCTCAAAAATACTTAGAATATATGGAAAAATAGGTGGGGGAGAAGTATATAAAGGGTTTAAGTTGTTTTTTGTTGTTGTTGTTGTTGTGTTTGTTGTTTTCTTTACAGAGAGGAAGGGAGAGGGACAGAGAGCCAGAAACATTGGTGAGAAAGAAACATCGATCAGCTGCCTCCTGCACACCCCGCACCGGGGATGTGCCCACAACCAAGGTACATGCCCTTGACTGGAATCAAACCTGGGACTTTTCAGTCCACAGGCCAATGCTCTATCTACTGAGCCAAACTGGTTAGGGCAGAAAGGTTTAAGTTTTAAGAGACTTATAGATCCAGTATTGTATGAATTGCATTTCCATTTAATTCAATAAGTATTTATTAAGCATCTTTTTATTATACACTATATACTCTTCTTAGTATCATCCTATCTAATAAAGAAGGAATATGCTAATTGACCACCACACCCTTAAGATGGCAGTGCCCTGTCCCCTTGGTAACTATGGGATCAGGCCTAAACTGGCAGTCGGACATCCCCCTAGGGGTCCCAAATTAGAGAGGGTGCGGGCTTGGCTAAGGGACACCCCCCCCCCCAGCATGAATTTCATACACCTGGCTCTAGTGCAGAATATAAAGAAGAAGAAGAAGTCATTATGGCTCTGTGCTAAGTAAGTTTTCATTCCAGTAAACAGTAAACTAGATTGGTAAACATATGGCACATGTTCCATTATTTTCTAATTAGAGGCCCAGTGCATAAAATTCATGCACTGTGGGAGGGCCCTCAGCCTGGCCTGCCCTCTTCTGCAGTCTGGGACCCCTCAGGGGATGTCTGCCTTCCAGCAGTCAGACATCCCTCTTGCAGTCTGCGGATCTTGCAATCCAGGACCTCTCACTCCTTACCATCTGCCTGCAGTGGAGGTGGGAGAGGCTCCCGCCACCACTGCTGTGCTCGCCAGCCATGAGCCAGGCTTCTGGCTGAGCAGTGCTCCCTCTGTGGGAGTGCACTGACCACCACGGGGAAGCTCCTATGTTGAGTGTCTGCCTCCTGATGGTCAGTGTGTGTCACAGTGACCAGTTGTTATGCCGTTTGGTTGATTTGCATATTAGGATTTTATTATATAGGATTCTTTCCCCATGGCAGACATTACTAATAATTTACAGTACTAAGATGGATAAGGTGTCATACTCCATTTCAATATTGTGATGCAAGCATAACCAGCAACCAATCTGATTTGAAACATCAAATAAAATCTCTTTGTCGGGGTTAGATAGATGCAGGCAAATTAACATTTTAGGCAGATTTTATTAAATTCTACATAAAGGATCAATATGTCTTTTAGGAAAAGAGGGGGTAGGGGAGGTTAATTTGGAGTGGGGGCTTTTAAGAAGGGCTCCACTAAGAAGGTAGCATTGAGCTGAGCGTTGAAGAATGAGCACATCATTCATCCATTCATTTATTTGACAATCACAGATCCTCTGGTATACCAGCACTATACTGTGTGCTGAGCTCAGCGTTGCATTTGATTCAAGTCCCAGTTTCACTACAAAATTTTAGAAAATCACTGAGATTCTATGGGTCTAATTTTTTGCATATGTTCAGTAAGGAGATAAAATGATTACTAGCAGACCATGGAACTCTATTTTCTTCAATTATTTTGGCCCAAAATGCATGACAAAGTGAACAGCCACCATGATTTTTCAGTATTCACCAATCCTAGTTATATTCTAGCCTAGCAAAATATCTAAAGTCTCTGCTTGTAGTCCAAGAGTGATAGGGACATGAGTGAGGTCAAGATGGAGCACAGATCACATCCCCATTTGTGCAGGGTGGAGGGCTGAGAAGGAAGGGTCTTTTCACTTATCAGTGTTCAAGAAACCACTTGTATTAGTCATAAACCCTCAACTCTCAGTGCCTCAGCAACAGGAAGGTGGGGCTTTGAACGATGGTCACCCAGGGACCCAGAATCTTTCTATCTTGTGTCCTGATTATCCATAGGGCCTCAGAGTGATTCTGGTTAATCCCTTTTATGTAGCCATCCAACAAGGAAGCTACCATGAAGGAGGTACAGCTGCTCTGAACTGCCTCATCTCAGTTGTGACACTCTCATTTGATTGGTAAGAAATGAACTTATGATTACACTTAGAGGCAGTAGGGATGGTTAGATGATACAGTTGAAGGCTGGAGGAAAAATAAATAGGGTTTGGTAACTATATGGCATTTTTCTCCTTCACATTCAACTGATAGGTGGTAGATAACATTTTTTTCTCATCATTCAAAATATCTATTCTCCATCCTGGCTGTTTAGAGTGGAAAGAGATATTCTCAACATTGTAGCCATAGAATTTCTTTATTATTACAGATCAAGCTCCTAAGTAGTCATGGTGGAGCAGGTGAGCAGGTGGCATCAGGCCAAGGTGGGTGCAAGTGGGGGCCCAATCACCCTCTGATCACCCCACAAACGGCAATGGAGGGCAGCACTGAGGGAGCCAGGTAGGGCACTTGGCTCCAACTGATTGCCCTACAGATGGCGACCAGTGGCCCCAGCCAGGCCCTACAGATGGGACAGGGAACAGGGGATGGGTAGTGGCAACCAACCTTCCACCAGGCAGGTAGCGAGGGGCGGGGGGTTTCTACCTCTCTCAGGCTACCTGGGGCAGGAGGCAGGGGTGACTGGGATAAAAAGTATGGTGAGAATGTGGGTGTCTGCTGAGCTAGCTCTCCCTCCCCCTGCTAACCTCCCCCAAGACACCAGGGCATGTGCATGCACCAGGGAAGCCCACATGCTCAGGTGCTGGGTGCCTGCAAAGAGCCTGCCCTACACCTGCGTGGCCTCTTCCAGGTGAGCCGAACCACAGTTACTGGGACCGTAGGGGTAGGTTGGGCTCCCCATGCATTCTTGCAGGAGCTGGTCTGCAAGGCCAGCCAGGAGAGAGTGTGTTGCCCACCTGGCTTCCATCCAGCACCGTTGGGTGGCCCAGAGGCCCAAGCAATGCCCTGGCCCTGTGGTGTCCAGCAGCACTCACTACATTGCAACTTAGGAGCTGTGATTCATGCAGAGGGGGATGCGTGGGGGCTGGGGGCCCAGGTGCTGCCCAGGGTCTAAAGGTCAGCTGTGACCTGACCTTCCACAACAGATGCTGTGCTTCCATCACTGTCCAGGCCTACGGACTGCACCCATGCATGAATTTCATGCACTGGGCCTCTAGTATAATTATAAAGGTCCGTATAAGTCAAAGAGGATGGCAGAAGAATGAGTCAGAGAAGAATATGAGACAGAAGCATAGGACAGATTTGTGTGTTGTGCGATACACTCTACTGGCTATTAAAGGCTTTAAAGATGAAAGATGGCCCACTGTGCCAAAGAATGCATGCAACCTCCAGAATCGAATGAAAGGCAACCAAACAAGTTAACACAGCCCTGCTGACATGCTGATTTTAGCCCAGTGAAAGCAGAGGTCACTCAGCAGCCTCAAGAGCTGTAAGATAATAAATTTGCATTGTTTTAAGTCACTAAATTGGTGAAAATTGTTAAAGCAGCATTAGGAAACTAGTTCAGAGATACAGGACCAAAACTTGTAATAGCAAACACTTACTGAGTGCACATTGTATTCCAGGCATTTTTTTCCAAGCCTTAAAACTATTAGCTCATTCAATTCTAAAAATAAACCTATTAGGTACATAGTATTCTTAGTCCTATGAGGTGATGAGAAGCTGGGAAGTGGAGAGTCTAAAAAGATATATTTTCATCATTTGGGATCACATAATTGAAGGAAAACTTAGACATGATAAATTGACCAAAAGACACACACACACACACACACACACACACACACACACCCCAATAACAACAACAAGCAACAACACAACATTGTGCAGCTCTTTCTTTCGAGACTCCAGCAGCTAAGATTGCTAATATTATTCTTAGCAGACCTGCTAGTATAACGAGGACAAGCCAAACCACACTGGGTCTGGGGTGTATTTTTCTATCCCTGGCATCTGGGGTTGGCCATGTGACTTGCTTTGGCCAACAGGACATTAGCAAACATGATGAAAGCAAAGCTTGAAAAAGTGCTTGCATGCTGGAATTTGCCCTCTTTTGCTGTTTTTGGAACCAAGCCACCATAGAAAGAAGCAAGGGATAGCTTACTAGATGTTACAGACATGGGGTCCAGTTGCCTCTATTACCCCAGCCAAACTCCAGATATGGGAGTGAGGCCATCTGGGACCAGTGCTCTGCCGACAACCAGTCCTCTGACTGACTAAAATCACATGAGTGAAACTAAATTGGACCTGCAAAAGCCTAGGCCAAATGGCCAACCCCACAGAATCATAAACTCATAAAGGAGTGTGTTAGGACACTTAAGTTTCAGAGTAGTTTGTTACAAAGCAAAAACCAACTCAAAATTGGGCCATGGGAAATTATTGAACTGTGGGAATCATGTTCAATGCATTTGGCCTTCTCAACTAACTCCTGACCGTTTCTAAGAGATTATACCTTAGGGTTCATGATGGGACAAATTTATTGCCCTCCAAATGTCTTTATAGTTTTCATGAAAATAAATGGAGCAAACTCAACGACTGTGCTCGCAATCAAAAGGAAATGTAATACTTCTAACCACAAAGATAACTGGCATAATAGTAATATCATACTTAATAAAATGTTTAAATACATGTTTGGCATTAACAACATCTGCAGCTTTACTAAAATGCTTAGTACTTCTTCCTGTGAAGGTCTTAGACTTGTTTTTTTGTTTCTTTTAGCTTCACTTTCCCAGGTTTCACTTTAATATTTTTAAAACAAAACAAACAGGAACTTGTTTTCTTTTCTTTCCTAACAAAAAATAATTGTTTGAACTAAGACTCAGAACATCATAAAGCAGTTTCTTTTAAAATACGGAGAAAGGTTTTCTAGGAGTAAGTACTATGGAGGAATTACAGGGCCCAACAGAAAAACTTCATAGTAGTTGCTGTTGCCTCAGCCCAATTTATTATAGTGCATTTTTGACCCAAAGCCAGCCCATCACCATATTCCAGATTTCTAAATGTTCAAGATGAAAACTCATACTTCTAAAAACCACACCATTGCTGTTCTTGAACAAACTTCACTTTTTCAAAATAGTTTATATGTTCCTAAAGAAAATTTTGTGTCTTGCCTTTGATTTCACCTAGCAAAATTATACTTCCCTATTCCCCACAACCTTCTAATGCAACTGCAAAATCAAATTGTTTTTCTAGAAGTTACCAATAACAACTCTCATTTTAAGCAACACAAAAAAAGAAGCTTGAGTTTCGGCTCATTCAGTGATTTATGACTAACCCCTCTGAGCAATTCCTATTTATACATCCATTTGTCCTGTCTCTGTGTGATATATTTTTGGCAGCATCACTGGACACAATATAGAGTGTCCCAATTCTCCCCCTGAATCATAATAAAACATTTAGCAGAAGTGAAATGATATTGCCTTTTAATTTTCTTGTAGAAATCTATGGTTTGGGTAACATGACTCAGACCAGTTCTGATTAATGGGGATGCATTTTACTCCCTGCAACTGCCAAGTCCACAGGTATTAAAAGCTCTCACAATCCAAATACCGGAATTAAATGCAAAGCCCTGTGAGCTCAGAATTTACTGCTCCGAGGGAAAGATTACAAAGGAATTGAAAATAAATCCAGTAAAATTTAAAGAGATTCCTGAGCTACTGTTTCCTCCCGCAATGGATTCCTTCTGACCCTGGGTGGATAAGTGGCTTGGATAAGAGATGGCCCCAAACTAACCTTTGTACTGGCAGGGATGTAACCAATGACTCTCTGTAACTATGTGAGCATCACATATGCACTTATATACAAAGTAGAGCTATCCTGTTGGGACCATCCGTAAGGGGAGGTCATGCCTGGTGTCAGTCATTCTCAGATAGGAAACCTGAACATGGAAACCATTCTTCTCCAAGCAATGCTCTGACTCCATTAGTAGCATATTCAAACTTGGATTATTTTCTCATGCTTAGGAAAACATACTCAAAGACCTTAGCTGGACATTAAATTGTATTACAATTATCAAACCAATGTTTGGACAAACCATCTCTTGTTTATACTCTGGTAGCCTATTATTTCGCCTCTTCCCACTTTTGTTCATCATGTCCTCTCTTACAACAGATGGGATCTTTCACGTTTTAAGGCTTTCCCATGCTACTTCCTCATTGACAGGGTGTACCCTCTCTTAGTTGGTAATGCTATCTTTATCCTTTTGAATGCTCTAGCATTTTTTTTAATTTTTATTTTTTTTGTATTTTGGTAGTTTGGTATTTGTTTGCCTGAGCTTCCATAACAAAATACCATATATTGTATGTCTTAAACAACAGAAATTTATTTTCTCATGGTTGTGGAGGCTAGAAGCTAAAGAGCAAGGGTCTGGCTGATTCAGTTTCTGATGAACACTCTCTTCCTGGTTTCAGAGAGGTACTTTCTCACTACGTCCTCGCATGGCCCTTTCTTCTGTGGGTATATATGGAGAGAGAGCAAGCTCCCTAGTGTCTCTGCTTATAAGGACACTAATCTGTGGAATCCCTTAACACAACCCATGTGGTTCAGGGTCCACTCAGAGTCTTGTTTCTAGAGAAGGCCACACATTAAAATAAAGAAGCTAGTAAATAGTTACTTTGGAGAAATGGGGGACCATGAGGGAGCCCACCTCTAAGGGAGGACTACTCCATTGCTCTGGCCTTTTACCATTCCTTTTATTGAGATTCTAAGGTAAAGACATCTCCTAGGCAGAAAATTCCAACAACAGAAAATCAACAAGAATTTACATATGATCAACAAATTAAAGTTGCCTCAACTACCACTATCTCAACTAGACCATGAGTTAATAGCTCTGACCACTCAGAGCCATCAAGGTTGGCCAGCTCTTTTTACATTTTACCACTAGTGACTCAACCTAGAGCCAATGAGTTAATAGCTCCGGCAACTCAGAGCCATCAAGGTAGGCCAACTCCCTTTACATATTATTTATTACCAGTGGCAATGTTAGGTTTCGGTTTCCAGAACTAAACCTATTGGATTCAGGCCCCACCTTTGTGTCCACATTAACATTAATTACTGCCTTAGAGACCCCATCTCCAAATACTGCTCTGGAAGTTAGAGCTTCAACATATGAATTTAGGGGTCCACAATCATTCAAGTAATAAAAAAATGACCTAGTAATTATTTCTTTCATCCATTAAAAATAATTAAGCCACAGTGAGGCACTATGCTAGATATTGGGAATAGAAAAATGAATAAATAAAAGTTCCTAATATTAATGGTTCCAAAACTGGTATAGGAGACAGGAATGTAAAATACTATTTACTATTATTACAACAAGAGGTGAGTAGCATGAGCAGCCATTATGTGGGTACATACTTTATTTCCCCTTTTATAACTTAAGCTACTTTTATAACTTCAGCTACTTAAGTGTGTCTCCTGAGAAAAGATGGGTGGAGATTGGAGTCCTTGACTCTTGATGAGGTGTTTCTCTAAAGAGACTATAGCTGAGTCTCTCTGGAAGGCCACTCCAGAAAAAGCTCCCTTTTTGTTATTAGTACCATTGTCAGCCTGAATCCTCAGGTGGTTCTTTATGGGGCAATGCCAGGTTAAACAATCAAAGCCCTTTTTATTCCTTTTTCTATCTCCCCCTTCTATTGTCTAGGGCAGAACAGACCTACAGTTCCCCTCCAGGCATTCCTCTGGCTGGATTCCCTTGCTACATTGTCCTTCCAGGGCACAGGCCATCCCCAGGATGTCACACCAGACCTCATCCTCTATGACCTTTGTCTGTGAGAGTGGAGGGGTGTGTCATGAGGTGGATCCAAGTTCAACTCTATTTCTGTCAGAAAGTGCACTACTCCCTATGGTGATTCCATTGTTCATCCCTTTAAAAATCTGTTTTGTTCTTGAACTAGAACAGCTTCTTTACCTGAGGGTGGGTAGTGGAGGAGAGCTGTAGGCCTGGAGGTTAGAAATTAGAATGGGCCGAAAGTGTTGGCCTGGGAACTGGAAGGTCCCAGGTTCAACTCCAGTTAAGGGCATGTACCTTGGTTACGGGCACATCCCCATAGGGGGTGTGAAGGAGGTAGCTGATCGATGATTCTCTCTAATCCATGTTTCTAACTCTCTATCCCTCTCTCTTCCTCTGTGAAAAATCAATTAGATAGGTAGATAGATAGATAGATAGATAGATATCTAAACAGATAGATAGATAAAAGAAATTATAATGGCTTACCCACAGAAAGGCCGATCACTGATTTATGCCTACATATTTCATAGTTTCTAACCCAGGGCCTGGCCCATAGTAGGTGCTCAGACAATGCTTGCTAAATGACTAAGTAGAATAATTACTGGCTTATTATCTGCCGAAGAGTTTATTTACTTCCTTAAATATGGTTATAAACAAATCATATATTTAATGTTTGTAACTGGAGTTGGAAAATCACTGAAATAGCCTCCCATTCATTCTCTTTCCATCTGAGTATCATATACAGAACTGGATAAAATCCCTTCTCTGTAATACACGGTAACCTGAGGGCTCCCAGAAGACTTCTGACGACAAGACACCTGCTGCTTTGCAGCTCACGCTCCACAAGAGCCCAGATTGCCAAGACAAGCTGCACAAGCTTCTAACACCAGGCCTGTTGCAGCAATTCCTCCTTCAGCATGTAAGCACCTCCAAATGGAGTGTTGATCATATTGCATAATGCTTTCCAGAAAAGCATCAGTGCATCAGAAACATGAAAAGGACAGATTGTCTTGATCTCCATCTTAACCTCAGAGCTAATTAGCAAGCAGATTTCTACTAAATTTACCCATCTCTTGACAATTATTTATAGAGGTAGTTTGCTATGCTGAGGCCTGGTTTAACATTTTTCCCAACATCTTATTAAAAAGTTTCAAATGTACAGGAAGGTTGAAAAATTCTTACTGTGAACGTGAATATTGTTGCCACTTAAATTCTACACTTAACATTTTGCTGTGCTTGACTTATCAGATATTACCTGCTATGGACTGAATGTGTCTATTTCCTCTCCCCCAAATTCATATGTTTAAGATCTAACCTCCAATGTGATGGCATTTAGAGATGAGGGTCGTGAGGAGGTATTTAGAGTTAGATGAAGGCATGTGTATAATGCTGCAAAGCCAAACTGTAACTAGATTTAGAAAGAGAACAGAGGTAGATTCGCAGGCATGAGGACCACCCTGCTCTTCTGCAGCTATGCCCCATCTCCTTTAAATTTTTTTCAAGAGAAGAGTGATGTGCATGTTTGCTGAGGGTGCAGGGAACCATTAAAAGGTTTCAGAAACTTTGGTTCATAAAGACAGAAAAAGAGAAGTGAAGGGTTGCGGACCCAGTGGTCCTTTCATAGGGTGAGTGCTTGGGTATCAATATATATGCCGTGGAAGCACAGGGCTGGAAAGGCTGATGGCTATGGTGGATACCCAGTTCATCATTTTCTCACTCTGAGGATCTTATTCCAGCTCCCTAAGCCCACTTTCTTCATCTGCAAACTAGGGATCACAGTGGTGCCCAAGATGCACAGGCTGTTTTGATAATTAAATGTTAGCTGGGGCATTAGGGTTGCTGTGGGTCATTGTAAAGATGGTTAGTTGCTCCCACAAGCCTATAGATGCAGAACAGCTTGTCCAGTGTCACAGGTGAACCAGAAGGGACTGGTATTCACTCCTCTCAGCAGCCACTCCAGTGCAGGATCAAACCTGTTACCACAACTATTGGTGAGGGACTCCATTGTATTTGGGCTTTATAGGCATTGATTTATAAACCCTTTACAATGACTCTAAAACAGGGGTGGGCAAACTTTTTGACTCGAGGGCCACAATGGGTTCTTAAACTGGACCGGAGGGCCAGAACAAAAGCAACCTGACCATGCTAGCACTCTCATCTTGGGCTGCTGGTGAAGGAGCGGAGGGGAGAGCAAGAGAACACTCTGCTCTTTCGGCTCCGCGGGACTGATAGAACAGCCGAATGGGCTGGATCCGGCCCGCGGGCCGTAGTTTGCCCACAGCTGCTCTAAAACAACCCTTGCTAAACATACAAGCCAATGGAATTCAATTGCTTGCTCCAAAGCACAGTTTTTAAGCAGCAGAAGCAAGCCTATCTGTCTTTAAACCCCTGTCCACTCTTACAGACCCTCCTCACTCAGGTGAGGATGGGGGATGTAGATGAGAAGAGGGACAAAGACAGGCCACATTAAAAAAAAATCCACAGTTAGAATTCCCAGAGTACGGGAGTTGGAAAAATATACGGATGAATGTTCTTTGAACTCAGGTAACTTGTAGTTGGTGTGTGTAACCAAAATACATGGCATGGAGACCACTTATGTACTTTCTATATTCTGGGTAATGCTCTGCAGCTTAGCTGGCTTTATTAATATAATAATTTCACCTACAATATTACTGTCTTGATTTTATATGTGAGAAATCCAGGAAACTGAGAAAGTTTAGCAATTTTCCCAGGATCAGCTTGCTAGTGAGCAATGGATCCAGGACACAAATAGAGGCTTACAAATGCAGGGTCAGTGCCCCTACCATAAAGCCACACAAAGAAACACCTAAACAAGTGTCCAGTCTGCAGCTACAGGGAGTCTGGGTATACATCTCGGTGGGTATACAACTCACATCCCTGCAGAGTTCCTCGTTTCTTGCCTGATACAGTCCTGGTGTTTTACCAGCATATTTAACTCATGTAATTTGTACTGTTTTTTGTTTGTTTTATGTATTTTTAACAATCTTTTATTATATCCTAGAAATGCTTGCTTAATAGCTACGCTGTCACAAAACCAGGCCTAAAGAATGAGTGGATGTCCCCCCCCCACATGCTGCTAAGCCTGATTTCAGGGAGCCTCACTGAGGCAGAGTTAGTGAACGCGTCCCACAGGCAGGAGCCTTGGTGAAAGGAAATGATTCCAGTTCCTCATCCTGATTAATCAGAACAAGGCCCTGCTCTTAGAAGAGTTCTTGTTTGGTTGACTGCTTTACTGTTGCTATTTTAAAATTCTTCATAAGAGGGGCCTCACATTTTCATTTTTCATTGGGCTCTATGAATAATTGAGGCTCTCCTGCACATGAGATATACTTCTTGTTGATTCTGATGGTGATAGAAATGGTTTAGGAAAGTCACGAAAAACAAGAAAATGGAGAGGACATCATTTTACTTTTGCGCAGAGGTGTGAAAGAGCATAAGGAGGTAAGAACTCTCAGTATTTCTGGGTAAATGAATGATAAGCCCAATGACAACCTCCAATTAAAACTGAAGAAACTGATGTTTACAGTGATGAAATAAGTTATAGAAGACACCAAGTTGAGAAATGGTACAGGTACAATTTAAATTGATATGTCTCAATCTAAACCTCATACCCCTAACTTCTGAGCCCCACCTGGTTTCCATTTATTTGAACAAACCTTGTATTTTCCAACAGCCTTGTATCTATCCACATTGACCAAAGAATTCTTCCCCTGACAGCCACAACAAACTCAAACCAAATTTCAAGGCTCATAACTACTTCTCCGTGAAATTTTAAAAATCCTTCTTTCTTTCTAACCAAACATGACATCTCTTTCCCGGAAATACTAATTTCATTTAGTCCGTTTGCCTTGTGGTGCTAATATCTGCTTTAATATAATTGAAACACTTCCTTTTGATCCCCATCTCTATACTTAGATCCTCTCTGTAAGGTCAGCCCCCGTCTCTCTCGTAGGCCAGGGGAGGATGTGTAATTACATCACTGGCCAGAGGGCCTCCCTCAGCACTACATCTCACCTTCCCTGCCATGTGATCCAGTGTTGGAAACCTGAGAGAGGCTGAAACTTGGAGTATTTCTTTAGCTTGAAATACTGAGAAATAGAAGCTTGACAACAATTAGGTGTGACTCAAGGAAGTGGAGATGGCTGCGTGGAGTTTTTAAAGCTGAGAGAAACCAGGGCCTCGAGATATGGTGTTACCTGGCCTTGGAGTGCAGTGGAATAAAGTGGGAAAGCAGCCAAGTTGTCTAATGTCCCTAAGGAGTTGCAGAAGAGGTGGAGCTTAAGGGATATCAAGGTCAGGAATTATACTTGGAACAGAAAGTAGACACAGACTGCCAGTCAGAGGCCAGGTGCCAGTGCAGAGTCTCTGCTAGAGTGACCACTTAAGTTATTTTCCAAGTTAGGGCAATTTTGAGAGTCAAAAGGGGGCAGTAACATGACAGATGCCAGTGTAGGGGAATGAAACAACACACAAGAACCGGCCATGATTATATACATGCCACATGTGGACCCTTGGTGGCCACAAAGGGTCAGATGCTCCTCCCAACGCCAAGGATGCCCTTTCAGCATCCTCAGGATTTAGTTGTCATTCTGGAGGACAAAGAGAGATGACCCAATGCTAAATAGATTGAATTTAAACCTGAAATGACTGAATGCACATGGAACAGACCAAGACTGCATTTTCTGCCAAATGGCAGAATGGACTGTTAAAATACCAGTTAAGTGAAACCAGAGAAAAATAAAGCACGTTACCTGTTTTGCATACTCAAGACTGGCTTGAAAATATTGCACCTGCCACACAAATATTACAGGTTGGATCTCAACAAAAATAAGTCTGGCATATAAACAGATAATCCATAGTGATTAAAATTTGCTTTCTATCTGAAAAAGTCTTTTTAACATTAGCAATTAATTATTTTCCTTATCCTGGGGTTAAAAATGGAGCCAAAATGCAGGAAGACATTCTACAGGAGAATAGATGGCTGGTGGGATGCAACTGACCCTGAAGATACATGAATGCATCACAAGTTTTGCACATTACACCTGGTGATTTGAGGAAGCCAGCAAAGCTAACAGTCACAGCTCCACCGACCTCTGTTTAGTCTATCTTGATATCTTAGTTTTATCTGATTACACTTTCCTTTGTATGCTGCTGAATCCCCCATTTACCTTTGTCATAGCACTCATAGCAGTAACAACTAACATTTAACAAGCCCATGAGTCGGGCACTGGGCTAGTACTTTATGTGCATGATTTCATTGAATTCCTACAACAGCCCTTTGAGATGGATCATATTATTATTTTGATTTCACACATGAGAAAACTGAGACCCAGTATAACATAGACTGGCTGGCTATTTACTGATCTATGTTTCCTTTCTGCCTAAGCACCCACTTGGACTCCTTTATCCTGTCTCCTGTAGAGTTCTTGCCAGCAGAATGTAAGTAAGTATGGTGTTCTCCACTCCATCATATGAACTTCTAGAGCAGCTGTGGGCAAACTACAGCCCGAGGGCCGGATCTGGCCCTTTTGGCTGTTCTATCATATCTGGCCCGCAGAGCCGAAAGAGCGCAGGGTTCTCTTGCTCTCCCCTCTGCTCCTTCACCAGCAGCCTAAGATGAGAGTTCCAGCATAGTCAGGTTGCTTTTGTTCCGGCCCTCCTGCTCAGTTTAAGAACCCATTGTGGCCCTCGAGTCAAAAAGTTTGCCCACCCCTGTTCTAGAGTGATCCTCCCCATCGGTTAGCAGAATGTCCATGCTCTGGGAAGTTATCATTCGTCTAGAGCCCCTATGACAGTGTGGATCAGAGCTTCCCAACCCACACAATCCTTTGGATTTTAAAAGAGTAAGAAATAAACTTAAGTAACTCAGATCATGTTTGTGTGAATCATTCAGATTCACCAACAATTGCCTGAGTTCAGGCAGTCGGTTTGATAGTTTCCTGTGTCATTAGCTCCACAACAACCTTGTAGAACATGTACTATCTCCATTTTACAGATGAGAAAATAATGAGCAAGCCAAGGTTTAGAGATGCTCAATGGCTAACCTAATGATAGTCATTGAAAGATGTGGGACTAGTGCCCAGATGAATACTCTAGTCTAGTCCAATGGTGCTTACTGGTTTGTTTTTATGATGCTATTTCTAACATAGACCCTTAGAAAATTTGTTCTGGCTCTCGCATATATGAGGACCTCAAGAAGACTATTGATTAAAGAATGAATATATACAGAACAATGAGATTTTAGTTAAAACAACTAGCTAGTAGAATGCCACAAGTTGAGTGATGCTACAAAGACTAAAGTAACAGTTGTAAATTAAAGGCAAGCTTGGGTTTAGTGAATTAATTGAAGGAGATATAAGCTCCAATTACATGGGTGGCTCCACTGAGCTGGGAGGGTATCCTTAGAAGAGCTTGACAAAGATTGAAAAGCAAGAGACTGGTTTCAGGGCCCCAGATCTAAGATTAAGTTTTTAATCATTCAAAAATTAAGGTAAACCTAAAACTTTTTTAGGCCAAAAACACTCAAGAGAATCCATCACTAGTAGGCCAGCATAGCAAAAACTATTAAAGGAAGCTCTTCACAATCAGAAAAGAAAAGTGGTTGGAAATTCATATCTCTATATCTTAAACATGTGGATAAATATAAAACATACTAGTGGTTTAGTGTACAAAATTCATTCATGGGCAGGGGAGGGGTGGTGGTGGTCTCTCAGCCCAGCCTGCACCCTCTCCAATATGGGAGGATGTCCGACTGCCAGTTTAGGCCTGATCCCATACACAGTCAAACATCCCTCTCACAATCTGGGAGCACTGGCTCCTAACCACTCAACTGCCTGCCTGCCTGATCGCCCCCAACTGCCTCTACCTGCCTGACCACCCCTAACTGCCCTCCCCTCCTGGCCTGATTGCCCCCAGCAGCCTCTGCCTCAGCCCCACCATCATGACTGTGTCCAAAAGGACATCTGGAAGGTCTCCTGGAAGGTGTCCCAGTCTAATTAGCATATTACCTTTTTATTAGTGTAGAGGCCTGGTGCACAGGTGGAGGCCAGCTGGTCTGCCCTGAAGGGGTTCCAGATCAGGGTAGGGGTCCCCTTGGGGGGCGTGCTCAGCCTGAGTGAGGGTCTGAGGGGTGTTTTCAGGCTGGCCACATACCCTTTGGGATGGGAGTCCTCTCGGGGGTGTGTGGCTGGCCTGGGCAAGGGGCTGATAGCTGTTTGTAGGCTGGTCATGCCCCATTGAGGTAAGGTCCCCTCTGGGGGTGGGGTGGGCCTGAGTGAGGGTCTGAGGGTGTTTTGCAGGATGGCCACATCCCCATCAAAGTGGGGGGGGGTCCCCACTGGGGGACGTGGCCAGCCTGGATGAGGGGCTGAGGGTGGTTTGCAGGCCGGTCAAGCCCCTGGCTTTGACCAGAAGGATATCTGGAAGGTTTCCAGAAGGTCTCCCAGTCTAATTATCATATTACTCTTTTATTAGTATAGATTATTTTTTTTAACATTTTAAAAGATTAGTGACTAAAGTTATAATAATGATTATGGGGTTTATAAAAATTAAAGAAAATGAAGTTTGATGAGAGAAAAGTGCAAATGATGAAAAGGAATCAACTGTAAGATAAGATTCTTATATTATATGTAAAGTGATATATGGGAAATTTTAAAAAAGCAACTAAATTAAAGAGGTGTAGCTAAAAAGCAAATAATGAAGATAAAATGAAATACTGAAATATACTTAAATACTCTGAAAGAAGGTAGGAAAAGCAGAGAAAAGAAAACAAAAAGAGATGAGGTACTAGACAACACATGAGATAGTATATTTTAACTCAGTCATATAAGCAATTATGTTATATGTATAAAGAAATCAAATTCTCCAAGTAAAAGAATATTATTAGACTATGTGAAAAGTAAGACCCTAGGAAATATTGTCTTAAAAATGTACTAAAAATTGCCGAAACAGGTTTGGCTCAGTAGATAGAGCGTTGGCCTGTGGACTGAAAGATCCAAGGTTCGATTCCGGTCAAGGGCATATACCTTGGTTGCGGGCACATTCCCAGTGGGGGTGTGCAAGAGGCAGCTAATTGATGTTTCGTTCTCATCAATGTTTCTAACTCTCTATCCCTCTCTCTTCCTCTCTATAAAAAAATCAATAAAATACATTTTAAAAAATATACTAAAAATAAAAATCCACAGATAAAGTAAAGGAACAGAAAAGTACATATCATGCAAAAACTAATTTAAAGAAAGCTGTTGTTGATTTTAGTAACAGAATAAGGAAACTTCAGCACAGAAGTATATTGGGATAGAGATATTTTATTATAATAAAAATGTCCACTCATCAAAAGGACAGAGCAATCTTACATATGTAAACACCTAATATTAGAGCTTCAAAATAAATGAAACAAACATATCAAATATACATTAACCCACTATTATAGCTGAAGATGTCATAACTAAGTTTTCAGTATATGATAAAGCAAGGAGACCAAAACAAAAATACACCTCTGTCATTTCTTTTTCTTTTTAATATATTTTATTGATTTTTCACAGAGAGGAAGGGAGAGATATAGGTAGCTAGAAACATTGATGAGAAAGAATCATCGACCGGCTGCCTCCTACACACCCCCTACTGGGGATGTGCCCACAACCAATGTACATGCCCTTGACTGGAATGGAACCTAGGACCTTTCAGTCTGCAGACCGACGCTCTATCCACTGAGCCAAACTGGCTTCGGCTGTCATTTCTTAATTTTTATCAGTGGACATCCTATAAATTGTTTTAATATTGTTAAGTGTATTGATATTTGTTTGTTTTGTTTTTGGCAAGTCTTAAAATTTCTGAAATACTAGAAAATTAACATAATTTTTATTCATCCACAAATCAAAGAAGAAATGCCTAACAAGTTTAGAAAAAAAATTAAATAGATAAAAACAAAAAATATCTAAATTTGTGGTATGTAGCTAGAGCATTGCTTATGGAAATATACCTTTAACTCATATTAGTACTAGAGGCCCTATGCATGAATTCGTGCATCAGTGGGGTCCCTCGGTCTGGCCTGTGGGATTTAGGCTGAATCCAGCTCTCTGACATCCCTCAAGGGGTCCTGGATTGCTAGATGGTGCAGGCCAGGCCAAGGGACCCCACTGGTGCACTCTCGGGCCAGAGAGGGATGTGAGAGGTTGGCCAGCCAGGGAGGGACCACAGGAGGCCTCCAGGGCATGTCAGGCCCAATTGGTCAAACCCCAGCAGCAAGCTAACCTACTGGTTAGAGAATCCACCCACTTGTGGTCATTGCACGCCAGAGCAACTGGTCAATCAGTCAACTGTCTGCCCCTAGTGGTCAATGCACATCATAGAGAGTGGTTGTGCAGCTGATTAGTTGAATGGATGACCAGATGATCAGACACTTAGCATATTAGGCTTTTATTATATGGGATAGAATAAAACTCTAGAATTAATAATCTAAAGGACATGTATGTAATACCTTAATCAATAAATTAAAAATAAATAAATAAAGAGCTACTCAAAGAACTAAGATTTATATAAAAAAAAAACCCTATAGTAAATAATAAGGTGGTAATAATAAAGATATGAACAAAATTTAATGATATAAAAATAAACATCAGCAAAACCAAAAGTCATCTATTTGAAAATATCTATACATTTTGTCTGGTTATAATGATTAAATTAGAGGCAGATCAAATGAGAAAAGCAAAAGAGTGAGCAAATTGTCAATATCATGAATAAAAGACAATCACCCCACTAATCCAATCCCTACAGATAGAAAACAAAATAAGGAGAAAATATTATAAATAATTTATGCCAATAAATCTGACAATTTGAAAACCATTTACAAATTTGTGGAAAATATAAAACCTATATAATAAGCCATTGAAAATAAAATTAGTCTGTTATATTTTATCAAACTTTTCAGAAATAAATAATACCAATCTTTTCATTAAAATATATTTTAAAATCTTCATTAAAAAATGAAATACTTGTCATTTTATGTAGCTATCATAAACCTGATATTAAAACAAGACAAATACATTACAAGGAACAAAATTACAAACCAACATTTCTCAATAATGTAGGCATAAAAATCCATAACAAAGTATTAGCAAACTGAAACCAACAAAATTAAAAAAAAAATTTAATTGTGAGAAAGAACAGACATTCATTCCAGGAATGTACAGTTAGTTTAACACTTTAAAAAAAAAAGCGCCTATTATTATTAGATGACTAGTAGCCTGGTGTATGGATTCTTGCACATTAAAATGAAATTAATTAGAAGAAATATTTTAATATCACTATTTGCCTTTTCTCTTTAATAGAAGTGTCAACCAAATTCACAATCAACAATGACAAATTGAAACACAAGTGGGCAATTAGTGCCAGTGAGAGCTTAATATGTACCAAACATGTGCAAGTCAATATATATATATATATATATATATATATATATATATATATAGTCTAAATGTCTAAACTTGCTTAATTAGCCCTACTTTCTGATGTAACTAAAAATTTTTCAGCCCAGTGAAGCATCCCAACTTCTTTTTCAGGTAATTGTTAGCAACACAGCAGTAAATATCAACACGAAGCAGATTATTATAGTAGGTCACACAGAGAGAACAAATGGTAAAATATTTAACTGCAGCACTGTTTGACTATATTCTGTGCAGTGATAAAACCTGAAATCATTTTCAAGGTCCACCATTTCTTACTTCTTTTCAGTCAGGTCAACTTTCTAAACTTTCTAAATCTCCATTTTCTGGCTAATGAAAAGAAAATAGGATCCCACCAAATCTCCTATCTACCTACTCTAGGACTTCTATGAGGATCAAATGAGATAAGGCATGGGAAAATGCTTCACAGGCAATTTTTTAAAGTGTGAAAAGTTTGCACCTGGCTATAAAACAAGTCATGTTTCTGGACTGAAGATACTACAAGGAGGTGAGTTGTCACTAAGGAGAGGAAGCTGGGTGTTGTTACATGACATCATTATTTGGTGCCCACAGCCATCATTTCCTGGCTGGGTTGGGCTGTTGAGCCACATTTTGCACCATGGGGTCTCAGCAGCATTGGCTGTGATTTGTTGGGCTGTCACTCCAGGTGGTGGTAGGGCCTATGTTTCCCTTGGGGGAAGCTTTGTGTTGCTTTGTGGGCACCAGGTCCACGGTGTCAGTGCGCATCACAGCAGTTCCTGCTTTGAGTGTCTGCTCCCTGGTGGTCAGTGTGCATAGTGATGAGTTAGATGGTTGGACACATTATATATATATATATATATATATATATATATATATATATATATATATATGTTAAAGGCCTGGTGCATGAAAATTCATGCACTAGAGGGGTGTGCTCCCTCAGCCCAGCCTGTCTCCTCTCACAGTCCAGAAACCATCAGGGGTGGGAGGTGACCCAGCGATCAGGGGAAGATGATACCCCCATCAAAACTCTGCTGCTGCCACTGCCAGCTGCACAAGCCTTGGCTGGTCCTGGTTACCTGAGCCTTGGACAGTCACCATCCAAGGCTTGCCTGCACCTCAGGCAGGCCTTGATTACCTGAGCCTTGGGTGGCCCTGGGCAGCTGTGGGGGGGGTGGTGCTGAAGGTACTGGGGAACTCTGGAGACAGGCGCAAGGAGCTGCCAGACCTGCCTGGCGGGGTGGGGAGGACTGGCCATGCTGAGTCTCTACCACCCTGGCAGTTCTGAAGGAACTGGGAGTTACCATCTTGTGGCTGTGGGCACCATTATCTTTGTGAGGGCACGATGGTCAATGAGCATATTCCCTCTTTATTAGACGGGGTGGTTGTGGTCTATATCTTGATGGGCATGTGGGTTGCACAGGGAATTGTTTTCACCAAAGCTAATTGAATTGTACATCTGAAATCTGGCCATGTTATTGTATGAAAATTATACTTCAATAAAAAAATAGAGAGATAAAAGGACAAAGGAGAAAAGGATGGCGGGGGGAAAGAGAAGGAAAAAGAAAGGATTTAAAAATAAAGGTCCCAGGAACTGGGGACAATCTGAGCCAATGGTTTGGGATTGCATTGCCAATAACTGAGAAAGAGGAGAGCAGAGTTCTGAAGGGTCAGGGTCCCAGCGAGAATTTTTTAATTTTTCAAGTGGTCTAACTAAATATTAACACAAAAGGAAAACACATTTTGGAGATGCAAGATAGAAAAGATCAGTTCTGAATTTTGACTTCTGCTTTATTGGTTTTAAATAGCAGTCAGAGTTACAAAAGTTAAATCTCAGGGATTCATATGTGTAGTTTTTATTTAGTTCCTTTAACTTGGAATATAAAAGTTGTTCCAAATTTCCTACTGTATTTCTGCCAGACTTTTATGTAAAGAATTGGGTGGCAGGTGTTTCATTCTGCAGTCATTCTAAGAATGGTTTGTTTCCATGTTTGAATGGAGTCAGTTGTACAGTGCCCCTTGCCCCCAATCTCTTGTTGCATCCTTGCCTGGAATCTATTCCTGAGTATAGTGGAATGTTAACCCATTTATAATTGTAGTGACCATTCATTTCTCTCTGTTGCGTTGTTTTGCCAAGCACAGCAGAGCTAAATTTTTAGCAAAGGCTTTCTTGCTTGTAATAGCATGAAAAGGATCATACTCTGACCTGAGGTATGTGCATTGGACAATTATGAGAAAAGTCCTAAAATAACTGAGGGATGGGTGTCTCAACAGGTAATATAGTCAATATTGTAATGACTCTGCACAGTGCAGGATGGGTACTAGAATGATAATGGTGATCACTTCATACAGTGTATAAATGTCTCATCACTATGTTGTATATCTAAAACTAATATAATATTGTACACTAACTATAATTGAAAAACAAATTTAAAAAAAGTTATGTCATGGTTAGGAATTTTAATGACTGGACTCTAACATCAGATCAGACATGAGGCTGGCTATTTTAATAATTGTTGAGGGTGTGTTTTATAACTTTTTGAAGTCATTTGACTTTCAAATTATATCAAGATAATCAATCACCATCTAATCTAATGGGGTAGGACAGTGAAATTGATTGATAATCACATCCTGTAAGGAGCAGCTATAAGGTCAAGCCTTGGAATGACCTGTGGCAGAGCCACATACAAGTCCCAGCTTGGAGGTCAGAGCCCTCCACAATCAAGCTAGACCTTATAGTCTTCCTTGTTCCTAGGTAGCTAATGGGTTGTGGGAGGTACAGCAAGTGCTGCTCAAATGAGGCTTGAGTAATGAAATAGATTTGAAACTCTCAAGAACATTGTAAACATGTTGACCACTCCCCTTGTCTTGCTTTGTGTGGTCTGACTATAAAATAAAGCTTCAGCTTACAGGCTGGGTCACTGTTTCCTCATCCAGGAACAGTGATCCTACCTAGACCCAACTGTATTCTCTTGTCTGTTTTCTTTAATCCTTCACTGCCCCTCCTCAGGTTCACCCCTGGCTGTGCTGGACACAGTTCAACCTCCCAGTTGAGTTAGACAGTATCATCCTTTCAGAGATAGATATTGATCTTTTGGGGTTTGTTTTAGTTTGTTCATTTTCTTAGTTTTACATTGGGCCAGTGGTCTTCAGGCTTCTGTGAAGTCTCTAACATTATATGGAAACTTTTATGGACAATGCATCTTCTTTGGGAGAGGTTTCATAAGATTATAACTTACTAGAAGCCTGATGACTGAAAAATCATGCACCAGAGAGGAGGTCCCTCAGTCCTGCCTGCCCCCTGTCATAGTAAGGGAGCCCTCAGGAGTGGGAGGTGACCCAGTGATCAGGAGAAGGCGATGCCCCATCACACCTCTGCTGGGCAGCTACAATCTGAGGCTTGCCTGCACCTTGGGCTAACTCTGGGAAACTGGGGGGGGCTGAGGGGACTGGGGGACTCTGAAGCTGCCATCTAAGACTTGCCACGGACTTGCATCCCTGGCAGGGCTTAGAGGACTGGGCACCGCCATATTGTGGCTGTGGGTGCTGCCTTCTTTGAGGGTGGAGCAGTCAATTAGCATATTCCGTCCTTATTGGCTGTGGGCACTGTCATCTTTTCAACGGCTAAGGGTCAATTAGTATATACCCTTTTTATTAGATAATATTAGCTATGAGTCCATGAAATCAAAATTATTAATCACCATTCTAAATCTTAAAGTATAAAGAATGACATCAAAGCCTCTATTTTCCAATAGTGGAAGGTCCAAGCATGGAGGGAAACACTGATGACCTCCTCTGATATTTTTATCCATTGTTGAATTACCCACCCTAGTTTTTTTTAAATATGTTTTATTGAATTTTTACAGAGAGAAAGGAAGAGGGATAGAGAGCTAGAAACGTCTATGAGAGAGAAACATCGATCAGCTGCCTCCTAGACACCCCCTATTGGGGATGTGCCTACAATCAAGGTACATGCCCTTGACTAGAATCAAACCTGGGACCTTTTAGGCTAACACTCTATCCACTGAGCCAAACTGGATTCAGCTACCTACGCTAGTTTTAATATACCTTCTGCTATCACAAAAAGAAAGTATGGATTAATGGAAGGCTAGTATTCTACAGTCTAGAGTTTCATGAGAGTGTAAGAATTTTACAGTATATTTTCTTTGGCAAGACCTCTGGCTATGGCCTACTAGCCAATAATCTTTCCTCATTTTTCAGGTTATTTGCTTATTTTTTGGCGATGTTGTGTGTCTATGGTACACAAATATGCCTGCAATCATGCATAGTGTTCTTAAGATATCTAAACATATAAAAATGAATGGTGATGATTTAAAACTGTAAGTTGTGCTAATAAAGACAAAAGTATGGCGATAGTACAAAGATCAGTAGTTGCCAGGAGTTAGGGTAAGGAGAAGGAAGAATAGGTGGAGTACAGAGGATTTTTGGGGTAATAAATATTCTGCAGAATACTATGATGGTGGATACATGAGATTTTTCAATTTATCCAAAGCTATAGGGCAAACAACACTACGAGTGAAACCTAATGTAAATTATGGACTTTGGATGATAATTTGTTAATGCAGGTAGGTTCATCAGCTGTAACAAATGTATCACTCAGGTGCATAATATTGATAATGGGGTAGACTTTGCCTATATGGGGGCATGAGGGTATATGGAAACTCTCTGTACTTTATTCTAATTTTCCTATAAACCTAAAATTGATTTAAAAAACAAATTTTATTTTTAAAATTAATGGTATTTTATGTTTTAACAAACTAAGATACTTCTCAATGTTACCCAGAGTAAAGCTTTGGTGGTTCTAATCAGAACACTAGAGCCTCAAAGTCAATGAAGGCCTTTCCATCCTCTTAGCCAAAAATCAAGGTGGCATAATGTGTCCTAAGGAGACAAGTCTTGGTTTACCTTCTCCATCCAAATGAATGGAAGGAAAATGTAGAAACAGAAACAGAGCCATACATATGGAATTTTAATCACACAGTACCCACAAAAGGACCCAATCTGACTAATGACTTATAAACTTCCTTTGGTCCGGCCACTGTGGCTCAGTGGTTGAGCATCAGCCCATGAATCAAGAAATCACTGGTTTGATTCCTGGCCAGGGCTTATGATTGGGTTGCAGGCTCGATCCCTAGAAGGAGTGCAGGAGGCAGCCCATCAAAGAGGTTTCTCTTGCATTCATGTTCCTATCTTTCTATCCCTTTTCCTTTCTCTCTCTCTAAAAATCAACAAAAATACATATTTCAAAGAAAAACTCCTTTGTGGGGAATAAGCAAAAACGAAGACAGGTTGAAGGTCAGAGAAATAGATAGATGTAAGCATTCCTTCCCTACTACAGCCCTACTCATTAATACCACTCAGTATCCTGTGCCCAACATTAGAATTTTCAAACAAGTTACTCAGAGTGACTGAATTCCTATCCTATATAGAATTCTCCTTGGGAGGAGAAACTAGCCAAATGAAGTAGTGTAAGTAGCTTTCCAATTTCATTTTTCCAATCACTGGCATTCTAGTTTACTTATCTGTCTCCTGGTAGGTGCTTATTCTTGCATATCTAAAACTCAGCATGGTGCTTAAACATGGAAGATACTAAACAAATATTTTTACATTAAAAAAGGGGTTAACCTGAAATGGCTATTCCCATAAACATTTACTTTACAGTAGTAATTCTCAAAATGTCTTCCCTAGAAGAGTAACATCAGCATACCTTGAGAACTTTGTGGAAAAGGCAAAATATCAGGCCCCACTCCCAGAGTTTCTAATTCAATAGGTTTAGGGGTGGAGGTCAGGTAATCTAAACTTTAACAAGCCTTCCAGGTGATTCTGATGCAAACTAAGGTTAGAGAAAACTTAGTCTAGCCCTAACTGGTTTGGTTCAGTGGATAGAGCGTCGGCCTGAGGACCCAAGGGTCCCGGGTTTGATTCTGGTCAAGGGCATGTACCTTGGTTGCAGGCACATCCCCAGTAGGAGATGTGCAGGAGGCAGCTGATCAATGTTTCTCTCTCATGGATGTTTCTAACTGTCTATCCCTCTCCCTTCCTCTGTATATAAAAAAAATCAGTAAAACATATATATTTTTTAAAAAGACAGTCTAATGAGCTAATCAACTGAGTTTTCTGAACTAGCCAGATGAGACCAGGACAACACCACCAAATTGTCCCTTCTGAATTATTTACTAATGGCATCTATGATCCTATTGGGGTGGAGCCAGAAGCTGTCAATTTGCTGACTTTCAGAAGGCCTATTAAGAAGTGTTTTCCCTGGTGAATTCAACGCAAATCAGGGTCTGACCCAGAAATCTGATGTTTGTCAACCCTGTATTACCACAGGGAATACCTGCAGGCATTAATCTGCATTGAAATTACAGAGACAATCATCAGAGGAAATGATAGATTAACCAAATGGCAATTTAAAAATGTATAATGGAAAGTATAATTATCATAAAAACCATAATAATAATAATCATTGCATTACCTTTCTATAGCGAGACCAGCCTGGAAAAGTCATGAAGCTTCTTCAAAAGCAAACAATCAAACCCAAGAGAGTTAACTGAATACTAGTGTTTAATGTAACAAGCTCAAACAACAATGAAAAGATTAATATTTATTGGGTATTTTCTAGATGTCAGTCACTGATAGTTTATACATATTCTTGCACTTAATTCTCATAACAGCCTATAAATTGGGTATAATATTATTCCCATTTTTGCAGATTAGAAAATTGAGGGTTAGGGAAGTTAAATAGTCTGGCTAAGATTATCCTGCTAATAAAACAAAAGGGGTTATCCGGAAATGAATATTCATATAAATATTTACTTTTGCCAGAAAATAATGTAAATACCAGAAACCTCAGTCTGTGTTACAACAGAGCAGTGCTAGTCATTACTGCACTAAGATGCTCACGTAAGACTTGCATAGCCCTCCCCACTCAGGGTGACTTTGCCAGTGGGGTTATAATATTTGCAGTCCATTTGCTAAGAATTTTTTACTAGAGAACAAAGCTAAAATAAGCTCTGCCACTGGCCACCTTCATACACCCTCCTCCCCCCGCTCAATGTTTCTGTTACCTGACCAATATCTCTTAAATATGGGGGCCAATTCCTTTAACTATAAATACACCCAAATGTGAATACATTTACTCAGGGACTTCAGCTGGAAAATCATTATGATTCTTTCGTAAGACTGTATATCTTTGCTCTAATTTATTGTTTATCTTACTATGAGAGAGAGAGAGAGAGAGAGAGAGAGAGAGAGAGAGAGAGAGAGAGGTTAAAACCACCCTCCATGTTTTAGGCACAATTTCATACTATTTTATCTAACCCCCAAAGGAACCCTTTTAAGTAGCTATTATTATCTCTGTTTTAAAAATGGGGAAACTAAGATTCAGAGGGGATAGATTTCTTGAATAATTTAAATAAAAGTCTGCCTGTCACCAAAGTCTGGGTTTGCTCTCTGCTCCCTACTTTGTAGCCTCACAGTGAAGGAGCAGGTTTTTTGTTTTCGTTTGTTTGTTTGTTTGTTTGTTTGTTTTGAGGGTTGTTAGGAGATCAACTGGGGAGCAAAGGGACAACTAACCATTTATCTTCCCCATAATATTCTTATAACCTCTTGCACTGTGATGATGTCTTTCTGCCTACCAAATATTTTGCTAGACTATAGCCTCTGTGGCTTTTAAACACATAGGCAGGTAGGTAGCTAAGTAGGACAGCCATCAACACCCTTGATTTGCAGGTCAGCAAACCAAAACTCAGAGGTATTACCTATCTTATCTAGAATCACCTATCTCTGAAACATTGGGATAGAACCTCTACCTAAATCTTCTAATCCTTGAGTTAATGCTTTGACCACTACACCATGTTTCAGGACACAGAGCTGTTCTGGTTCCCAACATAACAGGGGGGATGATTCATGGAAGAACCCAACATAGGTTTTAAGAAGTTGCCCTAGCTGCTTTGGCTCAATGGATAGAGTGTCGGCACACAGACTGAAGGGTCCCAGGTTTGATTCTAGCTAAGGGCACATGCCTGGGTTGTGGGTTTGATCCCCAATGAGGGGAGTGCAGGAGGCCGCCAATCAATGATTCTATCTAATCACTGCTATTTCTATCTCTCTCTCCCTTCCTCTCAGAAATCAATTACATATATATATAAAGAAGTAACAAGACCATGACTATGGCATCAAATCATCCCTCCTTCCAAGTTTCTGAAAAATTTGTGCTGTTTTCCTGAATCTCACAGTGTGAAAAGAAAACCCACTTTCTGGTGCCCCCTGAAATACATGTTTTTAAGGTAGGAGACATAATTAGAAACAATTTCTTCCATTTTCCTAATTTCTAGGACTTTGCCGCAAGCAGGGCCAACAGGAAGGAAACCTGGTACCAACTTTTAGCCCTGTCTTTAACAATGCCCTGCTTCTTCTCGCCTTTTCCCTTCAAAAAGTCCATCCTCAAAATTACAATCATAGATGCCTCTAATTTCAATGGTAGATTCCTCTTGGTTAAGAGGTTATTTGGTCTCTAGGTAGTAGGGAGCATGTTCGTTTCTTTTTTAACTTTGGCATTTATTCAGCCTCCCAGGGACTAGTTAGTGACCAGAAAATCCAGTAAAAACAGAAATTGTTACCTAATAAAACACCAAGAGACTTTCCAGGCCTCAGGGAAAATAACACCCCTGCCCTTTCTAATTGGAAAACCACATTCCAATTGCAAAATGGAATCATTTTTTGTTTTCAAAGTGATGCTAATTTATTAGCCATGGTATAAATGTTGACAGTGGTCATGGGACTTCAAAGGGAAGTCAGCAGTCCAGAAAGCTTGAGGGGGAAAGGGAAATCAATCAAGAGGTGAACAGACTCTGGTAGAGTCCTCCAGACAAGACTGAATACACTAAGCAATTCATTCACTCATTTAGTTTTCTCTTCATTCATTCATTCTTTCTTTAGTGACTTCCTAGATTCCGGCATCTTCCTAGGACATATAAGGGTACATATATGTTTAATATAGGATCTACCCCCCCACCCCCACAGAAATCACAGTTGGGTGAGGGATAGAGTGTAAACAGAACACCGAAGAAAGTTTGATATCTATTAGGAGGGTTGTGGGAAATGACAGAAAAGCATTGTCATGATGAAAGATATCAGAGAAAGCATGAGGAAGCTACATGAAACTTTAAAAAGTTTATTGTCTTAAAGGATGACTAACAGAAACTACTGAAATAAAACCTCAGACCTTCCAAGAAATGATTACAGGCATGTCTCTTAGAGAAAATCTCTATGTTGGATGAGAAAACTTCACAAGGGTTCCAAATCTTCTGGGTATTTTCACCTCTTTGGTGACCTCCCATGAAGCTTGCTTGGAGACTTGTTTAAGCAAATATCTGCATGCTCAGGGTTCTTGCTTCTATGCAAAAGAACTAGACTCTGGCAGAAAAGGAATTTACTGGAGAGTTATTAGGGCCACATTTTAGTAATTGAAGTTTGAAAGAGCAAACCTGGAAAACCGAGAGGAACCAGAAGAGCTACATGGCATCAGGCCACAGAAATGGAGCAATGGTTGTCCAGGAACAACCTGGTCTTACCTCCATGCCTCAGAAAGCTAAAGTGACTTGCTAAGACCAGCAACAAAGTACCCGGAGGCTCCAGAGCTAGAAAGACACCTAAACACTTCTTTTAGTCCCTGATAGAGACATAACACTAACCATTTTTTTGACTGTCAATATCAACTTTCCTATTTGTATTCTTTCTTGATCTTAATTAAAAAAAAACACAATTAAATGCACATAAAATTTACCATCTTAACCATTTTTAAAGTGTGCATATGTAATACCTTAATCAATAAAGAAAAAAAAAGAAATTAAAAAAAATAAACTGAAGTGTTAAGTTCAGGGGTTGTAAATCCATTCACTTTGTTGTACCACCATCACCACCAACTATCTCCAGAACTCTGCATCTTGCAAAGTGAAACTCTGTACCCATTAAATAACAACTTCCCCATGAAATAATGACTTTCCTTCTTACATTCCCTTTGTCAGCCACACTATTTGCATCCTTATCTTCCTTTTGTGGAGACCCTCAAGCGATGTGGTCCTAAAGGAAATGGTTGACTCCCACCACAGATCTTCTTCTCCTTGCCCAGATTAGCCAGAAGGGGCCAGATGTCTTAAATTCAGCTGACTCAGCACTTTCTCCCAGGAGTTTGTACCTTTAGAAAGACATGGAAAGATATAAAGCTGGTTGGAGACATTATCATGGAAGCTGCAGGGACATGTGGCTTGTCTCATATTATACAACTTATTAAGTAGTAGAAATAGGGCATCAATTAGATTATCTGAAATCAGGAACCACCAAGCTATCGAAATAGAGATCTATATTACAGCCATGTATTAAACAGAAAATTTGTGAGTTCCTTTGCATATTAGACCATGGGCATACAAAAAAATATTACATAAGCAAGACTTATGCCTTTAAGATATTCTATTAAGTAAGGACATGAGCACAATTTGATGGGCATTTCTATAAAATTTAATAGTAATCTACAGAAAGAAAAACCTAATTCAGCCTGAAACATGAGAAAGCGTCCTCAAAGGACTTAGTACTTGAGCCAAGTCTTAAAGGTTGGTGATAAGTATGCATTGCAGGCAAAACCTGGAGAACTGAGAATATGCAAAGGCACTGAGGCAGGAGAGGTCCAAAGTTCCACAAATTACCAAAAGGTCGGAGATTGCTAAACCATAAGGTGAGGTATAACATCTGGCCAAAAAGGACTCAGTACAAGTGGTTAGGACATAGAGGGAAAAGGAGAAAGGGCCTCTTATGCTATGCAAAGAAATCTTTTTTGAAAATCCTCTATGACAATGCTTATGAGTAAGAAGGTCATTGGATCCTCTGAAATACCCTACTGGAGCCATATTAAAATATTGTTGGTGGTTATTTTTCTTAAGGAGATCATACATTTATAACCCCTTTTCACTGTGGTACATAGAACCTGAGGCATGGGGTAAAGAGTTATTCCCATTTTCAATATTTCTGTATCCTACCCAAAATATACTCTTTCCATGGGTAATTTACAAGGAAATTACCACATTAGCAAAACTGTCATTGATAGTACTTCCACTGAGGTGGGGGAAGAGCAGAGTGTCATGAAGATGGGGGAGGATGGGGATCAGGGAACTGTGAAATATAATGAGACTGTTTTCCCCCCAGAAATAGCATCAAACTGATTGCCAAACCAATGAGCTCATCCTGAAGGTTACCGCAGTGAGTGCCAGGTAAATAAACTGTCTATCAGACTTTGCCATGCAGTAAGTGCTTCTATCTCCTCTTTTCTTGGGTAACAATGCATATCAACTTTGGGAACATTGGGCCCATTAACATGGAAGGAACAGGAAATATGTGAGTGAAGTGCACAGAGAGTGATTAGCTAGAAAAGGAAAGTTGGTAAACACATTTTTTTTAACTCCATATATGCTGGTAGTAACATTTGTCTTCCCTTTCTAGTTTTATTTCATTTTAATTTAATTTTTTTATGTCTTAAGGCAGGAAACATTGGATGTAAACTTCATTCTCTTCCCCCCTTGACATCTTAGTCAGAGAGCGTTCTTGAAAATGGTATACTTTACTAACCTGAGTTAAACTGTATCAGTTTAACAAATCAATAAGCAAAGAAGTAGTAAGCATCCTGATCAGTACGGAGATTGTGGGAGCTGTCTCTCAAGGAGCTTAAAATCTAGTGGGGGCAGATCTTTCATGACTATGGAAGGTACACACAAATGTGCTCAACAGGAAAAGATAACATAATTTGGCATTTAAAATTTAAGCTGATTGAGTCAGATAAGCTTGAATGCTAGCTCTGCAATCTAACAATTCCATGACCATGAGAAATTGCATAAGCCCCATGAGTCTCAGTTTTCTTATCTATGAAATGGAAATTCTAACACTGGCTTTAGCTTTTGTTTTGTTCTTGTTCGTTTTGTGGATTAAAAGACACACTGTATGTGTTTTAATACATAATATGATGCTTCTGGTTGGTGGAAATAGCTAAAAAAATTAAATAAATAAATAAAAGACCGCAGATTTAAGAATAGTTGGGTCATTTGTTCTGAAAAGTAATGTAGAAAAATCTTAACTAAAGAGTCAGTATTTTACCTGAACCTCGAAGGATGAAGACAATTGCCATAGAAGAACAGAGTGAGAAGGGAGAAGAGCAATAAAGCCTAGGAAAATGCATAGGGGAGAGGAAATGCATGCCAAAATGCAGAAAAGAGAAGATAATTCAGGGTACATAATACCAAAAAAATACTCTGGGAGAAGACGAAGTTCATAGAGGGAGGTGACACTGGACAATTAGATTCAACTCTGTTTAACTAACTGCCCCCAAATCTGACTGTTAAAAAGATCGTGAAGAGATATATTATTCCTATTATTTACTGTTCTGTTACAAACCACCTCCAATATTTTGTTGACTAAAATTATAACCATCTTATTATATGTAACAACTCTGTGGGTTGACTGAATCAGTTCAGCTAATCAGTTCTATTTCATGTGATGTTAACTGGGGCTACAATTATCTGGGCGCTGCCTGGGCAGCAGAGGAGGACAGTTGGGGGTGACTAGGGTGACCAAGATAGTCACTCACATGTCTGGCATTGGTACTGGCAGTCAGCTGAGAGCTCTTTTCTCTTCCACATGGCCCTCCATGCTGTTTGTCTCAAGTGAATGAATGAGTTTATCTGCCATCCTAAGACAAAACCAACAGCAAAAACTCTTTCTCCCACATCTCTGTTAGCTACTATTAAGAACTTTATAGGATCTAGGTTTTACCTACAGGCAAACTACCAAGTTACCTGCCACAAGTTCACCTATGCTCTTAGAAGACATGAGACAAAGGACATTTTACTGCTCACACCAATATCAAAAGCTAGAGTATAAGCAATTTTTGCATTGTTCTCCAAGCCCCAATTCCCATAGTGTGACCGTAGAGGGCCGAATGCTACCTCCACATTTAAATTAATACATTGGATTGCATCGCAAGAGAGCAACCCTGAGCCTGGAGAACTCAGATATTTTAAAGTGAGCATGGAAGTTGCCCTCCCTTCTCCAGGGAGTGGGGTAGCATTATCTCCACTGCACTGGACAGTAGGTTTGCCTGTGCTTATTTCAGGGCCAGATACTAGCTCTATCTTCTGAAGTGATAAGCAAAACTGCCCTTTGCCCTGGAAGGAAACATTATCTCTGTCTTCCAAGACTTTTCACTATCTCAACATCTTTGCAAAGACAGTGTAAAACAAAAGGCACCAGAATAAACCAGGAAACCATGGTGACGCTCCGTGTTTTGCCCTGGAGAGCCCGGCATCATTTCAGGTGGCTCTAATCATGACGTACTTTAGTGCTTACATGCACTCTTCAGTATATAAATAATGTTATGAAAGGTGCTTTATAAATTGTAGCCCTGCATTCCATGACTTCCTAAAACAAATGTGTGAGAATATCCTTGGCAATATCTAAAAGAATTTTTAACAAAAGCCAACAAAGGATGCACCTGGCCTACGTGGCCAAATTCTTTTATAAGCTTTCAATAACATCCTGTGTTTTTCTCTCACAGCCTTTATCACAATTGTAATTAATTAACCATAGTTATTTACCTTCATATTTAACTTCAGTCTGTCTCTCTAGTGTCCTTCACTGATAGGTTAATATCTCTCTTTTTTATATTTATCTTTGAGTGACTAGCATGGCACCTGGCATGTAGTACTAGTATGGATGCCATAAATATAGGGTGTCCCAAAAAATGTATACACACTTAACAGCTGATAGTTCGATTGATGTTTCTTTTCAAATTTAACCCATTGGAATTAATAATTAGTCAAAGTCTTTATACGTTTTTGGGACACTCTTTATGGGCAACAAATATTTTTGAACATTGACTAAATTGAATTGTACTTTACTTATAAATAAAATCTGAAAATTTTGTCACAAAGTTCGATTCTTTACCAGGACTTCCAAGAATATAATTTGAGTTTCCCAGAAGGCTGGATGGAGAAATGACCTAAGAAATCACGTAGGAGCTCCAGTTTATAAATAGATGAGGAAGCTAAGGTCCAGAGATGGCATATGAATTGTCCAAAGTCACACAGCAAGTAATGCTGGACCTGGGCTAGACGCCAGGTTTCCTTACTCTGGGCTTAATGCTTTTACCTATGGTATTTATGTATTTGTGCCTCCAGCCTCTCTGGCAATGTTTTAAAATGCTCTGTATTTATTCACTACAAAGAAATGTGGTAGTGTGTTGTAAAGACACAAGTGGAGAAATGGGAATGTCTGCAGCTCTGTACTTAATACCACCAGTCATCAGATGGCTCAGGGGGCCTGTGGTCCCAAACACAAAAATAATCTACAATTTGTTTTCAAAGTTTTTTACTCTGCCTGATGCTTGCTGGAGTGTATTAGGAAAGTTTTGGTGGTGTGACACAGCTAAGAATTACAAATATATATATATATATATATATATATATATATATATATATATATATATATACATAGTCTGCAGATCTGCCATACCCAATTCCTAGGACCCAGAGACATGTCTATTTTTTTCTCCCTTCTCATTTAAATTGGCAAAAATGAAACATCTTCTCCTTTAATTTGTTATCAGATTGTGACAAGGTAGTAGTGAAGGCATTGTTGTTTAGGGCTGCAGATATGTTAAAATAGAGAATTTCATCTCTTCCAATATTCTAAAGCAATTATCCTTTTTTTTAAAAAGGGGTGGGGGTGGGGAAGCAAGCAAATCCACAGTAAAACTTCTGTGTTTTTGTGTCTGAAATCCTGCTTACCCTGCGGGCTCCACAACATCCTGTGATCAATTATTTTTCCAGAAGCCAGGTCTGACAAAGATGTTGCTTTGGAAGAAAGATGCTCTATCAATGTAATAAATAAATACGTGGATGGATTGGGCAGAACATCTTAGGCACCGGCTTAAATAGAGAATTTGGTTTTCAAATTTGAAAGGAACGTGGGACTGGTCTCAGTATTCCACCATCGGAAAAGCTATAGAGATTTACTTTTGTGAACACATCACAATTCTCATTCTCATGCATCTGTAGCTATTGGAGTACCTGAGGTGAGACTGCTTTATGGCTTAACAAGAGCAAATGCAGGTCTAAGTGGTTTCGCACTCATTCCTGAGCAATGAATCTAGGTGTCTAGTGAATTTCATGAAAAGATTTTTAGAGTTGTAATGCTACAGAGTAAGCAATTCTACCATGGACTAAATGGAAAACTTTTTAAAAGAGGCCAGTCATCAATTTTCTGAGGGATACTGGACAAGCAATACTCTTGTAATATAATTCAGAACCTGTTATCCTGTTCTATAATTTCTCACATGGATACGGTTTCCATGCATTGAAGAAAACTTAAGTCTTTATTCTTACAGATCCACAATATAACTTACCTCCTCTCACAGAATTGAGATTTTAGTATGTAACTAGAGGCCCGGGGCACAAAATTTGTGCACACAAAGAGAATTTGTGTCCCTCAGCTCAGCCTACACCCTCTCCAATCTGTGACCCTTGAAGGATGTCTAAATGCCCATTCATCAGGCCTAAATGGGCAGTTGGACATCCTTCTCACAATCCAGGACTGATGACTCCCAACTGTTTGCTGCCTGCCTGCCTGCATGCCTGCCACTAACTGCTTCTGCCTGCCAGCCTGATTGTCCCCTAAGCACTCCACCACCAGCCTGATTGACACCTAACTGCTACCCTGCTGGCCTGATTGTCCCTAACTGCCCTTCCCTGCCAACCTGGTCACCCCTAACTGCCCTCCCCTGCAGGCCATCTTGTGGTGGCCATCTTGTGTCCACATGTGGGCGGCCATCTTGCGTGTTGAAGTGATGGTTAAATTGGCCATCACTCCAACACGCAAGATGGCCGCCCACATATGGACACAAGATAGGGTTACAGTGCAGTAGAAATTTTTCCCTTGACTACAGAAAAGAGAACAAATTGTCTCACTCTTCTGTGTCAGTATTTTTGAAATATTAAAAGTTATTACAAAATCAGGTTTGGTTTATGGGCTGCACCAATACCAATTTTCTGGTTTTAAGTATGATCTTTAGTTAAATAAGATGTTACCATTGAGGAGACTGGGCAAAGAGTACATGGACTTCTTCTCTGTTCTATCTTTGAAACTCCATATGAATCTAGAATTATTTTAAAATAAGCAATTGAAATGAAAATAAAGTCTTGAAGGTAGAGGGTATAAAAGTAGAAAATGGATATTAGGATGACAGACCTGGACCTTGACCATGGGAGAAACTAACTCTCTATGTGTATGTCTGCTAAACTGAAAAATGGACATAGCATCTAGCAGCAGATGTAACAGCTTTAATGTAATGGCTTGTTCATGAAGAGGCAGTAAGGCATACTTTTTAAGACCATGCCTTCTAAAATAAGAATACCTACGTTTGATCCCAGTTCATGCAATTTTGATGTGTCCTTAGCCCACCATTTATTCATGCCTCAATATCTCCATCTGCAAATTGGAATCATGATAATAACAGCACTTATTTTATAAAGTGATTGTGATTACTAACTGAGTTACTGTATTCAGGCACTTAGAAAAATATCTGGTTCTTAGCAGTGCTACATAAGTGTTGGCCATATTGTGAAGAAATAACTTGGCACATTGTTCAGTAAATGTTAGTTATATTTCCCTTTCTGATTATAAAATAATATATAGGCAGCCCATTAAAAGTACCATAGTAAAAGAATTGTGATATATGTACATAATTGACTACTGTAAAGTCATGAGTGAACAATTTTCTAATACACTAAAAATATGGATACCTATCTCATTAACATAATATTAAATGAAAAATGTCATCCACTAACATGTTTAATGTATGATTGATGTTTGTAAATTATAAATAAAAATAAATAAATGAAATAACAAGTGGCAAATTGAACAGAAAATAAATGAAAATTTTTTTTAAGAAAAATTTTAAACTTCATTTTGATAAAACATTTCAAATCCCCTCATATCACAACCTATAAATAAGCAAATTGTATGTACTGATTTTTATATCACATGTAAAGTTCCAAATTTCAATCCCTTGATAGAAAGTTGTAAAATACAAGTGCTTGTAATTTAATTATAGGCAGTATTTTAAACAAAAATAAGTGAGTTGTCAGAAGAAAAGTAAAATAAGACTTTAATAAAAAAGGATTCCACAGGATGTATTTTTTCAATAGTAACTAATTCAGTGAAGTCTGTGATTCCAAATTCAAGTGACAGTGTTATGTTTGAAGCAAAAATGAAAAGGCAATTAACTCTTAATTGGAATATTACAGTATGTACTATATATGTGGACAATATTTAACTGCATCTAATTTTTAGAATAAAAAAAAAAGATGCATAGCTGCTATTGGGCCAGCCCTGCCACAAAAATAAAATAAAGAAATAAAACCTAAAAAAACTGAAATAATGTGTAACAACTTTATTTGTATATTGGGAAACCAATTACTTGTACTAAGTTTGATAATAAAATGTGAGCCCTAGTTTTAACTTCTATTTCTATCTCTAAGCACTTTCCAGATCTTCATTTTGAGCAGGGGAACCCACGTTGAATAAGGCAGTATCACTAAGTGGAGGACACAGAGATTGGAGTTAAAGAAGTCAGAGTTAGCTAGTATTTGTGAGGAAGAGAATAAGAGAAATATATGAACTAAAACAACCCTCAAAAAATTTACATGGAAATCCTTTTAGTCATTACCTTAATTCTAAGTTTTTGTGCATAGGCAAATCAGAGTAAAGAACAATTAATAGAAAAAAAAGAGTTACCAGAAAACTAAATTGCACAATTATCAGAGCTCACACAGAGTTAGGAGACTTTCCTATTATCTGTCTGTGTCAGGATAGCTTATTGATCACCTCTGGGACATTTAGTAGAGACCCTGAGGTTTACTGTTTAGTAATATGGCTAAGCTAGCCTTAGAGTAAGGGCATCTCAAAACTTGCACTAAGAAAGTTTATAAAGCAATATTCAAAAAGATGAATATAATCTGTAAGTAAATTATTTCGGAACAAATTGAGGCATTCTTTAAAGGAAGACAACAAAATTATCACAATGTTAACTACCTAACCAAAAATTACTAGATATGCCAAGTAGTAATGAAAAAAATCAATTAAAAAGAAATAGACATAGAAATTATAGAGATGAAGACATTAGTAGGTAAGACTTTAAAACAGCTTTTATAAGCATGTATAATGATTTAAAGGACAGTATTAGTATCATTAGTACAATAAAAAAGACCAAATGGAAATGCTGAGGTGAAGATAACAATAACTAAAATAAAAAAAATAAAAACACTTGATGATCTTGACAGAAAATGAGATATTTGAGAATATTAGTACATTTTATTTCAAGCAATAAAAATTGTCCCAAATGAAGCACACACTCATACATATAGGTCAAAGAAAATGAACAAAGCTTCTGTAACTTATGGGACAATGTCAGGTGATCTAACATACATACAATTGGTGTTTAGGATAGAGGCAGAAAAATGTTTAAAGAGATAATGTCCAAAATATTTCTAGATTTGATGATGTATTAACCCACACATATAAGAGGTAAACTCTAAAAGAGATAAATACAAAAAATATATATAGCAAGGTATATAATAATCAAATTGCTCAATTTCAATAACAAGAACAAATTTAAAAAAACTTGAGGAGAAAAAATAAGCATTACAAAGAGGAACAAAGAGAGGAATAAATATTGACTTTGTATCAGGAATAATAGAAGCCACTAGTCAATTTTTAAAGTGATATAAAATTCTTTAAAAAAAACTATTAACTTAGAATTCTATACCCAGGAAAAAATATTATCTAAAAATAAAGACAAAATAAATACAAGTTTAATCGAAAGCTAAAAGGATTCCTACACCATGAAAAGAAAAATACTAAGAGATCCTTAAACCTGAAGAAAATAATACAAAATAGAAATTGGAATCTTTACAAATAAAGATTACAAGAATAAACATGATATAAATCTCAACGGTATTTGTTTTGTCATTTTAATATTTATTTAAAAGTAATTGTTTAAAGAGAAGTAATAATAGTGTATTTTGGAGTTTGAAACACATATACATAAAATTTTTAATGATAGCTACATAAGGAACAGAAGAAATAATAAAGCAAGCTGTTATAAGTTTTAATATAATAAAATGATATGTTATTTAATGCAGGCTGAAATAATGTTTAATATGCACATTGCAAACTTCAGAGCAATGCATCAAAGACATAGCTAGAACTAATTCAAACTCTCATGCATGAAAAACTAATCAAGTGTTATTCAAAATCAGAATAGTTGCTAAGTTTATGGGAGTAACAACTATAAAGGAGCATAAGGAGAACTTTACAATAATATTGTAATGTTCTACTTCTTCTCTGCATGTTTATTACATACTGTGTTCACTCTATGATAACCAAATGAGTTGTGCACACTTAAGTATACATTTCTATATTTACATATATCTTACCTATGTAGTAACATATAAGTTTGTAAAGTATCAAAAATATACACAAATTTTTTCTCTTGCCTAATTGCCTAATTGGCTATGACTTCTAGTTCTATGTTGAATAAGAGTGGTAAGAACAGATATCCTTGTTTTGTTTTGATCTTAGAGAATAAACTCTCAGTTTTTGCCATTAAGTATGATATTAGCTGAAGGTTTGTCATATATAGCCTTTATTATGTTCAGGTACTTTCTTTCTATGCCCATTTTATTGAGTATTTTAATCATAAATGGATGTTATATCTTTGCTATTTATATGATTTTTATCTTTTATTTTGTTAATGTGGTATATTACATTGAACCATTTTTGTGAACCTGGAATGAACCCCACTTGACCGTGATGTATTATTATTATTACTAGGGGCCCAGTGCATGAACTGTGTGCACTGGGGGGGGGGGGGGCATCCCCTCATCCCAGAGTGCACCCTTACAATCTGGGACCCCTCAGGGGGTATCCAACTGCCAGTTTAGGTCCAATCACTGGCATTGGACCTAAACCTGCAGTCAGATATCCCTCTCACAATGCAAGACCACAGAATCCTAATCACTCAGCTGCCTGCCTGCCTGGTCACTCCTAACTGACCCCCTGCTGGCTTGGTTGCCTCTGAATGCCCTCCCACCAGCCTAGTCACCCCTTTCTGCCCCCCTGCCAGCCTAATCACCATAACTGCTCCCCTGCCAGCCTGGTCACCCCCAACTGCTCCTCCACCAGCCTGGTCACTCCTCATAAATCCACAGCCAGCCTGGTCACCCCACTCAGCTTGCTGTTCAGTTATTTGGTCATCCCTCACTAACCCCCCTCCCAGCCTGGTTGTCCCATGTAGTCTACTGTTCATTTGTTTGGTCATCCCTCACTAACTCCCCTGCTTGCCTGGTCGTAGGCAGCCATCTTGTGAGAGTGTGAGGGTCAATTTGCATATTACCTATTTATTATATAGGACTCTTCTTATTATTTTAATCCTCATCTGATTATATGTTTAGAGAGAGGAGGGGGGGAGAAACAGCAAGAGAGAAAAACATTGATATGAGAGAGAAACATCAATCAGTTGCTTCCCATACTTGCCCTGACTAGGGATTGATTTCATAACCTATGTGTGTGTAGCTTGACCTGGAATCAAACCAGAAGTCTTTTGGTATATGGGTTGATGGTCCAACCAAGTGAGCCATCCAGCCAGAGACAAAGCAATCCTGAGAAAACAGAATAAATATAGGGATGTCTCATTTGACTTCAAATTATACTACAAAGTGACAATAATCAAATAAGCATGGTATTAGCAAAATCACACACACACAGATCCATGAAATAGAACTGAGAGCCCAGAAATAAACCCATAAGTATATGGGCAAATAATTTTTGACAAAGGAGCCAGAAACACACAATGGAGAAAAGAAAGCCTCATCAATATATGGTGCAGGAAAAATTGGGAAGTCAAATGCAAAAGAATTGAGCTAGACTACAGTTTGTTCTCATGTACAAAAATTAATTCAAAATGGATCAAAGATCTGAAACAATAGATTACACAGAAGAAAACATCAGTACTGTACTTCTGGAATTTGGATATTGAGAACATTTTATTAATTTGACTCCAGCAGCAAGGAAAGTATAGGCAAAAATAAATGAATGGGACTATATCAAACTAAAAAGCTTCTGCACAGTAAAAACAAACAAATAATAAAAAAAACACCAACAAAACAAAAAGGCAACCAACCAAATAGGAGAAAAGCTCCAACAAGGGGTTAATATTCCAAAATACATAAAGAACTCAATACCAAACAAACTCACCATCCAATTAAAAAATGGGCCGAGGACTTGAACAAATACTTCTCCCAAGAAGTCATACAAGTGGCCAACAGAGATATGAAAAGATGCTCAACTCTACTGGGGAAGTGCAAACCAAAACCACAATGAGATATTACTCACACTTGTTAAAATGGCTACTGTCAACAAGACAAATAATAACAAGTGCTCTAGAGGTTGGAGAGAAAAACAAACCCTCACTCATCCTGGTAGGAATATAAACTGGTACAGCCACTGGGTAAAAGAGTAAGGAGATTCCATAAAAATTAAGATACCACACTTCTGGCTATCTACCAAAATGTTTTGAAATATTTATTCACAAAGATACATGCACCTCTGTGTTCATTGCAGTATTATTCATGGTTTCCAAGACATGGAAACAATCAAAGTGTCCTTTGATAGATGATTGGATAAAAAAAGGATGTGGTTCACATATACAATAGGATACTATTTGGCCACAAGAAAAGATGAAACAGTGTCATTTGTGATATGAATGGCTCTTGAGAATATCATGGTAAGTGAAAAATAGTCAGAAAATGTTAAGAACCATATTATTTTACTTATGCATGGCATATGAAATTAAAAGTAACAAATGGACAAATAAGAAAAACAAATAAATACTCATAGATCTGGACAACAGTATGACGGTACTGGAGAATTTGGAGGGAGTAAAGGATAAAGGGGACTAAATATATGGTGACAGAAGATGATTTGACTTTGAGTGGTGGGCACACAATGCAATACACAGATCATGCTTCATAGAAATATACACTTGACCCATATAGCCTTATTAACCAATGTCCCTCCAATTAAAAATTAAAAAGTATATACAAAATTGCATACACTTGTAAATATAAGTTTATATACTTGCACATGTATATGTATAAATGTATACTATACACTTATATGTGCATATATATATCTATATATATATATATATATATATATATATATATAGATATATATATACACATTCATATATACATACATATATAAACATAGAGAGGAGCCAAATAAGAGGTCATCTGAGAAATTACCAGAGTATCATACTGCCCAAATCACAGGAGAAAATTCATAATATAGTTTTTATTTCTTAACAGTGCCCCTGGGAGTTGTACTTGAACAGATTGCTTAAATGTATGTGATTGCTGTGGGAAGTACCCTTCTACTAGAATTGCACTTCAATTAGAATTGTATTTCAAAAGCATTTATTGACCCTTTATTCTCCAAAGAACATTGAGCACAAAGAATGTTAGTCCAAATCTTATCGAACTTAATTTCAATGTGCCTCAGCCAATCTAACTTTCATTTTAAACAATGCTTCAGAAGAACATTCATGAAATAGATTTATATTAAATGTATGTTTTTCAGGATTATAATTTGAATTTATAACGTGGATATTATTTTTATGAAGACTCAACTGCACTGATCACTACAATTGTCCAGGCATTAATTAGGTCACAAATAAGACTTTATGTACAAAACAATGTATTTCTGTCACTACCTATTCAAATATCACCCGTCTTAGAAGCCTTGCGGGTTCCCTGAGGCAGATATAATTACTGTTTCTTGAACTGTCCCCAGCATTATACACACTTTTATTAGAGCCTGCATCATAATAAACAGAACTGATTTATTTGTCTCCCCGCTAGACTGTTTTAGCCATCTTTGTATGCTCAGCACCTAATTCAGGGTCTAACACATGGCAAGTGTTAAAAAAAATACTTGAAGGTGAGGGGAAGGAGGAGGGAGGAGGAGGCACAAAAAGGAGGGGAGGAGGAAAGGATCTTCTTAACACTAGCAAATTAAGGAAAAATATTCTTGTTCCAATGAAACAGTTGTTTGTCCAGCAAGTTTCCTTTTACATGCCTTGTCACAAGGTAATTAGAATCTTTCTAGGTCATTTCACAGTGATGACTGTGACTGCTTTGAAAGTATAAACTCCATGTTAGGCTGGTGCTTCGTGTCCCGCTATGCCATATGAATCATTTCCCTTATGATCAGAGGACACTAAAATATTTCACAAATATTATCGTGCCAAATGAGTATGTGTAAAAATTGTCCTCGGGGCTTCCAGTGATGAAAGAGCATGCACACCAACAATATAAACAGGCTTCCTCCACCCTCAGGCAACATTTGTCACTCCCTTCTCTCCCAGCGCCCACATGCATCCCTCTAAGGTAGCATTCAGTACAGTGTGTTCTGTAGTGTTTCCCCTGCCTTATCATACTGTAAGCTTCCTGAGGACAGATAGTGTGTCTCTTTCTATCTCCACCACAGGGACTGGCATATGGTAGATGTCCCATATTTATCTCTTGAAAGACTAAACAAACAAAAGAACATGTTGGACTACTTCTTTTTAAAAAATATATTTCTTTATTGATTTTTTACAGAGAGGAAGATAGAGGAATAGAGAGAAACATCAATGAGAGAGAATCATCGATTAGCTGCCTCTTACACACACCCCGCTGGGGATGTGCCCACAACCAAGGTACATGCCCTTGACCGGAATTGAACCTAGGGCCCTCCAGTCTGCAGGCTCATGCTCTATCCACTGAGCCAAACTGGTTTCGGCTGTTGGACTACTTCTATTGAATACTTTAAAAATGTCCAGGCAGCATCACTGTCTGATATCCAACCTTAGAGGCACCTCCAAAATTATTATCTCCTGACCGTGTGGGGGCAACCTCATAACCACAAAGGGGCCTTCCGTGGTTCTCAGTGTCTTAGGAAGTTTCATGGGAGGAAGGAGACCCTCTGATCTGTAATAATATCTAGCAATAATTGTATTTTTCATGTGAAACCTGATAAGCTCAGAGATGTTTGAGACACCTAAGTTGAGAAGTAAAAAGGATGTTCAATTAGTTGGACCATTGTCTAGTGCTGTGGTTGGCAAACTGCCACTCGCAAGCCACATGCGGCTCTTTGGCCCCTTGAATGTGGCTCTTCCACAAAAACCCATGCCTAGGCGAGTCTATTTTGAAGAAGTGGCGTTAAAAGAAGTTTAAGTCAAAAAAAAAATTGGCTCTCAAAAGCAATTTCAATTGTACTGCTGATATTTGGCTCTGTGGACTAATGAGTTTACCGACCACTGGTCTAGTGCACTAAAAAGGTTGTGGGTTCGATTCCCAATCAAGGGATGTACCTAGGTTGCAGGTCCTTTCCCTAGTCAGGGAACATTCAGGAGGCAATGGATGAGTGTTTCTCTCTCACATCGATGTTTCTCTCTCTCTCTCTCTCTCTCTCTCTCTCTCTCTCTCTCTCTCTATCTCTCTCTCTCCTCTTTTGGTCTGTCTGCCTCTCTCTTCCTCTCAATAAAAAAAATACCCTTGGGTGAGGATAAAAAAAGAAGGATAAATGTGGAAAGGAAAAATTGTCTTCTATTTAAGCACAAACACACACCAGACACCATGTAGCTGCTCAGCATTTACGGCTGGGAGAAGATGTGCTTCATAGCCTGGCTTGCATATTTCTTGGGTTTGTGGAATAAATTATTTCCCTCTACAACCTCAAAGCATTCTCAGAGCAGGGGAAAAACATTAAAATTTATCATTGAGACTATAACAACTTTATGCTCAATGTTGGTGTTCATTTAGCTTTAAAATGTCATAAAATATACTCTAGATTTACCAATAGAACAAGCAAACCAATAAAACAAAATGTCATAAACATGGTTTCACTCCAATACTGCTCTTCAGAAAAAAAAACAAGAACTCAGCAGCATCATAAGAGACAAAACTGTTCCACCATCCACATTCAATCACAAAAACAAAACAAAGAGCCTTGGTAGCCAGTAAAACGGGTTCTGCATTGGGATTTTGACAAGGAGATCAATCATGACCAAAGCAGAGTTATATCTGTTCAATTTTACAAGGAGACAAATGAAATATTCACATAAGCCCATGACATAAGGATACCAAGAAAGGAGGACAAAGCATGGGCCATATATGGGGAAAAATTTAGAAAGTTCTGAATCTTAAATAAACAAAATAAAATTTTGCCAAAACCAGTTTGGCTCAGTGGATAGAGCATCAGCCTGCAGACTGAAAGGTCACAGGTTCTATTCCAGTCAAGGGCATGTACCTTGGTTGTGGGCACATCCCCAGTAGGGGGTGTGCAAAAGGCAGGTGATTGATGATTCTCTCTCATTGATGTTTCTTACTCTCTATCCCTCTCTCTTCCTCTCTGTAAAAAATCAATAAGATATATTTTAAAAAATAAAAATAAATAAATAAATAAAATTTATGTATACTGATAAAAAAGCACTTACTTAACATAATTATAATCTGTAGAAAATTTTTTTTAAATTATATGTATTAGAACTTATTTGAATATAATTATCAGCCTATCAAAGGAATATTTTTTAGTAGCACAAGTTCTGCAAAAATGGTTTAAATGTTCTAGAATTTTATTGTAAATAAATATAAAATGAGACTCAAAGCCTTGCCTCTTCAAAAACAAAAACAAACAAACAAACAAAAAACAACACCTCACATTAAAACCTTAGTTAATTATTGGCTGGTATATTGACTAATGCAGCAAATATGGATGCATTATGATGTTCAGTCTTTACTGTAGAAGTCAGTCTGGGACACAATGAGGAAATAATGTCTATTTCCTCCAAACATTTTAGTTTGTAAGGGGTAATATGAGTACATAAAATGAGTAAAATAAAAGGTGAAATATTTCTGTACGTCCTGAGAGTGCCAGAGAGAATATCATAAGATTCCAAGGTATAGAAACATTGCCACCTGATACAGGTAATAAAGCATCAGAATTATTGGGGGGAAATATTTTGTTTAGTAATTATCTATAAAATAGGAACAACAATGCCTACTTTGCAGATGTATTGTTGGATAAGAAAGTATATATGTAAAAGATCTCAAATATCATGAAACATATAATTGATATCATAGTCACATGGCTGGTTGGCTAGAGCATTGTACTGTACAGAAAAAGGTTGTGGGTTTAATTCCCCATCAGAGCACATACCTAGGTTACGGGTTCAATCCCCAGTTCTGGCCTGCACAGGAGGCTGCTGATCAATATTTCTCTCACACATCAATATTTCTCTATCTCCCTTCTTCTGTCTCTAAAAATCAATGAAAACTTATCCTCAGGTGAGGATTTTAACACACACACACACACACACACACACACACACACACACACAATTGATGATTAGTAAATAAGATAAAATATTTTCAAATGTTTGATGATTCACTTCCAGTTTTTCTTTGGACCCTTACTGGAAATCTTTAGAAATATTAATCTACTTCCTATACTTAGGAATCAGTGTTTGTTGATAACTATCCTATATAATACAAGGCTAATATACAAATGGACTGAACGGCAGAACAAACCAGTCACTATAATGCACACTGACCACCAGGGGGCAGAAGCTCAATGTAGGAGCTGCCACATGGTAGTCAGTGTGCTTCACAGGGGGAGCTCTGCTCAGCCAGAAGGTGGGTTCATGGCTGAGGAGTGCAGCAGTGGTGGCGAGAGCCTTTCCCACTTCCCTGGCAGCACTAAGGATGTCCAACTGACAGCTTAGGCCCGTTCCCCATGGGGAGCGAGCCTAAGCCATCAGTCAGATATCCATCCTGGGCTCCCGGACTGCAAGAGGGCACAGGCTGGGCTGAGGGACCCACCTCCCCCAAGTGCATCAATTGCATATACCGGGCCTCTAGTTTATCAATAAGCTTATCCTGACCAGTGTGGCTCGGTGGTTGAGCATTGATCTATGAACCAGGGACTCACGGTTCAATTCTGGGTAGGGCACATGTTTGGGTTGTGGGTTCAATCCCCAGTGTGGTAGTTCAGGAGGCAGCCAATCAATGATTCTCACTCATCATTGATGTTTCTATCTCTCTCTCTTTTCCCCTTTGAAATCAATAAAAATATGTTTTGAATAATAATAATAGTCTTAGAGCATCCCAATCTTTATCATTCTCACTGAATTCATCATTTTGCAACCATAAGTGGAGACCTAGGGACTAAGTAGGTCATGTAATGTGTGAAGCAATCTGGAGTAAAGAAATAAAAAGCACTGAAGATTTGGACAATTGGAGAGCAACTTTCTTCTGAACAGCACTCAATTTCAAGTTCAAAAGGTTTAAAATGTTATGCTTCAAAAATTCAGGCAAATTCTTAGCTGGTAGTTTTGCAGAAATAGATGATCTAGTCCTAAAATTTACATGGACATGCAAAGGGTCTAAATAGTCAAAATAATATTGAAAGAGAAGAAGAAGCCTGGAGGATTTTACTCTTGACTTCAATATTTACTAAAAAGCTAAAATCATAAAGACAGGGTACCACTATAAAGATCCTATATAATAAAAGGCTACTATGCAAATCGACCAAAGGGTGGAATGACTGGTCCCTATGATGTGCACTGACCCCCAGAAGGCAGATGCTCAACATAGGAGCTTCCCCTGGCGGTCAGTACATGCCCACAGGAGGAGTGCTGCTCAGCCAGAAGCTGGGCTCAGGGCTGGTGAACACAGCAGTGGTGGTGGGAGCCTCTTTTGCCTCTGCTGCAGCACTAAGGAGCAGTGAGCAGAGAAGTAAGGAACAACAGCAAGCAGATGGTAAGGAGAAAAGGGTTCTGAACTGAGAGAAGGTTGTCTAACTCCTGGCTTAGGTCCACTCCCCAGGGGTAATGGGCCTAATCCATCAATCAGACAGCGAGAGGGCACAGTTGAGGACCCCCCCCCCGCCCCCAAGTACACAAATTTCAAGCACTGGGCCTCTACTATCATATAAAAGTGGAATAGAGTAAACCCTTACACTTGTGGTCATTTGATTTTTGACAAAGGGTTCAAGACAATTTAATGTGGAAAAAATAGTCTTTTAAAGAAGTGATATCAAAATACTGAGACATCCATATGCTAAAGAACAAATCTCTCCTCTTAACTGACATCATATATAAAATTTAACTCAAAATGGATTTTAGACCTAACTATAAGAACTAAAGTGATTAAAAATGTTAAAAGAAAACAAAGAAGCAAATTTTTGTGACCTTGTATAAGTACATATTTCTTGGATATGGTATCTAAGGTTCAAGAGATAAAAATAATAACTTGGACTCCATCAAAATTAAAAATTTTGTGCTTCAAAAATTTTTCTTACCATCAGGAAGTGATTAATCCAAGTGACAGATTAGGAGAAAAGTTTTGCAAATCATGTATCTGGTAAGGCACTTTTGTCCAGAATTAACATATATATACAAATAAGCCAAATGTATATTTAATAGATAATTATTGAGGTATATATATCTTATTCCTTTAATAAAAAAGAAAAGACATAAACCAATTTATAAGAGCACAAGAAGTGTTAACTAGCATTGCGCCTAAGAAGATATATGCGCCAATCATCCCATAAAAAGATCCCCAACATTATTAAGCATTAGGGAAATGCAAATTAAAACCATAACGAGATATTGCTTCACTACAATGGCTATAATCAGAAAGATATGTAAACAAGTGTTAATGTGTTGAAAAAGACTTGTATGTATGTCTACCCAAATGTATGTCTACCCAAACTTGTATGTGAATAGCAGCTCATAACAGTATTATTCATAATAGTGAAAAGGAGAAACAACCCAAGTGTTCATTAACTGGGCAATGGATAAACAAAATGTAGTATATGCCCACTTCATGGAATACTACTTGATAATAAAAAGGAACAAAGTATTGCCCCAGCCATTTTGGCTCAGCAGATAGAGGGTTGGCCTGCAGACTGAATGGTCCCAGGTTCCATTCTTGTCAAGGGCATATGTTTGGGGTTGTGGGCTCGATCCCCAGTAGAGGGCATGCAGGAGGCAGCTAATCAATGGTTCTCTCTCATCATTGATGTCTCTATCTATCTCTTCCTCTCCCTTTCTCTCTGAAATCAATAAAATGTATACTTTTTAAAAAAGGAACAAAGTATTGACATTCTACAATAGAAATGAACCTCAAAAATTATGCAAAATCAAATAAGCCAGACCAAAAAGCCACATTGTATGATATTTCTAGGAAATGTTTTAAAAAGGTGAACCTACAGAGATAGGAAGAGGATTCATGTTTGCCTGGGGTAAAAGAGGAAACAGGGAATGACTACAAATAGACACTAGATTGTGTGTGTGTGTGTGTGTGTGTGTGTGTGTGTGTGTGTGTTGGGGGTGGGGGTGGGGTGGGAGTGCATTGGTGGTTGCAAATTACATCTCAGTAAAGCTATTTTTTAAAAATACTGTTTTGGCCAATGAATTTAGTCCGCTCTCATGCACCCATTTTGGAACTCCTAGATGATAAAAGCTTGAGTAAAAATATGTCAAGCCCCAGGCTCTTCCTAGGAATTAATAATAGCAGGTGCTGTTGTTAACATAGTGCTGCTGGCCCAAAGGCAAAGTGCACCAGTCCCAAAGCTGAACAATCAGGTACCAGGTTTGGTTTAAAAGTGGTGAGAAAGATTAATCAAGTGTTAGAAAGCTACTGACAAAGGAGATCAAAGTGAGGTATATTTTAGGATGATCTGGAAATCAGAATTCCAGAAAATCACCAACAAGATTTATTGTCTTAATGCGGCAGGTCACGAGAATTCTCGCTTCATATTACACAGTGTTTTACGGAGTATCATACTTTGAAAAGATATTAGCTTGTAAAAACATGTAATAAATAACTTTAAAATGCAATGGGTATTTAATTTTAAAGCATGCTTTTCACATTTATGTAAAATGTTTTTTGTACTCCTTCAATAGAAACCTATCTGGCCACTGGGTAAAGCTAGCAATAAAACTACTAGTCTTCAACATATTAATTTGAAGGCTTTTTGAGAAACTATATTGAAGGTCTTCCTTGCTGCACTGGGGCTTCCTATGAGGACACCTGCAGAAGTGCAGGCTCTTGTCACAGACATCTTAAAGACCCTTCCCTCTTCAGGAAGATGTCAGAGAGCTAGCTGTTGATAAACTACCTGGTATATAGTATTTTGTTACAGCAGCATGAGATTATAGGATAAGGAATCTTCATCAAAGAACAAGGATTGAGTTTGGGAGCTGACACTCCCCTGAAGTATTGATCAAAATCTCATGATATAGGATGAAGGTGAAGATGCAGGAAGAACCCTGAGTTAGTGACTAAACTCCATGCATAGGCACTTTAGATGCATTGCAAAATTTACCTTCTACAATCTACACCAACTGCTATCCATTCTCTTATCCATACAATACCCTTCTCAGCAATCCCCAAAATTCCTATCATCCCCTTTTTCATGTAACCTCTTATATCATGAATTTCATGAAAATCTTCATTTATTTTGAAAATTATTAGTTTACAACTGAGATTCCTAATGGATTTGTTAGGAGCTGAGAGCTGGGGTTTGGATCCAATCAGACCTGGACTTGTACCCCAGATATTTACCAGATATTTATTTTTAAAATGACTTAGCCCTAGCAGGTTTGTCTCAGTGGATAGAGCGTCGGCCTGCGGACTGATTCTTGCCAAGGGCACATGCCTGGGTTGTGGGCTTGATCCCCAGTGGGGGTTGTGCAGGAGGCAGCTGATCAGTGATTCTCTTTCATCATTGATGTTTCAATCTCACTACCCCTCTCCATTCCTCTCTGAAATCAACAAAAATATTTTTAAAAATAAAAATGACTTAACCTCCCTGCCCAGCAGTGTGGCTCGTTTCTCAGTTGGTTGAACATCATCCCATTGCACTAAGAGGTTGCAGGTTCCACTCCTGGTCAGGGCATATGACTGTGTTGTGGGCTTGATCCCCACAACCAGTAGGGGGCATGTATGAGGCAGCTGATCAATGTTTCTCTCTTTTTATTTTTTATTTTTTTTAAATATATTTTATTGATTTCTTACAGAGAGGAAGATAGAGAGTTAGAAACATCGATGAGAGAGAATCATTGATCAGCTGCCTCTTGCACACCTCCTACTGGGGATGTGCCCACAACCAAGGTACATGCCCTTGACCGGAATCGAACCCGGGACCTTTCAGTCCCCAGGCCGACTCTCTATCCATTGAGCCAAACCACTTTCGGCTAATGTTTCTCTTAATTGATGTTTCTATCTCTCTCCCCTTCTCCCTTTTTCTATAAATAAATAAATAAACAAATAAATAAATAAATAAATAGGAAAACCAATAAAATTATTTTTTTAAGATTTAAACTTCTAGAACTTTACCTGTAAAATAGAGTTAATCACATCTCCTCATAGGGCAGCGTAAGAAATAAGTAATTATGTTGACAGCATAGTGTATACCCTGACTAAAAAAAAATGTAGCTTTTAATATTATTAGGATTAATAACTTGTCCAGGGTCACTAACAAAAGGAGAGAGATGTCTCCATCACACTGTAGGCTTCCATACTGCTTCTCCTTTCTTTAGTTGGTTCAGCTCTTGCATTTGAGTCTAAGAGATGGAATAGTTCAGCAAAGAGAGCATAAACTAAGTATAGTGAGCACTGTGTTCTAACCTCGTCATCATCATTTGCTAGCTCCATTTCCCTGTCCAACTCTGAATCTTCCGTTTTTCCCATTTGTCAAATGATGGACCATGAGAGTATGCACTAGAGCTCCCGAAATGCTGTAGATGCTTTTGAAATGTTAGTTGCTTATTTTTTACTTCTTAATTTGATAATGCCAATAAGGAAAACTTCAACTCAAATTACCCTATTTATCTTTATAACTTTGTTTTTCCCTCCCTCGTATAGAGATCCTTCATGTTCTCTCTGCCACTCTTCCACCTAAACCTACTTGAAGAAAGTAGTCAATGGTAGAGAGCAATTTTAGAGTAGAAATGACATTTTCTTGGTTCATGGTCCATGGATCTCATTCTCACGCTTTCTGAGTGAGCAAGAATGGGGCTTGTAAGCCAACTCTGTCCAGTGTCCCAGCTGCCATTCATTACTAAGAGATGAGAGCCAAGACACAAGCTGAAACCTATTTGGCCACCTCAGAGTTGGTGTTTTATCCATTCCAAGTGTAATATTCTTTTACAACATTTCACAAGCCACGTGTAAAGGTAGCAGGGGTTACCGGCAGGGGTAGTGAGGAATGGGGTGAAAGTGACTAAAAGGATCTCTGGCACAGTGAACTCACTCTGGCAGGCAATCACAAACTGTTCACTAATGGACAGTCTGAATGATATGGGATTTTGAAAAGCAACTGAAACTCCAATAAAAGCAAAATCCACAATATATCAGAACATGTGAACAGAGTGGCTCGGTGGAACTCATATTGCCAGATCCAAAAGAGGGTGATTGTTTCCCATGAAGCTCAAGCTACTCATTCCTGCTCTAAGGATCATCACTGTTAAAAATTCTGTTAAAACTGAAGTTGCTATTATTTTTCCTGCTTCAGCTACTGGAAATGACAGATCCTTTGGGTTAACTTTTCACTTAAATATAATAAAAATGAAATAAATATGGCAAATGGAATCTCCCAGATTTGGATCCATCTTGAAAACCACTTAGTTAAAACCTAACAATCTCTTCAACCTTGCACTTTCTGCATACATCTTTCCTACCATCGAGGGAGTGTTCCATTTCTCCTTGAAGACTTTCTTAGTACAGAGCTCAGTTCTCTAACAAGAATGACGCACAGCCCAAGGGCATTTTAAATATAACTATTACTTGGATCATCAAACACTTGCAGGATAATGAAAAGTACTGCAGGATGACAAAAGGTTGACCTTTGAAAAGTTACTGCGCCTTCTGAGCTTTAGTTTTTATTTATTTACGAGGGGCCCAATGCACAAAATTTGTTTAAGAGTAGGCCTTCCTTCCCCCGGCTGCCGGCCCCAGCTTATCCTCAGGCACCTGGGATCTGGACTTCCCCCACAGCGCTGGCTTCATCTGGAAGGTCATCCGGAAGGACATCAGGTCTAATTAGCATATTATGCTTTTATTATTATAGATTTTACTTTATTTTTATTTTTGACACTAATACAGATAACCCCCACTTCCTGGCCTCTGTCCACCTCCTCCAAGACCCTCCCTCACCCTCCTGCCATCACCACACTGTTGTCTATATCCGAGGCCTATGCATATGTGTGCTTCACCTTCTCTCATCCAGGCCCCTCCTTCAATTTCCCCTCTGTAGTCTGCCAGTCTGTTCCATGCATTTATGCCTCTGGTTCTATTTTGTTTGCTAGTTTATTTTGTTCATTAGATTCCACATATAAGTGAGGTCATATGGTATTTGTCTTTCTCTGAGCAGCTTATATTGCTTAGTTCAATACTCTCCAGGATCATCCATGCTATTGCAAAAGGTCAGAGTTCCCCCTTTCTTCATTGGGTAAATGTACCACAGCTTTTCAATCTATTCACCTACTGATAGACACTTAGCTGTTTTTAAATGTTGGCTATTGTAAATTATGCTGCTATGAAATAGGGGTGCATATATTCTTTCTGATTGGTGTTTTGGGATTCTTGAGATATATTCCCAGAAGTGGGATTGCTGGGTCAAAAGGCAGTTCTATTTTAAATTTGCTGAGGAAACATCATACTGTTTTCCCCAGTGGATGCTTTGAGTTTTCAGTGCTGTGTGTGTGTGTGTGTGTGTGTGTGTGTGTGTGTGTGTGTGTTTTGTTTTTCCATTTGAAATTTAATATGTTAGTAGTACTCATCTCCTGAGCATGTAAGGATTAGATAAGATCATATGTATGTAATATTTAATACAATGTTTGGCATATAGTAATTTTTCAGTAAATGTTAACAATTGTCATCATTATTATTAAAGATCACTATATATTTATGGTGGGGGCCTGAAAAGAATAAAATGAAGGTTTGTAATGTACTTTGCAAATTTCCTAAATAAAAGCAATAGTGATTTGATTCATAAATATTACAATAGTCTCCACTAACATGCCATAAAAATTGGATCCACTGACATGCCATAAAAGTTGGATCCAAATGGTCAGCTCCTCTGTTCTATGGTGTGTGTGTGTGTGTGTGTGTGTGTGTGTGTACTTTAATTACTGTAAAAAGAACAATGACTGCCACTTAATGAGCCCCCACTTTGGTGCTGGGACTTTTCATGCATTACCTCATTCAATGCTCACAATAAATCCATTAGGTGCCATATTTCAGATGAGGAGATTAGGTTTAGTAAATTAGGTAACTTAACATAATGTGACCAAGCCAGATCTCTGGCTCCCAAGCTCCCTGTACTTGCCTCAATGTCTTTTGTGTTTATTCCTAAAATGTGCCCATGATTTAAGAAACAAAAGCCAAGCTCCTGGTGGCTGGAAATGAAATTGCCCCAGAGTCTCAATGCCTGCAGCCTGTATTCTGTATTGATCCCGAGTATGCTTGCAAACTCCATAGAAAACTAGTTGACTTGGGAAGAAGCTGTCAATCTCAATTAAGACATCAACACGTCAGATGAGGAAGGTACTGCCATGAAGCCTATTGTTGAATACATGTCAGGTGAAGGCGGTACTAATTACCGTATGATCCAAATATGTCTCTTCCTTACTCTTCTCAAACTAAGGTGACCGAGTTATCATGGCATGGTGGCTTGCACTATTTTGGATTCTACCAAGTGGCAGGTGGCCTGACAAACATGAAACTCAGCATGTTTTGTTGGGTCCCCACAGCTGTGCTGCCAATCAGTTCAGGATGGCTGCAAGTTAATGCTAATTAGCTTATGTTGATCTGCATATTCCAACAGCCTCCCAGGATTCCCATTTTGAAATGCAAGATTGCCAGTTGGGTATGTGATCGAATTAAGAGGGAAAAAAAAGAGTTTGTTTTTCATGTAGGGACATGTGGGTCTGAATCCCCAGAAGAGGCTATTACCCTTCCAGTTCATGGTTGGCAACTATGCCCTCAGTGTGGGGACCTGGGTCTAGGCAAGAGGGGGCTGCCACCTTGCTTATGAAACAAAAACAATGCCTCAACCTCCTAGCACTATTAGGAGCAAACATTCTTTCCATCTGGTCTGTGAACTGGCATTTATATGGAAGGAATCTATAGTTGTTTTTTTTCTGTTGGTTCAATTCTGTGTAGTTCAAGTCATCTGAACACAAAGGTACCGGGAATGAAGAATTTTTTCATGTAGTTTGCAAAGAGCACTAATTCAAAATGGTCACTTCTAAACTCACTGGATGGCACTGATACAATGTTTTACATTTCTGGAGTTCATATTCCTCAAATGCAATGTAAGAAGGCTATGTCAGAGTTCAGTAAGGGAGAGAAGTATATAACAAAGATAGCAAAATGTCTGATACATGCTCACTGTTGGATGTTGTAATATATATATTAAAAATCAATTTAACAATATAAGCAGCTATCCAGTGCATACTCTGTGTCAGCACAATGCACATGGCTAGAAATTCAAATAAGAATAAGACTAGAGAACCAGTGCACAACATTTGTGTACTGGGGACCGGGTCCCTCAGCCTGACCTGCGCCTGTCCATAGTCTGGGACCCCTGGGGGGATGTTCAACTGCCAGCTTAGGCAGTGGACGCGCGCACCTCCCCGCCCAGGGGTCTTTAACGCTACTGTGGAGGCAGGAGAGGCTTCCACCACCACTGCTGCACTCACCATCCATGAGCCCGGCTTCTGGCTGAGTGGCACTCTTCCTATGGGAGCACACTGACCACCATGGGGCAGCTCCTGCATTGAGCGTCTGCCCCCTGGTGGTCAGTGCACATAATAGTGACTGGCCATTCTGCTGTTTGGTCAATGTGCATATTAGCCTTTTATCATATAAGATTATTAATTTCCCTCCAGGAGTACATAGTAAACAGTTAATAACAACATGATAAATAAAGCCCCTTCCAACAATGGTATTCTACAGTTGTAGTCTTCCTTTCTTTCTGCTGTGACTACAAGGACACACCACAATTCCTGGCTCCCCCACTTCAAAGTTTTGTTTCCCTGTGTTATGTTGCTGAACTCCTCTGGGCCCATGTTTCTTCTTTTGTAAAAATAATACATAACACACAATATCATCCAGTGAGTTCAATGAAATAATGCTTGTTAAAGTTACTGACAGGTATTGAGTAAATAGTATTTTTTCTGTCATTTTTTTTTCTTTTCTTTTCTTTCAATGGATATTATTAGACTAACATTAAGTCAAATCCTGGGGCCCAGAACAGAAGTAGAAGAAACAGAGGTGGAAGGATCTCAGCCATGCTAAGAAAGGAACTCGGCAGGAAACTGCACTATGGAGGCTGATGTATTTGGATTTTGCACCTGTATTTCATCAGGGCAATGAAAATATGATCTCACTGGATAAACATTACAAAAACAATTTTCAAAAGTTTAACTTGGCTGGAGCCTTTAAAAGTTCTGCTTCCCTGAAGTGATTAAACAATATTTTCTGGAAAACATTTGCTAAATATAATTGTAAGGAAATTTTTTTTCTTATTTTTATATTGTTGGATTTAGAATGTCCAATTGGATTATTGTGCAAAAAGTTACTAAAGTTATAGCTATATATGTAGTTTATATTTATCACATATTATATATTTTCCTATGTGTGTATACATAAATATGTATGTCTCTATTTCTCTATGTATATGCATATAACACATGAGAGAATGTGTCTATTGATAGTGTATGCATGAAAATGTGTCTATGTATATACAAATTTATGTTCATTATAATTTGGAAATTGAGTACATGCATACACATATACATGTGTTTTAGAATATGCATGTGTATTTATCATCCATTGAGGCATTATATTACAGTGGCTAAGAGCACAGATTCTGAACCCAGACTTCCAGAATTTAGACCCTAGTTCTTTCACTTATTGCTGCATGACTGCAGCAAATAACTTAATCTCTGCATCTCTGAGATTATTTTAAACAATGTCTTATTAAGACAACTATAAAATGAAGATAACCTTTGTATCCACCACAGAGTAATTGTGAGGATTAAATAGATTAACATATATGAATGGGCTTAAAAATTAACATGGCAAATAGCTTTAGTTGATATTACTACTCTTGCTCACATTAATACTTTATTGTTATTGTGACCATTATTGTTATTGTATTCTTTTTTATTCATTTATTTACTTTGAATTAATTTGACTATATGATTATTTGTTTGAAACCTCAAGTGGAAATTTTTAAAAAGTAATATAAGAACATTTCTAGTTTACAAGTGGTATGTATTTTAATTAGTCTTTGGAGCATATCACTTCTCTGTTGTGGGAAGAAGCATCTGGACATATGTACCTAGGAAGGAAATTTTAACATAAGCCCTCTCCAGTCCACCCCACCACCATTCCTCTTCTTGGAGAAAACAGTGAAATAACCTGAATGCATATGTTTTAGACTAAATGGACAAATGTGCTATTTGGCAATGCAAATTGAATGTATGTTTTAGCAAACCTATTTCTTTGCCTACTTTGTTGCCTCCTTGAGAGAAAGATTTCTTTATTAAGTAGGAGTTTAGGCTGCAAATTACTGCTTGTTTTGACCAAGGAGCATATGTTTTTATTTGATCAAAAGAGTTTAGTCATAGAGACTCTGTGATTTGTAGAAAAAGAAATGCAGGCCCAGGATTTCACTTGGAAGAGAAACTGGATGAAAGAAAGCTGTGTGGGCTTGGCACAGCTCTAACTGAACTAGATTTGAATCTCCATCTTTTCCTAGAACTGTGACCTCGAGCAAGTGGTGGATTTGGAGGTAAATAACCTGAGTCTCTCAAGCAGTATTTATGCTGGAATGTTGCCCTCCGGTGTCATTGTCTTGTGGCCATAGAGCCAGACAGTACCTCTGCCAGTAAAAGGTGGAGTTTTTCATGAAGAATATGGGCATTTCCACAATCATCTTTAAAACAATTTAATCCCTGGACTGAAATAAGGACAGGAGAAAAAAATTACATATTTTGTGGCTCTCATTTTGTTCTCCAAGAAATCCAGAAACTAGTATTCAGTAGCCTCCTATTCTGGGTCAAACACCAATCTGGATGCTTAGAATCAGATGGATAAGACTTGGCCTTAAAATGCTTATAATTAAATGGGGACATTGATCCTATCTAATAAAGAGGTAATATGCAAATTGATCATCACTCCAACACACAAGATGACTGTCCCTATATGGTCAAAGATAGCCGCCCCCATGTGGACACAAGATGACTGCCACAAGATGGCCAGTGGGAGAGGGCAGTTGGAAGAGACCAGGCCTGCAGGGGAGGGCAGTTGGGGGGATCGGACCTAAATGGGAAGTCAGACATTCCTCAAGTGGTCCCAGATTGGAGAGGATGCAGGCTGGGCTGAGGGACACCCCCCCCCCCCATGCATGAATTTTGTGCACTGGGCCTCTAGTATGTAAATAAAAAGCCATCGTGATTCTCTGGTGGAAAGCAAAAATCTGTGGACACAGAGAAGGAGGAAATGGTTAATTTCCTCCAGGAATAAGGAAGACCACCTAATAGGAAGTAAACTGAGGAAAGGAGAGGACTATGGCAAATGGGAAGATGGGGAAAGATGTTTCAGACAAAGGGATCATTCAAAGTAATTGAGGCAAAAGAGCATGGCAAATTCATGGATTTGCCAATAGTTTGGTATGCCTAGATCTTAGGATGTGATGAGGGAGAACCAGGACTGAGGCTTAAAGAGATGATCAGCCAGACTATGCATGCCATGCTAAACTGTGATTTATTTTCCTAAGGGCAAGATGAAGCCATTGAAAGGTGTGAAGCAGTTGACAGGCATTTATATTTTCATTTTAGGTAGTGTATTCCTATAAGTATATGGAGCAAAATATGAAGAAGGAAAGAATGGAAACAGGGGATTATTTAAGAGGGCATTGTAGTATTGGGAATAATAAAGGTTAGAATTAAGGAAGTGATAATGGAAATAAATACAAATGAACATTTAAAAAAATCGTTAGAGATAACCATCTCCAAAGACTTAAAAATTGATCCATTGAAAGAAGTGGTCAAAGACAATCCCAGGTTTTTTGCTTGGAGGTGATTAAGTAAATATTAAAATGTAAGTGGAAGAGCAAGTTGGGAAAGGACAAAATTTCATTCTGAAAATGGTGAGACTGAGATGCTTTAGGAACATTCAAGTCTATATGCAAGATAAATATATGGATTTGGAGCTAAGGGGACAGATGAGATAGGGTAGAAATTTAGGAATAATTATCTTAGTGATGGTAATTATAATTATCAGAGCAGATGAGATAACTTTCAGAAAGCCTTTAAAGCAAGATGAAAATATAGATAAGGGTGGAACTATTGGAAATGACAACATTTATGAGGAAAGATTATCTGCCTATTTATTGGTCGGTCTGCCTGTCTGAAAGACACTGACTTTTATTTTTTTATTTTAAAACATATTGATTTCTTAAAGGAAGAGAGAGAGGGAGAAAGAAACATCAGTGATGAGAGAGAATCATGGATCGGCTGCCTCCTGCACGCCCCCTACTGGGGATTGAGCCTGCAACCCTGGTATGTGTGCTGTCCAGGAATCAAACCTGGAACCCTTCAGTCCAAAGGCCAATGCTCTATCCACTGAGCCAAACCAGCTAGGGCAAGACATTGACTTTTAACATACCAAATGATGACCTGGATTCACTGAATTAGGCCTGTGATGTATTGTATTCTTGCAGAGTTGCTTACTTTTTCTGCCAAAGTGAAGCCATAAGAAAATAAAAAAGAAAAGCAATTTTAAGCCCATAGAGAAAAGTAATTAATAGAAGAATTAAAAATTTGATGACCACTGTTTGGAATGGTATTTCTCATCTTTTTCTCTAACACAATAAGGGACAATCAAACATTTCACTCTTAAAATAAAGTAATTAAGCATCTAAAATACAGAGCTCTATTATAGAAGAAAACAGTCATCTATGTCCAACATTGCTAAAATAAAGCAAGACGTTAAAAAGGCCCTATTCATACAGTAGTAACGAGTAATATGACCATCTCTTGATTGTTGTTGGTTGAGGATATTTTAGGCTCATGAATTACAGGTCTCTAAATGATGTGGGCCCTGTGGTTTTTCTCAGACAGTTTAATAAATATAAAATGAGACCGAGGGCTAATTCAAAGAATAAACTTGGTAGGAAATTTGGAGTGAGAAAAAACCTTACGACATTTCTTAAGAATCAAAGTCAAGCCTTAATGAATTGAGTAGAGTTGATAGAGCCCTGAAGTTTATTTTCCTCTGTATGGAGGAAATGAGCTCACAGTGATCATATAAGTGGTATTCTTATGATTCACGAAATAGTTTATTTTCTAAAAAAAGCTAATTATGAATGGATTTCATAGCCCCTCAGATTCAAAAAAGCACAATCCATTTCAGTGATTTACTTATTCTGTGGAAAGGGCCTTGATGGATATTTGGGAAGAGATTTAGAGGATAAAATAAATAGAATGAGCTCTTTAAAAAAAAAAAACTAAAAAAAACTTGTGACAGGTATAAATTTCTTTACTCTCAGGAATTTGACCTCTGGTCACTATTCTATTGTCAACTAAACTTCCCTTTGGCCTTTTGCCCTTGTAACACTAAAATCCCAACATTTCTCAAGTCCATCTCAGTCACATGCTGTTCAAGCTCCCTGGCATGCTTTTCTCTCTTCTTTGGTGGTAAACTACTCATTCTTCAAGATCTGCCAACATTTTATCTCCTCTAACGTCATGTCCAGTTCACTCTATTATTCCTTCTTCTGTGCCTCAACAATATTTTTTATCAAATCCATATATGAATGCTTATTAACTTTTACTACAGTTACAGGCTATAGCTCTATAGCTGGACTGTGCATATCTTAATGTCTGGAATACAGCACACATTCAGTAAATGCTTTTTGTTATGATGATGTGACTATTCTTCAATCACCACCATCACATACATATCTATATGTATATGTACATCTACCTATCTTTCTGTGCTTCTATCTCTGATATACACCGTGAGCTCACAGATAGGGTCTCTTCTGAATATGAAGATAACCACACAAGGCTGTTTCTTCTTTTTAATTCAACGCAATATATTCAATTAAGTGGAATTTTTAAAGCCATGTGCTTATAAATTAATTCCTTGTAGCTATATTTTAAATAGACTTATCCCTGGGTTTATCATGATCATCACTAGTTAACACATGTCCCTGATTTTTTAAGTGTATATGTGTTCATTTTTCAATAATATGACTAATACTCCACCACTCATTAATACAGTTAAAATTTTGCTGTCAACTTTCTACTTCTATGTACTCCTTTTTGATCTCACCAAACCCTGATTAATCACCCAACCCTAAGGTATGTTTAATTTGAATTTTATCTTGATAATTCCTTTGTTTCTTTATAACTAGTATAATTTTCTTTTCTTTTTTTTTAGTTTTCTTATTTTTTAACACCATATTAACATTGTGTTGTATGTAGGTTTCTGGAATTTTATTTTCTTAATTAAAAATATGTTAGTAATATTTATCCACCCTATTTTATATAGTTATAGTTCCTTAATTTTCACTGCTAAATACTATTCCAATTTTTGAATATAGTACAATTTTAAAATTATGCCATCCATAGAAATTTAGGTCATTTTTAGGTTTTTGTTTTTGCTACTATAAATAACGTTGCCATGAATATTTCAACATTCATTTGAGTCTATACCTGGGACTAGAACTGCTGAGTTGTAAGTTATGAAGATATTTAACTTTACAAGACAAATGCCAAGTTACTTTTACAAAGGGATTATAACAATGTACAAACCCAACAACAAGGCATAGAAGGAGAGAGCCTGATGGACCATGTTCTCTGCAATAATTAAATTGTCAGGCTTCTTACCTTTTTTCAATCAAGTAGATGTGAGAAGGTACCTCATTGTGGTGGTGATTGGAATATCCCAAGTTGCTAATGAGGTTGAGAATGTCTCTATACATTGGCTGTATTTTTTTTTATTTGTAAAACATATTTACATATTTGCAATACAATTATTTTTTTTTCTGAGCTACTAGGCCAGGACTAAAATGACTTAAACACAGCCTATATTGCCCATCCATTCATGCCCCTTCCATCTTTACTGACCTTTAACCTTGATGCATTTGACTTCTGCCTTCCCAATTTAAGACCCCTGCCAGCTTTGCTTCCCACTACCTGTCCAGCAATCCTCCCAGCCCTGCCTTCCCTGACTGAGGGACACTATTCTATTAAATATGATTCACATAAATCCCGGTTTTGGCAAAGGCACACAAAGCTAAAGCAAATGGCCAGATTACAGAAGGTCCAATTGGTTGTGCATACATTTGATGCTCAGAATACCTTCATATAGAGAAATCCTCCTCCACTGTTTGAAAAAATTGTAATGGGCCAGGGAGAGAGAGAGAGAGAGAGAGAGAGAGAGAGAGAGAGAGAGATTGTTTTAGAAGAGCGTATTTACATTGCCCACTGCTCAAACAGCCGTGTAGAAAGAGCCTCTACATTCCATTTTGCCCTGGGAGCCTGTGCCCTCCTGACTATGAGCATTTGGAAAATGGACTGAGCCTCCTTGAGACTCAGTGTCCTCATTTATAAAATGATAATAACAGTGCCTTCCTCATAGGCTTCTAATGAGAATGAGATGAGATTCTGTATATAAAGCAATTAGCATAAAGCATGGCACAAAGGTGGCTTTGGTGGGGTAAGCCTGTGTCACTGAGCTTCTGCTCCTTCTAGACAACATGTGACAGTGACCCTATTTCTATCCTCCAGACACTTTGAAATGTGATATAAATCTTTTCATATATATATATATTTACTATATATATACAGTAAATATCTTTACCTGGTCTATATCTTGTCTTTTGACTTCCCTTGTAGATACTGTTTGTGACTAAATGGTAACTGTTAACAGTTTACAACTCCATCCTTCTCCATCCTTCTCAAAAGGATAATAGATCTTAGACAACAGATCTGCCTCACCCAAATCCTACAGCCAATAACTGACTAATGCCATACATATACGAGATGCTGGCCCACTTCCCTCAAGGCAGTGCAGCTAAAACTGCAACCTTGCTCAGCTCCTTCTCCACCTGATACTGCCTTCCTCATCTCCCTCCAGTTTCCTTCTGAGGCATGTACTCAATCAATCACTGCACAAAATTCTCTATCTTAGGTCTTGCTTCTAGGAAATTCAACTTAAGATACTTTCTTTGAGATAGTATATTTTCTGATGAACATTTCTAATTTTAGTATAGTCAAATTTCAGTCTTTTATGTATTTACTTTTATTATTACCCTTTGATTATTATAGATGAGAGCAGAATACATCTTCAGTCTACAGTGGAAATATATACCAAAGAAAGTTAATAGCTACCAAAAGGAGTTGGGAAAGACCTCTTAGACTTTCAGAGGCAGTGAAATTAAAAGAACAAATATTTTCTAGTTGAGAAAGATGCATAATTCATAGTGTTTCCATAATGAGGAAACATCTTTTGCAAAAGCACAGACTGTAAACTTGTATAGACTACTTTAGAATCTATGGCACACAAAATGTGACAGCAGGTAAGAATTGAGAAGTAGATAGGGATCTATTTACAAAGGCCTTCTTTTAGAGTGCCTTAATTACCACCCTGTGACTCCAAGCACGCTCCCATTCCCTTTGCAGGGGGCTTCCACTCTTGTTCCTGGTTGGGGGGAATAACATGACCCACCATTGACCATGGTATTCTAGTCCTGTAGACATATGGATCAGGATAGAAGTGGGCATGTGATACAAACTGGTCCAATGCAATCCTCTCTTGAGATTAGTAAAGTTTATATTGTTGATTGAAAGAAGCTCCTCACTTTTGTTAAAGTTGCTAATCTGGCATTGAGGACAATTATGTTTCCTACTGCTTGGAAAACACTTGAAGGCAATAGTAGAAAATAAAGCCTACTAGTAGATTCATAGAAAAGTTAGGGTAGCATTGAACACCCAGTAACACTACTTGAGTCTCTGTTTCCTTCAGATCTTGAGGTCTTTATTCAAATATATTAGCTACCCATATTTCTTCTCAGGAACATAATATGATCAATGATCATTTTTTGTTAGACATACTGATATTGGATCTGATATTTTCAACTGAAGAGAGAATTAACTACAGCAGGCAATGACTTATTCCTGATGACAATAGAGAGCCATCAAAGGGCTTTGTTCAGGGGAGTATTATGGTTAGATTTGCCTGATGGCCACAAGGTGGGGAGTCTATTCCAGGGGGTCAGAAAATAAAGTAAAAGGAAAATAAAAATAAATGGAACAGGAAACTGATAAAGGATATGACCTGTATCTTCTTTTTAAAAAATATATATTTTATTGATTTCTTACAGAGAGGAAGAGAGAGGGATAGAGAGTTAGAAACATCAATGAGAGAGAATCATCGATCAGCTGCCTCTTGCACACCTCCTACTGGGGATGTGCCCGCAATCAAGGTACGTGCCCTTGACCAGAATTGAACCCGGGACCTTTCAATCCCCAGGCCGACGCTCTATCCATTGAGCTAAACCGGTTTTGGCGACCTGTATCTTCTTGATTACCATTCCTTTCCATTCTTAAATTAGCCAGACTCAAATATCTATCTATGTCAAATGGCTTAATAACACTAAGATTTTTAAAGAAATGTTGATACATATTTTATTTTTAAGAAACAGAAAAAAAACTTTAAAAATGTGTATTCTTGTTAGCTATAAGTTATTAGAGACCATTATAAAAATACAGAAAAATTTTAAAGTTTCAAAAAAATTAAAATCACCTATAACCCCAACAATTAAATAAAAATAGTTTAAAATGCACTACTGTCTAATCCTCCAGGCTCATAGAAATGTGAAGGTCTTGTTTTATAAAATACAATTTAATTTATCCAATTTTAACCAAATATCTATAAATAAAAAGTAACATGCTAATTGACCATACCCTCACGATGTCCATCAGCCAATCAGGGATGAGTATGCAAATTAGCCCAACACAGATGTCGGGTTAATTTGCATACACAGGTATTCTATACCACCCAGCTGCTCCAGGCCTCTGGGCAGTGTGGGAAGGCAGAAAGGCGGCTCCTGGCCAGAGCAGAAAGGCTGCTCCAGCCAGAGCTAAGTTGGTGCCAGCAGCCAGGGGAATGAAGGCCCATTTATGCACGAATCCTTATTCGTGCATCAGGCCACTAGTTATACCATAAATAATTTTCCATATAAAATATAGTTTGAATATGTGATTGCTACCTTTCACAGTGTGGATGTATTATATTGTTTTAACCATTAGTCTGTCTTCTGGAGACTTTGGCTGCTTCCACTTTTCATAATTTTAAAGAATGCTGCCCTAAGTATTCCACATATAGATCTTTTTCTGCATTTGATATTTTTGGTTGGATAAATTCCTAATGGAATTACTGGGACAGAGGTTATATATATTTTTAAAACACTTTCCACAAGAGAACTTTTCAAATTAGACTATACATTTTATTGCAGTAGAAAATGACAAGTCTGGAATGACAGATGATCCCAATTCCCAGAATTTTGCAGCACTCAAGGTGCAGGGCAATCAGAGTCAACTGCTCTTCTGCATTATGGCATCATATGATGGACTGATTTCTCTTCTCCCTCTACAGTGTGTTTTCTTAAAACGATGCAGGTGTGTGTGTGTGTGTGTGTGTGTGTGTGTGTGTGTGTGTGTGTGTTTTCTAAATACATTCTTATTGATTTCAGAGAGGAAGGGAGTGGAAGAGGGAGAGAGAGATTAAAAAAATCAATGATAAGAGAATTATTGATTGGCTGCCTTCTGCATGCCCCACACTGGGGAATGAGCTGCAACCCAGACATGTGCCCTGACTGAGAATCAAACCCTGACCTCCTGATTCATAGGTCAATGCTCAACCACTGAGCTGTCGGGGGCAGGCTACAGTGTTTTTGACTGATAAAAACTCTTCCAAGATTTTTCCATATAAATAAACTATTCCAAGAAATACAGAACGTAAAGGGCAGGGGAAAAGGAGATACATGCAAGTATGTTAACATTAAAATTTCTTAATTAAAAAATTAAATTTAAAAAGAAAACCCAGAACTTTAGATTTGGAGCACCCCTCCCCCCCTGAATTTTAAATGTTACTTTGAGGGTGAAGTGGAAAGTGGTGTTATTTCTCTTCCTGAAGGCAGGAAATGGATTCTACAGTTCAAAGTTCTTTTTTTTTTAAGAACTAACTATACCAAAACTCTCACACTAGTGACATAATTTAACATATCTAAAGCATTTGAGAATTTGAGCAGTGTATCAGAAAACACACAGGATTCGTAATCAGCATCACTTATGACTTGAAAGGTAAATCCACGTTTTATTAACTAATTGTTTGTTGTGTGCTTTGAATTACCTTCTGCAAGTTGTTCATTGCTGTGAATTAAATATATTTTATCTATAAAATCATGGGGATATGAATAAATATATTACTGGGTGGATATTTTAAGTAAATGAGAAATGCAGGTAAAGCAATTAGCATAATGCATATCTCTGTCTCAGTCTGGGTCTCCAGGGTCAGAACCTGAAGCATGCTTACGGTTTATTCTATGAGTGATCTTCAGGAGCAAAGGTGAAGGTTCAGGGAAGAGAACAGGTAAAAAGGAAAAAATAGCACAAGAATATTATTGAGTTGGTCACTAGCGCAGATGACTGGTATTTGATCTTCTGTCCCTGGAGTATTATGAAATGCAACAACTAGGTCCCAAAGGAAAAAGTGGAGAAGTATTTATTCAATAGCACTTATTGCCCCACTAGCCAAGGACAGCTCCAGGGCACACATTTCCAGGTAGTCCCTGCTGCTATTGGAGAAACCTCAGCAAGCTCTATGAGGGTGCACCTGCAGAGAGCTAATCAGCACTAGTCACTATAGCAGCCCCGCTGGCAAGAAGAGATGGAGCCCATGAGGCTTCTCAGTGACAAGATTTGTCATGTGTTTCCTTTTAGTATTATGACACATTATCACAAAACTAGTGGCTTAACACAACACAAATGTATCACCTTACAATGATGGAGCTCAGAAGTTCAAAAATGGTTATTAACTGGCCACAAGGAAGTCAGAAGGCCTGCCTTCCTCCTGGAGACTCTAGGGGGAAGTTCACTTTTTGCTTTTGCCAACTTCTAGAAGCTTCTCCTTTCAAGTCTGGAAGAATGAGGTGTTTCCCATGCTACCCAAGCCAACTCTTCTGTTCCATTTATTTCCTTAGCTCCCTCCCACTATTACATCATCTTAAAGATGATTAATAAAGTAATACATAATTTATGCAAAAACAAGATTCAGTGATCAAAGAATATAGTTCTTATATCCCCTCTCCAGTTTAAGTCTCTCCCATCCTGAAACATAATATTCCTCTAACCTGTTTCAACCTTTATTTGTTCCTTCTTGTTTGAGCCTATTTCTGTTTTCACTTTTTAGTTTCCATTTCCTTAACATTCTGACATCTTATTCTGCCACCACAACTCACTAACATTGCTCTTAAACATGATGATATCCATGTTGCAAAATTCAAAGAACTAGTGATTATTAAACACTTTGAAACATCTGCTCTTTCCTACAAAAATGACCACATACACCCACGCACAAATATTTTTCATAATATTTTCAGAGGATTGACTGACACATCCATTGACCCCAGTTAAAAAAGCACTGTGGTTAACAGAATTTAGTCTTCACTGCAGAGACTGGGGCCTTTAACACTGTTTTATCTCCAATAAATGCTTGGGGCCAGGGAGAAGGAGACATTCTGACATTAGTTATTTTTATTCTTTTAATGTATCTTTATTGTTGAAAGTATTACAGGTGTCCCCTTTGTTGTTGTTTTTCTCATTGACCTCCCTCCAGGCCATACCTACCCTTACCAGGCCTTCATCATACTATTGTCTGTGTCCATGGGCTAGGCATATCTATCTATCTATCTATCTATTTATCTATCTATCTATCTATCTGTCTGTCTGTCTGTCTGTCTGTCTGTCTGTCTATCTATCTATCACCTACCTATCCATCCTATAAAATAAAGAGGTAATATGCAAATTGACCATCACACCCTCACAAGATGGCTGCATACACCCAGGCTTACAACGGGGTTAATGAGGGATGACCAAATGAATGAACAAGCAGGCTGTGTGGGGTGACCAGGCCTGTAGGGAGAAGTTGGGGGTTACCAGGCTAGTGGGGGGGGGGGTTGACAGTGAGGGGCAACTAGGCTGGTGGGGGAGGCCAGTTGGGGGCGACCAGGCCTGAAGGGGGAAGGGTAGTTAGAGGTGACCAGGCTGACAGAGGTAGGCAGTTGAAGGTGACCAGGCTGGTGGAGGGGTGGAGGGGCAGTAAAGGGTGACCAAACTGGCGGGGGGGGGGGGGGGCAGTTAGGAGCAACAAGGATAGCAGGGTGGGGGCAGTTGGGGGTGACCTGGCTGGCAGGGCTGCAGTTAGGGGCAATCAGGCTAGCACGCAGAAGCAGTGAGGGGCCATCAGGCCAGCAGGGGGGAGGGTGCAGTTAGGGGCAATCAGGCTGGCAGGCAGGTGAGCAGTTAGGAGCCAGAGGTCCAGAGGGATGTCCTACTGCCAGTTTAGGCCTGATCCCTGGGATTGGGCCTCAACTGGCAGTCTGACATCCCCTGTGGGGGTCCCAGATTAGAAAGGTGCAGGCTGGGCTGAGGGGACCCCATGCATGAATTTCATGCACTGGGCCTATAGTATATATATATATATATATATATATATATATATATATATATATATATATATATAAGGCTAAGTGACTGAACGTCTATCTGTCCAAATGCCTTACAGACTGAACTGCTGGTACATATGACATGCACTGGCAATTTAAAAATAAACATTGACTCATGCATGCATAATACATATAAAGCTCTCGCTGACAATCACATGTATGTTTTTAATTTTATAATACTACTAGAGACCCAGTGCAGGAAATCATTCGTGGGGAGCAAGGGAAGGTGTCCCTCAGCCCAGCCAGCACCCTCTCCAATCTGAGACCCCTTGAGGAATGTCTGACCACCGGGATTGGGCCTAAATGGCAGTTGGATATCCCTCTCACAATCCAGGAATGTTGGTTCCCAACTGCTTGTCTGCCTCTGCCTGATTGCCCCTAACCACTTCTGCCTGCCATCCTGATCACCCCTAACCACTCCATTGCCATCCTGGTTGACGCCTAACTGCTCCCCAGCTAGCCCGATTGCCCTTAACTGTCCTCCCCTACAGGCCTGGTCACCCACAATTACCCTCCCCTGCTGGCCTGGTCACACGTAACTGCCCTCCCCTGCATGCCTGTGTCCCCCAACTGCCCTCCCTTGAAAGTCTGGTCCCTCCCAACTGTCCTCCCCTACAGGCGTTGTCCTCCCCAAAGCACTCCCCTTCAGGCCTGGGTCCCCCTGACCTGTCCTCCCTACATGCCTGGTCCCCCTAACTGTCCTCTCCTGTAGGTCTGATCACTTCCAAGTGCCCTACCCTGCTGACCTAGTCACCTCTAACTGCCTCCCCTGCAGGCCTAGTCCCCCAACTGCCCTCTTCTGCAGAACTGATCCTCCCAACTGCCCTCCCCTATAGGCCTTGTCACCCCTAACTTCCCTTCCACCTTGCCTTATCACCCACAACTGCCCTCCCCTGTAGGCCTGGTTCCCCCCAACTTTCCTCCCCTGCAGGCCTGGTTCCCCCAACTTCCCTCCCCTGCAGGCCTGTGTGTGTGTGTGTGTGTCCCCCACTGCCCTCCCTTACTTGCCTGGTCACCCACAACTGCCCACAACTGCCCTCCCCTGCCAGCCATCTTGTGTCCACATGGGGGCAGCCATATTTGACCAAATTGGGTGGCCATCTTGTATCTTGGAGTGATGGTCAATTTGCATATTACTCTTTTATTTGATAGGATATCAAATATTTGACATCTAATTTTTTGCAATAATATAAATACCACATGAATCTTTTAATTAATTTCCTTTCAATGTGTATGAATTTGTGTACCAGGTCACTAGTATGCATATGAATCCCCAAGTTAATATTTCCCAGCCCACCCCACTCACCCCACCTTCCCTATGAAATTTGGTTCTTAAGCACCTATGCTATTCCAGATGCTGTATAGGATACACATCGTGATAATAGAACAGGATCTCTATCTTCAGTAAACTCACATTAAGTATTGTTTAAGGAAGGAATGAGTAACTTTGACATTTCAAACTTGAATACATGGTAATCTGTTAGCAGCATTCATTAAAAAGGGGAACCAAGATAGGCATCCATGGTCACCATTATACTAACACCTCTGAAAAGGTGAACCAAGAAAAAGATGGAACTCAAGAAGGAAGTGTGGTCTTTGACTTATTGTTATTAAGATTAGCCGAAATGGGTTTGGCTCAGTAGATAGAGTGTCAGCCTGCAGACTGAAAGGCCCCAGGTTCCATTACAGTCAGGGGCATGTACATTGGTTGTGGGCACATCCCCAGTGGGGGGTGTGCAGGAGGCAGCTGATTGATGATTATCTCTCATCGATGTTTCTAACTCTATCCCTCTCTCTTCCTCTCTCTAAAAAAATCAATAATATATATAAGTAAATAGTGATATATATATATATATATATATATATATATATATATATATATATATATAATGAAATAAGAAAAATATCTAGATAGCAGAAATAGATGAGGGGAAGAGTAGGAGAAGTCTGGTGCTTATAAGGGAAATACTTTCTTGTTAAGGAGAATTTGAGGCTCAAATTTTATTTGAATTGAGGCTCAAATTAAGTAAAATTTTAATTCATTTTCTTGTATATAACCTCAAAAAGAAATAAAAATTCAGCATTTGGGTAAGATTCTAAATTTAAGCAATTGTAGGATGTGGATATATTATGGTCTTTAAAGTCAGATGATACAGATCTAAACCTAAGTTTGAGACCTTGAGCAAATATGTAACTTCATAAAGTGCTAATTTTCTCAACTACAAAATGGGGATACTAATAATACCTAACATATCAATTGAGACAATTTTTAGTGAGATTGTGCATATAATAAGCAACACAATATATTGCACATAATAAAAGATGATTAAGTTATGTTGATATAATCATTTTACTATTAGAATTTTAATTAAATACCCTTTTATAAATTCTTGAAGACCAGGAAGCCAAATATGAAAAGTTCTTTAAAAATAAATATTTTTCTTATGTTTAACTTCATATTCTGGAAAAAGAGCCAATTTCTTTTATAAACTATAATTTTCTGGCATCAATTACCTTGAATGTTCTGTACTTTCATCTATACATAGGAGGATGGTAATTTATATCCAGATTTATGAAACTAAGGCTCTCAGAGTTTCTCAGTTATTAAAAAAAATTAGTTAAACTTAATGGAGACAATTCATTTATTTGTTTATTCAACACACATTGGGTGCTTTCTATATGGGAGGCACTGTGATAGGTATTGGAAATACAGACTAAGAAAAAGGCTTTGTCTTCACCAGGTTTACAGCCTAGTAAGGACATTAAAAAAAAAATCACTTTACTAATGTATAATTACCAAGTTTGATAAGTACCATGGATACAAAATACAGCGAGTTATAACATCATGTTGTAAGGAATCTGATCTCTTTGGAAATTTAAAGAAAGCCTCTAGGGAAATGTGATGATTAAACTGTGCTCTAAAGAACAAGTTGAATGATAGAGAGAAGGTGAAGAGTTTTCTAAGCAGAAGCAAAATAGTGTGTTAAGACTCTGCACAACAAGGGTGCTGTGTAACCTAGAGAAGGAAAAAGAAGCGGAAATCAATTACTACCATTTAGTAGATGTGGCAGCAATAGGGGAGCATCATTTAGGTCTTCATTCCAAAGAGCTTTCTCTGAGAAGCATGGCTGACTGGCAGCCTCCAGCCAACGTACTTGGGATCCAACAAAGTGTTCATATTTAGTTAAGGTTTTTGCCAGACTTTTCCCAACCAATGACTAAGTACAACAGGGATTCTAAAGCCAGGGCATTCCCACTAGACATGAGACACTTCTCACAGCAAACCTCTACTTAGAGGCTTCTCATCAGCCTGGCCAATATTTTCTCAGAGTTGCACTGTAGTCTGAGGCTCTTCCTATGTATCCCCCTTCCTCCCCTTTCTCTTCTCATGGCTTGTAGGTATCTGCATAGTGACTCACTAGGCTCACTCCCCTTGCCCTTTATCATTCGCACACTTTAGATCAATCGTCCATGTGCCATTTTCTTTATACAATGCACCACTCCTAGACCCACCTGACTTAAAATTGGTGGCTCTGACATGACCACCTCATAATGAGTGCTTCCAGGACCATGTTCTTCTGGTGTCCCACAAGCAAGCTTTCTGTTTCTATTAGGACCTAGTAACATATAAAGAACTACTTCTCACAACAAATTGTGTTTCTATTGCAGATGGCATCGCCTTGCACCAGGATCTCAAGGTCCTATGTTGTGATTCTCTCAACAGGCTTTACCATAAACTGTCTACTATATCTTTTCCACCACTGACATGGTTCCATAGGATCTGTTCAAGGAAAATGTACTGCAGCCTGCATCTCAAGAATGACCTCAAGACCACCAAGAATGTGCTGGTGAGAGAAACATCAGCATCATTAACAAGTGCACTGTGGCTCTCTCTAAAGGCTAGTTCTGATGGCATGAAAGGGGTCTCAGAGCCAGTTCTGATAGCATGAAAGGGGTATAATGAAGGCCCTATTACTTAAGGTGACAGTACTTAAACAATGGAAGCCAGAACCACTGCGATATGGGCATTCTCTTCCACTGGATATCTTTCTAGATCCACACTAGTGAAATCATCAGTAATTATAGTGCAATAGTGTGCCACAAATCTGTCCCCCACAATCCACTCAGGATGAGACCTCCTTGCCAGTTAGTTATGAGTGAACCAGTTCCCAAATTTCTGTTTTCTCAAACTACTGTCAAGATCACTGTGTTTTTTTTTTTTGTTTGCTTGCTTATTTTAAGTTTAGTTTATCCAAGAAGCACTCACCAAATGAATATGATGAACGAAGGGTTATTGGGGAAAATGTGAAGCTACATTGTAGGAAATTTAAGGGTAAACTTGAAAATCACAGAAAGGGAAAATCTTCACCCTGAAGCGGTAAACCTGTCCATCTACACTATGTGGAAGGAACGTGAAAATATAAATATCTTCCTGGGCAATAGTACACCTTCTGACCAGATCAGAGGAACCTTATTAGCAAAGCCTTAATAGCAAAGAAGATGACAGGGAGGTTTGTAAGTGAACATACGTGAAAGACCACAAAGTATGAAAAGTTTTATTTTACACTTTAAAGCACACCAGAAAGCATCCACTGTGGAAGAGGCATTGAAGAATAAAGTATGAAAAATGACTCAGCCAGTGGCACAAGCCAGCCTTAATAGTCAGCTGCCCAAAATCTGGTATGATGGAGGACATGCATAAGTCAAATGGCATGGATTGCCCCTCTACCAGGGTTGACCTAGCTTTGGTTGATTCTGAATATCCAACCCAACCAGCAATTTCAGAGAAATTGGGTCTCTTCCATCCTAGATGGACCAGCAGTCCATCCTCAGAGGGATAGATAGATAGATATTTTATAGGCTGACTTTTCTGTTTGCAGAGCTTTAGCCAGCACTGCAATACAGGGACTTATGGGATGTCTGGTTCACAAGCATGAAATATTAGGCAGCATAGCACCTGTCAAGAAACTAATTCAATGTGAAATGGGTTCAGAAGTGAGCCCACAATCATGGGATTCAGAAGTTATATAATGGCAAAAAGCAACTATAACACTTTTAAGTTATTATGTTTGTATAATTACCACAGCATTTACATAGCTTTGAAAGGAGTCACACACCCATTTATATCAGGAAATTCAGGTAAGAATTGATATCTTGAATTTAAAATGCATAGAGAAGGCCAGCAAGTTAGAAACTGTCAGGATTTCTGTGTTGCACTCTTGAAGCAGAATTCCTTCTTCAATGTTTTTGTTCCTTTTTTATTTTACTATAAGCAAGAAGGAGAAACTAATCAGCACCTTCAACACTTGCTGAGAAATCTCCTCAACTAAATATCTGAGTTTTTTTTATTTATAACTTATTCTTTTCAACCTATAGAGTAAAGTCTCTGCCATTTTATAACAAGAATCACTTTCTTCCAGTTTCTAAAGACATGTTCCTCATTTCTCTCTGAGACCTCATTAGAAGCAACTTTAATATACATATTTACTTCTATCAATAACCTCTTCAAGGCAACAAAGGCTTTTTCTATCAAGTGCTTTAGAATTCTTCCATTTTCTACTCATTACCATTTCCAAGCTGCTTCCATATTTTGAGGTATTTGTTATAGTAGCACTCCACTCCCCAGCTTCAAAATCTATATTAATATTCTAGGGCTTCACCCGCCATTGTGGCTCAGTGGTTGAGCATCAATTTATGCACCAGGAGATTACCAGTTCAATTCCCCATCAGGGCACATGCTCAGGTTCAGGCTCAATCCCTAGCAGGGGCCATGCAGGAGACAGCCAATCAATGATGTTTCTCTCTTATCAATGTTTCTATCTCTTTCTCTAAAAATCAATTTAAAAACATATTTCAAAAAATGTCCCAGGGATTCTGTAATAAAGTACAAATAAAAATGGGAGACTTAACAGAAATGTATTGCCTCAGTTCTGGAAGTTAGATTTTCTCAAAGCCCACATTATTGGCCTGACAAATGTATGCAGGTTTTCAGGAGTAAATAGAATTTACTGAAATCTCTATTATTCTGCATAAGATGTCTGACATTCAATTAAAAATTACAAGAACACAAAGAAAATAACCCATCATCAAGAGGAAAATCACTTTGACAGTATCAAAACCAGGAAGGCCCTAAGTGTTGGGATTAAATAACTGTGGTTTTATATGCAAACAATTTCATGGAAAACATATGAACAATAGAGGCCCAGTGCACAAAATTTGTGAATGGGTAGGGTCTCTAGTGGCTGCTGGCTGCTGGCAGGGGCCTCCCTTCCCTGGATGTCAGCTGCCAGCGAGGGCCTCCCTTCATTCCACGCTGCCCCCTGGTGGTCAGTGCACATCACAGCGAGCAATCAAACTCATGGTTGTTCAAACTTCGAGGGTACACTTTGCATATTTGGCTTTTATATAGAGAGATTATTGGGAAATTTCAGCAAAGAAATGAAAATCATGAGTCAAATGACAATAGGAGAAATAAAAAAATGACTGTATGTATTAGAGATGAAGAATTCCTTTGTCAAGCTCATTAAATTAGACAAAGCCAAGGAAAGAATCAGTGAGTGTAAGAATAGATCAACTGGAAATTACCACAAAGAGAAAAAAGTAAAGACAAACAAATAAAAAGCAAACAGAAAAACAGAACAGAGCATCCACAAGCTGTGTTGCAATAGCATAAGTCTAGCATCTGTGTAATTGGAATTTTGAAGGAGAAACAAAACAGAAATAGTGATTCAGAATAAAGATTTGATGGAATAAAAATTTTGCAAATAAATAACAAATGAAATCAAGCCACAGATCCAAGAATCTCAAAGAATTTCAAGCAGGTCAAATGCTAAATACCTCATTTTGCCTATTCTCTCTAAGACAGTGATGTAGCCAAAGTAAATGCCCATGATTTTATAGATGAGGGAAGGCTGAGTGTTTTGTTTACATTCACATAAGTTGTATGGAGGCAGAACTCTGAAAGTTACCAACAGCTTCTTTGCTCCATCTGCTACTTGGTTCAATTTGCCACCTCTCTCCTATGTACTTGTTGTGTAACCATGGTCTTATTACTTAAATCTCATTTCCTCATTTTTTAAAAAAATAGTCTAATAATACAGGGTTGTTTTCAGAAAATACATTTAGAGAACCTAGCACCAAACTTGGCATGATTCTGTATTCTACAATTCCCATGACTTAGTGTTGTGGGAACCATCTGTGAATGAACTCTTTGAGTTACCAGTAGGAGGTAAGAATGGGTTTCTCCTATTCTTATACCTCCCATTTATCCGAGGTTCTATGATTTCTATTCCTTATTGTGGCTGGAGGCTGGAGGAAAGTGGAAACAGGACAGGTGTTCAGTGAAGACTAATTTTTGCATTTTTATACTCTTTAAATGTTCTCTTCTGCCCTAGTTTGGAGAATCATATTTATCTAGTGTACTTATTTCCTGGAGGTGAGCATGGGGAAAATGGGGTTGGGGAAAATTCTCCCTGGCCTTATCTTTTTCCAATTCTTTATTCCACCTAAAATATTGTTTTCTAAAACATAAAAACAATACTTCTATTTATTTATGTATCTATTTATGTATTTATTTTGCTCCTCATTTTCTCTATGACACCTCATTTTTGCATCAGTAGTTTTTCTTGTTTCAGAGCCTGAATGGAAGAACATGACAGGCTTAAATAGACACACACAAGAAGAGAATGAGATGACAGTATATCAGTTTATCATGTCACATACTATCATTATTATTATCGAATAATTATTGTTTTAATAAACAAAACATTTTGTTTTTGTTTCTAAAAGCAATCTATCTCTATTGTGTACATAAAGGCCAGCTACAGTATGCTGTGGACACCAGGTTGTGGGTTTTATCCCCAGTGGGAGATGTGCAGGAGGCAGCCAATCAATGATTCTCCCTCATCATTGATGCTTCTATCTCTCTCTGCCTTCTTCTCTGAAATCAATAAAAATATATTTTTAAAAATCACAAAGGAACAAAGTTCCAACTACTTGCTTCAATCAAAGTTTCTGTCTCTCTCTTCTTCCCTCTCTCTCTCTCACACACACAGAAAAAAAAAATTGCTCCAAAGTATGCAAATATTTATTGTGAAACATATTTCCTCTTTCTGTATAAAAGAATATAAACACGTTGGCTGACATATGGGCCCATGTGTTCCTTCACCGAGGTGTGATAAGACTCGGAACAGCATATGTGCCAGGTGATGGAAAGCTTGCCAGAGTGCAGGTGGGACTGTTGCTGTCTTGTGAAACAGGTGCACGAAAGCCCATGTGAATAGAAGGCTCGGTGAAGTGAACTTATGATTATTCAGACTCATGGCACTAGCACAGGACTATTAAGTTCAGATTCAGCTGTTTATTTAGCACCTTCCATGTGAACTGAGTGGACTTTAGGACTTATTCAGTCACATAAATCACTTTACAGAATGGAAATTATATTCATCCGTTTGAGATTTGAGGACCCAAAGATATAAGGTAAACTTTCTGTAATGGTCATCCTTACATTTTAGCATCATAAGAATTATTTGAAAATTCATTAAAACAGAGATTGCTGGACATGACTGCCCCACCCCTAGAACTTCTGAATCAGCAGTTCTGGGAGCAGCTTTATAAGTCACACTTCTCACATATTTCCAGCTGCTGCTGGTCCAGGAACCACTTTTCCAGTGTGCAGTGCACAGTGCTGAGGTACAAAGCCCTGCAGACTGAAGCATGATGCCCACGTGCTATTAGTCAGAAGCAGGAATGCCAATGTCATTGTGCTCAAGAGGCAGGAACAGAGGCAAAACTGGGTACCACACCAAGGAAGTCGGGATAGTTCTGGGACTGAGGATCCAAGTCAGAGGGTCTGAGAGGATGGCTGCAGGCACATCTGGACTTCCCAAACAAGGTTTAAATGGCTTCCAGAGTGGAAGTGTTGTAGTGGGTTCATCATAGTTTAAATGTACAGGTGAGAGTGGTCAGGATAAGATACCAGATTTTGACTTTTAAATGTTTCATTCTTACTGTTCCTTTGTTATAGGGTAAATTCACTTTACACCAAAAGTCAATAACTCCGATAAGAAATGGCCACTCTATGTGTGTGTGTGTGTGTTTGAATATGAATAGAGACTCCTTTCAACTCATGTACTGAAGTTTTTTAGTATGAGCACCCCATTGGAGATGAAGGCAGGGATGAATTCAGGACTAAAAGTAACTGCCCTTGACTTTGAAGATCTTATATCTAGTTAGATGCATCTACCCCGAGTCAGAATGTGACAGGGTTTAGAGGGAAGAGGGGTTAATTAATTCTAGTTGGAGAGAAGCAGTGCCGAGAAGGAAGACACCTGAGAGATGAGCAGGTCGTTTCCTGGCAGAGACAGTGAAGTTGGATGAGGACCGTTGTCTAATACATGGAATGGAACACATTTTCCTGTTCCAAAGGGAATGACATTCTTTTACCTTAGACTCATTTCCATCCATATTGGCATAAAACTTTTTTTTTTTAATTTTAAGACTTCCAAAATGAAGGTAAATATATAGGAGAGAAGACAGAGAAGACACATTTTACAAAGGTAAAATGTCTCCCTCAGTAGAAAACATTTTGTTTTATCTTAATCTCTTTCCTGCTCACAACCCTCAAGGGGGGCATTTCTTTTAGAGCTGTTGACTTCCCTGAATTCCACTGTGTACTTGCACAAACTTCTGACAGTCAGTGTAAAACAAAGAAAGGTTTTTTGTTTGTTTGTTTTGATTTTTTTTTTTACCTTAGGGGCATCCTTTTTCATTCCACATGCAGTATATTGGTTGGAGAGATTAGCTGGATTAAATGTAGTAAAATACAATATTTTAATATGTATTGCTCTATAATTTCCACTAACAGACTTATATTAGTCCACTTGGACTGCCATAAAATACCACAGGCTGGAGAGCCTAACCAACAGAAATTTATTTCTCACAGCTCTGGAGGCTGCAAGTCCAAAATCAAGATGCCAATAGGGCTGGTTTCTGGTGAGAGCTCTCTTCCTGGATTGCAGACTCTCTCTCACTGTGTCTTCACAGGGTTTCCCTGCTGCGCACATAGGCAGAGAGAGAGGTATTTGGTGTCTCTTTCTTTCCTTATAGAGACACCAGTCCTATCAGGATAGGGCCCCACACTATGATATCATTAACCTTAATTACCTCCCAAAAGCTGTCTCCAAATACGAATTCCAAAGAATTTTGGGGCAAAACAATTTAGTCTGTAAAAGAACTGTGAGCTCCTCAAGGTCATATATCTTATTTACCTTATTTTATCCCCACCCCATATTTCTTTTTTAAAAAATAAAATATATTTTTATTGATTTTTCACAGAGAGGAAGGGAGAGAGATAGAGAGCCAGAAACATAGATGAGAGAGAAACATCGACCAGCCGCCTCCTGCACAACCCCCACCAGGGATGTGCCCGCAACCAATGTACATGCCCTTGACCGGAATCGAGCCTGGGACCTTTTGGTCCGCAGGCCGACGCTCTATCCACTGAGCCAAACCAGTTTCGGCCCCACCCCATATTTCTTACCCTATTTCCCAGTACATGTAGATTATTTTTGCTTGAATGTAATTTACATTTACTCTCTCAGTGAATCATCCCAACAACATGATAAAATGGGCAGGAGAACTATTATCACCACCCCAAATTTCACAGGAATAACCATGGCTCTCAGTAAGTGTATAGCATATGCCAGGTTCTGTTCTAAAGACTGCATGAATTAACCAATATTATGCTTATTTTAGTAAAAGGAACAGAGGCCCAGAGAGGTTAAATAATTATTTAGGTTGATATCTGTTTAGTGGCAGAATCAGTATCCAAAATCCAGTAACCTGGCTACAGAGTCCATGCTCTTAATCACTATATTACATGTCCTCTCACGAGGGCCACTCGAATCAGACGTCTTGCCCATGATTTCTTATTTAGCACCTGTATTATATTCCAAGGGCTGCTATAACAGATCACTGCAGACTTGGTGGTTTAAAACTATAGGGATGTGTTTTCTCTCAGGTCTAGTGGCCAGAAGTCCAAGAGATTGGTAAGGCCACACTGCCTTCCAAGGCTCCAGGGGAGCATCTGTTCCTCGTCCCTCCAGCTTCTGGTGGCTGCAGGAATTCTCCAGCTTATGTCTGCAATACTCTAATGCCTTCCTTCATCTGTGCATGGCCTCCGCTCTCTCTGTTCGCCTCTATGAGTCTCTTATAAGGATACTTGTCATGTTACTCAGGGCTCACCTGAACAACCTAGGCTGGTTTCATCTCAACACTGCAATTACACCTGCAAAGACTCTTTTTATTTTTTCAAGTAAGTTCACATTCACAGGTTCTAGGGGTTTAGTTGAGGTATGTTGGGGGACTACTGCTGAGACCACTGCCGCACCAATAGCAAGCAATGATCCTATACATGGGGTAATAGTAACACATTCTCTGCTCAGTACTTCTTTCCTAGGAACTTTTCCTCTTGCCTCCTCTCAAATCTCATCCAAATGGGCACCATGATTCTTACTGTGTGAAAGGTACCCAAACCCTTGACCACAGCTAGTTGACTTATGGTGCTCAATCATTCAAAGTGATCTAAGCTACACCTTCCCTAAGAAGTTTTGTCTCATGACCAAGAGAGAAAAATGACAGCAACATGTATTTTTTTTTAAAGTTTGGTTTCTCATGGCACCCATATTTTCCAGCAGGGCAGAGGATGAAGCAAGCAAGACACTTAAGACACAAAATTTAGAAATGAACACTTGTTTGATCTAAAATGAGGGTCTCATTAAATTTTAAGTCCAAAGTGTTTCACTTTCCTCACCCTAATATTGATCCTGTTTCTGAGAATGAGCACCAGAGGATCAGAAGAGACCAGTGAGTGGGAAGAGAGAGGGAGAGAGTAAAGAGAAGCCTCAAGGTCAGAGTGAAGATAAGAGTTTACAGAGGAAAGTGATATATTTTGGGGGGAAGCTAAAAAAATTAAATGTGAATTAGTCTATACTAATTTATATCTCCTTTTATTTTCTAAAATAATGAAGGGAGCCCTCCTTGTTTCAGACACAGAAAAATAAAATGTCCTAAATAGGGCCACAATGATATGATGCCTCCTTCTACAGCATAAAAAACTTTAGGTGAAAAAGAAAAGGGATTATAGGAAGTATTGAGTGAGGCCAATTTTATTTTGTCTCATTTACCAGTTTGCTTATATGGCAAATGGGTTCCCCTTCTGTCTATGGGCACCATCATCTTTGAAGGAATAACAAAAATTGCCAGTTATTACCTACCCTATACCAGCAATTTTACATAGTAATCTTATTTAATCCTTGCCAGCCTCTTAAAGATTTATAGCTCCATTTTATAAGTGAGGAAACTTGGACTTAGAGAGAATAAAAAAAAAAAGCTGCTCAATTGCATGCACCTAATGAACGGTAACATCAAGTGAGATCCATAGCCTATGTCCTTTCCGTGGAACTAGGCGAGGACCAAGTGGGTCTACTCTACTCGAAGGGAAAGGAGAAAGGGAGGCTTGGGATCTGTAGTGCGCTCTGACAGTGCACAATGATTTGTTATCTGCCTGCATTTGTTTCAGAGCTGCACAGTAATCTATTCACCTCAAAAGCAGCTGAGAATGCTTTCCCTCTCCAAAGCCAGCTCTGGCAGCAGCTTGGCCTCAGCCTGATATATAAGTTAATATGTTTTCCCCTGTCTCTTTTCCTGTTGTACTTGTTAGTGCATTTTTCTTCATTTGCCAAATGTTTAATGTATTTTCATTTCACACCCTTTCTATAAGGTTAGTGGCTAGTGGTTCTTTCTTTATTTCCCCTGGGCTGTTCTATGTCTTCAAATTGTTCATTGTGTGAGATTGTGGAAACAATCTATAACAGGGATGCAGAGAGTAGGTTCTCACCTGGGCCATTCCAGTACTTATGGACAAGTTCCTTCCATCCTCTAAGCTTCAGTATCTGTGTGCATAAAGTGAAGAATTGAGTTTCAGAGACCCCGCCCCCTCATCCTTGCCTGCTGATCTCACTTCAGTCTGCATAGCCTTCTTAATTGTGGGTTCTAGTGTGTGAGACACTACTTTCTTCGTTATTCTCTTTCTAAAAGAAAGCATCTCTCACAGGCCATCCTTCTCAGGTAAGAGGATGGTTTAGTTTACTTACACCCCCTGGGACCCATCATGTCATGGTTTAACACTCCCTTATTTAATTTACAACAAATTAATAAGCTAACAATGTGGTAGAAACTGGATATTCAAAGATGAGCAAGACACAGACCTGCCCTTAGGTACACAGGTGGGCCAATAGCAGGTACTCAGAGAAAGGGCCTCCCTCACCATGGTCAAGTCCAGCATTAAAGAAATTCTCCCAGAAGAGGTCATAACTTACCTTCATCTTATAGCTGGTTAATGGCTGTTGATGAAACCAAATTCTGCAGTCAGACAGATCTCAGATCAATTCAGGCTTAGATCATCAGGAGCTATATGACCATAAGGTACTCAACTGTTCTATGCTTCCCTGTCCTGCATCTATAAAATGAGAATCACAACACTGGATTGATAGGATTGTTAGGAAGAGCAAATGACATTTATTCATTAGAAATATATAAGCACATACTATGTGCCAGAAATGATGCCATATTACAAGAACAACAGTGAGAGAATGGTGAGTTAGAAAGTTATAAAAATTTCATATATTCAAAAAGCCCCAGGCACCATCCTAAACACTCCACATGAATTAATTAATTAATACTCACTACTACCCTATGAGGTAGACGCTATTATTATTATATATTAGTATGTCTGTTTTATTTTTAAAATATTTTATTGATATTTTACAGAGAGGAAGGGAGAGAGATAGAGGGCTAGAAATGTTGATGAGAGAGAAACATCGACCAGCTGCCTCTTGCACACCCCCTACCAGGGATGTGCCCACAGCCAAGGTACATGCCCTTGACCGGAATTGAACCTGGGACCTTTCAGTCTGCAGACCAATGCTCTACCACTGAGCCAAACTGGTTTCGGCAGTATGTCTATTTTAGAATAATGAGGAAACAGGCTCAGAAAGGATACTTGATTAGTGACAGAGTCAGTAAGTGGTAGATACCGAAGCCTGACCTAGGCAGTCTGACTCCACTCTCTTCCCTTAGCCACTGCATCACCTGCCCTCCCAACCTAAGCACAGCCCTCTGCTACCCATACAGGTCCTGTGAGCTCTCCAACGGCAGTGAGTCCTTATGAAGCTGTCAGAACAGTGGGACACAATCAAAAGTAACCATGAAGTATAAAGTGACCCTGGGCTCTACGGCTGGCCCAGAACCCAGGCCTGTCAATTAGAGTGCTGCATCCCTTTTCTCTCAGAGATCGGTTCCTAACAACTGGCCCTAGGAATTCTATTGCGATGATCGAGAAAGGTAATATGTAAGCCTGAAGCTGTTGATGGCAAGGCTAGCTTGAGACCAAAGCCAATGGAGAAGGAGGCAGAGCCATTAGACCCTAAGGGATAGGTCCATGGCAAAAGCCATCCCTGAATCATGAGCCATTTAAGGCTGTTTTGTTTCAGCTAGTTTGGTCTGGGTTTCTGTCACTTGCAACCAATAGTCCTAACTAGCACACTCAGGAAAGCTTATATAGCATGCATTATTCACAGTATCACTATTCACCTGGTAAGCTATATGCACAATTATTTTGAAGAGCAAGTAAGAGCTAACCAAGTAGAGGAGAAAAAAGCATTCTCAGCAGAGTGACCGGTTATGTGCAAAGACACAAATATACAAGAGATATTTGCATTTTAAAGGAGACTGAATGTCCATATGAATCCAGCGATAGCATCCAGACCACATCTTGTTAATGTCATATGCTGACCTCCAGAGAACTCAGCTTTAATGAGGACTTTAGCATCTGGCCTGAAAGTTTTCTCTTTAGTTCTTTCCATACTCTGGTAATTTTTAAGCAACTACAGAAATATATTCTAATTTGCTACTTTTGCTACATCTGCAATAAACTGGCTGAAAATGAAAGATAGCTGATGTCAGGGCACTGGGTCTTTAAGATCAAGAAAAGCACCATCATTAGCTTTAATTCACCAAGTATCTCATTAGGCTGGTCTAGCACATTCTAGAGCTCCGCCCTTTTTGATCAGCCTATCCTTCAGCAGGTAATCATTACGGTAATTATCTCTATTTCTGGATAAAGAAACAAAGTCTCTGAAAGGTTAAGTAGTTGACTTGGCATTGCAGTTAAGCTGTGGTGGTTCTGGAACTTGAACCAAGCCTGTCTGACTCCCAAGCCCATGCTGTTTGCATTATGCAGCCTTTAGTTAACACTTGTGTCCCAACTGAAACATGAGACTTGGCAATAATACTTTCTATTACCGATTACCATTATGTGATTTCACAGAGATCATTTGTATTCATATCCAAACTCCCACAAAGGCTTAAGAGATTGTCCTGACTCTGCATGGGACACAGATAACACAGAATTACCACCAGCCACCCGCTGGGAGAGACTACAATGAGAGAAAACATACAACGGTCAGATAAAGGTCTCTTGTCAACACTGGCTGATTAATGGTGGCAGGGACCTCTTGCCTAGAAGGACTAGAAATATGACTAATTTCTCCTTGTATTTCTGTTAGTTTCAGATTCATACATTTTTAGTCTGTTATTACATAAATACAAATTTAGAACTGTTATGTTTTTCTGGTGGATTTACCTTGTCACTTTATATAATTATGAAAAATCTTTGTTTATTAATATTCTATGCCTTGCAACCTCCATTGTCTGATAACAGTAAAGCTATACCAGGATCTTATGTTAAATATTTTCATGGTACATCTTCCATACTTTTAGCTCCAAACTTTCTGAGTCCTTATATTTAAGATGCATCTTTTATAAACTGCCTTTAGTTGACTATCCAGCTTTAAATGCTTTGATAGTTTCTTAGAATATTTATTCTGATTACTTGTGATTGTGTTAAAATCTACTATATTCCTATTTAATTTTTCTTTGTCCTTTGCATTTCTTGTTCTTTTTCTCAAATTTATTGTGTATTCTTTTATTATGACATTTTTCCTCTGTATGAACATATTAAGCATGCATTCTTTTTTTTTCCTTATGAAAATCTTACAGATCACAATATGTATATCATTTATCAGATTCTTCAATAAATTAGTATTTCTATTACTTAACAGGGAATTGAAGAACTTTAGAGCACTTTAATTAAGTTCATCCTTATTCTATCTCTTCTGCTTCTTTTGGTGTGGATATTGACTATATATATATTAAACGCAAAAAGCAATTTTGATTTAGATTCACCACACATGTTTACTCTTTCTATTACTTTTTATCACACTTTGAATTTTCAAACTTCAATCTGCGATCATTTTCCTTATGCCCAAAAGAGCTAACTTTAGTATTTACCTTTGATAGATCTACTGGCAATAAATAATCTCAATAAATTTATTTGAAATGTCTTACTTTTCATTATTTTAGAAATATATTTTATTGTGATTATAATTCCACATTGGCAGTTATTTTCTCTTAATACTGTACAGATGTCATTCCATTATTTTCTAGGAACCACCAGTTAATTATCAGCAAATTGATCAGTGTACTCAACATAATTCTTATCAAAATTCTTACCATAATTCTTATCAAATTGATCAGTGTACTCAACATAAGAATTATGTTGAGTACACTGATCAATTTGCTTTTCCTTACAAAAAGAAAACAAATGGCTAAAAACCTGTCTTTTCCTTACTTTTCCTTACAAAAAGAAAACAAAAGGCTAAAAACCTGTCAAACAAGCTAAAACTTTATTTTTGGTAAAAATCAGTAAGCTTTTTCTAATATTTAGTTGAAAGTCAAAGGACCTAGAACAGCCAAAACAACTTTGAAAACAAAGAAAAAAAACTTGGAGACTGAATCTGATTTAAAAAATTATTGAAAAGCTTCCATTTTCAAAGCGGTTTGGCTTTGGCTAGAAGATTATCATATAGATCAAGGGAAGGTAATAGTGAATACAGACATAGATCTAGATAGGTGGTTGGTGGCTGTCTGACAAAGATGTCAAGGCAATTCAACAAGAAAAGTTATTTCAAAAAATGGTACTGGATCAACTAGATACCTATAAAGAAATAAACACCAACTCTGTACTCCAGACACAGAGTGTGCTCAAAATGAATCATAGAAGTAAATATAAAATCTAAAACTATAAAACTTATATAATTAAAGTATAGGGGAGAATTCTTTGCAACCTTGAAAAAGTTAAGTTATCTTATAGCATAAACACCTTTAGCCATAAAAAAGAAATGATAAATCAGGCTTCATCAACATTTTCAAGTTTTGCTCTTCAAAATACCTCATTAAAAAGGAAAACAAAAGGAAAGTTACAAACTGTGACAAAGTATTTGCAACATATATATCAAAAGACTTCTTCTAAGGCAGTAGTTGGCAAACTCATTAGTCAACAGAGCCAAATATCAACAGTACGATTGAAATTTCTTTTGAGAGCCAAAAACTAACTTCTGCGCATGAGCCATGAAGTTTCAGTCACACTGTACGTGTGCGCTTGCACATGGTATTTTGTGGAAAAGCCACACTCAAGGAGCCAAAGAGCTACATGTGGCTCGTGAACTGCAGGTTGCTGACCACTGTTCTAGGGGAACCAAGATGACGGTATAGGTAACTGCCTGTTCTTGCTGCCTCCCACAATTACATAAAAAATTACAGTTAAAATACAGAACAACTATCATCCAGAATCGTGAGAAAGCTGGCTAATTGGAAATACTACAACTGAAGAGGCAAAGAAGAAAGCGCACTGATATTGGTAGGAGGTGTGGAGGCTTGTAATGGGCTGGTCCTATACCTGGGTGTGCTACTTTTTTAATTGGGAGGGAAATCGTCTTTGCAGAGGCTGCATGGAGAAGCGAGGAGTTCCAGGCCCACACCAGACCCTCATCCCAGGGTTTCAGAGCTAGGAAAAGAAGTCTCTATGGTCTGTAAGAACTACGGACTCTAAAAACCAGTGCATATTGGGACCGAGTGACACCAGGCTGCTGGAGACCCAGCTGCTCCTCTTAAAAGGTCAGCAACATGAACTAAATTTACAAACTCCAACTTTCTCTAAGTTCCAGTGACAGGCGAGGCTCTAGGGGACCTAGACACATATGGGGAGAAACTGGACTGTCTGGCATCGGGACAGGAACATGGGGGAAGCTTTCTTCCAGAAAGAGGTGCTCGCAGTGATCATTGTTCCCAAGCTGGGACCTCCCCAGTGCAGGGCTGACTGGCAACCATTTCTGTTTGCTCTGCCCTGGTGATTCCCTGAGACCCCGCAGCACCCAATTTACAACCCCACCCAAGCTGTGCCTGAGACAGACCATTCATACGAAGAAAGAAAAGTCATTTCACAAAAATGGTACTGGATCAGCTAGATACCCACAAGAAAATATATACCAACTGTGACTTACTCCAGACACAGAATTTGCTCAAAACAAATAATAGAAGTAAATATAAAATCTAAAACTGTAAAACTTATATAATTAAAGTGTAGGGGGGAATTCTTTGCAACCTTGGTAAAGGTAAACTTTTCTTAGAACATAAACACCATTAGCCATAAAAAAAGGAAATGATAAATAAGGTTTTAAAGTTTTGCTCTTCAAAATTCCTCCTTACAAAAAGAAAACAAAAGGCTAAAAACCTGTCAAACAAGCTAAAGCTGGGTCAGGGAGCCCCAAACCTGTCAGTAAAAGGCCCAAAACCTGCACCAGCACCAGCCTGCTTTGTTTCACAGATGGGACTCATCTGGGCACTCCAAACTTGATACAAAGAGGAGGAATCTGCATATCTCTCTGTAGCTCCTGCTGGATGGCCCAAACAGTGGCTGACTTTGCACCTCCCTGGAAACACAAAAGCCAGTGTACCAATGGTCAGTGTGAGATCATACCAGATTACAACTCTTCACATTCATAAGCAACACACTCAAGAGGCAGACTCAGTGAACATCAAAGCCCCACTGAAGCAAGTCCTCCTTCATAAAGGTGTCTTCTGCACAGCAGCTCTCTCACTGTACTCATAGCTGGTACCCACAGCCAATTGGCGTGGATGTCAATTCCTCCCAGTGACACCAACAGCAATCAAGGTTCAACTACAACAAGACTGTGCACACAGCCCACAAAGGTGTGCACCAAGAGTGTCCACGTCACGTGATTGGGGAGGCTGAGCCATTAAGCCCCATAGGACACCTACAACACAAGGCCACTCTATCAACTCAAAGAGACTTAGCAACTGCCCAATACATAGAAACAAACAGGGAAGCAGCCAAAATGCAGAGACAAAGAAACATGTCACAAATGAAAGAAATGGAAGAAAGCAAACTACTGGATATAGAGTTCAAAACCACAGTTATAAGGTTACTCAAGAATTTTCTAGAAACCTCCAGGGAACATAGTGGGACTTTTAAGGATATTGGTGATGGAAAAAGATCAGTCAGCAACTAAGTATACACTGACTGAAATAAAAGATAATATACAGAAATTCAACAGTAAATTAAAGGATCCAGATAATCAAATCAATGATTTGAAATACAAGGAAGCAAAAAACCCAACCAGAGAGCAAAAAGAAAAAAGAATAAAAAAAATATGAAGATAGTGTAAGGAGCCTCTGGTACAACTTCAAGCATATCAACATCTGAATTATGAGAGTGCTAGTAGAAGAGAGAGAGAGAGCAAGATACTGAAAACCTATATGAAGGAATAATGACAGAAAACTCCTACCTACTGAAAGAAATAGACTTACAAATCCAGGAATTACAGAGAACCCGAAACAAGAGGAATCCAAAGAGGACTACACCAAAACACATCATAATTAAAGTGCTAAGAGCAAAAGACAATGAATCTTAAAAGCAGCTAAAGAAAAACAGTTAATTACCTACAAGGGAGTGCCCATATGGCTGTCAGCTGATTTCTCAACAGAAACTATGTATGCCAGAATGGAGTGGCATGAAATATTCAAAGTGATGAATAGCAAGAACCTACAACCAAGAATACTCTACCCAGCAAAGCTATTATTTAGAATTGGAGGTCAGATAAAAAGCTTTACAGACAAGAAAAAGCTAAAGGAGTTCATCACCTCCAAACCAGTATTATATGAAATAGTGAAGGTATTCTTTAAGAAGAGGAAGAAGATGAAAGAGGTAAAGGTAAAAAAATATGAACAACAATGTGACAACCAATACATATCTATCAACACGTGAATCTAAAAATCAAATGAATAAAAAATATGATGAACATAATAAACTGATGAATGGAATAGAATCAGGCATATGGAAATGGAACAGACTGACAATTCTCAGAGAGAAGGGAGTGTGTGGGGGGATGTGGGAAGAGATTAGACAAAGATATTATATGCATTATCTAGGGACACAGACAATAGGGTGGCAAGGGCCTAGGGTGGGGTAGAAACTGGGTGGAGGGGGGCTATGGGAGAAAAAAAAGGACATCTGTAATAATCTCAACAATAAAGATTAATTTAAAAAAAGAAACTTTAAAAGAAAGACAACTTCTAGCAAGAATATTTAACCACTTTTTGCATATCAATAATAGAACAAACAACACATTAAGGAAATGGGGTGATATTTAAATATTTAGATACTTTATGGATGAAGATATATTGTCAATGGGCATTTAAAAATATGATAAAATCATTAGTTATCTAAGATATTCAAATTAAAATCATATTACTACACTACATTTGGAAGACTAAAATGTTTTTAAAAACTAACCTTATCGAGTGTTGGTGATAATGCAGCACAGGTGGATTCCTTTTTTACTGCTGCTGGGAATAGAGTGAATATTACAAACACTTTAGAAACCAGTCTTACAGTTTCTTACAAATGTATACATATACCAATCATAGAATCCAGCCATTTTACTGCTAAGTATTTACTGAGGAGAATCAAAATCATATGTCCACACACAGACTTTTGCCCAAGTGTCCATAGCAACTTTATGTGTAATGGGCAAATGCTAAAACTAGCCCAGATGCCCATGAACAGGTAAATGAATAAACCAACTGTGGTGAAATCATGCAATAAACCACTACTCAGCAATAAAAAAGAATTAACTATTTATACTTTACAACATGAGTGAATCTCAAAATCTCTACTCTGAGTAAAAGAATTCATATAACAAGCTCTTCAAAGCCTGGCTGGGTACTCCTGGCTTTCCTTGTGGTCCAGTTGGTCAACAGTCTGTTCAGTCCTCCTTTATGAGAGTATATGTTGTGGTTGATGCCCTGCTATCAAATCACAGTGGGTGCCTTTTATTCTCTGCAGGACATAACAGCTTTAATCTGTTCTGAATAAATATCTGATTGTATTTAGTCCAGTGGATTTTTTCAGATGAAATGTCCCATGACACAAAGTGTTTTTCTTAAAAGGGCTCAAAATGTATTTACACCTGTACACATAAAAGTCTAATATGCAAATTGTCCCCTTGGGAGTTTGACTGAAAGACCAGGAGTTGGATTGCTCACTACGACATGTGCTCACCAACAGGGTCGGCACAGAACAAAGGAAGGGCCCCATGGGCCCTGATTGCCAGCCAGGCCGAGGGTCCCCACCCATGCACAAATGTTGTGCACTGGGCCTCTAGTTTATATTATAAAGTGTACATGGCCTAACATTGTGTACATGAAGAGGAAGTCCTTTGCTTGCAACGCCTGAGTTCTCAGCATTCCCAAGATAGGTAAACGGACATCTACTGTGATGTTTTACTCATATTCTAGGGGAAGCTCTTGGCAGGTTACCAGCTTGCCTTACTGGTAGCATCTATCTCTGCTATTGGAAATAAAAAAAGAATATGACCTATGCATTAGTATGGATCAGAAGCAAAGATGGAAGTTTCCAGGTTTTTCTGGGATTTTTTTTAGAAGATCGCCCAGTCCTTTTGGATATGATACACTTGAGGTGAGAGAGGAAGGACAAGTGGGAGGTGGCATTCCGCAAAACCCATTTTGCCAAACACATACGTGTACATTCTAAAGGAAATGAAAGCCATATGTTTCTGATTCATTTACATGTAATCCATCGAAATATTATTTTGTAAAGATACTTAATGTCCAAGAAACCTGCCAAGACTTCTTATAAATATATTTTTCCAAAGGACCAGCTGCATTGAGGCAGCTGTATAAGAAGTTATCCTTTAAAAATGGAATTGGTTTCAAAGTTTCAAGCACATTTTAAACTTCCCCAGGGCAGCCTGGCATGATAGAAAGAGCACAGGCTTTGGAGTTGAAAGGAATTGGGTTTCAAACCTGGTTTACTTCTTATGAACATTCAAAGAACATATTGCTATGTATTTTTTGTTTGTTTAGAGTCCAGTTTGTGCTGGGCAAAAGATTCTATATTGAAATATGGATATAATAGTTGACAAGTGGGATAAACAATACCCCTCCTGTTGTTAATGTAGTTACTTAACTTATCTGAACCTATATTTCCTTGTTCTGAGAAATGGAGCTAGTGATACTCATCTTAATGGTCTTCAAGAAAATTATTCAGAACAGACTCATAAATACTGAAAAGAGGTTGATGATTGGCAGAGAGAAGGGGTTTGAGGGGCTGGGTGAAAAGGTGAAGGGATTGAGCAGTACAAATTGCTAGTTACAAAACAGTCATGGGTATGTAAAGTATAGCACAGGGAATACAGTCAAGAAAATTGTAACAACTATGTATGGTGTCAGGTGGGTACTTGAGAGAACCCTTTGTAGACCATTATGCTGTATACCTGAAACTAAAACGAAATAAAATTGAATGTAAACTGTCATTGAAAAATACATTTTTTTAAAGTGAAAAAAGGGAAGAAAATCATTCGGGATGTAACAACAATGCCTGGCATGCTAAACACACTGAATAAGTTTTCTTCCATTTCAACCTCTTTCCATTTGGAGCCACCTATCCCCTTCAGTCTGTCTGTACATGGGCCATCACACGTGGTCCCTGCTCCTCAAATACCACAAAGACTGCAATCATTGGAATGCCTCTCATCTATTTGGGACATTATCCACTAGGACAAAGTGACTTCTTTCTCAGAAATGCAAAGCAGTATGCTTTAGATTAGGACTAAATGACAATTTGTATTAAAGATAGTGTTGGGGTGGGAGGGGGGTCACAAATTTTGGAGTCAGGACAAACCAAACTTGAATTTTGTATCTGCCATTCACATTTGTTTTCCAACATGGTCAAGTTTCTGAGTTTCAGTTTCTACATCTATAAAATGGGATAAAATGACCTAATGTGCTGTATTGCTATGACAAATTAAATGGAATGACATACAGGAGGTGGCTAGCACAGAAATGGCAGATCTTACTACTGCCATGAAAAGTAAATCAAAATGTTTCACTTCAAGCATTCAAAGCTCAAAATTACTATATTGTAATCTTGACAGAACATAACCTGTTAAACACTGGAACTGTAGGCAACTTGATAAACTCAATAACTCCGCCCACAAAACCTACACAGATAGACCCCTTGAGACTCTTGAAGAAGCCCAAACTTAAATCTCTATAAGAATGCAAATACAAGATAAGTGGCTTGCTATTAATAGTTCTATGGCAGCCATGAATAATTAATCACAGAAAACTTTTTCATTAAGCATATGCTGTCTCAAAAATCCTTCCTCAGCACTTCATGTGGTCACTACAAATCATTTGGTGTTGGCAAATAAGGTACCCCATTTGCATCCTTGGTGTAATTCATCAAATGGTTTGCATGATCCACTCTTCTGAAACCTCAAGTCTATTCAACAGACATTTATTTAGCTCCTTACTAGGTACCTGATCATGGAGTTATGGAGATGAGTTAAGCAATGGCACCATCCACCAGGTGCACTACAAGGCAGAATAAATAATTGCTAAATAGAGATAGGAGTTATTACAGAAAAGAGGAGCATTAAATCATTTTAAAATGAGGGGTGGGGGGGGTATTTATTGTTTTCTTATTCGTTCACTCTCTCTAGAGTGCCTAGAGTAGAACAAGAAACTATAAAAATAAACAACTTTTTAAAGCAAATGAATGAGATGAATTTATTGAGCACCCATTGTCTCCATTTGACACTTTTCATTTAGGGAACAACCAAACTAAGTGGGAAAGTTGGGGGGACATTAAAGGAGAACACCAATTCAGTGGGATTTTGAAGGCTAAGACCCTTCCTATAAAAGAGAAGAAGGAAGATACTGCAAGGGAAGAACTTGACCTGAGCAAATACAAACAGGTAGGAAAATTCACGGCCTTCAGATGAATTATGTTGTTTTTAAAAAAAAATATATTTTATTGATATTTTACGGAGAGGAAGGGAGAGAGATAGAGAGTTAGAAACGTCGATGAGAGAGAGAAACATCGACCAGCTGCCTCTTGCACACCCCCTACAGGGGAATGTGCCCGCAACCAAGGTACATGCCCTTGACCGGAATCGAACCCGGGACCTTTCAGTCCGCAGACAGACCGACGCTCTACCACTGAGCCAAACCGGTTTGGGCGAATTATGTTTTTTGAAGATTTGGAATAGATGCCTAGCCCAGGCCACTGGCTAGGCTTAGTCAGACAGAAAAATAACCATGTCTGTGGCCACATGGAATAAAGAACTGGATCAAAGGAAGGTGAAAGAAGATGCCAAAAAGAGAGAAGCTACTATGCGTGGTTGTTTGGACTTGACTAATGCTATTTTTTTTTTCCCAGCAGTCACTGCTGCCTGCTTGATCATCAGCACCTGAACGTCTTGTTTGTTTCCACCAGACGGAAGTAATATACAATTATGCAAATCGCCTTAACTCCGAGTTAGGAATCACAGGCCAGTCAATAACGTTGATGCATTATGAAAGGGCAGCTCCTCCTGGAAGAAACAACACGAGGAGCCGATCATAAGCAAACATTCTGAAGCCTGCAGAGGGCTGGTCCCTGCAGCGCAATCTATTATCATATTTCCACATAATTAGTTTGTTTTCCACTTGAAATCAGAAAGCGGTTCGACGTTGCCTTCCCTGCCTCAGGATGGAAGAGCATCCAGTAGAATTCTCCTGCGAAGGTTCATATGGTGAATAATTAGTGAGAATTAATCTGCGGAAATTAAAGTTTGGAATATTGTGGAACTCATGAATAGTGCATGGGACGGCTGGCTGGAGGAAGAGAGGGAGCGGCACTCCCGCGGTAGACAATCACGGAAGATGGCTGGCAATCGGGTTTTTAATCAGTGCTGCACAAGCCAGAGGGTGGGATATGGCGACGGGCTGTGGAGAAATAATGTCACATTTTACAGGCAGGACAGAGAAGTGTTTTTAAAGACACCTACCTCTGTGTTCATTGTCAGTAGTTTTTATTTGGGTGGAATCAGAGGGTTTTTTTTCGTCAATCAATGTTGATAGCATTAAATACTTTAATCCTTGCAACCACCCTGTGTGTCTTCAACTTCATCATCCCTGTTTTGCTGACAGAGAATTTGGGAGTTAAAAGGCACAGGAATTGGCTGGAGCCTTCACTGAGATCAAAAGGCATGTGTTTCTGAATGCAAAACCCAATAGTTTATGGGTAAACAATGCACAGGCTGAAATCAAACTGAAGTAGGTTCAAAATGTTAGTTCGTTTCCTCAACTGAAGTGTATACGAGGAGGGCATATAACTTATAAAACTCTACAGGGTACATGAACAGTACATGTAAGTCTTTCACACAGTATCTGGCACACAGGAGGACACAATGAATCCTATTTATGTGAAATAAAACAAGTAATTTCTCAAACATTACTCTGACACTAGAAGGTATAGGCATCTCATCAAGCCTTGGAAATAATCCCCTCACATGATTTAAGGATCAAGGTGTAACTCCCTCTCTCCTAGAGCATCATGATGGCAGCTTTTCCAAGTTTCTGCTAACCTAAAAATAAATTTCAATGGAAAATTTGCAAGTGATCAGGGTTAATGTCTCCAATTATTAAGTGAGTGAAAAAAAAAGGGACAGCAGGAACAACAGCAGGGGAGCATTTTTTAAGAAGTAGAAAGCAAAGATATTTTTTGTAGATTAGAGTGGTTTTATTTTCCATGGCTGTAGCACACTATTTAGCAATCATTGCTATGATTACCAGAACAATATGGTCACCAGAGTTGAAAATAAAGTAAAAGAAACAGCGCGTGTTTTCAAAGGAGAAAAAAATTAGCATATTTTCTTTATTTCCCAATTGTAAATTTAAAATTTATTATGGAATAAAACTGTATAAAAGTAGAAAGAAAAAACTCACGGTAAACTTAAAGATCTGCCCTGTTAACATGTTTGACATTTTGGTTGTTTTCTTCCATTTTTTTTTTTTCTGGGCACATTTTTCCATAATCTATCTGCAATCAAAATGTTCATTTTTATTTCAAACAGTAAAATAAGTGTTTCCACAAAGATTCTAAAAGCATGAGAATTTTTTTAAGTAAGACCTAACTAACATACAGAATATTAATTGCTCTCAACACAAGGAATTGTTTTCGAATTCAAAGATCACCTTTTGTTGCTTTATCCGAGAGAATGGTTTCCAATCCAAATGCACATTTGCCTCTCGGGCATCTGTTGGATTTGGAAGAGGTTTCCAGATTGAGTTGAGAAATGGTCATTACAGTTAAGCTGCAACTTCAATCTTGAAAGTGAATGAATGGATCCAGTCCAGTCCTTTGGCTGGGACCCAGTCTTTAAAATCCAGCAGAACAATGAGTATGTGGCTTCGCAGCCAGCTGGTATCAGACTTGGGCAGGGAGAGTGTCAAAATATTAGTGACTTTTTTACATTTGTCAAAGCTGAGGCCAATATAAGAAATGCAGACAGCTTGCAAATGTGGGTTGGGTTGTGCACCAAAGGGTTTGTGTGTGTGTGTGTGTGTGTGTGTGTGTGTGTGTGTGTGTTTTTCAATCTTGCCCACCGGATGTCAACATTTTCTTGCTTTCTGACTACATCTCCAACAAAGACAGAGTGAAATATCTTTTACTTTGTATATGAAAGCCACTATAGATTTATTATCAGTGTATCAGCCACTAATTTATTATTTCAGGGAAATGTACTCAGCTGGAATAAAGGGCCATCAGCATTTCCATGGCAATTTTTCCTTTTCTTTTCTTGGTTTTTAATGCATCTGCTTACTCAGTTGTTCCTGAACCTGGCAGGCAAGGTCTCAGTGAGAGAATAAATATATTTATACATAATGTTTAAGAAAGGCTGCCCACATTGAGTTAGAAAAATAAGCATATGCTAGTGCTGTCTGGCACTCTCTTTGCAATTCCGGTATCTCTCCAAAAGAAAAAAAAATCTACAACTGAACATTTTTATTTTATTTTTAAAAGAAACATTGCTGGCAGCCAACGTGCAATATGGACTTGATGAGGTTTGTAGGTTTTTTTTTTTCTTTCTCTCTCCTCTTTATTATTTTCTTTGAAACACACACACACACACACACACACACACACACACACACACACCACACAACTACAAAATAGACTAGGCTCATTGCTTTCCAAATAAAGTAAAATCAGTTATTCACATGCAGACGTAGCAGAGATGTCTCTTTCTCCATCTCTATTTCTTATTCCTAAGATAAAAGTGGGCTGTTTCATGCACATGACCAGTCATGTTCCATGCGCCTAGTGAGAAACAGAGTGAGCCATAGACCTCTAGATCTTTATCAGCTCCCTCTATCATGTGTGAACTGTGTGATCTTGGGCACATAAACCTTGCTAAGACTCAGTTTCCCCATTTGTAATATAAGGATATTAAATATACATTTGGGGATTTTGCTGCCTCCAATGAGATTTACCTTTATTAAAGTAGAAGAAGAAAGAAGGTGAACAAGAAGAAGGTGGAGAAGGTGGCAGACCTCATGAAGCCACTATTAATGATAATGAAAAATTAAATAAGTAACATTTCTATAATATTTCTGGGGGCTGTGTGGGCACCAGTACAGGCTATGGGTCTGATGCAGCCATGGCTCAGTAAGAGGTTCCATCAACTAGGAGCTGCTTTGGTCTTTCACTCTCTTGTTGTGAATAATGTCCGCAATGTAAGGAGCTCTACAGAGGAGATTGTACAGCATTGTCTCTGCCTTTATGGGTGAAGGTGATAATAAGCCTGTGTCATTACTGTAGCCATCATATAGCCACAGACTGCAGAAAGAAAAAGTTTATTCTTGCCAAATGTACCTAAGGTCTTCTCCCTTTATCAGTAACCCCCATCTCCCAATAAAATAGGCTCCTCTTTGTGTCTCCCTATCTCCTTAAATAATGCAACCATCAGCTTACAACAAAAAGTTTTTTTCTACCAAATAATTTTAATGAAGTCTAAGGATAAAACTAACAAAAGTATAATATTTTACTCCTTTCCCAAACTTCTTAAATTTCTAATCTAGACTGTTGACAAAATTTTGTCATGGTTACATGATTTATTTGTTTGGGGTGTTTTTGCTTTTTTATTTCATTTTGTTTGTGGTTTATTTGTTTTTTTTCAAGACAATGTTACAGTGAGCTATTATCTACATCAATGAGGCACTTGTAATTTTCCTAGGTCATTTAAGCTTCACCTTATTCTAGTGAACTAGTTGTTATTATTTTAATTATTTGATTTTGCTAATTAAAAAAAAAAACACAAGGTCTGAAAGGTTAAGCAACTTGCCCTAAGATGTTGTATTTTGAATGACTAGCCAGACAGAAGGAAACAATAATGATGATGCTAGATTATGTTGAACTTCATACCCAAAGCTTGTGCTCCTGGAAAACATCAATAGTCAAGAAGCCCCCTTAGCTCCCTCTTATGTTTTTAAAAATGACAGCCATTCCCTGTGACTCATGGATGATCCTCTTATTGAGGTATGGAAAGATCAGAAGCAGGCCTTCCAAATCCCCACCCCCTTTTTTTTTAAATCTCATACAGAATTAGCTGGACTATTTCTTTCCACTCACCAATCTAACAAAATGCCCATAACTTGCCTTGACTAAACTTTACTCAGCATAATCATTATGGCTTGTCTCAGTTTCGGTTCTCACATTGACTATGGAACTGGGAAACATCCTTCCTTAATGGCCCCTCCTAAGAACTGGGCTGACTTTGGTGGTGTTTACTCCTTCCTGTAAACAAAAATTTCTTTTCGGACTGAGTTACTTGCAGGTCTCATGGTCAAAACATTCTCTATATTGCTATAGCCTCACTTTAGTTGTTACAATATTATTTTCAAATAAAATTTCTTATTACTTAAGTCCAGATTTGTTTTTTATTTGATATGTTAATATTAACATTAATGATTTTTAGCAAATCTGTTGTACTTAAATTAAGCATTTTTACAAGAATCATAACCTGCTGAAAGCGTTTTGGCTCAGTGGATAGAGCGTCAACCTGCGGACTGGGGGGTCCCGGGTTCGATTCCGGTCAAGGGCATGTACCTTGGTTTCGGGCACATCTCCAGTAGGGGGTGTGCAGGAGGCAGCTGATCGATGATTCTCTCTCATCGATGTTTCTAACTATCCCTCTCCTTTCCTCTCTGTAAAAAATCAATAAAAATATATATATTTTAAAAATAATCATAACCTATATTTATATGGAGCTATATGATTATGTATTTTTAAATGCTTCACCATTATTTGCCTCTTCAAAATGATTTTTCATCATTAATAGGACAATTATTGCCCCATTTGAAGACTAACACCCATGTGGATGAAAAACTTCACAGTATCTAGTAAGTGGAAGTAAAGTGGATAATTCTGAATAAGAATATAAGCCCTATGTTACCTGGTCCACTATCCTTTCTCTTTCTGCATGAAAACAAGGCAGGCTGGGCTTTACCAACTTGAAAAAGTCCAGTCCTTTGTGGATTGATGATAAAGGAAATGAAGGTTAGGTTGTAGGGCTCTTCATTTATACAAATCACCTCACAAACCTAATTTTGATTCATAATTATATTTTTAGAAAGACCCCACTAATTGTGTAATCTTCAAGTTTCATAAAGCCTCTTAGAATAATGCCAATTTGTTATATTTGGAGAAGTATACTCATATGATTCAACTCTCACAAAATCACTCCTTCCAGGCAGCACAATGCCAGAATTTCCACAAAGATGTTTTTTCATTAAGGCCCTGGGTTTCCCAAAGTGTGTTCTGCATAATGCTGATTTTGAGACACTAATAGGTATCCACAAAAAAGAGACTTTATTCAAACAAATAAAAATTGTTAAGTTATAAAAGCTAATTTTAAAAAATATGTATGATTCCTCAGAACCTTTAATGTGTCAACTAATATAGTGATTCTTAATAATTCTTATTTAATGGAACAGCTGCTTGCATTAACATTTCTAAGAACAGCTTGAATAGACAGAAGTGCTCCAGCCATGAAGACAGAAGAGAAACAGTTCAGAGATGGAAGATGCTGACAACGCCTCACCATATCAGCAGACAGCAGCTGCGTATCGCTGAAGGATGCTCAGGACCAAACCAGAGACTGTCGGACCTGCATCACCACCATTTGTCCACCAACCAGATCTGAAATATCATGGCTGACACGTACACATAAGGAACTGTTTGACATTGAAATTGGGACTCAAAAGAACTGTTGGCCCAGAAAGGAACTCACTATAGACTGATTCATTTGCCTCTTAGCATAACCACTATGGATGGCTTGTCTCAGTTTCGGCTCTTACAAGGGTATTTCTTGGATCACATGATCTCACACATCTAGAGGAAATAATGAACAACATAAACTGATGAACAAAATCAGACCCAGAAAAAGAGAAGCAGCGATCAGATTCTCAAACCTCAGAGGGAACGTAGGGGAGGGTGGGGGTAAGGGAGAGAGATCAACCAAAGGACTTGTGTGCATGTATATAAGCCTAGCCAGTGGCCATGGACAACAGGGGGTGGGCATATGTGGAGAGGGGTTTGGGATTGGAATGGGGGATGAGGACAATTATGTGATACCATAATCAATAATAAAAATAAGAAATGCTAGTTTAAGAAGCTGGAACTCCAAGGAACCTCTGTTTAAAAGAAAGGATACAAAGAAGGGACACTAAAATGAGCTAATTAAAGTCTTTTATACTTCAGGATAAATCAATTAAACATATGACTTTTTAGATTTTTAGCAAGATCCTAATGCAATAGAACACCATAAAAAGGTCAATTGAACTTTGAACCCAGGTGATGCCCTGAGGTATGTGGAAGCATACTTCTTGTTTATAACAAGAAGTGAATCCAAGAAGGCACCAGGCACTTGAGTGACAGGAGCCTCCCAAAACAAGAATGTGGGGGATCAGCAGGTATTAACTTCACCCAGTGAAGAGCAACAACCAGTAAGTGTATATTTTTTAGTTAAAATACTATTATTTTAAAAATTCCTATTTGCTTCCTTATCATAAAGCAGCTGTGGTTTGGGGAGAGAGTACTGGATTTTAAATCCAATAGATCTAATCTCAAATAGCAGCTTTCCTACATCTAACTTGTATGAAACCAAAATGACACTTTATCTCCATGAGCCTATTGTTCCACTTTGAAGGAGACAATAACATCTACCTCAAGAGATGGCTGTAATTCATTGAGATTCTGACTGTGGAAGAGTCAGGTCAGAAACTGACATATTGTAGGACACTAAAAATATATGTATTGGATCTGACCTACAACTCTGGGAGGTAGGTATTTTTTTCAGTTCAACTTTATAGATAAGGAAACAGAGTCTCAGAGAGATGAAATTCCTTATTCAATATTACTCAGCTTGAGAGCAGATGAACAGAAGCTGAAACTCTTAAGTATTGGTTTTGAATCTTGGCTCCCTTATATATGTCATGTCTTTTCATAAATTTGCCTTGGGTCACTCCTAAAAAGGAGTTATGAAATAGCTATAGGTGGCCTGGGGTTATACAGTGGTCTGGATCTACTCCGAAAAAGAATCAAAACTGGTCATATGACAGATTAAAAACCTAAAAAAATAAAGCCTGGACTCCTTAGCATCTTAATTGCTAGAGCCACTATGGGAAATAGTATGAAGGTTCCTCAAAAAAGTTAAGAGTAGAGCTACCACTTGACCTAGCAACCACTCCTCTGGGTATCTAACCCCAAAATTGAAAACATTTACTCATAAAGATATATGTATCCCTAAGTTCATTGCAGGATTATTCACAGTAGTCAAGACATGGAAACAACCTGTGCCCTTCAACAGAAGATTGGATGAATAAGATGTGGTACATACACAATAGAATACTACTCAATCATTAGAACTGATGAAATACTATCATTTGAGACAATATAGAGGGGATCAGATACATGGTGACCGAAGGGGATAGATTCTAGGTGGTAAGCACATATTGCAATATACAGATGATGTATTATAGCATTTTATAGTTCAAACTTGTACAATATTTTTAGCCAAGGTCAACCTAATAAATTTATTTTTAAAAAAGAAAGTCATCCCATGGTCTGGCTCGTATCTACTTTTCCAGTCACTTCATCACCTTGTACTTTGAGCTCCAATGATATGAACTCGAATTTCCCAAAATATACCGCCTGTTTCACAGTTCCTTGGATTTGTTCATGCTGCATAAACCTGCCTCTTCCTCCCCACTATTTTTAACTAAGGTAATTATTACTCTTCATAACTCACTTTAGGTGATGGCTCATATAGCTTTTTTTGACCTTCCTGGGCCAGGCTGAAGGCATTCCTTATTTGCTTACATAGAAACCTGCCCAAACCTCTATCATAGCACTGATCACACTGAAGTATACATTTCAGTTTATTTATCTCTTCATATCCATAACTGTTTCTTATAGAAGTTTTATTGCAAGAAACAGAAGACTATTCAAATTCTTTTAAGGCCTCACTGAAATCCAAAAAGGAAAATAAACAATCAGGTCTCAGGACATCAGGAGACAAACTGTTATCAACATTCGACCCTTCCCTTCACCAGGGATGTGGGACACTTCCAAAGAGTGTGCAGGGACCTTGATCAGGTAAAGTAGAGATGGAGGGACAGTCTGAACCAACTTTACATTCCCACTGGCTAGCACAGTGAGAACTTTGTGGACACATGGTAAATATAAATAATTAGAGAGATGATTTTCACTATTTAGGAAGCCTGTAGCCTCCCTGAGTCCAGCCCCCATCATTCCAAGTAGATGAGACCTTGAGTTAGAAGAGATTAATTTTATTTGGCCATCAGGCAGGAGTGCTCACTCGGCAATTTTTAAATGCAAATCCAATTGTGGATTGCTCACAAGGTAATTTTGCCTTATTTTCTACTCCTTTTTTTTTGAAGGAATTGACTAGGATGCAATTCCAAAGGATAATGACCACAACCAGTTATATTAAAATGTCAGATATAAAGTAGAAGTAATTATCTGTCCTTCAAGAAGACCTTGATGTATGGAACCCAAAGCCCATTATATAGTTCATTCATCAACATTTATTCAATATCCACTATGTATACAATATTGTACTAAATGAATAAGAAGGTTTCAAAGGGAGGCAAAGACCAGCTTCTGCTCTAAGAAAGTATATAGAAACTTTGCAAGAATAGATAGTTTGTGACAGTGGAACAGTTTATAGCTAATGAAGGCACACTCTTCTCATGTAGTATACTTTACTAAGTATTTGAAAAAAAATGGGAAGATGTAGCCTGAAAAATAATTAAGGAGAAAATAGTTATTAATTTATTTTTAAAATATATTTTATTGATTTTTTTACAGAGAGGAAGGGAGAGGAATAGAGTTAGAAACATCAATGAGCTGCCTCCTGCACACCCCCTACTTGGTATGTGCCCCCAATCAAGGTACATGCCCTTGACCGGAATCAAACCTGGGACCCTTCAATCCACAGGCCAACACTCTATCCACTGAGTCAACCTAGTAAGGGCAGTAGTTATTCATTTAATGAATATTAATTAAGCAACAATTATACACTACTAAAAAGGAGTATATTATATTATTATAGGCTCTTGGGGTATTCATGTGGCCCTCATATTCTATTGAAGAAGGATAGACAATAAACAAATTAAACAATTTCACGTACATAGAATTATGTGGAAATAACACAATGCCATATTGCTTTAAAGTCATTTATTTAGATAGGGTAGTCAGGAATGGTTTCTCTGAATTGAATCCTGATGATGAGGAGGAACTAAATGTGAAAAAGTTTCCAGGCTCAAGAAACAGCAAGGGCAAAGTCCCTGAGAAAAACATGAGCTTAGTGCTCAAGAACAGAAAAGAAGACCCATGAGACTATTATGACTGACAGGAGAGAAGATTGACAGAGATGCTTTCCAGCAATAGCTAGAATAGATTAAGTTAGCAGGACAAAATACGAACTTTGTGTTATTTTGGTTTGTTTGTTTTTTAATTGTAATGGAACATTGTACTCAAAGCATGAAGTTTCTTATACTAATTAGATAAAGAAACAATAAAATTTTGAGGATTTGTCAGGACAATAAAACACAGGTTTGGGTGTTTATTAGTAAGGAATCTACACAATGTTTTGACTTAAGCAGTAAATATTAAAGAAGTGACAAGGCGTTGCAAGCTATATAGTCTCTGCCTCAATAATTAAACTTTGCCTTTATAGTGAGAAAATGATAAATAATCTTAAGTGAATGAACATATCTGTGTTCCAGTAAAACTTTGTTTAAAAAAATACAGAAAGTGAAAACAAAATTTGTCTTGTGGGCCATGGTTTGCCAACCCCTGACCTAATGCATGGTGTAAGGCATAAGAAAGGTGTCTTCTGAGAGCCTTTGTGTACAGATGATGGGTGAAAGCTGAATTTATCTCAACCATTTTTTCATTGATCTTAACACTATTTATATATAAAAGCCTAAGCAACCATTACAACCAGACAACTGGATGATCAGATTACCAGCCAGTAGCTATGATGCTGACTAACCACCAGGAGGCAGATGCTCAATGCAAGAGCTGTTGCCTGATAGTCAGTGTGCTCCCACAGTCAACCTCCCACAATCCCTTCTCCTGGCTGGCCAGCCCCAGTTGGCCCTGATCACCAGCCAGGCTGAGGGATCCCACCCGTGCACGAATTCATGCACCAGGCCTCTAGTATTTTATAAGATTGACAGCAGGAAATAATGAGGTAAGATTAGATATCCAATTTTAAACTGAGAGTGGAGGCTGCATTTTCTCTCCTGGGAATGCTTTTATTGCATCTTATAGGTTGTATATTGACATTGGAATATACATGAAAACGTTTGAAACTGGGAGGTGATATAATACTTAGATGTACTGCTCTTTAGTTATATGCTTGGGCAAGTCACTTATATTCTTAAATTCAAATTCTTCTATTAAGTGTGGATAATATTAAGACATATCTTAGTGGCTTATTGTGATGATCAAATAAATGGAAGACACAGCACATTCTCTAATAGAGCTAGCAGCACAATTTACCATAGCTAAGATTTAGAAACTGCCTAAGTGCCCATCAACAGACAAGTGGATTAAAAAACTGTGTGGTACATCTATACAATGGAACACTATGCTGCAGGAAATAAAGAAGGAATTCTTACCATTTGCAACATCATGGATGGAACTAGAGAGCATTATGCTAAGTGAACTAAGCCAGTCAGAGAAAGATAAATATCACCTGATCTCACTCATATGTGGAATATAATGAACAAAAACAGATCCAGAGACAGAGAAGCATTGATCAGAGCATTAAACATCAAAGGGAAGGTAGGGGAGGGTGGGAATAAGGGAGAGAGATCAACCAAAGAACTTGTATGCATGCATATAAGCCTGACCAATGGACACAGACACCAGTGCTAAACTCACTCACAATATTGTGCTTCCTACACTCAGGAGGGTGAGGGCATGAGTGAGGGGGGAATGGAGGAGGATAAGGATATATATATAATACCTTAATCAATAAAAAATAAAACTCATACAATTATCTATAAAAATAATAGAGCAAATACTCTAAAGTCATAATTAGATGTAGATACAATTGTATATTTAAGCAGATAAGGTCCTGAGTGGAGCTATTGATATATGAGTAAACATAGCAGTATGGGAACAAATATAGACATGAATGAATCATGAAACAGTGTGCTCCTCACCAATGGATGTATTCAAATGAAGACAGGATATTGATTACTTACGAAAGGAATATACTGGACCAAGAAATGCTCTGTGCTTCTGATTTTTATTTACATTGAAGTTATTGGGGTGACATTGGTTAATAAATTACATAGATTTCATGTATACAATTCTATACTACATCATCTAAATATTGATTGTATTGTGTGTTCACCACCCTAAGTCAAGTCTCCTTCCATCACCATTTATTCCCTCTTTACCCTCTGGTCCTGCTGATAAAAATCATGCTGTTATCTGTATCTATGAGGTGTGTTTGTTGTTGTTGTTTGTTGTTGTTGTTGTTGTTTTTCTGTTGTTGCATTTCTTAATCCCTTCTCCTTTTTCACGCAGCACTCCAACTCCACTCCAATCTGACAGCTGTCAGTCTGTTCTCAGTATCTATGAGTCTGTTTTCTATTTTTTTGTTGGTTTATTTTGTTCATTAGTTTCCACATATAAGTAAAATTATATATTTGTCTTTCTCTGACTGGCTTATTTCACTTAGCATAATACTCTCCATGTCACAGAGGGTAAGTTTCTGATTTAATATTTGCAAGCTAAGGATAGAGCTAGTATGTTTAGGCACTGCTTAATATTTTCAATTAAGGTTTCCTGTCAGAGCTAGGTTGAATATTTTGCAATTTAAGAAGGCAATGTGTTACAGTGGAAAAAGTTTGGGCTTTGGCATCAAACAGGCATGCGTTTAAAATTTCAGCTCTGCTATTTTACCATTTGTTAAACATTAGGCCTTTGCTTCCTCTACTTCACCTCTCTCATTTATTCAAGGGGATCATAACCCCTACAAGAATTAAATTAAGTTATATATAGCAACTGGCACATGGCAGATAATGTTACTCCCTTCATAGCATTTTATTTTTGTTCTGAATTTCCCCCTATATATTCCATATGTCACCCCAAATGACATTCCCATCTTAAAAATTTCCTCTTAATTCTTCCATTTTCTTCATCAGGAGCAAAATTAACTTTCTATCAAGTGTTCACTGGCATTACACTAACATCTGAACTATAAGATGTGACATACAGAAATATTTAATGTGTAGACATGCTAATCAGAAGGGAAATGTCAAATCTGCATACATTTCAAGTGACCCAACAATATTTACCTTAGAGCTAAGTCTCCTATTTTTCTGACAATTGCCTCATTGAGGAAGTGACTCATTCAGCATACCAAACCCTAGTCCATAGGAGAGCTTGACCTCACACTGGTTTGAAAGCATCACAAAGATGAATGTCACTGCCTTGCAGTTAGTAACAAACCTAATTTGATTTGACAAATGATGTTGATTTTGAAGGGGTCACTAACCATTAGAACTGCTGAGGACAAAGAGTGCCTGGGAGGTGGATAAAAATGGAATGTTTAAACAGTTAGTTATGCAAATTTGCTTTCTACCTGTCAGGAGAAGGTAAAGGATAAGAGGAGAGAACTGGTGATAAGGCCATACCCAGGATTGATGAGTGCCTGGCACAGTCAGTCCTTAGTCACTGCACAGAGGAGGTTTTGCAGGGCACAGCCGGTAGATCCACGGCTCTCTTTATCCAGGCGGTGGGTTAGGAAAGCTCACTTCCACTAGGTCTAAGCTGCTCTGCTTCCATCTCATAGCCTATTCTCCACAGAGCTCAAAGAAAGTAAGAGTTCAAGCTTGCCGAAACTGGTTTGGCTCAGTGGATAGAGCATCGGCCTGCGGACTGAAAGGTCCCAGGTTCGATTCCAGTCAAGGGCATGTACATTGGTTGCGGGCACATCCCCAGTAGGGAGTGTGCCGGAGGCAGCTGGTGGATGTTTCTCTCTCATCGATGATTCTAGCTCTCTATTCTTCTCCCTTCCTCTCTGTAAAAAATCAATAAAATATATTGTTCAAGCTTTACCTGGAAATTACAGGGGGATATTATGGTCTCCCCTGAGATTTCCTTGCATCCCCATATCTGCAGAAGTGCAGACCTTACAGGTGTTAATCTAACTCACAATATTGTGTTTCCTACACTCAGGTTATGATATCAAATTGGTCATAAAACGGTTTTGTGAGCCGTGGTGAGAACATTTTGCCCTACCCTGAGTGAGGCAGGAAACCAGTGGAGAGTTCTGAGCAGTTTCTTATTTTACAGCATTTGGACAACAATATGCCCTCAGAGGGTCATCGTGAAATAATGTATGTAAAGCACATAGCACAAGGCCATTTGTATGATCGGTGCATAATAAATGTTAGCTACTATCTTCATGAACATTAAATTCATAGCCTCTTTACCACAGCCTTTCCATCATATTTTACTTCATTGCTCTTTCTTTTGGTGGAAGGGAGGGTATATAATAAATCGAAAGGATGCCCTTGCTCTTATGAGACTGATATATACTTATGAATAGTTTAACAAATACCCAAGAGTTCCAGACTACACATGCTTTTAGCCACTGAACCAAAGCCAAATTCCTTCTTTTTAATGTTTTCACGGTGGGAGCAAAAAAGAACATCTAGTGACGGAAGGAAAGTTAAAGCTGAGTAGGACTGGCCTTTGACCATTAAATCAATCAAAATGTACTGTGGCTTTGAACCTAAAAGTCCTGGCTCAAATGTCAGCTCTGCCATTTATTTAGTGTCGGCTTATCACTGGATTTCTCCAAGACTATTTCCTCATCTTCAAAATGGGAATACTGTAGAAGGGACTTTGTTGTAGGGATTAAAAAGGTGAGATCAAGGACTATAGTATGTTCTTGGTGGCAGAAGTCATAGAATAATATTATTTAAAAAGATAATAATGATATAAAAAGTATCCATTATGGAGGCATCTATCAACTTCCTAAATGAACTAATTGATAATTAGAAAGAGTTCGATTCAGAGTTCTACCATCTTGGAAACTTTAATTTCAACCATAGAGAACCTTTAGTAAAAGTACACTGCTAATCCTGAGAAGGACATAAACTTGAATACTGACTGGCTCAGTTAGGGCTTTTAAAACATTGCTAACATTGCACTCTGGGAAACATGAAAAAGAAAACCCCTGGTTAAAATCTGGGGTCATGGAAAAGTTAATAAACTATCCCACTCCATAAGCCACGACCTTGCTTACTTTCATTCCGATTAGCTCTTATAAAAGGTCTGTAAAGTATATATTGTTATCTCTATTTTCAGATGAGTAAGGAAAGTAAGGTGAAGTCACTCACCCAATGTTTTCCAGTGGGTAAATGATAGAGCTGAGTTCTCATTTCATTAAATTTTGGCAAATATTTGTACAGTACCTACTCTGAGTTAGATACTTTTATTGGTGCTGAAGTTATTAACAATGGGCCAAACATTTCGGACTCCTTGGAGCTTACGTTCAAGATTTGAACCCAGATCAGACCTTCTTCAAAAACCTTAATCTTTTGACCAAATGTAATGCTTTGTTGCATTGGTGCTGTGTGGAGGATGAACCTGACCCCAATTCAATGAGTTATGATGTTCCCGTTATGCCATTTTTATTCCCTTTATGATTTAATCAGGACACTTGCTGAAATTAAAATATAGCTTAGTCATGCATATAATCTTTTTCTCCAAAACATTTTTTCATGGGGCTGTCAGTTTTGCAAACTGGCCTGATTTAAACAGATATTTTATCCAGAAATAAATTGAATTAACAATTTAAAATGCAGAACAGAAAAGCCTGCCAGTGTGCTAATAGCTCCATTTCCCTGATTAAGAGGGCTTTCTCCAAGATGGCATAAAGAACAGAGCCCTGTTTGCCCTGAAACTCATTTGGACAATGGTCTTGAAAAAAAAAAAAAAAGAGGTTCTAGAACACTGTCGTATCTGAGGGATAGACATCCACCTCAGGTCCTGTTGTTCTACTAACCTTTAAAAACTTTGGTCCTGGGCTTTTGTGAGTTTTTATGCTTACAGAATAAAAGTTCCAAACTCCTAAGTCTGTCACTCAAAGTCACATTTTGTTCTAACTTCTGTAGTTTTATCCTGCCCCCATCACTTCCCTAAGTCCTAAGAGGCTACAGATAGGAGTTTGAGGCTCCACTCTGCTACGTAGTAGAGGTGTCACATTTGCCAAGCCACTTCCTCTTTCAGATCCTTTTTCCTTTTTATGCTTTAAAGGAGGTACTGAAATTTGCCCACTCCTCTTACATGTGAGTAGAGGCTCCAATGAGACAAACTATTTTGTAAACTTTAAAGCATAAATGCACAATCCGCCTGGTGCTATCTCTGCTTCCCCCATAATGATGAACTCTTCTTCCCATACTCAGTTATTCACATCCTACCTAATAAAAGAGTAATATTTAAATTAACCATCACTCTGCTCAAGCCACGCCCACCATCCAATCAGAGCAAGTATGCAAATCAACCCCAACCAAGATGGCTGCACACACAGAGAACAGTTGAGAGGCTTGGGTTTCCCTGGAAATAGAGGAAGCCAAGCTTTCCACACACCCTGTCCGGCCTAGGCCTCCACTCAAGGATACAAAGTTTCAATTATAGAAGATACATGAACCCCAGCAGAAATGGCAGCAGCCACAGAGTGAGCAGGGGGCTTCGCTCTGCTCATTCTGTGGCTGCAAAGTTTAAATAGTAGAAGGTAAATAAATTCCAGATACCAGGGCCTCCACTTGGGTCGCTGGGGGGCATGGCCGGCCTGCAAACCACCCCATGCCCCAAGGGAACCCCCACCCTGATCCAGGACACCTTCAGGGCAAACCAGCTGGCCCTCACCAGTGCACTAGGCCTCTATCCTATCTAATAAAAGAGTAATATGCAGATTGACCATCACTCCAACATACAAGATGGCTGCCCTCATGTGGTCAAAGATCCTTCCCCCATGTGGACATCAGATGGACACCACAAGATGGCCAGCAGGGAGAGCAGTTGGGGGGCACCAGGCCTGCAAGGGAGGGCAGTTGGAAGGCACCAGGCCTGCAAGAGAGGGCAGTTGAGTGGGACCAGGTCTACAAGGAAGGGCAGTTGGAGGCGATCAACCCTGTAGAGGAGGGCAGTTAGGGGTGACCAGGCCAACAGAGGAGGGAAGTTAGGGGCAAACAGGATGGCAGGGGAGCAGCTAGATATCAATTAGGCTGGCATGGGAGTGGTTAGGGGGTAAACAGGCTGGCAGGCAGAAGTGGTTAGTGGAATCAGGAAGGCAGGCAGGCGAGCAGTTGGGAGCCAGCAGTCCTGGATTGTGAGAGGGCAGTTGGACATCCATTGAGGGGTCCCAGATTGAGAGGGTACAGGGTGGGCTGAGGGACACCCCTTACACACACACACACACACACACACACACACACACACACACGTGCATAAATTTCATGCACCAGGCCTCTAGTTTCTCTTATAAGTCATATCTCCCTTTCATATATGGTTCCTCCTCCCTATCTACCTAAATAAGGGTTTGTCTTTCTTCAGAAGCCTGATCTTCTAAAACAGTCAATTGTTCGAACTGTCCTAGTCCTCAAGAATCTCCACTGGCCGAGACCGGTTTGGCTCAGTGGATAGAGCATCGGCCTGCGGACTAAAAGGTCCCAGGTTCGATTCCAGTCAAGGACATGTGCCTTGGTGCGGGCACATCCCCAGTAGGGGGTGTGCAAGAGGCAGCTGATGGATGTTTCTCTCTCATCGATGTTTCTAACTTTCTATCTCTCTCTCTTCCTCTCTGTAAACAATCAATAAAATATATTTAAAAAAGAATCTCCACTGACCTGCCACAAATTTGTTTGAACTTGGCATTTGGTTTTTGCTGCCTTAATGCTGTCATTCTTCAGTGTCTCATCAATTAGATTGTAAACCACAGTGAGGGGTTGAATTTTACACTAAGTAATATTAGTGCATAACATTATAATTCAGGTTCAACTACACATTTATTGAATGCCTATCATATGACTGCTCTGTATCAAGGATAGTCATAAGTGCTTTCCTGTTTTCTATTTCACTTACTTCTCATAAGGTAAATATTACTATTACTTACATTTTACATATATGGGGATGGAGATGCAGAGAAGCTAACTCTTCATTATTTCACATCTCATGATGAGTAAGTGGCAGAGCTGAAAACTGATTCCAGGAAAGATTTCAAAGCTCATGTTCTTTCCACTAAATTATATTGGCTGCTTTATTAAGTGTCGGCTGATACCCATCCTGATCATGATGGTGGTAGGTAACTGGGGCATCAAATGGGGTCTCTAGTAGCTCAGAGCGTTAACCATCTGGACTTGATTATAATTGACCATACGGCTTCATATCTGACTATTCTTCCTATAAATGGATGTTTCTCTGGCTTTTATTTTTCACATGGGTTTGAGCACATAAAAAGCAAAGTAAATGATACAGATAAAATGTGTAATTCAAGACTTCAATGCCCTTCATACTACCATTATAATTTTAGTTATTTTTACTTCCTTGTGCCCTAGTTTCTTCCTGTGAAAAATGAGAACACCATCACCAACTTCACAGAGTAGAGCAAGGACCAACTGAGACATGTAAACTGAAATCCACTCTAGTAGTTGTTATAATAATAGTGGAAGGTACACAGGAATCATGTCCGGCAATTTTAGAGCTTGTGAATATTCTCTGTGTAGAATCTCTAAACAGACAATAATCTGGGCAATATAAGAGGAAAATAAGTTTAGATGGAGATAAAATAGTTAAAAATATCTATGAAATAGCAAACTCTTCATAAAAACCTTTCTGTTACTAGAGGAATTCTAGCACTGAATTGTTGAGAAATAATTTCTATTGTTTAAGTCACATAGTTTGTTGTATTGTGTTATAACTCAGAGATCCTTCTTCTCTTGCCATGTTCTACCAAAAGTATACACATGGTGTGTACTTACTAGTATTAAATATGTAAGTAAATGTCACAGCAACCCATTAAAAAATGGAATCTTTAGCCTCCTTGACAATATATAAACCTATTTGAGCATTACCATGCTGTGTGCAATAGCCAACACATATCTTGTATAAAGAGTTTCTTTCCTCAGCAGAAAATTAATGCTTATTTCTGTTAGCCACTGAATTTTGAGGTAATTCATTAAACAGACTTATGTAAAATGTACTTATACATTTAGTTTACATTCTGCCTAATAAATATCTGAAATGTTGAGAGTTGAAAATGCTTCTATTATCTGTAATCTGCTGACTCTCTTTGATGTGCATTTTCTTCCGTTTTCTAATCTTTAACTATTAATTTAAAAATTTCAAGTATTTATCAAAGCCTAGTTTGAGGATTTCTGCCAGGAATTTTAGATAATAGAAATCTAGAACTCTTGAAACTAAATTTTTGAATTGAAATGTTCTTTGAACAACTCAGAGAATGTCAATCTGGCTAAAAAATTTTATGATAGCTATTTTGTAGTTAAAATTCTTAGTTTTTATCTCTAACAAATACAAAAGATTAAAACAAACACATTTGTTACTGTCTTCTTAAGGTTAGGAAGTTCAGACTAATGCAATAGTTACACTGAGACGTATCCTCAGTTATGAGGAAGGGAAGCAGAACTTCCTATTTTAATGTCCCCACACCAGTGGCTGGCAAACTCATTAGTCAACAGAGCCAAATATCAGTAGTACAATTATTGAAATTTCTTTTGAGAGCCAAACTTAAACTTCTTCTAATGCCACTTTATCACAATAGACTCACCCTGGCCATGGTATTTTGTGGAAGAGCCACCCTCAAGGGGCCAAAGAGCTGCATGTGGCTCGAGAGAGGCAGTTTGCTGACCACTGCTTTATACCATAGGTTGACCTCTTATAACTGGTGCCTTGCAGAGTCAGGCAAATTAGGTCATCAGTGTCCACCAAATACCTTGAGAGCAAAAGTAGTATGCAATGCCATGCCTATCTTTCTGGGTTTATATTTTCATGTTGGCTTTGACTTATTTTCTTACTAGCTAATGAGTTCATTTAAGAAAATATGCATAAAATTTAAAACTTCTATTTTTTGTTTCAGCAAGAGTGTCAATTAGGTTATCAAATCAGACATATAACTGTAAATAGACTTTTCATCTGCATTGTCTTTCATAAATTTGTTGAAATATCCCACCTACGAATGGCCTCTCCTCAGCTATTTGTATATTTATTTAATCATTCATGCAACTAACATTTATTAATTGTCCACTAGTTACCAAGCACTTTCTATATTCTGGGAATACATAAGTAAATAATGAAGCATAAATTTTTATTATCATTATGAGCTGATAGTTTGTTGTTTGCTTTTAATAAATCTTTATTGTTCAGATTATTACAGTTGATCCCCTTTTTCCCCCCATAGTTCCTCTCCAGCCAGTTCCCACCTCACTCCATGTCTTTATCTCCCCCCCTCACTGTCCTCATCCATAGGTGTATGATTTTTGTCCAGTCTCTTCCTGTAATTCCAAACCCCTTTCCCCCAAAAGATTGTCAGTCCACTTCTTTTCTATGCCCGATTCTATATATTCACCAGTTTATTCTGTTCATCAGATTTTTTACTCACTTGATTTTTAGATTCACTGGTTGATAGATATGTATTTCTTGTTCATAATTTTTATCTTTACATTTTTCTTCTTCTTCTTCTTAAAGAACACTTTTCAGCATTTCATATAATACTGGTTTGGTGGTGATGAACTCCTTTAGTTTTTTTTCTTATCTGTAAAGCTCTTTATTTGACCTTCATTTCTGAATGATAGCTTTGCTGGGTAGAGTGATCTTGGTTGTAGGTTCTTGCTATTCGTCTCTTTGAATATTTCTTGCCACTCCCTTCTGGCCTACATAGTTTTTGTTGAGAAATCAACTTACAATGGTATGGGTACTCCCTTGTAGGTAACTAACTGTTTTTTCTTTTGCTGCTTTTAATATTCTCTCTTTGTCTTTTGCTCTTGGCATTTTAATTATGATATGTCATGGTGCGATCCTCTTTGGATTTTTTTAGGGTTCTGTGTGCTTCCTGGACTTTCTTTCACCTGGTGGGAGAAATTTTCTGTTATTATTTCTTCAAGTAGGTTTTCGATATCTTGTTCTCTCCCTTCTTCTGGCACCCCCATAATTCAGATGTTGGTATGCTTGAAGTTGTCCCAGAGGCTCCTTACACTATCTTCATATTTTAGGAATCTTTCTTCTTTTTTGCTTTAACAGTTAGGGGTTTTTTTTTCTTTGTTTGTTTTGTTTTGTTTTTTTTGCTTCTTTGTATTTCAAAACTTACTTGATTTTTGTGATCCTCTCATCTGCTATTGGATCTCTGTATATTATTTTTTACTTCAGTCAGTGTATGCTTAATTTTCAATTGGTCCTTTTTCATAGTCTCTAGGATCTCACTAAATTTATTGGCAGTTTCTAGAAAATTCTTGAAAAACCTTATAACCCAGTTTTTTGAGCTCTATATCCTCCATTTTTTTCATCTGTGACATGTTTGTTTGTCTCCGCAGTTTGGCTATTTCCCTGTGTTGATAGAGTGGCTTTGTATGCTAGGTGTCCTATAGGGCCCAGTGGCTCAGCCTCCCCACTTACCTGAGGTGGACACTCTTATTGCACCCCTTTGTGTGCTGTGTGCACAGTCTTGTTGCAGTTAAGCCTTTATTGTTGTTGGTATCACTGGGAGGAATTGGCCTCCAGGCCAATTGGCTGTGAGGATCAGCTGTGTCTACAATGAGAGAACTTCTGTGCTGGAGACACCCTTATGTGGAAAGCCTTGCTTCAGTGGGGTTTTGGTGCTCACTGAGTTTGCCCTTTGAGTGTGTCCCTTATGGATCTGAGGAGTTGTAATCTGGATGGTTCCACTCTGACCACTGGGTACACTGGCTCTTGGATCTCCAAGGAGGTGCTAATTTAGCCTCTGCCTGAGGCCACACAGCAGGAGCTAAGGGGAGACCTGCAGATTCATCTTCTTTGTTTGGGTTTGGAGGTGCCCAGATGAGGTCCAGCTATGAAGCAATGCAAGCTGCTGTGGGGCCTTGGGCCTTCTTTAGGATGTTCTGGGTCTTTCTGATTCAGCTGCAGTTTGTTGGGTAATTTTATATTTTAAAGGAGCAGGCCTTTCATATGAAAAAGCCTCTGGGCACAACTTGGGTGGGACACGGTCTCAGAGTGGAGAAACAGCACTGGCTTCCTATCAGCCCTGCCCTAAGAGACCCCCAGGAACTCAGCGTCCCTTGGTAATCGCTGCAGGCACCTCTGAGAGAAAGCTGCCCTTAAGTCCTGTATGATGCCAGACAGTCCAGTTTTTCCCAGTATGAGTCTGAGTCCCCAGAGTCTTGCCCAGAACTGGAGTTCAGAGCAGTCAGGAGCATGTTTCTCTCTCCCAATTGAGAAAGACAACAGCACATTCAGTTGCCAGCCTTTTCCATGTGCCTCCATACCTCTGTACTTTACTTCCACAGCTCCTGAGTCTCAGTGTGCTTTTTTCTTTCCTTTTAGTTGTAGAATTTCCACTCAGCCAGTGTTCCTGTGGTTCTGGATAATGACCATTTTGTCTTTTAGTTGTATTTTTAAAGTGGTTGTGTGAGGCAGTTCACGTGTTTACCTATGCCACCATTTTGTTTTATTCCTCCTAGTTTGTTGTTTTTTAATTTAAATCTTTACTATAATTATATAGCCAAGTAAGAAAAGGGAAATAAATATGAGTGACCAGTCAACCAATATTAACTGATATTTTCCAAAATACTATTCAGTTTCTATCTCTTTTATTGATCTTAATACTGTCTGAATGGTATTAACATTATTCATATACTTGTTATATACTCATTAAATATTTCATCATATGAATGAAAATATTTGATTAACTTTGATGAGCTAAGAAAATGTTAGGCATTATTAATATTGCCATTGTTACTTGGTTATAAACTCAGAGGGTTCAAGGAGTATATCAAAATTGTCACATAAAATAACATGAGGCACTTAAAAAATTGTCAGAGTCTTTTCATTTGAAAACACCACTAACAAGAGGGGATAAGGCAGAAAATCTGATGATTCATCATCTATTAGAACTAGAAAGGACAAATAAATGGATGAATAATTTACCTCAGTTACAAAGATAAACTGATAAAAAGATAAAATGTCAAGCCCAGAGAAGAGAAATCACTTGCTCAAGGCCTCATAGGTATTTAATAACACAACAGGGGCTGATATTTGTTTGGTATTTATAAGTACAATGAAGTTTTTTATATTGATTTATTTTTTTACTTTGTCTGTAAATGTTTTTGAAATTTAAATGTAGATAGTCATATCACCTTATAATAATAAAGTTTAATTTACTAATTTCTAGTAAAGGATTTTTTTTATCTGCTGAACTACCTGGAACTTGAATACAAACTGCTTGACTTAAAAATATTGTTCATGATTAGTACTATTGATTTTCAATATTAATATTAATAACTAATGCTACTATAATAACAAACACTTTTATATAATTACCATTTTTCTGATACAATTTTTTTATCCTTATAATACTCCTATCACTCTTCTTTTTACAGATAAGAGAACAGGATGTACAGAGAATTTAAGTAAATTACCTAAGTTTATATAATTAGTAAGAATAGCTCCAAAACTCAACATTGACGTTTTGGATTCAGAACATATACTCTTGATCTTGGTATCTACTTGATTTCTTCATGTAATTCTAAAATTTCTAGGGGTTAAACAAATCAATCATATTAGGCCAAATAATTATATTAGATCACGCACTCTTTTGTAATATTTTATGTAATTGGGGTTGCCTGTTCCACGTGCCTCAAGTTACATAAAGACCAGAGTTGTTTGCTTCATCGGTGACTTCATAACTCAAAAGAGATTCTCATGTAGCCCAAAGCTAATATTCAATTTATACTTTACAAGCCCACGTGGTAGCTGAGCCAGTTGATGGGCCTTTGTCATTTTTATTTTTTAATATACTTAAAGCCCTTTAAATATGAGGGGGATCCAGAATTGTTTCATGAACTTAAAATCTGTCACATACATTAAAATGATAAATTTCCTATATAATCCTTCCATTAAAAAAATGACCACACTTTATTTGAATAGTGTGTTTGCACATCTATTTCGGAGACAATGATTTGTTAGGACATGGGTAATATCTTTTCATCTTTGCATCCTGTGTCCAGCAGGGTGCCTGTCATATAGCAGTGAACTTTGTTGAATTAATAAAAGGCATCAACTCACAGGACAGGCATAATTATCCCTATTTGGCAGATGACAAAATGACGTTTACAAGAATTGATGTGACCTCAAAGTTACACCATTTCTTAGTAGCAGAACCAGAATATAATTTATAAACACCATTTTCCCTTAAACCACACAAAGTATAGAAAAGACTTTACTGTATGTTTTTACAACTAGACCATGACTAAAAATCATGTGACTTCCAATGCCATTTACATAAGAAAACCAAAGTTTAATGGAGTAGGATGAAAATACTGCACATAATGTTGAATTTATAAACTGACCTCTAAACACAGTTTATTTTATAAATATAGTAACATATGTCAGAAAAACACCCCAGACTTTTTCTTATTAAATTACATTCTTTGTGAACTCTAAATTCTGAAAGTGCTATTGAAAAGCTTTGCAAAAATTATATATATATATATATATATATATATATATATATATATATTAATTCCTACTTGCTTGAGAAAAGTAATGGAAAACTGGACATATGCCACAATAACCAAGACTAAACATGATATAGTTTTAAAAAAACACACACTAAATAAGCAAATTCCAAGAAATTAAGATATATATCTTTATCCTTGGCTAGAGAGCTGGTCACGAGCAGACTTCTTGTTATCATGTGGAAAAAGCAAGGGAATTCTGGATGTGGTGGCCACCTGAGAGCATCAGAAAAGCTCTTTCACCCTTTGGACAGGAAATGTCCATTTTCTTTCTATATCTTCAGGTTTTCCCTGGAGTAGTGTTGATATAATGGCTGGTTGGCTCTTCCTTAGTTTGGGAATTAATACTCTTTCCCATGAACAGAGATAAAGTAAAGATTATATCAGATTTGATAGTATAAAAAAGAGATGATTGACGTTAACCTATCTCCATTCAGCATTACTCCCATTAAAAGTGCCTAGCACACTCATGCAAGATGGTACAAATATGTCAAGGCCTCCTACTGTTTCTCCAGGGAATTCATTTCTCTAAGAACCTAACTTATAACTTCCCCTGATTTCTTCTCCCCACATTAGCTACTTCTCTGTGTGATGTCCCTTGGGCATTGACCTTTTCTTATTTTGGGATAAGACTTCCTTGTAATTTTTTTAATAGCCACCTGAACATTACCAAGTGGTATTAAACCATTCTTAGATCATACTGATTATCTGAAATTCTACCTTATCATACTTGTTACACACATCCAGCCACAGCTGAACCAGAGTAAGAATTTGAAAACCTAGGAGAAATATCCCCATGATTTCTGCTATCTTCCTTATTTGGCCCAATATTCTTCAACACATTTCCTCAATGAATTGAATAATTACTTAGTAACATGCTTGTCAATTTTGCAGGTGACAAACATCTGGGAGAAATAGCTAAAATAGATGATAAACTGAAGAGCTCAAAATAGCTCAAGCAATTTAATGAGTAGGCCAAAATAAATAACATGAATATCTTGTCAAGTCATAGGGATAAGTAGGCCATGATACATAGTAGGCACTCAATAAATGTCTGTGGGATTAATAAATGAGTAAGTTAATAAATAGAGATTTTTATACTATGTTCTAAAAATCAACACCACAAATACAGAATGAGGTATGATCTAGAACAGTGTTTCCCAAAGTGTGGTATGCGTGCCCGCAGGGGTACAGGAAGAGTTTGGTGGCAATATGCACTGCACCGTGCTTAGCTGTGCCTAATTCTACATTCTCATGAGTCAAGTCAAGACAGTCTTGTGAGGCGTGAGATGGTCCAGTGTGCAAATAAATGTTATTTATAATATAACTTTTATTTATATTTTATTATGAATAATTTTATTTTTCATTTATTATTATTTTGTGTATGTACCAAAAAAATAAAAAATAAATATATTTTGATTGTTATTAAAATACATCCATTTTTTTGATGAGGGGTACTCAGTGTTATGAAAATTATAGAAGGGGTACACATATGTCAAAAGTTTGGGAAACACTGATCTAGAATAAGAATATTTTATGGGAAAATATACTTATAGGTTTATTGGATGACAAGTACCACAAGATCAGTTCTGTGAGAAAATGGGTCTATTGTTGGTGAGAACACATTGATAACTATTTAGTTGATTTGTTGGATTCACATGTTTCAACTAATGTTGACAGATTTGACTGATAGCCAAGAAAAGTAATTGTGATACTAAAATGTTATATATTCATTTGTTCATTTATTTAATCTTGAGTTCTTACTCTGTGAAAAGAGCTGGGCTAGTCATTAAGAATACAGGATGTTTACATATAAATGGTTGAAAAGCCGAATATATTATTACTTTGCTATTATTAACTAATAGTATATGTGCTATGATTGTATTTTTAATAATGTATTGCATAATATATAATTATATAATTATTCAATAAATTATTGTTAAAGACATGAAAGGAATGGATGAATGATTAATTATTAGGGGATCTGATAGAGTGTGGAAGCAGCTAAACTAGTTTGAGGCTTTATATTTCAAACAGTGAGGAATCATGGGAAACTGAGATAATAGCATAAATAAAGGCAAGAAGATATACATGCTCAGCCTTCAATAGAAGAACAGCAAGTAATTCTATTTGGTTAGAGCATAGCATGGTGCTGCCTAAGGTCATTAAATTGGAGAAAGGCAAACTAAAGCACCTAGTTTCTTTTTATAATAAATTTGGCTCCCTGATCTGGGGTACTGCTTCTCATCCTCCTGACTATAATATACTCTTTAAGAGATCACAATACCACTGATTGGGATCAAACCTCTGGGCTGAGTTCTATCTCCTAACCAAATCTGGGGGGCAGGAGCACTGCAGCAATAAAATATAATGATTGCAACTATCTTTTTCTTAATTGAATTCATTGGGGTGACATTGGCTAATAAAATTATATAGGTTTCAGGTGAACAACTCCATAATACATAATCTGTATATTGTCTTAAGTGTTCACCATCCCAAGTCAAATATCCTTCCACAACCACTTATTCCTCCTTTACCCTTTTCTATCTCCACCACCACCTTTTCCCTCTGATAATCACCAAACTGTTGCCTGTGTTTTTGTTGTTGTTGGTTTTTTTTTGCTTAACCTCTTCACCCTTTCATCCAGCTCTCCAACTCCTCTCCCCTCTGATAGCTGTCAGTCTGTTCTCTATGTCTATGAGTCTGATTACAACTCTCTTGAAGTTATCAAGCATATTTCAGAATCATCAGTGCTAGCATGAATGTTGATTGCCACAATCTTAAATGGTACCACTGGGAGAGAACCAACAGGAAGAGATGGAGCATGTGAATAAAAATCAGCAACTCTTCTGCTTGGCTGAATCTCCCACTGCAGGATCTCAGAGGGTGGCAGGGTATTTGCTTATTCATCCGGTAAATGTTTACTGAACACTTACAAAATGCCAAAGTACTGCCTAAACTAGACCCTAGGGATACATGTTTGAGGAACTGGCCAATGCTGCCTGGAAGTTCACATTCTAGCTGGAAGAATGGCGAGAACTAGGAATTTAAAATCAAGTATGATAAGTGCTCTGCTACTCACAGAACCAAATGTGAGTCCAGAGCAGTGGTCTCCAAATGTGGCAGCAGATTTGGAAAAGTTTATAGAAGAAAGATAATCTCAACTCACACATTTAAGCATAAGGCATTACTATTATTAACAACAATGGTAATAAGAGCTAACATTTTCCAGCATGTGCCATGTGGCAGGCATTGTTTCAATCACATAGCATATATGGTTAGTCCTTCCAAGCACTCTTTGAAGTAGGCACTACTATTATCCCCATTTTACAGGTGAAGAAACTAACTTAAAGGAAAGTTGTGTAGTTGGCATAAAATTACACAACTAGTAACTGAAATACAGAGGATTTGGACTCAGGTTCTCAGACTTTGCAGCTCCCACTCTTGCTATATTAACTGAAGCAAAATAAACCATTAGTGAATAAATCAAGTGGCTGTTTTCTGAACTAAAGCTAAGGCAATTTAACTTTGGCTTGTTATTGGGAAGTAAAGCCAGGCAAGTTATCTGGTAAGAAGATCTTTGGGACTAATCAGATGTGGAAGAACAAGGGAATACTTCATGAAGCATTGATTGTCCTTTGAGCTGAAAATGGATGGGTAAGTGATCAACTTTGAACAAACCACAACCAAAGACCCTGGAAAAGGAAAACAAATCATATATGTGGACAATAATTGCTCTTGTAAAGGCTGCTCAAATAAGGGATTTTGGCTTTCTAGAGTCAACATAAAAGAAGCAACTGTTTTTCCTGACCTGCATCTTGGATTAGCTGTCATTGAATTTATATAACCAGATTTGTCAGTGATGGTTTTCTTCTCTCTGAAACCCTTAAAGAGACATGAAAGACGGACAAGGTCATTGGGAAACCACACACTATCAACAGCTGCTTTTAGATATTGCTAACCTATTCCACATGCCACTTCCATCTCATGCCCGATGCCTAGTCAAATTGATGTAGCCTTTCTAGCAAATGGCCCACAAGGTTTCTCTAACATTTCTTTCTGAGCCTGACCAACTGAGGTTTACATATCAAACTACTTTTCATTAAAACTCTTCAAATTCAGAAACTGCTATATTAGTAGTATATCTTTATTGATGGTAAGAAAAAAAAATACTAGCCCTTTCAATTACTTTGTACTTTTTAAATGTATTATCTTTAGGATCCAAAATGGTTGCCAATGGGATGGCAAGCTGCAAGATAGTGTGTGAGTGACAGAATGAAAGGAAAGTGCATGGACATGCAGGAAGTGCTTATATTTGTGAATGAGTGACTATATTCCACAGGACTATTGGAGACTGGCAGATCAGGTTCCCCTGGCTGGGAAGCCTCTACTATTGTAGAAATATCTTCTGGAGTGGCAGTTCTCTGCCATTGAGGCCACACCATCTTGAAGGGGAGACCAGCTGTGATCAGAATCCCAGCCTTACCTTCAAACAGGGAGACTTCAGATACCTCCCAGAACCCTGAAACCAGAATGCCCAAGAACCAGCTGCCTTAGCTGTGAACCCACAAATACTGAAACTCCAGCCTCCCTATATATGGACACCTAAAAAGTCTGTTCAGGGGGAGACAAAGTGGCACCAAATACACAGATGGGCTTTGTGCCTTCTCACAGAGCAGATATAAGGAACATTGAATAGAATAACACCCACCTAGAATTGGCAAATAAAATACACCTGGTGAGGCAATCCATATGGGAAGATCAGATATCACCTAGAGAAAATCAACACAGGAGAGAGAGAGATAAATTACCAGACACTCTGAGAGGAGCAATCATGGGGAGACAAAGACACAGCCCACATACAAAAGAAAAGGATGAATCACTGGAAAAGGATGTAAATTAAATGTAGGCAAGCAATATGTCAGAGAAAGAATTCAAAGCAATGGTCATAAGGATGCTGAAAAGAATGGAAGACAAATTCAATAATATGTGTAAGAACCAAGAGGAAATGAAGAAGAACCAATAAAAAATTAAAAATAACATTGCTGCAATAAAGAACTCAATAGAAAACATTAACAGTAGACTAGAAGAAGTGGGGGACCTCATCAGTGAGCTAGAAGACAAGTAGGAAAAAAATATCCAAGCAGAGCAGCATCTAGAAAAAAATATTAAAAAATAGGAGAAGCTAAGGGAACTTTGGGAAAAAAAGAAAGGAAAGGAAACAACATGTGCATAATAAGGGTACTAGAAGGAGAGGAAACTGAGCAAGGAATAGCAATCCTGTTAGAAGAAGTAATGACATAAAAGTTTCTTGATATTGTGAAGAAAAAACTCACACAAGTCCAAGAAGCTTACAGAGTCCCAAATAAGATGAACCCCAAAAGATTGACACCAAGACACATTATAATTAAACAACAACAGCAAATTAAGAATTTTAAAGGCTGCCAGACAGAAAGACAGAAAGTTTCCTACAAGGGATCCCCCATCAGACTATTGTCTGATTTCTCAACCCAAACACATTAGGCCAGAAGGCAATGGAATGAAATATACAAAGTCATGAAAAGCAAGGATCCGAATCGGTACCCAGCAAGGCTATCAATTGAAGTTGAAGGTGAAATCAGGAGCTTCACAGAAAAAAGGACTAAGGGAGTTTATTACCACCAAACCAGCAATGCAAGAAATGCTAAAGGCTCGGCTATAAAAAGAAGAAATAGGAAGGGAAGATATAACACAGGCATAAAGAATAACAATGGCAACAAACAAGTACCTATCATTAATAACTTTAAATGTAAATGAATTAAATGCCCCAATCAAAAGAGGATAGGTAAGGTAGCTGAGTGGATAAGAAAATATGACCTATATACCTGCTGCCTATAGGAGACTCACCTCAGAACAAAGGACTCACACAGACTAATGGTGAAGGGATTAAAAAAGGTTTTTCAGGCGAATGGAAATGAAAAAAAAAATGTTGTGGTAGCAATACTTATATCTGACAAATTAGACCTCAAAATGAAGTACATAACAAGAAATAAGGAAGGCCACTTCATAATTCTAAAGGGAGCAATTCAACAAGAAGATATAACACTGATAAATATATATGCACCCAATACAGGAGCACCCAAATACATTTAAAAAACAACCTTCTGGAAGCTATCAAGGGAGAGCAATACAGTCATAGTAGGGGACTTTAATATCCCACTGACATTACTGGACAAATCCTCTAAACAAAAAATCAGCAAAGAAACATCAATTCTAAATGACTCATTAGATCAGATGGAATTAACTGACATCGACAGATCATTTCACCGCAAAACCACAGAATATACATTCTTCTCAAGGGAACATGGGTCATTTTAAAAAATAGACCACATATTGGGACACAGGCAAAGTCTCTTCAAATTCAAGAAGATAGAAATCATATCAAGTATCTTTTCAGATCACAATGGCATAAAACCAGAAATCAACTACAATAAAAACAATTAAAAACCAAACACCTGGAGGATAAATAGCATGTTATTAAACAATGATTTGGTTACCAAAAAGATAAAAGAAGAAATATAAAGCATCATGACAACAAGTGGCAATGAAAACACAACAATCCAAAATCTATGGGACACAGTGAAAGCAGTCTTGAGAGAGACATTCATAGGTCTACAGGCCTACCTAAATAAATAAATAAAAATGTTAATAAATTATCTAACCTTACAACTCAAAGAGTTAGAAAGAGAGCAACAAGAAAAGCCCAGCATAAGCAAAAAGAATGAAATGATAAAGATCAGCGTGAAAATAAACAACACAGATATCTAAATAATAATAACAATAATAATAATAATACAAAAGATCAACAAAACCAAGAGTGATTCTTTGAAAGGATAAACAAGATTGATGAACCTCTAGCCAGGCTCACCAATAAGCAATGAGAGAGGACCCAAATAAACAAAATAAGAAATGAAAAAGGTGAAGAAACAACCGATCCCACAGAAATACAAACAATTATTAAAAAAAAAAATTCTATGCACAACTCTATTTCAACAAAATCAGCAACCTAAATGAAATGGACATTTTCTTAGAAAAATATAAGCTCCAAAAACTCAATCTCGAAGAATCAAAACCTAAATAGGCTGATGATCACCAAAGAAATTGAAGCAGCGATCAAAAATCTTCCAGCAAACAAAAGCCTTGGTCCAGACAGCTTTACAGGGGACTTCAACCAAGCATTCAAAGAAGAACTAAAACCTATCCTTCTCAGACTATTCCAAAATTCAAGAGGAAGACACACTTCCAAGCTCTTTCTATGAAGCCAGCATTATCTTAATCCCCAAACCAATTAAAGACACTACACATACACACACACACACACACACACACACAGAGAGAGAGAGAGAGAGAGAGAGAGAGAGAGAGAGAGAGAGAGAGAAACAGGCCAATATCTTTGATGAATATAGATGATAAAATACCCTACAAAATTCTAGCAAATTGGATTCAGCATTATTTTAGAAAGATCATACATCATGACCAAGTGGGATTTATTCTGGGGATGTAAGGACGGCACATATCTGTAAGTCAATAAATGTGATACTTCACATAAACAAATTGAGAGATAAAAATTACATAATCATATTAATTGATGCAGAAAAAGCATTTGACAAAATCCAACACCCTTTCTTAATAAAAACTCTCAGCAAAGTAGGAATAGAGGGATCATACCTCAACCTAATGAAAGTGCTATATGACAAACCTACAGCCAACATCATACTCAAAGGGCAAAAACTAAACTTATTTCCCCTAAGAACAGGAACAAAACAGGGATGTCCACTTTCACCACTCCTGTTCGATATAGTATTTGCAGTGCTAGCCATAGCGATCAGACAAGAAGAAGAAATAAAAGGAATCCATATTGGAAAAGAAGTAAAAGTGTCCTTATTCACAGATGACATGATAGAAAACCCCAAGGACTCCATAAAAAAACTATTAGACCTGATAAATGAATTTGGTAATATAGCAGGATACAAAATTAACATCCAGAAATCTATGGCCTTTATATACACCACAGAAAGAGAAATGAAAAAAAAAAATCCCATTTACCATTGCACCAAAAAAATAAGATACCTAGAATAAACTTAACTAAGGATTTGAAAGACCTGTACTCAAAAAACTACAGGACATTGAAAAAAGAGCTAGAGGAAGACATAAACAAATGGAAGAATGTACCATGATGATGGATTGTTAGAATCAACATCATTAAGATGTCCATACTACCCAAAGCAATTTACAGATTCAATGCAATCCCCATTAAAATACCAACAGCATATTTCAAAGATCTAGAACAAAGTCTCCAAAAATTCACCTGGAATAAAAAAGACCCCAAATAGCCACAGCAATCCTGAGAAAGAAGAACAAAGTTAGAGAGATCCAATACCAGATATCAAACTATATTACCAAGCCACTGTTCTCAAAACTGCCTCATAGCACAAGAACAGACATGTAGACCAACGGAACAGAACAGAGAACCCGGAAATCAACCCAAACCATTATGCTCAATTAATATTTCACAAAGGAGGCAAGGGCATACAATGGTATCAAGACAGTTTCTTTAATAAATGGTGCTGGAGAATTTGGTCATATGCATGCAAAAAAAAATGAAACTAGAGCACCAACTTACCTGATACACAAAAACAAGCTCAATGCATCCATTGTTCACTGTATTGATGAAAAAATATTAAATAAGAAAGTTTGAGGCTTAGAAAAAAATTGAAAACAGGTTATAGTCTTTGTCTTTCTCCTTCTCTCTCTTCCCCAAGCAAGGCAGATTCCAGAACTAGGGAATTTGAAGGGTACTCTGCCTTTTATGAGTCATCCTGCCTTATATATGGTCAGTAGAGACCTTAAACCATATATCCACCTGTAACTTGATAGCTAGCCTATTTCAAATGATCATAAATAAACACACACATACACACACACACACACTCACTCACCCCAGTGTATTTTTGCTTGTTTGCTTGCTTATTCTTTTAAATCTCAGCCTTCAGGTAGATGGAACATTATTTAAGACTAGAGGGTCATTCTAGTGACCAGCCTTTGTTGCTTCTGCATCAGCAGTATATGTCCAGTGTCCCTCTCTGGTGTCTGCCATTACCATGACTCACCCCTTCATTTCTGCTACTACTGACAAGTCACAAATTCCTGAATAGTCTCCTTACTTATTTACTCAGTTGGGTACTCATGTCTTCTGTCACCTCAAGCTTCTAGTAACTCATATTCTTTATGCACATTATGGCTTCTGCCCTTGCTACTAATTGCTGTCTTTCCCTCTATGCGCCCTATTCAAATTCACTGAGGTCAGATCTAATTGGTTCATTTGATGATTAACATCTCTGTTGGTCAGATCTATTATGCCAGGCCCTTGATAACCTTGAGCTAGGTATATACCCCTGGCTCAATCAGCTGCAACCAAGCTGCTAGACTCACAGTGTCAGCTGTCTTATAAAGTAAAGTAGTGCTTCATAAACTCCTCTTCAATAAAATTAAAGAGGGCAGAGAATATCTGGCTTACCAAAAGTCTATTTACATGAAGCCCAGAGGAAAACAATCAGGACAATAAAATAGTGAAAAAATCCTGACACCTTGATGGGTACAATATTCAACTGTAAGCTGCTTTGGCCTGATCCACTGTGAAACTGTCAAAGGACTTATAAAGAAACATAACACAACAGAGAAATGAGAAGATTCAAGCCCTTTCATAACAAGGCAAAGTTAATGGTTTAGGTCAGAATGTAGTGCACCATATTTGTTGTATTAATGATATGGGACAGTGAGAAGATCCCATATTTTGGAAACAGATGGACAGAATCTATACTCCTGCCAGGGTAGATTCCTATTTGGGCAACCATGGATAAGTTTTAACCCATTTACCAGGTCATTAAGAATTGAATAGTTAATTTTTAAGGATTAAAATTAGAAAATATATGTAAAGTGTTCAGCATAGAGTAAACTCTCAGGAAATGGTACTTAACAGTCTACCACTTAAGAATGAATGAAAGCTGAAACCTCAGTGGATAGACCATTGGCCTGTGGACTGAAAGGTCCCAGTTTTGATTCTGGTTAAGGGCATATACCTTAGTTGCAGGCACATCCCCAGTATGGGGCGTACAAGAGACAGCTGATCAATGATTCTCTCTCATAGATGTTTCTAACTCTCTATCCCTCTCTCTTCCTCTCTGTAAAAAATCAATAAAATATATTTTTAAAAGAATGAATGAAAGACCTCATTATTAAGACCATACTACCTGATACTTAATAATAAATTGTTAAGGATAGAACTTCTTTTGGTATTTGTATTTATTTTTATATGTAATCAGGGAAACCCCAAGATAAGAATAGTTTATCTATTCTTGTTTAACAAATTACCCTAAAACTAAGTGGCTTAAAATGACATCTGTTACCTCATAAGCTTAGCTATGTCTCCTTTTTCAAGGTCTCTCAAGAGACTGCAATGAATATTAGCCTGCAGTCTCATCTAAAGGTATAAGTGGGAGTAGTTCTGCTTTCAATCTCACCACATGGTTATTGGAAGAATTCAGTTCCTCATAGGTTGTTAACTGAGGGTCCTCAGTTCCTTTCCATATGAAGATACGCATATCTTCATATGGCAGCTTTCTTCTTTGGACTTAGCATATAGAGCATGAGAAAAGTGCCAACAAAATGGAAATCATGATCTTTTATAATGTAATCTCAGAAGTGACATCCCATTACTTCACCATATTCTTTTAGTTAAAAGCAAGTCATGATGTCAGTTGGTCCAGCCCACATTCAGAGAGGAGACTACACAGGGGGTAATTATATTAAGAAAGGAATCATTGGGAGCCATTTTAGCAGTCTATAACAGTATTTGTATCAGTTAGCTATTGCTGTATAACAAATCACCACAAAACTGAGTGGTTGAAAATTGTTCATTCTTGTTCACATGTTTGTGAGTCAACAGGGACATAGCTGAACATCCTCTGATTTAAGCTACAGGTACCCATGGTTTGGCTCCTTGCTATGATTTAGGTGAAAGTTTGTTTCACTGGGGCCCAAGGTGAGGAGGCTGTAACACCTTAGGAAACTTCTTTTCATAGCAATAGCAAAAGTTCTAAAAGAAAAGACAGCCATGTGGTAATTTTTAAAGTTACCACACTGTAACTCCTCCTCCCATATACCATTGGCCAAAGCAAGTCATATGACAAAACCTTGAGCTAAAGTGCAGGAAGGTATATATCCATATAGATTTTCCTCTAGTAGGAGCAACTTGCAGTCACAAGGTAAAAAATACAGGAAGGGGTGAAGCATTGGGGCCAATTATTCCACCTCAGACAGCATCATTCTCACATGTCACAGATAAAAGAGAGCTATGACACAAAGAACCGAGTTGACTTACCCAAGGTCACAGCATGCAAATTCAGATTTGTCTGACTTCAAAACTCATTCTCTGTCATTTTATACCACAAGGCTTCAATATACATTCTCTCTGAATCATTGCCTTCCAAATTGACATCTAAAAATTTCTTTTGCAAACAGTCGTCAGAAATTCCATTTTGCTCTTCTGCCTCCTGTTTCACTTTATTAGCCTAAATATGTAACATGGGCCCAAGCATGGAGATAAAATCAGCTCTGAAAATGAGAAAATGGATTTTCTTGTCATGCCTTTGCATTACAGATGGGCCCAGTCCACGGCAATCATGGCTGCACCTGGAGCAGTGCACAGGCCCATGAATAATCCATGTTCCTTACACATCCTCCTCCCCGCAGTGCTGACTCAGCAGCTGCTCTCCTGCTTTCTGTGAAGCAACAGCAGCTTATAGGTCAGGTGCAGCCTAAGAACTCATCAACACTGAACATTTGGTTGAATCTTGAAGACAGACAAAGGACTTAAAAAATCTAATTGGACTTTAACCAGACTGTGATGCTTCTCTTCTTAGAACATTTTATTACCTTCAAGATTAAATCCAGTCTCCCTTATGTGGCACATAGAAGCTCTCCTGATTTGACCATCACCTCTCTAAGGAGATCCTCATCCTCCCATTTCCTGACCTTCACCTTGATCTCTGTTATCACCTCCCTTACCTTTAATGTCAGCTATCCCTAAGTATTTGTACTGTTCTGAATGCACACACATTTATCTGCAATACTTTGCAGTATTGGTCCTCTTTTCTAGAAAACCCTTCCTCTGCTTCATCACTTATTCTCTAAATTGAATCCCTTTTTATAAAGTATCTCAGGATTCCCCTTTTGCAGAAAACCTTTCCTAACCTCACCCTCACCCTGGCACCCAGCTCATTTGGGGGTAGGGACTTCGTGCTGAGGAAACATTTTGTGCTTCCTCTGTGGTCCTTATCAACCTATATTAGAATCACCTCTTTTCTTACCAATCCCATAAACATGGAATGCTTTGAAACTAATAGTCTTTTGGTTCTAAAGTCACACTGTTCTTGGCACATTGCCCAGCAGTCATTAAATGGTGGCAGAATAAAATACAGAGAATGGACAGAAAAGGAAAAAAGCAAAAAGAAAGGGAGGGTGTGGGTAGGGGTGGCTAGAAGGGGTCAATAGGAGAAAAGGGGGACATATGTAATACTTTTGACAACAAAGATTTTACCAAAAACAAGGAGGGAAAGAGGAAAGAAAAAAAATGAGAAGGAAAGAAAAATCAAAATCATGTTTGAGACAAAATTTTAGAAATGGCACATGGCCACATAACTCTAGGAAGCCTTATTAACTTCACATAGGATATGATAATGTCTATGGCTCGCTCATCTAAGGACAAGCCAGTCATAAGTCCTACACTTGCACAGTCCAGACCTACTAACATCCTTTGTAAATTCAAGTGAGTGAGCTTTTTAAAGCGTGGAGCCTCTTAACCAGTTCCTCAATATGCTCCAGTGTGATCAATAACCAATCCAAATGACAAATTAATGTTAAATACTATTCGAAGAATGACAAGAAAAAAACGTAGCAGGAGAGGATTAGTGGAGAGTCTCTCCAGGATTGTGGTGTCACGGAATGTTTACCGACCCTGCTGTGATTCCGTGGGGGAGAGGCAAGGAGGCTAAGAAGATGGATTGTGCGATGGTTTGGAGATTATCAGTAACCTGGAGGTGGGAAGCCTCTCAGAGATGGAGTTCTCATTCCTGTTGTAGAAACTGGACTCCTGAATCAACAGAAACAGGTTACGAGGTAGTGGTTCCAAATGCCAATTGCTGCTATTTTTTGCTTCAATGCCACAACTGATTGTGATTGCTTGATGGTTTTGAAGCTGCCTTTTACACTCTAATAACTGCACTTTCCAAATTGCACCTGAGGCATTACCAGGCCTGATAAGGCTCTTAATTGAGGTTTTAGTATAATTACTTGGAAAGCACATCCTTGGAAAGAATAGTTAGAATAGAAGTTAGATCAAATATATTCTAAGATTATTCTTTGCAGTCATATGATAAATATGTCTTTCTACCTACCCCCATCCCAAAGAGTCAACAATTTTATGATATTAAGGTTTCAAAAAGTTGCTAACACTCTGGAAGCTTTGCTGTTCTTTAAAAAATCCTTATTTTATTTTTTTCCCTGTGAAGTCACTACAACATATAGCTAAAGAGGGGAGATATGTCTGTTATGATTTAGAGTTGCCAAACCATTGTCCTTTGCTGTGACTTTAAAGCAGTATTTGGATTTGAGTAAAAACAACAATAAACTAAGAACAACTTATTAGCTGAAATTCTCAGAGCATCAATACTTTTTACTTGTAAAAAAGGGGGGGGGGATAACATTTTCACTGGCCTCTAGTGGAAATCTAGTGAAATTTGATAGATAAAAGGCAAAGTAAAAGCTAAGTTATTTTGTATGGTTGTGACATTATGGATTTAAATTAAAATTGTGGACTAGAGTTCATTGAATGGGGCCAAAAAACAGAGTAGACACGGTGTATTAGTCTGTTCTGGCTACTATAACAAAATATCATTTTATATTGGGTACAGTACCAAACATTTCTTTTTTTTTTCACCATTCTGAAGAGTAGAAGTCCAGGATCAAGGTCCAACAAAATATGGAGTTTGGATTCTGATGAGAGTTCTTTTCTTGGATTGCAAGTTGCTCTTTAGGCTCATGTGATCTTTTCTCTCTCAGCATAAATAGAGAGAGCTCTCTGGTGCCACTCTTTCTCATCTTATAAGGATACCAGTTCTATTGGGTAAGAATCTCACCCTTATCATCCTTATTTAAATGTTACCGTCTCCTCACAGGCCCAGTTCCAAATATAGTCACATTGAGGAATAAGAATTCAACACATGGATGTGTCTGTGTTGGGGGTTGGGGAGTAGGAGACACACACATACATTTATTCCATAGCACATAGGCAACCAAAGGACCCCTCTTTCAAAGTCTTTCTTTTACCATTTACAGATATCAAACATGGCTTTGGATTCCATTTAACATGCTTTAGGTTGGTTCAAAATGTTACCATCTCACAGAATTCTCTGCTGCCCCAGCAGGATCAATTTCTGCCCTCTCCTTGCATCTGCTAGAACTCTCCTCTCCAATACCACTTAGCTCATTATGAGTTGGCTGTTTCTATTAAGAGTGAAGGTTCCTCTGGGTTATAAGACATAACTCCCTTTTTAATTTTATATAGCCAGATTACTAAGGAATATCAAAATAATGTTGTAAAAACAGAAATATTTTTGAACTTTTATTGGTCGTTAACACCTTCATCCACATTCTGACAAATTGCCTTTTCCAGTTTCTTTAAAATATCTTGGGCACATCTGATAGCTTCTAGTCATTTTTATGACTGAGAAGTACATTTGAAAACTTTAATCTCAAAATTGACTTAAAATTCATTTCTTCTCCTTTATCCAATCAAGCATTGGGCTATGATCCTGACTTATCAGAGAAAGAAATCATAGATAACACTAGGTAGACTGGACTGAGATTCATATAGGGAAATGGCATACATTTGTGCAGAATAAGCAATGTTCAGTTCTAGAAGCAAGATGTGACCAGCTCTCCCTATGTTTGTCCAGGACACAATCTGCACAACTGTAGAAGAAGGGCCCAAATATATAGCCTTTTACTCCCTCTTTCCAGTCTAATTATTCCCGAGTTTGATAAGGACTCAAATGAGAAAAGAAGTAAGGTTCATCTTTATAATTAGTCACACTCCCAGTAAGGGGAGCTATCTTTGATCCTGCCCTGATTTTGTCTATTTTATCTTCTCATGGTGATTTCTACAAATAATAACATTTATAACAAATGATAACTATAATTATAAAATATAATATATAATATTTTTGAGTATTCACTATCATACTTCATAAATAATAAAATACATTCATTTCATACTCCAAAATTTCTGAAATAGCAACATGACTGGTAACTGAGGTGTCACAGTTTAATTGTAAGCACTTTTTTTCTCTCCTAGTGGTATGTGAGATAATGGTGAGTCTAACAATTGACAGCCTCTGACAATTGATGAAATACAGAATGTAGAAGATAGCTCTAACCACTTTACATGTACTAACTCATCCAATATAAAAATATTGTGAGATTAGCTATAATTTTTATTTCACTTTATTGATGAGGAAATCACATAAGGGGGTTAAATAACGTGCCCACAGTCACACTTAATATGTGGACAGAGTAAACTTTATGTTGATGGAGTACATTTTGAGCTTTCTTGGAATGGTGTTTGTAATCTTTCTCACACCCTACACCCCTAAAGAGCTGCTCCAAGAGGGACAGCCATGTCTCCTTCAGCCACACCAGTGTCCTTTCAAGGTGGCTGTCTCCATAGTTTGTAGTCTCCTGAACAGCCCTGTAGTTCCTGCCACTTCTGTACTTCTAGGCTCCTTCCCATGGAGCACTGTGAGCTGCTAAGGTCTTCCTTTCATTGTCCTTAGGACTGGACAACCACATTTGTATTCCCAGTCAGATGACCTTATAGCCTTTCTTGGCTTCTTGGTTCATTGGCTCCACCAAGCACCCTACATTCAGGAATCCCCATAATGAAAAAGATGGCATTCTCTATACTAATTAAACTTTCCACCTGCCAGGCTCACACGTCAAGCTCTTCCAAAAACTTTCTCACCAGGCTCCTAAGACAATGTCCAAATAAGGCTAGAGATTCTTCAGCTTAAGTCCATTCCTCCAGGGAACAAAATGCCAGTCTCCATATCTTGTGGCTACTCCAGTGTCAACAAGTAACTCCTTCCAGGTATTTTTTACTCACACCTAGCTTTCAGATAAAAGGGCACTTCCTTGGCAGAAATATCATAGTTTTAATACAATTGAAAACACTGATTCCCTTACTGGTGTTGGGGATAGAAGGGGAGCAATTGTTGCAGGGCCAATTCTTGCAGAATTTAGTAACTCTGGGTAGGGTGTGGCAGCCTTTGCCCCCAATTCTTTTTTAAAAAATATATTTTTATTGATATTTTACAGAGAGGAAGGAAGAGAGATAGAGAGCTAGAAACGTCGATGAGAGAGAAACATTGACCAGCTACCTCCTGCAACTATGCTGTGAGGAGCATAGTTGACTGGCGGCCTCCTGTGGCCGCAGCTCTGGATTTGATGTGGTATTCTCGCCAAGGCCATCCTTCCTCCAAGCTGCTTCCAGACAGTGACTGTTCATGGTAGGAAAAGTGTTAAATCCCAAACAGGACTTTTCTAATGGGAAACCTTTTCTTGGCTACTCAACATCAGCCTATTCAAACCATTCTTGGAATTCTGCTATAGTCTGAGGGTCTTCGTGCAGAGCCTCTTTCCTTCTCTCTCTCTATTCGCAGGTGTCAAACCTGAATTAATGGTCTGTAAGTTCTTCCTGCCTACTTCTGCTTCCTCCTCTTTTATCTGTCACAAGCATCCGCCCCCCTCGATTTAAAAAAAAAAAAAGAGCTCTCTTGTATATCTAAAGGTCTAATTCTCAGAGAACCTACACTGAGCTCCTCAGAATAGAAAGTATACAATCATCTGAAGATTACACAGGCTTTTTTTCCTACAAAATGCAATTACCTCCTCAGAAAATAGGATCTATATCCATCTTAGTATGTGGCATTGACAATCATCTTCTTGAATCTTCTCTTTCAGCTTTTGAGGTTGCATAGATCTATAGAAACTTATGAGTAAGATTTTAGACACTCCACAGGCTTTCTAAAGTCTACCAGTTAAGAGTCTCTGGTCTACAAGATCAAGTCAAGATTCTTAACGCTGCTTTCTAACCCTGCTCACTAAGCAGCCCCAGCCTACATCTAGCCATCCTGAACTGCATGTGATTTCCTGGCAGTCGCCTCTCTGCTTTTGTACCTGCTGCTCCCAAACCTGAAATTCCTCCTTGTCTCCTCCTCTACCCCAGCTCATCCCAGCCAAGTCAGCTGAAAGACTTTGAAATATTTTTGCAAATCCCTAGCTCAAGCACCCTTCTTTGTGTCCACTGCACCCCGCCCCCCTTACTCTGAACAAAGTTCTGTTGTAAATTTATAATTGTTCCCTTACATGGCTTCCAAAACTATGAGCTCTTTGAGGACAGGAATTATGCATTACTTTTCTTAGGTTCACAGTGCCTAGTGCAATGCTTGCTACATAGTAAACACTCAAGATTTTTTTTGTTGTTGTTGTTGTTGCTGCTGCTGCTGTGGTTGTTATAAATAAATAAATACTCCACACTCAATGCTAGACCTAACCAATATGTGACCTTAAGACAGCTCACAGCAACTCTGAGCCTTGGGTTTTTTTTCCTTCTGGAAGAAATATATAAGAATAACAACTACTTCCCTGAAAAGTGCTCTCACTAAGATCACTAATGCAAAGGCAGCGGTGCATGTCCTTCCTTTTATTTACTGGCCTTTGCAAGTTCAGCACTATTGATAACACCCTTCCCATTAAAACTCCCTGTTTTCTTTTCCTCTTCCTTTGTGTTTATCTTACTTGATTTCATCAGAGTTCCTGAGTTACCTGAAGCAAAAACTTGGATGTTATCTCTAAGTCAGTCTTCCCCCCCTTTATTCACTACTTTCAATCAGTTTCCTGCAAAGTCTTATACATTTTGCCTTTTAAATATTTTCTTTATTTTCCTACTGACTCTAGCCTAGTTTAGGCCACAATCACCGCTTGGGTGATTATTATAATATCATATCAGCAAATAACTCGTCACTTTCCTTCTCGCCCCAACTCTCTCCAATATATCCTCTATACCAATATCATAAATCTGACCATGTCATTCTGCTTTGGAAAATGCTTCATGGCCCCCTTGTGCCTAATCATGACTAACATTTACTGAACACTTGCTACCTGCCTAATAAAACATTGTGAAGTAGGTATTGTTATTATTCCCATTGTGAAAATAAGAAATTTGAAGCTTAGAAAGGCTAACAACTTAGTAAGTTACCAATATCTAAACTTATTTTAAGTTTCTCAGTAGAAGTATATGTCCCTATATAATAGTGTTCCTACTTTACTTGAAAGCCTTTCCTTAAATTTATGTTTCAATGATTCCAAACTGCTTTTCTATACATTTCATGCTGTATCTTACTTCAGAGTCTTTGTTCATGCTGTTTCTATGACTGAAATTTTCTTTAAAAACAAACAAACATATTTTTACTGATTTTAGAGAAGAAGGGAGAGGGAGAGAGATAGAAACACCAGTGATGAGTGGGAAACATTTATTGGCTGCCTCCTTCAAGCCCACCTACTGGGGATTGAGCCTGCAACCTGAGCACATGCCATGACTGAGAATTGAACCATGATCTCTTGGTTCATAGGTCGATGCTCAACCCCTGAGCCATACCAGCCTATTGACTGATTTTTTTCAAGTCAGGTCCTCTTCTCTTTTCCTAACCAGCTCCTCTGATCCCCAAGAGGATTCATTCTTCCTGCTCAGTGCTCTGGCATTCCCATTAAATGTATTTGTCAATTGCATTTACTATGATAGATTGATGGAAAGATGATGATGGGTAGACAAATGATAGATAAATAAATTACAGAGATAGAGAGCTATACGAACATATATGTTAATTTATGTACCTCTCTCTCTCTCAACACATAAGAATAATAATGATGATGATCTGAGAGTACTAATAATACTCTGCTTCTAATAATGATATATCAAAGGAAAAGACGATATAACCTAAAAGTGTGCATTAGTTAACTCCCAGTGTGGTTAACTTTAATCAATGGGACAAAGAAAATATGAGCAAGACAAGCAAATAAAAATATCCCTCCTTTTCATTTCTTCTGGAATGCTCTGAGGATTAAGATCTCTGTATAGCCTGACATGAGGCCAAGAGGACACACTGCTGAAAGATGGGGATGGGAGGGTGTGTGAAGCAATGGATAATAAGTAACAGATCACCTTGCCATGCTGCCCAACTTCCAGAATATGAAATATGCATTAAATAAAAAAACAATTTATGATACTATGTCTACAACAGCTAGAGTTCATGGGTCAGGTATCAAGGAATGAAAGTAAGTACGTATTCTCTCAGATCCAGGACCCACTTATAGAATTGTGCTTCCTGCCCCCACAAATTTATTTAGAGGGATGGGGAACACATCCATGGAACTCAAAGATGGTTCCACTGAACAGGAAACTCTGTGATTATAACCTGGTTACTTTAGACATATCTTTCCAGTGGACCAGTGGGCAAAGAAAGAAGTAACTACATGATGAGGGCAGCAAGGAATACTGTATGTAGAATTCTATAGATTCCCTGAGTGGTCTTTTAATATTTCCATGCCAAGTAATAATCATCTTTGCACAATGACAGCAACCACAACCCAACAAGAATTAGGTCATTAAGAGCTAATTCCTATCAGGGATGAAGGGCTGTGTTACCCCACCAGCTAACTAAGCAAAGTAGCTTAGTTGAGAAAGGCCAAATGTGAGAAAAATCTATACTGATAGAAGATAGAGCTATGTTTCTCAAGACCTATCCCTGGTAAACACCTACCACATGCCAGAATTATTCATATATTTTATATTATTCAATGCTCAAAACTGACTAGTGACATAGGATCATTAATAAAACTGAAACCAAGAGAGATAGAATGGGATCTCAGATTTGACATTTACTGACCTTGAGTTAGAAAACAAATATAAACCTTTTAGTTCTTATTAACAGTAAATGCCCTAACTTTCTTAACAGATTGCCTCCAGGGTGAAAAATAAACTCTTCTATAGGTATTAAATTGATGAGAAAATTCAAGTTCAAAATATGATTTAATGGGATTTTTTAGCACTTTGTCAATGTACTACAAATTGTTTAATAAATACAGTTGATAAAGTCTCTGAATGAATTTCCTGCACCATTTATACTAACCTTACTGTTGATCTTGAGCAACGCTGGAGAAGAGATTTCAAGTGCATTCATTCCAGTCCACTGCATTTCCACAACACAATTCCAATGGCAGCACGGAGAAGTAATGAATAAAAAGCATGTTTCAACGGCTTGAGTACCTTGGCACCTTTCAAAGGAGCATGGAGCAAATGAGAGCATCAGTTTACCAATGTGAACACAAAGTTTTTCATATAAATAAGCACTTGATAATCCCCAACATCTTTTATTTCTATTTGTAAGGTCAATGACATCTATAATTATAAAAGCATAACATGCTAATTAGACCAGACAGCCAAACAACCTTCCAGACGTCATTCCGGATGTCCTTCGGGATGAAGCTGTGGTGGCGGGGAGTAAGGCAAAGTTACTTAGGGGCAATTAGGCAGGCAGGCAGAGTAGTTAGGTGCAATCAGGAAGGCAGGTGAGCAGTTAGGGGCAATCAGGCAGGCAGGCGAGTGGTAGGGGAGATCAGGCAGACAGGCAAGTGAGCTGTTAGGAGCCAGCAGTTCCAGATTGTGAGAGGGATGTCTGACTGCCAGTTTAGGCCTGATCCCACAATAGTTGGACATCCCCGCAAGGGGACCTGGATTGGGAAAAGGTACAGGCCGGGCTGAGGGACCTCCACCCCCTTCCTCCCATGCATGAATTCCATGCACTGGACATCTAGTATGCTAGATAAAAGAGAAAAGTGGATGTGCAGATCATGCTGAAATGTCTTCTTCCAAAGCAAAAAATAATTTGGCTTGTTAGGAGTTAGATCAAAAGAGGAATAAATAAAAGCAGTGAACACAACATCAAGAACAATAAAACCTGTCCACTTAGTAAGTTCATGGCTCAGGTTAGGAACATAATATAGAATTCTCAGGTTAAGAACTTAATATAGAACTCTCATAATATTTTGAGTCATAGGGGCAACATTTATGCACATGCCCAGACTCTTGGATTTCTAAACAACCATTTGTTCCTTAAGACTATTATGGATGGTTGTACATAGATTGCAGAAACATGCTCCTTGTGCATACAATATGGAATATAATGTCTATAAAGTTTGGCCTTGTGACATCTTATCAAATGTTAGTGTTGAGAGAGAAGTAGAATTCAAGAAAAATCCTGTGTATCTTCTATAGGTTTCACTGGCCCACGTTAAGTACATAGCAAGGAAAGTAATGCAATTTGAATAAAACCACAAAGAGTAGATTTCCTAAAAGAAATTAGGTCCCATTTGGCTAAAGCATATGATATGGAAAGTATACCTAGAAATTTTGATTTTGAATGCTTGTGAACATTTGCAAGAGGGCTTTGAATGCTTGTGAACATTTGTGAATGTTCAGTAGGCTCTGAGGAATTAATGAAAATTCTTGGCAAATTAAATAGAATGATATGAAATATACTTTAGAAAAAGTAATCTTGCCACACTGTGTGGGAAGGATTTAAATGAAAGATGAAAGAATATGGGATAAATAATTAAAATATTATAATAGTATAGTATAAACTATACTATAGTCCAATAGATAGTACAGTGTAGACTCATTTATTCTACTATCAGTTCTCAGATAATGTAATGGAAACTTGGGGTTGCCAGATAAGAGACCTCCAAATCTCATCAGAAAAGTCATTAAGTTTTAGGAATTATCAAGGTCACAGTGATGGGTACAAGATTTCCAAAATTCTTATTTTCATTTGAAAGTTCAAATTATATCATTGGCAACAAATATTATTAATTGTTTTCCTTGAAATTGCAGGTTTAGTTTGTTTTTGAGTATGTCTGCTGAACACCCAGATCAGAACATACTTTTTCTGTAAGTTATTTTTCAAATAAAAATTATGTTCCATGAGAAAAGGTAGTCAGTTCAGCTTGCAACTCAATTTTGCAACTAATTTTTTTCAAGACAGCACTAATACTTTAGTATGCAACAAAATAACTTTATGGCATAACTATTTTGGGAAAGACATAGTAAAGGCATATAAATACCTACCGTATTTGCCGGCGTATAAGACGACTTTTTGGCCCTGAAAAATATGCCTCCAAGTGGGGGGTAGTCTTATACGGCGAGTATATAACAAACTCTGTATTTTTAGTGGACATGTGAGGGGGTCGTCTTATACGCCCAGTCGTTTTATACGCTGGCAAATACGTATTTTTCAGGGCCAAAAAATCGTCTTATACGCCGGCAAATACGGTAATAAAATTAATAGTTTTATGGTTTATTCAGGGACATTTTAAAATTAAACTTGCATTTGTGAGTGTAAGATACTAAAGAATAGAATGAGGAACTTCCAGTTTGGTGTCACTGCTTTGATTCATTCTAGGGTACCAGCAGCTTTACTGTGATTACTTTTGTAACATCACTGCAAATATCAACATAGTGAACATACATATATGCACACGTGTACACACACATGGCAAATGCTATCTTAGGATTATTAACAAAGTAGTTTGACCTCATAGATTCCCTAAAACGACCTTGAAACTGCCCAGGTTCCCACAGATCATACTTTGAGAACTACACACCTATGGAACCAGTAGCCTGATCCTATTTTCTCTCTTTTAGAAACAGCCTCTTTTCAGCTCCTTTCATAGAGCTCCTGAGGTAGTACTCAGTAACCCTGCCCATAGCCACATCTGATTGGCTTAGAAATGAACCAATGAATATCTTCCCCAGAAATTTTGGCCTCAGAACTTTCAAAGGTGGACAGTTCATTGAAGCAGCTTCTCTCCAATGTCAGAAGCTGTAAGATGTAACTTTGGAAGTGTTAGTGACGATACTTCCTGTCAAAGACAGAAAGCCAGTCTGCAGCAAGATTGAAGTGGAGATGAGAGCTGAAGAGAAAACTTGTTAATGCTCAGGTAAATAGACCCAGTTTCTCCTTGGCCTCAACCATGTTATTATCCTTGATTACTATGACACACTCTTGTGTCTCCACAATAAAAGCCCTTCTGAGATGAATTAATTTTTATTTCATCTCAATTGGCAACAAATATTATTGTTAATTGTTTTCCTTGAAATTGCAGGTTTAGTTTGTTTTTGAGTATGCCTCCTGAACACCCAAAACTGAACATACTTTTTCTGTAAGTTATTTTTCTATACAAAAAACTAGTAATAGTTTTTCTATTACTTACAATTAAAAGGACCTGGGGGAAAATTCTGCACAAGGGACTCCTCATCTTAAAACCTCCTGAATCCTGACTCCACCATCTAAGCCAAGTAGATAGCCCCACATTTGAGCTGATATTGCACCTGGATGGCATCTCTGGCACAGCATCTGTCTCACTGCAATCTCATCACATTGCCATGCTCTCCTTGGGATGTTCCTCTAAAACAATGCAAGCTCCTGGAAAGCAGTAACAGTATAGATTCTATAGAAGTTATTTTTTAAGTTAAATCTTAGCAAATGACTAAGTAAGGGGAAAAAGGGAGAAAAAAAGAAGAAATGAAGGGGGAAATCCTCTTGAAATAGGCAAAAAAATATATCCTATTCTTTCCTGGCTAAGTCATTTCACTTTTTGTGTCTCCACTCACCCACCTGAAAATATCAGGGCCCCTACATTGAGGCTGTATTAGGTGAGAAACTTGAAAAACCTTCAATAAATAAAGGTTTCCTATGCCAAGAAACTTCACTTATTGGCTGGCCCAGTTAGAAACATTTGATGCCACAGAAACCACATATTTGATGGTTCCTCTGGAAACCATGATGAACTTGTTAAAACTTTGTATTTTATTAGTTGGAAGCATCCAGGGACCCTACCCACCTTTTCCTATTTAACTACTTAATTATTCGTGAAACTTGAAAATTAAGTCCCCCAAACTATTAAGCAGAAATCACCCAAATATAAATTTTATAACTCTGACAAATCTTTTCATCTCAATTGCCTAGTCTGTAAAATAGGAGAAATAGCATGCTCTGAGGTTAAATGAGACAGTTGTTAAACAATGAAGTAACAGTGTCTAGCATGGGGTAAACTAAGTCTATTGCTTTACCAGCTTTTTCTTCTCGCTTAGAAATATTGTATACTTCAGGTTACCTCTCAAGAAGTTCAGGTTGAAATAGCATTTATCCATGAGCTATCCTAGGCTGAGAGAAGTCAGGAGATTGGCTGGGCTGGTGAGCACGCCAGAAGCTCAGCACAGCTTTCTGCCCCAAGCCCTGCTCTTTTCACACCTCCGGTCTCTCTCATTTGATAGACAAGTATTTTATTCCATCTCTGGGTATTTAAGCAAATACATTTTGTAAAGAATTGAAAAGAATCAAACAAATGATGGAGAGCATTCAAAGACAATACAATATGATTTAAAACAATGACAAGGTATGGAAAGAGAAGGAGGTGAATTCCTGTCTGACATTTGCTAGCTTGGTAAATTTGGGCAAGGCAGTTGTGCAAAACATACAAGCAACTTCATCACATGTAAAATAGAAGGTTTTTATTTCTTTCTTGAAGGGATAGAAAATAATTTTTGAGTACCTACCTATGCACTTTTGAAACATTATCTTAATTTTTACAACAACTCTGCTCAACTGACATTATGTGCTTATTTTTTCTGACAAAGGATCTGGGATCTAAAATTTAATTAAATTTGCCCAACATCAAAGAAGTAATACCTGTGATTTCCACTACCACAGACTGTCCTATGTGCCTTAAATCAGGGGTGGAGAACGTCACGCCTGTGGGCCATAAAAGGCCTGCGAAATAATTTGGTCTGGCTCTGCCAAGGCATTAGGATTGAGTTACTTAAATGTTTTGACCAAACATAGCAGGTTAAATTTAAGCTGATAGTTTTGTGTATCCAAATGTCCCTTGGCAGAAAAAAGGTTCCCTACCTTTCCCTTCAGTGATGCTTATGAGACAACATAGAAGAAGAGATGAGGAAAAACATGTCACATTGTCCAAACTCTGGTTCCACTGATGATAGCATCAGAATGACCCTGAAAGTCAAGTCAGGAGATCTGAGTTTTAAGCTTATACTTCATCGCTAGTGAATTGCCGTTAATCTTGACCACTTTCATTTTCCAAACCTCAGTTTTCTTTCCAGTAAAGTGGGGCCATAGAATCACAAGTGTAGGTGCCTACTGACAGAGCAGTAATGAGGCTCCTGCAAGATCACAATTGCAAAAATGCTTTGTGCTCCAGAGAGCCCTATACAAATGTTACTATTATTATTATTGCTATTACCATTATTATTACACCGTGTTCTTTGGAGAAGACATTTATGTTAAACTGACACAGCACATAATTGGAGTGCTCAAGTTAAATAAATGAAGTCAGCTGCCTGGCTCCTTTAAGAAAAATGATGTTATTATAACATAATTATATAACCCCGTATAGCTTATAGCAGCAAAAGGATGTGTATTTCACATGCTCTCCTATAATTATATCCCCATTATAATTTTGCAGTTAGTTGTGATGAGCTCTGGTCATGAAAACATGCCAATTTTGTATGGGATTGAAGTCTGCCTAATTTTAGCAAATTGAGAGTCACACAAAAGAAAAGAGATAAATACTATGTTGTTATTTTTCATTAGAGAATTGCTATATTAAGAGGCTGCAATCCAGCTGTGTTTGTTTAAATAAAAGTGTGATTTGAATACCTCCTACAGCTAATGTTCCTGCCAATGAATAAAAGATAAAAATGTGGCTCTCCTCTAGTTGGATGGGAGTCTCTGCATTCTAGCTGACTTGGAGATTTATTGTTCCACATAAGGAAGTTGAAAGCATGGAGGGCAGACCACACACAGGGGCCTTTGTGTATTGTTTCAAGCCATACCACTAATAGATTTCTTCCACTGAAGCTCCCAGCAATTCAGCTGTGCTCAAATGCTCCACTTAACTGTGAAAAAATAATAATAAAATAGTAATTATGCCTCAATGGCAGATGCAGCCCAGCTCAATGCCACAAGAAAAAAGTAAACAGGAACAAATACCATTTGGAGAGGAATGCTGTATTTGAGTGCCATTGCAGTAATGGACTTAAACCTCCTTTATTTCTTCCAAGCAGACCCTCTCACATATAGCTGCACAACTCTCTCTCCACTGTCTCCCCCGGAACTATCAATATTCTCTTGAAATTTATTGCCATGCAAACTTGGAATCCAGAATGAAAGATAAGTGGTGATATGCAAACTGTAGCTACAAATGTAGAGCAATTCTAAAGCATCTAAATGATGTTCTAGAAATCTGGTGTACCAGGATACCACAGCATTACAATCTCAGGCAGCTCACAGCCTAATGATGGATATAATATACATACATAGTCCCATTCTCCAGACCCGGGGTCGGCAAACTGCAGCTCTTGAGCCACATGCGGTTCTTTGGCCCCACAAAATACCACAACCTGGGCGAGTCTATTTTGGAGAGGTGGCGTTAGAAGAAGTTTAAGTTTTAAAAAATTGGCTCTCAAAAGAAATTTCAATCGTTGTACTGCTGATATTTGGCTCTGTTGACTAATACGTTTGCCAACCACTGCTCCAGACTATTGAAATGGTGTGGCTTTTGAAATGTCATTATCTAGACACTGCTTGCTCCTCCTCACCTTGTTCTCTATTGTAGCCAAATCACCCCTCCCCCCGCTACACACACACACACACACACACACACACACACACACACACACACATCATTCTGTCTTACCTCCAGGCCTTTTCAGGTGCTACCTATCTACCCGACTTTTCTACTGTCTCTTATGCATGTAGTGATTTCATCTTTTTTAAATTAATTTTTATTGATTATGGTATCACATAATTGTCCTTATCCCCCCATTCCCATCCCAATCTCCTCCCTACATATTCCCCCACCCCCCTGTTGTCCATGGCCACTGGCTAGGCCCATATGCATGCACACAAGTCCTTTGGTTGATCTCTCCCTCTTACCCTCATCCTCCCCTACTTTCCTTCTGAGGTTTGAGAGTCTGATCGCTGCTTCTCTTTCTCTGGGTCTGTTTTTGTTCACCAGTGTATGTTGTTCATTATTTCCTCTAGATGTGTGAGGTCATGTGATCCAAGAAATACCCTTGTAAGAACCTAAACTGCAACAAGCTTTAATGTTTATGCTGAGAGACAAATGAATCAGTCTGTAGTGAGTGATTTCATCTTTGTGAGTTAATTCAAACACCAGCTCCCAAAAGTTTTCCCTGCACCAGCCTCATTGATGCTCCAAGTGCAGGATAAACACCTGTGTTAACCTCTGACCCTGAGTCCCAGCTGAGGGGGCGGGACCAAGTGTCCCCCATCTCCAGCTCTTCCCTTCTATACCCATTTGCATAGCCATTGTGAGAAACTGTTACTGATCAGAGTGCATTTTCCAGATGGGTAGAGCTGGAATGAAAATAGAGAAGGATAGTTGTATTGAAATATCCTGTTTAATTATCAGTCTCTGTACTAGGCTTTTGAGGAGGAACTGCAACTTTTTACCTTGACTTTAGAGAAAGAAGAGAGAGAGAGAGAGAGAGAGAGAGAGAGAGAGAGAGAGAGAGAGAGAGAGAGATGGATTGGTTGTCTCTTGTACTTGCCCTCCACCAAGGATTAAACCAAAATCTAGGTATGTGCCCTGACTGGGAATTGAACTTGGAAACTTTTGGTGAACAAAAAGCACCACTTATTAACTTTTTAACCAGGTGTATATCATATAACTTAGCTGGGCTTCAATTCTGTCATTTATAAAATGACATTAACAGGTGCTTCATAAAGCTATTGCTAGGATCAATTAAGACAATATTAGGGCAGAAACCGGTTTGGCTCAGTGGATAGAGCTTCGGCCTGCGGACTGAAGGGTCCCAGGTTTGATTCCAGTCAAGGGCATGTACTTTGGTTGTGAGCACATCCCCAGTAGGGGTGTGCAAGAGGCAGCTGATCAATGATTCTCTCTCATCAATGTTTCTAACTCTCTATCCCTCTTTCTTCCTCTCTGTAGAGGTCCTTCTGGGAAGGCACATGGACATTTCTTTAAATTGTCAGTTGAGCTTGAGGCACTGGCAGAGTCCTGTCCCAGGTTACCCCCCTCCCCAAGAAGGTGAGGGAGGGGGTGTTATTCCGTTTCTAACTTACCTTTGTCCAAGTGTCGGCAGTGGCCAGTCTAGATATGTAAATCCAGTAATGCTAGGGCCTAGTTAAGGATGCAAATAAGTTCCTTTGATCCTAAGTTTTGGTGTTACTTCCTGGTGTTTGGGGGTATAAAAATAAACCCACTGCCATGGCTCAGGGCTTGCTGCCTCTCCATCAGAGAGAATAGCTCCCACCTAGCTCCCAGCTTGATGAATCTATTTCTGCCTCTGGTCTCCTTCTTTCTTTCTTTAATTTCTTAATCCCCAGATCCTCCACTCAAGAATCTGACTGTTTCCTTTTCCATGATGGAGATGGACACGGAAAAGAGAGAAAAATCCCCCCTATACCTCTCTGTAAAAAATCAATAATACATATTATAAAAAAAGACAATATTAGGTTCAATGAAACTGATATCTATAGATGAAAGACCAGCAATTTCATGTGATGAAGCCTAAAAGAACTGTAATTAGAATATAGTAAATGTTCAATTTATGTTAAGCATAGATACTTATTGTGTAACAATGATAAATGCTAGTTTAAACCTTAGTTATATAATTTAATATCAATTAATCAGTAAGACTCCTATTGTTCTTTCCTGATCTGTAGAATGGAGTTGATAATACTTTCCTTGTAGTTATACAGTGACAATAAAAGAAATGAAAAACAATGATACAAAAGAGGCCACACAACCAATAGAAATCTGTATTGATTGCAAAAGAACAAGATCTATGAAAAAGCTACAGTATTCCAGGAAAGTATGACAGGGAGAAAGGTCACTCAAGAGCAGGTTATAGCCATAGATACATATTCTGGCCTCATGATGGAATGTTCTCTATTGAAATCCTATGACCGTGCATGTAATTCTAAAGAACTGGTGTGTTGTAGCTGACTTAGTTAAAACCAAGTAGAAGACTGAGTGTACACTCACCATAAGACACTGACTCTTGAAGGCTCTGGAATGTCAGGAAGTCCAGTTTAAATTGTCTGAGTCAATTTAAATAAACAGAATGCCTGAAGTCTAAAATATTCATTCAAATAGCAACTTTCACGATCAAATTAAAACTACATTTTTTCCCCCTAAGACTATGGCATGGGAATCAAGATTAGATGTGAAATACTCAGAGGCATTAGATTAACAGAAAAAGGTTCTGACTGAGAAGAACATAAAGAAGGTCTTCTTTCATATAATCAGAAATTATTATTACTATCTGAAATAATAAACTAAGTTATTACAACATGCAAAAGTGCTGAGCAGACATGGGTTTTAATCAAGTGTGTAATGATAATAATTATCCACTAAAGTCATTATTTTGGTTAAATTTTGGAATATCTGAGAAATAGTAAGTAGGGATTGTTAAAAAGAAACTATTTGCAGGGTGTATGCAAGGGGGTGCTTAATCAAAGTTTGACATGTATATGTTTAGAGACCTCAATCTCACTCACAGAATTTAGAGAACACATGTTAATGTGGTGCTGAAAAATATCGCCAAATCTCAAAAGGTTTCTTCAGTTAGAATTTGGATCAGGTGTGATGTAAACTATTCTCAAGGGAATTTCTTAACAGTTTTTTAGTGTTGTCATTTTTTTATGGAAAAAAGAAAAGAAAAAGAAAATCATTTGAATGACACTGTGAGGCATTGAAATGGGGAAAGGAAAGAGGGTGAGGGTCCTCCCTCAAAACCAGGACATGAAAGGTAGCCAGCCATCCGTACTTGGCACCTAGCAACAATGGGGCATTGGGACCTGGGTTTAGATGGGTACCAGTTCTGCCATTCAAACACCTTGGAAAAATCATCTAATCTCTCTAAGCTTTAGTTTTTCCATCTACTAATGAAGATAATAATCTCAACCTGGTGGGAAGTAGGTAGCACAGAACCTAGAGACACTAGCAGGAGGCTAACATGCACATCCAGGTTTGCTCAGCCCCTCACGGAAGATTTGACCAAAAGTGGACAAATGTCAGGGCCCTTCATGAATTCTTGAGTGCCCAGATTCCTTCCAATGAAGCTTTTAGTAGTGGCCAAGGAAAACTAGTGCTACACAGGTGAACTCATATTTTGAGGTGCATGAGCTGGCTGGGCTCCAAGGAGACTAAACTCTACCTTGGAGTGGCATGTGCTTGGAATGCCCCGGGGACCTGGCCTGACCCCGGAGTGGCTGTGGCACTGGATGGACTAATCAGATCCAGGCTGTGTGTGATTGCTGCAAAGCCATGGGGAAGTGATAGGGTCTGTCCTCTCGGAAGTCTGAAACCAATTCAGTGTGAGATTTTGGTCATTTGAGAAAGAGCTGGAATGAGAACCAGGAGAAGTTGAATACGAACATATCTTTTCGATAACCTTGCCAAAAGGAAAGTTAAGAAACAAATAGGATACAATAATGTCTCCTAAACTGTTCCCAGAACACATATTTGAGAAGATTATAAGAGTTCCACAGAAAGAGTGCTCTGTGGTCAGATAAGTCTGGAAAATGCTGCACATTGTTTATATCCTGTTGAGAAATGACAATTCACACCTATAAAGCAAAAGCTCTGAGAAAGACTGTACATAACTATATTTAATTGTGTTTAATCCCCGTGTTTGGGTATTGTTTTCTTTCTAAAATACAATACCTAAGAACACCTCTCAAAATACCACTGCTCTCATGAGTTCAAATTAGGAAGGCTAAAAAAAAATCAGTGTCCAACACCTGTTTCTATGAGTGTCTTCCAGGGACTGACTAATCCCTCCCTGCATGAAAATTACACCTAGGAGACACCCTTGCCCTTTCTTCACTGGAGGCCTAGGCTCTGCATCCAGGCACAACCTCTTGAGAGTCTTCTTTAAATGCCCCTGCCAGTATAAGTTCGGAAGCTTCCTCTGCATCCCTGATGCCCCCAGGGTTTAGTGTCTGTGACAGTGAATTGAAATCATTTTTGACTAGAACCTGTTGTCTCTGCTAAACTGTGAATTCCTTGAGGTCATACTTGCTAATGAGACACCTGTACTCCAGCAACTACCCAAATGTCCAGAGACACCGAGTTAGCATCCTTCACATGACTGATAAACTTTGATAAACTAAGCTTCTAGATTTGGGGAAACCCTCTGTGCTCAGTCTGAAAGTCAAAGCAACTTGGAGCCTCTCTCTGGAAAGGCAATTCCTTATCCTTGGTTTGGTTGTCTGCACAGATATGGAGAGGCTTGAAGGAAAGAGGAGCTTGAAACTTAGCTCCTTGCCTGCTAAATAAAAGGCTCTTGTTGGTGTTATAAAAACTGACAAATAGCTTTATTTTAGAAGAATCTATCTCTACTGCATGCTCAGAATGTATTCAATCCACTTCAATCCCACCACCACTATCCTGATACCAATGTTTATCTCACATCAGTGACATAAGCAGGTTTCCACACTGGTCTCTCATCTCCAATTTACTTTACTCAAGATTAGTCATTTTCTTTATTAATAATTAGAGGCCTGATGCATGAAGATTTGTGCAAGAATGGGCCTTCCTTCTCCTGGCTTGCGGCACTGCCTTTCCTCCAGCCCAGAGCTGCCTTTCCATCTTCCCATGCTGCCCAGAGGCCTGGAGTGGCTGGGGCAGTGCAAAATACCTGCTTCCCACCCCTTCTTCCTCCAATGCTTGGTGCTTGTGTATGTAAATTAACCCATCTTTGTTGGGTTAATTTGCATACTTACTCCTGATTGGGTGGTAGCATCATGAAGGTACAGTCAATTTGCATCTTTCTATTTTATTAGTGTAGATGTGCACCTCTTGTACAGGAAACCATACAATCTATTTTCACCTACAAAATATTTAATGTTACCTAGACCTCTTTTTCCTGCCCAAAAAAGTATTTTATAGAACCTCATGAACCTATCCAGTCATTTAAAATCATCTAAAACCTGTCCCATGTTTTATATTGATTTCAAAACTGAGATTGATTTTTACTCATTGATATTAAATGTTTTTAAGTACTAAATAATAAATTTCATCTTGATTTAGTCCTGAAATATATGGATACTTTTTTAGATCACAATCTATTATGCCTTAATTTTTTACTAACCTGCAAAGCAAATTCAAATACATTCTATAGGTTTTATATCTGTTAAAATCAAGTACCCAAAAGCATCTGATTCCTTCTAATTCACTCAAAAGCATTCTATTCTGAATTGCCCTTAAATATACATCCCTTAACGATATATTTAATAATTAACTCTATTGAAGTATAGTTGTGTATAATAAAATCCATTTAAAAGTGTACACTTCAATAAGTTCAAGTGTATAAACCCCAAAACCTACCATAACAATGAAGAAATAGGATATTTGCATTCTTTAACAAAGCGCTCTTATGCTTCTTTGTCGTCAATCCCACAAAACCTTTGTCTCAGGTGACCACTGATCTTATTTCTGCCATTATAATTTAATTTTTTGGAATTTGGTATAGATGGAATTGTACAATATATACTCTTCTGTGTCTGGCTTCTTTCATTCAGAATAATGTTTTTGAGATTTATCCATACCATTCATTTAAAAGTATTTTATCAATTTTATTGTTGAATCATTTTCCTTGTGTGGATATATCACAAAAGTGTTTAATCCAATCCCCAACTAATGGTCAATAAGGTTTGCTTCCAGCTTAATTATCAATAAAGCTGTTATGAACAGTCCCTTACACAGCTTTGTGGTACATGTATTCATTTATTTTGGGTAAATAACTAGGAATGGAAATTCTGGGTTACATATTTAGTGCATAATTTTTGTACTCCAGATTCATTCATCTCAATGATTCTGAGGGTTTATAATATTCGTCAAATTAGAATGGTTTGGGTAATTATTTCTTCAAATGTTTTCACTGTTCCACCTCTCATCTAGACTTCAGAAAGTCCAATTATATATATAGTCACTTGATGTTGTCCCACAGCTTATGATGTTTTCTTGAGTTTTAAAATTTATTTTTTTATCCAAAGTTCATATTTTAAAATTGATGACAGTATTACAGATGTCCCTTTTTAACCTCTTTAACCCCTTCAACCAAACCCCACTCCACCCAAGGTCTTCATCACATTATTGTTTGTGCCCATGGTCTATGCATATATAGTTCATAGTTTTCTTTGCTGTGTCTTAAGTTCACTAATCTCTAATTCTGAAATGTCTAACAATGTCTAATCTATCATCATTCACATTAAATGTATATTTCATCACAGACACTGTAAAGGGGATATCACTTTATAACTGAAGAGACTAGAATTAAGCCCAAAACTCAAGGAAACTCCTATGCCTACATCTGTTGATTTTCTCTTCAGATTTCTCTCTTCTTTCTCATAATTTAATAGCAAATACATACCACTTCTACCTTACCAAATCTTATGCCTGTATCCTCAACTAAATGAGAATGTCCCCCTCCCTGAACTACAGACCAGAAAGTTCCTTCCGATAAATAGCAAAGACAGTCATAAAACTCACCTTATTTTTTATCCTTCTGCAAGAGATTACTCTCCTGCAATGCCTGTTGTCAATATGTGGAAAATTATTTCATATATTTTTTCCAGTTCCCTAATTGTTTGCAGTGGAAGACTAACCCTAATTTAAATTTCTCAATCATGACTTGTAGTAGATGTCCTCATTGTTTGTTTTTTTTAAGATATTACAATATTATCTTACAGTATGCATGGGTGCTGAAGTCCACTAATTTTTTTTTATTTCCTTCATATGTAAATGCGACTACTTTTCTCTAGCTAACTTCAAAATTTTCTCATTTTCCTTTGATTTCAGCAGTTTCAATATGATATGCCAAGGCAATTTCTTTTGGGCTAAGATTGTTTTCTTTCAGTTATCCTGCTTGGTATAGGGTGGGTGTTGGTATGCCACAAATTTTATTTTTTTAATGTTAATCCCAGCCTTGGATTTTTCTTTTCCTTTAGAGGGTCTGTCTCTTGCATATTACTTGTACTCACTGACTTTCAGTCTAGCAGTATAGGTAGGATGTGGTTCATTCTTTTCTATTTCATTTAAGCCTCACATTCAGATAGGCATTGTGTTTCTGGATATGCCCTTCTGGATAATTCTGAGCCCCATGTACATATTCCTGCTTCTCAACACTTTGTGTTTTAATTAATATGCTACCAAAAATCTTGTTGAGAAAAAAAGATAATGCTATCGTTTTCTAACTATGTGACCTTAGGCAATCACATTATTTATCTGAACTTCAGGTTTTTTTTCTTATATGAAGTGGAGATAATAAAATTAAAATATTAAACTATTTTACAAAGGATACATAGAGATATAAAAAAGTATTTAACATGACTAATCACCAGGAAAATCAAAATTACAACGAGAAACCACCTCACACCTGTCAGAATGGCTATTATCAAAGTGACAAGAAATTGCAAGGGTTGGCAAGGATGTGTACTGTTAGTGGGAATTTGTATAGCAACTTTGAAAATAGTATGAATATTTCTTTAAAAATTAAAAATAAAGCTACCATATGATCCAGCAATTCCTTTTGTGAGTATTAAAACAAAAACTCTAACTCAAAAAGATATATGGACCCTCATGTTCATTGCAGAATCAATCACAATTGCTAAATATAGAAGCAACATAAGTGTCCATTGAGGAGTGGATTAAAAAATTTTGTATATGTATATGGGATATTATTCAGCCATAAAAAAGGAAATTATCCATTTACAACCACTGTTAGGGCATTATAACATAAGTGAAATAAGTCAAACAGAGAAAGACAGATATTACATACCTCACTTATATATGGAGTCTAAAAAAATGAGCTCATAGATACAGAGAACATATTGGTGGTTGTGAGAGGCAAGGAGCAAAATTGGTGAAGATGGTATAAAGTGCAAACTTTCAGTTATAAATAAATCATGGGGATATAATGTACAGCATGATAATTAACAATACTTTACTGCATATTTGAAAGTTACTAAGAAAGTAAATCTTAAAATTCTAATCACAAGAAAAATATTTGTAAATATGGATGTTGATGGATACCCATGAAATTTATCACAGTGATCATTCTACAATATATACAAATATAAAATCATTATCTTATACAGCTGAAACTAATATGATGTTATGTGTTTATTATAATTCAATAAAAATAGAAAACATAAACTAAAAAAAAACTAATGAGATTATATACCATAAAAATCCTATTTTTTAATATTTAGGTGTACAATGTATATTTTTTTCTATTAACTTATTAAGCAATAATGCTATAAGAGTGAATGAATTATGTTTTTATTAGCACACCTGAAAGTTATACTTTCTACTTCAAACTCAACTTTTGGTAAAATCCCATTTTTTCAGTTTATATCCCAGGAGAAAATGAAAAATAGATGTCCACCATCCTAATATATAAAAACCCAAGGCCCATAACAACCAATGGAAGGTTCCACTGAACACTGAAAGTCAGTCCTGCAGTCAGTGCTGGATTGTAGTGGTGACCCAGCACTGACTGCCAAGGGGTCTGCATATCAGACTCAGATAGAGGCCTGAAGAGAGAGGCAGGGTCTAATCCACAGCCTCCATGGCAGCTCTTGATCAACTGTTGACCCTCTCTTTCTCTCTAGGGTTCCTCAGCAGCCACACCTCTGTTTCTCTCTCGGCCTCCACAGGGGCTGCTGATAAGCCCTGCCTCTCTGATCAGGCCCAGAGATAAGCCCAGAGACACTTTACTGCATAGAAACTGACCAATCAGAACCAAATCTGGGTCAATTGTGAGGAGCCAATGGCTGTCTAGGAGGCAAAGCTTTTGACACTGACTGGCATAGAAACCAACCAATCAAAACTAAATTGGGCAGCAAGGGAGGACATTTAGGGGCTATCAGGCCAGCAGAGGAGAGCAGTTAGGGGAGAGATCAGGCTGGTAGACAGAGGGGTCAGGGGAAATCAGGAAAGCAGGCAAAAACATTTAGAAGCAAGCAGGCAGGCAGGAAGGTGAGCATTTAGGAGCCTGAAGTCCCAGATTTTGAGGGGGATGTCCAATTGGAGAGGGTGCAGGCTGGGCTGAGGGATACGAGTTTTATGCACCAGGCCACTAGTTCAGATATAAAAATGTGTGAGAACATAAAGAGTTAGAATCAACAATATTACTGGTAATAGGTAAAATAAATGGGGTCAAAAGGAGTCTTCTGAACATGAAGTAAGTCTCTCAGCAAAGTAGAGCAACTAGAAGATACAGTGAGATGACATGTTAGACTTAGAACACCCTCAGATGTCATACAATGCTGGGTTTAAGACCCAAACCTTGTATTTCTAAGATATGGCTACTTGGGTAAGTTAATTAACCTTCCTAAATCTCTGTGTCTTTATTGGCAACATGGCAATAATAGTGTCTCCATTACAAATGAGAATAAATGACATAACATATGTGAAAGAGGCTGAGAGATAAGAGGAGTTCACTAGTTGTTTGTTTAAAACACACACGCACTTAAAACAAAAACCAAAAAATGTTATCTATCAGGAAATAGTAACAGGAGCCAAAGACAACACAAGCCAAAACTCATAAATCTAAGAAAGAGAGCCAAACCAGAAGCTCAGATGCCAAGATTAAGAAGCAGCAGTGAAAGTCAGGTAGCACCATGCCGATCTGCTGGAAGAGAATTAATCAAACTTTAATGAGCAAGGAAGAGTGTGAGTGACAAAAGGGTCTCAGAGTCTTATAGATTATAATGTTTAAAGCCACATAGAGATGAGATGTTTGTAAGCAATGCTAAAAAGATTAAAGAGGTAGGGGGAAAATAAAGGTTGTTCTAAAGAAAATCTTATTTCAAGAAAGGAAGAATTAATTATTCTCCTACTTCAAATTCTTATCCATCTTCCTTCTTGAGGTAGAAGAAATATTCAGGGCTGGAAGAAGAAAGAGGGTGGGAGGAATATGAATGCAGTGATTTGATCAAGGCGGAAAGCAGGGCTGTGCTGACACAGGATGACTGGAGGCATCTTGTTTGGTAGTTCCCACAGTTCAATATAAAATGCTAAGTGGGTGTAGCTAATTCAAATGGAGCCTGAACCTGGCATACAAGAGGGAATCCAATATCGTGTAATATCATAGGAAGGACTCAGCTACAGGAATCTCCAGGTAGGTTGTTCTACATTAACAAGTATAAGTAGAGACTTAGAATCCTGGTTAACAAATCTTATAGAATGTAATACTGGCTTGTTTTGTTTTGTACCAGGGACAGCATTCAAATTTAAAAAATGAGACCTAAAAAGAGATAGTTCACTGGTCAAGCAGGCCAGGAGTTAAGCAAGGGCTCACATATGGTATGAAACTAGAACAAAAAAAGAGAAATCAATGTAAAAATAAAATGGTGACAACAACAAAAACAATAGAAGTATAGGGCCAATGCATAGAGGCAAGTTAGGTGAGAGTCATGGCCTCAATGGACATTCGTTTCTCAGAGCCTCCCCCTACCTTTTACTCCCCCCCCCACCCCACACACACACCATGCAAGAAGGTTGTGGAAGCAGTACAGGAGAAGGAAGCTCCTAATATGCTCAGAGAGACTGGATTCATGAAACTACAGGGGAGCAGTTTTAGGAACCCCATTGAGGAGGCTAGAAGAAAGAGAGAAATAGAAGGAAGGTAAAGGAAGGAAATAAGAAGAGGGTAAGATAAAGAAGGAAAGAATGGCAAAGGAGAATAAAAGATTTGGGAAGGAGGGGGAATCAGAAAAGGGACGAAACAGGAAGGTGGAGGAAGAAAGGGAGAGAATGAAAAAAAATGAGAAGATCTCTTTGTTAAAGCAGGAAGACATCCTGTTATTGGGAGGGGAGAGGTGCAAAAAAGAACATTTGAAATGTATATAAAATGTAACTCAATCACCTGAGATCAGCTATAACACATGGGGGGAAACCACATCAGGTTGTAAATGCCATAGTCCCAAATAGCTACATTTACTGCATTTATAAACAGATATCTTTTGGCAAGTGAATCAAAAAGGCCTCCCCAAGACATGCGATTCTGGGCTTCAATCCATTCACTCTGTGAATTAATTGACTTTATTTGAACTCTACTGTTTTCAGTTGGAGAATTCACTGTGAACATGTTGTACATCTCTCAGAAATCAAATAGTAAATGCACTGCAGCCAGATTCTGAAACTGAGCCAGAAAGTGTTCATTATTCAGACAGGGGTTTCTCTGTAATTAGAAAGGACAACCAAGACATAAATAAATAAAATAAAGAGCTAAACTCTTTGAAATGGCTTCCACATTTCTCCTTTTGCTTGGGAAGTGGAGGCTCCCCCTGAAAACCAAGTAATTGTCCTCACTAACGGAAAGAGGTATATATCACACCTACTTTCAAAGTAACATTGGTTCCTTAAACCTCATCTTATCTATTTTTATATATATTACTCAAAATAATCACTTGCCCGCAATATAGTCACAAATTTTCTCTTACAGCACAAAAAATATCTGTCTTCTATTGCATTTTAAAAGGGTTTTTTTGTTTTTGTTTTTTGTTTTTTTGTTTTTAGCTGACAAGCCCAAGGAAGGTATCTTCTGGTTAATTTCTTAAGTTATTAGATTTTAAAAGATTAAAGCACATAGTGTTCTAGCCAGGATTCATGGAGCTAAGCAAATATAATTACTCAGGAGCTCCAAACAAACAAAAAATTAGTTAGATAGATAGAGAGATGATAGATAGATAGGTAGATAGATAGATAGATAGATAGATAGATGATTGATAGATAGATAGATAGATAGATAGATAAAACAAGGTTCACAGATTCACATGAGATGATAGATGGAAGATTAGGCTGGAAATTATCTATAGCTAAAGGCAAATTATGGTCTTTTCTGGTCCACCTGCCACTGCTCCTGGAGCCATGATCAATCTGACCTATGAATGTCCCTCTATCTATTTTATTTTCTCAAATTCAAGATCCCCTCAAAATTCCTTTATCTCCTTTCTGATTCTCATTGGGCTAGAGACAGCCAACAGAAAGTCACAGCTTTCAGAAAATAACAGTGCTTAGAATATACCCTAAAGCAAAGGGTCTCTAGGAAATGAAGGCAAAAGCTGAAAACAGACACTAGTTAAGCTTGAATTGCAACCTCACAGGTTCTCCCTATCAGCAGCCCCACAAAAGGATTATTTAAAAAACCACAAGCAGGGGCCAAGATGTCACCTTTCTCTTAGGTACACATTGATGATCAAAGAAGAGTCCCCAAAAATATTAGCTCATAAAGGGAAATGATGAGACAATGATAGGGGTAGCTATAGAATAAATGTATAGGCTGAATAAGGGAAGATGGAATCAATAGTGATTTAGTTGGCTAGAAGATCCAATCAAAGAATCATCACCAAATGTAAGAAATTTCAAATTAAGAAAAGTTATAAAAAGTTAAGAGATACAGGAGATGTAGAGGTGTCAATATTTAGTGGTACCAGAATGAGAGGAATGAAGGAGGAAAAAAATAAAGATAAATGGCCAATAATTTCCCTAAATTAAAAATTATGCAATATTACAGATTAAAGGCTATTAAGGAGTTCAATGCAGAACAGATATTTAAATGCCTAGATATATATTTTTAAAATATCCAAAACACCTTACCCACATAAAAAGCCAGAGCATAGACATATTTTCAGATGAATTACCATATTTGCCGGCATATAAGACGACTTTTTGGCCCTGAAAAATATGCCTCCAAGTGGGGGGTAGTCTTATACGGTGAGTATATAACAAACTCTGTATTTTTAGTGGAAATATTAGGGGGTCATCTTATACGCCGGCAAATACGTATTTTTCAGGGCCAAAAAATCGTTTTATATGCCGGCAAATACGGTACACTAAAATTTCAAGAAATAAACATTCCAAATTAAAATAATTTTTGAGCTCATTAAAAGAGGGAAAATAACTGTATCCATTTTATGAAGTTAACACATACTTGATACAAAAAATACTTAAAAATATAAGTCAATTTTAAAAACAGATGGAATGTCCACATAAAAATCTGCATGGAAAGGTTTTAGCAACTTTATTGATAATTGCCAAAACATGTTGGAAGTAACCAACATGTCCTTCAGTAGGTGAATAATAAGCAATCCACACAATAAAATACTAGTCACTATATGTGGTAGAAAAGAATAAGCTATTAATCTATGCAACAATACCATGAATCTTGCACTTGCACGCATATTATTACATGAAAGGTGGATCATTAGAGACTAGGGATTGGTGAAGGGGAATGGTCGAGTAGGTAAGGCACGGGATTTTTTAGGCAGTAAAACTCTTCTGTATGGGCACATACAGTAAATCCATAACACTCTGCACTTATCAAAACCCAATGACCTTGACAGCAAAACAAGTAAACTAAATGATATTTACTGATTTATAAATAGATTCATTTAAAACACAAATAATATGTACATTTTCAAGGGTTTGAAGGCACTGACATTATTCTGGGCACTAATTGCATACTGCATACATATTAATATATTTATTGTTCAAATAACCGCATGAAAATTAAGAAACTGAAGCACAAAAAGCCTGAGAAGTTTGTGTTACATCACACCAGGAGGGTGAGGTGAAGCTTAAACAATGTGCTATACTGCCTATTGTGTGGCAGATGGTTTAGAGGGCATATATCAAATGTACCATTTGTGTGACAATTGTGAGAGCGAGAAATAGCAGAGGTAGGAAAAAAGAATGAAGGGAGAAAGTTCAAAGTAAATATAAGAAAACAAAAAAAAGAAGGGCACCTGCAAAGATGATGATGAAAGTGAACCATACTAAGGAGAATAATTAACTTAAAATTGTGCATCTGATGTTTAAAAAAAAAAAAGTGCTGACGTTAGCCAAAAATTCTGATTATTCGTCAATCTTAGATAACCAACCATTTTAGATACATGGGTTTTACTAAAATCAGCGGCTTTGCAGACTAGAAATGGCTAGCCCAACAGATTCACCAATAACTGCCTAGAACATCTAAAGGACAACTCCCAGGTGGTTAACCTTGGAGATATACTAATGACTTGTTTGGACTATAGTATCAAACCACACATTCCTGGTTTGTGATTTAATTTATTAACTTCATTTGGAGTTTCTTCCAATTGGAGAATTTCTTCTAATTGAAGATTAGTTTACTGTCTAGCACATAGCCTTTACCCACCTATTTTCCAAATTCTTTTTCTCCTATATTATTTTGCCCCTCAGCTCTGACACAAAAGCCATACATAAGGCGCATGTGGCCTTAAAGATACCAGCCAGCATCTACCCATCCATCTGTCTATGCATGTACCAGACACTGAGTCCTCATTATGTGCTATGCACTCTGCCAGGCATCAACAACACAGGGAAAAGTTGGACACTAATCCTAATGAGAAGAACCTCACTGTTCAAGAAGAAAGACCAACAGATAAATCCTATATAATAATAACCTAATATTCTAAGTGCCCGGTCGACCAGTGCCATTCAACCAATCAAAGTATAATATGGTAATGATATGCTAAGGCGGCTCAACTGCTTGCTATGATGTACACTGATCACTAGGGGGAAGATGCTCTGACTGGTAGGTTAGCTTGCTTTTGGGGTCCAGCCGATGGGTACTGAGCGAGACAGGCCCAACATGCCCTAGAGCCCTCTTGTGGTCCCTACACAGCTGGCCAACCTCCCACATCCCTCCTGACCCCTATCGTGCACTGGTGGGGTCCATTGTCCTGGCCTGTGTCTTCTTGCAATCTGGACCCCTCAAGGGATGTCGTAGTGTGGATTTCAGCCCGATCCCACAGTCCAGGCCTAGGAACCCCACTGCTGCATGAATTCATCTATCACACCTCTAGTAAGTAAGTAAATAAATAACAATGAAACCTAACTGATTGGATTATCACTGGATTTAAATAAAATGATGTATATAAATAACATGATTATAAAAAGTACTGTGGCCAGTATTTAATAAGTTACATCAATATCCATAGAGCTTCCTGCCCCCAATAGGCACCAATTTTAATTATGTCATGTATTTGTGCAGTAGTCAGGCACTGTGAAAGGCGCCTGGAAAGAATCAGCTAAGCACCCAGAAGTTATACTCCTGTTTTCAAAGTTTTCATTGGGAAGTAGTTGCATGACTAGGGACCATATTTACCTACCTTTTTTGCTGTAGATGAAGCCACATATTTGTTAGAATAACCTTAGCCACTGTAGCAAACAGATTTCATTCAACATTTTAGTGACTTAACACAATACAAGTTTACTCTGGCTCCCTGCAATAAAATGAAATCGGTCATAGTGAGCAAGTGGGGTGCATTTTATGAGGTCACTCAGAGACCCAGGTTCCTTCCCTGTGGGGCTCTGTCATGCCCTGTAGCCTTATCATCACTCGAAGGATGAAAAACACTCACACTTTTAGCCATGGCCCAGATGTAACTTGCATTGCTTCCATTCATTTCCATTAATCGGACCTAGTAATACGGCTCCAGGTTAATGCAAGAGAGGACTCAATGGTGCCTGTCTGGACAGCTACCTTCCAGGGACAAATCTATACAAAGGAAAAGCATGCATTTTAATGGTTTCATGAAACTAGTTCTGACCAATGAAATATAAAAGCCAAGGTGGTGAAGCAGCCAATGGACTTCCCCCTTTCTTCTCCCTCTTTCACCTGGAAGATGCTTAAAGAAAACAGAGCAAAACGTAGGAGGAGTTTTGATTGCCTGATCACCACATGGAAGGAAGACTCCCACTAAACAGGAATGTCAGTTTGGACTTTGATGTGATCAAGAAATAAGCTTCTCCTAAGTTCATCAATTAACATATTGACATTTGTTTTTGTTTTTTTGCAACAGCTAGAACTGCCCTGATTAATGAAATATTACAATTCACTAATAAAACCTCTAAGTGATAATCCAATAAATGGCTCAACATCTCACATGGCACAGGGCCAGAGTTCAATAAATAGTATATACTGGCCTATTTGTAATTTCTTTAATATCTTTTTGGAAATAGGTGATCGTGTCGGTTAAATGACTCCCACACATATTTGCATTCATCTCAAAGGCCCTCAGGATATGTCTGTGGCCCTGCTGCTGCTCATATTAATGTGTAAAAGAATAAATATATCAGGTTCACATTTAGTGTTAGGGGGGAAAAAAAACTGGAACTTTCTCTACAGCATATTTTCTCACTTGCCTATTCATTTCTCAGACCTCTCCTACAGTTTTTTCCATGACATGAAAAGATAGTTTGTTTTTGAATCCCAACAATTTAATCTACACAACTGTTGCTTTAAATAAATATGAATATTTAGGATTATTAAATGCATGAATTATTAAAACGTTTTGTGATTCCAAAGTTTTCATCAGGATTAAAGGAGGCCAGGCGCCATCTGTATTAGTCAGCTAAGGCTGCCATAACAAAATACACAGACTGGGTGACTTAAAAAATATAAATTTATTTTCTCACTGTTCCTGAAGCTGGAAATTGAAGATTAAGGTGCTGGTAGACTTAGTTTCTCCTGAGGCCCTCTCCTTGACTTACAAGTAGATGCTTTCTCACTGGGTCCTCACCTGGCCTTTTTTCTGTGCATGCTCCTCGTGTCTCTTCCTCTTCTCACAATGACCATAGGACAGTGATTGGCAAACTGTGGCTCACAAGCCACATGCGGCTCTTTGGCCCCTTGAGTGTGGCTCTTCCACAAAATACCATGACCTGGGCAAGTCTATTTTGAAGAAGTGGTGTTAGAAGTTTAAGTTTAAAAAAGTTGACTCTTAAAAGAAAGTTCAATTGTTCTACTGTTGATATTTGGCTCTGTTGACTAATGAGTTTGCTGATCACTGCCCTAGGGCTTACTGGATTTGTGCCCCACCAAGCTCATCTCTTTTAACCTTAATTACCTCCCTAAAGACTCAATCTCTAAATATAGTTATTTGGGGGATTAGAGCTAAAATATATGAATTGAGCAGGGGAAGGGAAGACACAACTCACTTCATAACATCATCCTTAGGTACAATATCTTCATTCTCAAGAAACTAATTGCTTAGTGAAATAAAACACAAAATAAAATCTTTAGTTCTACCATAAAAAAGGTCAGAGGTAATTGTTGAAGAGTGATGTCATCAAAATGGCAAAAATAGGAATTTTGTCCCATCCTTCTCCCAAAGAACACTAATTTTTACCATCACCCATGGGCAAGATCCCCTTTATGGTAGTCCATCAGAGAAAAAAAAAATCCAATATTAGGCATATTGAATAGGCTAAACAAAACAATTTCACTCAATCTCTGTCACCCCTCCCCCAAGGTGGCACAGCTCAGTGCCAAGAAGAACTTTCTAAGCCCATGGTTTCTTATTTGAAGGAAGCTGACCATGTCAATGGACAGCTGACTTCCCCAGCTGTCGAGGACTCTGCCAAAGATACCCACTTCTTTCTTCCACATGCTGAGAATACTGAGGTGTGCTGCACAACTCAGAGGCAGGAAGTGAGTCTGAGAGAATAACAACCAGAGGACATCAAAGCAATGCAGACCCTACCAACTGCATCGCAGACTCCTCCAGGAAGCCTGTCCAGTTGCCAGTGGGGATACCTTGCCTGTGGATCCCCTAACTGGCTCATGAGTACCCCCGATGCTCAGTGCACCTCATCTCCAACAATATGACTACCTGACAAAGGTGAAACTGTAGTCAGTAAAATGATCTGTGGTTGGGGAGGAGGGAAGATAAAAAGACAAAGCCCAGAGAATTCTTAAAGTAGTGAAACCACTCTTTATGGTACTATGATGATGGGTACATGCCATTATAATTTACCCAAACCTCAGAGAACATATAACACCAAAAGTGGTTGGACTTTGGGTGGTGGTCGTGATATCTAAGTCAATTCTAGCAAATGTACCACATTGGGGGGGGAGCTAACTGTGGGAGAAGCTATGCATGTGTGGGAAAGGGGACACAGGGGAAATTTCTGTACCTTCCTCTCATTTAGGCTGTGAACCTAAAACTGTTCTAAAATATAAAGTCTATTTTTCTAAAAACTTAAGAAGCATAGTTGTAATATTTTTATAGCTAATTATCAGACTATTCTAATAAACAAGGTCTTTCTGTATCAGTAATTGTGATTTTTTAACCTGCATTTTCTTTACCTGTGTGTACATAGGTGAAGAATATCATTATCTTTCTTCCGAACTGGTACACCCCTAAGATGCCTCAGTTTAACAGGGAAAAGGGGTGTTTACTGGCAATATGTGCTAAACAGGATGCTCAGTTTAATACAGACATTAACTCATTTACTTAACAAGACCACCTTATGAAGAAAGAAGTATTAATATTTTCAGTTAGCAAATGAGAAAACTGAAGCTCAGAAATATTATACAAACGCATTCAAAAATCATTTAATAAAAGGAAATAGGATATTATTGCAGAAAGTTCCTAGACATTGGAGTGAAGGAGACTACTAGTAAAATTCTGTCAATTACTAACTATAAACTTGGACCAGTAACTTAGCAGCTATAGGGCCTGACTGGCTTCATGCCTATAAAAGCCTGGCTCGTGGTAGATACTTATTAAATAGTGACCTGGCCTTCTGCTAGACAGCAATGGACTGTGAGTTGACCCCATATCTGTCTGACCTCACAATCCATGCTCTTTGCTCTCCTCATCTCCCTGCAACAGAAAGCTGCCCTGTGCAGACTGGGGGCATGTGTTTTTGTGCAATGAGAGCTGGGAAAGAATTGTTATACAGAGCAACCTTAAGAATTGAGTATCTAAGTATTAATTTACTTTCATTTAATATGACTTCCTGAGAAAACTCTTGTCTGCTAAAGATTATATTGAAATTATGAGCCTGTAGACATTTATGGATACATGGCATGCAGCTCTAATAAAAATGAATTAACCCTCTTTTTCATATTTTACACTGCACCAGGCACTGGAAACTAAGTCAGATGTAATAGATCTCTTTTGTGGTTTTAATCATAACAATTGTACCAAATGGCTTTTTTTGTGCATGTGATAACATCATAATGGAAAACTAAATCTATAGCATATTTCTCAATCTAATTATATGCCTTGCATTTCTAAACCAGTTTTAATGAAATACAATAAGTGGTAGTAGGGAAATTAGGAGAGGCTGAAAAAAAGCAGTCGCAAATAACACTGTCAATGATAGGAATAGAAGTATGAACTATGTCAGTCTCTGTGAACAATGGCTTCCCAGTGGGATTGTACAATAAAACAACAACAAACATGGAGGATTGCCCAAACAAATCACCATTTTCAGAAACAATCATTTTCACAGAAAAAGCCTACACTATAGAAATTCAAAAATAGATAAGGAATATCTGAGATTTTTAAATCATCTACATATAGACCTCACCTGTGTATCATAGAAAGGTCACCAATTTATAAGTACACTAACACCTTCATATGATTTTTAAATAGATTCTTTCCTTATTTAGAAGAATAATTCGTGCTCATTATAGAAAATTTGAAAGATACTAAAAACACAAACAAAAAATATATTAACCCAACATCCCATACCCAAAGATAATCATGGTTAACATGTCACTATATTTCCTTTGTTTTTTTATGCATATGTTACATAGAGGGTGGAGCAAAGGTAGGATTATAGTTGTGAGTATGAGAAACACCGAGTTTATTCTTTTCTTTTTTTTTAAATATATTTTTCATTGATTTTACACAGAGGAATTGAGAGGGATAGAGAGTTGGAAACATCGATGAGAGAGAAACATTGACCAGCTACCTCTTGCACACCCCCCACTGGGGATGTGCCCGCAACCAAGGTATGTGCCCTTGACCGGAATCGAACCCAGGACCTTTCAGTCCACAGGCCGAGGCTCTATCCACTGAGCCAAACTGGTTTCGGCTATTCTTGTATTATTATTTATTAATTACTGTTTTATTTTCTACACAAACAGCTGTGAACCTACTTTTGCCCCACCCTGTATTTAAAATGATGCAATAATCTCTTGAAAGACAAGTCAGACAATTCAATGTAATAAAGCATATAGCCCACACACAGACCCTAGTGGAAAAATATATTGCTTTGTAGGTCCTATATTAAGTTTCCTAGGGCTGCCATAACCATGAACCACAGAATGAGTGGCTTAAACAAGAGACATTTGTTTTCTCATAGTTCTGGAGGCTATGAATCAAAGATCAAGGTGTCAGTAGGGTTGTTTTTTCTGGTCTCTGTCCTTGGCTTGTAGATGTCCATCTTCTCTGTATGTCTTCAGATGATCTTCCTCGTTGTATACTTGTCCATATTTCCTCTTCATTTGCAAGTAGACTAGTTGTCCATATTTCCTCTTATGCAAGTAGTCATATTGAATTAGGTCTCACCCTAAGAACCTCATCAGCTAGTTGCCTCTTTGAAGACCCCATCTCTAAATACAGTCAGATTCTAAGGTATCAGGGGTTAGGACTTCAATATATAAACTTGAGAGGACACAATTCAGCCCATAATTGGCATTAAGTATGGCAACACAAAGACATTATATATCTAATATGCTCTAGGTCCTACAGCAGGTATTGGATATATGAATATTACTAACCCAGGGTCTCTCCCCTAAAGAAATTCAAATTAGTGAGCAAGGGAAGACTATTTAGTAAATATAATTGGGAAATTTATGAATACTCTGGGGGAAACATGCAAAGGCTCACCTTATGCTGTGTATCAATATAAATCATATTATTGGTGAAATATTAAATGTTAGGAAGAGGGGGGGGGAAGAAGAATACATAGGAGGCAGGAGGAAGAAGAAGGAGGAAAACAAGGGAAAGTGGAAGAAGAGAAAAAGGGGAATAGGAGAGTGGAGAAGAAGTTCGAAAATAGAAATGAGTTTTATCTATTTTACCTATGAATGGAGTATTTTGTTTCTAATTGTCATTTATTCATTTTTTCTATTATTTTTTCTTTTTCTTTTTAAAATAAATCTTTATTGTTGAAAGTATTACATATGTCCTCCTTTCTCCCCCGTTGACCCCTTCGAGCCCTCCTCAGGCCTTCACCACCCCATTATCTGTGTCCATGTTTTATGCATATGTGCATATGAGTCCTTTGGTTGATCTCTTCCCACCTAGCCTCCCACCTCTGCCTGACCTCTGAGATTCCACAGTCTGTTCCACAGTCATTTATTTGTAATAAACATTAGTTGACCATTTTCCACAAGCCAGGTGTTGAGCTAGATAGACACAGAAATGGACTAGGTTTTATGCACATTGAAAGGAGCCTCTTGGGTTGCTTATAATATAAATACAAGTTCACATTTCTTTACTGGCCTGTTCGATATTGATTACATCTCCCTAGACCAAAGTCATGAACTGTATGTAGCCAATACGCTCCTGCATACATTTCAAAGCATTTTTGTAAATCAGATCCTATTAGAAATGCACCAAGAAGAGTTGGCTGTGTAAAGGAGCCTTGGAGGGATCCCTGCGGTAAAAAGCAGCAGCCATATGTAAAGAAGGAACAGCCTTACATCCAGCAATAAGTCCCAACTGTCATACCTGTGCCCTGGCTTGCAGGTTATGCCTGAGCGCTCAACTGTGTTCCCACTGTCTGTCCTTATGCCTTGGATTACAAACCCCTGGAGGTTGGCCCACCACATCTGTTCCCTTCATTGTGTCCATGTCACAATGAAGCATTTACAAAGAGATCTTAGTAAATGCTGTTAGATGTGCAGAAACGGATCTCAGCAGGCAGTGTCCATGGGGCTACAATGAGGAGATGCCCCATGCATCCTACTTCTAAACAGTAAGGCTCTAAATCATATGCATGCCACTGCACTGCCAGCTATAGGGGGTAGACTGTGTTCTCAGCAACGGAGAGGACAAATTCTTTGAGGGGATGACAGAAGAGAGCTGGAGACCCCTGGGGAAACTCCCAGAAGCTGTCTGCACTGTGTTTTGTTGCTTATTCCGTCTTGAAGAGCACAGGCTTTTCTGTAAGCTTCCAGGTAGAGTGACAGTTGCTGTCCTCCCCAGTGGAAACTCTCTCGTACTGGTAGCACATTGCATAGCAGCTTGCTCTCAGAATCTAATTATCAACTCAGAAGATATGAATAAATCCCTGCCTTTTATCTTGGGTTCAGAGAAATACTTTAGCCAAAAGTTGCTTTTCTAAATAAGTAGTTTTAAAGTGCGGCTGCCAATAAATGAGTGAGGGGTACAATTTCTGGTTGACAGTTGCTCAGTTCAATCAAAATGTAGTGTGGCTAAAATTATTTAAATTCAATACATAAATATAAATATGTGCTCAGAATTATATCAATATTGGTGGATTTTCTTAAGGCTCTTGTGCATGCATACATACACACACACACACACACACACACACACACACACACGGTATGATTAAGTCATTTTAATTTTTTTTTTTACCAATTTTCCATTTAGTAGTATTTTGCCATTTTTATTTCCATTTTACTAAAATTATTTTCAGGAGTATCCACTGTTTTCTATGTATATTTTATAATAGGGCTTTCATTCATTGATTTCTTTTTTGTCCACATCAAATTGAATAATAGTTTCTACCATTGTAAGTTTTCTTTGGAGGCCATTATTTACACAAATTCTAATTTTCTATACTCACTTTTGCATTGATAAATTTTGTCGAAATGATTTTATTCATTCATCAATAATGTCAATTTCTTTTTTTTAATTTTATTGATTCCTTACAGAGAGGAAGGGAGAGGGACAGAGAGCTAGAAACGTCAATGAGAAAGAAACATCGACCAGCTGCCTCCTGCACACCTCCCACCGGGGATGTGCCCACAACCAATGTACATGCCCCTGACCGGAATCGAACCCGGGACTCCTCAGTCCACAGACTGACGCTCCATCCACTGAGCCAAACCGGTTCCGGCAATAATGTCAATTTCTTAATATAACTAGTTTTGACTGTTGATGGTTTTGTTGGTTATGTCTTCAAAAATCATTATTTCTCCAGTTGATTTCTGCATTTTTCAACTTTACCCTTTATTTTCTCCTGTAATATATTTAACCACATAAAGTTTTAGCTGTTGCCAATATTTTTACTTTGATTATTTCTATCAACAATATCTCATGTGAATTAGATGTAAACTAATATATTTTTATTATTTATAAAGGAACAATCAGAAACAGAAGGAATAAAAATACCTGTGAAATCAATGTAGCCTGTTGAAAACTTCCTACTTCAATCGAATATGAATAATCCTGAAAGGCCAACCACCATTTATATTTGGAATATGGAAAAAGTGATTCACATCTCATTCTTTCCTGAAAGATAAAAAATGGAGGTTTTCACTTTCCAGCTGCCTGGCAGCTGAGATGTGAGCACATAACATGGTCTCCATCTGTGCCTTTTTCCTTCCCAAAGCTCTGACTCAACAACAGGAGAAACAAAGCAGCAGAAATGGAAGAACAGTTTCCTGGTGTCCCAGCTGTGGCATCAGGCACCCACAGAGCCCTGGAATGGTCCTGGAGGCCTCAAATGCCATGCTAAAGGGTTGAACTTTATCCTGCAGGGGTTGGGAGCCATGGAGGGCTCTATTCAGGGAGCCATATGCTCAGATCTGAGGTTTAGAAAGATGTCTCAGGCAGAAATATGGAGAATGGATTGAATCCAACAAGTCTGGAGACAGACCTCTGCAGGCTGGCTGCACCACAGATCTGCATTTTCCCAATGCAATCACTGGGTGCCAACACTGCTACCCTGGTCTTTTATGATGTGGCCCTTGTCAAACTTTGCAACAAGTCAGAAATTCCTTACTCTCATTCTTTCCACCTGACAGCTTGTGCACATACTCACTTATATCAATATAAAAAAGCATTAAAACATAATAATAACACTAAATAGTTATTGAGAATATTGTTTGTGCCATGCACTGCCATTAATCTCACCAGGGGGTTCAGAAAGGTAGACTGACTTGTTCAAGGTTGCCCAGCTAGTGAGTAGTGAGCCAGGATTTAAGTTTGGTTTGATTTCAGAGCCTTTGTATAATCTTAATCCATATCTTACTATTCCACCAAGAAACTTTTCAATGTGCCATATATTTCCACATATATTCTTTTATTTAATCCTCACAGCTACTTGGTAAGGTAGATGTTATTGGGAGAAAACTGAATGTTGGTGAATTTAAGTTCTTTTCCCAGAGCTGACCTATGCATCCCTGGAAGTGCCTGGTTTACAGATGATCACTGACACATATTGGCTCCTTCTTTTCTCTCTGTTCTTGCTGCTTATGCCATGCCCATACTCAGATCACACAGGCAACCCAGGTACACAGGGAACTGGTCTGATAACACCTTTATTTAAAGCCAGCTAGTACACATTCCCACTAAGAATCCACCTTGCCTGTTGAGCTGGAAGAAACAGTTGTTGATTACACCTTCTCTCCCAGATCCTTTCCCAGCCCCCAGCCCCTGCTGCCGAGGTGACTGTGTTGTACATTACACGATTCTACTCTTTGACCACAATAGATTGCATCTAAAAGCAGATAATCATACATCCTTTAGTTAAAGTTAAAATAAAGAATGCTGCTGAAACCGGTTTGGCTCAGTGGTAGAGCGCCGGTCTGCGGACTGAAAGGTCCAGGGTTCAATTCCGGTCAAGGGCATGTACATTGGTTGCGGGCACATCCCCGGTACGGGGTGTGCAAGAGGCAGCTGGTCGATGTTTCTCTCTCATCGACGTTTCTAGCTCTCTATCTCCCTCCCTTCCTCTCTGTAAAATATCAATAAATAAATAAATATATATATATATATATATATATATATATATATATATATATTTAAAAAAATAAAATAAAATAAAGAATGCTAAGACAATGATTTAATATTGGGAACTACAGCTCAAAGATAGAGAACCAGGAGCAGAGCACACGCAATGACTCAAGGGCAAGCCAAGGACACGGTGCAAAATCAAATCAGATGCCTACAACTTCAGGTGGTAGCAAAAAATGAGGTCTGAGAATGGGTTCATGGAGAAGTGAGGATCCTAGGAGGGTAGAGAGGCCATGAAGCTAATGAGAAAGTGGGAAGTCATTAAAGCTGTTTATTTCCTAAGGACTCCTTTGTTTCTATCCACGTGTGTTCCTACAGAACAACTTTTGTTCTCAGGTAATATGGGTGACACTCTGTTTTTTACCACCGAACGAGCCAAGCTTAAAAAAACAAACAGCTGCCCAATCAGCAAGGCTCATTGGTTGAGCATCAATCTGTGAACCAGGAGGTCAGAGTTTGATTCCCAGTCAGGGCACATGCCTGGATTGTGCACTTGATCCCCAATAGGGGTATACAGGAGGCAGCTGATCAATTATTCTCTCTCATCATTGATGTTTCTATCTCTATCTCTCTCCCCATTCCTCTCTGAAAATAAATAAAAATATATTTAAAACAACAGCAACCACCACCACTCAGTCTTGGGGGTTTCCTATAAAAATCCTTGAGTTTCAAATGCAAGAGCAAATGGGAAAAAGTCAAATTAGGAGATGGAAAGCCTGAGGCCTTACTAAGCCACTCACTTTAGCTACCATCCCACACAGTTATCCTCCCTTTCCTCCTGCCCCTTCTCAGCATCCTCCCACCAGCTCTCAGGAGCCCCATGAAATCGCTTTAGAGCCCAGGATGTCTGGGCTGTGGGCAATCTTCCTTTTATCTAGAATTCCTGTTATTTATCTGATTTGACCTCTCTAGCCCTTCAAGCTCTGTGAATAGGGAATGGATTTTTGCTGTTGTTCATTCACTGCTGTTATAAATACAACCCAGATCTGACCCCCTCTTATTTCTGGGCCTTTTATCCCTGCTTTCAGAGCAAGACGCTGGAAGGAAGCATATCTTGATTTATTTTTTCTTTCTCAATGATATTTCAAGTCCATTTTGTCCAGCAACCACACATTCCATCAGTACTAAAGCGATTTAAAAGGTGAAGGTCTGCGTTTTGGCAAATTCGCTAAACCTCTATATTTATTTTCAAACATGTCTCAAAGACCCCTGCAGTCATGAAAGCTTCACTTGACAAAGGTAAAAATGGGAGCTCATTTGGACCTGAATCATCTGATAAATGGATCCAGGGCACTCTCTGAAGGCTGTGATGCTAGTAACTCACTATGTTCCAAATCTCTGTTTCTGCCTTGATGGGAGTTGATTGGAAAATGAAGAAGAAGGTGATGTGGAAATAAAAACTCAGCAAAATTGCCCCATTTCTCTTGCTGTTGCCCCTCACCACTCACTCTAAAATGTGCAAACACTCATGTGTGCACACCCTGACTATATCTGGAATACAACCTGAGCACAGGCCTAGTGGCAGCAGAGTATCTCTTTCACTCTCTGGTCTCTTCTGCCTGATGTTCCTGTCCAATTCCACTTCCAGTTCTGGAGGTTGGGGGTAGTGTTTCTAAAGGTTCTGCACTTCTACCTGGAAAAGACAATGATAAATTCCCTAGTACCTCTTTGAGAACCCTCTCTCATTAATAAGAGGAGCAAATACTGGGATTGTGGAGTGAGTGCGAAAATGCAGAGAGGAAGACAGAAAATTAGTTCATTAATAATAAGTCTGTATTTTATGATTTTTAAAATAACAAACATATATTCCTCTCATAATTTGAATTAGATAAATACTATTTAAAATGTCAATTCATTATCCCCATAACTATATAGTTTTTTTGAGGCAACTCAAATATTCCAGTTTAGGTCGGCTTGCATACCATTGTCCTAATATAAGGCTTTATGTCTTAGGCTTGTTTCACTAAAAACAATTTCTGAATCAAAAGCTTTCATATTAATTCTTTTTGGGAAATACAATCCTAGGGATGCAGGAGAGGGATTGAAAGAAGAGTGAGGTGGGAAGAAATGAAAGCATTACCTGGCTGGTTACAATTTACAGGAGGTACCTTCTGAGAGATTCTATGAATCTAATGCTTCTCCTTAAAAGCTAACTATGGAGAAAAATAGAGAAGTAGCCCACTGGGAAAGATCACCCATGGGGGCATCAACTCCCTCATAAGTTTATCTTGTACCATGCAGTCCCTTGGCAACCTCAGGGAAGCCAGATCCATGGATACCTAAAGCTCTGGGAGGTACCGGGATATGAGTCACTCTGCAGGGATAGCCTGTGACTCTCCTTGCTTGTGTGTATGCAACCTGCCAACCTACTGTCCAAACATGGTGAGCTGGCATGCAGGCATCACACTGAATCTTGGAGCCCTGTGGTGTTTCCTGTCTTGGTAGCAGCAAGGAAGCTCCAGGACAGGAGCCATGTCAATGAGGGACTAGAAACAGGTGGAATACCATGACAACTTGGCCCTGCCACAAAGGTGGTTACAGAACTCAAGATCAAAACACCCCTCTTCAGCCTGTGGGAACACAATTGCTGTCATGTGATCTTTCTAGAGGGCCATCAGCAGGATCATGCAGAAAACCAGGGCCCAGAGGACAAGTTGAGCTGGTTGATCAAGAAGACAACATTCACCACAAGAGGCTATAAGAGATCATAAGAAGCTATGTCATAAATCTTCAGGAGGGCACTGGGCTGCTCACTGTAGACAGAAGAATGGCTCTAAGCCACTTTATCTGGTCATTATATTAAAAGGGGGCCTGCAAAAAGCCAAAGCACAGGGAGCCACTGAAGTCAAGTTTACAGATTTCTACTCAGGCCTGCTGACCTCAAACTTGCACATTTCAGACAATGATGAAGAGAGATATTGAGGGTTTGGTTCAATAATAACACAAGTTCTTAAAGCAACCAAATAGGCTGAAAGAAATATGCTACCTATACTTGCCTTCTTATCTTCTTTCCAAATGTATATGTTGTTGGTTGATTGAAGGTTGCTGTTTTCCCCTTTTTTTTCTGCAAGGAAATAAGAAAAAAATTGCATCTTGAAAAGCAGCCATAAAGCTGTTCTATAATTATCAAGAAACTTACCAATTTTATATACAACCCAAATGACAGCATGGGGGGGGGCTCTTTTTGTTGTGCTTTTGGTTGTTGTTGTTGTTTTCTTTTTTATCTTCAGGTTTTATTTCTTTTTGCTGTCTGAAACCAGCACAATTTAGAGTGATATTTTAATTTATTATTATGAAAGGGACAGCAACTGGTCTTTAATGGTTACAGAATGGTGACTTGCAGCCCTGTCCCAGCTGCTGTCACCATCGTGCTGAGAGCAGACTTGCAGCATCTTGTCTCAGGCACACATCAGCGCTTCTGCCTGCTGCCTCCCTCCCTCCCAGTGGACAGGCCGCCACCTGCTGCTGGCACAGCATCAGCCCTTGGGGAATAAATGTTCTCTTGCTGCTGGGTGACAGGACAGGACAGGACAGACACTGGGTTTCAAGGGGACCAGAGAAAGGCACCCCCAGGCCAGCTGCCCCTACTCCACCCATCTGCCTTCTTTGCCTAGCACAGATCCCACTAATCAGGGCCATCGGAGACTTTTGGTCAGACTGTGGTCTAGATAGTTGTGTCTCCTTTTCCCTACCAATCTCCCATAAGGCTATAGTGGCCATTTATTTATTCAGGCCACAAGCATTTATTGAGTCTGTGTTCCAGGCCAGGCAATTTGCTAAGTGCTAGGAAGATAGACTTGAATATCTCAATTCCTGACCTTGAGAAGATCACAGTTTAGTAGGGTAGAGAAGACACACCAACCAATAAATTATGATATAGCCTTGTGACTTTAACAAGAAGGTTAAAAACCAAACACACACAGACATAGCATTCAAGTATGACATAGGCATGAAGCATATGGACTTTGGAGACCCTTAGTTCAGGGAAATCTCTTGCTATCTGATTGACTTTGGAGGAGTTATTTAAGTTATTTAATCCCAATGACTCATATATAATGGGTTATATGAGATACTGCAGCAAAGCACTTTAAGATGGCGTGTTGTAAATGCTCAATAAATATGGGCCATTGTTACCCAGTACAATTTTTATCCAAACCCAAAGAAGTGGGGTCCCAGTCATTGTACCCAGATAGGTGTTTGGAAGCAGAGAAAGGATGGGGAGATGGGCCAGCAAGTAGACTTCAAAGTTTATAGCAAAAGAAAACCCCAAACAACTATGTCCTGGGACAAAGCTAGAATACAAGACCAAGTAAAAAATCCACCTGGACTATCAGGTGAGAGAGGCCACTGTGGAAGAAACTAAATCCAGGACAATATAAGAGAAATTGGATGTATCAGGCAAAACCCACTGTGAAAAGAGACTATGATGCAGCAATGAAAATTTGAACCCCAGAGTCTTGAACAGGCTGGGAATATTTTGGAGAAGGTGGTAGCATTTCTTCTGAGCCATATAAAACGAGTAGGAGTTTGCCAGAAAGATACTAGGAAAGGGCTGTTCTTGAAGGGGAAACAGCAAGGGCAAAGGCATAGTGACACCCACAGGGGAAAGTGAGAATGCCGAGTAGCTGGAATGTTGAGTGTGCAGAATAAAGTGGAAGGAAGTAAGGATGGAAACAGAGAAAGAGCTGAGACATGGAGGACCTTGAGTGTCCGACTAGAAAAGCTACTCTTATTCTGCAATCCTGCAATGGTTGCATATCAGTTACCCATTGAACTCTTACCAAGTGACAATGCTCAGGCCACCCTACCAGTGATTACTAGTTAGTTGGTCTCAGGTAAGGCCCAATCACGGATGGTTTTAAATCTCCCCAAGTGATTCTAATCTGCAACCAGGGTTGCAAGCCACTGCTGCTGCCGATTAGAAGTCAGTGGACATCCTCTTTGTGTGTCCATGATGCTGTGAAGCTAAGAAAAGAGATTCATTTTATTTCAACAAACATTATTAACACCGACTTGGTGCCAGGCCCTGTGCTGAGCTTTGTAAATATGGAGATGAGCAAGTCAAGGTCCACTGATCTCTGCATAGTTCTTTAGAGTTTATGAATCATGTTCACCTTCACTGTCTTACCCTGCCTGGGAACTGAGAGGGAATGTGGCTGCAGTCCTTCAGGGGAAGCTGTGCACATAATCAGCTCGGTCATTGTGGGGCCTGCCCTTAGGTCTGGCGCTGGGCCGCAGTGCAGAAAATGAATTGAGCAATCTTTTATAGAACAAAATCAATAGCATCAGAACAGCCAGCCACACCAGCAGCTGGGACTGGAAGGAGGAGGGGAGAGTAAAGGGGAGGAAAAGGGGGCTTGTGGGAGAAAACAAGGACACTGGGATGGAGAGAAGACACAGAGCTATGGTGGACGGAGGGAGGGAAGGAAGGAGGGCCATGGGAATGGGAGTAAGGGGTAATGCTGTGGTTCCTGAGAAAATTTGGACAAAATCACTGAATCCCTCTGGTCTTAAGCTCCCTTTACTTCTCAGAGCCCTGAGAGTAGCAGTAGGTAATGTGAGAATATAAGAGGGAGAAACTAACACTTACCAAGATTCTGACCCTGTGCTAGGTGTTTTTGCATACATTAATACAATGGTAATGCTCACTAATCACTAATTTTACAAATGAAAGAGAGAGAGAGAGAGAGAGAGAGAGAGAGAGAGAGAGAGAGAGAGAGAGAGATCCTACTGAACTCATGTGTGGTGGAGTTATTTATCCCCTTATGAGCTTAAAAGAGAAATTTACAGGAGTCACCTTGTAAAAGGAAAGGTACTTCAGAAGTAATTATTTTTCTACCCTCAGTCCACATGTAACCCTTGTACAAAGGTCATAGTAGGAAAAGACCTCACAGATCATTTGATGTAGATATGCATGAACCCCAACAAGAACCCCATTTACCCACCTAGCTTCCAGATATGACCTTCAATCTATATGGAAACACAAGTGTTAAGGTTACATGAGGCCATGAACAAAAAAAGGAAATATATACCATGCAACTGTAAAGAAAATATTTTAGAATCCTCAAGCACAATATCCTATGGGGGAAGCCCGTGAAAGGGATTGAAGACTTCCCCACTGGACTGGCAAGGCCTGCATGGTGTGGAATGAGCTCACTGCATCTGCTAGAGCAAGGAACAGGCCCTGTGAGGAAAAACCCTTTTGGAGGGCTACAAGCTCCTGCTGAGACTCTCCCTGGGCTGTTAAGCTGCATGATCAGGTTTTTTTGTGATTGTTTATACATATACCTAACTCACACTAGCTTAGGAAAAGGGATAATTTATTGGAAGGTCACTGGGTTATCTCTCATAGGTGAAAGTCTTGAACCAAACTTGCAGGAACATGAGGTTGTAGTTGGGGCTTGAAACAGTTGGCATCCTGGACCTGGACCATAAGGACTTGTCCCTCTCTCTTCTGTAGCCTTCCTGGTTTTGAACCACTTTATCACTATAGACTGCCTTCTGCTGCAAATGGAAAACATGGCCACAAACAGCTTTGGAGCCTCACACTCTACCTACAGAGAAGTGAATATTTTTAGGTACAGCTTAAAAAATCCCAGAGAAGGCTTCTGTGAAGAATTCTCTTTGGTTTAGCATGGGGTGGTGTCTATGCCCTAAACCAGTCAGTTGTGTCTATCAGAGCAAGGTTATGTTCAACAATAAGGCAACCCAACTGTATTCACAGGAATTGGAGGTGGGGGGAATATTGCCAGCAAAAGGAAGAGGAATTGGGATCTTATTATACTTTATCTCATCAATATAAAGAAGACCCTTCAATAATGATGGCAGAAGGAGATTCAGATGGTGGGAAAATACTAAACATATATTATTCTTATGCAAAAACAATGTACAATCCAGAGAGATGAAGATGACTCAGGCTGAAGTCCCAAGGCGCTCACTAATGTGGCAGATCATCCTGTCCCACTTGTGGTCAGTGATGATTATGTGATTGCCTTATGACCAATGGAAGGTGGTGTGAGTGATTTTGAGACATGCTGTATACAATGTTCTTCATGCAATCCTCCATGTGCTTTGCCATTTCCAGCTGCATGGAATCTAGATGACCACAAGTAGCCTGGAGACTATGTGTTTAAGTCTGTAGAACCACACATGAAAGAGGCCTGGCTCCCTGAAGCACTGCTTAGAAGAGATCCACCAATCACAAGCACACATGTTGGGCTCTTGGATTCACTAGGAAAAAAAAAAACAAAAAACCAACATTTATAGTGTTAAGTATTGAAATTTGGAGATTTATTTATTGCAGCTATTAAGCCTTCCTTTGTTAATAAAGTTAGTAAACATTGCATTAACTGGAATGAACTATTTTGAGTTCCAGCTCTGTGGCAAACTAGCTGGGTGACTTGAAGAAAATCACTTTATTTCTTCAAGTCTCCCCATTAATTACATTACATCCACACAGCAAGATTTCCTTTCATTAATAAATAGAGATAATGAATGTGAACAAATGTGAGTGTTAAATTACTCTACAGTTTCAGGATGGAATATTACAAACTTGTCTCTGTATTGCTATTTCTCAAGTATGCCAAGATTTAATTTTAGTGGCTTATAAAGCTTTCAGGTTTCTCATTGAAAGTCTCATACTTAATAAAGGAGGCAATATAGGCTATAAGAATATAATTTTTCCATGGAATTCAATAAACTTATTTTCATTTTGAATTGTTTTAAATAAGTGGCACTTAAACATTTTTTATTTCCTGCATTCGTCAGCATTAGAAAATAAATAGCTTGTTCATCACTGATAATATTAAGCTTAATTTATATCTTGAAGAAATCAAGTCTTTGCCCTTAGTAATTGGCAGCTCTGAGCCTTGAACCTGACACCTGTGACTTCATATTAGCATGTTCCACCATCTTTGTGATTCCCCTCTGCTAGGCATGATTAATTCCTAACTTCCACTGCCATGGCCACGACATAGGCTCACATGAATATGGATAAGAGCCTGGTTTCAATTGATCCTTACCTTTACCCTCACCAGAATGCTTTTAAGGAAGATGCATATACCCTGTTACATTAACAATTTCAAACTGTGTTCTTCTGAGCTCCTTATGTGTCATTTCTGTCTGAATTGGGGAATCTCCAATGCTGCTTTAACCAGAGCAGCATGGACTTTATCTGTTTTACATATTGAGCTTCTGGAGACTTCATTTGTTTGTTTGTTTGTTTGTTTGTTTGTTTATGAAAAGTAAAAGCCTCTGAACAAAAAAAAATGAACTTTGAGGTCATAATATGATGGCAAGCAAACGAAAACAAAAATTTCATTTTCTAATGTCAAGTCTGATGCTTCTTATGACTTTAGATGAATCTTTTGATCTTTTAGGTCTCAGTTTCCCTGTCTGTAAAATGAAAAGCTTAACAACATGAGAGCGTAGGCCCCTTTCAATTTCATTTTAGAAGGTCCTTGGGGGAGATGGACCAGGGTGTGTATTCAGTGTTGGAGGTGGAAGAAGGGAAGGTCAGAGGGCCCAACTGTGAGAAGAGGAGTAAAAGCCCAGAGAGAGATATTTGAACTTTATTTAAAATTACTGATGGAGCTACAGCTATGTGCCAAGCACTGTGGGAAGCAGTGCAGTGAGAATACCACATTGAATCCAGCATATATGGTGCTTATGGTGCTGGATCTTCCAATGATGGATATAAACACATCGGGAACAAGGGGAAGTCTGAGAGAAAGGGGAAAATAGCAGGGAAATAAAAGCTCCTTTGTTTGGGCTTTTGCCTCCAAAATTCAATCATTGTCTTCTTCACAGAGTCCTAACTCCTCTTATGCTTTCAGCGATCCTTCCAAATCAGTGATAGGGGCTAGAAAGAACCTAGTCCTTTCTTTAAGCATTCATTCATTCATTCATTTTCCATTTTTATAAGCATACACTTACTGAGAACCTCCTACATCCAACAAATCATAGCAGGCACTAAGAACTCAGAGATTAATTCAGTGTGATACCAGCCCACAGATGCTGTGGGAAGATGTATAGAGCACCACAATGCAATATGCTAAGAGCTGTGATGGAGAGACCCACAGGCAGTGAGGGTGGAGCAATCATGGGTGGTCCTTCTCCTCCACTCCTCAGGTGATTCCAGACCCCTCCTTCCCTCACCTCTCTATGCCTCTCAGATGCAACTCTTTATGCTGAATCAGCAAGATCAGACACAGACATCCGCAGTGAGAAAATAATGAGGGTACCAGAAGGTCACTGCAAATAGAAGGCAGTTATGTTGCTTCATGATTTAAAGTACTAAATGGTACATTTATTTCCATTAACTGCAATAGGATGGTGTTCTCGTAAATGATAACAAAGGGATTTTCGTGACATAGTTCTGGCCTATCTGGTTACAGAACCGACTAGGTTTCCTGAGTATTGAATGTTTCTGAACCATTGAGAAATAAAAGATGTTCTGTGCTTTACCTTCCTCACTCCTCTCCACCTGATCGTTTATAGTTATAGACAAAGTGCTTATTTTTCAATCATTCAGTTAAATATTTACTGAGCTCTAGTGCATGGCAGACATTGTGCTTTTTACAGACCTATAAATGAAAAAGAAATGATCCTTGATCTCAAAGAACTAACAGTCTCATGGGGAAAATAATAAAAAAAAGATGAAATTCACTATGATTGGTGCCACATGAGAAGCAAGATCAGCATACACAGGGAGCACAAGAGAGAGCCACACTACCAGCAAGGAGATCCTCTATAGATTACTAGAAGAGAAAACCACCTTGAGTCAGAGATTTTTAAAAAAAAATCCTGGCTTGTTAAGCCAATGGGGCTAGAAGGGTGTCCAGGCAGAAGAGAGTTTGTCTCCTGAAGGCACTGCCCCAGTAAACTACCCCCCCTCCCCCGCACATTTGCTCCTAGTGCTTAGGAACTCAGCATGCCACATGCACTTTTGAATCAGAGACATTTTATCCTCATTTTCATCTTGTCTCTTCACCTACTTTGAAGCATGAATGTGAAGTTGAAATGAGAAATAAAGTAGTGATGTGTCTCATACAATATCTGACACCAGCAAGTTTTATAAATAGTGTTGGGTGGGGGAGGATGAATGTGAATATGTAGATCAGAGAGGAGCCCCGTGAGTATGCCTTTGAATCATTAAGGATTACTTTATCTGATATAATGAACTCTCCATTTCCAATGTGTGCCAGTGATCCACTCTCAACCCCTCATCACCAGCTCTGTGCCTGGAAGCTGGCCTGTTTGGACTTTATCTAAGGGTTTCCTCCTTTACTTCCAGTTGGGTCAAGTTCTGAAGGGCATTGGAGGAGGTCAGAAAAAAGGAAATGTGCTGAAACCGGTTTGGCTCAGTGGTAGAGCATTGGTCTGTGGACTGAAAGGTTCTGGGTTCGATTCCAGTCAAGGGCATGTACATTGGTTGCGGGCACATCCCCGGTAGGGGGTGTGCAAGAGGCAGCTGGTCAATGTTTCTCTCTCATTGACGTTTCTAGCTCTCTATCTCTCTCCCTTCTTCTGTAAAATATCAATATATATTGATATTTTGGAAAAGAAAAGAAAAAAGGAAGTATAAGGTCCACCTCCCTCCTACACAGTCATCTCAGCTGCTGCATCCTCGGCAGGTCACAACTCCAGCCAAGTGGTCCTCTCTGTGCCATTTTCTATATCTCTAGATTCTATTAACTGCTCCCTCCTGTTACCCCGCACACACAAAGGTAAAAATATCCAGCTGTTAATAGCCTCAGGACACTGCCTTATTCTTGTGGTTTTCATACAACCTATCCAAACCTTTATAAATGAATTATTTATTCAGTTCTTCTCTTCTCACCCAGTTTGAGTATGCCATCTATTTCTTTGTGGGACCCTGACAGACACATATTCTGTAAGTTCTGCAAAGGGACTCCAAAATAATATGTGTGCCTAGGAATTCATTATAGGTGGGGAGGAAATGTTTTTGTTAGGTAAAGATTAAGGAACTAAACCAGCTGAGGACTAAGTGAGAGGTAAGGAGGCTCTCTTTTAAATGTCTCTCTTCCAGTTGAGAAAATTGAGAACAGTGACCACATTTTATCCATCTTTTAATCTGTGTCCTCAGACATCTAGTTCAGAAACTGGGATACAGGATATGTGCTCAATGTATATGTGTTAAATAGGCTTCCACAGAATTTCCAGCGGATGGAAAGATGAGACAGATAAGGAAAAAAATCAATGATACATTGCATAGCTGCTTTCTCCATGCTCACACACACACACACACACACACACACACACACACACACACAATCACATTATAACTATGACTTTTTTTAACATTTCAAAAAACCTTCATTTGGGCAATCTAATCTTGGTTAAAATAACACACTACAATAGAAAATAACCCTCTTCTTCATTCTGGGGGATCAGGAGTTAAAACTGCAACACCACAGGTGGGATGGAAATTCTACCATTGATCAAGGACCTCAAAGCCAGATGCAAGCTTGGAGGTCATATGGTTCATCCCTGCATAATGCTGACTGCTCTGTTTGAGCATCCCCACCAAGAACATGGAGATTCCCACCTCCTCAGGTATGCACATCCATCTAAGGTTCAGCCCTTACTGGCAAGAAGACCTTTTTTGAACATTTCAAATTATGCCTCTCTATAACTTCACCTCTCCCTGAGAATAAACAAACACCCTTCTGACAGGTATTGCAGACTGTTCCAGAGTCTCAAATTAACAGCTTTCTATAAATCCATGACTTTATATATTGGTGGCTTATGAGGTGTGATCTGCAATGGGCCAGAAGAAGCAGGCATGCGTCTGAGAGAAACTTCTTGGTGTCCCAATGCCATTTCTCACCTCTAAAAATATCTCCATTTGTAATCAGAATTCTGGGTGAGGACTTGTACTCAAGCTCCTTTAAAATGGAAATAACTCATTGTAAATGTCTTTGATGGAAAGACTGTGTCTTCTACATGTTTTTACTGTGTCCAAGCATTGGAATGCAGAACTGGGAGACTAGAGGGGTGTCAGATGAAGCCAAATCTCATAGGAGGAGGAGGTACCCAGGCAGCCATGAAATAAAAGGTATCCCTGCATATGGAACAGTATTTGCAAAATCACAGCAAGAGAGAATCTAGCACATTCAGATGCCATCATAGTTGTTGAGATTGTAGACTGCTTATGAAGAGAGGTAAGCTCTGGGCTGGAGAGGATGCAGGACTCAACTCTGCTTCCTTCTAGTTGTGACCTTGTGTGAGTCACTTTCCTTCCATGTGAAATGAAGAAATGGGATGGCTACATCATCCCCAAAGGCCTTTCTTTCTATAAATCAACAATTCTAAAAATGTCTCCCATTTCTGTAGCTCTTCACAGTTCATAAAGTACATTACCTCATTTCACTCTGCAGAACTGATGGCAAAACTTGGCAGAATTCAGAGTTGACCTTACGCTTTTATGATGACTTTTTAACTGAGATGCAAAACTCAGGGCATGCCCAAGTTCTCACCTTTGAATCACTCTCTCAAATAACCTATCACTCCTCCATTGTTCACCACTATCACACACACACACACACACACACACACACACACACACACACAGTTTCTTATGGACAAAATAATTCTACTTTTAAAAGTTTCCACATTTAGCCAAAACCGGTTTGGCTCAGTGGTAGATCATTGGTCTGTGGACTGAAAGGCCCCAGGTTCGACTCCGGTGAAGGGCATGTACCTTGGTTGCTGGCGAATTCCCAGAAGGGGGTGTGCAGGAGGCAGCTGGTCAATGTTTCTCTCTCATTGACGTTTCTAGATCTCTATCTCTCTCCCTTCCTCTCTGTAAAATATCAATAAAAATATTTTTTTTAAAGTTTCCACATTTAAATTTCCAAAAGTGGTCTGTACCAACCCCAACCCTAATTAAAATGCTGACTAGTAAAAGCCACTTCCAGATTTGATGACTAAGTTCTGGAGAATTAGGCAAATCATACTCCTGCCCTAGAATTCATAAGTTATTTTAAGATTCAACTAACACTCCTGACCACTGTGTCTGAATCCAGGGTGTCAATAAAGGTATTTCTAATAGGAATGTATTAGGAGAATGGGAAGCCATTAGCTTCCCCAGACTGTAATTTAATTTGTATAATTGACCCAGAAACATGTTAATAATTGAAGCTATGTAGTAATGGAAATGATGGAAAGTTGCTTTTAGTTTAGAGTCTAACACTGCCTAGCTGGGTAACCTAGAGTTAAGTTAACTAAACTTCTCTGAGATCTGTTTTCTCATATATAAAATTGGGATGGGGTTAAATTATCAATAAGATGTGATTATGTGGATCAAAAAGATGTGGTTATGTGGAACAAAGTTAGTCTGGATAAGATAAGGAAGAGTCACTCAAAGCTGTAGACAGGGAGCAGCAACAGATCAGCTCTGCATGCAATAAAAGTCACAAGGCAGAGACAGGAGGAGTATAAGACAGAAGGCAGGAGTCACTGAGAAAATAAAGATCACTATATTTTCCAGAGGTGTTAGAATTGGAATTAAGAGCACTGGAGATGAAGAGCAATGTGTGAATTTAATAGCCTTTCCAGGAAGGCTATGTGTGATTTATTTATTTAACAAACATTTACATAGCATTTACTATGTGCCAAGCACTGTTCTAAGCACTTAGGAAATTAACTCATTTATTCATCACACCAAACCTATGAAGTTAGAACTATCATCATTATATTATGGATATATTAATATGACACAGAGAAGTTAGGTCTCTTACTCAAAGCCTCACAGCTAACTAATGGTTAATGTTCCCCTTTAATCTATGTTCTTAACTACTATGCTGCCAAGAGTGACTTTGGCTTAGTTGGCTGGGTGGATGGTCATGCCATTTACTTCCTGACAAAGGAAAGAGCAGATTTTTGTAGGAGCCCATTAATCTGTGACATCATGGTGGGAAAAACACAGTAAGGATGTGGGCACATCAAGTATAGAAGAGATCTCTAGGCTGGAAATCTAGATTTGGAAGTCATCTGGGTACAGATGGGGGTGACCTGGGATGTCACTGGTGTGGTCCATGGGAAATGGCAGGATGGTGTTCTTCACATTGCACATCTGCTTCTGATTGCATGTCAAGAACTCTTCATGGCTTCCAATGCAATTTTTGTTAACCTGCTAGCTGTAAACTAACTGTTGTCCAAGGACATGGTTATTTTCAACCAAGGACCATGTTTAAAGTATTCCCAAAGACCCCCAAAAATAAATAGACAGTTGAGTTGCTGGCAGGAAGTAGAACTTTAATAGAGAAATGATAATAAATTGAGGAAGATAAAACTTCTAGCAAGATTTGATTACTAAGTTCTCCTTAGCAATCAGATTATTTAATAGTTAAAATCTACATGTAATTGGCACAAAACATCAGAACTGTAATTTGGTCATACTATTTCTGTATTTTCATTTCTTTTGTTAAAATTTCGTGAAAATAAATAATTGTACAAAGACAAGAGCTCCAAAAAACTTGCAATTACAAGTTAATGGTTGAACTTTAATCTACTGATTAATATCTATATTAATTTAAATTAGGGTATTTTGTTTTCAGAGATCTAGGAATTCTGGCATGACTTTATGAAAAGCAAGGACAACACTCACTGACTGCAGACCAGTCATTAATTCACATGCACTTCAACTCTGACTTTTTACTATGTCCCAGGCATTGGGTTATACCCTTTCTATCCATTGTCTCAAGATCTCACAACTGCCAGGAAAAGGAAAAATTAGTGCCCTGGACTTCAGAATGATAAAATCATGGTTCATAGAAAGGAATCCCTTGCCCAAATTCATTCAGTGAATAAATCACAAAACTGAGGACTCCATTATCATACCAAGTCCACATTCAATTTGGGTAATAATCAAAGTCTCTCAAACTCCAGAGCCCTGCCATTTCTTGACTCTGGTACTGCTTCTCTATCTCTCTGGGAGGCATGCCGAGGAGTCTTCATTGAGCCAATGTTACCCATCCTTCCACACATCATGTCAGGACCTACCTCCATCAACTTCGTATTGGTTCCTCTTTTGGTCTTACCCTGACTTGACCTCACCACACATGTTGTCATCTAGGGCTGTGAGCTTCCCATGGGTAAGTCCTGCCTTTCCCACATCACTAAAAGCCATTCTCAAGCTAGACTTCATAATTCCTTGCAATGGGGGTTTCATTGACTTCTTTAAAAAAATTATTGCCAAATTAACTGAAAAGTGCTTGTTGGGGATCTCTGGGAAGCCCACAATAAATAGTATCAGTCTTCTCCTGAGTCCTGAGCACACTGAAAGATAAGCAAAAAAGAGTGGCAAATAAAGGTCAAAAGGTCAACTTTAATGCCTGTACCGATCTTTTGGAGGATGCAAGGTAGCATGAGAACCAAAATGGCTTTCCCATCACTTAAAACAAAAGTCTGGCAACTTGGGCTCCGTTACAGCATGGTTAGCCAGGGGGGATATGCTCAATGGCACTCACAGTGTGACTGAGAAAAAGATAAATTAATTGCAGGAGAGTAGCCCTGCTTCTTCCCAAGAGGTAAAGAAAATAGAACATCTCCAGTTATTCTTACTTAACTTTTTCTTAAAGTCTTGAACATGTCTCTTGGGACAGAGTACTTCCATAAGAAAAACGACTAAGACCATGCATAATGTAAGGTATATGGAAAAGCTGTTCCCTTTTGACAGTGTTGAATAACACCAAATTCCCATGCATTCTACATTTATGGAGTATAAAAAAAATGAAGACTGACAGCATCCTCTATAAGATCCCTGAGAATACCCCAAAACATTAAAGACTGCGTCATGTCAGAACAATAATACCAACAAAATTATAGTAAGCATTTACTCTACACTATATGCTTCAAATCCTTAGAATTGCCATGTGTTTGATACTATGATTACTCCCATTATACCAGTGAGTATAATAAAAATTAAATAAAATTCCCAAGGTAACACATCAATTAAATGGTAAATTCAAGATTCAAATGCAATTTTTCTAACTCTACAGGCTCTTAATAATAATAGATTTGCGAAACCAATTTGGCTCAGTGGATAGAGTGTCAGCCAGCGGATTGACAGATCCCAGGTTCGATTCCAGTCAAGGGCATGTACCTTGGTTGCAGGCACATCCCCGGTGGAGGGTGTGCAGGAGGCAGCTGGTTGATGTTTCTGTCTCATCCATGTTTCTAGCTTTCTATCCCTCTCCTTTCCTCTCTGTAAAAATCAATAAAATATATATTTTTTAAAATAATAGCTTTAAGTAGCCATTTCTATGCTTGTTTACAAGGTAAATAATTTCAAGACATATGAACTTTACTTATAATTCTTAAATATAAATATAACTCAATGACTTTCTTAAAATATGGCTTCTAGAAGCTGTTAACTTTTTATTTTTAGTGTCTAGCAAAGTGATTATCAGTTCCAACAGCAAACATATATGGATACTGAATAGAGGCAGCTATTATATCATGTTAAGTGTGACGTACTTGAAGTCTAAAGACCCAGGCTTGAAAGCCATCTCAGACATTTACTGACCATAACAGTATATTTTGAACAAATTACTTAATATCCCAGATCTATTTTTAAATGGGGTAATAAAACATTACATAGTGTTGCTATAAAAACTAAATTAGATGGTTTCTATAAAGTGTGTAGCACAAAGTCTGGCACCTAGTAAATATATAAGAAATTGTTACTAAGAGGAAGGCAAAGAGTGAAAGAGAATAAGGGAGAGGAGGAGAGATATCTATAAACTTTATCTTGGTAGTGTTTTTATAGGCAGAGAATTGAGGGGGAGAAAGAAGGGAGAAGGAAGCATAACCTACAACAAGAAAGTATAAATGTAAATTGTTTATTCAAGTACTAAGGACACTGTAATAACAGGAATTGCATGTTACTGGCTGTGTCTCCCATGACTAGTAGAGAGTGTACTTAGAGCAGGAACTCCATTAATGCATGAGACAAGGCCAATCTTGTTGCAAGGTCATCCTAAATCTGTGGTATTTATCAGACAACTTCTTTGCTCCTCAGATTCTCTCTGACTGGCCATATGATTTAAATCATGGTTCCTTTTTTTTACCTATGAGATCGCAGAAAAATAATACAATCCCCTTCCATCACCACTTCCTAAGGTACACAATTCCCTTCATGTGGAGCTGCCAATCACTGCTATAGGCAAGACATTTACACTTTCTGAACCTCAGTCTCCACAGCTATATAATAGGGAACTTGCAATAGCTACTCCTGAAGGATTATGGTAGGAATATAATAATTAATATATTTAAAACAAGTTTGGCAGATTCATAGTTCTTTTTTACACACAAACCCATTCTTCACAATAACCTCATAAGGCTTGTAGAAAGAGACAATCACTTATTATTATAGTTACTTTGTTCCAGTCTTTCTTACTTTATCAAAATATGTTCTATTATAGTTGATCTTAGGTTAATGTACACTATTTATCTCAGTTTTTAAACAATATAGAATATATATTTATAACATATATTTAAATCTGTTGAAGGAATTGTATTAATACCTGACTTTATGTAATGTTTATCATTATACCATCTTCACTGCCTTTTTTTCATTTGCCCCTCTTGGCAACACCATGATGAAGCAGAACGTCCACAATTATCAATGTTCTGCAGATGAAGAAACACTACAGAAAGATCCTGGGTCCTGCCTTGGCCATCTGGTTAACTGCAAGTCTGGGTCCAAACCCAGTTCCCCTAATGCTGAAGCTCAGATCCTGTCTATTCTCTCAAACTGACACTATTGGGAAAGGAGGTGATGAACATGGCTGCACCCCAAAAGGCGACCATAGTGAGGGCCCTTCTTTGCACCATGAAATTATTTAACTAACAAAAGCAGAGCAAGTACAGTGTGACATAAAATCTTTGGCCTCCTACTACAATGGAAGAGAGCTGCCATTAATTCCATGTTATAGTGACAGACCTTCCTGCTAGAAAAAGGCTTCCACAGATGTCTCAGAGGTGAAAGCCTCTATTACCCTGCTAAACCGAACATAAGCTCCTCGATCCTAAAGTTTCTAATTGTGCTGCTCAGGTCTCTAGGGGAGGGTAAGAAGGAAGCCCTGACATGCCCCCCTTAGATTTTATTTGTTATCTCTTTTATGAATTGAGCCTGTATCAAGATATCCACTCAGAAAAAGTTCTACTGCTATCAATGAATAGACGAATAGTTCAAAAATAACAAACCTTGTTCATGCTCTCAATTGATATTCAGAATTTCTGTACAGTGTCTGCAAGAACTCGATATCCCCACTGATGGGAAATTAGCTACTGCAAGAAGCAGTTCATGTCATCTGCAAGTTTTAAGAGTTTATTCCTTTTGTTAAATAGTTATCATTCCCTCCATGAAGATTATTGCCCTTTGGTCTCAAGTTAGGGTGATGATAAAAATATTAACAACCTGCAGGACTGATGCAGTGTATGCCATCTGCATATCAGTCTGGGCCCAAGTCAAACATGAAGGCCACACAGAACATATGTAATTGCTTATCTGTCAGAGGTCCTTTTAGAGAGAGGTGGGTCTGTGGTGAGAAAGCCACTAATTCAAGGCACTTCAGAATTGGCTAGCATCCATGACATCAAGCCCATGAGTATAACTTGTTCAGAGTTGCTTTTTAGATTTGTCTACATACCAACAAAATGTGAAAAAAAAATACACTTTGATCCTCACAAACATTGACATCACCAGCAGAGAGGAACGTGGTATACTTGTATTTAAAGAAAATGTCCATATATTTCATTCTTATGAGCAAAACAGATAGTATGCTGGAAGCAGAAATCCAGTAGATTAAAGAAAAAGAGAATTTCCATAAGCCCTATAACTAAGTAGTTCATTTAGTCAATGTATAGAAAAGTAGGTTAGCATGATAATTAAAAGCAAGAATCTGTAATTTGCTCTTTGAGTTTAATGTCTAATTCTGGCATTCCTACAAGTTGACTGCTGACTTATACTAAATTGCAAACATCATCCCTAACTAGAATTTGCTGATAGCAATGCTATTTGGTACAGTTTTTTTTTCTTTATATTCCAGAATGAGTGGTCAATTCCTCCAACTGCATCAATTTCACCCACCATGCTGGTGACTTCTATGAGGAAAAGTGCAAATTTTCAAGATCCTTTAAAATAACCAGCTCAAAAGAGACTTCCACAGTACAAGTGTGTTTCTTCTTTAACCAATGTAAATTTAGCTCACTTGAAGTTTTCAAAAAAATTTTTTTCCAGAAATATTACCATCAATTACAAGGGTGGGCAAAAGTAGGTTTACAGTTGTTGGTAAAAGACATGCTAGGTTATGGTGATGATAAGACAAGAATAAACACTCCATTTCCCATACTCACAACTATAGAACTCCTTTTGCCTCACCTCATATATTAAACCCAAGACTAATTAAGATTCTTAACTACTGCATCTCAAACTTTGGTGTGTATAAGGATCACCTGGGTGTTTGTTACAAATCTAGATTCCTGAGTCCCAATTTCTAGATCCTAATTCACTAGATCCGTGGTGGAGCTCAAGAATCTGCATTTTTAATATCCCCCACACCACAATAATTCTAGTATTGGTCATCTTTGTACTGTACTTTGTATTTTTGGATTGCACTTTGAGAGAACACTGCTTTAAATTGTTCTCACTTAGATAAGGCACATCTCCTAATGGTGTTATTAGAACACTTGGATTTAAGAGTCCAAGTTCATAATTTTGCATTCCTCTTAAATTCAACAGTGCAAATTTGTGGTGCTAAAGAAATAAAAGCATTGGCATTGGAGATAAGAAGATGTGTGTTCAAGCCTGGCTCTGCAGATGATGGCCTGGGGTAAGTTAGTTAAATCCCTGAGTTTCAAGTTCCTTATCTGTTAAACAGGAGAACACATTGCTGTCTGAGTTGTTGTGGCCATTAAGATAATCTGTGTGCTGTGGCAGTACAGGAGGGCTCACAGAAGGTGCTCCATACGTATTAAGTTCCCTCAACATATTCCTCCATTATGCCAGCACATAGGCATCAGGCAAACTGACATTATCACCCAATTAATGAATACATTAATTTCCAGTGCCCTGTCATGGAAAAATTTTGTTGACTTTTTACCCCTTTTTCTCAGCCAGTGGCACCCAACCAGATGTGTATACAGGAATCCACAGGGGGCACCTTAAAAATGCCACATCACTCAATAAAAATCTCCAGAGGTCAAGCATGAGAACAAATAGGTATAAAAAAGCCCCTCAGGTGATTTTGATATGCACCTTAATTAAGGAGTCACTGATCCAAATAAATGATAACAATGTGGTCAAAACCCATAAAATGTGCAGAATCTTCAAGTCATAATTATTTACTCCTAGAAATGGGTTCTGAGGAAATTATCAAAGGTAGACGCAGATTCGTTTTCAGATCTCTTTATAAGGAGGAAAAGGAGGAAGAGAAGAGGAGGGGGAAGAATTGAAGGAAGAGGTGCAGGAGAAGAAGAAAGGGAAGAAACTCATTGCCCAGCAACAAGACATCAGGCAGCCCATAAAGAAATAAAATGCGCTGTCGAAACCCGTTTGACTCAGTGGATAGAGTGTCGGTCTGGAGACTGAAAGGTCCCAGGTTCAATTCCGGCCAAGGGCATGTACATTGGTTGCGGGCACATCCCTGGTGGGGAGTGTGCAGGAGGCAGCTGGTCGATGTTTCTCTCTCATCGGTGTTTCTAGCTCTCTATCCCTCTCCCTTCCTCTCTGTAAAAAATCAATAAAATATATTTTTTTAACAAAAGAAAGAAAATGTACATCCTTACTGCACAATAGAGTTTGGCTCTAAAATAGCTGCCACATTTTATAATGGTTGCAAAGGCCTGAGAGATACAATCTCATTTTTTTGCTTTTGAAAATATAACTATATATAGCAAATGTTAGCAATATTAACTGGGTTTAAGGATTATAGTTATTTTAAATTATTTTATATTCTGCTTTTAAAAGTGTTTTCTGAAAAAAACACAGTTTCTATACCAAACTTTTTAAAAATGTGCTATTTTTCATGAACTATGAATATATTATAGAGACTCTCCAGATTAATATTCCTCCATTAATCGGGATTTAGTTGGCTACCACTACTTAGTTCTCATATAAGGCTGGTACAGGCTCTGTGCTAGGAAGTCTCATAGATGCTTTTTCAGATGATCTTCAATACACTTTAATGTGGTATGTACTATTATTACTCCCATTTTACACATGAGGAAAACAAGACTTAGCTCAATTAAATAACTTGCCCAGGGTCAAAAGGAAATGATGGGGGAAACTGCATGTACAGAACCTCAGATCTCTGGTTATTTCTTACAACAGCATGTGAACCCACAGATATTTTAAAATCAAAAGTCTATTTTTTTGTAAGGGATTCACATATAATCCTGTACTTTTTCAGTCAGTTCAATACTAAACTGACCCCACTTTACTGTCGTCTGGCCTTTCTTTCTCCACCTTGTCCACTTAGATACTCTGAGTGACTTTGTTAGACTTTTACAAAAGCCCAATTCACTGTTCTCTATGGTGTGAGTCTGTTTAAACCTTTCGAGAATCCATGTGCCAGATCTGTTAGAAGCAGCAGAGGGGCAGCCTGTAGGTTTTGGTGCCAAGAAGGAGCACAGTAAGGAAGGTAGAAGTCAATGGGCATTTTGCCTGACTAAGGACTCTGGGATTGGACCCTCAATAGATATGCAAATTGAATTCTGTGTAATTTGTGCTTTTCAATAACCTCAGCATGTGTTGGATGTGTACAAAAAGAACCATAAAATAAAATTGCAGACAAAAGGGGGGAGTCAGAACACAGAAAGGGGAAGAATTGGTTTATTCCACAAGCCAAACAATGGGTCATAATAAATTCGCCAGGCATTAGCTCTTCGGTTGCATGGAACAAAGAGATTGAAATGAAATGGGGGAAATTCACAGTTAACTGTTAGGTAGCTGGCCTGCTTCCATTTGGCCAACCAGACAGATCATAGGATGAGCCAGGGAGCTGCCCGGGGGCATCTGCCACCTCCATGGGGTAGCCCCCACTGGTTTGCAACCCAGCCGTGGCTCTTCCATATGTTCAGGTGCCATTGAAGCAATTTTTCCTTATGATAAACACGTAATAAAAAGATCCAATTGTGTTTTAATCAGCCATCAGTTAATCCATAGTTACATGCTCCCAAAAGAATTATAAGACACACAGGGTGTGAAAGGAGAAATGCAGAGATATAAAATAAAATGTGCTTTCAGACAGAGAGAGAGAGAGAGAGAGAGAGAGAGAGAGAGAGAGAGAGAATGAAAGAGAAGCAGAGAAACTGATAAAGATAATAATAATAATAAGAAGAAGAAGAAGAAGAAGAACCACTAATACCAGTGTTGTTGCTCCCACCATCATCCTTTTTGAGAATTAACTACCGCTTCAAACCTCAGGGCAGCCCTCCCCACCAGAACAGAGCTCTGGCATTTCTCCATGCACCTCCCAGGAGCCCTGTGAAGATCACTGTGAAACTGTCACTTTGTCTGAGCATGTCTCAATCACTAAACTTCCTATATTAGTTTTTAGTTACCTTATAAATTGTCCATCCTTCCTGTAGACTTCAAGGTCCCTGACAGTAGAGTATACCATTTAACTATGTATCCTAAATTCCAAACATTGGGCCTGACCCATTTAACATACTCAACCAATATTTATAAAATAAATGAATGAGTTTTGAATGGAGGATGAATGAATGGATGGATGTGTGGATGAATGGACAGACAGACAGATGAATAGATAAATGTACAAGAGGATGGCTGGATGGATACATGGATCTAGAGATCTAATTCTCACACTAGCCAAGTGAGTTTGGCTGTTATTATTCCCATTTTACAAATAAGGTAAGTAATGTCTAGAGAAACCCAAGTCTATCTGCCTCTTTACACTGTGGAATGGCATCACTCAAAGGGGACTCATCTTCTGAGAAACAGAGGAAGACCATGGTTGGGAGAGGTTTGGGGAGCAAAGAGAAGAAAGCATGATAGTTCTGCTTGATCCCTCATAATAGAGGATAAGGTTTTGGCTTTATTTGAAAAAGGAATAATAGAGTCTAGGGTGAACATATGCAGGGATGATAACATTGTATTAGCATAGAATAAGTAGTTTCAGAGAGACTCCTAAATTATTTGGCTCTGATATCAGGTAGACTACAGCTGGGGATTTGCAATCTGGCCTAGGTCATCCTTGATAGTCTTTTTAAAAAGTGAAAATCAACAGAGATTTGATAAACAAACAAAAATGCTCAGAGATTCTGGTATTTACATTAAAAAAGAGAAAAGTAGTGAGGCAGTCTTACTTGAGTGAGGCTGGAACAATCTTCCTTTTAAAGACATAAGCCCCATGGACCCTGCTTGCCATAATTTTCAGAGTAACATGATTTTTGACAAATTCATTAAGCAATAAGACATGACAGACTGTAAATTGCTCCACTGTTAATTTATGTCCACTATATTGTTAGGCATCCAGCCAACACTTGGTCCTATCTGAGAGCAAAGATATAAATTGCCATGCTGTAACTACAATCTGGAATGCTTTGTGAGGATCTGAAAATGATCAAATCCTAGAATCTTCAGCATACAGAATGAGAATTCACTCTCATTGTCAGGCATTAACCTCCACTGAGTGCCCACTTTGTGACAGCCATCTCTCTTGAGGAGAGTTTATCAGTGTGCCAGGATTGCACACAGCTTGCTTTCTATAAAGTGGTAAGCCTTGCACTAAAGGTAAAAAGTTATTACTTGTGGGGCACAGAAAAGGGAATAATCAGTTCTAGAAAAGTATGGATGATGGGAGGGGATCAGAGAAGACTACAAGAGAAGATAAAATTTTACTTGGATCCTAAAATAAACACAGGTATTCCCCAAATGGAAAAAAAAAATAGAAACCCATTGCATAAAAAAACTCAGAGACATGAAGGTATGGTATGTTCAAGGAGATTGAGCAATGTAGAGCAACTGTAACTCAGTGTGCATTGAGAAGTATAAGCAGGTTATAAAACAAGTTTGGATCCATACTAAACATCTAGGAGTTTATTCAACACTTCTCTTCTATGCATCTCCATTACTGCTGCCTACTTCAAGCTATTATTTTCCCACTTGGAGATTGAAAATTCCAGTCAGGACCAAATGTCTGGATGAACCGTTTGTTATTAAGAAGGATCTAAATCCTGAGGCTGGTTAATTTGGGTTCCTGGACCTAATTTCAAAGTTTGTGTGGAGGCTTCCCCACACCAACAAGTAATTCTAAGACACCAGCATGTGTTTAAGAATTCAACTTCATTCTCCTGAATTCTGACACTATCTACCTGGAGAGAGCATCAGATTCCACATGTAAAAGGCTCAGTCCCACAAAACAGCCTTCCACTTCAGATGCCTACTGCAAGACCATATTGTTACCTGTTACTTCTGACTGACAGGCTGTAAATCAGGAGTTCCCACTACCCCCTCCTTGAATTTGATAAAGTTGCTAGAGAAGCTCGAAGAAGTCAGAGAACCATGTTACCTACTAGGTCTCAAGTTTATTATAAAAGGATACAACTCAGGAAGAGCCACATGGAAGAGATGCACAGAGCCAGGTATGAGGAAATGGTGCAGATCTGCCATACCCTCCTAGAACCTGCCACTCTCTCCTGCATCTTCATTTGTTCACCAATGTTGAAGATCTCTAAACCCCTTGGTTTTGGGTTTTCATGGAGGCTTTTTTACATAGGTATGATTTATAAAACCATTGGTTATAGATTATTGATTCAATCTTCAGCCCCTCTTCTCTCCCAAGAGGTCTAAGGGTGGGACTGAAAATTCCAATCATCTAAATACCTGGTTGATTCTCCTGGGAACCAGCTTCCACATAAAAGTGCGGTACAAAAGTAATCTCATTAACATAAAAAGTGACATCTTTATTACTCTCACTAGAGGCCTGATGCACAAAATTTGTGCAAGAGTAGGCCTTCCTTCCCCCAGCTGCCAGCACAGACTTCCCTCCAGCACCCAGACCTGGGCTTCCCTCGCAGCCCGGCTTCACCCAGAAGGTCATCTGGAAAGACGTCTAGTTAATTAGCAAATTAAGAATTTCTTATTATAGACTAGTGACCTGGTGCATGAAATTCCTGCACATTAAAAGGGAATTAATTAGAGAAAATAATTTAATATTGCTATTTGCAATATTAAATTATTTTGTAAAATGTATACGAAAACCTTTCTCCTGTCAGAGTCTGGGGTTCACCATGGGACCCAGAATCAAGTCCCAACCTACCTACATGTGCTTCAAAATCACGTGATATCCAGACCCAGCTGCCCCTCTTCCCATTGGGCTAGATGCAGACCTGGCTAATTTCACCCTTGTCAAGCCCTGCTGGGCAGAGGGCATAGCCTCAGGTCCCCTGGCCTGGTGCCAGGATGGGGGGGCATGGCCCAAGGTCCCCCCAGGGGGTGTGCCTTAAAGTTCTTAAGTAAGCCTAGTCAGGTGGGAGATACAGCCTGAGACCCCCTGTCAAGCCCCACCAGGCCAGGGGGGGGAGGGTGCAGCCTCAGGTCTCCCATTAAGCCGTACTGAGTAGGGGGTTCGGCCTGAGTTCCCCCAACCCAACACTGGCAATGCACCTTGAGGTCCCCTGTCAAGCACCGCTGGGTGAAGGTCATGGCCTGAGGTTCTCTGTCAAGCTCAGCCAGACAGGGGGGTGCAGCCTCTGGTCCCCTGGCCCAGTGCTGGGGTAGAGAGCAAGGCCTGAAGTCCCCTGTCAAGCCCCACCTGGTGGGGGGCATGGCCTGAGGTTCTGAGGCCTGGCACTGGGGTGGGGGTTGCAGCCTGAGGTCCCCTAGCCCAGCACCAAGATAGGAAGTTCACCTTGAGGTCCCCCATCAAGCCCCACCTGGTAGGGGTTGCGGACTGAGGTCCCCCAGCCTGGTGCTGGGGCGAGGGAAGCAGCCTAAGGTCCCATATCCCAGCACCAGGACAGAAAGTACACTTTGAATTCCCCTGTCAAGCCCTGCTTGGTGGGGGACATGACCTGAGGTCCCCTATCAAGCTCCACAGGGGTGGGGGAGGGCATGTGTAGCCTAAGGTCCCTGCTGATTGCTCTTTAAAGCTTCTTATGGGATTTTGGCCTCAGCTGTGTGTGCAGCCATATTTGTGATTGAGTGATGGTGAATTAGCGTATTTCCTATTTATTAGATGGGATTATAGAAAATTCCAAGGGTTTGGGGAGCTGTGATCCAGGGAACTATAAATAAAGACAAAAATATGAGAAATATACTTTGGTAATCTAAATGACCATATTTATTTTTTAAATTAAAAAAAATGTTTTTATTGATTTCAGAGCAAGAGAGGGAGAGGGGGAGAAAAATAGAAACAGCAATGATAAGAGAAAATTATTGATTGGCTACCTACTGGGGATCAAGTCCACAATTTAGGCATATGCCTGACTGGGAATCTAAGGTGACCTCCTGGTTCATGGGTTGAAGTTCAACCACTGAGCAACACTGGCTGGGAATGGCCATATTTCCCAATATAAATCGCAATAACCTGCTGGTACACTATTCTGATAATTTAGGCGATGAACAATAGAAAGAGGAACAATAGCTGGCATATATTGATCACCACTGTCAGAGTGACTCCTAGGGAAAAGGAGTTATTCTGCTAAGGCTAGAGCCCTGGACAAGAACACAATCCCTCAGGGGCAGCTTATAATTGGGGAAATTTTCCAGGCCTATTTCCTCACAATAAAGAAAAACAAGTTCAGGTCTCCTTCTTTTAGTCTAAGTATCTAGGGAAAGAATAGAGGAATACTTGAGTTTTGGACAACAAATAGCTCCATGGCACCAGCCCTATTCCCTATTTATTCTGCCAAGCTCCTTCCACACACTGAACCAACAGTTTCAGCACCATGGACTTGATTCCTCTTTAAGTTTCCATTGGACATACCTAAAGAAAGAGAGGAAAAGGGAATAGAGGTGGAGAAGAAATTGCAGAAACTGCTTCCTAATTCCTGGCAGTGGAATTGAGGGATTTTACTCTGAAAAAAAACAGGAGACCTGAGTTTTACTCTACCCTCTCATTCCCCAGCCCTATGATCTTGAGCAAAGATGAGTTATACCTCTGGGCTGTTAAGGGAATAAAAGTAAGATTGTATATGTGAGATCATCTAGCACAGAGTAATCTAAATCTCAACGGATGCTTATTGAATCTAAATCTACAATCAACTAATGTGGATCTTGAGAAATAAGCAACGTTTATATGGGAAATGTCCAATATAGAATAAAACAAACAAACACCTGCAGACCCATGGAATAAGCTCAGTGAAATCATCAGCATGATCTCTTGGCATTTTGGGGTGTTTTTAGTACTTTTTCCAGTTATTTTCAGTCCCCCAGAGACATTTTATCAGCTCCCATTTTATACTGATATTGTTCATGAAGTTGGCATGCTTTATTAGTCTTCTTCAACCTACACATAGTGAGACAGGTCCCAGGAGGTAAAGGGAAGTTTTGTTTCAGGTGACTAGCTATGTGTGCAAAGCATTGAGTCCTTGGGGATTCCTGACATAATTTAGATGTTCTGTGCTTGCCCGCTGCAGGAGGCTTTATACAGAAAAGGCTTCTTGTCATCTCACTAAGGGGAAGCAGATGAAGTATAGGATATAGAATGCTAGTCTTTTTCTCAGGAGGCTCAGTTCAAAGGCTCAGCTCTGTCAACTGGGAGACTTTGGGCAAATTAACTTTTTCTGTACCTTATCTTGCTCATTTAAAATGTAAATAACAGCACCTACTATTGGGATAATTTCTTGAATCAAATTATACAACTTGTGTGAAAGTACTTTATGAATTGTAAAGTGCCAACAATTGTATTATAACTCTCATCAGTGTTATTTATGGTGATGAAGTATGCAGGCTTTACTGCCAGTTAAATCTTTTAGTCTTTCTGTCCCCATTTACCCTTGGCTACTGTTTCTATCATTCAGGGTCAGGAGACATAGTTTATTTCCAGATTATTCAAATGGAGAGACTAGTGAAACCACTTAGATGTCCTGCCTGTGTTTGCTCAGTGGTTGAACATCAATGTATGAACCAGGAAGTCATGGTTCAATTCTTTGCAAGGCACATGCCAGTAGGGAGCATGCTGGAGGCAGCAAGTCAATGATTCTCATCACTAATGATACTGTCTCTCTCTCCCTTTCCCTTCCTCTATGAAATCAATAATATATATATATATATATATATATATATATATATATATATATATAAAAATACCACTTAGAAAGGTGTGGGCAGAGTTAAGGGAACAAATAAAAGATGCTGAGGTGTCAGGAGGCCAGCAATAGCTAAAAGCAGTTACCCTCCAAATGACTAAAGAAATGAAGAGAGAATGAAAGCTTCCACCAGAGCTCTGTGGAGACCAGAGCCCTAAAGGAGGAGGAGCTACCCAAAGGGTTACAGTTATTGCCAGATGTAGGACATCAAAACGGGAGACTTCTCTCTCCTTTGGGCAACCAGCAGGAGATCCCAAATAATGCAACTCTCACGGTCAAACTCTCAGACCCAAGTCTTCATGATCATCTGTTACTTTCTATAGTCTACTCTTCATAGTGTTCTATACATGCTGGTGGCTGTGAGCAGGATTCTTAGCCATATATAGCTGTGTTCCAATCCTGGCTGTCACTTACTAGCTGTGTCCCTTGTATAAGTTGCTTTAACCACTCAGAACCTCAATTTTCTCATCTGTTAAAGGGGCTTATAAAAGTGCCAATTTCGTGGGATAACATGAGTGTGAAATTCACTATTACCTATAAAGCACTTTCCAAGGTGCATGGTCAGCACTCCATAAATAGTATTAATATTGCTGTTTTACTTTTCACAGACCCATTTTTTACTGCTTTTCTTTCTCTCCACACTGAAAATACTTCTCCACAGAAACCTCACCCTTTTATACATTGAAACTGTTTAATAATTCTACCGTGTGTTTTCTTCCTAACTGGAACGTGGATCTCCCTAGCAAACTTTTCATAATTACTTCCTTTTTATTTGACTTGGCAGCATTGTTGGCCTTTCTTCTAGAAAAGCCATCTTTCCTTGGATTCTGTGTTATTATTTCCTGGTTTTAATTTTGCTTCGATTGACCATGTCCAAAACTGAATTTATTTTCTTTCCCACAAAACATGCTCCTTTCCTTAAGGACATCCAATTACTTAAACCTGGATGTCTCACTTCCTCTCACTCCTTATGTCCAAAAACCATGTAGCTACATACCTTTAATTTCCAAGTATCTCTAGAATCCATTTACCCTTCTCCATTTCTAAGAGCAGCATATTTGTGTGAGGTATCACCACCTATTGGCAATTTTATTGCAATGATTTACTAAGTGGTCTCATTGCCTCTTGTCTTAAGTTCTCCACCCATTCTTCACACTGTAGTCAGTAAGGTTATTCTAAAGAAAACACTTTTTCATGTAACCACCCTTATTACAAACCCTCAGTAATTCTCTATCACCTTAAGTAAAAAGCCCACTCTCATAATTACTAGCAAGACCTTCCATGACCTAAGCCCTGCCAATGACTAGAAACTCATCTAGAGTGACTCCTTTCTTTTTTTAAAAAAATATATATTTTATTGATTTTTTACAGAGAGGAAGAGAGAGGGATAGAGTCAGAAACATCGATGAGAGAGAAGCATCAATCAGCTGCCTCCTGCATGCCCCCTACTGGGGATGTGCCCACAACCAATGTACATGCCCTTGACCGGAATCGAACCTGGGACCTTTCAGTCCACAGGCCGACGCTCTATCCACTGAGCCAAACCAGTTTCGGCTGACTCCTTTCTTTTACTTGTCCTCAATCATAACAAATAACTTGTATGTCATCCCCAAGAACTCCAGCTTTGTCTCTCCCATGGGTGTTGTACATGCTGACCAGGACTCTCCACCCCCAAATTATACTTGGCTAACTCTTGATTGCTTTTTGCTGCTCAGCTTAGTTGCTATTTTCTCTGGTAACCTTTCCTGACCCTGAAATTATAATTTAACTAGAGGCCCAGTGCACAAATTCAGAAATGGGTGGGATCTAACTAAGATGACCAGATCTTCTCACTTTTGGCGGGACAGTCCAGATTTTTAACAATTTTTCCTGCAACCAGCGGTGTTTTTAAAAAGCCCCGATTTTTGAAAAGAATCTTTCCAATCTTTTCAATCTTTCCAAAAGTTGGGACTTTTTTTAAAAAAATGCTGCAGGATGAGGGAAAAATTGTTAAAAATCTGGACTGTCCCGCAAAAAGCAGGACGATCTGGTCACCTTGCTAATGGCCCACCCAGACGGAGGCCCCTTGGACTGAGCCGGCAGCAAGGAGGGGCTGTGGGTGGTTGGCTGGCCGGCCCCACCCCCAATAGAGGTGTTGGGGGCAGATTGGGGGTCAGGCCAGCCGGAGGGGAGGGCAGTTGGGGCTTGGATCAGGCTGATTGGCTGATGCAGTGCATGTCATAGCCACCTGTCATTCCCATCATTCTGGTCCTTCTGCTGTTCAGGTCCCTGGGGTTTATATATAGATTTTCCCTCCTAGTAGTGTCCCAATGACCTTGAAGGACTGATTCTATGCAGGCAGGGATCACATTGGTTTTTTTTTCTTACTATTGACCCTTTGTACTCAGTACCTGACACTTTTGAATAAGGAATGAGTCAACACTACAAGACAGTCCTTATCTGATCTCCATCTTCCCAAAAAGTCAGAGCTATGACTCTAGAATTGTCTTCCAAATAGAGATAAGAGCCGGAACCGGTTTGGCTCAGTGGATAGAGCATCTGCCTGCGGACTGAAAGGTCCTGGGTTCGATTCCGGTCAAGGGCACATACCTTGGTTGTGGGCATAGCCTCAGTAAAGGGTGTGCAAGAGGCAGCTGATCGATGATGAGTCTCTCTCATCGATGTTTCTAACTCTCTATCCCTCTCTCTTCCTCTCTGTGTAAAATCAATAAAAAAAAAAACAAAAAAAAAAAACAAATAGAGATAAGAATTGGGAGAATAAAGCATGGTCCTGATGTAGAACCAGTTACCTTCCAGACACATCTCTATGTTACAGAAACATTTTTAAAAGAACTTCAGGAACTCTGTTCAAGTTCACAAAACAATAGAAAGTCAGTCAGGCTGAAACCGGTTTGGCTCAGCAGATAGAGCATTGGTCTGCAGACTGAAAGGTCCCAGGTTCAATCCCGGTCAGGGGCATGTATATTGGTTGTAGGCACAACCCCAGGAGGGGGTGTGTACAGGAGGCAGCTGGTCGATGTTTCTCCCTCATGGACGATTGTAGCTCTCTATCCCTCTCCCTTCCTCTCTGTAAAAAAATCAATTATATATATATATATATATATATATATATATATATATATATATTTTTTTTTTTTTTTTAAAGAAAGAAAAGAAAGCCAGTTAGTGTAAAATGACATGAAATGGAAATGACATGAAATGGCACACACTTTCAAAGAAGGCTACTAATAAGGCAAATGCTAAGCTGATTTTGACCTGATATAAGCAACATAAGCACCTGTTTTCCTAAGTGCTCAAGAGCAGGTTTTGCTCTTAGGAAAGCCCTTCAGTCTATTTACTGCTGGGTCCCCTATATAAATGCAAATGTTTTACCACTGGGCCAAATCATAAATGTCCATATTTTTGTTTGTAACACAATTCTTTAGCCAAAAATACCTGACCAAATGCTTTGGAACATACATTATAAAAAAGATCGCTCATTGTCCTTTGCTTTCTTAAGTTTCACTCTGTACTCCCACCTAGGCCTCCTTATTTCATTAGGATTCTACTAAATAAATTCTAGTTATAGAATAAGAACATATTTTTAAGAATGAGAATTCCTGAGTTTCAGAGTTAAGTATTCTTTATATATTCCAAACTACAGACCTATAAAATTGATACAGAGTTCTATTTTACCAAGAACAGGTAGTTTATTTATCTCTAAAGCACTGCATAGCAGTATACAGAGACAGTAAGTCCTAATATTATCACAAGAAGATGTGGCTATACTCTAGTTATTACCAATGATAAGTCATTGTAAGAACCCTCACCTGGTACTTATAAATCCCAGCCTTTTTCTAATATATGGCACTGTTTTATTTCAGGTAATGAAAAAGACATAAGCATCCATGAGTCCTATATTTATTAAATTAACAACTGAACATGTTTGTCATTGTCAATGTCAGAGAGTTTATAATACTGAGAATAAATGCTGAAGGAATTTAGAGGAAATAGAATGCAAGTTTCCTGGAAATTTGTGGGAAGAGGTAGTGGGAAAAGAAAGGAAATCCCAAGCAGAAGAAATGCTTTATTAAGGCATTAGAGACATAAGTCAGCACACATGTTCCAGGGAAAAGGCACACACATATGTGTTGAAAATAAAGACACATATAGCCATGGTCCATCCTTTGAAAAAGAAAAGTTAATATTAAAATCCACATCTACTTAAATACCCTGGTTTGGGAGAAAATTATCTTTAATTGAATCTAATTATCTTTTTGTGTAAAAATATATTTTATGGTCATATATACTCCTCCTTGTCCTCAAAACTGGAGACTAAGAAAGTGATTTTACTTAGCATCTATTGCCCAATTCCTACAGGCACTCGTTGGAGTCAGTACTTTGCCTACCTTGTCACTCAGCATCTGCACACTAAGTCTATGTGTTAGGTTCGAATGTGCTTCCCTGTTCATCATGAAGAAACTTGGGCCAGAAAGATTATCTTTCCAAGTAAAAGTCCAAATTCAATGCAGGTCTTTCTTATTCTAGAAACTGAGCCTTTAACCTCCATAGTGTGTAGCCTCTCATAACACTTCCAGAATCATGACATTTGGTGCTTTGAGAGTGGGATTTTGCTTCTTAAATTTTAACACTCAGCTTTCCTACCCTTCCTGATTCCTAACTAAGAAAGCTTACACACAAAGAAGAGTTGGCAAGAAGAAACAAGTTAAGTGATTGCCCAGTTCAGGATTTCACCAGTAAGCTAGGGTGAAGTATGCAGTTGGCATTGGTAGGTGCAAGAAGGACTTCCCTTTTTTTTTTTTTTTTTTTTTTTACTTTAGCTAAGGTGCTGCAAAGCAGAACCAGCCTGACATATCCACCAAGGGGTTGAGAGAGAAAATAGGTAGCCTGCCAGGTTTGATGGCTGCACAACATAGAAAATGCAAGGCAACCAGTAGAGTATGAACCTTTGGATACATCAGATCTGAAAATCGTCTCCCATATTTATATAGATGGACTGGGGTGGGGGGTCGGGGATGACCTGAGATATTCTCCCTGCATGGGAGAGGAAGCAAGCCATTCCCCTCAACGCATCCACACACAGTAAGGATAAAACCATACTTTCAAATAGCTTCTGCAGTTCCCTAAGCATTTTAACATTTATTATTTCATTTGACATTACAACACCCCCTTGAGGACAAAAACCAGTGCACAAAGAGGTTAAGTGACTTTCCTAAACTCCAACAGCTAGTAAATTAGACATTTATCCTCCCTAATTCCACCCTCATCCTTCTGAAATCACAAGGACAATTCTCATCTCACAATTGAATGCCGGGAGTGAACAGAGCAGACAGGGAGGAGGACATTATTAGAGTTTGGTTAGACCATTAAGACACAACCTAATTTCAGCATGTGTTCAAATTTTAAATGATTAAAAAAGAGGAACAGTAACATCACACAAAGCACATTTTTAGTCCTATCCAAACTATAACTTATTGTTTTTAAAAAATGCCAATTTTAAAGTATTCCAATGGTTTTAATAATCAAAATCAGCTCAAGAATAAACAATTATCTATGTGAAAAAATATTTTCATAGTTTCCAAGAATGTATTTATCAGAGCCACTGCTTTGTACTGTCTATGAGCAGCAGCCCTCAGCTTGTTCCGTGCACAACCTGCATGGTCTCTACAGAAACATCCTTCTGCCTGTTTATACCATATTCTCACAAAATTACTAAATCAATGAACCAGAGTGATATATCAGCCATTTGTCCTTTTTTAATTTTTATTGATATATAGTTGACATATAGCACTATGTAAGTTTAACGTACATAATGTAATGATTTCATACATTTATATGATCACCACTATAGAGTCAGCTAGCGCCACTATCATATCACATACTTATTCTTTTTTTGTGATGAGATTAAGATCTAATCTCTTTAACAACATTAAAGTTCATAATACAATATTGTTGACAATAATCACTATGCCACACATTAGGTCTCCAGAACTCAAGTTTTGTACCCATAAACAAGTGAATACTCAGCTCCATCCCCTAGTACCTCCCACCAGAAGCAAAGCTGTGCATCAAACCAACCAACATAGTCGATTTCGTACCAGTCTGTCACATCATTAGTCAGTTAGGCTTTGGGAAACTGACAAAGAGGCAGATGTTAGGAATAGTATGTGTAGTATAAATATCAAAATGATGTTCAAATCAAAACCATCTCCTTTTCTCGTCAAAATCATCTCCTTTCTTAGTTGAAAACAAGAGCATTTTATGTGGGAAATTTCTTACAAAGCCGAAGTTTTAGCCAAGGGGAAGAGCAGCGAGTACACATGAGAAGGCTAAAAAAAAAGGTACGTGGAAGTGAAGGATGAATGTTTAGTCTGTCTAATATTCTGCAGAGAACAGGTGCAACCTGGGAAGATTCAGGGGACCTGGGGAATTGCCAAGGCTAGGCAAGCTACATATTCAGAAAACATCAGTGGGCTCTGAAATAGGTTGCCCTTTGGCTACCCTCAGTGAAGGATCACAGGAAAACAGCAGAAAGGACCTCACAGGAAGTCAGGTACAGTGTTCAAATATTAAATAGAAGAAAATAGGTGTAATGGAGATTTGGACTTGAAATAGAGATATTTTATCCAGGTCAAACTAGAAGCAATCATGTATTGAATTTGTTTACACTAGGGAGGTGATAGAACATAGTCGTTGGGAGGTTAAATTTTGTACAAAGGCATGGGTTTTAATCCTGACTCTGGAACATACTGGCTGTATAACTTCTCTGTCCCCCAAACCTGAATTCCTCATCCACAAAAATAAAGATGCAAGTGATAAAATTTGATCACTGAAACCTCACCCAAAATCTCAGTGATAGCATCTACTACATTGTGGCATGAGAAAATGGGTTCTTGAGAGGCAGAGTGCGATGGAGAGAAGCATTCAGTCCCTAGACACAGGCCTGGCTTGAACTCTTGCTTAGACACTCATTATATGATTTTAGGTACATTTCTTAATCTTTATGAACCTGAGTTTCCTCAGCTATTAATTAGAGATAATAATTTCTAATTGAGATCAGATAAGCAAGAACACTATTATAGTGACTAATCGCGTGTATACTTAAAAGACGCTCACTCTTTACCACTGTGCTACATGTTGGGGATATAATGTGAACAAGAAGACTTTTCATCCTCTCCTATATGACTTACAAGTACTTATTTAAGACAGAGTACTTATTTAAGACAAGTACTCTGTTCCTCCACCCATATTAATGCCAGTATTTTTCATTTTCTTAGCCAGTTCCCCCATGGCAAGATTTCCCTACACAGAGCTCTTCTCCCTGGTCTTCACAAGAGGATCTCTGCTATCAATGCTCCTTCCAAATATGGCACCCAGAATGAAGACTATCCAGCCAGAAAGTGATCAAACTCGGATATTATGGGTAAGAATTTGGTGCTGGCCTTAATCTATACTCCAGCCGATCCAGCCAGCATCTCTGTTAATTTCTATATCCCTGCAACAGTCAGAGGAAACTAAAGTAAGCTGCTGAACTCAATGGTAGAGTGCCTACCCTGAGAGAGTATGGTATTCAGTTGGTATGGTATTCAGCAAGCTTAACACTAAAGAATCCAAGATCCTGTATGAGGATCCAAAGTGGAATCCTGAATAGGAGGAGTCCACTAAAGAGTCTTTATTCTTGAAGCAGTTAGGATCACCCTAATATAGTACCATTGAGAAGATAGATGCTTCAGTCTGGAGGGGGGGAAATTAACATGACTAACAATAGAAATACTCAGGAAGAAATAAGCTTTGAATATATGTTAAAGGCAGACTCCATAGTAAAATTGAAAATAGTTTATTATTAATGCCAAATATCCTCTTTGGCAGTCATAAATCCTCTCAGAGGAAGAAAGTAGAATGATGCAGCTTTATGCCCACCTACTCAGGCAGAGTCTTCCACCAATGCCTCTGGATAACCCAAAGGGTCATGAAAATCAGCAGCTTAAAGACAGTAACTACAGAGGTAGTTACTCCAACCTCAAATTTTAAATAGTAAAAAAAGGTAGACCTAAAATATATATCACATTCCTGAGGACCATTTTCTGCTCTTTGATTTATGTGCCTAGGCATGAGTGCCCATGGCCTGAGAAATCACAGCTGGATTAAAGAGATGGGTTTAGCATGAAAGTCACATTTTTTTTGTTTCATGAAAGAAATTCAAACATCAAGGTTTGAATGGCTCTGAGCCTCTTTAATCAAACCAGGGCTGCTCAGTCAGGCCTTTGTAAGTGAGTTAATTAGTAATATGCCAGAGACTTACCTGGTTAATCAAATGATTAATCACTCAGTAGACTTCATTCCTCTTGTTTCCTGGCTGTCTTTGGCTTTCCTATTTGTATTTTTTATGTGTGTGTTTTTTTAATTTAAATTAGCATTTTAATAGATGACAGTCACCATTCAGGATATAAAAAATGGCATTGTCCAATTTTAACCATTTTTGTACAAATAAAAATGAGACAGAGGAGCTTCTTTTCTAGAACAATGAAAAGAATATTCCTCGGCTATGACTTGACCAAGAAATGTTAAGCCATTTCTGAGGAAATATGGTGTTTGAGTAGAAGAGGATTTGAAGTGCTATAGAAAGTTTGAGCATTTCTTTACATATTATACAGCCCTGGTTAGAAACAAGGTTTCTGAACGTTTTTAGAAGATTCATATGAGTGCAAGTCAGCATACTAAACTTCCATGTTTCTTCCTCTTATTTATTTTTTTTAATATTGAAAGTTATGTAAAAGGACAAGAAAATTGGCAATTTTGGCAAATTTTAACATAAAAAATAAAAATGCAGGTTTCATAGTTTATTGAGCAATTGAGTAAGTTAGCTTGAAGTGCACCATCAAGTCCTTCAGGCTTTGGAACAAGACATATTAAAATATACATATCTTCTTCACTAAGATTTACCAACTCTGATCTTTTCCAGATTAATGATATTCTTAAAATTTAAATATCTAAACTATTAAAGAGCTCAATTATCCTTTTGAAAAGATACTAATATACTAATCTGATTTCAATTCAATATCTTAAAATACTTGTCAGTCAGAAAAACATGAAACTAAGAACCATAATAAATTCATCAGTTCCAACAACTCCCTCATTATGTCACTATAATCACCATGACAACCTGTCCTCCCACTCTGTTTATATGACACATCAGCCCATGTTTCATAGCCCTGCAAATCTTCACCGTGCACCATAGGAAAGCATCTCTGATAACCCCAATGAAATCTTAAATTGATGACAATATAACAAAGTTTCTTATAACAATCTATACACCTGAAACTAATAGAAAATAATATTAAATGTAAATTATAGTTGAAAAAAATTAACAAATTATTTATAATAATTCCTTTTGTTTGGACTCCCATGTAAATTTTATCCCACTGGCTTGCACATATATTTCTTATGTGCAATGCAGAGAAGGTGATCAAATAAATATTTTACTTTTTTTCAAAGCCAGTATGTTAGATCTTGAAGGTAAGTGTGAATAATGTAAAAGATCAATAGGCTCCAATCCTGCAAGACTGGTGATTCTCAGCACATCTAGAAATAGCAAAATTTATAGGTAAAATATTTCAAACTGCATGATTTGTTGCCTCTTCAAAGATGCTAATTTTTTTTTGTCATAATGAACCGCTTTTTCTAATAGAAGAGGGTCAAGCACTTAGGGATGGTGTGTGAATAGTGTGTGTGTGTGTGTGTGTGTGTGTGTGTGTGTGTGTGTATGTGTTTGAGTCAAGGGAGAGCAGAGGATTGATAAATATTACTAGGGGCATTAAAAAGCAAGCAGAATACCATGTTCATGGATTGGTAGAATCAACATTGTTAAAATGTGCATACTACCCAAAGCAATCTATAAATTCAATGCAATCCCCATTAAAATACCAACAGCATACTTAAAAGACCTAAAACAAACTCTCCAAAAATTCATATGGAATAAAAAAAAAGACCCCGAATAGTTACAGCAATCTTGAGAAAGAAGCACAATGTTGGAGGGAACACAATATCAGATATGTACTGCAAAGCCACTGTTCTCAAAACTGCCTAGTACTGGCACAAGAACAGACATATAGACCAGTGGAACAGAACAGAGAACCCAGAAACTGGCACAAGCCATTATGCTCAATTAATATTTGTCAAAGGATGCAAGAGCATTCAATGGAGTCAAGACAGTGTCTTTAATAAATGGTGTTGGGAAATTGGACAGATACTTGCAAAGACATGAAACTAGACCACCAACTTATACCATATACAAAAATAAACTCAAAATGGATACAGGACTTAAACATAAGATGGAAAATCATAAAATTCTTAGAAGAAGCCATAGGCACCAAAAGAGCAGACATTTGTCATAGCAACATCTTTACCTATACAGCTCCTAGGGTAATGGAAACCAAGGAAAACATAAACAAATGGGACTAGTACCTCAAAATAAAAAACTTCTGCACAGCAAAAGAAACCATCAACAAAACAACAAGAAAGCCCATTGCATGGGAGAACATATTTGCCAATGTTATCTCCTGTAAGGGTTCAATATCCAAAATTTACAGGGAACCCATACAACAAAAAATAATTTTGTTAATAAAAGATAAACAATCCAATCAAAAAATGGGCAAAAAACCTAAATAGACACTTTTGAAAGAAGACATACAGAAAGCCAAGAAACATATGAAAACATGCTCAAAGTCACTAATCATCAGAGAGATGCAAATCAAAACAACAATAAGATGCCATCTCACACCTATCAGAATGGTTCTCATCAACCAATCAACATATGATAAGTGCTGGTGAGGATGTGGAGAAAAAGGAACCCTCCTGCACTTCTGGTGGGAATGCAGACTGGTGCAGCCATTGTGAAAGACAGTATAGAGTTTCCTCAAAAAGTTAAAAATGGAACTCCCATTTGACCAGTAATCCCACTTCTAGGACTATATCCCAAGAAACCAGACACACCAATCAGAAAGGATATGTTCTGGTGTGTTTATAGTAGCACAATTTACAATAGCTAATATTTGGAAACAACCTAAGTGCCATCAGCAGATGAATGGATAAAAAACTGGTACATCTACACAATGGAGTATTATGTGCTGCTATAAAAAAGAAGTTCTTACCATTTGCAACAGTAAGGATGGAACTGGGGAGCATTATGCTAAGTGAAATAAGGCAGTTGGAGAAAGATAAATATCACATGATCTCACTCATATGTGGGATATAATAATCAACATAATTTGGTGAACAAGAATAGATACAGAGACAAATGCAGGGGGGTAAGGGAGACAGTATTTAGAGAGCACCCAAAGGACTTGTATACATGCATATTAGTATAACCAATGAATACAGACACTGGTGTAGTGTGGGCTTGCCCAGGATGGAAATGGCTGGGGATTGGGGGTTCAAGGGAGACATATGTAAAACTTCAGACAATAAATAAATAAAAAATTTAAGGGAATTCAAGATAAAGATTAATCTTCACCTTATTCTCCAGATGGTTGCCTACCCAAGTAGATGTCCTTGGAGAACAAATACTGTCACTCCCTAGACCAGGCACATCCTATGGCCAGGAGCAGCCCTAGTAATATTGTGAATTTAGGTCAAGTTATTAATTTCCCCTCCAACTTAACTCTCATCCAATCAATTATCTACCAGCCTCCAGAGTGATCTTTCTAAAACACACCTGATCTCAGTATTCATGAGAAATTTAAGCTGCCTTGGACTGGCTATGAGGTTGTCCATGATCTTCCCCTAATTCCCTCCTCAGTCTTGTCTCCATTATTCCTTTACCTACTCTTTCTGCTTCTGGACCATATTTACTCAAATAAGCAAAAATTTTGTGAAAATTTTTGTGGCCCTCATTGGACCAACACTAACCACCTCAAAGTCCTCCATAAAATAACTTCTCGAATTCCACAGGCAGATCTCACTCCTGGACAAGTCACACCTGGACACTGGTCACTATGGTGCTCCCTGCTCTTCTATACCACTCAATCAAGCCTTAGACTAAGGTCCATTGCTGTGTACTTCTGCTCTGACATGCATCATCTTCAATAACTCAAAGACTTCAGAGTGCCAAAGCTTTAATACAATTTTACGGCCAAATGGTGGAGAATATTTATTTTGTATAAATCTCCAAGAATGGGAGGAAGGATACCAAAATATACATCTTTTACCCAAAGTTTTCAGAGATTTAAACAAAGCCGTTATTTCTGTTTTTACATATTAGGGAGCAATGTAATACCCTAATACCCAGTCTTCAAAATAACCTAAGGCAAATTACTAGGACAACCCAAATGGAAAGCACTATACTATATCAGAGCCATCTCTCACTAGCCTCTGAAGGTCAAGATCTTTAAGCCATCTCTCCCAAGCCTCTGAATGTAAAGATCTTTAAGCATTCTCATCAGAGAATTATTTTTTTCTCATTAATCTGCTTTCACTCCCTAAAATCTGGGGTCATTCTACTGATACTCCAAACATGTGCAAATTGCTCAAATGTGTCTCTTTGGATTCCACAAGTGAAAATATCATGATTTCTTTCGCAGGAGGATCCTCAATGCCCCCAGAAATAGAGTTCCATCAGTCCTGAATCTGTAGTTTTCCAGACATTCAGACATAGCTGGATCCAAGAGCAGACATGGCCCATGCTCAAGCTGAGACCCGAGTACACCTTAATTTATGGGCTGGGTGGAAGAAAAAAGTATCTTGGGAAAAAGAGGTATTTGAGCAACATTTTGAAGGAAATGTAGGGTTTATGCAAACACTGTGGCAAATGATTCATAAAGAGAAAGCATGACAGAGAAAACAGAACCATTATAGGAGCAAATTATCCAAATAACCCATTTAAATCAAATTTTGTTAAGATGTCCAGTGAAGGATATACTAACTTTCCATAAGAACACGGTGACTCAGAGTAACAACTCAATAAATATTGTTGAATGAGTGAATGAATGGGTGACTTGTTTTATTTTCTTTAAGAAAATTAAATTTGACTCTGAGCTTCTACTAGCTAAGGTCAGGGAGGATTCAATTTCAGTCATTTTTGGCGAGGATTTCCTTTCCTTCCTCGGGTTTTAAAAACACCTTGGAGGTTTATATGGCATTCGCAAAATGAGGGATTACTCCACAGCGTTTACCATCCTTACAATTGTTCATTCTATACATGAGGTTACTGGGCACAGTCCTCCACCACCTGGCAGGTGATGGTGCTTCAGGTAGGCTCAGATATATTCTCTCAGCAGTGCCCTCCACTTAACACAAGCCCAGCCTCAGTGTTAGCAACAGCCTCTGCAATCCTCTCAGATATCTTTTCATATTTGGTGTTTTAGATATGACAGCAATGAGCTGTCATAAGTAATAGATTTTTGCTATTCATGGAAACACCCCAATGTTCTACTAACCCTGTCTCAGTCTGAGTAAAGGGAACTCCATCCTTTGACTCTGTATGAACCCTTTCCATTCCTGGAAGCACAGCACTGGCCTCTCTCCATGAATTTTTGAGCCCAAACAGAATCAGGAGTGCTTTTCTGCAGGTGTTTCACAATTTCCATTTTGACCCTGACACATAAAAACTATTAACAATCCCTTAGACAAAGAACCCAAACTCACAACAAAGAGATTTGGCTCTTTTCTTATAATAAGGCAAGGGAAAATGCCTCTTGTTCTTTCAAATTGGGCCAGTAGCCAGAACAAAACCAAACATTTAATGCCGCAGCATGATATTTTTGCCGCAACATTGCACTAGTTCCTGTGAGACTGGTTAATAGTTCTAGTGAGAACTCTGTATCAGAGCGGAAAGACTCCAGCATCCTGAACCCACTTCAGGTCATCATAGCTCCATTTCCTTCTATTTAAAAGCAGCCCCATTGACCTCTAAGACCATCATGGGGATCAAAGGATAAATGTTGAGTGCTAGGCAGAGTACCTAGTAGTATGTAAATTGCCCAAAGTCCAGTGACACCTAGATTAGCTCTGCCTGCTCCCCTGTGACTGAAAAAAAAATTGTCCTTAAAGTTTTCATGACCCTGCTAGCCTCAGAACAGGTACCCACCTCCTCATGGGTTAGTTCTGCTGTTTCAGAATCCTGGAGGGAGAACGGACCCTAGTGGTAGTCCACAAGAAATGCCAGGCAGATATGTGATCCCTGGGCCATTGCAGGGCAGGAAAGCAGGTCTATCACCTGCACGATGTTTGCTGTGGGGCCCGAGGCCTGAAAGGCAGCTTTGTTCAGCCACCAGGTGAGTTGCAAGAGGAAGGTGTGTCTCCAGCCACTGCCACCAAGGCCTGCACAAAGCGCTCATTCAGAGGCATAGTCCTGGCTGTGCCTTCCGATGCTGCTTCTGACTTATTGGGTTGCCTATACAGAGATTATTTCCCTGCCAGTGCACCCCCACTGCTGACCCTGCTGCTGTACAATGCCACTCGGAGGGCACGGGTAGAATATTACATTCCAGAGAGAAAAGGCAATGCTCAGGCTGAAAAGACCCGGCTGCAGTGCAGGACACTCCCCTTTCACCACAGAGCTCCCTGTGTCCCTGCAGACAATGGGCTTCTGTGCAGCCCCATCTCCTAATGCAAGGACAGCTTACGTGTTTTCATCTTTGGAAACTTCAAACTGCTCAGTCCCCAGGAACGGCTGTACAAGGAAGTGTCTGTCCAGGAGGGAAGGGGAGAAGAAGAGGTGAGATTTGTTCCTTCAAAATAATCTCCCAGCCAGGTTTATTTATTCCATGGGCAATGTTAGGCTTTGCTAGTTTATTCTTCCATTCATTTAAATGAAAACTTCAGTATCTATAGGTCATCAACTATGTGCTTGGCATCTTACTAAGGTCACTTGAGTAGAGATGCATAGCCTAGATGGGAAAATTAAATAAGACTGCATTGCCCTTAAACAGATGTTGTCACTGTATCTGTAAAAGCATCTTGTGAATTGGTTTCATGTTGGGCATCCTTTCCCCCACTCCATGCAGCACCTGATCTTTGATCTTCATTTTGTCCTGACTCCTGAGTCTCTTCTGATGTATCATGTGAGAATAAAGTAAAAATGTTGGGTTTTCAAGACACTGTCTTACTGGTGGGAACGTAAAATGGAGAAACCCCTGTAGAGGATAATTTATCAATCCTATATAACAAAAGGGTAATATGCAATTTAACTGAACAACAAAATGACCAGTTGCTATGATGCACACTAATCACCAGGGGGCAGACGCTTGATGCAGGAGCTGCTCCCTGGTGATCAGTGTGCTTGTATAGGGGGAGTGCTGTTTAGCCAGAAGCCAGATCAGGGTAGGGAAGCACAGTGGTGATAGCGGGAGCCTCTCCCACCTCCGTGGCAGTTGGACATCCCCTAAGAGCTCCCAGACTGTGAGCTGAGGGACAACCCCCCCCCCCGGCCGCCCAGTGCACAAATCTCATGCACTGGGCCTCTAATCCTATATAATAAAAGCCCTCATGTGATGTCGTCACAAGATGGCCACCACAAGATGGCTGAGCACTCAGTGAAGGTGGATCCCAGTGGCCATTCTGTGCCTTGAGGCCTGGGGGTCCTGTGCAGATGGAGGAGACCAGTCCTGGTGTTTCTACCACCTCACGCTGAGGAGGTAGGTCCAGGCGGAGAAGGCGGGTCGCAGCAAGGGAGGGCAGTTGGCAGCAATCAAGCAGGTAGGGGAGGGCAGTTGGGAGCCATCAGATCAGCAGGGGAGGGCAGTTGTGGGTGATGTCAGCAGGGGAGGGCAATTAGGGGCCATCAGTCTGGCAGGGGAGCAGATAGGTGTCAATCTGGCCAACAGGGGAGTGGTTAGGGGGCGATCAGGCTGGCAGGCATGTCCAACTGCTGTTTTAGCCCAATCTTGTGGGGCATCTCCCAAGGGGTCCTGGCAGTCGGACATCCCCCAAAGGGTCCCAGATTGGAGAGGGTGCAGGCCAGGCTGAGGAACAGCCTCCCATGCACAAATTTCATGCACCAGGCCTCGAGTATATAATAAACCTGTATATGTGTCTATTCTTCAAACCCAGCAGTATCACTTGAGAAATTTCACCTCGAATCTTTAATAAAATGAACTACATATAAACAAGGTTATTCGGTATAGTTATCTTTTTTATTTTTAAAATATTGGAACTTACCTAAATGTTTAGGAGACTGGTTGAATAAACCATGGTATTACACAATGGAGTACTATGCTATTATACAAAAGAATGATGATCTTTATAAAATGACATGCAATAATTTCCAGAAGATATTTTTAAGTGACAAAAGCACAATGCAAAAGAACATATACAATATTTGTGTAAAATAATAAGGTAAATAAGGAAAGATACAAATCTGACTATCTTCACCAAAAAAATAGGATAAATTGTAAACAATTAAGGTCTTTACCAAAGGGTGAGAAAACAGGGAGGTGAGGGAGTGACACTCCTCTGACAATAGTTCTTAATACAGTTTTGATGTTTGGGTTCTATAATGGAGGATAAAATATGTTATAAGGATATTTTGGGTCAAATGACAAATTTGGAATAAGAACAGTAGATTATATAAAAAATGTTTATCAATGTTTACTGAAGTTGTCAAGCGCATTGCTGTTATGAAAGAGAATATTAATGTTCTTAGAAAACAGACACTGCAATATTTAGTGTAAAGGCTATAATAGATGCAACATACATTAAATGAGTAAAAAAATGTGTTTTTAATGTATGGGTAAAGAGGAAATGATAAAGCAAATAGAGCAGAATGTTAACAATAGGAAAATCTGAGTAAAGGGCATATGGTTCTCCTTTGTACTAATCTTATTCTTGTGATTTTTTTCTTATGTTTGAAATTATGTACAACTTTAAGGAAATTTAAATGTTGGGTTGGGCTTCCATTGATTACATTTCAGAAGAGAAATGTGAACCTGATGGCCTCAGACTACCCTGCTGCATCAGTTAATATCAGAACCTCTGAATGCCACAGCCTCCTGGCCTACCATGTGGTTTTCCCAATATCATTCTCAAGATTTTGACAGGTAAAGATAGATCCCAGGTGTTCTCTTCACCGCACTGGGAAGAGTGCAAGGTAAAGGAAGTTAAAGATTGCCCTTGGTCAGGCTAGGAAGATTTAGAACTTGAGTCATTTGGAATGAGAATAGTTATCACATAATACACCAGGATTGCACCAAGAACTTTATGAATACTCTCTCATTTAATCCTCCCAATACATTGAGAAGAGAACAGTAATGTTCTTGAGAAGGAAGCCAAGATGTAGAAAGTTTAAACTGCGAGAAGTGGCAGTGTCATGGCTGGAATCCAGGTTATCTAGTCTCAAATCCTTAGCCTTTATGATGAAATACATGCCCCAAAGGCAGAGATACCAGGCCCACCTGGCAAACCTTAACACTCTCCAGGCTTTGGTTCAGAGGCCACATCCTCTGTAAAGTCTTCCTTAATCCTCAGGGAGGCATTGTTGCTGCTTTTCTTAACCTCCCATCTCACTTGGTACACACCACCAAAAATACTTGATGATCTTGCTGTTTTATTGCTTTTACATGTCTGTTTTGCTTTCTGGACTTTGATTTCCCTGAGAACAGAAACTGTCTTTTCATCTTTATAGTCCCAGCACCTATCACAGGGCCTAGTCCATGATAGATACTCTTTAAATGTCATTGAGGTTTATTGGGTTTTTATGAGTACCTAGTGAGCCTTTAAAACAGCACTAGAGTGCTCATATTTTATTCATACAGAAATTGAAGCTAAAATTTGGGCCTTGAGTCAACAGTTTGACAAGATTTCTTGCAAAGGCTAATCTGATCTTAAACCTCCTTAATAGGAGAACCATATGTAGAAATAGAAAATATGATTGAATCTACTGCAGCTGGTCAGGGCCAAGCCCAGAGACATACATGACTTCTACATTCATATAATGGAAGAAACTGGATGGAGCCTCTAAGCAAGACAAGAGCATGTGGTGCTCAAAACCATTGCTGTGTAAGTGGAGGCTAAAGGGATGAGAGTTAATGACAACTCTGGGAGACATGGCTATTTTCAGTTACCTTAGAGTGAGCATTCATCATTTCTAGTTGAGCACCCAAAAAATGAAACTCAGCTAATGGGAAGGTTTAACTGAGAAAAGGATTTTGGTTCAATATAATAAGAGGACTTTTTTTTTTACATCTGTCTAAGCATGGTGTGAACTGATTTAGATAATAGTGACCTCACTGTCACCAGAAGTATGTATAGACAATGATGAAAGACTATGTTCTAGGCATTCAAAAACCAACAAATGAAGAGAGAAGCTAGTTGCTGGTTCTTTGATCAATGTAAAGACATCACTGGCCCACAACAAAATAAGCAAAAATAAAGACAAAGTAGTAAGTTTTTCATAAAGATGAATTAATTTAAATAATTGGTCTTTATTTCAAAACTGTGGTTTTTGTGGTTGGAATGAAATGAAGATATTAGGAGATAGTTTTTATAGCGTCTCGACTTAGCAAAAAAAATCATATTAATAAATTTGCATTCGTTGCCAAAATGTTTTTTTGAAATTATAGAGATTTATAAAATTAAACATCTATCAGCTGATAGTCTCAACAACCTCTAAGATTTCTTCTGTCCATAGAGTAAATGGTTCTATATCTCACAGACTCAGAACTTCGAGTCTCCTACCAGGTCCAGAAGAAATTCATTGACATTGGAAGCAGACATGTCTGGCTTCAAACCATCATTCAGCTATTCACTAGTCAAGGGACTTTGAGCAAGTTGCTTAATATCTTTGGAGCCAAAAGCCACACCTACACTTGTGTGGTATACAATAAAAATGGCCATAAAGTCTTTGCATTTCTTCTACCAAGAGGTAGAATCTGCTTCTCTAAATTTTATATTTTAATTGTCCTTGTGCTGCTTTAGCCAAAAGAATGGAGCAAAAACAATATTTTAAGCCTAAGCTGCAACTGTCTGTCTGCTCAAGTTCGATCTTTTTTCCCCAATTTTTTATTGATTAAGGTATTATATGTAACTTGATCTTGAAACACTCCTTGTCTGCCTTGAGAACAAATCCAAGCTGGGCTGCAAATCTTATGGATAAAATAGATTGAACAATTTCTATTTCATAAATTTATTTCAAGAATTAAGTGATATAGCCGAAACCGGTTTGGCTCAGTAGATAGAGCGTTGGCCTGCGGACTGAAAGGTCCCAGGTTCGATTCCGGTCAAGGGCATGTACCTTGGTTGCAGGCACATCCCCAGTGGGGGTTGTGCAGGAGGCAGCTGGTCGATGTGTCTCTCTCATCGATGTTTCTAGCTCTATATCTCTCTCCCTTCCTCTCTGTAAAATATCAATAAAATATATTTTTTAAAAAGAATTATGTGATATAATTAAAATATTTGGCACAGAGTGCTGGAACAAATTAAATACTTAATTAGTGACAGTTGCAAGTATTAGGTTTAGAAGTGATATAACAGTAATAGAAGTAACAATATACTTCCTCCCAACCCTACCCTCCACATGGAATTCCAGTCCTGAGAAAATTAAAACAGAGATTATTAGTTTGGCATACCTATTCATCCAATAACTATCAAGATGTCTTACACAAAGTTTACTCAGCTAGGGTTTAATTGATTTTATATTCCTGATTCACAGTCTGAGCTTTTTAGATATATAAGGGTAACCCAAAATACAGAATTTTTATCCTGTTATTGTTGTTGAGAGTTGATAGTACAACTGACCCCAGAGTCAAAGAACCTTATATAGTAAGGAGGATGGGGATAGGGGCAGTTAACTTATTTTTCAGGGTCACTGGTCACTAGGCATTCTCCCAACGTCTCTGCATATGTTATTCACAACAATTTTGGTTGGGTCAAGCATTTTTGCCCCCATATACTTATCAGTAAATTGAGTTCAAGGATATTTAGTGACTCTCCTTTGATCATATAGCCAATTAGGGACAGAGCTAGTGCACCAAGACCTGTTGACTTTTTCCCTAAAGACTTGCTCTCTTCTTCAAGATCAGCTAAGGAATCTCTTATGACGTCTCCTGTTTCTCCCCCACATCCACTGCCTTCCTAGTCAATCAATTTTAGAGCATGCCTGTATCTCCCACCTGAACATGTATAGTATCCCTTTGTCTTATTGCCTCTAAGCTTACCCTCTCCCCACTCCCCCTACCAGAGTGACCTCTGTGACATGCAAATCTGATTATACCAAATTCCTGCCTTTAAAAATTATTCCCTGTCTTTCTTTCACCTACAAGACAAAAACTAAACTCCTCTGTATGGAATGCATGGCTCTGTTTACCTCATCAGCCATAGATTCTAACTCTCCTCCTTCCAGGCCATGCTAAAGTGCTTCTAGTTCCCACAGCCACCATGCTTTTCCTCATTGCTACTTTGTACATTTTATCACTCTCTGCTGTACACTTCCCAAAGTCATGAATTCCTAACAAAATCTGACTTGATCTTCAACTCTCCCATCAGATGCCAAATCCTTTATAAAGTCTTTCTTGGAGCCTTTAAACAGATTTAGATCATCTTCTCTCATATCCTTCCTCTCAACCACTTAAAGCAATACTTGCCTTATAATCATTGCCCTGTCTCCCCCATTAATATGACAAACCAGGCATCACCCCAAATTAGCAGATCCTATATTTTTGCCATACTCAAAAAAGTAATTATTATAGTGGCCTCTGCCATTTGGTTGAGTGGGCAAGAGTCAAAGACAAAAACCAAACTAGATGTCACTAATCAGCTATCAGAATTTGAGCCAGTGAGCATCTCAGAGCTATAGGGTAATAGGTCTCTCATTCATAAGCACCTCATTTTTAGAAACAATAAAGGCCTGCTCAAAGCAAGCAACTATATCCTGAACTGAAGCAACATTGAGCTAAGAAAAAAAGGAGAGAGATGACAAGGAAAATCTTAATAAGTAGCAAAACCTGCAGAAAGGCTTAGAAAAATAATTTACTTCAATGTTCAGAGGTGCCAAAGACAGAATACATATTCCTTACGAGTAAGAAAGAGGAAGTTTTGTGAGAAATAAGATCTTTCCAGAGCAGGTGCTAGAAAAATTAAATCTTGTAGAGGATGAACCAATGCCAGAATTATGATGCACATGGTCAAGAAGGAAAAGGCATTTGGCTGGGCCCAGAGCAGAAAGGGATTGGAGAAAGACAAAGTGATGCCGGGTAGGCAGAGAGGACCTCCTAGTGCAGCTGTGCTGGCTGTGAGCGAAAGCTTTGTCCTCTAGGCCTCAGACAAGATTGCAAGGAACACCTAAATGCTGGCGATGTGGGCCATTCGTAAGTCACTTTGCAAAGAATTAGGAGCAGCATTTTTTGTCTAGATCACAGAATCATTAGAACAATTGCATTATCTGTCTTTCAAGCTTAAAGATGAGAATGTTCTCAAGAAGATTAAAAACTCAAAAACATCACCGATGAGTCTTTAGTGAAAAAGGTATCTGGTAGCAAAATATAGCTAACCAACGATGCTTCAAAATAAAAGGACTTGTCAATGGCAAAGCCATTGTTTAATAAAAAGGCTGGTAGTGAGAAATTAATGAATTTCAAAGTTGAATTAAGATTAAACAATAGTGGGAATTATACCATGAGGAATGGAAATAGAGACATAAATGACCTAATACTCTCATATTTCAAATAAAAGGCACTGGTAGATACTACCCTATTTGAAGCATGTAGTTTAAAAGCAAGTTTTCCTCATCCTCATAATCTATTTTATGTCTTTCTTAAATGTTGAGGTATCTTGTACGAATGAGCATGTCATCTTGTAAGAAAAGAAGGTGAAGTTTAGCAATCCCTTCTGCTTTGTTTTTCTTCTAATAGATTCAAGAAAAACAAATTTACTTTTTTATTTTAAATTGTATGCATATAATGATCCCATATTATTTCTACTTAGCTTTATCTCTAGAGTTGCAAAGAGAAGTGTATAAATTAATACTCTCTAAAATGTGTATACTAATATAGGTGTGAAGGAATCTGGAATAAGAGTTTACTTTTTCCTACAAATTTTTCAATACTGCTTGATTTTTATTCTTAAAATGTGCAATATTTATAAAAATAATATTATTCTTCTTTAAAAAAAGACACAGGACATGAAATTGATTTTGGCTTTCATGCCCACTCTGATTGGTTGGGTGTAGTTGCCTGTAGCACCATGTTAAGAAGGATTTTAAACTGCATCAAGGTTCAGCAGAAAACAGTACTATTCTGAATGATCAATAAATCTGCATGGTCCCCCCAAGGAGTAATGCTGCACAGGCTACATAGCCAATTAACAGTAATGTGTTGTGTATATTAATTAGAGAAATAGAATAAGGACAGACACACTATTCACTCGATGAAAGTTGACTAAGCAAAACCTTATACAGGCTAGATAGTTTATATACAGCTAGAAAGCACAATCTGTAGACAAACATAAAAAGAGGCAAACAATCATGGTAATAATTAGTCTTTATAGTTAATGCATACCTGAAATTTTCAATAATATAAAATATTTTTTTAAAAACAGAAAATTGGAATAGAATTGATGTAGAGGCCTCTGTCATAATAATAAGTAGTATTCATCCACATAAACTACATGAAAAAGTTCATTCATCTCATTGGAAGATGCTTTTCCAATAATATTCTAATTTTTAAGTTTAATAAATATTTATCAACATTTGTCATGTGTATAGATTATTTTGCTCAAATGAGACCTAAGAACATAGTGATTACTCAAGCCAGAAGAGAAAATATTAAACCAAGATAAGGATGGTAAGATTTTAAATTTTTTAAAAATATATATATTTCAAAGGGATAAAAACAAATAGGAAAAAGTACGCTGAAATGATTTCATCACCTATGGTGATACAACACAGCTGTCTTCTAGGAAGGAAAACATACAGCCAAAGAAAGAAAAACTGTCACTCAAGGCAAAGGAAAACCAGGAGAGGGCGGGCACTTGGCAGACAAGGCCGAAGCAAGTCTGAAAAAGGAACTGGTGAGTTCTGTGGCTGAAAGGAAGCACTGGGGAGAAAACTGGGAGGGCGGTGAAGAGGTCAGTGGGTGTGTCTGTGGAGCAGCGAGCAACATTCTTTGTTCTCTAGCAATCTTGGGTAGACTTGCAAAGGGCTAAGATTAGGTCAGTCATTTTGTATGCACAGCCTGCAAAATGAGGGACTCTTAACAGCCAGAGTAAATGTGAGTATAAGGCAGATGCCAGGGGGATTCCTGGTGGGAAAACCTGGGGCCAGAGAGGAGAACTGGCTGTGTGGACAACACCAGCTGTAAGTACACTCCTGTGAATTTGCCTGGACTGAATTGCCTGGGATACAGGATGAAAGGAGGCTTGAGGACTGCCTAGCAACACTATGTTTATGCAGCCACCCAGGAGGACGTGGAGGGAATAAGAAAAAAAATATCATGTTTCTGGAGAGAGGGTGCCAGAAAGCAAGAGCGGCACCCATCACGGGGAGACCCAGCCTGAGAGCAGGCCTGGTGTGGCTCATCCTGCCCATGTGACAGCCATATTCTACATGGGAACTGGGCCTGGTGGGTCCCAGATTTCCCCAGCTTTCCCCACTAATCAGTTTTCCTCAGCTTCTCCATTGTTTTCACAGCTGCTCAGCTGCTTCTGCTCAGTCAGGGGACAGACAAGCCAACTCCAAATCACGGAGCAGGGAATCACACTAGGACCAAAAAGAGGATGCACAAAGCAGGATGTTTATTGGTGGGATGGGGCTGAGGGGATGGCTCAGTGATGGGAAAGAAACAGAACTCTTAGCCCTTTACTGGCTGAGCAAATGTGTTTATTTCCAAGAGAAAAGAGACATTAATCAGATCTAAAATTATTCTGTAGCTCCAAATTTTTAAAGAATTTTTTTTTCAATTTGAGATCATATTTACCCATAAAAATAACATTGGAAATGGCAGCCATTTGCCCAGCCCAAACCACAAAAGACTGTTTAATTGTCAATGTATTCAGTTATTCTCACCATCCTGAGAGAAGAGGGGGAAACTTAATAATATAAAGGAAAGCATAGCTAACATTTACAGATTTCTCACTATGGAATTTACAATACTTAAGGTAAAAAAAACCTTAAACATCCACACTTTAAATCTATGAAGCATGTATAATGAACTCATCTTACAGATGAGGAAACTGAAGCTTGAAGTAGTTAATAACTTATCCAAAGTTATAGAACTATTAAGGGGGGATAAGGACACATATGTAACATCTTAATCAATAAAGAAAATAAAAATTTTTAAAAAATTAAAAGAGATAAGACCACTCCTGTAATATTTTTTAAATAAATAATTAAATTTTTTAAAAAATTTAAAAAGCAAGGAAAGTTTGGGAGGTGATAGATATGTTTAGCACCTTGGTTATAGTGATGATGTTCATGTGTATATGCGTAAGTCTAAACTCATCAAATGTATTTAACTATGTGCATTACTTTCTATATCAATTATACCTCAATAAAGCTTTAAAATTAAAAAGAGAGAGACAGATAAAACCAGCCCTGGCTGGTGTGACTCAGTTGGTTGAGTGTTGTCCTATACACATAAAGGTTGCTAGTTAGATTCCTAATCAGGGCACACACCCAGGATGCAATTCTATCCCCAGTTGGGATTCATGCAGGAGGCAACTGATCAATGTTTCTCTCTCATCTCTCTCTCTCTCTCTCTCTCTTTCTCTCTCTCTCTCTCTCTGGAGGGGAGTGTGGCTTGCTCACCCTAACCATTTGTTTTCTCTCTCTCCCTCTTCCTCTTCCTCTGCCTCTCCTTATCCCTCTCCCTCACCATCTCCCAACCTCTCTCTCTAAAACAAAGTCAATAAAAAGATATATTTTTTAAAAAAAGAGATAAGGCCATTATTGTAAAAGAGCACTCTTATCTACAAATCAATATTCTTAATCACTATGTTGCATTGCTCCCTTTAATACCTCTACATTAGCTTCTAAGGGATGCAATAACAAATTACTCCAAAATTTAATGGCTTAAAACAACACAAATTATAGTCTGGATGTCAGAAGTCTGAAATAAGTTTCACTGAGCTAAAATTAAGTTGTGACCAGTCTGTGCTCCTTTTGGAGGCTCTAGGGGAGAATTCGTTTTCTTGTCTTTTTCATATTCTAAGAGCCACTGAAATTCCTTGGCTCCTAGCCACTTCCCCCATCTTCAAAGCTAGCAGGAAAGCATCTTCTCTCTCCCCCTACTTCCATCCTTACATCTTTGTCCTCATATACGGATCCTGTGACTACACTGAAGGCCCACTGAGATAAGCCAGGATAATCTGCCCATTCCGAGCTCCTGAACTTAACCCCATCCGTGGACTCACCTTTCCTTTCCATAAGTATCTCTAATTTGGATTATATTAATAAGTATCTTTTTAAATATATGTTGCTTCCTGGAAGGCAAGTTTATTAGCTCTTGTTATTTTAAGAGTTTTTATTGCTCATCACTGCCAAGAAGCAGATAAGGGGTCATCAAAATAGCAAATAAGGGGAAGTTGAAAGTTTTAAGGCATTTTACTGAGTTCCTGCAGGGCTTGTCCTGGTTCAGTTAAGGTAAGAAACCTGACTATAGCTCATGGAGATCCACCCAACCTTGCTCCTAGGAATCATGTCTGTTGCCAAGAAGTCAGGAATTAAATGATTCACACAGACCTCACAGAAGCTGTGGGCCCCCACAGAACAAAACCTTGTGCTTGTTAAACCTAAAAGGGGCATTGGAGTTTGCTGGATTTTCAACTGGGACTCCTGTCCCCCCATCTTCAAACTTCTCCTCCTTCATGATCCCACTAGCCCCTATTAAAATTCAGAGCATTATTAAAGCCCTCTGTCTACATCTAAATATTTGGACTGAGCTATGGGAATTTCCAGAATCTTCCTCCCCACTCACGCATCAGACCTAAGCAGACATATCTGAGTCCCATTTTGACCTGTGAGGTCTTTGGAGGCAGAGTCCAACCTCCTCAATAAAAAGAAGCCTGAACAATCTATGTAACCATCCACAGTGAAGAGCAATCCTCTCAAAATAAGACAAACAAGAGTATATGACCTCTTTCTTCTCTCTCATGGATAGGAAATTCCAACCACAAAGGTTCTGAGCAAAATTCCCCAGAAGAAATCAATAAAAAGCAAAACCATCATTTTACCTGGCCAGCATGACTCAATGGTTAAACATTGACCTATGAACCAGAAGGTCATGGTTCGATTCCTGGTCAGAAAGTGATCCCCAGTGTGGGGCATGCAGGACACAGCTAATCAAGGATTCTCTCTCATTATTGATGTTTTTATCTTTCACTCCCTCTCCTTTTCTTTCTGAAATCAATAAAAATATGTTGTTGTTTTTAAAAAACAAAGTTATCATTTTAATCAATGTTATTGTTTGACCAAATCATCTGCTCCTAACCACCAGTGCCTAAACGACATAAAACATTCATGATTGTGAGTTCAGGGCCTTAGACCTGCATGTAGATATTCTCCAAGATAAGGAACAAAATCTACAAACCAAATGTTGAATTAACTATCTACATTTTTTTAGCTATTAGACTATAACCCAACTTATATGATTATTCATGACTAGAAGCCTGGTGCACGAGATTTGTGCTTTTTTTTTTTTTTTGGGGGGGGGGGGGTTGGCCTGTGGGAATTGGCCCACTGCAGGAGCAGCAGCTGAGGACCTGCCCTCTGAGTAGCTGCCCCCACTGTGGGAGCACCACTTATCCTGGTCAGCCAAATAGCACTCCTACTGTGGGAGTATACTGACCACCAGGGGCAGCTCCTGCATTGAGCATCTGCCCCCTGACAATCAGTGCATGTCATAGCCACTGGTTGACCAGTAGCTCTAGTTATTCCACTATTCAGTCACTGAACTTTTATTACTATATAAAATTATAGAAGACTAGAGGCCCGATGCACAAAATTCATGCACTGGGGGCAAAGGGTGTCCCTGCACCCTCTCGCAGTCTAGAACCCCTTGCTCCTTAGCACCCTCCTGCAGCAGAGATGGTGGGGGAGTCTCCCGCCACCACTGCTGCACTCGCCAGCTATAAGCTTGGCTTCTGGCTGAGTGGTGCTCCCCCTGTGGGAGTGCACTGACCACCAGGGGAAAGCTCCTGCTTTGAGCATATACCCCCTGTTGGTCAGTGCTCATCATAGTGACTGGTCATTCCACCATTTGGTCAATTTGCATATTAGGGTTTTATTATATAGGATAGAGGTGTGACTGCATTTTAATATGTTTGAAATGAAGTTGGGTAAGGCCTCCAAAAAGAAGGCTGCCTAGAATGCTAAAGCATCCCTGCCTAGTTCCATAGCTCATAATGTGTCTTTGACCAGTCTGGACCTTGTATGCATATATGCATAACCCATGGACACAGACAATAGAGTGGTGAAGGTCTGGGGTGGGAGGTAGAGGTGGGCTGAAGAGAGTGAACATATGTATACTTTCAACAATAAAGATTAAAAACAAATAAAAAACTATCATTCATTCCTTCTTCAGGAATAAAGAAAGCAAGGGGAGGATGAAGTGAGCCTTCACCAGTACTATTGGTTGCAGAGTATCCCATCACTTATCCCTCCCCTCCCCTCTGCAGACACTGAGGTCTGCCCTCCACTCTGCATTCTGGCTGATGTCTCTATCTCCCTTAGTCTCTATCTGGATCCCCCCATCTGCCACAGGATTCCAGGTGGAAGAGATTACACAAGAGAGTAACCTCACCTCGGGAATCTCCAGAAAGGGAAATACCCATCTCAAGGAGATGACTGATGGACAAATACTGAGAGCCTACTGTACACAAATAATAACAACATATGCACCATACTCACTATGTTCCAAGGAGTATTCTAAACGTTTTCCAGTTATATCATAAACTTTATCATTATGCCCATTTTTCAGATGAGAAGTTTTTTTAGCAGAGAGAGTAAAGTACCCTGCCTAAGTCCAACAGACAGAAAGTGGCAGAGGTTGTAGTCACCACAACCACCATTGTACCACCGTGTTACCATCGTGTTACCCAGGTATGAGGAACCCAAAATCAACAACAACTGAAGCAGCGGCCTGCAACCCAACCCTCATGTGAGGATGGCAGATGAAACATGATCCCAACACCATGAATCTCTGGACAACTTCTTGAGAGAGAAGTGCTTTTCTATCTTATTTGCATTATGTAATTTGGGGTCTCTCAGCAGTTCAGCCTATCCCCAAACATACTTTGTCCTAGGGCCTTCTCATAAGCATGCTGCCAGGAACACTAAATGAGTCAATAATTAATGTAAGGATCATAGTCCATTGGTTGATAGAAAATAACTATTCATTAACTCCTAGCAAAAACTAAGCATACCACCCTAGCTGGCTTGGCTCAGCTAGATAGTCAGCCTACAGACTGAAGGGTCCCAGTTAGATTTTGGTCAAGGGCACATGCCTGGGTTTCGGGCTCCATCCCCCAAGGGCAATGCAGAAGGCAGCCGATCAATGATTCTCTCTCATCTTTGATGTTTCCATTTCTTTCTCTCTCTCCTTTCCTCTCTGAAATCAATTTAAAAAAATATTTTAAAAAAATGAAACAAAAAAATTAAACATACCAAGATAAAAGTAACCCAATGTGCCTGGTACTTTATATACAATATCTCATTCAATCCTCCAAACAGTACCTCAAGGAGGCAAAAATATTCAACTATTGCAGAAAGGTAAGCTTAGATTTAGATAAAGATTAGTACATTACCAGGCATATGGCTCGCAAAGCCTGGAGCCAGAAATGGAGCCTGGGTTCTTTCAGAAAGGATTTAACTCAGCACAGTCCTGATACACCTGGCACCTTCCTCTCAAGTTTGTTGATTGATTAAATGATTCTGAATTCATATAGGATTTAAAGAGACTTGGTGGTATTCCTAAATTTGATGTTTAGGATTCAAGAGCTATTTTTCAAAATCTAAGGCTATGATCAGGAGTTTATGGTAATTAACTGCTTTTATATTAAGAATAAGCAAAGATAAACAGTTTACTATAACAAAGAACTGAATTAAGCCCAGCCAGTGTGCTCAGTGGTTGAGTATTGACCTATGAGGTCACAGTTTGATTCCTGATCAGGGCACATGTCTAGTTTACAGGCTTGATCCTCAGTGTGCGGTGAGCAGGAGGCAGCCAGTCAATGATTATCTCTCATCATTGATGTTTTTATCTCTCTGTCCCTCTCCCTTCCTCTTTGAAATCAATAAAAATGTATTTGAAAACGCAACAACCCTGAGTTAAGTAAATGTGTAGGTTTTTCCCCCCACCAACCTTATTTGAGCCAGGGGGATTGGAGAGGGTGGGAAATACATGTGCAAATGATATCACATTATTTCCAGAACTGTAATCTATGGAACAGATTACATTTACAATATTTGTTTGAAATAAGTCTGTAGTAAGTTACACCTCAGGGACTAGTCGCTGCAACTAACCCATTAAAAATAACCAAGACAGGAATTAGAGGCTCCTGATAGAATCTGTATATTTATAGGAGACTTTGCTTCAAAAAGGTAGCTCCAATTCCGGATCTCTAGACCTTTATTTGAACTCTTGGCTGCGGCATAATTGACAGAGAGAATTAAAGGGGATATGAAGACCTGGGACTGAACTTTTTCAATAGTCTCAGCTCGGCTCACATTGCTCACGATATTAGAGGCTGCGGTGATGATATTAAATGATGCCGCACTGACAGAGATTAACAGAGTATGCAATTAGATTTAAATGCTGTAATTGGAACATGCTGTTAAGTGCCTACCATCAGTCCTGGGTCTCCCCTTATGGCAAGAGAGTCTCTCCTTGGGTTGCTCTGTAAATTTAACACTCTCCTCACCAGCCACAAAACTTCCTCCACTTATGCAGAGAGAGCAAGGAGGTCCGACACTATTTTGAAGTCGCCATGGATTATACTGCCACTTCCATTCTTCTTTATAGTTTCTAGAATCTAGATGCTTTCAAGTCTAGTTAGATCTTTTGAGCTTTATAACAGCCTAACAAGAAAGGAGGCCAGCTACAGGCAGGGGTGCACATGGATTGATACACATGCAAAGATCTGCCCCGGTCTACATGGCTAGTCTGTGGATGAAGCATGAATCTAACCTAGCTCTTTTGACCCAAAGGTCCATGTGCTTTCCTTCATGCCAGGTTGCCTCCAGAGGTTGTGATCTGAAACTAATTTTGCCAGCTGGACACTTATTTCAGAGGGTAAAGCTCCTTTGCCCACACAGGACCACCTACCACATTTTGATCTCTGTTACTATCATGCACTCAGGCCTCCACCAACAAGATGACCATTTTTAATCAATGACAATACCGCGGGATAAGGTCAAGCCATCACCGATGTGATTGTTGAATAACCACTATGTGCCAAAACATCAATAAAGACCATATAAGAAAAAAATTTTTAAAGGATCTTAAAATATCATTTACTATTTCTGGCTGCATGACTCGGTTTGGCTGCGGCATAATTGACAGAGAGAATTAAAGGGGATATGAAGACCTGGGACTGAACTTTTTCAATAGTCTCAGCTCGGCTCACATTGCTCACGCCCCCCCCCCCCCACACACACACACACAAAGTAGTATAAAAACAAAAGTAAAAGTTAACATTTGCCAAGATAATTATTATGTGCCAGGTCTTATTCTTATACAGATTCTCTCTCTCCCTCTCTCTCTCTTTCATATATATATATATATATATATATATATATATATATATATATATATTCTTTGATTTTAAAAATTAGTTTTCAAATTTCCCATGTGGTAACAGGATTCCAGTATGGCGCCACAGAGGACATTGGCAAGTGGAGAGGGTTCACTGTGTGGGCCTCAAACTTCACCCAGAAAGAAAACCTGAAAAGTTGGGGTTTGCTTGTTTGTAGATTTTGTAGGTTTTGGGTTTCTTAATATATATATATAAACATTCAAAATTCAAAAAGTAGAAAATGTATTGAAGGAAATGTCTTTCTTTTTATTCAAATTCCCCAGCTGCCCCATACACCTCTCTCCAACATTAAAAGCAAAGCAACAGGAAAAGTTATCAGAATCAGAGTCTCCATGTGTCCTTCCAGAGGTTATGTTCAATGAGTACAGAAGTGCCTTTGAGTATTTATTCTTTTTTCCACTTTCCTTCCATACCATATGCACTGTTCTACTAGTACATCTTGCTTTTTCACTTAAAATGCAACTTGATAATCTTTCCATATTATTTTCTGAAGAGCTTCAGCTATAAAATTCCATTTAACCAGTTTTCTACTGATGAACATTTAGGTTGTTTCCCATAATTTGATATGAAGAATAATATTGCAAATATAATTTTTCACATAGGCAGATATATCTATAATAGTTTCTTGGAAGTATAATCACAGGGTCAAATTATAAAATTCCTTTATAATTTGTTTGATGTTGTTTAAATTGTCCCAACATGACTGCCACCAGGAGTGTTTTCACACAATCTTGGTAACACGAGGTATCATTAAATGTTTAAATATTTGCTAATTTGATAGATAAAAATTGTATATGATTATAATTTTAATTTTCATTCCCCAATTATGAATAAAGTCAAGAGACTTTCCTTTTAATAAGAGTCTTTAATTTTGGATTTCCCTTTCCTATGACCAGGTATACATGTCATTTTCCCATTTTCCTATCATGTCTAGGATCTGCACTATATTGATTGGTAAGAGCTATTTATATATCAGCCAGATTAGCCCTTTCTCTGTGAGAAGTTGCAGATATTTTGCTCAGGGTAATTTGTCTTTTGATTGTACTTATAACATTTTTTTGCATACATAATTTTTAAATATGTAAAATGAGATATATTTTTCCCCCTTCTGGCTTTTGCATTTTATATAATTGAAAAAATTTTCTCATTCCAGGGTAATGAAATTATTTTTACATGTTTTTTTCTACTGTTTCTATTGTTTCATTTGTTACTTTTTAAAAATGAATTCTATTGTTGAGAGCATTACAAATGCCTCCCATTTTCCATCCTTCTCCCCCCTCCACCCATCTCCCACCCCATCCCAGGCCTTCACCTGTCTATTGTCTGTGTCCATGAACTAAGCATATATGCTTCATTTGTTACTTTTTTAATATTTTATCTATTTGGTATGAATATGAATCCAATTATTTTCCAAATGGCTACCCAGTTATTACTAGTATTGACTAGTCTATCAGCCGCCCCCCCACACACACACACAATTGATTTGAGTGGCTAACTTTATTACATCCTAACTTTTATGTATACTTGAACTCCATATATATTTGGATTTTCTGTTCTATTCCATTGGTCTAGTTCAGTGGTCAGCAAACTCATTAGTCAACAGAGCCAAACATCAACAGTATAAGGATTGAAATTTCTTTTGAGAGCCAAATTTTTTAAACTTAAACTTTGTGGTCCATGCACAGAAGTTGGTTTTCGGCTCTCAAAAGAAATTTGAATCATTGTATTGTTGATATTTGGCTCTGTTGACTAATGAGTTTGCCGACCACTGACCTAGGACAAAGCAGCAGTGGTACCCCCAGTGTCCTCGCTCCTGCCTGAGAGCTACACAGTAGACAGCTGATAGAGGATTACCTACTGGCCGCCAAAAATTCTCCCCTTCAGTCAGACCTCCTCCCACATGGTGGGAAATTCCAGATCTCTGCTTAGGAAGCAATTCAACGCAAAGCCCCATCCCACTCTACTTTCTTCCTGACCTCTAATCCTCCAGCTATGTGGACTCTCCACTGAAGTACTTAATCATGTGCTGTCATATAAGGTTACTCAACATGTCTATGTTCTACTCACCAAAGCACCCTGTCTCTTGCTATTCTTTTATTTCTGAAAGCATCACTCAAGGAATTGAACTCAAAGTCAGCAAGCAATTCAATACTCTAAATCATGTAATTTTAGGGTTAGAATGTTTTTTCTTAATTTATATCAGTATAGTTGGTATACAATCTTACAATGGTTAAATTTGTGTCAGGTGGGCAAAACCGGTTTGCCTCAGTGGATAGAGCATCTGCCTGTGGACTGAAAGATCCCAGGTTCGAATCTAGTCAAGGGCATGTGCCTTGGTTGCAGGCACATCCCCAGTAGGCGTTGTGAAAGAGGCAGCTAATTGATGATTCTCTCTCATTGATGTTTCTAACTCTCTATCCCTCTCTCTTCCTCTCTGTAAAAAATCAATAAAATATATTTTTTAAAAGGAATTAATTTTAAAAATTTTGTGTCAGGTGTACAATACAGTGATTCACATTTTTATAGTTTACGATGTGATCACTGTACTAATGCTAATAATCATTTGTCACTGTGTACATTTATCAGAATATTATTTACTATATTCCTCTTCCCCCTTTTAGTCATCCTCTAACTCCATCCCTTCCAGTAACCATCACTTTGGTTTCTATTTCTATGAGTCTGTTTTGTTTGTCTGTTTTGTTTTGTTTTTAGATTCCATATATAAGAGAAACCATATGGTATTTCTCTTTCTCTGCCTGACTTATTTCACTTAGCACAAATACCCTCTACATTTTTCCATGTTGTCATACTAGTAAACAGCAAGATTTAATTTTTTATTAATGTAGAATATTCCACTGTATATATGTACATCTTTTTTATCCATGAATCTATCAATGGTCACCTAGATTGCTTCTATTTCTTGCATATTATAAACAATGCTTCAGTGAACATAAGGGTACATATATCTCTTTGAATTAATGTTCTCATTTTTTTAAATAAAAACTCAGAAGTGGAATTGGAAATTGATTGATTGGTGTGATATGTGAGTCCCATGGAATATAGTTGATTAATCTGTTTGAAAAACTCTACCAAAAGAGTCTACTTCCCACCACAGCCTGCCTCACTGAAATATCTCCTCTGCCCCAGGGCCTTTGCATGGCTCTTAATTCCTGGGACACTCTTCCCCACTTCCTCTAACTACTCCTATGATACTTTAAAAGTTCTGATCACTAGTCTTTTCTACTAAGAAGCCTTCCCTGACCCCACAGGCTATATCAGTACCCCCCTAAAATGTATCCCCCATTATATCTGCCCACTCTTTTTTTTTTACTATAATTAATCACAGTTAGTACTTATTCACATATGTTTTCAAATCCACCATTTGAAAAATAAAAGTATTTCTTTCCCACTAGATTACAAAATTCAGAAAGTCAGAAGCAACTCTATTTGTGCACATCATATTATCACCAGCACCTGACCCTGCACCTAGCCCATCATTGCTTTTTAATAAATGTTCATTGAAATAATTAGTTAAGGGATTAAACAAAGGCTAAGTGCTTCCTAGTAAGGCTATATTTTTATACTGTCTGCATCATTGTATCCCTGCTTTAGCTCAATCAGAAAGTGAGTTTCAATCTTTTTTTGCCCTTTCCTGGTATCTTACCTCAATGGTAGACAACTTACAACTAAACATTGCCCATTTGATCTGTTATTGGAGAGGAATCTCTTCATCCCTTTTCTTCCAGGCAACCAGTCTATCCACTCCCACTCCCAGCTCACACAGAAACACACAGCAGATTTATAAGTCATTCCTCTATAATGTAAATACTTTCTCAACATGTAAGTGTAATGTGTGTTACAATGATAAACCCAGAGTTCTATACAAGGCTAAGAACTTCCAATCTACTGCCTTTAGACCCATTGGTTTAGAAACATTCCTCACCCTTTCTTTGCTCAGTATCACAGCATGGGCTCACCTCCACAAGCGGTAGCTCATAGGCAAGTACTGATGAGACTAGAGGTCAAGAGGAAAGGGCAGCCAGAGCATTCTCTACCCCTTTCTCTAGGCTCAGGGACTGCATTATTTCCATAGCTGCACATCCCATGTGACAGGCCTGCGGGGATCAAGCTTGCCCTGGTGACCTCTGCCTCTGGGCTCCAGAAAAATTCACCTCCTTTGGTTCCTGTATACAAGAAGAGATAGGGCTTTCTGCTGCTGCAAATCTTTGGGCTGCCTTACCATTTTTTTTTTTTGCTGACTTCTTTTCTATCACCTGTATGACCAATTCCCTACGTTACATTACTCAAATTGGTCTTTATTTTCCCATCTGGCCTGATACAAGTAAAAGATAACAACAAAAAGCTAGAGCAACTATTTTGCATATTGGTAGTTCATTTTTTCTGGGATGCAGGCACCAAGCATTATTCATTCTCTGTATTATTGCACCAACTCCCAAAGCACTTTCTACATATTAAAACTTCCATAAATATTTTCTGAATGAATGAATGAATGAATGAACAAATGAATGAATTGAACCTTGGGAGTTATAATATCTTAATTGTTTAAACCTTTGATGTATATTATAAAGTTGTTATACATTCATTACAATCAGTTGATAAGTGCCTTTCTCAATAACATACAAATCTGGAAGTAATGTAATTAATTCAAACTTACATAAGCAATCAAGGTGTGCTTACTTTTTCATCAATCAAGGAATAATTACTCAGCCCTAAGAAAGCTCAAAAGGGTTTGTGTAGCCTTTAATGGGGCCTGCATAGCATATGACAACTCGGGAATCAGAATAGCATTGTCAAAAGCACTAGACAATTAAGGCTGCTTAAATATCAAGCATGAAATAAAGGTCTGTTACTTCTCAGATACTGTTGTAATTTTTCTTACAGATTTTTTTTCTCTTTTTAGGGTTGGAAGAGCCAGTTTGGGGGGAAAAAAGACCACTTGATTTGGCTTTTAGATGGGGCCATGAGAAAGAGGCAGTCCCCCAGGCAGTAAGCCCCCACCCAAAGGGTGAGCTGAGGACTGGGACTGAGGTGCAGGCGGGGCTTCCTATGCCCGCTGCTCCTTTCCCAAGGCCTGGAGGACAGGAGGGCCCACAGTAGTCATTCACTTGGGGTAAATGATTCAGACACCAGCTTCTCATCTTGGAGGAGCTGGTGCAATTGAAGGAGCCAGAGCTCCCGCGAGAGCCTAGGTTGGCCTGCAAGTCCAGGCCATAGTTGAGGTTCCCATAAAATGGGTTCACCAGCCCATCTGAGTAGACAACGCTGGTCTTGTTATGGGTACACATGTTCTGCATCCCATATTCCAGCCGGTTCTCCTTCCCCCCAAGCAGCTTGCAGTAGATGGTGATCTCCACATCCAGGGCCAACATGATGGTCATGAACTCCTGATACTTGTACAGCTGTTGTCTTACAGAATTTCTTGAAGAGATTTTCTATTTAGATGCAATTTTACACACACACACACACACACACACACACACACACACTCACACACACAGCATCAACAGCAACATCAATTATAACAAAACAAAAAAAACAACCCCAACATAGATGATTGATAGATGATAGATAGATAGATAGATGATAGATAGATAGATAGATAGATAGATAGATAGATAGATAGATAGATAGATGTGTAGTTTGAGATAAGGGTTAAGATGTGTAAGAGAAAGGTTAAGTACTGCCAAAACTTAGCCTCTGTTTCCTTGTAAAATCATAAGTGAGAGGAGAACTTAAATGTAAGTAATTTGCTTAAGAGGTTATGCCCTCCCACCCCAAACCCACATGTTGAAGTCCTAATCACCAGCACCTCAGAATGTGACTGCATCTGGAGACAGGTCCTTTAAAGAGGTGATAAGATTATATGAGGTTATTGGTGTAGGCCCTATTTCAATATTGCTGGTCTCTTAATGAGAAAAGACTGGAACAAAGACATGTACTGAGGGAAAACCATATGAAGACAGAGGGAGAAAACAGCAATCTACAAGCCAGGGAGAGAGACCTCACAAGAAATGAACCCCAATGACATTATTCTGGGACTTATGGCCTCCAGAACTATGAGAAAATAAAATTTTGCTGTGTATGCCACTCAGCATCCCTAGGGAACGACTACAGAGGAAAGTCTAGGGAGCACGAGTGAAGTTCAGGAGCAGGTGAGGGAGTGTGGAAAGAGCAGTGTATATACCCCATTCCAGCATCCATTTCTTATATTACCTGGGTTTAGCTCTTTTTGTTATCATACACTCATTTCAACAGACATTTACTGAAACTTCAACTAAGTACCAGGCACTGCGCCTGACCTTACAGGTACAAGAGAATAAAAAGGCAATCCTTATTCTCATGGTTGGAACTTAGCTAAAGATCCTGCTAGTGATCCTGGAGGCTCTGCCCTCAGGCACATGTAAGTAGCAGCATTTCTCTTATGTCACACCACAGGACTCACTGGCTCAGAATCTCTGGCACCCCATAGATAGCCTAATTGTGTGCTTCCCTTCCAGAATCCTCAGGCATCCCATCTATTTAGATTTCTTCAGCATTATTTTTCCAGAATCTTCATGAATGTATTTTTAAAACCTAAATAATTTATTACCATAAACAATAGCAATGCCCCCACACTGGTTAATTTTAATAGCATCTAGGAGCAGTAGGAACTTTCTTCCATTTTCACTGTTCAGTATTGTGTCTGTGCATCAAGCATCAGACTTTTAGATTATTTCTAACCAGTAGGTAATATGGCATCAGTAATTTCTGATATTGCTGATAGCAATTACTAGTAAGAATGTTCTGTAGCCCTCAGGAAAGGCCACTGGCATAGGATTATTAATGCCAGAAAGGTGAGATTCTGCACATACTGGCTTAGCCTAGCCCTATGTTTAGCAGATGAAAAAAATGTGGCAATGTAGCATGGTAGAAAAGCCTGGATATACAGTCGCATGGATCTGGGTTCAAATATCTACTCAGCCACTAATCCCCTGTGTGACCTTGAGCAAGTTACTTCACCTCTCTGAGCCAATGTCTTCATCTGTAAAACAGATCCTTAGCTCCTAGGGTTACCACCATCTTTCCCAGGAGTTCTTTTCTACCTGGGCCATGTGAACTAAATGGTAATCCCACCTCAAAGCACTCCCTAACATTCTTCCCTACTTTTATTTTTTTAAATATATTTTATTGATATTTTACAGAGAGGAAGGGAGAGAGATAGAGAACTAGAAACATCGATGAGAGAGAAACATCGACCAGCTGCCTCTTGCACACCCCCTACTGGGGATGTGCCCACAACCAAGGTACATGCCCTTGACCGGAATCGAACCCAGGACCTTTCAGTCCGCAGACCGATGCTCTACCACTGAGCCAAACCAGCTTCAGCCCTGCTTTTATTTTTATCCTCAGCACTCAACCCATCTGAAACTCCATATAGATCTCCATCTTTATTTCTCTTTTCATTTACTGTACGTGTTGCCGCTGCTAGAATATAAAATCCGAAAGGGCAGGATTCTTGACTATTTCATTGATTGCTGTATCCCTAGCACACAGTGGGAATTCAAAGATTATTTGTTGAATAATTCAGTTCATGAATGAATGGATAAAACATTAAAAGGTAGTCGTTAAAAGTTAGCTGAATGATGCAAGGGACCACAAGTCTAGGTTAAATAGCTGGCAGAATGATACCAGCATCAAATGGAGATGCTACCAACAAGCTGTGGCTTTTTCTCATGAGGAAAACTAAGATTTGGCTGATACTTGACCACAAAGTGCTTTTTTAACAATAGCATCAATTATTCTAGGCGAGTATCTTCTCCCTGGCATCCTAAATTTCTCACAAGTACCCACGGGTTGACAGATAACCCTACTTAATAACAACCTCTGACCCTTAAAGAGCTGTTTCCTTTGCTCAAAGCACTTTCAGATACACATTCTATTAAGGCTCCATATCTTTGCAGCCAAAGGTTCTTCCCACCACTTTTATCTTGTGTGTGAGTAAGCACACAAAGATTCCAGCAGAGCACGTCTTAAAGAGGAAACAGGCCAGCAAACGAGAGAAAATGTGCAAGAGTTGATTGGGAGTAGAGCAAAATAAACTATATAATAATGTTTGTTACTGTTGATATCACCTCACTTTCAACCCTTAGTCTGAAATACAGCACAGGTCACACAGAGATGGAGCTATGAGGGAAGAAGGGGATACTTCCTAGCCACGTGCACTGGCTAACTGAAGGCTGGCAGCCAATGGGGTCACAGAAGTTACCGGGAAATGGTCCTTAAAAACCCAACAGGAGTTGAACAAGTTTTTCTCCAGTGACGAGATGAATGAACGAAATATTCCTTTTGTCTTCATCCATAAGGAGTACTTAAGTGCCTCCATTGTGCCAGGTTCTATGGTAGGCATCATATGTACAAAGATGAATGAGACATGTAGAGGGCTTGGGCTGCGTCAGGAACTATCAAACATCTTTTAGATTTGGAATCTCCTTCAAAAGAGCAAAATCTCAATATGAAAAACAGTCTAAAGGTGAACTGCTCCAATCTGAAAAGTTTTTGTGTGGGTGGGGAGGGGAAGCCAAAGGGGGCTTTTTGCACCTGTGGGGTGTCTTAGGAAGCCTCTGGATCCCCAGAGCATATTCAAAGCACTGACCCAGATGATCATTCAGGTGCCTCTATGAGAGAGATGCTAATATTCTATTGGTTGCTCGCCAAGCCCACCATAAGAGAGAAGGGCTCTAATGGGTCAAAGACAAAGAGAGAAGGGTTCAGAACTCAAAAGTGTCCTCCACAGAGGGTGCTGCTATAGACTTCCTGGGAAATCAGGAGTTTGTGAAAGCTAAGGCTTTGACCCATTAGTAGGGTATTGTCGTGGACATTAGTTATCTATACTGGCTATTCAGCATGGATCTTTTTGAACAGGAAAATTTTGCTTTTTCTTATGGAGGCAGAAATACTTGCACAGGTAAGAACCGGGACCTAGAGACATAAGTATATGTCTGTTTTCTTCTCTCCTCTTCACTTGTCTTCTCTTCATATCCCTTCTTCCCTTCTCTTTCCTTTCCTTTGCTTTCTTTTCCTTTCCTTCCCTTCCCTTTTTCCTCTCTTGCCTCACCTTCCCATCCTTCCCTTTCTCTCTTATTCCCTCCCCTCCCTTCCATCCCCTTTCCAAACCTCCTTTCCTCCCCTCTCCTTCCTTTGCTTCTCCTTAGTGGCATTTTAGTTGTCTGAGGTTGTAAGGTCAGATCTTAAAACAGGCGCAGCGTTGGGGCTCACATAGCACTTTCCTCATTAGACCACTGAAAGCTTCCCCTCAAGCCTCCTCTGCAGCCTCCAACATATCTGTTGGCACAGGCTACCAAATGGGAGGATAGCCAAGTGGGAGGCTGGGAGACAGGCACACTTCTCTGTCAGAAGCTCACCTCAAGTCAAGCCAGAAAACTGCCTAAAATGGGGCTGCAAAAGGAAGAAGTCTGAAGAGTTTCCAAACATATCATCTTGAAATAGTTCTGAATTCTTTCTCTTCCAATATACAGCTTTTAAAAAACACAAAGACTTTCTACCCTTGAGTCTATGTATTTGTACTTTGGGAAATGTCAGCCAAATCCAGCCGTTTCCTCCTGCTTAGAACTTTGAGTGATCTGAGTTAGATGCTCTGAGAAGTCATTTTTCCTTTTAAAAAAGAAAAGAAAAGAAAAGAAAAGAAAACTCCTTAAAGAGGAATCCAGGTGGACTTTAGCCTGATAGCCAAGTTGTTGACAAAGCACCAGAGTTTCTGATATTTCCTGGACACCAGTCCATATTGCTTTAACAGGATTTCATTGCATTGAACTTGATATTCCCTCTAAAACCATTAATCCAGGCTCAGCTACTTCTGTTGGTCAGAATTGACTTGGCAGCTATACTTAGAGAGGTCCAAAGAGAGAGAAAAAATATTCTCCTGTGTTAATTAAATGATGGTGACCAGGAAATAAAGTCCTACTTTGGGATTTAGAAGTTAGGAAACAGGGATTCCAATGCTGAACTTGCCAATTCTCGGTTTGTGAACTTGGTGTCCCCTATGTAGGAAATGGAAAATATAGTTCATGGGATTTTTTTGTGGAGACTAAATAAAAATACATATGATTATTTAATATAAATAAGAATATACATTATAAATATATCACCCAATAAAATTTTGTTTCTATTGCTATTTTTTTTGCTGCTGCTGTTGCTATAGAGTCAGTCAGAAGCAATGGTGACCAGAGATGCTGGTGAAGGAAGACATGTGGATGGAAAATAAAAGCTGAGATGATGGGGAAGAAAGAGAACTTTGAAGTCAGAGGGTATTGTTTCCCACTAGCCATGTGATTGTAGACTATCTATTTCAGCTTTCTGAAACTCCATTTTCTTATTTGTAGCATAGGGATAAATTTTCAGGGATTAAATAATATGATGAATGTAAAAGCTTTGAATATAATGCCTAGTTCATAGTATGAGCTCAATCAGTGTTAATATCCTTTCATTTCTTTCTCTTAGTAAGAAAGGGGGAGGAGTTTTTACATTTACAGAAATGTAAACCAAGGGTCAGCAAATACAGCCAGCAGGCCTAATGAGTCCACTGCCTGTTTTTATAAATAAAGTTTTATTGAAATACAACTATGTCCATTGTTCACTACTATCTATGAGTATTAGTTATTTCAGAGACCATGTGGCCCACAAAGCCTAAAATATTTGCTATCTGAAACTTTACAGAAAATGTTTGCTGGCCTCCTATCTAAGCTATCCAAGTCCACACTCCATATTTACAGCTTTGGGTCAGAGGTCCATTATTCTATATAATCTGGCCATTTTCCATTTGTATATTCAGTCCTTCTATCCAATTTTTTATTATTCTTCCATTTGCAGGAGGTTGACCAATTCAAGGAAGACCAGAGATCCACACCACCCCAGGATTGACAAGTTTCCACAGTCAATTGTACAAAAATATATTTTTGACATTTTTACTGTCATGTCATCATGGTGACCACTGAATAAGGGAGCTGCTGCACAGAAGCATTTACAACTTTGTATAGAATGTAATGGGCCAGTACAACAACCACTATGACAAAAACAAGAGCAATTAGTAGTCCCTTTAAGATTATTGTACCAGGAATTTCAATTGACCAATTCAGGAAAAGAGAACAAACCCTATGGGACAGTGGTCAGCAAACTTATCAACAGAGCCAAATATCAACGATTGAAATTTCTTTTGAGAGCCACATTTTTTAAACTTAAACTTTTTCTAATGCTACTTCTTCAAAATAGACTCACCCAGGTTGTGGTATTTTGTGGAAGAGCCACACTCAAGGGTCCAAAGAGTTGCATGTGGCTCACGAGCCGCAGTTTGCCGGCTCTATAAGCTATGAGAACTGGCCTTAGAGGATTAACTCACCTGTTATAATGGTTAAGTATAGCCTGCTCTATAATGCCCACTTCATTGATCTAAGAAAGCAAGGACTATTAGCAACGACACAAACATCACAATGACTGGGAAGCCAACCAAAAATTTAGAGCAATGCAATTGTCCATACTCCTCATGCCAACAAGTTGAGACTGATCTGTTATTTACCTAGGACAAGAGCAGTACCATTAACAACTTATTGTAGAATTAATTGTATGTTTCTTGCAGTCTTCTTTATTCCATTGGAAACATGGCCCACAGTGTTCACATAAATAATAAGTAATTCCCAAGGAAGAGATTGATCAAAGTTGGCATGGTTTAATGTAGAAAGAGTAGCATATATAGCTATCAATAATTGGTGAGGGTGGCCATTTATATTTATAGTGAATTTACTAAGGCAGACTACTGTGAAGTACTTTCATTGATCTGAACTGAGAAATTATAACTTGTTTTATTTTTTTTATTTTCCAAAATAGGAAAATCTTTCTTCCATTGTACCTTCTGTTTACCAGTTCTATAGGTATCCTTGTCAGTAAGTGCTCTGTTAGGAAGTGGGCCACCCAATTGTTTCAGCTGAAGGTCCATATATTTATTTGGAGTCCTATCTCATTTTTGTTCTTGGGCCTTTCAAAATGTTACAGTTCAGGTAAAAGAGTGTTTTCCATTCTAACTTCCATTTTATTATTAAGTCTCCAATGAAAGAGCTGCTGTTATGTCTGTGCTCACAAATGTTGTCAGAAGTAATTTTCAGAACTATCCCAGACCCTCCTATAGTGTCATATTTTCTCTGTTTGCAGAATTAAATTATGATCCAGCCATGTCAGTGGAAATATTTAAGGTTTAGTTTTTAGGAGACTTTCTAGGTCTTTCTTTGACCTTCAGGTTTATTGTGGAAAAAGAGTCCCATAGATCCCTTTCTTGATCAGTCCAATTCCTTTTGCCATCCAGGATTTAGCATCTAGAGTTCCATGTAAAAGTTGATGTGCTGGGTAACCCTGGGTTGTATGCACTCAAAACAATTCTAAATTCTTCTATGAATAGTTGCTGGTCATGTCTGGGTTTAGGGAAATTCATTATAATGAATTTTAAATTCAGGTTGGGTTTCTGGTTTCAATTTTACTATAGCTTTCATATCTGGCAAGATAAATATTTATAGGTAACTGACATATTGAGGCCTTCAAGAGAGTCTTTTAGGAAAATATAGGACATCTTGTCAAGGTAAAAAGTATCAGCACAGGTGCAGGAGACAGATCAGAAGAATAGAGCTATATTTAGGGGGTAACTAGAGGGCAAGGAAGGAAATGATTTACTAGGGGAAAGGAGTATGCTGGTACTTTAAGTTTGTCAAATTACTCATAGCTTTGGCCAAAACATATTTTAATAAGTAGCTTTTTAACCAGAATTTTGTTTGAAGGCCTTTGTACATCAATCAAAAAATGCTACTCATTGGGCCTTAGAAATATTACTTCCTTTTATATTTCAAAGTATCTTTCAAATGAACAATTTTTTCAACTTCAAATATTCCTTAGAGTGGCCAGTGAAAGCCCAAATTTTCTTGCTGAAATTATGCTACTTATATAAGTGAATAAATTAGGATTGTAATAAGAGTACATACAATATGGAGTTTGTTCTGGGACTTGGAGAAGATTCATACTTGAACAACCCCATGAGAACCAGCAACAGTCCATCGAAAGTAATGCTTGTGCACTGTGTCTCAGGACCCTAATCTGACAGTTTGCTATCTCTGAATGCAGGCAGCAACCCCTCCTCCCACCTCACCCCTTTTACCCTCAGAAGGCAGAAGAAGAAAAAACTGAAAAAAGCTAAGTGCTTAGGACAAAATATCTAAATGAAAGGAGAACTTTACCCAATTTTATTGGCAACCCACAACAAATTCTGTATGGATGTTGGTCTGGTGAGAGCCACAATTTCACCAGTCTGAGCGTAGCTCGGACAGCAGGCCTATAGGGCCTCTGTAAAGACAAAGGAAAACAAAGGGGATGGAAGGAATGGCCTGATTTCACAAAGGATGCCAAGTAATTAGGAACTAATAACAAAATCTGGTTACTAAGACTAGAATAGATGCTAAGAATCTCAGCATAGGAGTGTGGAGTTCAGACCTAGTGCTCGCTCACCTTGCAGGCATTGGCTCTTGATGTTGTAAGCAGTGAGGCACAAGGAGCCGCTCAGTGCTGTCCCTGGTTGTAGGCTGGGATCCATGGTTTTGGGCAATGGATATCTCAGTGGAACCTCCAGAAAAGCTGTGGGAATAAACAAGACCACCCAAATGAGAATATGCAGAAGCTACTTATTCAGAGCTTGCTATAGAAAGGAATTAGTCATCATCACTTGCAATTGGAAGAGACTCAAAGCCAGGCAGGTGATGGGAAATCTTTTTAGTGGGAAAAACAGGCTTCAGATGTACTTTATTGGAGATTATTGGCCTGGGGGAGCTAGAACCAGGTTAGAGAACTCTCTTATGTGATTGATTTGTATTTGGCTTCTCTGGTCGATCCCGAGTTGGAAGTGGGGGCACGGCACAGGGAATTTGACCAAATCCTGGGGAGACTGCTGCAGAGGTGTAGTTTGGCTCCCAGCTTGCCTGCTGCAAAGGTTGTGGGTTTGAGCTCTATTGTCATATGTGGTCTGGCCATTGTCTGTTTATATATTCAGTCTCTTGATCTTTTAAATTTTCTAGTTCACTTTCCTCTAATTGTCCCTGCTCTTTGTGTTTATAACAGCAAAATGTTGGCACATTCTAAATATCTAACACTAGGGGATTACTGGTGGCTGTTTGACTTGCACCATCTAATCCCTAAGGTTGGCCATTTAGAATTCCTGGCATCAGTTCCAAAATGGAGAGGGGGATGAGAATGCAGATTATGTGGGCTCTTAAATAGGCTGGCTTCTGGCTCAGTAAATTCTAGCCCCAAACACACTGGGGCTTCAGCAACACAGGGCAGTTGAAAGGCAATGAAGATACAAATTAGCTTTATGGGGACAGAACATAATAAGTGATCATAATAGATGGTATTTAAATTCATTCCATTTTTACAACATCTCTAAGAATGCAGCTTAAGCTCCCTTTTATGGATGAGGAAACTGAAACATACAGGTTCCTTTAACCTAGAGACACAGCTAGTAAGTGCAAAGCAGGATTCTATCCCAGGCTGGCTACACTCTTGACACCTATATTTTTAGATAACTTAATGAGGGAAAGCTATTCTTGAGAGCAGTCAGAGCTGGGTCTGCAAATGTTAAGACACCTGGATATGGAGTCATCCAAACTGAGTTCAAATCCCAGCTCTAGCATGTACTGGCAGTGTGACCTTTAACAAGTTCATTCACCAAACTCTGAGTTCCTCATCTGCAAAATGGGGAGCATATAAGCAGAATCAGATGGAATCTATCAGACCTTCCAAGCAGCTATCTATGATTCATCAAAATACCATTCAAAATGAAATGAAGTAAAAGAAAAGAAGTATTTTCTAGAACTTCTTTCACAAAGAGTAGACTATGTTGCTAGAAGAAATATTTTCATCAATTGCTGGAAGTGGTGGAGGGGCAATATTAAGTAACAATAAATAGTTGCTTAACCACTTTCTAAGGACAGGTGTGTCTGGTTAACAGGAGGACTTTTGTTTGCAGAGTACTTAATGAAATTGTGGTCCAGAGCTTAACTGTCCTATAAAACAGAAGACTGGTCGACGCAGCCAATAGCAATTCCTTCATCCACTCACTCTCAGCCTCTCATAAATTCTAGAGATTTAAAGATGAGCAATTTGAAAGGGCACAAATTATGCAGCTGCCACAATGCCTTTGTGCCTTGTTCTGGCCCAGCTAAGGTTTAACTCCATGAAATGCTGAAAACATTAGGTGATATTAAGTGGAACAATGCAATGGCCAATATTTAACTGTTTTGACCTATCACAGTGATAATTTGGTGTGGTTTAATGTAATATAAATATTGAGAATATTTTAACCCAGGACCTGACCCAAGGTAATTTCTTAGTAAATGATAACTAGTCTTATTATTAATTACCAAGAAGAGGCGGCTAACTCAGGTATGCTTCTGACAGGCAGCACTTGAGGTCTAGTCTAATGCATGGGGGAATTCTCAAATTCTGGTGAATACTAGCACCATGGTTTGGAACTGAAGTCCATTGGAAATAGAATGTCTGTCTATGAGGTGGCTGACAAAACAGGGATTCCTAGCCAGAGTGAAGCTAGATTGTTGGGGTTTTCTCCACAAGCAGGGTCTGTGCCTGCATTTCATCAAGAAACAGGAGTGTACACAGGGCAACTGAGGCAAAATTTCAGGCTTGAACAAGATCAATTGGAAAAGGAAATGGAGAAACGTAAAAGGAATGCTTTGATTTCTCCTTTTGTTCTCATTCTTAAAATGTTTTTCACAGTAAAGTAAGTTTCAAGGAAAGGATCTATGAAGTCAGAAAACCTTGCCTCAAGCTTGGATATATACACTTCACTTTCATTCAAAAATCTTTAGCTCACAAACTTTTTTCAGGACTAATAGATACACATTTTAAAGTCTTATAATGGAGATCATGTTTAATTTTCTTAAAAGCTACATTTATCAAATATTAGATAACATTACTTCATAAAATGCTTAACATTCAGTGCAACACAGCTTTTCAGAATATGCTTTAGGTCCTAAAGTTGAGGAGATGCTTTCTTGGATTATGATTTTTATATGGATACTAGAGGCACGATGAATAAAATTCATACATGAGGGGGAGGGTCCCCTCAGCCCAGCCTGCACTCTCTCCAATCTGGAACCCCTTGGGGGATGTCCAGTTTAGGCCCAAGCTAGGATCCTGCAGTCAGACATCCCTCTCACAATCCTAGACCGCTGACTCCTAACCACTCACCTGCCTGCCTGTATGCTTGTCCCTCACTGTGCCCCCTGCTGTACTGGTTACCCCTAACTGTCCCCCTGCTGGCCTGGTTACCCTAACTGCCTCTGCCTGTCAGCCTGATTGCCCCCAACTGCATCCCCTTCCAGCCTGGTCATCCCATGCAGCCGGCTATTCAGTCATTTGGTTACCCCAGGCTAACCCCCCTGCCGACATGGTCGCCCCACACAGCCTGTTTGGTTGTCAGTTCAGTTGTTTCCGTTGCAATGGTCACTTAGGCTTTTATATAGATAGATTCCATGGGCTTAGCTCAACTTCATATCTTCTGTACCTAGCACAATGGCCAGCATAGAGTTGAATTTAACAAATGTCTTCTGAAATGACCCTGCAAAATTAAGACTATCAACTAGATCATTTCTCAAATTCCTTTCAAGCTTTTAACATCCATGGCTCTGTGATTCCATGATGAGCCTAACATTATGCTAGAAATGACCATCATCAGCATCTAGGAGATAGTGATTAATAAGGATACTCCAGTTTAACTTTATTCTAAATGAATGTTTTGCCTTTCATTGAAGGATTAAAAGAGAGTTCTGAGTAAAATAAGGACAGTCGAGGAGATCTTCCTAGAAGAGATGAACTTTGAAAACATCAGAGTAAAGCTTGACAAAGAGAAAGGCTAGAGTAATAAGCCTAAATACAAGAAAGAAAGAAAGAAAGAAAGAAAGAAAGAAAGAAAGAAAGAAAGAAAGAAAGAAAGAAAGAAAGAAAGAAAGAAAGAAATATTAATTAATATTACTATGCTTGTTTATATTTTAATGGCCTTAATTTCATTGAGATTCTTCCTATCAAGTGGTATTGTTTGTGTATCCTCTTCTTGATTAATTCTACCAATAGAGTCTAACCGAGGTGATACTCAGAGTCTAGGCCATGCAACTTCATCTGGTTGTCTTTGAATGCTTGCTCTCTCAGTATTTCTTCCATGAATATTCCCTCTTAAAATTCAGCTTGCTGGAGAGATCACATGCTGGTGCTCCAAGAAACAGGTGAGTCCAGCCTTGGAATCATCCCAGCCCTGGTTCCAGTGATGTGTGTGAAGGAGCCATCTTAGTAGTAGGACCTTCAACCCCATTTTAGCTATTCAATTAACCTCAGGTATTCAAGTCTTCTCGGCTGAGGCTTCAGCCATTGGGGAGCAGAGAGAGACCATTCCCATGGTATTTTGTGTGAATGTTTGACCCACAGAAGCCATGACACAAATCATAGTAGTTGTTTGAAATCATTAAATTTGGAGGTAGTTTGCATGTGATAGTAAATAAATGGAACAATTATTATGGCTACAAGTGTAACACTCCATCTGAATCAGTATAAGCAAAAAGGAGAATCTATTCACTCATGAATCTGGAAAGAGAAGTCTGAATTTGGTCTCAGGACTATAGTCCAAGAACTGATATTGTTATCAAAACTCTCCATGATGATTCCTCTTTCTCTCCCCCATCTTGGCAAGAAAGAAAACTTTCCCCTTCCAGAGTCAGTAATCATTTAAATTTCCAGAAAGGCATTGGCCCAGTTAGATATTTTGCATATCCCTGAATTAATAATTATAGTTTATTCAAGGGCCTAAGTCAGGGGCCAATTCCTCTGACCAATGGCAAGATCTATGATAATCAGCCTCCACCAGAACACATCCTTAGAGCAAAAGAAATATACCCCAAGAGAATTGGCTTTTCTAGAGAGACAAAGCATTCTGCATCAACTGCACTGATTTACAATATTATTTCAGGGCTACTTCCTAAAGCACAGTAGCTCCACTTATCCACTTGTGGGATCAAATGTGGGATGAGAGTATCTTCCTAACTGGAGATTGAAAAAAAAAAACATTTTAGCCATCAAAAGACTGAGAGAAATATGCTTTGCTAACACCTGACAGATATTTTTCAGCGAACATGTAGTGCATGCTCTCATACTGGGCAGTTCACTGAATTCTCACAACCACCCGAGGAGGCAGGTAACATTAATTAAGAAAACAGAACTCGCACCATTAAGGAGTTACTAGTACTTGCTCAACCAAAGTCATCCACTTCTAGGGGTTAGACGTAACATACAGAGCCTGATATTCAGTCTCCAAATCCAGAATCCTATATCCAATTCACATTAAAAGAAAGGAAACCCTAGACTAACCAAAACAACAACAACAACAACAACAACAACAACATAATTTTGTATACATAAAATCTAAACACAACTATCCCAAAGTGCTAGCTGTTTGGACATCAATGAGGCAATAGCCAGTTAGGTCTTGAGACAGGCAGAGACATTACCCACTACCTGAGGGACTTGTGTTCTCCATTGTCTAAGTGCCCTTGGACCTCAGACAAACCTCATTATTTCTTGGAAACGTGTATTCCTCTGAGAGCCAAGGAAGGCGTGTGGTCCAGTAAATGCAATTAGCAGTCTCACTGAGTGTTTCCTCATCTGTTGTCTCCCAGAGAACAGCCATCAGAAAGCTCACATTTTCAAAAAACACTCTTCCAAATGACCAGAGTCGCCAAAAGATTTTAAGTGAGTCTGAGATATCTATGTAGGGAGCCTCTGGGAAATATAAAAATATTTATTGAGCACTTCCTATGAATAAGACTCTACTCTAGGCACAGAGGCATACAGAAATGAGAGGGAGAGAGAGACAAAGAGAGAGGGGAGATAAATTAAAGGGAAAGCGGGGGAGGAGGAAAGAATATAAGAGAGATTCCAGCAAGTTATGTAACCTTATCTATAATATAGGATTAATAATAATGTGATGATGATACACATATTTCTATATCCAGCCCAGCCACTCTTGTAGCTCCCTTATATCCTAATGCCCACTCAAAATTTGCTCTCAGGTGGTTCACAGGGGCCCAAGAATCAACATGATCAAAACTGAACTTTTGTCTCTCTCTCCAGGGTCTACACCCTCCCTAGTACTTCTATCTTTGTGTATACTTCCCAGCAACTCCATTTCAACATTCCTATCAAATTGAAGATCTTCAACATTAATATGCAAGACACATCAAACACATCATCTTCTCAGTTCTCAGTGATCTCCAATTCAAAGACAGCTTGTATGCCCTTTTAGTCACCAATGGCAGACAGGGCCACCTGGTCTCTATGACTATCTCTGAGATCCTGTAGAACTTATTGCAATGGTCATGTCATACATCAAGGAAGAACCTGATTTTGTGTGACAACATTCTGTGAAGAACAACTGCAGCAGAGAACAAGACCATGCAGGCCAAGAATCAGTTTCTTCTTTTTTCTGTGTAGGGCAATAACAATCAGGACTTACCCCTTTAACTTATTAAGTTTTTTGGAATTCTTGAATCAATCATGGGAGTGACTCTGATTTGAGAAGAAAAGCCCCATGGTAATAAGGAGAATTGGGATTCAGACATGTTTCACTTTCCACAGGAACAATTCCTGTTGTATCAGTAGGTAGTGCCTGTGAATATTTTTCCATAGACTGTGAGTTCCTTGTGGCTAGAAACAATGTCTAAACCATGTCTGTTGTCCTCACAGATCCTAACACTGCCAACACTAAGAATATGTGCATTGAATTACTTGAGACACTAAGCTTCCTTGGTTTTTTCATCTCTTTCACTTTCATTACATAATCCAGAGATACTTTTTGAATTGAGGACCTTATATTTTAGTCCATGTTTTTCAGTAATTAGATTTCAATGTGTACCTTTTATTAAATAGCTAATTGGAGTTGGTTTTGGTGGATAGCTCACCAAGGTTGTAGTGAATGAGTTATAGGGCTGGCATGCTTTTTGGAAACCTCAGGGGTGGGAAAAAGTAGGTCTACAGTTGTTTGTATGGAAAATAATATAATAATTAATCAAAAATAACACAAAATTAAACTCTGTGTTCTGTGTACTCACAATCTTAGACCTACATTTGCCCACCCCTGTATTTTGTGAGCATTGTGGTCCATCTGGGATGCGAAAGTGCACATCTTATTCTTCCTGTGCATGTACTATCACTGGTAAGAGAGGAGAAAGGACAGCTGTGAGCTGAGAGGAATGAAAACCATTCCTTTCCTGTTGGTGCTGCAATTGCATAATAAGTGGCACATGTGTGGGAGGGTCGAAGCCACAAAAATAGGTTTGGTGGCTGCAGACACAGCATTTCAAGTTACATTGGGATAGGGGTGTATCTTGCATGGTACTGGAATCAATTTGGTCTTGCTCTCTCTTGTTTCCAGGGCTTGGGCACCTGTTTTTATAGCTATCTCACAGGCTCACATACTACACAGGATAAGTATGGAAGGTCTGTAGGTCAACTTTTTATTTTTTAAGTCAAATCCAAATGAATGGGGAATAGATATAGGCAGAAAATCATAAAAGGCACGACAGCCTAAGACTTTTATTCTCTCCACAGATAGTATAGTACCACTCCAGACAAGTTTCTAGGGGCTGGAAAAGCAAAATGGTATGACTAGGGATCTTTTGTCTATAACTTCTGTCCAGACTACTGAAATAGATTTAAAGGGTTGCACCTGTTTCTATATCATATATAAGGCACAGTAAATGGATTGCTTTGGTGGCTTCTTTTACTCACAATTTCCTTCATTCCTTAACTACTTCCTATTTTCTGTAGCTCACATGTGACCCTGTTCTAATCTAGAATATTCTAATCAATGGCCTAGCCTTAATGTTTGCACCCTGTCTCCCTTTCCAGTTTTACTTTCTCTGTGTTTTCGTAGTTTAGGACAAGGTTACTCTGAACATGGATTGGTTGGCTTATCCCTTATGATTACCTTACTTCTGCCTGCCCTGGGTAACCAGTCTACATTCTCCAGCCAGGACCTCTTTGCCACCCTGTGGAAAGAACCTCTGTCAATCTCATCCTTGGTATAACAAAGGCCTGAACACACTCTTGAACTCTTGAGGCTACATTCTGATAATATAGCACCAAAATGTTTTTGAGCGCAGAAAAAAAAAATCAATGGAAAGTAAATTAAAATCAAAAGAAATACCTAAAAGGCCATAAAAATTATTAGACACATCAAGAGCTAAAAAAAAGCCTAAACCAGTTTGGCTCAGTGGATAGAGCGTCGGCCTGCGGACTGAAAGGTCCCGGGTTTGATTCCGGTCAAGGGTATGTACCTTGGTTGTGGGCACATCCCCGGCAGTGGGTGTGCAAGAGGCAGCTGGTTGATGTTTCTCTCTCATCGACGTTTCTAGCTCTCTATCCCTCTCCCTTCCTCTCTGTAAAATATCAATAAAATATATTTTTTTAAAAAAGAGCTAAAAAAAATCCATTTAATGGTTTTCTAAAATTACAAATACCTCCCAGAAAAAAAGACATGGCATATTCATTCCCATTGTCCTTACCAAATATTTATGTTGACCAATTTAACTTGTAGCCTCACTCACCCTCCAAAAAACACAAAGCATTTCCTCCTCTGAACAATGAAACAAAAGGTAAAGTGAGAGCCCAAGTGAGCAATTATCTCTAGAAACTAAGTAAGTACAGCAATCCCCAAAAGTACTGTAAATTTTTTGGTCTTCATTAGATTTGTATCTAACCTGTTCTGCAAATTAGTCAAGCAAGGTAATGAAAGACTGAATGGATGAGGGGGGAAGGAGATGTTGGAGGAAAGTCTGTTGAGAATAACACTCACCTCTGCAATTACTATAGATTCTCCTTCCAACACAAGAAAACATGTACACCTGTGTTCAATTCCATTTACAAACACTGACTGATAATCTTCTTTATATTAAACTCCCCACTAGAGAAGCCAGTGTCATCCCTGACTTCAGTGAGATGACAGTTGATAAGGAGGAAACGGAGCTAATAATTTTAACATAATGTGACAAGCACCAGATGCTAGAGGTCCACTGCATGGGCACCCAGCCCAACTTCAATGCTCAAAGGCTTCCTGAGGGACACATCTGAACTGAGCCTTGAAGGCCGAGTAAGAAATATTGAGATGGGCCTGAAGTTATCCAAAAGGTTTTCATTAGTCCCTTATTATTTTATAATAACCCAGTCCAGTGCACACATTCTGAGGCATGGAGACTTGACACTTGTGTAATGAGTTTACAATCTGCTCATAAAGAGAATACTTCTATACATACACAGAACAATTATAGGCACCTCTCCAAGATTGTAAACACGGGCTAGAGATGTTGTGGTTCCAACTGCATAATTTCTCATTTAGTATTGAGAAGGGAGAAGAAATAAGAGCTGAAAAGTATCAAAGAAAATTATCTTTATCGTTTTCATCACAGTATCTTTGCACATCATAGAGTAGGAATGAGACTCCCAAAATACTTAGAGACAACTGGGACTATAGATAACAAATTTCTGTGTCCAAGTTCACATGACCAGGAAGTGGCAGAGCAAGACTGAGAGTTCCCTAAAAGTACCTTCAGGTATTTCTTGCATTCAGGACATAGTTAGTGGTCAGTATTTATTGCATTAAGTAATATTTTTCTCTGTAGGATCATTTTAGGGCAACCTTAAAGTATTTCTTTCCAGAAAGGCAACTGCAGATTATATCACAATAGATCAATGCAAGAAAATAGACTTTGTCCCTTGAATTAACTACATATGGACTCAGATTTCAGATGCCAAATGAAACAGTTCACAGTTCATATCTAATGGCATGATGTAGTCAAGCACTGTATTCTTGGATACTGTGAACTTCATCTCAACACATCTTCTTCAAACACCAGCTGAGTCCAAACATTTGCTTCATCTCTGAGACTCAAAGATTGACCAACCAATCCCTGACCTCAGAGCTACACTTCTTAAGAAAGGAGACAGCACATCCACCTGTGATGTTTCACCAGTGTCATAGAAACAAACATGAAATGTCAAAAGACCAAATGAGGTAGGCAGTTTGATTCTTAATCAGGTGGATCTGTGAAGGTGTTGTGCAAATGAGAACATTTAATCTTGGCTTTGAATTATGACTAAATATTCAGCAGAAGTTGGAAACATCTTAAGTAATGGGAACAAAATGAAAAATCAGACAAGCTAGACAATATTGTTCACATCTGGGAACTGGTGAGAGATCTTGTGCAGCAAATGAAGAAGAGAGCCTTCTACAGAGACAGGTAGCTGAGAGACTGAGCTGGACTGGGAGGGGTCTTTACCCATAACTACAAAATGCCTAGTCAAAAGATGAAGCCGGATCCTGAAGCAGACAGATGCTGTTGGGGCCCTAGGAATGTCCCTCCATCACATACCATTTCTGTACAGGCCAGCTCCACTTCCAGCTACTATCACCTATGACTCTAGCTGCTGTAGCCCACTCTGCCAGCATGCTAGGCAACCCAGAGCATTAGAGGATTGATGTCTCCTCTCCCCTGTCCTTAGGAAATGATTCATAATGGATAAATACTCCCCTTCACTTATCTGAGGTAGGGAAACCCTGAGGCATGTGCTGTCCAGCAGGATCAGGCTCTGGCTGCCCACATCTTTAACTTGTTTGATAATGATTTTCTATTAGCTTCTTCTCTACCCTGTTTTACTCCCCCAGTCCTTTACTCAGGTTTTCTAATATCATCCTCAAAGTCACCATCTACATCTGACTTAGTCTCTGGGTTTGCTTCTGAGGGAAGGCAAAACCAAGACATTATCAGGAAAGTATCATTAATGACAAACTAAGTCATTATCAGAAAAATAAATCTAATGGCCAGCTTTGATGCTCAGGACAATACTTAAAGAGGAAACATGGATAACAGCAAATAGGAAATTGAGAGAAGGTGCAAGATGTGGGCTAGGAAGGCAGTAAGTAGGGGCACAGCGGGGCAAGACTTTTGGAACTAAGGCTATGGAAAAGAGAGTTTGATGTGGCAATTACCTGATTCAAGGACAAGCCTAATGGATTAATGGGTACTAATCATTTTGATTGTTGGACCTCTTTGAGAAATTGATGAAAGCTTTGGACTTTCTATGCAGGAAAAAAAAAGTGTATACAAACAATTCTGCTTGAAACTTCAAGGGATTCCCCAACCCCAGATTAAGAACCCTGATTAAAGGCTGTATGTGAGCTGGACTGTGATGGCCTTGATTGCCTGCAGAGAGCTTTAGCATTTACTCCATGGGCAATGGGAAGCCAGCAGAGGTTTTTACTATAGGAGTTCCCAAGTGGATTACAGTTTTCCATCCTAAATGGAACCCAAGAAATCTGGATGTTTTTAACAGATTGAAAAGGAGATTGGGGGAAAGAGTGCACAGATAATTGAGCTCCTTGTTGGCCAAAAACATTTTCTACCAGATGTACTGTAGAGCTTTAAAGGCTACTGAGTGCAGGAGCCAGATGCACCTCCATGGATGCCACAAGGAGTCCTTCCACAATCCAGTGTTCAGGCCACAACTACTCCAGGAACAGGATACATACTGAAGGTACTAGAGGCAAATTCAGGGCAGACACAACTGTCTGTATGAAAACCCTATAAGAAGCCTGAGGTGAAAAGGTCACTGTCGCAGAATGGACAGAGGGAGGAGGAAAGACTGGGAGCTGGAGAGAGAAGCGGAGAATAATGGAATCCACTGGGAAGGATTGGGAGGGCAAAGCCCAGAAAACATGAAAAAGAACCTGTAAGGAATATAATTGTAGGAAGTAAAGACTAATGTGAGTACAAATGATAAAGGTATAGAGATAGAAAAAAATAGTAGCTGGACTTATAGGATCTAGAATACTAATGGGGAAAAGGAAAAGTTTATCTTTTCTATAGATGAATTTAAGGAATGGCTATCATTTTTTAGTATTTATTATATGGGAAAACTACAGTCAATATCACTACATACAATAATCCTATGAGTAAGGTGTTGTCCTCCTGTAACAGGTGAGTAGACTGAGATGGAAAAGAAACTTGGACAAGGCCACCAAGTGAGCGCTGGTAAAGCCTGGGTTTGAACCCAGGCCTGTCTGATTTGAAGTTACAAACTATTTCCTGTTGCCTTCATCCCAGGGCTTATATTTGGAGACCAAACATAACTGACAAGAACAAATTACATGACATAGACACCAAATCAAACATGAAGAATTGGCCATATCAGGATTTTTGTGGACTAAGGTGATAGGATGGGAGGAGGTGGCCATGGCTGTTTACCAGGATCATTGGCATGGTGACTTCTGAACCTTCTTCCACTGTCCACTCCACCTTGACTGGTACAGTCCACTTCTTAGCCAGGTCAGAACCTGAGGGAAAAAGAAAGCCTTGGTTTGCTGGAAGCAGAAGGATCTCAGACTGGGTCATTCAGATAGACACCGTCAAGTTTCTGTAGGGGCTCATGGCCTGGTATGGCAGAAATAGCATGGTTCAGAGCCAGTAGTGGAGGTATGAATCCTGCTCAGCCGCCCATTGTCTCAATAACACTGAGTCTTTCACAGCTTTTGTTTCTTCATTGGTAATAACCAAACCACCTGTTTTTTCATCATAATGGATGCACTATGACTAGCACAGTGTCTGAAAAACAGTGCCCCAAACACCAGAAATTTTGCATTCTAACATCCTTTCTTCCCTCTCTTTTTCTACTTGAATCCCTTAACCCACTACCAAGGCCTGTTAGCACACTGGATATAGCACTTTCCCTCATTTCACCTCAATAAGCATATATTTGGTATCTAGTACAATTTCAAAATATTTTTTGTTTGGAATTGTGCAATTTGAAAAACTCTTTCACTTCTGTCACAACATCTATTTTTACCATGGGCCTAAAAAGTGAGCAAATAGGAATCATTACTCCTTTGTTACTATGTTAGAAAGAGGCTCATAGAGAAGGTGTGATATACCTTAGTCACACAGCCAGTAGCATAGCAAGTATGGACAGGCTGGCTTTAAGCAACAAAGCCAAATAATACATAGGTACTGATGTAGTCTGTTCTAGCTGCTATAACAAAATATCACAGAATGGGTGGCTTCAACAATAGGGATTTACTTTGTACAGTTCTGGAGGGTAAGAAGTCTAAGACCATGGTGCTGAACAATTTGGCTTCTAGTGAGGGCTCTCTTCCTGGCTTGTAGAGAGCAACCTTCTCACTGTGTCCTCACATGATGGACAGGAGGAGGGCTATCTGATGTCTCTTTTTATAAAGACACTAGAAGCCTGATGCATGAAATTTGTGCATGGGTACGGTCCTTAGGCCTGGCCTGCAATCAGGGCCATCTTCCCCAGCTGCCTGCAGGTGGCTCCATTCCCCACTATCACCCACTCCTGGTTCCCATTTGCCATTGAGTGATCAGAGGCTGCTGGCTGGGTGTAGGGACCAAGAAGTGGCTATTCCCACCTGCTTGCCTGTCCTGCCCCCACCACCGAGGGTCATCCTCTATTTGTGGGGCAACCAGCAGGGTAGGGGCGTTGACCTGGCACCACATGCATCCCCTACCACCCACCCCGAGTTCCCTGTTTTTTATCAGTGATAAGAGCCTGAGGACTGGGGAAAGGTTCTGAGAGGTGGTCAGTGCGCCTCATAGTGAATGGTTGAGCAGTCATTCTGGTCATTCTGCCTTTATGCATATTACCCTTTTATTATACAGGATTAATCCTATTGGATCAGGGCCCCATCCTCATGACCTTATTTAACCTTACTCTATCTCCAAATATAGTCACATTGGGGAATGAAACTTCAAAATATGAATTTTGGTGGAATATAAACATTTAGTCCATAACAGGTACCTTCGACAATTTACTTTCTTTGGGCCCTTTTCTTTATATTTAAAAAAAATAGTATGTTCTTGGACATGGCTGTGTCCAAGACCCCTTCTGGCTCAGATTTTCAAGAATTGTAACGCTAGCTCTTATCATAGACACAACATGGCTGCCATGGTTTAAAGAACCCACAGGCAGAGAGCAACATCATGTGGCAAAGAAACAGGAGCATATCTTCATATATCTCTCTCTGTCAGTGAAGAACTTTTTCCCAAAAGTCCTCAGAAGACCTCTCTCAGCCATTGGCCATTACTATGTAATATGCCCTTCCCTAAACCAACAACTGGAAGAAGAACAGAGCTGCAATGAAGGGGTGGGTGGTTCGCCTGATTCACAGGGGAAAGGAGTAAGTAGCTGAACAAATCAGATTCTTGCAACAAGAGGGAGGGGAGTGGCTGTTGAGTGGGCAGTGACCAGCAGCACTTACAGCACACAGTGCACCACTTTACGGATATAAAAGCGAATAGATTAGGACAGGCTCCTGAGGCAGCCTATGTAACCACGTGCTGAAAATAGAAAGCCATTTTATGTAAAAGGCAGAGTTTCAGATGGGGTTTGAGGCAGAGATGTGACTGCTTTGGGGTGAAGCAGTGATATTTACAAACTCTTGTGTGCCCCTGGCATCAGCTAACTCCAGCAGGATATTGCTAGCCCCTTGCAGCTGTGTCTAAACCAGGCTCAGGGACTGGAAGACAAGCTCCCCTAAGGGAACTTGGGATCCAAAAGGGACAAGCAAAGGTAAACTTCTAATGATGAGACCAAAATAAGGATTTTCATGTGCTGTGATTCAAGGGGTGTCGGTTTCATATCCAAGTGGCCGTGAACTAAATCCAAGCTCTATTTTTTAGGGAAATTCTGTAAATCTTCAGATCTTGGTTTCCTTAACTATAAAATGAGGATACTGATTTGGCTGATAAGGATTAGCAATAATTTCGTGTAAAGAATTAACAGTGTCTGACAGATAGTAGCCACACGGTAAATGGTATTACCATCACTAGAAGAAAATGAAAGTGGGACTGGATGAGAGGGATGAACAAACCCTGAATCAGAAATTCAAACAGAGCTCAGATTTTAAGTTAAATATGATCTTCAAAGTGCAATCAACAAAACCATTTTATCACCCATTGTCTCATTGGATCTTCACAATTAAAGTATTATTAGGGCTCACCCGCTTTATAGATTTAAAAAAATGAGATTCAATGAGGCTTAGACATAGTTTGCTCATCTTTGATACTATGGCAGTTTAAAGTAGCTAGGAATTCACTTTCCCAGGGAACTCAGGCTTCAAGAGAGACTTGTCTGCAGGTCCAAAAGTCAGAAACAGTGGGCTCAAAGATAACCCATTACTGAGTCATTAGCTACCCTGTTTCCTCGAAAATAAGACAGTGTCTTATATTAATTTTCGCTCCCAAACATGCACTAGGTCTTATTTTCAGGGGATGTATTATGTTTCCATGAAGTAGGTATTATTTTCGGAGGAAGTCTTATTTTCGGGGACACACGGTAGAAGTCTCCTTGAAGGTCTCCTGTGGAGAACAGTATTTCTTAAACTTTATGAGGCATCAGACTCTTCTGGAGGATTTGTTAGACCACAGATTGCTAGGCAGGACCCCCAGAGTATTCAATTCGTTATGTCTAGGATGGGGCCTCATAATTTGAATTTTTTATGAGTTTCACATCATGCTATTGCTGCTTTGGGACCACACCTGGAAAACTATCATCTCAGAATCTGGGCCCCAGAATCCAGATCAGGGCTCTCAAATTTCAGTGTGTAGAAGAATCACTTGAGCAGCCTGCTGGAAATGCAGCCCCCAACTTCTTCCAGGTTCAGATGCAGGTCTAGATGCAAAAAGGTGACTCCGCTGTAAGACTCACCTACCCATTTAGAGAAAAGTTGATTAGTCAATTCTCTCAATCTCTTTTTGACACCCATTCCCATTTATGTATATTTATTTGCATATAAATTATTTACATACACTACTGTATTCATAACACATTACTTATCCTATTTTCTATTAGAAATGTTTTAATTTTATAAAAATATACATAAATGTTAAATCTTCTTCACATACCCCAAAGGATTGCCTTATACCTATACTTTAGGGATCATCAAAGTCACCAAGTACTATTCAAAGATTATTCCACAAATGAGCAGTGTCATGGGATCTGGTTAGAGGTATAAGTTCCCGACCCCACCCCAGACCTACTGAATAATAATCTCTGGGACTGTGGCAATCAGTGCTTTAATAAGTTCCCCATGTGACTATTAACAATGCCTGAGAACCACTGATGGCTAAATACATAAATGATGCGGAGTGTCTTGGTGCTAAGATGAAGACCAATGGGACAGAGGCACAATTACCAGACACAGCTGGGGCAAGTTCTTGAACTCTGAGTGGATTCCCCACTGGAGTTTACATTTTTAATAAACAACTTTGATCATATATATATATATATATATATATATATATATATAAAATCACATTATCATTCAGAAATAAAGTGTTTTTATGATGCTGTATCCTGGTCATGACTTTGTAAATATATATATATATATATATATATATATATATATATATATATATATTTCTATGTAATCCAAGAAAATTTTCCCACTTAGAACTCAAACCTTTCAGATTGCCTAGGGCCATGGTCCACAAACCACAACATGCAAGCCACATGTGGCTCTTTGGCCCTTTGAGTGTGGCTCTTCCACAAAATACCACAGCCTAGACGAGTCTATTTTGAAGAAGTGGCATTAGAAGTTTTAAATTTAAAAAAATGGCTCTCAAAAGAAATTTCAATTGTTGTACTGTTGATATTTGGCTCTGTTGACTAATGAGTTTGTCGACCACTGGCCTATAGCCATGGGTTTTCCCAGGGTGCAGGACTTTCTGTACTTAAACCAGGAAAGTCCTGGGAAAATCAAGAGAAGTTGGTCACCTCTCTTGGACTCTATTATGATAGTGTTAGATATTATTTTTAAAAATCAACTCATGCCGAAACCGGTTTGGCTCAGTGGTAGAGCGTCGGTCTGCGGACTGAAAGGTTCCGGGTTCGATTCCGGTCAAGGGCATGTACATTGGTTGCTGGCGCATCCCCAGTAGGGGGTGTGCAAGAGGCAGCTGGTCGATGTTTCTCTCTCATCGACGTTTCTAGCTCTCTATCTCTCTCCCTTCCTCTCTGTAAAATATCAATAAAATATATTTTAAAAAATAAAATAAAAATCAACTCATTTTCTCTACTCCTACCAATTACACAACCTCTACAAAAGAGCCCTAGACTTGAAGATCTGCTCTGGCTCTGACATAGCAGTGTGATAGGCAGCAAGTCAGTTAATCTGTGAGCCTCCACTCATCATCTGCAAAATGGGACCAAACACCCTTGCCTCCCACACCTCACAAGACAATTGTCAAGGCCAAGAGAGTTGGTGTTACAAAGGCAATTTATGCATTACAAAGTAGTCTAGAAATAGAAGGGATGGCCATTTGACATCCTGGAAAGAGTGCAGACTTTTGGACAGGCAGACCCTCCTGTAACCCTAGAACCACATCAGCACATTATTTTATCTCTCTGAGATGATTCTCAACTGTAAAATCGGGATTTAAATTACCTTCCTCATAGAATATTGAGAAGATTAAACGAGACAGTGGTCGCTATGCGCCTGGCATATTTGGAACTCCAAAGTACTGGTTCCCTTCCCCGTGATTATACGACATTCAAAGACTTAATGATAGTTTTTTTCAGCTAATGCAATGAATAGCATCATTATGCTTGCTTCCTGAAGTGAAAAGCCACATAACACTCCTCCCTGCTCCCAGGGCCCCTTTGATGTGGCAGGGGGTGGGAAAGGATGTTACTTCCACTTGGTATAACCAAGCCAGAAAGGTTGTCCAGTTCCTACCCACAGAGGAATGCAATGAGCTACTGCTTAGAGGCCTGGGGCTGAAATGCACAGTGACCTTTGCATCTGGGAATGCCAAATTTGTAGCTTCTACACATATTTATTCACCCTTCAGTAAATCATACCTAATATGAATAGATATTTTTTGCAAATAATCTCAAAAATTGCAAAAAAAAATCTAAAAATAAGAAAGTATAAGTCCAGTCTGCCCTCACAGGGGGGAAATAAGGGTCTTGAGCCGAATGTCTCTTTCAGGCAGGGATTTTGTAACATTTCACTTTTGGAGAATTTCATCCATTCACCAAGCATTTATCTGAGCCAGATAGCCCATGTTTTGAGCATCTACTTTGCGCCAGGCTTGGCACATAATAAAATGAATAGTTTCTTCTTGGCAAGAAGCTCACAGATACAAATAAACACAGAGTTACAATCCACGGGTAAAAAAAAAAAAAAAGCATTACTAGAGGTAGGTCTGAGGGATCATGGTGGTAAAAAGGAGGTTTAGAAGTCCTACCAAGGGAAGTGCTGGCAATGGGCCACACTCTGTAAATTAAGTGTGTACGTGGGATTGATGGGAATTACCCCCTACTACTAACCATTGTCTTCACCTTGGCACACAGTCCCTCCCAGGGACAGTGAGAGTAAACTGTGGCCAGTGGGATCTGAGCATAAGTGATGTGTTTAATGTCCAGGCTCCATCTTTAAAGGGAAAGGCATGTTTGCTTGTTCCCCTCTCCCCCTTCATCCTGGATGGAATCCAGGCATGGTGGTGAGCAATCTTGGACCATGTGGTTGAGAGCATCATGTAGGGGTGTTAGGGCAACAAGAGAGAAGAGGTCTGGGTCCTTCCTTCATGGCTTCGTAAAGCAGAGCCACACTAGACACAGGACATTTATAGGTAGGGAACTTAAGGTCTATCTCACATATGCCTCTATTAAGTTGGGCCTCTATTACATGCAGCCTTTTACACCTGCCTATAGTACAAGTTTTTTGTTTGGATGAATTCTGTATATTCTAATTGACAAACACTAGCTGCTACAGAATGATGAATTATAATCAGAAGCCCAGAAAGCACTTCTTTCAGTCATCCAGAACCTTATATGTCACTCAGAAATCTGCAATGTGTCTATCTAGGAAGGCCAGAGTTCGACTCTTTCTGGCTCTCAGATTCTACTGTTCTTTTCTCCACCAGCAGGAGCTGCTTGAGTCTCAAATCCAAACCCCAGAGCCACCTGAGGTAGAATAGTTTGAATGTCTCCAGAGCCACCTCCTATGTATTAGCTTCAATTCTTTCTTGCCCATAGTTTGACAGGGATGTTTTCTTTTAGGTCTATTGCTTGTTTTCTGCCTCATATAGAGTTCCTGCATTCCTTTTCCAAGTCTAAAGTCTAGACCATGAACACCAGGAACAGGGACTCAATTAATTTATATTTTCACTAGAGGCCCGGTAAATGAAATCAATTCACGGTGAGGGGGTGTGGAGGAGTGTCCCTCAGCCTAGCCTGCACACTCTCCATCCAATCTGAGACACCTCTCACAATCCAGGACTGCTGGCTGCCAACCACTCACCTGCCTGCCTACCTGATTGCCCCTAACTACTTCTGCCTGCCAGCCTGATCACACTGTAACCCCTCCCCTGCTGGCCTGGTCACCCCTAACTGTCCTCCCCTGCAGGCTTGGTCTCCCCCAACTGCCCTCCCCTGCAGGCCTTGTGCCTCCCAATTTTCCTCCCCTACAGGCCTGATCCCCTCCCCAACTGCCCTCCCCTGCAGGCCTAGTTGCCCCCAACTGCCCTCCTCTACCAGCCCAATCACCCCTAACTGACCTCCCTTGCAGGCCTGGTCTCTCCCAATTGCCCTCCCTTGCTTGCCTGATCGCCAACAACTGTCTTCCCTTGCTGGCCATCTTATGGCAGCCATCTTGTGTCCACAAGGGGGTGTCCATCTTTGACCATTTGGGGGTGACCATCTTGTGTTTTGGAGTGATGGTCAATTTGCATATTACCTCTTTATTATATAGGATTCCCAACAAGGGCAGGACCTAGCATAGCACAAACACTTATTGAATATTAAACAGAAAAAAAGGGTGAATGTTATGATATATTCCACCATTGCCTTTTTAGGAGAATTTCCTGTTTTTCTAAGCCTCCCCCAAAGACTAGATGAATGTCAAGGAATTCTATTGACTGGCCTGCACCTTTCTGGATGCCCACTAGACTGCAACTCCTCTATACTCCCAGGCTGGCACATCTAAGTTACACATGTTGGAATAGCCCACTTTCTTGTTCTGAGCTTCATTTGCAGTCTTTTTCACCTTTTCTTCCAGTCAAGAAGTTGCTTACTGGCTTGCCTGAGCTAATATTCAAAGCCCAAAGCTGGGAATGAGGAAGTTGACCAAGGCCATGGAGCACAGAGGAAAGAAGAATTGAAATATTTATCCTGAGTAAGGGTGGGCCTTGAATTAAGGTATTATCAAGTTATCAAGCTCAAGGCAATGGCCAGAGACCAAATGTGAACTCTGAACTATCAAGTTTACTCCAAGAGAATAGGCAAAACAGAAGTAGAGCACCCAGAAGGCAATAACCAGAAAGGTAAAGAGCAAGAAATATTTTCAAGTCATATAACTATGACTTGAAATCATATTCTTTGATGATTCTAATTGTCTTTCATGAAAATTTTTCCTCACATTTCATTTCAGGTTCTCCAAAACACAGATTCCAATATGGAATTAGAAGTGCAAATGATTTATTGAGAACAATGCTTATACACGTTAAAAAGGAAAGAAGCAGTAGGCAATGATGCAATGCAAATCTGATACCTGTGAAAGGAGAAGGGGAGACGGAGCTTCAGACTGTGGCTCAACTCTGAGAAAGCCTCCACTAAGACAATGGAAGCTTCATTGCAAAATAGAGGATTCCTGGGTTGGGCAGAAATGGCATCTAGCTTCATCCCTGACCTTTCTTTGCAGTTCTCAAACTGACTTAGAGAAAATCCAGACTGGAAGAGGACTTAGAGATAATTTGGGCAGCATTGTTCAAAAGAACTTCCTACAAAGATGAAAATATTTCATATCTTCCTTCCTGTCCAGTATGGTAGCCACTGAACACGTAGCTATGGACCATATGAAATGTGACTAGTGTGATTAAAGATCTGAATTTTTTATTTAATTTAAGCTTTAAAAATCATATGTGGCTACCATATTAGACAGCACATATTTATAGTCCAAGATTTTTAAGAGAATAAACAGAGGCAAAATGAAACACCCAAACATATATAAGTTAATGGTATACATAACATTTGAACCAGTCTTTTTTAAGTATAGCCTTCTCTAAATCAACCACTCCTGAGTCATAATGTAGAGCATAGTACTTTTCTTTAGAAGTTGGGCCTTTGTTTACAAGTTGTTTCAAATATTTAAGGGGTCAGAGACTCTGATCTTCCCTAAAGAACTCAGAAGCTAATTTCATGCCCAAATATGTCTCTTTCTTTATGACCAAACTCTAGTCCCTCATCCTTGCTCTTGTCTTTGTATTTAGGCATGGCTCCTCTAACCTTTGTGGCTTAAGAAGTTTTCTGCTCTCCTTCACTTCCAAACTCAGGTGCTCCTCTATTATTGCTTAGACCTCACCATCTTCCCCCCATACGGTACCCAAGCATACTGCCCTTGGGAGTTGAAAATTCCTCTGCTTTGCCATGATTGCTGCCTTCGTGTTAATTCAGCTAAAGCTCCCGCCAAATCTAGGATCTTGAATTCCCTTTTGGGCCTTTTCTTCCTCCCTGATCTAATCCCACTCCATCACCTGCAGCCCAGATGGGAAGACCACAAATCCCTAGGAATGCATTCCAAGCAGAGGACATGTGATTGCTCCAAGGCTTCCTATTCATTCCAAGACCTGGAATCTGTCTGCCTCCAAAAGCACATATTTCCTTTGGGCCCAAGATGGGAGAGCAGTATTCCTACATCATCTGAAATACAGAGGCCATCACCCTAGCTAGACATCTCACAACAAAATAAGACTTTTAGAGCTCCCCTCAATCTTTCCCATCCTCCTCACCCAGAATCCCTCTTCTTTCTGAATAAATTATCATCACTTATAAAGTCCAAATATTCCTCTCATGGGCTATTTTTCCTCCTTTACCTTGGATTGCTTTAGATCCAAACACTTATTACAGACAGAACTCTCAGTTCTTTGTTTTTTGTAATAGTATCTTCTGACGATTTTACTTACTACTCTTTATCTAAAAATGAGTTACAGAATTGGTAAGTAAGGCAATAGAAAACAGAAAAGGATGAGATGGTTTGAGAAGTTTAGGGCTTCCTTTCAAAATGGAAAATATGTGCTTTCTTATGGGGTAAGCTCATTTATCACAGAGCTTAGCAGATGCTTTGCTGGGCTGACTCACTATGGGTTTACTATCTGCATTAACCTAGGTAGTGTGACAAGTGACAAGATTTAATAATCTTGCATATTTTTGTGCCTGTGTTATACCAGGGACTGTGCTAAGAGAAGCTCTGTTTTAGAAAGCTCCATAATACATAAAAATTCATCAGAGCTATTTATTTGGTTTGTAAATCTGTGCATTTCAGACACTGAGTGTGATTCTTCAGGATCATGTTATTGGGACAGAAAACATTATATATGGAGTGACACTATAAGTTAAATCAGTGATCAGCAAACTGCAGCTCACAAGGCATATGTGGATCTTTGGCCCCTTGAGTGTGGCTCTTCCACAAAATACCACAGCCTGGGCAAGTCTATTTTGAAGAAATGGCATTAGCAGAAGTTTAAAAAATTTGGCTCTCAAAAGAAATTTCAATCGTTGTACTGTTGATATTTGGCTCTGTTGACTAATGAGTTTGCCGGCCACTGAGTTAAATCATTCAAACTCAGACCATCCTGAAAGGGAAAGGGAACATGATCAATAATTATGCTGGGATTGGGAAATAAATAAGGATCATTGCTGCAAACCATCAGGTGGTCATTCTTCCTTGTTAAAGCCTTTGCCCATCTTATCCCCTAGTGGGCAGAGAACTGTAGAGAGGTGGAGATATGAACAGTTAGTCATCAGTAAGTGCAAAGTGCTGAAGGCTGGCCATGGACAGCATCCTTTATGGCCACTGCTAAGGAAATGGGATGCAAGGAGATGAAAGAGTAAGTCAAACCAAGGACCTTAAGGAAACATGGGGTATGAATGCTAAGTCTGGAGTTGCCAGAGGAAATCATTCAGAAAACCATTCTAGTTACATTGGAGGGCATGTAAGTATGCATCTAACTCGTGGCTTCAGTCACGTACTACCTTGTGAAGACAGTGTGGGCATAGGTATAAAGGACTTTAAAAGCTGCCAGAAATCTCCTGGATGTCCAAATGCCCCTGCTTATATTTCCAGAAGTGATTAGTTCTAGAATGAAGCAGCATGCATTAAAATACAATAGGCATCTAGAAGTAAAAGCCCTTAACCTTTACTGTACACAGAGGATGCCAGAGGTTAGACATCACTTACCTGGGTATGTAGAAGGCAAATAGCCATAGCAAATGTGAGACCATTTTTTATTTTTCTAGTCTTGCTGAATAAGTATCTTAAGATTCTGCTGGTGTTAATACCTATGGCCTTATTGTAAGGGCAGGTGATTGGGAACATTCTAAAATTATATGTTCGTAAATAATGCCAATGCATCTTCAACACACCAGATTTCTGTCTCAGGCTGCCTGTACGCATATGGAAAATAAAATTCTTTTTTAAACATTTAAATATTGATTTCAGAAAGTTACTTAGAAGAGAATAGAACATAGATTATAATCTTATTCCTGCAGATGTTCTTTCTGTGATCCAGTGTATTATATTAGATATTTAAGAAGTAAGGCCACTATAGAAAATATAGCCATACCCTTACATGACATTTAGGCTATAAAGAGTAAGGAAATGGAAGCCCAAAGTCATACCTAACATCATCAAGCTAGATAATATCAGAGCAAAAATTAATGTTTAGTTCCTATGATTTATAGAGACTTATTGGCAATTGGGCATGATAGTCAAACATGAGATTTTGTTGTCTGTTAGTGGAACCCTATCTTGGTCCCACTTTGTCCAACTCTAGGTCTTTATAATGAGCATTTTAATATCTATTTCATAACATGGTTATCAATAAAAAATGAGATGACATTGATAACTTACCAAGTACCTTGCCTAGGATTGAATAGCTTCTTTCTCTATTGCTGTGCCTAAGACAGTTCCCATCTATTGATTGTTAGGGTTGATCCAAATTACGCAGATCTCCTCAGTCCATGGCCCATAAACAAGGAGAATATTCAATAGAATTCTCAAACACTTTTGATATAAGAATTACCTTATCAAGAGAATCATAATGCAAGTCACAAATTGGGAGAACTTTTTGCAAAAGACACATCTGATAAAGAAATAAATCAAAATCTATAATGAACCTTAAATCCTAACAATAATAAAACAAACAACCTAATTTAAAAACTGTCCAAAGACCTTAAACAGATACCTCATCACAGAACACTTACAAATGGCAAATAAATATATGAAAAGATGTTTCGCATCATGTCATCACAAAAAAAAATACAAATTAAAACAGAAATGAGATACCACTACACACCTACTAGCATGACCAAAGTCTGAAATAATGACAACATCAAATGCCTATGAGAATTAAGAGCAATGAGAACACTCAGTAATTACCAGCAGAAATGCAAAATGGCATGAACATTTTGGAAGACAGTTTGGTGGTTTCTAACTAAATATACTCTTGCCATACTCACATTCCTTGATACTTATTCAAAGGAGTTGAATCCTATGTATACCCAAAAAACTGTACATAAATGTTTATAGCAGTTGTATTTATGATTGCCAAAACCTGGATTTTGTAAAATATCCTTCATCTGGTAAATAAATTGTGGTTCATCCAGACAATTGAATCTTAGTCAGTGTTAAAAAGAAATGTGATTTCAAGCTATGAAAAGACAGAAGGACCTTAAGTGCATATTATTAAGTAAAAGAAATCAATCTAAAAAGGCCACATATAGTATGATTTCACCTATATGGCATTCTGGGAAAGACAAAACTATGGAGACAGTAAAAGAGCAGTGGTTGCCAGGGGTTGTGGGGAGGGAGAGATAAACAGGGGAAGCACAGAGGATTTTTAGGGCAGTGAAAATATTCTGGGTGATACCATAAGAGTGAATACGTGTCATTACATATTCATCTACACCCATAGAATGTACAATACCAAGGTGAACCATAATGTAAATTATGAACTTTGGATGATTATGATGTGTTGATGTAGCTTCAACAACTGTAACAAATGTACCTTTCTGGTGGGGAATGTTTACAATGAGGGAGGCTACGCATGGTAGGGAGCCAAAGGTATATGAGAAACCTCTGTACCTTCATCCCTATTTTGCTGCAAACTAAGGTGACCAGATGCCCCGCTATTGGCAGGACAGTCCCGATTTTTAACAATTTGTCCCAGATCCCACGGCGTTTTAAAAATCTGGGTTTTTTTTAAAAACGCCTTGGGATGCGGGACAAATTGTTAAAACTCAGGACTGTCCCACCAAAAGCGGGGCATCTGGTCACCTTACTGTAAACCTAAAACTACTCTAAGAAAATGCAGTCTTAATGAAAAAAATAAATAAACTTGAAGCATTCATCAGATTCAGTAGGATTGGAGTGAAGCTCAGGAATCTGTATTTTATTATGCATTTCATTCTCACTTTCACTCTCACCCTCTCACTCATAGACTCAAATGCAACTAGACTACTGGCCACCCTTGGAGAAACTTTAATAAAAATAATTTGGATGCATTATTCCAATAGTTGTCAAATTTTCTGCATATTAAGCTAAAATACATTTTTTTAAAATGCAAACTAAAAATGTAGGAGTTCCTCACCCCAAGAGACACTAATTCAGGAAGGTGGGTTTCACTTCTGTATTTTAATAAGCTCACTGTGATTCTGATACTTAACTAGATTTGGCAACCACTGCTTTTCCTATGCTACAGGACTATGGTCCCACCCACTCTGGTTTCAATGGCTAATTTACATCAATTTTTTCAAAGCTGTCCTGCATTGAACTTTCTGTCCTACAAAAGTGAAAGGATTTTGCTATCATTCCAATTAGAGATTTCCATGCGTAAGGCATTGCTTGCTCACATGTGTCCATAATGACTGCTTTCCATAGCCAGTGGGATTTAAGGCCGGACTTCATTTTTGTTTGCTTTTAAATAAACAATGAGGAGACACAACAAGATGGCGGCAGAGGTAAAAGCCTAACTGCAGCCGCCCTCAACAATTTAAAAAAATACAACTAAAATATAGAGTGGACACTATCCAGAACTACAGGAAAGTTGACTGACTGGAAATTCTACAACTAGAAGGATAGAGAAAACCAGAAGGAAAACCAGAGGAGCTGTAAAAGCCTAAGGTACGGAGGCACGGTGCGACCGCGCGGGGAGAGGACGGAGCCGGAGAGGAGGGGCGGCGGAGTGCCTGGCTGGCATTCCCCAGCGGGAAGGAGATAAAAGCTCCGGACCGTGCTGAACCCCAACATCGACTGCACTGAACCCCAGTTCTGGGCGAGACCCTGGGGTCCAGGCTCACACAGAGGGAAACTGGGCTGTAAGGCGGAAGCCCAGCGGAGCGGCGAGAAAGGCAGAGCTCCGGAGTCGCGCACATTGCGCGCAGAGGAGGGACTGTTCGCTGAGCTGCTGAATTGCCCCAGCGGGAAGGACTCAAAAGCTCAGGACTGTGCTGAGCCCCAGTTCTGACTGCACTGAACCCCAGTCCTGGGCAAGACCCTCGGGCTCCAGCCTCATAGCAGGGGAATCTGGGCTGTAAGGCAGAAGCTTAGCGGGGCGGCGAAAAGCAGCGCCCCTGAGTCACGCACATTACGAGCACAGAGGACAGACTGTTGTTTGGGCCGCGAGATCGCCCTAGCGGGAAGGAGACATAAGCTCCGGACTGTTCTTAACCCCACTTCCAACTGCTCTGAACCCCAGTTGTGGGCGTGTTGGGGGAGAGACTACACTGTCTGGTAGCGGGTGAAGCTCTAGGGCGCCTTTCTCTCAGAGGTGCTTGCAGTGAGTACCAAAGGACACTGAGGTACACTGAGACTCAGGAACCTCCGAGGGCGGGGCTAACCGGAAGCCAAGGCTGTAAGCTCCACCCAGAAACTCTGCCCCTTCCAAGCTGAAATCAGAGAGGCTTTTGCAGGTTTCCAAGTCTAGTGGAATAAGGTTGTCTCCTGGCATAGACACAGCTGATCCTCCCAACCTACCAACTCAGGGAAGCAGCGAAAATGTCGAAACGAGGAAACAGATCACAAACGAAAGAAATGGAGGACAAAAAGCGACGGGATATAGAGTTCAAAACCACGCTTATAAGGTTGTTCAACAATCTCCTAGAAAAGGCCGATAAAATAAATGAGACCTATGAGGATATGAAAAAGGATCAACAAGAAATAATAAAGGATCAACAAGAAATAATAAAGGGTCAACAAGAAATAATAAAAGGTCAACTAGAAATAAAGAATACAATCTCTGAAATAAATAATATTATACAGAGTCCTAAAAACAGATTGGAAGATTGCAAGAATCAAGTCCAAGATTTGCAACACAAAGAGCCAGAGGACACTCCTCCACAGAAGCAAGAAGACAAGAGAATCCAGAAAGTTGAAGATAATGTAAGAAACCTCTGGGACAACTTCAAGCGAACCAACATCAGAATTATGGGCATCCCAGAAGATGACAGAGAGCAAGATACCGAAAACATATTGAAAGAAATAGTGACAGAAAACTTCCCCCACCTGGTGAAAGAAATAGACTTACACGTCCAGGAAGCACACAGAACCCCAAACAAAAGGAATCCAAAAAGAACCACACCAAGACACATCATAATTAAAATTCCAAGAGCTAAAGACAAAGAAAGAATATTAAAAGCAGCAAGACAAAAGCAGGTAGTTACCTATAAAGGGGCACCCATACGACTGTCAGCTGATTTCTCATCAGAAACCATGAAGGCCAGACGGGAATGGCAAGAAATATTCAAGGTGATGAATAACAAGAACCTACAGCCAAAAATACTCTACCCAGCAAAGCTATCACTCAGAATCGAAGGCCAGATAAAGAGCTTCACAAATAAATTTAAGCTAAAGGAATTCATCTCTGCCAAGCCAGAATTATATGAATTGTTAAAAGGGGTTCTTTAGGAACAGGAAGAAAATCAAGATAAAAATTATGAACAAACACGTAACTATCAACAAGTGAGTCTAAAAACCAAGGGAAGTAAAAATCCTGATGAACAATATTAACTGGTGAATATAATAGATTCAGAGGTATGGAAGGGGAATGGACTGATGATTCTCAGGGAAATGGGGAGTGGGGAGGGGGGAAGAGACTGAATATAAACTGCACATATGGATGAGGACAATGGGGGATGGGGAAAGGGCAGAGAGTTGAATGGAAACTTGGTGGAGGGGAGCAATGGAGGGGGGGAATGAGGAACATTTGTAATAATATGAACAATAAAGATTTATTAAAAAAAAATAATAAAAATAAATAAATAAATAAATAAATAAATAAACAATGAATAGGTGACAGCAACATTCTTAAATTCAGATAAGTCAATGTTCTTATAGAGAAAGGTTAAAAGAGGCACAATGGGGCTTACAGATTACAACTTGCTTTTAGAGATAATGAGAAACAGTGGAATGGACAATCCTATATAATAAAACCCTAATATGAAAATTGACTAAAGGTGCCGAAACCGGTTTGGCTCAGTGGTAGACCGTCGGTCTGCGGACTGAAAGGTCCCGGGTTCGATTCTGGTCAAGGGCATGTACATTGGTTGCGGGTACATCCCCGGTGGGGGGTGTGCAGGAGGCAGCTGGTCGATGTTTCTCTCTCATCGATGTTTCTAGCTCTCTATCTCTCTCCCTTCCTCTCTGTAAAATATCAATAAAATATATATTTTTAAAAAATTGACTAAAGGGTGGAATGACCAGTCACTATGATGTGCACTGACCACCAGGGGGCAGACACTTAATATAAGAGATAACCCTCCACCCCCACCCTGTCCCAGTGGTCAGTGCACTTCCACAGGGGGAACCCTGCTCAGCCAGAAGCAAGGCTCACAGTTGGCAAATACAGGGGTGGTGGCAGGAGCCTCTCCTGAGTCCACAGCAGCGCTAAGGACCCCTCAGGGGATGTCCCCCAAGGGGTCCCAGACTGTGAGAGAGCACAGGCCAGCTAAGGGACAACTCGCCCCCCACCAGTGCATGAATGTCATGCCCCGGGCCTCTAGTCTTTAAAAAAGAATAATGGCTATTTTGTCCATTTTATGCTCAAATCATTAATTGTATCCCACCTTTCCAGATACTAAAATGAAGTAGATTCATGAAGACCAACAAAGAATCCAATGTCTATTCCATGTAAATGTTTGTAATAACCCTTCACATATTCACAACCTGCTGGTCTTCTTTGATCTCTAAAGTTTTCCCAATCTTGAAATCATATTCTAGTTTCCAAGTACACATAGTGTTCTTTTACTTATTACACCCAAACTTCCTGCTCAAATTTAACCTACATGTGATAAAGTACTAAGATTTTCAGCTTTGAGTGAGAAACTTCTTCCTGTAGCACCAAGCCTACCACTCAGGTCAGCTCTATTCCTTCAGGCTAAGAGGTATTTAAACTTAAAGGCATTCCAATAAAAGCATAGACCACAAAGGCTTCTGCTGAGCAGATAAGCAGCAGTGCGCTCTAGAAACACGCTGAAACCTATCAGCACTGCACACATTCTGGATCATGCCCCTAAATTCCCATTGTTGGAAACAAACAAATGCATCTTTCTACATTTGGATATCAAATTGTTCAGAAACTCTCGTGTTTGTATTGAACAAGAATCCCAAAATATTGATTTCAACCCTGCTTTTAAAGAATGACTGGAGAAATAGGAGGGAAAATCAATTTGCTAAAGATCACCAAACCTGTGAAATTTCTGTCCCTTTAACAAACTCCTGCTCAAGCTGTGAAGTTCTCCATTGAAGAAAGATGATCATTTCCAAGGATAGTTTGATTTTATTTATTCATAGTATGCGTTCCATGGTTTTCTATGAATATTTTCTAACCTTCAATGATCTCCATTTACAAGAAGCTATATTGCCAAAGGGTTCTATCATTAGGAAGTCATTTGCTTGACTTATGCTTTTTTTATTAGGTTATTTTTAGAAATTCTTAAAAGAAATCATTATAATTATTTATAAATGCTCATTAGTAATTAAACATTTACTATGTACCTTATATAATAGATATGATTTCCCTCCAATGTATTTCTCATTCCCTTATAAAGCACTTTGCCCCAGAAATCACTTCCTCTGACAGCAAATGAAGGCAAAACACGAAAGACACACTCAGGAAAGAATAAATGAACTACAAAAACATGGATCTTTTGTCAACTCCAAGCAGATGTTCTTGAACCTTAGCAAGTCCATAATGTTAAAAGCCAAGATTTGTGAGAAGAAAAAAAACTGAATTATAATAGTGCCCTTACACATAACAAAATCCAGGCTGACTTATATTATAGAAAATATTGTTTGTTCATTTTTATGATAATAACACCTCTTATTATTATAATAACACCTCTTGATTGTTTTTATAACAGGTACTGTTTTGCATGTATTAACTCCTTTCAGTCTTATAATAGTTCTCATTCCATTTGTTCACCAGGGTACCCAAGATCCTAGAATAGATCCTGGTCATAATACTATATACTATTGTCCATCTTTTGCAGATAAAAAAAAGAGGCAGAGAGCAGTTAATGATCTTTTCCAAAACTTTATAGCCAGTAGTGAGAACCAGGATTCATGATAAAGAAGGAGTCCTATAAATATCAAGTGGATTGCTCAAAGTTTTTAGAGGCAAAAACCCCTCTAGGAATCAGAGGAAATGAATGCTTTATTAAGCATTGACTCTGCCAAGCATTCTGACAGATATTTTATCTGGATCATCTCAATTAATCATGCATTACATTAACAGTTCAACTTTAATGTTGTGATTCCAATTTTACAAATTAGGGAACAGGCCTAGGAAGATGAAGTAATAAAACAAGGTAATTGTAAAAATCAAGATTTCAAACTCAGATCTGCCTATTTACAAATCCCTTGCAAAGTCTTTGTTCTTGCCTGCACTCCTACCCTCCACAAGATAATGTTTATTTAAAGCAGCTTCTTCCTCAGTATCTTAGAAAATCTCTCTCTTTCTTCCCCATACGCATTTCTTTTTTCTCACTCAGACATGAATACTTCACAATAAAATTCAGCAATTTCTCCTTTGCTTCTACTCAAGGTTAAGAGAAGGATGCCTTCTCTACCAGCACCTCCCTATGAAAAAAAAGAAAAATAGGAAAATGGGAAATCCTCTCAGTGCTACAAGATTAGGGATGCATTCATTTCATGTGCATTCTTCAAAAATTTCAAGGAAGCTGAAATCTAATTTAATCTATTACATGATTGTACTAAATTACTTAACCACATCAAAGCATCAATGGCCCCACACTCTAGGAAGGGGACATTGTAAAATGGTTTTCAAATATATAATACAGTCTCTCAGGTGCTCAAGACAGGGACTCCCATCTCTGAATATAAAGCTTCTCTTACACTTCTGAGATCAAAACAACAGGACCATTATTTGAGAGGCTGGATGAAATACCAGAGCCATTACTTATTAGTTTCAGTCATTAAAGAGAATTTAGTAGTCTGGCTATTTATGCATGTTTTTCTTTTTTTTTAAAGCAATTTTAATGGATAAGAGGGGGAAAGAGTTTGAAGATCAAGATTATGGGTAAATTTCCCACTAATTACATTGTTCTCTGCTTTCAGAAAAGAAAACCCAAACCAGTTTTCCCATCCCCCTCCTCATCTTATGCTAAACATTTTAAGAAAGCAAAAAGGAATGTTAAGCATATTGGCCTTCACTAAGGGTGAAGAAAGTTGCTATTCCATCATCACTTCTGTGAGTACTAGTGAAAATGTCCTTGTGTGAATCTATCTCCTGAAATGTTGAATGCATTTTCTATAGCAATAATATTATGAACAAAAGTTGAATTCCTAGGAGGACTCTGGAAAGCCAAGTCAAGTCATGATGGTGAAATAGAACAGTGCTTCAACGTTGAGACAAGATCCTGGGAATCTCAGAAACATCAAAAATACATCTCTTCACCTGCTTTATACTGGCAACAACTAGTTTGAAAGCCATATAGTAGTGGGAATTAAGACTTTATATGAAGAAAAGAATATCTGAGAAGTCAGTGTGGCTCAATAGTAAGCATAGGGATTAGGTCCAGATTACCTAGGCTTGATTCCTGTTTCTAAACACTACTTAGATATGAATATTGGACAAGATACTTCTTTATTCTGAGTCTCAATCTCCACATCCATAAAAATGTGAATTTAAGTAGTATTCTTATTGTGGTTGTGATTAAATAAGTTATTATTTCAAAAATATATACAAAAGTTTCAGATATATATTAAGTGCTCAATAAATGTCAACTATTATTGATAAGATGCTACACATTTTAGCTCATTTAATCTTTGATATGACTCTTCAAGATAAAGACATTTATCATTTATTATATATATAAAGGAACTGAAGCCTATAAAAGTTAAATAATTTGGTCAGGGAAACATAATTATAAAATACCAGAGGCACAGTGCATGAGATTTGTGCACTGTAGGGGGATCTCTCAGCACAGCCTGCACCCTCCTGCAGTCTGGGATCCCTTGCTCCTTACAGTCTGCCTGCAGTAGAGGCAGGAGAGGCTCCCACCACCATGGCTGCACTCGCCAGCCATGAGCCTGGCTTCTTGCTGAGCGGTACTCCCCCTATGGGAGCTCACTGACCATCAGGAGGCAGCTCCTGCATTGAGCATCTGCCCCCTGGTGGTCAGTACGTGTCACAGTGACCAGTAGTTCCACTGTTTGGTCAATTTGCATATTAGGCTTTTATTATATAGAATAATTTTTAAAAGCTAGAATCTGATTCCTAATCCAGTTGTGATTCCATAGCCCAGATTCTGGAATACATGCCATGAGGCATTGTCTGAGAAACCAATTAAAAAAAAAACATGTTTATTTTGCCACTTTTCCCAAAGGCAAGGGCATTGCAGGCAATGGTGAACAGGAGAAAAAATTGAACTATAAAGAAATATTTGACAGTCCATGGTATTGCTACTAATATAAACACTCCCATCCCTCAACAGAGATTCAGATTCTCTAGACCAGTGGTTCTCAACCTTTCTAATGCCACAAACCTTTAATACAGTTCCTCATGTTGTGGTGACACCCAACCATAAAATTATTTTCATTTCTACTTCATAACTCTAATCTAGCTACTTGTTAATGATTCATAATGTAAATATCTGTGTTTTCGGATGGTCTTAGGTTCTACAGCAATCATTCGCAACCCACAGGTTGAGAACCACTAGCAGGGTTGCCTAAGACCATTGGAAAACACAGATATTTACATTATAATTCATAACAGTAGCAAAATTACAGTTATGAAGTAACAATGAAAATAATTTTATGGTTGGGGGTCACCACAACATGAGGAACTGTATTAAAGGGTCATGGCATTAGAAAGATTGAGAACCACTGCTCTAGACCATCAACACTCTCCTGAGCATCACGTAACCCTACAATGACCTAGAACATTGAGATAAATCATTCTTCACTTAGAAGTTTTAGTTACTCAAGGCACTTATATTACCATTCCAAAAATGTTTTACTCACCCATTTCCCATAATGCCTAATATGTCTTCCATTATTAATTCTTTTCATTGGAAAAAGTGTTTACTCTTCCAAAGATCAAATATCTATGTCTTAAATGAAGTAAGCAGTGGACAACTATATTGATTGAGGACCTATCATATTCTAGGCATTTTATATGACTATCCCCAGAACAAGGCAGTGGGCTAAGCATTGTTAGCCTCATTTCATAAACTGAGACTCAGAATTTAGAGAATGAGCTGGCAGAATTAATATTTAAGCCCAGGACTACCTAATCTCCGTGCAAAAGTCCCTTTAATGTTTCCCTGAAAAAGGGACATTTAGTTTATGTTTACCCATTTTCTGAGACTGAGAGCTCATAAATCCACATTTGACTCAACTCATCATGGAACTTTTCTGATTGTTAGAAAGTTCACTGCTTAAAGTGAACTTATTTAACAACTTGTTTTTCCTAGTAACAATAAAGACATGTCCTAAATGAAAAGGAATCCTTTGGGGGCAACTCCCCATCTCAGGATTTTATCAGCTTTCAAAAGGTCTTTGGTTAATTTTGAATGGAGATTCTCAGTTCCTACTTAACTAATTCATTCCCACATGCAACATGCCAAAGATGATAATCCATCACTAAAGCCAATCTGAATTTCTAAACCATTCCCTAAAAGAAGGAAGAATGAAACCAATTTTTAAAAAGCCGTTTATTTTGCCACTTTTCCCAAAGGCAAGGGCATTGCAGGCCATGGTGAACAGGAAGAAAATTAAACTATAAAGAAATATTTGACAGTGTTTCCTTAATGGTAGACTATATCTGCTGATCTAGCCAAAAGCAAGGGGGCACAAGTGATCTTTGCTATGCCACAGTGAATAATGCAATCATATTTTTGATACCAAACTACATTTAACTGCCATATAAATCCTGCCTGCCTCCATACCACAGCTCATTATCTCACAGGAAATATACAACTTCTGGAAAGTCAAATGTGGTCCTGTGCCTCTGTAGCTTGTATGGAGACCCAAGTGGAGAGTCAGGTGTTTGCTGCACCAGCAGTCCAGCTTACAGAGCGCACATAACGAGCCTTGCCCAGGTGTCCTTGACACTGACTTGCTGTGGGACATTAATCAAAACACTCTACCTCTCTGGGATTCAGTTCAGTTTTTATCTTTAAAATGGGAATGGGACTGGTCATTTCTATTTTGTAAATGAGAAAATTCAGGGACAGAGAACTTAGAAAATTGCTCAAGGTCAACACGAATACCTAGTCAAAAGGAATCTGGACTTTAAACCCTAGTCTGTCTGTCTTGATTCATGCTTTTCCTTAAATGAAAAAGCTTCAATACAGTGACTATGGGGTGCTTTGCTGGAACTACTACATTCATAAACCCTTAACAATAGCTTCCACGGTTAGGAGCATCTTAATGTTAATATGCTGAACTGCCCAAATTCCTAATGGGTGAAAAATGTATAAAATAAGCACAATTATAAATGTGTGATCTTGATTATACCAGGAGTGAGGTAGAAGTAGCAGAAATGATCTGTACACCAAAGTGGAGCAAGAACTGCCTCAATCTCATGGGGAATCAAGAAGAGGATGGCACTCTGCCTGTCTTGGGGAGAGGAAAGGAGTACCCTAGGTCATTTTTGCCCTGTTTCTAGATATAAGAATTTAAAAGTAGACCTCAGGTTCAATGCATCATTCTTGAGGCAGTGAACAAAATCACTCTTTGTTCCCCAGTGAAACTTACCTCTGTAGAGCTGCACTACTTCCTGTGAGGTTCAGCTGTGCAAATGTGCCATGGGAGACCCACCCTCTGTGCTGTCTTCACTCAAAGTGCAAGAATGGGCACTTTGTACTGACGGGCTGAAATGACACTTGCCCATCTGCTCCCTCTGGTGTTCCCAAGTGGGCAAAATGTCCTACTTAAGGGAGCAGCCATGAGCAGGGGATGTATAATTTTATATTATTCCTTTGTGAGTCTCGTTAGCTATTTGTAGAGCTAAAGGAGAAAGCAAGGGGGTCTAGTGTAACATAGTACTTTTCAAACTGTATTCCATGGAACCATTCCAAAGGTTGGAGATCCCAACAGCTGGAGGTAGAGGATAAGGTAAGTGGGAGCAGAAGACACAGCTCTAGGCCCTCCTTCTCCCCTGCCAAAATCACTAACAATATCTGAGCAGTTCTTCTTGTAACAATTTGAGGTAGTGGATCAAATTCCACTTTATTTCAATAAAGACCTTCATAGCTAAAAAGGTGTTTGGAACCATAGTTGCTGTAGAGCTTTCCTATAAGGTAAGGAGCCATCTTAAAAGCTATTCTCAGTTCTGCTAAAATATAACTCTAACACTTTAGTAATTCATTTCAACTCTGTTTCAGTGTCTTCATCTATAGAATAAGGAGGTCCTAACAACAGGCAGCTCCTAAGAGTGAGTTCTTGACTACATTTCTTACATTTTCCAGACTGACTCCACCTGAGTGTGTCCTGTATATCTATTCATATTGATAAATATTCATTAACACAGTTTTGGAGTCAGGCATTGTCCTAACTCTGGGGAGGCAAAAATGGAAAACAGAATCTCTGCCATGAAGGTGTTCAAAGTCTGATCTATTAATAGGAAACTACAGTTAACCCTAGAGCAACATGGGTTTGAATTACACAGGTTTATATAATCATGTTTTTCCCCAATAAATATGTAGTTAGCCATCCCTATCCCACATTTCACATTCACAGATTCAACCAACTACAGATGGAAAACAGAATTTTCCATCTGCAGTTGGGACTTGGTAGAAATGGAGGATCCATTCTATGCATTGTTCTATGCTATTTTATGTAAGGGACTAGACCATCTGCAGATTTTGATAACCATGGTTTTTTTTTTTTTTGAACCAATACCCTGTAGATACCAAAGGACTATTGTAAAATTTGGGAGGGGCGTCAAAAATGTTATACCAATTTTTAACAGCACAGGGATCAATGTCTCTAACCCTAGTATTGTTCAAAAGTCAACTCTAATTGAATCATTACAATAAAATGTGAGATGCACTATGTTCAGAAAAGGTGTAATAATTTCCAACTGAGAATTCCAGATAAGTTTTCTGTGGAAACTGCTGAACCAACTTGAATCAAATTTGCCTGAGAACTTAAATAAACAAAATGCTGTATATACAACCCCTAAAGTAAGAGCACATAATAGGATCAAACATTCAGAACAGTTAGAGGAGGAGGGATTCAAGGTGACAACAATTTTGTGGCCAGGATAATTCTAACATTAGACATTATATGCTCGGCTCTCCAGAACTTGATAAGAAGAGGAAGGGCTCTAGCAGGGAGGTGTGTAAGTGCTTCCAAACTGTTCACCTGTATTCTTACCATCTCTAGGTTTATTTGGGTCCATGCGCTGATCCTTTGCACTGCACAAAATACAACTCTTGCATGTCAGGAGTTGAAAGAATGGTTCAGAGGGTCAAGGAAAATTACTTAAAGGATCTCTAAAAGCAGATACATGGAGGTTTCAGCTCAGCCCTACTACCAACTGTCTGTGAGGTTTGGGGAAATTTGTTTAACTTTTATGATCCCGTATTTCCTCATTTGTAAAATGGAATATTAATACCACATCCATGGAGTTGTTGTGTCACCATGGTCTGTAGTTTCCTCATCTATAAAATCTAAGGATTATAATAGATGCTTTCTGATGCCCTTTCAAATTCTGAGAGCCTACTATTTGTCCTGGAGTTGGAGGAAGTTCTTCAGTGCAGACTGAACTTGCACCACAAGAAAGATAATGAGAAAAGCATCAAAACTCCTGATATACTCAGATCAAAGGAGGAATTGGTTATAACAAAATAGGCACAGCGTTCTCCAGAGGAAGTCATGAAAGTAGGAAACCCTCCCTATAAGATGGTTTAATTTTCAATTAACAAGGGTAAAAAGCTCTTTATGACACTTCTGTTTGTGGGCCAAGAATCAAATGAGTGCCAGCAGACTGTACATAGTACACAGAAAGCCACTGTTGATGCTATTACATTGATGAGCTATTTAAAAATACCCTTATAAGGGATATTAATTTTTCTCCAATGGAAAACATGATATACACTAAATTGATATATAGATCATCAAGAAAGGGGAAAGATTAAACAGCTGGGGAAAAACAACAAAAGAAGAGTATCAAATTTTCTAATTTGTGTGCATGTGGTAACTATTGATGGCATTAGATTTCATGAATGAGTTTATGCTGGATTATCCTCTTGGCAACTTAGTTAAAGTGGGAACTTGGTTTTCCAGAATTCCATTTTGTATATGAATCTGAATTAATGGACCAAAAGATGAACTTGTGTGAGATTTGAGCAACAGAAGTATATCAGTGGATATTACTCTCTGGAGGTCTTATGATGGTCAGTGACAGACACAGATGTCCCTGGTGGTTTCAAGCTTGTCTTCACTCTTCCCTTCCGCAGGCCTCGCTCTTCTTCTATATCATTGGCTCTGCTGAACAATAGCAGCCCCAAGTTCACCACCAGACACTTCATAGCGCACCCACACAGACAATAGTTTCACAGAAGCAACAACTTTACATTGACTTCATTCACCAGGAGCTTCTCCCTCCGGGCCCCACTTCAGCCACCGGACATGCTTGGTTTCTCAGGTACAAAGCTCCAAATTGTCCATCTGCACCAATGCTTCGAAGAGAAAGTTGTGTGACATATTTCTCTGATACCCTTCTTTTGCACCTTCATTGAATCATCTGCTTCCACAATTTTGTCAGGTCTAATTCCTTTAATCAGTCCCTTACTCAAGCACTCACAAGAACTGTGCCTCCCTGACTAATACCTGATAGGTAAAAAAAAAATAAAAAAAATAAAAAAATTCACACAGAAGTCAGAGACTGCCACAACTTAAAACCTAAAGTATGGGCCTCTGATGCTGGACAGCGAGCAAAGGTCAGAAGGGCAATGAGGTTAAAAGAGCAGTGAGTAAATTGCTATTGCAGGCCAGATATGGGGCAATCCATATCATGTAGTGGTGAAACGACTGGCAAAGCTGTCACCTGTGGCAATTTGGAAAATAGAAAATGTACCTAGTAAACTTGTGGGTCTGCCTAGAAACATTTCCTAGCAGAATGTTGAAAGTGTCTTATGTCTACATACAATAAGTTGCAGGAAGAGAGATATGAGCTAAGGAAAGAAATGACCAATTTTCAAGCAGAATTATTTTTTCAATTACATATGCAAATCAGATTGTATAGCAAACACCTGTGCTTTACACATGCAACTCAGAATGTGCTAAATTACAAAATACAGTTATTTTACACTCCCTGATCTCTATAGCTAGAAAATCTTCTCAAATGAAGAACCAACCTCAGAGTAAAGATTAAACATGTGGCTATAAAAAGCTTTATTAAGACCTCAGGAGAATTTAAATGAGTGACTTTTTCTCAGTAAGCAAAATGGAGTTAAAATTCCTAAGGATTTTGCCCTTAAATAGAATTGCAGCATAGGTAAAGAGGTGTATTTCTACCTGTTAATTGCTATTATCAATAAAAGACAGGTAATGACAAGTGTGGAGAAAAGGGACTGGTAGAGCCACTATGGCGAACAGAATGGTGGCTCCTCAAAAAATTCAGAAGAGAGTTACCATATAAATCAGCAATCCTACTTCTGAGTATATATCCAAAGAAAACAAAGCCACTATCTTTAAGAGATGTCTATCTATACTCCCATGTTGCAGTATTATTCATAATAGCAAACACATAAAAACCACCTAAGTATCTGTCAATGGATGAGCAGATCAAGGAAATGTTATATATAATGGAATATTACCCAGCCTAAAAGGAAGAAAATCCTGTCATTTGTGACAACATGGATTTATATAAAGAGTACTATGGTAACTGAAATAAGTCCAACAGAGAAAGACAGATACTGCCTTCTATGTGAAACATTTTTAAGTTAAATTTATAGGAACAGAGTAGAAAAGTGGTTGCCAGGAACTGAGAGGGGTTGGTAAAAAGTTACAAACTCTCAGTTATAGGATGAATGAGGTCTGAGAATTTAATACATAACATATTTATTATAGTTGATAACACTATATCATACAACTGAAATTTGGTTTAAAAAAAGCAGAACATAAATGTTTTCACCAAAATAAAAAAGAGGATAATTATGTGAGGTGATGAATCTGGTAATTAACTCAATGGTAGGGAAGTCTTTCACAAAGTATACATATACCACATCATCACATGTACACTTTAAATATAAATCTGTGTGGAGGGAGTAGTTTCCTGAAAATAATCATCTTAACTGCTTAGTATCTTCAGTTACACTGAATTATCTTCCATTTGCCTCTTCATACCCACTATCCGTCCTTATCCACTCTGCTCTGTACTCTGGAAGGCTATCTTATATGGACTATATCAAAAGATTCCTGTGCCTTCAACTTTCAGCTAGAGTTGGCCAATAGTAAGCCATGGCAGGAGGAGAGAGGAAAAAGAATGAGGGCAAGGTATTCAGTGAGCTGGCTTCCTCCCTAAGAGGTCTCCTTGGATTGTCTGTGTCCCAAGGCTAAAGTGGTCTGTTCTTCCTCTCTCTCTCTCTCTCTCTCTCTCTCTCTCTCTCTCTCTCTCTCAACTTATAATTGCTCCTTCCCCTCATCCTTTTGACTGGGGGATATGGTTCCTCCATTCACACTAGCCTGAGGATACTGAAGTATCTTTTCTAGTACTCTTGTTAAAAGTCCCTTTGTGAACAAAACTTTCCTCTATCACTGAATTTGAATGTCATAGCTTTCTCCTCAGGACACTAACTTATAGAGTGTGGAAGGAGAACTCTTTCCCAATAGTTCTAGCAGTAGTCTCAAGGCTGATGTTCATTAACTTCCATTTTATATCTTTAGGATTATAATCACCAATTGCTGTGGCAATGCAGTACTTTGCTTAGCCCAGTGGTCAGCAAACTGCATCTCATGAGCCATATGCACCTCTTTGGCCCCTTGAGTGTGGCTCTTCCACAAATACCACGTTTGAGCACATATGTACAGTGAAATTGAAACCTCCTGGCTCATGCACAGAAGTCGGTTTTCAGCTCTCAAAAGAAATTTCAATCGTTGTACTGTTGATATTTGGCTCTGTTGACTAATGAGTTTGTTGACCACTGGCCTTAGTCCAACCTGAATCACATACCAGGCCCTGGGAATACGATCAGTCCCACTGGAATCACATGGGCTGTGAGAGCTTGGGAGAGAGAGAGTTCCCCAAAGGCCAATCTGAATGGGCAAGGACTTTAAAATTAAACCAAGTAAGTCTCTAATGCTTGGAGTCATGGCTCATCTATAAGGTAGTATTAATGCATTTTCTAAATTGGGTAAATAAACCAGATTCGCCTTTAAATTTTCTTATATCTATAAAATCTATGGCTCTAACTCCAACAGTACACACTGGTGGAATAAAACAAATTTAATTCTATTTCTTGTTTTATCACCAATTATCAATACGACCTTGAATAAGTCAGCTATCTTTTATGGGCTATTATTTCTTTATCTGTGAAATGAGAAGGCAGAAATAAATTATCTCTTGGGTGTACTCTAGATATAAAATTTCTATGAATCTATAAATTATCTCAGAAATTCCAAGTTCTATTAGGGTTCATGGATTGAACACAGTAAGTACTAGTATGTTCAATACTTTCAGGGGTAGAGGAAGAGAAGTATATTGCAAAACTGTGAAAAAAATATAAAGTCTAAGGAAAACATTAGGAATAAAGCATTGGAAACATTAGAAATCATTGCCTTGGAGTCTAAGCAGTAGGTGGTCTCTTTAGGCACTACCTATGCAATAAGTCCATTTTTCATCCCTCCATCATTCCACTCAATATTCAAATGGCCAGGCATAAGATGGGGATTGGAGTAAAGTAAACTGTCTTCTCATCTGGCTGGGGGTGGCAGAGTACCTTGTAGACATTCCCACCAGGACAATGCACCATGGGAGAAGAAGAATGGTTCTCCAAATGAGAAAGGGTAACCAGTGGTCCAAAACTACTGATTTTCTTTCTACAGGCCAATGATAGCATCAGAAGATGGGTGTGACTTTGCTTTGCTTATATTTTCAATATAGCTATGTATAAATTTCTTTTAAAGTTTTTTTGGAATAATGTGTATTGTGTGTAGATCACAGACCCAGAATTTCATAGGGGAGAGGTGGTAGGGGAGAGAGAGAGAGAGTAAGGGAGGGAGGAAGGAAGACAGAAGGAGAGAGAGAGAGAGAGAGAGAGAGAGAGAGAGAGAGAGAGAGAGAGAGAGAATTGAGAAAAATAATTAAAAGGGAGGGAGCAGGGGAGGGGAGGAGGGAGGGAGGGAAGGTAGGAGGGAGAGAAGGAGGGAGGGATGGAGATCACTAAGAGATCTAGAGGTTAAAAATGACAATTTTCTAACCCTAACTCTAAAGATGCCACAAATGGAAAGGAACATTGCAAAGCAAAGACCAATAACTAGGTTTTGTTTTCATTAGACTCCATTATTTTTCAGCCATGGGCAAATGTTCATAAAATGAAATATTACTTGAATATATGAATGCAAATTCAAGAACCCAAGCAGAACAGGTAAATAATTCATAAATGTACAAAATGCACCAACCCCTCCTTCAGCCACTATCAGGGTATGTAGATACCAAAAGCCACATAATTACACAGGGATTTTCCAATTTTTAACTTGAGGCTTCAATATCTATACTGAAAATTATGTAGTAGTTATACTTGGAACTGTTGTAAGGTTTTAAAGAAGAATGTGATTTCCATGAATTAACAACTTGTTGGCAACCTTACGGAGAATTTAAATATTTAGTGTTGAAATGGACATGTTACAAGGGTCTGCATATGCATTAGCAACACATATCAAATGTGCATGTGCCTTATATTTATAGTTCTGTGTTTGCATGAATATGGATTGTAAACATTTGCAAAGATCACAGTTTTTTTATTTCAGGTAAAAGTTTCATTTTTCTAAATGTGCTTAACCAGTACAATTGAGCTAAAGTATTTCACTAATATATCAAAATGAGTTTAAAATAGAAAGAAATTGTTTATTTTTTTAAAAAAAAAAAGCACATTACTATTTTGTTACTCTTTAAACCCAAGCTTTAAAAGTTTTAGGTACTAAGCTAGCAAACAAGCCCTACAGAGAAAGGCTTCACAGGGCCTAATGCAGGGGTTGGCACACAGGGTACTCAATAAATGAGTGATAAAGAGATGAATGAATGAATGAATATCAAAATGGTTCACACAAGCTCTGGGATAGAGTTAAGATTCTTTTTCCAAGTAAGGGAACATCAGGAGATGTTTAGATATCAGAGGAGATCTGGAAAGGAGATATGTTACCAAGCTGCAGTCTATTCCAGGCCCCCCCACACAGTGATTTTTGACTTAAGATATTTATTTCCAGGCTGGTGTGGTTCAGTGGTTAAGCATTGACCTATGAACCAGGAGGTCACGCTTTGATTCCTAGTCAGCGCATATGCCAGGGTTATGGGCTTGTTTCACTCAATGTCTCTCTCTCTCTCATTATTGATGTTTCTCTCTCTCCCTCTCCCTTCCTCTATGAAATCAACAAAAAATATATATAAATTTTAAATATATTTGTCATTACAACGAACATTGCACCTGATGTTCTAACATCTAGCATCTCTTCATGGAATAGAAGTAGAATAGGATGGTAAAATAGAAATTTCTACCAATACAGGATCTCTCTGCAATAGCCTATACTCTCCCCTTAACCCTAAAATTTCCATAAATGGAAAGAAAAAAATAGATATGAATAAGATATTGAGGTCCTTCACTCCCTCACAGAGTGTAGTCTGTTCACCCTCCTCCCTAAAGAAGGCACAATCCATAGCAGCAAGTATCTCCTTAAAACCTGCTGTGGGAGTGCCCTCGGCGGTCCCGGATCTGTCTCTTGCTTCAACGGTATTTGGACAGAACAGATTCAGACAGGCCCCTTCTTCCAGCCCCCAGCCACTCTCCAGCCTCATGTCTAGTCACCACTTCAGAACCACCTCCCAGATCAGCCACACACTGATTTCTGTTTTTATTTTCTTTCTTAGCTCCTTGTTGCAAAAAAAAACATTGATCAGAATTATTCCGCTAAGACGGAGGCTTGGCCAACCCCTGGCCAACCTCTCTCTGCGGGTCCCCCACACCTACCTCTCTCTGGGCTTCCATTTTCACCCTGAGGATGTGGCTCTCCAGGGCAGGGGCCGCTTCTTCGCAAGTTGGCAGAGAAGAAGCTCAAGGGCGCTGAGGTCTCTTAAAGTTGCAAAACCAGAGGGTGGCCGCTTTCTCTTCCTGGCCATGCTGAGCCTCCCTAAGGTGAGTGGGCAAAACTCAGGCAGCCACGGAAGCCGCCTGGCCTCGGAGAGGAACGCGAACCAGCCCTTGTGGAGCTGCAGGCCCTGGGTTCTACCCTGGTAGACCTTAATCTCTGTGACTCCCAGGAGAACCACTTCCTGGATGAACAGGTGAAACTTTCCAAGATGGGCGACACCTGCCTCACCTCTGCAGGCTGCCTGCCCCCAGGCTGGGCTGGGCGAGTATCTCATCAAAAGGCTCACCCTCAAGCGTGACCAGGAGCCTTTGGAGCCCAGAGGCCTGGCCCCTCTGTATCCCCCTGGTGTCTGGCTTTTACCTGTGCCTCTCCCCGAAACTACTAGCCATTCTTTAACCACCTGGAAACCCTTCCTCATGCTTTGGACCGAATGGAAACAACAAATCTTTTTGCAGAAAAAGAGAGAGAGAGAGAGAGAGAGAGAGAGAGAGAGAGAGAGAGAGAGAGAGAGAGAGAGAAAGAGAAAGGAAGGAAGGAAGAAAGAAAGAAAGAAAGAAAGGAAGGAAGGAAGGAAGGAAGGAAGGAAGGAAGGAAGGAAGGAAGAAAGAAAGAAAGAAAGAAAGAAAGAAAGAAAGAAAGAAAGAAAGAAAGAAAGAAAGAAAGAAAGAAAGGAAAAGACCCTGCTGTAGATAGACACTGCTTGCACTGGGACATAAAGATGGATAGAGCATTGTTCCTGCTCTCACTGATGGGTGTGCGTGATCAAATTAGAGGAAATTACAAAAGAAGCAGTCACTTAAAGCTGAAGTGGTAAAGGGAGGCTCTGCATACAAAGTAAGGCATTAGCTAGGTGACAAAGGTGGAAATAACGCAGGAAAGAAGGCAGAACAGGAAGCTGTGCAGTTAATGAGAATCACAGACTGAAAGTTAGGAATGTGTATGAACATTCAGAAGACCAGTGTGACTGGAGAAATAAGGGCAGAGGAAGTAATTGAAAGTCAAATTCTGCACTTTTCCTTTAATCCAATTGTGCCCAGACTTGGATACTCATTAAAATAATCTGAGAAGCTTTAGATAAAACAGGCAGTATATGGGCCCCATCCCTGGAGATTCTGATTTAATTGGTCTGGGTGAAGCCCTAGCGTTTTGTGTTTGTTTGTTTGTTTGTTTGTTTGTTTTATTCTTTTTTTCCTTTTTTAAGCTCTCTAGGTGATTCTGATATAGAGACAGGGTTAAAACCACTCTTTTGGTCAGTGGTCAGCAAACTCATTAGTCAACAGTGCCAAATATCAACAGTATAACGATTGAAATTTCTTTTGAGAGCTGAAAACGGACTTCTGCGCATGGGCCACAAAGTTTCAATGGCACTGTATGTGCGCGCCCGCACGTCATATTTTGTGGAAGAGCCACACTCAAGGGGCAAAAGAGTTGCATAATGGCTCCAGAGCCACGGTTTGCCGACCAATGCTTTAGGTCATCAGGATCCACCAGTATTATGCAACTTGCATCACTTTAAAAAAAGGGGTTTTCAATCCACTCAAGAACCAAGGCATTGGATATAATGCAGATAATATTCTGTTAATCTTAAACCAATGTCATTAAATCTGCCACTGAATAGTCTTTATTGAAAAACTAAACAAGGAAGCTTGTTGCCATAGGGAAGGAGAGGGAAGGATACCACCTCAAACAGTGGTTCTATTTGAAAAATAGGGTGTCCAGATCCCATGGCTCAGACATTCTGACTCAGTGATCTGAGGTGAAGCCGAAGCACATGCATTTTCTAAGTTCTCCTGGTCACTCCAATGTTCAGGTCTAATCATTAATACATGATTGTAATATAAAAATTAGAAAATGTTATGAGATTATACATTTTCAATGTATAAAAAACTTTCAAAATTATTTTCACAAATTATAATGTGAGACTGTAACTGTGTTTAGGAGTAAATCTTCATTATCAAAGTTTTATGCTTGAAATAGCTACATACATAAAACATTTACCTAATAATCTTTTTAAGTTCTTATAATCACTTTTAAGGAAAAAATTTATTTTACAAGTGGGTAATAAAAAAATCCAAACTATTTTTAAAACTGTTAAAAATGTGCAACAGTTAATATCAGTATACAAAAGTCAGTAATGTTTTTATACACTAACAATCTGAAATTAAATTAAGGAAACAACCTCATTACAACATAAATGAGAATAAAATAGTTAGCAATAAACTTATCCAATGAAGTAAAAAGCTCATGGGTTTGAACTTAATATTATTAAAATATCCACACTATCCAAAGCCATCTGCATATTCAATGCAAGCCCTATCAAAATCCCAATGCCAAAAATAGAGAGAAAAAAAACAGTCCTAAAATTCACGTGGAACCACAAAGGACTCAAAATAGCTAAACAATCTTGAGAAATCAGAACAAAGATGGAGGCTTCATACTTTCTGATTTTAAGACATATTACAAAGCTACAGTAATCAAAATAGTATGGAACTGGTATAAGAACAGCCATATAAACCATTGGAACAGAACAGATGGCCCAGAAATATACCCATATAAGGTAAAAAAATTTTTTTCATGGTTAGCAGTTTTATTTCACTCATTATTTGACAATGTGTGTTTTTGGGTGTACAAAGTTAAACAACATATAACCCCCCTCCTATAGAAGCTAACAGTCTAGATTTTATAAACCTATAAACTGCTCTAGAAGAAACTTACTATAGACATTTAATTAGATATTACTTACCCAAGGCTTCCAATTTAATAGCAAACAACAAGCATTTACTACTACCACTCACATTTCATTTTACATTTGTTAAGTAACTGAATCCTCCTAACAACCTTATGAAAAGGGAATTATTACTCTATCACTCTAAGATATTATTAATAAATTAAAATATATTACATGTGCCATCTTTTCCAGAATCAACACTAATGACACTGATTCTGCTAATGAGTGTTTTATATACAGTTGCCGTATCAGTCCCATCAATATGAAAACATACTGAATCTCTCCCATCTTAAAAAAAAATACTTTCTTGACTTCACATCCAACTCTAGGAACCACAGCATTTCTCTGGTCCCCTTACGGCTCCCTAAAAAAGCTGTCTGTGTGAGTTGTCTACCACCTTTCTCCTGTCAGCTGCTCTTGAGCCATTCCCAAAAGGCTTTTGCCTCTACACCACTGAAACAACTCTATTCAAGATTGTGAATGGCCTCAAAATGCTACATACAATCTTTAAATGTTTGTCCTCATCGCACCTGACCTATCAACAGCACCTGACCATAGGTAAAATACTCTCTTTAAAATACTTCCTCTACTTAGCTTCTCAGACACTATACTCTTCAGGGTTTTCTTCTTAACTTAGTACATGTTCTTGCTCAATATCTACCCTTTAGAGTACCCAAGACTCATTCTGCAGACCTCCTTTCTCTTTAAAATGTTTACTTTTATTTTTTAATTACAGTTGACATTCAATATTATTATTCTCTCTTTTCTGCCTATACTTACATTCTTAATGTTCTCATATAGTTTCATGGCTTTAATAGAATATAGCTTCAACGGGGTAGGGATTTTTTTTAGCTGTTTTATGCTGAATGCCCTGAATATAAAACAATGCCTGACATATATTAAATGCATGGCAAATATGTGTTCAGTGAATGTATGGGTGAATAAATAGCTTTAAATGTTATATGTAAACTGACGACTCTCCAATTCATACCTACTGCCTGGATCTCTGTCTGCCCTGAGCTACAGCTGCCTCTCTGCTATCTGCACTTGGATGTGTAATAAACATCTTGCACTTAACGAAGGTCCAAAGAGAACTCCAAACACCCTCCCAAGGGCTTTTCTAATTTCACTTTCTTAGCAAAGTGCAATTCCATCCTTATAGTTCCTCAAGCCAAACTTTTTTAAAGCATTTCCATTTCATCTCTTTCTCTCACACCACATGTCTAACCTGCCAATAAATACTATGGATTCTGCCTTCAAAATATATTCAGCATTTGACTACTTCTCAAATGATATTTGACAAGGGTGTCCACAAGGAGGAAAGGATAGCTTCTTCAACAAATGGTGCTGGGACAATCCACATATCTATACTAATAAAAGGGTACTATGCTAATTAGACCAGGTCGACCAAAAATCTTCCAGTAGTCCGGTCCTCCTTCTTGACAAAGCCATGGTGGTGGGGACCAAGGAAGAGGCAGTTAGGGATGATCAGGCAGGCAAGCAGGTGAGTGATTAGGAGCCAGTGGTTCCAGACTGTGAGAGGGATGTCCAACTGCTGGTTTAGGCCCGGGGATGCTCTCTCGCCCCTGCAGAATCAGGCCTAAACCATCAGTCAGACATCCCCTGAGGGGTCTCAGGAGAGGGTGCAGGCCAGGCTGAGGGACTCCCTCCCATGCACAAATTTCATGTACCAGGCCTCTAGTCCTATATAATAAGAAGCTAATATGCAAATAGACCAAACAGTAGAACAACTGAACAACCAAACATCAGGTCGCCATGATATGTGCTGACCACCAGGGGGCATGTACGGAGCAGGACAGGAGTCAGTGGCAGGTGACAGAGTGCAGAACATGGTGGGCCTAGGCCATGGCAGGATAGTGGAGCAGGTGGGCAGGGGCGACAGACCAAGGAGGGGCACTGGTCATTGTCATCGTGTACTGGGCCCTTATCTTACACAATATATAAAAATCAACTCAAAATGCATTAAAAATCTAATACAAAACCAGAAACTATAAAACTCCTAAAAGAAAACATAGGGAAACCAAACATTAACATTGGCCTTGGTAATGATTTATTAGATATTAGTGACTCAGCGCACAAATTTGTGCACATTGAAAGGAAATTGGTAGCCCACGCCTGCATGCCCGGGCAGTTTCCATGTCCCCATGAGCCTCCGGAAAGTTGCATGAGGAGTCTGTCCACCTCCCTGCAGTTTCCTGAAGAAAATATTTCCAAATGTCCCCTTCTGCAGCCAGGGTGGCGCCTTGCTGGCGGGGAGGTCCCAGTGGACACCTTGGGCCATGCTGGACACTTCCTACCACTTGGAGCTGGATAAGAGATGCTCTAAAGGGAACAATAACGAAGTTAGGGATCTTGGACTGTGGGGGTGCTATCTCGCCCACATCCCCACCCTTCAGATCCATCTCTCCGACTGACTTTTACCCGGATTGTCAGTCGCCACCTTGTGGCCACTTTTATGTTGCTGCCTCCCTCTGTAGCTCCGGGGCATTCGGCAAACAAATCTCGATGCCCAAAGCCAAGTTCCAGGAGCCTGGCGGCAATATCAGGCTAGTTCTGGTTACTCCGAGTGTCCGCACTTCATCCATTCTCCGGAGATTCTATGTGCCTCGGGGCAACTTCTGCCTGAGCCGTGGGCATCCTCTGGCTGGTCAGTCTGGCAACAGCACCACCAGGGGCCTGTCTGCAGGAGCAGCCGGGGATCTATTGGGAACGTGAGAGCTCAGATGCCCGCCAGGCCCGGGAAGGGCACCATGGGCTCAGCCGCAGACACACGTGGGAGACCCACTCCTCAGATTGGGACCTCCTCACTTTTTTTGGGATTTCTGGAGGTGGGGACTGGTCTGGCTTGGAAGTGGCAGCTGGGGGTAGTAGGAAGGGAAGCGGGAGAAGCCAATCTCCATCCCTGGGAAGGCGCATTCTTAGTATTTAAATTCCGCATCTGGAACATGGCAATAGCTAAGGGATGGAACGTGGCCCTGATGACCAACGGGGAGTTCCAGGGAGCTGGTGTCATCCCAGTCATGCATGAACATTCCGCGCTGCATTCGTTCATAGTAGACTGTACCTGCAGGGTATAGGGGATGATTTTTCCACTCAACTCCCCGCCCAAGTGTGGGGCTGCCTGAACCAAACAGGTCAGGCCAGCAGCTGCTGGTACCCCTCTGGCCCCTGGAGGCGACCAGCGCTCTTCAGGGTATTCGGTGCCAGGATGCTGACCTTTCTGTGAGGTTGGGGTCGAGGCCAGGTGGTAGGTGGAAGTTGCGAAGGGCTCGTTTGCGGATAGGTGTGGGTGTTGGTCATTGGGCTGGACTTCACTGGCGCGCGCTCTCAAAATGGGAGCCCGCCCAGGCAGTATGTGCGAGAAGTGGGCTTTTCCAGTGCCCACATCTGGAGACCCAGAGGGCAATAGGTAACAGATGTGGTGCAGCCACAGTTGTCTGAAGGGAGAGTTCCAGGAGCTGTGGCAGCTGATTTGTGGTCATTCAAGCTACACCCCCATCACCCAGGCATTGGGACTGCAGTCTGTTGGCTGGAGATTGTGCCTACCAGAGGCGGGAAAGTCTCGCATGCTGTGAGCCTGGCTTCTGGCTGTGCGGTGCTCCCACTGGGAGTGCACTGACCATCAGGGGGCAGCTCCTGTGTTGAGCGTCTGCCCCCTGGTGGTCAGTGCGCATCATAGTGACCGGTCATTCCAGTCATTCTGGTTATTTCACCATAATGGTCGCTGGGCTTTTATATAGAGAGATGATACTAGAAACACAGGTAACAAAAGCAAAAATAGACACATGGGACTATATCAAACTTAAAAGCATCTTGCACAACACAAGAAACAATTAACAGAGTAAAAAGGCACCCTAACAGAAAGAGAGAAAATACTTACAAGCCATTTACCTTACAAGAGGCTAATATCCAAAATATATTCTACAACTAAAAAAAAAATAAAGTAAAACAATTTAAAAATGAGCAAAGGACCAGAATAGAAAAAAGCTTACAAGTGTCCATCAGGTATATGAAAAGATACTCAACATCACTGATCATCAGGGAAATGCAAATAAAACCACAATGAGATATCAATTCACTCTTGCTGGATGGCCATTATGAAATTATGAAAAGGAAAGAAAAGAAAAAGTGCTAATGAGGATGCAGAGAAATTGGAACCCTCTGCCCTTTTGAGAGGAATGTAAAGTGATACAGCTGCTATGAAAAACAGAATGGAGTTCTCTCAAAAAATTCAAAATAAGACTACCATATGATCAGCAACCCCTTCTGGGTATTGTCCCTAAAGAACTGAAATCAGGATCCTGAAGAGATATGTGCACTCCATGTTCATTGCAGCATTTTTCATAATATAGACAAGCGGTAGAAACATCTAAATGTCCATCATCTGATGAATGGACAAATAAAATATGTTCTTGCATTTATTGAAATATTACTCAGCCTTAAAAAAAAGGAAAATTAACCTGGCTGGTGTTGCTCAGTGGTTGAGCATTGACCCATGAACCAGGAGGTCATGATTCAATTACAGGCCAGGGCACATGTCTGGGTTGCAGGCTTGATCCCCAGTAGGGGGCATGCAGGCGGCAGCTGATCAACAATTTTCTCTCGTCATTGATGTTTCTGTCTCTCTCCCTCTCCCTTCCTTTCTTTGAAATCAATTTTTTTTTTAATTTTTAAGGAAATATTCTCATACACTACAACATGAATGAAACTTGAAGAGATTATGTTAAGTAAAATAAGGAAGTCACAGAAGGATAGATTCTGAATGATCATACTTCTGTGAGGTTTCTAAAGTAGTCAAACTCTTAGAACCAGAAAGAAGAATGGTAGTTGACAGGGTGTAGCGAGAGAGTTTCAGTCATGCAATGTGAAAAAGTTTTAGAGATCTGTACAGCAATACACACAAAGTTAACAACACTGTACAGTACACTTAAAATGCTGTTAAGAATGTACAGTTCATGTTATGGTTTTTACCACAATAACAAAAATTTTAAGAGAGAGATATAAATAGCAGCTACACTCCATAGTCAATTAATAACTAGACATAGACATTCTAATGGCCCAGTCCAGTGATTTTTAAACTTTAATATTGGAATTATTCTCCACTTAAAGTTTTCCAGTCTACTCCATAAGGAAACTATAACAGTGAAACTGCTTATGTTGAATTGGGTTGGAGAGAAGGGGACAAGATTGTAGACGGCACACACTGTCACTGAGACCTCCGTCTCTCTTCCGGCCCAATCCCAGGAGAGCTAGCCTAAGCTCTCTTCATTTATAGATGAAAAACCTGGGGTCCTGGAAGAAAAAGGGACTCACCCAAGAGTATGCAGTGGGTTAGTGGCATGGTCCTGGCTAGAGTCCACATGTCCTGCTTTCCAGTTTGGTGTTCTCTGCGTTATCATTAAGCTTCTTGTGACTGACCTGGGAAATATCCAGCGATCCATGAGAAGCAACAGAGTGAAGGTTAAAGCTGGAGGCTGTGGGGGAAGGGGACATTTCAAAGACTAATCGCCAGGCAACACAGATTTCCAATTTCAACAGTTTTTTAATGCCTAATTGTTTCCATTATACCAATAATTCTCATTCATTAAAGGAACTTTGAAATTGCAAAGAAGCAGAAAAAAATGTATAAGCTAACCAATTATATACACAACAGTTATGACTTGAATATGTTCTCTTTTTTGTGTTTTAATGAATAGATTGTTGAGTTTTCACAGAACTGTGCTCATTCTATATGCTCAATTTTGTATTCAGCTTTATTCACAATATTATAACATAAGCATTTTCCATTTGTAACAACATTTCTTTCATGGCTAAATATGCTTTGAAGTAGTTATGCCATGCAGAGCATTCTTTCTATTTTTTTCATTACTTCAATAATACTAAAATGAACATATATCTGTGCATATAACATTTGAGTCATGTTTATGATAGTGTGCAAAAGTGAAATAATAACATTAAAATTTCAAGACTGTTAAGTTTTTTCTACATAGTTTTCATATCATTTATAATAAATAGTTTCTTATTCATGCTCAATTAAATAAACATTGTTTTAGAATTCTAGAAACAGAAATGTAGATATATTATAATAATAATAACATTCACCATTACTTTCTCAACCTAAAGGCAGACAACTACTAAGTATTCTGGTAAATTTATTCCCCATCCTTTTTAAAATGCATACATATATGCATGTTATTAGCAAACTAAGACTATTGTATATGGGTTTTTGGTAAAAGAGTTCATGAGCATACTCTCATGTCGATAAATAATACTTGAATACCAAACAGATTTTAGTTATTAATCACACTTTATCCCAGTCACACAGCCAAACAACATTTCCATTTGTTCATTCTCACCACAGCTATACCCATACCTTCATACCTAAGTAACAGATATTACCTGCAGGACCACCCCTAATATAACAACTCTCAAGGAGTAATCTTGGTTGTAGATGTCATAGGAAGCCTTTGAGCAACTGACTCAAGAGTGGGTGTAGGTAGTTGCAACCACATTTTCCTAATTTGACATATCTGCAGAGTTCAACTCGTAGTGATGCTCCTCTGTGCCAGCCACCAGGAACAGTTGTGAGCCCTGTGAGTTTAGGAAACCAGAGCACCCCTATCATAAGATATTTCCAAAAGCACAGTGGTTAAGACAGAGACTTTGACATCAGACCCTTCCAGGTTCAAATCATGGCTCTACCTCCTACTGGCTATGTGACTTGGATTAGCTTAACTTCTCCAAGCCTCAGTCTCCTCATCTGTAAAATTGGGTGACAACATTGCTACCGCATAGATCTGAAATGACGATCAGATGAGATGGTGCATATGAAGTATTTAGCAAGATGCCTTAGCAGGCACCCAATCAATTTTAGCTGTAATTATTATATTATTTTGAGGAGTTCTGCCAATAGCTTGTTTCTGTCGCTTCATATTTCTCTAGTCTCACAAATATGACTTTCTCTTTCCTCATAACTCTATTACCAAAAATACTTCTTAAACTGATAATTCCCAAAGCAGTCATCTGGCAGTGGATATGGCAGTCCACAATGTCATCATATTTATTTGATCACAAATGTTATTTATAGTGCAAATTGGTTGAAATTGTCATTAATAAATTTTAATAAATAATTTTATTTCAGCATTTATTATTCCCAGGAGCTTTAATAATACAGTATATCCTTCAGTCTTCACAAGAGTGTCAAATGCTGTTATTATTATTTTTCAAGTGAGCACACTGATATATAGCAGTTTAAGAAATTTGCTCACGGTCACACTTCGAAAGCTGAGGAGACAGAATTTGAATACAAGCCTGTTGGACTCCAAACCCTAAGCCCATGCACTAGACCAGGAATCAGGAAACCTTTTTTCTGTAAAAGGCCAGAAAGTAAATATTTTAGGTTTCGCAGGCCATCTGGTCTCCATCATAGTCTGCCATTGTAGAATGAAAGCAGCCATAAGCAACATGTAAACAAAAGAGCAGGCCTATGTCCACTCACTTTATTATAGACACTGAAATTTGAATGAATTTTATATTGCAAGGAAGAAACAAGTCTTATAAATTTGTCCCATCAAGACCCGTAGAATAGTTTCCAACTTAAAGAATTGCCAAGCCATTTAGACTATGGTCTATACCAGAGGAATGCAGAAACGGAAATGGCTCAAAAATCAAGATGGCTTCTTCTAAATGTAAGGTGAGATATATAGTGCAAATATATATATATATATATGGAGAGAGAGAGAGAGAGAGAGTTATAGGTATAGGTATAGCAAATAAAAGAATCCAACTAGAGATACAAAGAAAAATTAAAGAGTCAAAGGTGAGATGGGAGAGGGAATATCTAAAAGATTTCTTTTAGCTCAAAACAAATTTTCTCTTTTTATGAGATTACGGAAGCTTAAATTTGTTTTCTATAACTCTTCTTTGAAGCAAAGGGTTTACTCAGCTTATACTATTAATGCTTCAGATTTGGTGGTTTCTTTTTTTCTTCTTCTTTTCATGACCAGGTGATCTATGTGAGAGCTTTTTTGACATGAAAATATAGGGACTAGAAAAAACAATATTTCACTCCGCTGCTGCCATTTGCATCCCTCTCTCCTCACCTAAATTCTCTTTTCCGTTAGTACAATGCTTCAGGAGATGCCGGCACATATTCTCGCCAAGAGACTTTTTAGATGTTCAAACAGAGATCTGACTGCATGGGTTTTAGAGTCACACTCCAGATCTCTTGTTCATTCCTTGTATGTGCCAAGAAAGGTGCCTGCCACTAGGCAGCTGGAGAACAAGCCAAGAAATGCCAACATTCTTGTCATTACCTTGGCTTCCTTTCCCTGACACCCGTGGCTTCTCAAGGAGAAGAGGTGCTCCTGGATGTACTGGGTCAATTCTCTTCAAACACAGCATGAATCCTTATCCTGGCCACTTGGGAAATGAATAGAGCTATGGACTGGGACTCCTGAGTTCCAGCCCAAGTCTGCCACTAACTTGGCATTTGACTAACTTAAGTCATTTAACTTTGAGTACAATGGATCATGTGGCACACCGTCCATATGCCCTTCAGCTATTGGGAACATTGGAAACTAACAGCTCTAGCTCTCAGCTTGAACCCCTCCCCAACCCCCCTACTGGATTTTGTCTTTGGCTAAAATACCCATCTAGCCCAAAGTCTCTTTATGTTCTGTGAGATGGCCTGCATTCAATAGCTGGTCTGTCACCCCAAGAGTTCAAAGACCTGCCCCCCTTGACCAATTTGTAACAGCTCTACAGGCCCATTCCAACCTCAGGTTCCCTGTAGGATTAGCTCAGCCTTTGGAACTGCATGGATTATTAACTTCTCCCTCTACCCAATCCTCAGGTGTTGATCCAGACAGAGACTCCATAAAATCCTTGCACACAAATCTTCACAAGTCTCACTCAAGACTCAAAGTTTGCTTTCAGGGAACTTACCTGGGACTCTGGTCCTTCACTTTACCATCTACCTAATAAGGAGGATACCCTAGATGCCTCCATTTCTGTGAACATGATGAAAGCACAGGAATCAATTGCGAGGTGTACAGTACAATTGGCGGAGGCAACAGGGGCAGGGTCTCATATGCATTTGAATCCAACTGAATTACAGAATATAGCTCTTCAAATGCTATGAAGCAAGTGTTACAGAGACACTGAATGTTAGGGTCTCTGGGTTGGAACCCTGCCTCTGTCACTGATTTTCTGGGTGACTCCAGGTAATACTCTCGGCTAAGTCTCATTTTCCTAACCTCCAAAATAAGTCTTTCTCATGTCCCTTCCTTCTCCGTATTTTAAATGAATTTACAATCTCTGGTTTGAACATAAAAAGTGTTCTTTTTTCTCATTCACCATAAACCCAAAGTATCCATTAGATGTTTAATTAATCATGACAATGTGGCACTCTCTACGGCCTTGCCCTTGGAAACCTGTGAGATGGCTGACACACAGGGAGGTGTTCTCCCTGGATTCCATGTGCTACTCCTCCACAAGGAGAAATCTGCTGGAACGTGACTCTACAATTGATAAGTTCCTAGGTATCCATAAAATAACTGGATAGGAATAGAAACAAGCATATAATGAGCAGCTGCTAAGTTTCTATCACTGACTTTTCTCCTTTTACGTATGTTAGTTTATTTAATTCTGGCAATACTCACTGACAGTCAGCCACTGGCCATACCCATGTTACAGATGAAGCCTGCACAAAGCCTGGGACAATCCAGAGTCATGCGTCAAGAATGTGGAAGAGCTGAAACCAGTTTGGCTCAGTGGATAGAACATCAGCCTGCGGACTGAAAGGTCCCAGGTTCGATTCCAGTCAAGGGCATGTACCTTGGTTGCGGGCACATCCCCAGTAGGGGGTGTGCAAGAGGCAGCTGATCAATGATTCTCCCTCATGGATGTTTCTAACTCTCTATCTCTCTCTCTTCCTCTCTGTAAAAAATCAATAATATTTTTAAAAATAATAATGTGGAAGAACCAAGGCTAGAGCCCACCGTGGTTCCATCCCATGGTCATAGAAATACCTGCTCCTTTGTCTGTCTCCCCAACAAGAGTCGGGAGCTCCCTGTGGGTGAGTCCTATGTATTTCTTATTTGTACCACTGAGCCCCTAGCACAGGGTCAAACACCTGTCACTAAGTGCATGTTTATAACATTAATGCATTAAGACCTCCAGACTTCTCATCTTGCTGTGCCTATTATACTATCATACAATTAGCCTTGCTACTTCATCTTTGAGTTTTTCTAAAAATTCTCAATCTTGAGGCAGAAAAATAATAATAGCAAAAATGTAGTTTATTGCAATTTCTCAACTCACACAGTGACACCAGTCATTTGGCCCTGTTGGGATTTAATAGTTGGCTAACCAGCCTCAGCACTGTCTGCTTGCATGAGATTGGCTCACCCGGGCTAGAGCCAAGCAAGAGCCCCCATTGATGATTCCTAAAAAGTCATTACCCTTCTGAAAGCCATTACATTTTAAGATGGCTTAACTATATCCATCTCATCATTTTTAACCATGCCCACAAAAAGCATCCTAAAGATAGTTGATTATTCAATTAGACTAAATGAGGCCAATGTATATGCTGCTGCCTCCAAGGTTATCATGCTTAATAAAACATACTTTATAAACCCCATGAAAGCTGTAATTAAATTTACAAGCAGCTTTCCACTCAACTCTAACAAAAAGAGGTCTGAATGTTGTGTGTGTGTGTGTGTGTGTGTAGTGTGTGTGTGTGTGTGTGTGTGTGTGTGTGTGTGTTCAGGTCCTGTTCCATAAGGATTATAGCTCCCCTGCTGTCTGGAAAAGATAATTTCACTTGTAACACTAATAACTTGAGCAGGGGAGAAGCTGGCCTGGTGAATGGAGTGCACTTCACTGCACATCTTGGCTCGGCTAGAAATCGGAAACAGATGGTCCTTGCGGCTGGTTTCCCACTCGAGCCCGCTCACTGCCAGCCTGGTCTTCAGTGGGCTGCTGCTGGCAGTCTGTGACTTGAACGTAGTAGGACAGTGGCAAAAGAAATCAAATCTTTTCCAATGAGCAGCAAGTTATAATGAAATCTGACAGATCTGACATTCTATACCCAACATCTAGTTAGAATATATTAACCTTTTAGTTTTCTTAAGCGCCTTGCATAGAAGTTGTGAATATACTTATTAGATGGCTGTGTTGTATGTTTTTTTTTTTCTTCTTTTCTTTTTTTTTTTCTCTTTTAACAGGGGGCAGAGGGTTTAGTCCAATCTTGGGTGGCAGCTGGTTAACAGAAAATGCAAAAAAAAAGTAAAAGTCAAAGGATTTTAAATGGAAATGAGGCGGGAGAACTGCCACTAAAAAGAAAATGAATTCTTTGCAGGACATGGTGGGTGACTTTCAGCTAGGAAAAAAAAATCAATATTTTTCTCAGGAAAAAATATATCTATACATACACATCCTAAATAAAAAATCTGGGCAATCTCTGGGCATATCATTAAAATGGATGGGGCTGTCTGGACCCCCTGGCATTTCCTTCAATTCTGCCCTTTTCAGCTTTTCAGCATTTGCTTCTGCCATACGGTGAGAAAACCATGCCAGGTGACTTGGGACACTATTTTTTTTAAGTCACCACACTCATGCCCAGTGCTGATGTGTACCTGTGCAGGGGACTGCTATTTCCATCAAAAAGGGATAAATCTCACACCAAAGACCACAGCATTTTCCTGGGCTTTGGAAGAACTAGATGATCTGTCCTTTTGTGTAGTTTATTCCTCTTATCCCAAAGCTTACGTTGTGAGTACACTCACATTCTCAGGGTTAGGCAGTGATGTCCTGAAGACAATTTTAGGATTTGTCACATGATTAAGGTTAGAGAAAAGACCTAGATATTAATAGCAAATCCAAGCTTTTATTATTATTTTTTTAGGTCTTAAGACACCCGTTGCCCTAAACCAAACTTCTACAGTTTCAGCAACAGTGTTTGCTTCTAATTTCATGATTTCTAAGAACTGGAGATTCAAGGTCATACATATTCATTAAGACCAGCTTCCACCTCTACAAAAAAAAAAAAAAAAAAAAAAAACTTTTTAAAATCTGAGATCTTAGGTAAAAATAAAAAGTAAAAAAAACATGGCCCTTTTTTTGGCAAATTGATATGAGGTTGAATTTTTGCTCTTCTTACTTAGTATGTGTCATTAGGCAAGACTCCAAAATTTTGATCCTGACCTGAAAATTAAAAATAATAATACCAACTACCTTTGGCTGTTGTAAAGGATAAATGACATACCCAAAAGCACCTTAAAAAGTGCCTGCACATGGCAAGTACTAAGTCCTATTTTTCCCACCTTTAATGACTTAGGAGACACCAGGAGAGTCGCGAAGCTCTTAAATCACAATTGCTAGACTTGAATTATTCTTCCTTCTCTAACTCCAGCAAATTGCTTCAACTCTTTGAGCCTGTTTTCTTGTTTATAAAATGGGATTAGTAATAAATCATACCTCATAAGAACCTATCCTGAAAAATGTTTTAAAGATCTTAAAACAGCCCAGATGGTGTGCTTCAGTGGTTGAGTGTTCACCCATGAACCAAGAGGTCACCAGTGCTGTCCATTCCCAGTGAGGGCACATGCCTGGCTTGCAGGCTTGATCCCCAGTAGGGGGCATGCAGAAGGCAGCTGATCAATCTTTCTCATCAATATTTCTATCTCTCTATCCCTCTCCCTTCCCCTATCTCTCAAATCAATAAAAACATATTTTTAAAAATCTTAGAACAATGCATGGTTATGAGGAAGCACTCAATACATTAGTTGTTTTTCTAGAGTTGCAGATTTCCAGTGGCTTGGGAAATAGAACTTGGCAATGAGGGGGGCGGACATTTAGTTGCCTATATTACAGAAGTTGTTGTTGAATGAATGAAGGAATGAAGGACATATACCAGTATTCATTAAAAACAAATACTACTATAGTCAATCTTTACAGAGTACTAATAGATGATATCGATAAGGAAGGCAACAGGAATTCAAAAACTTTATAGATCACTGTGGACTAGGGTCTTAACTAGGGGAGTCAACTTGGGAAGGCAGATGACATACTGGAAAGGTAACAGCCTGAGTCAGGGTAAATGAAAAGGCTGTGTAAACATGAGAAGAATGCAATCAAACTTCAAACCCACTAATGTTCTATGCCTTTTCACTATCACTCTCTCACCATTTAGGAAGCCCCTACTATTTGCCCGTCACTGATCTTGACCTCGTAGCCACTGAGACAAACAAGACACATGCCTTGCTCTCAAGAATCTCAAGGAATGAGAGGAAGGCCAACTAAAAGGCAGATGATTCCAGGAGAGGGTGCTAAAAGCTGCAGTGGAGCAAGGCACAAGTTATTATGGAAGAACGGAGGGAAGGGACTTAACTCAGCCTCACAGGACAGGACCAGAAGGAAGGGGAAAATGGGTTTCCCTTAACAAAGCAATAATTATAATAAAACATCAAAAATGATAAAAACATATATATTCTGGCACTCAATAACTATTTTTATCATTTTCCTGATTAGGACACAGAGAATCAGAGAGGTTGAGTAACCTCGGAGTCGTAACACAGTTAGTAACCAAGCAAACCTTGATGTGGGCACTTGGACTTCAGACACAGTGAAGTATCTTTACTATCTGACCTCCCTAATCAGCAATATTCTGTCTCGTGGTGCCTTTCAGCAACAAATGAAAAAACAAACAAACAAGCCTCTCCTTGGTACAGTACACCTGTTGGCAGCAGAATTTTCAAAGTCTTTATTCAAATGCCCTGCTGGACAGACACAGATGGGGATCCCTTTTAACTAAAACAGGTAGCTGATTTGGGGGAGCACTGGCCACCACAGCTGAAATGACGCTGGAAAATGACCTGCTCTTTGCTGGAGGCCTCATACCAGGAGAAACCAATTCCCCTTCCGAAGCTCGCCATCGTCACCTGGACCATGTTCTTCATACTGCGCCCTGCAGTTTAACCCATCACTGACTTCATAGCCAGGGGGATTCCCACTTCCTATAAACTGTGTTCAAAGGAAGTAAGAAAACGCAAATCCTGATAGGCTTATTTCTTGATGAGAGTGCTGCTTTTGCCTCAGATTCATTCACGTGCAGTGGGAAGAAGTATTCAAATGACAAGAGTTAAATTCAAAACATGTAGCCGCTTTCTGTTATATTTTTTTTTCCTGACTGAAAGCAAACCATTTAGATGTTTGTTTCCAAAAAGGCATCTGTCAGCAATCAAAGGGGAAAAATGCATAAAGCAAATGCAATTGTTTGGAGTAGCGTTTCCTGGATCATGTTAAATGCTTGAATTGCTCCCCTTTCTGCTCACCAAATAATTTTATTTTCCACAATAATTGCAATATTTAACATGTTTTATTTAATCTTGTTTTAAGGCTATTAACAACCGGTCACACCGTGAAAAGCCTGCTCTATGGGAACAGAGCGCTTCCACCAGCCTCTTAGAGAATAATGATAAAGTTAAATGCACCCAATTGTTCTGCATGCAAAACACTGTTATTCTATAATATTTATCATTTCTTTGTGTAAAAACGACTATGCCATCTCCTGTAATATTTTCCCCGGAATTCTATCATTTGCAAAGTGAAATCTGGACTCCAGTGTACCTTGTGCCCCATTCATTCATAAGTAATGGGTGTGCGTAGGGTGCTCCAGTTCTCAGAAATGCAGCGGCTCAGATAAGAGACACCTCCAACTTCAGGGGTTGCTGCAGGACAAACTTAGAAATTGGAGGGCCGTGGGCCCACGCGTCCAAAAGGTGCATGTGCCTTTTGGCCTTGGGGGGATGCTAAAAAGACTCTCTAAAGCAAAGAAACGTCAGTTTATTTTTGTCCAAACAACTATTTGCCTGATGCTAACTCATTAAAAAGGATTAAAGGAAATAGGACTTTGATTCAAAGACAGAAAACTGCTTTATTTCTTTTTTTTTGGTCTCTACTCCCCTTCCCCCCCTTTTTTTTTGGTTTGCGCTATTTTACATTCTATATCGAATTTCCAACATTTTCCCCTTTCACTCTCTCAATAGTAAACTGAAGAAAGACGAGGTCATCTTAATGACGCTTCAGTTACACAAGGCAACACACGTTTTGACTGGCAAGCTCAGGACGCGACCCTGGCAGAAAGTCCTTTTGCTTCTAGACATTGAACGTAACTTAACATTTCCTGCGCTAATGCAGACTCTTTTTCTGGATGGAGAAGTGATGCCAGAGTAATAAAAAAAAATACAAAGATGCTTCTAAGAGTAATGACATTATCCATATTTGATGATAATTCTCAATACCGCCTCCTAACTCCATATTATCAGAAGAAATCCCATTACAATCAGAGATAAGAAAGAAATGCCTTATTTATTGCCTTTGTGGCTCATCTGCAGTAGCAGCCGTGCAACTTGCTTTAAATTATAAAACATTTCAGGTGCAACTGGATACATTTTGCCTTACCAAAATTATTTTTGCCCAAGCAGCTATTTACCTGATGCTAACTCGTTAAAATAACACCTGCTGAGGAAGAGGTCAGAGATAGGAGGGGGGAAGTCACCACATTTAACCTCTTTGGAACTTGAAATGTGCCCTGAATAAGGTTATCTAAATATTCGGTAAAAATTGCCACTAGAAAAAAAAACCAAAAAAAAAAAAAACACACAAAAAAAAAACGGGATAGTTAGACTGTAAATGCACAACTTGGTAAATAACCACAGTTCAATAGCCCTGACAAATGCTGTAAATAAATTCCCCCATGCTCTGGACCGAGCCCATATACACGGTCTGCAGGGTAGAGAAGGTGAGGTCACTGCTAGGTTCTTGGGGATCAGGGACTCACTTATATATATTTTTTTAAAAAAATAGAAAGTATCTGGTGCACCGCTTTTATACAGTTGTTTTTGCAGTTCCTAATTTCACGCAGTTTGAATGAAAGATAAATACAAATCACTCTCCCTACTTTTTGCTCCCATCAGTCTTAAAATAAAATGACTTGAAATTCAGCATTTACCTGGACTTCTGACTTTAAACATAAATCATTTTTTACAGCCCTTCTTATGGTTAGGTCCATGTTGTGGTTTGTTTATTCTGGTAAAGAGAGGGTGTGTGGTCAAAACCCCTGTGATGAAGATGGCTTGGTTACAGTAAAAAAAAATAAAAAATCAGATGTGATTTTTCCCTGAATAAGGAAGTCCTCATGTCAAGTTTAAGCCAGAATTGTGCGAACGTGAATTGATCATGACTGACCACCTGACTTACAAAGAATGGAAAAGCCCAGAACTAATTTTTACAAAAAGAAGGGGCACCAAAAAATAGAGATGGTGACTAACTTTTCTCCAGCTAGCACAAGTAAAATATCAGTCATGTATTTCCTCACCTAAAAACACATCTAAATACAATGCCAGCCGGAACCCAAAATCAAAGGACTTGGGCATTGTCCTCTCGTGCTTAAGTTCCTTCCCAGCAAAATTAACTAATGAATTAATTTTTTTTAATAGGCTAATGAAGGATAAATGTTTTTTTTCCTAGGTTTTTATTTTTCCTTTTTTCTTTTCCTTCTTGGAAAACCTGTTCAGCTGTACCCAGATTTAGTCTTAGACTTTTCACGTGGCTCCCAAAGAGATGTGTAAGGCAGGAAAACTAAACTGAACATTTTTAAATGCACGGCTCACGTTCTTGGGAAAAGTGGCTGTGAAAAACAGATACCGAATCAGACTTAAAGTCGAAGGGGAGGGGGGGTTTGAAAAAAAAAAAAAAAAGCCCAAAACATTGCATGATAGTCTCTAAGCAGTTCCATCTGTCAAGCAGAAATTTTAGGCTAATAGCCTGTGGCGATCTCCCTCCGCAGTCCACTACCTGCCTTTGTCCTATTAAATCTCTTTATTCTCCTTAAAAAAAAAAAAAAAAAAAAGAGGGGGGATTGGTTGTTGGAAGGAAAGGAAAAACCTTGCAGACCAAAATCATCTGAGTGATGAAGCCCTAATTTTAACCGCCTCTTTGATGTGTAGCGGTGAGGGGGTTTTTTTGTTTTGTTTTGTTTTTTAAGGAGAGAGGAGACAGTGCTAGGAGCAGAAGACTTTTCATCTCCACTTCACCTTGCCACTGGGTCTGTGAGAGATTGGTTCATTGTCAAGGAGATTTTTTTTTTTTACCCATGATTCCATATGGTATGGACCGGACTACATGTTGCCCCACATGCCACTGCAAATGTTTTCTCAATTAGGTGTCTTATCTCCCGTGAGTTAGCATCAGATGAAGCTTGCTGACAGCGTAATGGCAGGGAAAGCTTCCGACGGCTCCATCAAATGGCAGCTCTGCTACGACATCTCGGCCAGAACTTGGTGGATGGTGAGTTGGCAGCCGGGGCTGCTTTTTTTTTTTTTCCCCTTTCCTACTTTCCCTCCCTCTTTGACAAAATGTCCCAGACCTCACATTCATCAAATTCACATTTGATTTTTTTCACACTCTTCAGTGAGGCAGCCTCACACTGCTTCCTCTTGCCATCCTCTCTCTGCCACTCTGCGACTTGCGTTCCCAGGAATATTTGCCCTGCATTTCCATGGGACAGTATTTGGGAGTTATTGTGTATGTGGCTTTTGGTCTGTTTGGTTTACATTATTTAAAAAAAAAAAAAAGAGCATCAGAAGTTTTAAGGTAGAGGTGGATATTGTAACCAAATAGGTCTTGGGGTAAAATATATATATATAGAGAGAGAGGGGAAGCATTTTCCTGGCCCTCGGGTTTTGCTCCCTCTCGCTAGCTTCATATCCCCTTTACTTTTGTTTTCAGGGACTATGCGGTGCATGGTTTTTCCTTGGCTGTGGTATTTTCTGAGGACGCGTGTTGGGCGCTGGGTAGGAGCAAGCCCTGGATGAATTTGGGTCCTGTCGCATTAATTGGATTGCCTGAAGTCACCTGTGAGGGAACTCGGGGTTCCCCACTCCCTGTTTTCCCTCCGGGGACCCTTTGCTGTCACCTAACTTCCCCCCGTTTGTTTATGTCCTAGCAGGTCTAACGTCTCTTAGGAACTCTAGCTCTGAGTGGAAAAGACCCATGCATTCTATCTCCTCGTTATTCTGGGTACAAATAAAGTTTTAATAAAGTTCTAGCATGCGGCCACAGAATGAGTTAACTCACATGTCGTGGTCAACCAGGCCAGACAACCTTTGACATCTTGGATCTATAAGAGGTAGAGTGAGTTGGGAGGATGCACAATGGCTTATTGTCACGGGAGATGCAAGTCCCGTGAGGAGGAGAGTCCTCAAGTCATTACCGCCCTCGTTAGGGTGGTGTCCGTTAAGGATTAATTTGTTAGCGGTGCATTTCTAGTTTTCCGTAATTATTATTCTTGCAGCAAGCATGAATTCTTCCAGGGATTGAAAAAAAAAAAGTTCGCTGCCAGGACAATGAATGTATTATCCGTTCCTAACTGGACCGTGAACTTCAGCTCATTTCACATAGATATCAGTTTAAGAAGGAAAAAAAAAAAGGAGAGAGAGAGAGAGTGGTGTTGAAGGGGGAGAGTAAGCGAATGGAATTACAAGGCAGAACTTGGTCAGTTTCCCTGTGTGATCTGCGGAAAGAGTTCTTTCCCCTTCTGGACCTGTGGTGGTATCATTTTGGCAAGTTTTAGGAACTCTGAGGACTGAGAAACTATTAAAAGTGAGCTCCCGCAGGATTCTGTTCGGCTGCGTCTTGGGGTGCAGTGTGTCCATTCCTAAGGACTCTTGAGTTAAGGTGGTCATGGGTATGTTGTACATGTGTGTTTTAACTTTTAATTTCTTAACTAGACTTTTTCTGGTGGTTTCAGGACAATGCTACTTTCAGCTTTTGGTTCATTAGACTAGCGGTAGCCTCGCCACTTAGATCTGAACTTTTTATTCAGGGCACTCGTTTTCCCAGTAGAGTTTCTGCCAGCGAGAACAAAGTTTGCTTGTATGCTGTGATGTTGCCTATCACTTTGTCTTATGTGGCTTGTTAAACACTAGAAATGAATACACTGATTGGTTTAGCTATTATTTTCGAAGCTAAGTTGTAAGCTTTAAAAAAAAAAAAAAAAACCTGCATGCTATGCTGATGTCATATTCTGGGAGACATTCTACTTCCTTGTATTTCAAGAGCTCATAGATTTCTGTAGCCTGTTATTTGTATGGTAAACTGTGTCATTTTTATTTTTTCTTGCAAAGATACCAAATGCTCCTCATTTTTTAACTTGGAACACTGTCGTTTCTTTTTGGTAAAGTGTCCCTGGAAGTCCCTTTTCATTTAAAAGAATTTTACAAATGTTTTACCACCGGGAATATAAAATATAAAAATGGTGGAAACATCTCGCAATGCAGCTGACTAAAAACAAACACTGCTGCGAGCTCACATGCTGCTGTTCAGGCTGCGCACTGCAGGAAGTTTCTCTCAACTCCGGTGCCTCTAGACCTTTGCTTTGCAAGAGGGTGAGAAATCAGAGTGCTCTTTAAAGAAGTTGCAGAAGTTCCCATAGAGAATAAATCAATTTCCTCTTCCTCTCAAAGGTGACCATGGTAGCACAGAGCTTTAGCTCTGCCCCTTACAAATAATTCCAATGCTAACAACGTCCCATAATGGATGGGAAGTGGAGGGCTTAGATGAAGGGGAGGGGGATTCCTTTAAAAAAAAAAAAAGACCAATTTCACATTTCTCTTAGCTCTTCTCTTTCCCTGGAATAGCTCTCGGTCCCTCTCCCTCCCTGACTCCACCTTGCTACTCAAAACCATTTTCTCCAACTCAAAAGAAAAATCTACACTTGTCCCTGACTGGTAGGGTTGTCTTTTGTTTTTCCGTCTTTAACCAAAGGATAGCACAAGTTCTGAGTTTCACACCAAAGGCAAAGAAAGCTTTAAAATTACCTCATGCGTCATCCGGCCACACAGACTCCGGCTGCAGAGTGGGAGCCTCCGGCTGGTCCTCCCTGCATACAAAGGCGACGCAGTGAATGCCCCCTCCGCCCGCAGGCTCGGCCTCAGCTGCCGGCACCAGGACGTGCAATTTTGCTTTTTAATGAATCGTAAACAATTTGTATGGCAAATGAGTTTGTTTGTTTTAGTTTGGGGGGTGGGGGGGCATATGTTGGGCCAGGTTGTAGACAGCCACTACCTACTCCAAGATTTTTTAGGCGAGAACGGAGAGAGCCCCATCTCACTTTTATTCCTCTAGGATAGAAAGGCCCCGCTAGAATGAAAGAAACTGGTTAATAAAAGGCTGAGAATAACAACCCCTCTTCTCTTTCCCCTCACTCCCCTGTCCCCCTCTCCGTCCCCACCCCCTCATAATGCCCGGGGCTTACAGTAGGGGTTTGACTGCACTTTTTGATAACTAAGTGGAGATCACTTGACTACATTAATTGGGGAAATTTTTTTTAAGGATAAATTTTAGCTTTGTCTTTAAAAGGCTACTTTTGTGTAAGAAACGATTGTTTTAAAACGTGAAATACTAAGAAGGGCCTTCTATATCTTCTATGGCATTTTCTTTTCCCTTCGGTGGAAGCTGCTGTTGTTCTTAGGAACATAGGTTATAAAATATGCTAAACACGCTTTTGATATCAAAATGGAGCGAGAAAGGGGTCTTTATGTCCAAGAGTCCAATGAAAACTTCTATGCCAACCCCTGGAGTTGTAAACAACTCAGACGTTAACAAGCGACCAGGGTTCGAGCATGCACATTTTAACAGTAATTACCTTTGGCGCTGCCACTTATGAGAAATCTTTTGATATCTGAGCCACCTCTCTATAATGCTTTAATCATGCAAATCAAGGAATAGATATTGCGTATCAACTTCATCTCGCTATGTTGTGACATCTCTATTTGAAACCTTCCGACACAAAGCTAAAGAAAACCCTCATGAAATTTTCCTCCATGCCAAGTGCAATGGAAGGACATTGGGTCATTAAAAGCTTCAGAATATAATTCTGTTCAGTGGGATTACCTCCATTCTGCCTACATGGCATTACGTTGAAGGCAGAATAAGCATTCTCCTCTTCTTAATGATTTCCTGATAACAGGGTATCACAGGACCGATTTTTATGTGAATTACAAAATTCACTTGTCTTGCTTCTGCGACCCAATTTAAAAATGTATAATGACGATGAAATGAAGGCTCTTAAACTAGCCTGCCACCCCCCTCATCACATGCTATGTTCCCAAGCATTTATTTTGGAGGCATTCTCTTTAGAAATTGCCATACAATTTTTCAATCAAAAAGTATTTGTCACTTAATCCAAATTTTTCCAAATCAGACTTCATATAACAGAAAAGTATTTGGACAGGGAGGATATGCTATGCCTGATAACATGAATGCCTTTTAAATGTAGATAAATAGATGTATATATGTCTAAATTAACAAACTTTGGTAAAGTAGTTACTGTGTTCAACAATTTAAAAAACAAACAAAAAAACCTCTCAACTCGAGTCTACTTCCCAAATGATTGGCAGTCCTAAATGCTGCAGGCACAAGCTCAGAACTCATATTTCATGCAAACCCTTTGTTGTTATTTGCTTGCATTTATACCTTGAACTGTATTTACCATTTCTATTTTTAAAATGTTAATTCTCAGCTGAATAACTTTTGTTAGTGATTGTCTTCCATACGCCTTTAAGAGCATTCTAATAAAGATTTTCCTGAGCATTTGTGCTAGCTCTTTCATGATGGTGATTAGAATTACTTGGAAATTGTATAGCGGCTATAAATGAAAAGAATCAGAATGAGAGAATTCTGTAAATAATAAAACATATCATATTCTCAGCACCCAGTATACTTTCAAAAAAAAGTGTACATGATAAACATATTTATACACACTCTATTTCAAGCATTTGCACATTTTACCTGTGCTTACTTTTGAATGCACTGTCTTATTTTTATCTAGCATGATAAATACGTGTGACTATATTACTTTATAAGAATATGCATCAATTTTTAAAGTTTCTATACACTCCACATATTTTTTGTCACAGTATTAACAATTTTCCATTTCAGACAAAATCTGAATGAAGTAGCTTTTTTTATTTTCTCCTACATACATTAAGAAATTATCCTTATCATTTTCTTTTAGGTTAGCTTTATACATCTTTTAAAGCATCATTTACCGTACTTAGAGAGAAGCAAGTACATTAAACTAGTTTCTGGGTTTTTTTCTTTAAATCAAATTATGATCCAAATGCACTTCATTCGGAAATGTGATTGGATACTTAAACTAGCCTATGTAGTTCTACTATCTTTTTAAAAATCTTGACTTCCTGTTATTACACTCATATTTCTCCTGTGAACTTTAGACAGTAAAATAAATGCTTTGTCCTTATTTTCTAGTAGATTTTCCTTCACCTGTCCTGAATATTGTCAGGAATGTTTCTAATTTAAAACCCAAAGAATCAGGGGCTGATTAGAAGACAGGAAATTGGAGGATTAAACTGTCTGGTTGAACTTCCTTTACTTATCAGCACTCAGTAACTTACACTGGATTACAAACTCAGCAGGACAATTTCTGCAACGCATTGTTCCTTCTGGATGTTTACATATACACAATGCACGTGAGAGAGTGTATGTGTGCATGTGGGTGCGTATGCACATGCACACATGTGTGTCCATCTGTGTCTGTGTGTGTGTGCACTGATGAGTACGAAGGAACCAGCAGCTGGTAGTTATAAGTGGATGTTTTAAGTGGGATCATTTTAAACCAAAGGGGCTTATACGATGAACATGAAAGTTTATTCAAAGACTATAATCCCAGGATATTCTCAAAATTTTCTTATTAAAACCGTTCTGGGGAAATAAGCAGGTACCTGTAATGAAATACTACAGGGGAAAAGGCAAGATGTACTATTTGGAAAATGCAAAAGAGATGGCAGTAGCCCTTATGTGTTCATTGCCCCTCAGTTCCACTCAGAATTCCAAACACCCATAGTACTGAGTGAGTAGAGACCCACAAAGAGTGAGGGAGTTCATCTAAGAGGTTTCCAAAGCCATTTTGAGATCCCCTTGGCAGCGACTAAGAAAGGAATCCTTCGAGCTGTGGCAGCAGGTCTGAATGGCCAGGTGAGCAAGGAATTGTGAAATGAGGGCTTGGCAGCGAAGAAGGAGCAAATCAGGACAGGAGGGAGAGGATTCACCGTATGCCATTAGGTCACTGAAATCTGAAAATGACTAATAAATACAAACCACTGTCCTAGATTTCTGCCGTGTCAGATGTATTTGCAGAGCTGTGTTCTAGAAAACATGCTGAGAACTCTTGTTCCTGACCTCACTCTGCTCACCTGCCTTGCCCTCAATAAGTACTTGTTAATTTGGCTTAAGAGAATAATAAGTAACTGTTTTCCTTCTGCCCCTTATTGAAATGGTGGGTCCTACAGAGAAAAATAGACAAGGAGGAAAAGTGACATGTATAATCTGGGAAGAGAGTTTGGTTGGTTAGCCTGAGGGGTCCGGGGGTTAGCATCCAGGAGGTTGCTCTGGCAGTCCTTCGCCCACTCACCAAATATGCACTGAGTCCCTCCCAAGGTCCAGGGGGGAGAACCAGCTGCTGCTTCTACCAGCTGTCACCAGGGACCCACCTCTGTGCACCTAACTGACCAGTTCACCCTAACAGCCAACACTAAGCACAAACTATCACCTAGAATCTGTCCTAGGTTCTCTACATACATTTTTTTCATTTAATTCTCATAAAAAATAATGTATGAAGTATGCATGATTGCCCCACTTTATGTACAAGGGGACCAAGCATTGGAAAGGGTTGCAAACTTTGCAAACACAAGCACACCCCTAGAATGGGCTGCTCAGGCTGCCGTGTCCACCGGCTTAATCTTGGAGCAAACGTGTCATAAATGAATTGGATCTCTCAGCACTAGGACGTAATGGTATTCAGAATGTTACAGGATTAGGACTCTCCATTTGTCTGATGGTATGTGGTGGGGGAGGGGGAAGCACAAGGCGATTTGCTAAGAATTGAGGCAGAACAATTATTATGTGTCAAAAGCAAGATAGGACAGTGATGGTGCACTGCCCAGTGTCTGTCCTGGAAAAATTGTGCATAAAAAGGTCCCTATTATGCAACAGAAACATCCAATCTCATCATTGACCAAAGAAACTCCTGCGAGATGTGATCAACTCTGATGCAAAGAATGCTCCTCATTATATTAAAGCCCACCTTTTCATCCGAAAATGGATGGCTTAGGGACTCCCATTTAAGTTCTTGCTGAATAGTTTTTCTCTAAGTAATTTAATCTCTATTTAGCAAATACTTCACTTGTAGTTTTAAATGGAACATACCATTTTAAAAAGCTATCCTTCCAAAAAAAGACAAAAGACTCCCGCTGTCTCTCTCCCTCTCTCCTTCTCTCTCTCTCTCTCTCTCTCTCTCTCTCTCTCTCTCTCTCTCATGCCAATATAAAACAATATCACTGTTTACTATTTTCTGTTGCCACAGCAGTGGCTAATTAAAGGTTTATGCCCACATAGTTTTCTTCCTAGAAAAGGCAAAATGCAGGATATAGATTGCCTAATGGCAAAGGTCTTAATACGCTCACTACAAGTAAACATCTATTTTCCAGACAACTGCTGACTATAAACAATATGTCTCAGCCAGAGCTCTTTAATGGTGCCACATGTTGGACAGATTTTTGTTCCTCACAGTCCACGTCCCTCTTGTGATCGTTGATGCACGCATGCTAGTGCCCTGCTGACTGTGTGAAACAGATGATAATTGGGAAGAATGGCCAGGTCCGAGGTGGGGATGCATAATCCTGGGCAGAGCAGCCCACCGCAATATTGCAGGGCATGGAGGTGGGGGACTCCCTGGGGAAGAGGCGCCTGCAAGCTGAACTGAACACTCCACAAATGCTGCTGACTTTTCTCACGTTCGTGGACACCATGTGAAGTGCTCCATCTCCCCACATGACCTAGGGGTAGGCAAAGCTGATAGCCATCTAGGGTAGGAGAACACTCTGTTCTCAAGATGGTCCCGATTGTGTACACCCTCTCCCCGCAAAATGCTATTCGTCCGGGCTCTCCTTCACAGCTGTTTTGATGTTTAGTCCTGCCGAGGAAATGCCCCCAGCAGCTGGGTTTGGTAAGCTCCCTTCAAATTTTGAGGAGATAAACATTGCGGGCTAAATAATTGATTTCATCCATTCATCTAAGATTCAGTTAAAATGATCACAAATTGTTTCTGTTGTATTTTATTTTAGGAACACCAGCAATCTCGTTTTTGGTTAAGCATGGGAGAAGCTAGCTGGTAGCAGGTGCTGTGGTTTGGGCTCCCTCCCACTCTATAGGAGATAACCAGGAACACTGGTAGTGACAGGGGTGGGCAAAAGTCGGTTTACAGTTGTAATGCAAACAGATACAATCACTAATAAATAATAATACAAGAGTAAACTCCTCCTTTTGCATACTCACAACTGTAAAGCTGCTTTTGCCAACCCTGTGTATTTCCCAACACTGGAATCCAAGGGTATAGACTATGTTGATAGAATTGAATAAGAAGGAAAAAATGCAAAGAACTGAATGGGAAAATTACTATAGGAGGAGCTGGTATAATTTCTCAACTGGGACATCAAAAAAAATAACAAAACTTAACACACAAGGGACCACATACACAATTATCTTTAAACCAGGCAGGTCAGCTAAGTATAAGACAATGAGGGCATAATGAATTAGTGGGGGATGGTGGGGGTCTGTGCAAACTGTAGAGTGATACCAATTAACCACTAAACAACAGTGAAGACAATAGTGCACTAACCAAGCAAAACACATCCACTACCCGGGACCTAAAGCTATTGAGCACACCCATGGATCAGAAGAGAGAATGGGATTCCAGTATCAAAGTGTTCCATCCCACAGCAAGCAGGGAACTGAAAGGCAACTACCCCTGGAAAGGGATCACAGCAACATAAACCATATAGACTGCACTGTAGGTTCTCCCTTCGCATCTGATCCTTTTCTCTTGCCAGGCTTTTGTGGTGGGGGAAGAGGCAAAGGACATGTGATAATCTAAGACAGGGGTCCTTAAGCAGGAAAGATGTTTAACAAAAAGGAGAACTGGGAGAGAGTGGGAGAGATGGGGAGGGTGCAGATACCTGCCTTGCTGAGCCTCTCCCTCCCATCCTACTTCCCTCTCTTCTAGGCCAGATTTTTCATAGGGGCCTTGGCACTCCTAGGATCTTGTGGGCTGTGTGTTCCAAGAAAGGATTCTCCCACTAGCACACAGACGGGTGCTCATGCCCATTTCTTTCCACCCAGCCACCTCTGCCCTCCTGCCTGGCCTAGTACATATACAGCCTTCACTATGAAGCCTTCCCAGGTTCCCTGAGGCACACTGAGTGGCCATCCCACCCACCCACCCTGCCCCAGGCCCCACAACCCTTTGCTTATAGTATTACAGCACCAATTAAATTATATTGGAGTATTTCTGATTACTGTATGGCTCCATTATGCTTCTTGTTCCTTAAGAGTAGAGTCTAGTAGCCAAAACCAGTTTGGCTCAGTGGATAGAGCATCAGCCTGTGGACTGAAGGGTCCCAGGTTCGATTCCAGTCAAGGGCATGTACCTTAGTTGTGTGCGCATCCCCAGTGGGGGAGAGGGGGGTGTGCAGCACGCAGCTGATCAATGTTTCTCTCTCATCGATGTTTCTAACTCTCTATCCTTCTCCCTTCCTCTCTGTAAAAAAATCAATAATATATATATATATATATATATATATATATATATATATATATATTTTAAAGAGTACAGTCTAGGTCTTATACTTCTTTATATCTCCAGTGCCCAGCCTATAGCAAGTATCCCCAAAAAAGTTGGTTTGTGCAACTCAGCAGGAGAAGGAGTTGGATAAGTGAGAGCAATGAAGACCAGGGAGCCTTCCAGGATTCTGCTTCCCCAAGAGCTTGACCTTCTTGACAACAGGAGATCATCCAGCAAACCACTGCCCTGCCATGTATTTGTGGAGTTGTTTGACTACTGTGTGTTGACTACTTGCTGGGCCCACCACACACTCTGCATACATTGAGCTAATCTTCAAAATATCCCTATGAGATCAGTATCATTATCTCTACTCCACCAATAAGGACACTAGTGGCGAAAAGGACAGTGTGAACACTGAGTTTTTCATTCCCACACTATCATGACACCAAAATGCCCAGCTCTGTCACACTCTCACTCAGACTCCCCAAAATAAAGAGACTGATAATTAAAAGGGGGCCAAGTTTTATTCTATTTTACAGAGTAGAGGGCTTTAGCCCCAGAAGCTAAATTTCCCCCAAAGTCAAAATCAACACAAAGGCTGGGTCTAGACCTGGGGTTTCTAGTGAACTTTCTACTAAAATACCCATGATAGTTAATCATAGTGTTTGGCATCATAAGTAAAAGCAAGAAAATAATTTTTTCTCTCCTCTGAGCATTACAGGAAATTTCCCTTGTTTTTCTTTCTGACTTGGGGTTGGGGGGTTTTCATATTTCAATTTACATTTTCATTTTCAAAGTAGATATGTATTATTTATTTATAAAAATGACATTTAACAAAATCATATTCACTGAAGATATTGGTTTTGTTCTCATTGATCTCATAAAAATAGCAGTAGCACTAGCTACAAAGATGCATAGATGTCATGAGAGCTTGGACTTTGGGGATATGCATATTTTCAAAGCTGAGTGATATCCATTTTCTTCATTAATTCCACAGTTAACTGCTATCTGTAACACTTCCCTTCCTACAATGCATTATGTAGCTTCTTCCCATTCACCACTACAGCACAGACTTCAGATTCAGGCAGACCCTAGTGCATTCTATATTAGTTTCCTGAAACTTGAAAATATGATCATCATAGTACTATTGTATGGATTAAATGAAACAATGCATATTGCACATGACAGAAACCTGGGAGGCATTCTAATCTTTCCTCTAGCTTACTCAAAATCTATCTAATTTGAAATAAATCCTGTTGAAATGACTTCCTAAATTATTTCTAAATCTATCTAGCTTTTCCATCTCCACCACCCTCCCCAGTATAAGCTACCATCTTCTCCAGCCCATATTACCACAGTGGCCTTCTAACTGGTTTCATTGCCTTCATCTTTGCTCCCTGCAATTTATTATTAACACTTAAGGCTGAAAGTTCTTTTCAAGCATAAGTAATCTGTCATTTCAATTGATTACACGTTCTCTTACATTAAAAAAAATCCTTAATGAGCCCTGCTTGGTTTGGCCTCTCCCAGTATGCCTTGGGGCTAGTCTTCTCCTTCAACAAACTCCAGGCAGGTAAATTAGTAAATATTATTTTAGTACCTCAAAATCCCCCAAATTTCAGACCTTATACATCTTCTCTTTTCACTAAAACACGTTCTCTTATAGTTAATATTTCCACACCTACCATTCTCAATACAAAGTAGCTTTGTCAAAAAGCCATCCCTGTCCCCAAACTGTGTCATAGTCCATTGACAGATAGACTCCCAGAGAACTCCGAACTTTCCTGAAGGGCACTTAATTATAAATGTGTGTGATTATTTGATGACTTTGTGTCTTCTAAAACACCATAAGCTTCATCAAAGACAATGTGGTTTTTTTCTTTCTCTGGGTTTATTTTTGTTCACCAGTATATGTTGTTCATTATTTCCTCTAGATGTGTGAGGTCATGTGATCCAAGAAATACCCTTGTAAAAACCTAAACTGCGACAAGCCTTAATGGTTATGCTGAGAGGCAAATGAATCAGTCTGTAGTGAGTTCCTTTCTGGGCCAACAGCTCTCAAACCTCAGAGGGAAAGTAGGGGAGGGTGGAGGGAAGGGGAAGAGATCAACCAAAGGACTTGTGTACATGCACATGGGCCTAGCCAGTGGCCATGGACAACAGGGGGGTGGGGGAATATGTAGGGAGGGGTTTGGGATGGAAATGGGGGGATAAGGACAATTATGTGATACCATAATCAATAAAAATTAATTTAAAAAAAGACAATGTTTTGTTTATGTATGTGTTCTTGCACCCAGAACAGTGTCTGGCACAAAGTAGGTGGTAAATCATTACTTATTAATTTAAAAAGCTAATGAGATGTTATTATAATAATTAATATTTCCCATGTGCAGAAAAGTGTTTAAAAGTAGATAATGTCTCCCTTTTATATTCTTTAAAGAAAACTCATTTCTCCATAATAAAGAATTAAAGAAAAAGACTTGGATTAAAAGCTGAGAACACCAATCTGGGTTCGAATCCTGGCTCTGTCACGTACTAGGAGTGTACCTCTGCTATGTGATTTCATATCTTTGATTGCTGAGGGTTCAATGAGTGAATGCCATTGATGTGAGTAGCTTGGCATACAGTAAATATTTAGTAAATGGTGTATTATTGCTATCATTATTATAAATAATCCCAACTCTACCTCTAATAATCTGCATGACTGGTTAAAAAACCCATAAACCCTCTGTTTGTCAGGTTCATTATCTTTAAAATAATAGTGTCATCCTCACATTGTTCACAAAGCTGTTTTAAGAATAAAATAAATGAGCAGGTAGAAACGTTTCCTCTAAAAATTAGGAATGTGATAGAAATGTAAGACACCACTTTTGCCAACCCTAAGAAACTCAAACTTAAACAAATTCAACCAACATTCTCATGGTCTTTTCTTATCTTCTCTTCATGATAAACTAACCATATGGGTAGAATGAGAGTGTGGTTCAACACACCTAGCCAACAATGACTTCAAGTACCTGATAGTTGAGGATACGTGCATGAGTGTGTAAATGGAGAGAGAATGAGAAATTCATAGATATAGCTTAAGAACACATGTTCTTGAATGAGAATGCATATATTGAGTCTGTTCTTTGCTACTTCCTAGCAGGACCACCTCAGGCAAACTGGTTAATCTGATCATCTGTAAAGTGGGACAGATGCAAGTCCCTGCCTCATGAACTTGAGGATTAAATTGTATAAGTCATTAAGAATAACACTTGACATAGGTTATACACAAAATAAAGGTCAGCCATAATTAAGGCAGTAATTATTTTTGTTGTTTTTATTGTTATCATCATTATGTAAGGTTTTGCTTTTAATAAGATCAAAAGTCAGGGGGCTAGGAACACACTTAAACAGTATCTAACAGACTCATTCCTCCAACATGGTATAGTTGGATTTTTGAGGCAAGGAAATTGCTCCCATAATGTATTAGATTAACCTGCCCTATCAACTCAGTTTGGGCAACAGAAGAGAAGGTGTGGCTAAGACATCTTCTCAGAAACAGAAAGAATTTATTAAAGAACACCCAAGTAATAATAGCCTAGTTTCAGGCTGTGGCAATCACATATTTTGTGATAAAGTTTCATCTAAGCAAATATGCTTTCTTCTCAGGATGCAAATTCCATACCCCAAGATAATTAGTGAGAGAGGCCTGTAAAGAATGTCTGTGTCACTTAAATTCATGTTCACTGCCAAACCGATTTGGCTCAGTGGATAGAGCATCGGCCTGCGGACTGAAGGGTCCTGGGTTCCATTCCGGTCAAGGGCATGTACCTTGGTTGCGGGCATATCCCCAGTGCAGGGTGTGCAGGAGGCAGCTAGTCAATGACTCTATCTCGTAGATGTTTCTAACTATCTCTCTCCCTTCCTCTCTGTTAAAAAATCAATAAAATATATTTTTTAAATATTCATGTTCACTTACATGCATGCAGTCTTTATTTGAAATTATCACATGTGCAATTCAGTTTAACAGCCTTTATTCAACAGCTTTCTTGGAATATCTGTGACCTCTTATCCCAAAGGCAGACAGAACCATGGCTTGTATACAATAAACTCATTGGTTTTATTTATTATTGCAGGCCACAGTAACATGACTTTCTTGGGACACAAAGTGATTTAGCAACTTACCAAATATATACAGATAACAAGAGGTATAGATGGATTTCTTTCAAACTTGAGAAGCTGCAGACCCTGGTGTCAACAAAAGGTCACTGCCACCATTCTGATTCCAATAGGAATCCCCAATCTGAGTGCCATAAAAGAATATAACTTTATTCAGGTAAACAGTTTGGGAATGGAGAGAGGCAGCCTCCAGAGAAAACAGAAAGTGTTTTCTGCTAAAGCAAAAGGAAGTCCCACTTTTATAGAGGAAGTTCCTGCCCAGGTTCATGATTGGTCCCTTTCTATGCAAATTAGGAATTCAAATCTGCACAGTCTAATCCAAATAGCACTGTCCTGATTGGTCAGAATTGTACATTCTAATGGTCATTGATTATGCAAATGAGGACATTGCTGTGCTGTTCTCATTAGACAGGGTAGGCCTCGGCTCACTGGTTAAAAGACCATTCCAAGGAAGCCTTTATAAGGGTTCTATCTGAGAGCAGGAGCGTTGGCAGTTCTTTCTGTGGCTTCTCTCTGAAGTTCAGTGGGCATGAGGGGCCTCTGTCCGCAATGGCTGCTAGACTCTGGGTAGGAATTCAGGCCTAAGGAGTCCTTTTATATAAGGTATATTCCTTCTTGGGGTTCACAACAGTTACTCAACAGCAGTTGGATACTTTAGGCGCTACTGCATTGTCTGTGCAGCAGCACTTCTTCCCTGACATAAGCTCAGTACGGAAATGTTGGGCTGCACACACTTCCTTCCCAGAAGCCACACATACCACGGTAAATGGATCCTCACTGGTTAATATCGAATCAAAGTTGAGGGTTGGGGTAAGATTTGGGCAGGATTTAGAGCCAGGTTAAGAATTAAGTTATACTTAATATACTTAGTATTGACGTTGGAGCTGGATTAAGTTAGGATTTAAAGTATGGCTAAAGTTTGGGTCCAGCCTAATTTTAGGCTTCGGTTTAGGGGTAAATGTAAGGATGGGTATATAGTTAAAAGGAAGTTCAGTGTCCAAAAACACTTCCCAGAACAAGTGACAATATTGCTGAATCTTGAAGGTTAATCAGGTTATATGAAGATTTACCTTTGTATGGAGGCCACTAATTAGAGCAAAAAAACACAAAATCTTCCAGAGGAGAAAAACAAATAGGTGCATGGGAAGAGCCATTCACTCAGTGCAGTCAGCATGAGGCATGCAGGGGCTGTGGCAGGCTTGAGAGAAGTGCATTGGCAGGCATATGAAGATCATTCCCTAAATGCTGAGGAATTATTTTTAAATCTTAAACAGGAAAGTGACATCATGAGATTCACATTTTAAACAATTGCTCTAGCAGGTGTGTGGGTGATGAAGGAAATGACATTATGAGCACAGAAGCCATTTGGGGGGGTGAAATACTCTCTCCTACTGACCTCACGTCTGACCACATAGCCAGACCAGCCTCCTTGTAGTCCTGCCATCAGGACAAGTATACACTTGCCTCAGGGCCATTGCACTTTCTTTTCTCTGTGTCTATAATGTTTTTCCTCCAGATATCCACTAAGTGCATTCCTTTCATTCTTTCCTATCCCTGCTCAAATGCCATTTGATGGGTGTCTTCCCTGGCCACACTCGCTAGATTAGCTACTATACATACACAAACATACTTCCTTCCCTCCCTACCAATTTTATTTTTTCCTTTATATTTTTCACCATGGATTTAGTCTATTCCTACGAGAATAGAAGCTTTAGGAAGTCAGAAACATGGTCTCCTTCACTGCTATATCTCCTATATCTACAAACATGCCTGGTACATAATAGATGCTTTAAAATATTTGTAAAATAAATAAATTGTGAATACTTATTAATTGAATATGATAGGCCAAGTACCTTATAGTAAGAGACACAGAACGGAAACACGTAATTACCGTATTTGCCGGCGTATAAGACGACCCTTTGGCCCTGAAAAATATGCCTCCAAGTGGGGGGTAGTCTTATACGGCAAGTGTATAACAAACTCTGTATTTTTAGTGGAAATGTTAGGGGGTCGTCTTGTACGCCCAGTCGTCTTATACGCCGGCAAATATGTATTTTTCAGGGCAAAAAAATCTTCTTATACGCCGGCAAATACGGTATAGTTCAATGAAGTAAATAGTATGGCAGAGGTTTACAGAGGATGCTAAAAAGATTTACAGTGGAATATTATTCAGCCATAAAAAATAATCAAGCCTTGCCATTTGTGACATTGACAGACCTAGGGATATTATGCTGGATGAAATAACTCAGCCAGAGAAAGACAAATACCGTATGATTTCACTTATCTATAGAATCTAAAAAACAAAGTAAATGAACAAACAAAACAGAAATAAATTCATAGATACAAATAACATTTTGATGGTTGCCATATGGGAGGGGGTTTGGTGGATGGGTGGAAAACATGAAAGGGATTAAAGAGTACAAATTGCCAGTTACATAAACAGCCACTGGAATATAAAGTACAACATAGGGAATATAGTCAATAATATTATAACTATGTATGGTGCCAGATGGGTACTACACTTATTGTGGTGTTTACTTCATAAGTTATATAAATGTCTAATTACTACACTATACACGTAAAACTAATATAATATTGTATGTGAAAAAAAATGAAACTAAAAACCCAGTGTGGAGATTATTTAGGAGAGTGAACTGAACTGAGTCTTGAAGACAAAAAAAAATCTACTAAAAAAGAAGTGGAAACATCTCAGAAAAGTAAACAGAACCTGAAGAAGCATAAGATGAAAGAGCAGTGGGAAATGGCGCATTTAGTGTGACTCATCCAATGTGATTAGAGCAAGAGCTCAAGAACTTGGCAAGAGATAAGCTGATGGGGTAGGTAGAAGATAGAGAATGTTAAGGAAATGCTCGTTTTCAATTGGTATTTAATTAAGTATTTCATTGTAAGTCTCCATGCTTCATCCACTTGTGTTACTCAAGGTCTTTAAACCAACCAGCTGAGGGCCTGGAGAGGGGAAGAAAGAAGGGTGAAGAGGAGGGGCAATAGGGGAAAAATAGGGCACATCTGTAATACTTTCAACAATAAAGATAAGTTTAGAAAAGAAACAACCAGTCAATTGTAAAGTCTCTGAGGAGGTGCTGTGAGGAAAAAAAAAAGTAATTGAATTTGTTTTTAAGTGGACATCCTTTCCCACCAACCCTTCCCACCCAGAAATGTATTTACTTTGAGTGTTCAACCCTTAAAATGTTGACTTTTCTAAAAAGAAAAACACATTCTAAGTTGGAAAGGCTTAAATCTGGAGAAGTTTAAAATTATTTATAAACCTTTTGCCTTTCCTGAGCCAAATTGTTCCTTTTGGTTGATCTTCTGGCCACTAGTCTATATCTACAAAAATATATCAATCAATCAGTATTTTGGGAGAAGAACTAGTCTACTTGGTTTTAATTTCAGTTAGCTGAGAGTTAACCCAAAGACTCTCTTGGTTTCCACTCTGGAGCCTAATATTTCCTGTAAAATATAGTACCATACTTTCTGCTCCAACAGGGCATTAGGGTGAATTTTTATTTAATGCCTGAGGATTTTCAGAGCTCACATTGTTCTAACCATAAGTTTATGACTTTAAATTTAGAAACAAGAAGAATTTTATTTACTATGTTCCAGACACTGACTGGTGTTGTTAAACATTGATCTACACTCTTTCAAATATAGGTATTGTTATCCCCATTTTCCAGACTAAAGAACTGAGGCTTCAAAGGGTTAATAAATTGCCCATGTCTTAAAACTACCCCAAAGTGATCTCAAATCCCATGGTCTTTCCTATGAATCTAAGTTTCAACCTATGAATCATGAAGTCACAGTTTGATTCTCAAATTGGGGTACATGCCTGGGTTGGGGGCTCGATCCCCAGTGGGAGATATATATAATGAGAAAGAATCATTGAATATAAATATATATATCCCTTCCTCCCTGAAATTAATTTTTAAAATATTTTTTTAATGTGGCTCTAACACCAGGCATTATCAACACAACTGAGAGTTGGGGATCTCCCTCAACACATGCCCCAGACTCAGGATCTGGATGGGGTTGGGAGCAAATAGATATGCTTTCAAATGTCTTCTCAGTTAATTTTAATATGCCAAGTAACATTTTTGAGAAACTCTGATTTCAATATTTGTCCTTATGGTTGCCTATTATCCTATTGTAATAATTAGAAAGCAAGAGAAAAATGCACATTTCCACTTAATTTAGTTTAGAATAATCAGGTGTTTTGTTTATTTTGTTTTTGAATGAATTCTCTAGTTACAACAGGTCCTGGGGAGTCTGCAATGAGATCACTTGAAATAAGATTCCAAATTATAAATTTAAGCTTACAACAATATTTATACAAACTTATTACAAGTTGTGTAATTATAAAGTATTTCCTCTGCTCAGACTGCGGGGCAAAATCTTCTGTACCCCCGCTATGTTATGCTCTGTGACAGTGGTGGACCAACTGATCCTTCATTTATAACTTCTTTTATTCATGGGTATATTGAGTGCCTGTGATGAGCTTTGGCATTAGTGAGGACTAGAATCTCTTTACCTCCATCATTCTCCTTTCTGAGTGCTTTTTCTTCCTTCCCTTTGCCATTGTACACAGGGTCTTGAGAGCTGTGTCATATCTCTCCTATGAACCAGAATTTTGAGTTGAAGGTGCTCAAAACTTGTCCTCCAGTAAATGGAGGCAATTACTCTCTTTGGTCTACTTGCCTACTAGCTCCTTCCCTTTGAGTCCCTGGCGATGAAAACTAAGGAAGCCACCATTTGCCTTGTTCACATTATTTTCCCAATCATCCCACAAAGGTTAAGTAGGCAGTCACCTACACACCTTGCTTCAAGGCGCAGACTCTAGATACTTTCTGTAAGAAGCCATCACATGGCTGATATGCCACCCATGGGCACAACATTTCTCTCACCTGAGGAGTGAATTAGTTTATCAGATCATCAGCCTTCTTTCTAGGGTCCCAGTGAAAGCACAGGGCTTATTGAGCAAACATGAGTGTTTGGGTTGGTATACTCACCCTACCCACCCACCAAGGAAGAAGAGAGAAAACTAAAAGGGAAGAAGCAACTGAAAAACAGGCATAAGGTTCCAAAGACAAATATCACTCATCACTTTTCAAAGAGCCACTCACCTACTGATGCTATTACCTTTCCTCTAAAACATATTAAATATGACATAATATTGGTTCTTTTCTTTCAGTCCTGGTGCTTGTGCATAGGTAACCAGCCAGCATCACTCAAACCTGATTCATGCTAATTCTGGTCATTTTCATTTCATCTAATCTGGAGTTGAGATATTTTTTTCCATGGCTTTCCCTCTAACTTTGGAAGGCAGCCTTCATTGGATGTGCTATAATAAAAGTTGCTTTGGCTTTTTGTACATTAAATCAACTCAGGTCACCCAATGTGAGTGTTGTGTGTGTCCAGCAACCACATTCAAAGAGCATGGAGATATGGCACAGTCATACTCTACGAGCCCCCTGAAATCATTTCAATAATAATTCAAGCTATTTCAAAAACATCTTTTTTTAGATGCAAATACACCATGTAAGACCTCTAAATGACTAGAAATAGTGCTAGTCTTTGTTATAGTAAGCCAGAGTTTGTGCAAATATATTTTGCAGAGTACTAATTTCTAATTACCTCTGCAGGGGGAAAATCTGTGGCTCAAAGGTTACAATTTTGCTTGGCCAGTCAGAGTTGAATTTATTTATTGATTCCTGAATTCTACAGTGCCTTTAATAGGCTAGTGTACTTTGTTACTCTCCAAGAACTGTATATATATATATGACTATTTGACCATTCAACCGTTCGACCATCTGTTCGACCTTTCAACTAGTAGCTATGAAACACACTGACCACCATGGGATAGATGCTCAATGCACAGGCATGGAAACATGGAAAAGAATGATGAATCTCAGAGGGAAGGGGGGATGGAGGATGGTGGGAAGAAATTAACCAAAGATCTTACATGCATACTAGAGGCCCGGTGCACAGAGTTGTGCACTGGTGGGGTCCCTCGGCCTGGCCTGTGGGGATAGGGCTGAAACCGGCAGTCCATTATGTCCAAGGGCTCCTGGATTACAAGAGCCAGGTAAGAGACCCCACCAGTGCATGAATCTGTGCACCAGGCCTCTAATTTATAATAAGCAACGTTTCTCAATTTAGAGTGTAACTTTGGCAAGTTATATTTGATATGCCTCTAAAATTAGGAGGTTAGACTAGACTGCTTCAGTGGGACCTCCCATTTTTCACCCTTAGAGGCTGTGACACCTTTTCATTGAAACAAGGTTTCTCCTGGAACTATTACTTATTACTTGTCACCAATAGCTTATAAAAATCCCTTTGCAGTCCTCCCTGCATTACTGTGGTTCATCAGGAACCTGTGGAGGGTGACTACTGGGGAAGCCTGAGAGAGAAATTTTATAATCACTTCCAATCAGATCAGATGAGAGAAAGAGAGACTGCCTGGGACTGTTATTAATTGTGATCACAATAATAGCTGTATCTCCTTTTGTTCCTTTCCACCCTTACCACTTTGGCATTGATCTTCACCTAAAGTTACAAACATTTTCTATGACAATTTGCTTCCCCTCGGCACATCTGGTATCTCGCCAGAAACTGTAAACTGATGCTCCCCACTCTAGTGTCTGACTTGGGAAAGAAGGTGGGGGGATGGGGAGCAGAGGAACCGTGGCCACAGAGACAGACGCTGCTGAGACATTTAAAATGCACGCTCTCCTAATAGGAAACAGAGCAGACTGTGTTAGAGAGAAGGGGAATGAGAGAAGCAGCTCTCTGTGCCTGTGGGGGATGGAGTGTCCAGCTACCAAAGGCTCAGGACCCAGCAGGGAGGCCTGGGAGGATGGAACAGGAGTGGGGTTGCCTGATAAGATAGCGATAGAAAAGCACGCGATAAAGGAAGTCTGGCCCACAGCAGCTCATCGAGGAGGCAGACAAAAATCACCTGACACGACAGCAAAGGGTGACAGAAGCCAGGCAACCAGAGAGCTCAGTGTGGGAGGAGGGACTGTGAGATGCAGGGTGGCATGGAAGGGTCGGATAGGAGCACCACTACCTTGCCAACTTCCAATCAACATGTACATCTTTTACTTAAGGGGAAACCATTGAGGCATTCAGCCCACCAAGCCAGTGGCTGGTTGGCTAAGATGTATTTAACCTTAGAGGTGGACAAATTCTCCAGAAGGAATTTGGCACAGGAAAAATCTCTGTTTACATCAAGGTGTTGTTATAGAGAAAGAAATAGAAGGCATTCCAATCTTATTACTATAGAACCTTAAGCAACTAACTGAAACTTTCCCATAAGCCCATTGAGCCTTTGAACAAGAATTTATGGAAAACCTACTGTGCTCCAAGTTCAGGTATGAGGTTCCCTACTATGGATACAATGGAAAATAAGTCACAGGCTGTGGTCTTAAGAAACTTTTATAAATTTCCACTTATGTAGACTGGACAAAATTTCGACCTTGCCCCCTTCATGGGTCTATCTTAAGGGTCTTGAGGGCAACAGTGGATCTGAAAGCAATGCTGTGAAAATACTGAAAACAATACACACAGAAGGGGTTTAATGTCATTATCTATGTAATTTTTTTATTTATTGAAATATAATTGGCATAGAACATTGTATTAGTTTTAGATATAAAATATAATGACTTGATATGTGTGTGTATTGCAAAATGATTATCACAGCTAGTTGGCATTTATCACCACACATAGTTACAAATTTTTTTTTGGTAACCCATGTAATTTACAGTCTTAATACTTTAGGTCTGAAGTACCCATAGTTCAGTTCTGCACCTTTGCTCTAGATTCTAAACAGTCACATCGAACACTGCTTACCATGAAAGGAACTAGTCTAAGCTTCAAAAAACCATTCCGCATCTGATTCTGATGTCCTATGTTAATGCCCTCATTGTAACTAGGGAGGCACTAGCCTGAGGGCAGTGTCCTTTAAGTCAACTTGGGACAAAGGTATTGCTCTTTCTGGCATGGAAATCATATGAAAAGCCACAGGCAATCGTGGAAAGCAACCAGCTCTCTAAACCCAGCAGTTTTATACTCAACCTCCCCAGACCCACTCAAGTTCAAAAGGTTTGCAAAACTGAGATTGGGAACCCTCAGCCCTGTGTGCCAGATGGTGGGACCTACCAACAGGCTCAGGGAACACCACACCCGGGGGGCCGTGCACCTGCCACGCACTTCCCCATCCCTGGGAGTTTGCCAAGAGGCCATCAGCACCCTCACCAAGCACTTTTTCTATGAGGGTGAGTACTGGGAACGTGTTAACGTAGCATAAAAGATTAGGCCTGTCCCAAGCTTACAATCATGTACACACTTCTAGTCAATACCCGCTGACCTTGATGATAGGTATTTTTAATTGTGGTAAAATATACATAACAAAATTTGTCACCTTAATCTTTTTTGAGGGTACAATTCAGTGACAATGAAGAACATTTACAAGGCTGTGCAACCATTATCACTATCCATATCCAAAACTTTTTCATCTAAAATTCTGTATTCTAATAACTTACCATTCCTTCCTCCCTCACCCCCTGGTAACCACCATTCTACTTTCTATCTTTATGAATTTGACTATTCTAGGCACCTCATGGAAGTGGAATCATACAATAGTTTTCCTTCTGTTTCTTGCTTGCTTACCACTTGGCATAATATTGTCAAGGTTCATCCATGTTATAATCTATGTCAGAATTTCTTTTCTTCTTGAGGCTAAATAATATTCCAGTGTATGTGTAGACTACACCTGTTATCTTTTGCTCATCACCGGACATTGAGTTGCTTCCCCTGTTTTGGTCATGGTGAATGTCCAGCTTATAAACATGGGTGTACACGTATCTGTGTGCTCCCCTGCTTTTTCTTTTTATAAATGTGATTTTGGCAAAATAAACATTTCCTCCTTAGATACATGGACCTATAAAGCAAAGTGATTTGCATCATTTCTAAAAACTTTTTTTTGCAAGAATCCTCTGTGTCAAATACAGAAAGGATGTCACTTACACAAGACCGTTTACATCCCTACTTCAAGGGGCATGAACTTGGCATGATGTTAAGGATTCTTAAGGTACCCTGCAAGCTGGGACAAGCTTGCTGACTTTTGAGGTCTGTTTTCACTGGGAAGCCTGTTCTCTGAATCCCTGTGTGTGTGTGTGTGTGTGTGTGTGTGTGTGTGTGCGTGCGCGCGCGGGCCCGGCTTGAACCTCAGGTTCCTAAGCAATTGTACTTGGATTAAAATTCAGCAGCCAAGAACTTAAACAGAAAATTTGTCCTGGGCAACATGCTGTGAAACACGCCTGTCTGTGTTGGATTTAGAGCTTGGACTGCTTTGGAAAGCTAAGCAAGTCGATGTCTCTAGCCATAGCCCAGCAGTTCAGACCATGGTGGGAGTTGCTTGTCAGTTTCAATTCTAAGCTCCCCGAGTTTTACTCTTGGTAAGAAAACTAGCCAGTTCAGAAACGTCTTTCCCTGGGTTTTGACTTCCACTTGTGAGTGTTCCGAACCTTATCAAAAGAGATACCTAGAAAATTTGAGATCATTATTCTTAGTTTCGACCGTTACATATGCCAGTTTCGGAAAGGAAGAAAAGTCAATGAAAGGAAAGCAAGTCCTTTTACAATGCCATCATGGAAGCTTTAGCATATTTAAGCACCACAGTTCACTTGTATTGTCACTTAATTTTTGTTTTAAAGAGACAGAGAGGAAAGAGAGAAAGGGGGAGGGGCCCTTGAGTTCAGTCAACTAGAATTCAGGAACACCAAGTGTCTACATTTGTAAAATGGTAATAATAATCCCCACCACCTGCTCCCCCGGGCTGGTGTACCGGTTTGTGTTCATTTCTGAAAGGGGCTTGAGATCCTTGAGTGAAAGGTGTGATGCACAGTATTATAATTCCCACCACAGGGGAACATATGGAGAGGGAAAGAAAGTGTATAGATACGTATGTTTCTGTTTAAACCCTGTGTGCAGTTCTGACTTTTATCTTATTTTGCCTTTAAGCTAAACTGCATGGGTCACATTTAGAGCATATGTTGTTATCACTCGCCTCTTTTTGCCGGAGAAAATTGAGTGAATAACGGGCATTGTTTTCCTACTTACCGTGGTTGGGAGCGGGTGCGCGCTTAGACATCTCTGACTCCACACACAAAATAGCAAATTCTCTTATTACTATGCTGAGGGTGAGGGGCTTCCGTTTGTGCTTCCTCCGGTTCTGTCCTCCACAGATATCAGAGATACACTTTTGAGTATTTGGAAATTGGCAAAGTATTCCTTTAAAGAGATACATTCTTTTTTGTACCCTGCTTGATAAAAAGAGCGAACAATGAAACCATCGCACTCTTGGGGACCCATATGCCTCTCACTCCCAGACTCTTAATTGGTCTAATGTGCTTTTCACTTTTTTGTTTTTCCCTATAATGAGCTTTCACGTTGACCTTCTATTTTAAAACCTTGCCGAGGACCCGTAACTGTGCTTCGGAAGAGCCTACCCCTCCGCACAAGGCCTCTTTCTCCTTTTACTTAGAAACCAGGTGCCCCAAACCCAAGCACCTTGGGTGTAAGATGTGAAATGGGTTTAAGTAACACTGTATTAGTCATGAGGCAGAAATGGAGGCATGTTGACATGACTGGAAAGTAGCATTGTTGAGTAAATGAATATGTGAGAAGCACTTGCTAAACTAAATGAGTTTTGCAGTTGTATGCACATTTGTGTGATCCTGTTTATTGATGCCTGAAACAATTTGCAAAATAGAAACAAATTCATGAAGAAGAAATATGTTTGGAATTATTTGTTTATATGACAATTTTAAAAAAACACACACAGGAATCCAACTGCTACATTTCATGCACTAAATATACCATATGTGGGAGCTTCCCCTCAGAACATTCAAAGGCAACCTTTACTGTCTGCGGCAGAACAATAAGCAACAACCCCATGTCTGAACCATTTTTAACAGGAGAGTTAGTTGTGTAAAAAAAAAAATTAATCAAACAGAGTATCAGTTACCTATACTATTGTCTTTACAGGCTGATGAAGAAATACCTGATTTTTCTTAATGCAATATAAGAGTAATGTCCCTGACAGAAAAAAAATATATTTGCACTTTTTTTTGGGGGGGGGGGAAGGGAGGGAGGAATATCTAGGTATCTTTAAAGAAATACATATAAACTTATAATGGAGTAGGCACTATTCTCAGTGCTTGGCAAATATTAATTCATTTAATGTTCATTATAATTCCTTGATTACTATGGTTATTCCCAGGTGACACAAGAGGAGATTGAGGTACAGAAAAGTTCAGTAACTTGTTCCAAGTTACACGGCCAGTAAGGGTCCAAAGACAAGCCACCTAGCTCCAGGTGTCCACACTTTAACTCCCACACCGCTGCCTCTCCACATAGTTAAAAGCCACCTTGTGTTAAGAATAATAATTATTATTATTAATCCTCTCCTATATTATTACTTTCTGACGATTCAGGTTCCAGGTTGCATGTGTCCTCTAGACACCAGCATTTTGTTTTAGGAGCTCAAACGCTAGCCGCGGTCCGCCTCTGTGCCTGCTGGCTGTCCCGAGACCCCAGACTCTTCCCTCGCATGCCCACTTCTCCGGTCCCTGCTTTTGCGGGTGAACACTTGTTGCCGTCTGACTCACTTAAGAACTACAAGCAGCCTTAGCCCGGCCAGCTGCAATCCCAGCCTGGATCACTTCTCCAGGTTTGAGGTTAATCAACTGCAAATTCCATTAGCTTCGTACCGAGTGAAAATAAAGAACAGACGGCTTCACCGGGAAGCCCAGGTCAGGTGCGGCTCCCCCGGGCTGGCCTGCAGGTATCAGCTGTGCCCCTGCCTCCAAGGAGCAGCACCTTCCACCGGAGACAGATCAAAGAAAGGGCTGTTCCGGAACCCCTCTGCTGCTGGCGTGTCTGTCCCCCACGCACCCTCACAGACTTGTGCTCCTCTTTTCCCCCAGGAAAGATGTGGAGTTGGAAACCCCGCTCCATTGTGCTCGGGCGGCTGTGAGAACGTCTCCTAGGTGCTCTGCGGCATGCTGCTGCGGCGGGGCGGCGACGCTGACAACTGATTTCTCTGCCCACTGGACACGATGGCCAAGCCTGGGGTTCAAAAGGCGGCTGGGACTTTAGGGTGGTCCATTCCTGCAGGCTGTGGGCTTCTTTTCATCCATCCTGATGTCGAATGGCTCTAAGGCACAAAAATAAAAGCCATGTTCCAAAGATCGCTGATGTTTTTCAGGGCGGGACAAAAGTGAACTTGCTAGGACATATTCAAATACAAGCTGTTAGTTTCTCATTAATCTAAGTTGGCCCGGACAAAAGCTCTGCTGGCGCCGTGAAAAGAAGTATTATATAGCCGGGTGAAGTGAAGTTAGCAATCTCCTTTAAAATGCACAGTTCTGTCGGTCTCCTTGTGGGAAGCGTCCCCCGTGATCAGGTGAGAGGACACTTTCCGTTTGACTCTTTAAAAAATGCCATATGGTCCCTGTCTACACGCTTTTCACTGTCCCAGCAGCCCTGCCCCACGCCACTGGCTGGGCTCACTGTTTTGCTTCTAGAGTTTCCCTGGTTTGACTGCTTATTTCTTTCCACCCTCAGATTAAGGGAAATATTCACCGTGAAAACAGAAGGAAAACGTAATAACCCTATTGCTGGGAACTTATAAGCTAACCAAACCCCCCCCCCTCCCCTTCCCCTCCCATCACAAGTGGCCCCTTTCTAATCATAGTTTGTGGTGGAATGAAAGATGCAATTGTCTGGAAGGGATGAATATGGGATCCATGCTGGCTTGGGGGTCAAAGGTCATCGCATGCAAAGGTCCCTTTCTCTCTGGCACGGCTCCCTTTGTATAGCATAGTTTGGCAGCTATCTTCTTGCACTTCGGCTACCTGCCAGTGCAGCTGGTACCGTGTCTGGTGCAGACAACAAAGCGTCACTCAGCAACCAGCAGCTCCGCATGGGGCCGCTTTTCTCAGATGACAAAGAAAGATGGGCTATACATTCTACCGTCGCTGCCCATTAAAAGGACTCTTAAATTGCATTACTACAAGTTATTGTTAATTATGTAGTAGTCACTGGAGCTGGAGGAGCTTTCCGGGAGGACGATGGCTGGGCTATATGCTGGGGGAAGAGGAAGCGGGGGAGGGGTGGCTGGGAGACGGGTAGCATGGGACCAGGACTGGAGGTAGGGGAGGGGGAAAAAAAATGACTCATACGCTGCAAAAAAAAAACAAAAAAAAAAAACCATGAAGTGACATGAATAGGGTCGGTCCCTGGTTCTGATGAGCATCTCTGGAGGTTTGTAATGGAGCTGATGAAGAAGGAATCAATCAGCTGGGGAGGGGAAAATCTCTGATACTGGCAGTTTGGAAATTGTCCTGCCCCCCCCCGCTCCATTCAAAAAGCTGCATCAGAGGTTTCCAGCATTTTCATGTAAGAATAATTTTAAGCAATTTATCACTTGGCTGTAATGCATTCGCCCTGGGCTGAAATCAATAAGTCCTGCAATGTGGAGATAAGGCCTGTTTGAAGGTTGGGGAAAGAGGACCAGAGGTTGCCTATTGTCAGATAGCCAGAAAATGAAAATTAAAAGTGATATGTTTACCCCATTTGGCCATCTGGGGGAGAATGTGGCTCCGCTGGTGTTACCCACATTTTTCAAGGGTGGGTGGTTTGAGAGACGTGTAGAGCCGGGGCCCAGCTCCACCCGCTGTCTCAGGAATCAAATGAATATGCCCACGTGCCCCAAACGAGGCAAAATCCCTGGATTGTTTCTGTGGAATTCCTTGGTACTATTTTGAGTCTGCATTTGTTTTCTCTCGCCGTCCTTCTAACGGTTCCTAAGGCAAGGACTGGGGGTTTGAAATCTGGCCATTCATTTGCTTGTCCCTCCCCCCCAAAATAAAATCATGCACAGTTTTCCAAAGGGGTTCAGCGAGGGGCTTTATCAGCCTTCTCGGGCTTAATTCTGAGGGTTTTGGCCATTAAAATGAGATGACGCTGCTCTAGAAATGTCTGGCAAGTTTTTCGTGCTGTGTACCAAACTCTAGCGGGGAGGGGATCCCAATTTGATGTAATTTCATTGCAACAACACAGCGGCACAGCTTCCCGCCCCTCCCCATCCCCCTTGCTTCTCCACTCCCTCCCCGAGCCCCCACCCCAGCCCCCTCCTGCCAATCCTCTCCAGATTAAAAGGAAATCCAAGGGAAACGGGGACACAATGGGGGCAGATGAAAATCCACAGTCTTTAGTTTCTATCTTTCCTTCTTGTGTCTAATTTTCCGCTCCTTGGTTGTTCTGATCTCAGCTATTTGCAATAGTTATATATAATTTAACATTATACAAAAGTATTGTCATATCAAACATAGTGAAATGGATTCCAAAAACACCATCTGGTATTTGGGAATGCACTGTGAGTTGGGAACGTGAGAAGAGATATTCTTTGCCACTTTGCTTGGGACCCAGCCATTAGCAGTGTAATTGCCAAGAAAAGGTGACAGGCTCCAGGCTTAAAACAAGTGGGTTCCTCCCCCCGCACCCCCCCTTTGCCTATTAACTCTTGTGAGTCCTAAACCATATGAAAAAGAACTCGGAGGACAAGAGCAATTTAAAAGGAAACACACACAAAATAAAAAGAAGAAAGGGGACTGAGGAGTCTGATTTTTAAAACAGAGAAAAATGTCCACGGTGGAGCTGTTATTAGTGTTTTAGGAAGAAGAAGGGAGCGTGAGAGGAAACAAAATGAGTCAGAGGCAGAAGGGTGGGGATTGAGGATGGAGTTAAATTGTGCTTCCAAATTAGAGAATTTGTCAGTGGATTTGCATGATGAGTTTCAGTCCAAAGCTTTTTTCACAATCATCGTTAGTTTTCTCTAATTCCTCCTAAAATTATGAAGACCTCGATTGTGAAGGTCGTCTGTGATGATCCAAACCTATTGAATGTCACAGGGGTTTGTACCCACTTCTCTATAGGAAATAGAATTAATAAGTTTGAATTGTCTCCTTTATCTACAGTTTCCGGAACTGCCGTAGGAGAGAAAAGAAATGCAGACCCGTACACTTTTAGAGACCTGGACTTTGTTTAACCACCAGTTGGAGCTGAGAACAGTTTAAAAAAATAAATACCTCCTATGTAACAAGCAAAAGGAGTTATCCTACTGGACAGAAATTAAAGAAAGGACTTCTTAGCAGGAGGTAAAAATAAGGAAACCGCAGGGGGAAAAAAAAAAAACTTAAACCTCTTGTAGCTGTGTTCAATCTGGCATTCACAACCTGGGTCTATATCCATTTCCAACTACAAAAATAGTTTACAAGGGTCACAGTCATTTTTTTCCACACAGTGTGTCAGAAGTTGGGATGTGCAACCCAGAACTGCCATTCCATTACACAGAATAAAATGATATCTGGTGGGCGGATCGAACGCCTGCCAAATAAGACACAGTGAAAGCTAACCCTCTCAGTCTAGCTCCTGTTTTTAAATATTTATATCTCTGGCAGACTTTTTTGGGGGTAGAGGAAACTGAAAGCTCTTTTGCTATCTGTCATTTCACCCAGGCAGAGGAGAGAGTCTCGCGACTTGATTTTCCTCGAATTTGGCACCCGGAACAGGCGATGGCATTTCTTCAGGGTGGCGAATTTCTCTTTGTGGAAAAACCGGCCAGGACCAAGGATTTTCACAAGAGCCAACAGCCGCTTTCCATACCCACCTGGGGCAGGGCCAAGTTCCCATTAGCACTGCTGTTACAGCTCCGGCCTGCCTTGCAATGGGCCAATGCTGACGCTGGTCAGGGCCTGTTAGGAAACCTGCGGGCAAAGCTGGCATGGGGCTGGGGTGGAGTGGGGTGGGGACCAAGGTGGAAGAAAGTGCTAGAAATGAACCAGTGTGACTTCCTAGCTGGCCTCTGTCATTAATTCTCTTTGTAATCCTCAGTTTTCCTCTTCCCACTCCCACCCCCACCCCCTGATTTCTCTCTCCAAGGAATCAGTCACCAAAGTCAATTGTCCACTACTTCTTCCTCTGTCTTACCAGCACCTCTACCAGTTGCTTAGTTCAGGGTCTGGACTGCCCCCCTAAGCCTTCTAACATCCTGGGGCAGTCTTGCAGTGTGCATGGCAATGGGTAAGAGAGCGATCTTTCGAATCACATAGACCTGCCTCTTAACCATGGCTCTGTGTACAGGGCATATGGGAGGAAAGGATCTAGGATGCTATCGGTCACCTTGTGAACACTCAGTATACTAACATTATTGTTAATGTAATCAACAAGTGCACAGGGTTCCATCAGGAAGGCTTTAATCCACCCCCTTTTGGGGACAAAAGTATGCTAAGTGCTTGGGCTGCAGAACCTACCTCAGGGAGTTCTCTATAGAATAGACTGGTTGATCAATGACCAAATAGCTTTCCCTTCCTTCCTTTCTTCCTTCCTTCCTTCCTTCCTTCCTTCCTTCCTTCCTTCCTTCCTTCCTTCTTCTATTCATATACCTCTTAATTTCCATCTTTACAAGATTTTTCTACAGCATTATTTTTTTTTGGCAATAACAACCACAACTGTAATAACAACCACATCTACTCAAACTTGCCATGTGGCAGACCCTATAATAATGCATTTACATATATTACCTCATTTCATTTTTTTTTTGGTATATGCTAATAATCTAAAGAAGAGCTGGTAATTGGAAGAAAAATAAAGAAAAAACTAAGTAACCTACATGGGCATATGCAGCTTTTAGTATCTATGAACGAATGAAAAGCAGGAATAATTTTCTTTTGTATTCTTGGTGGGAGGGGTAAACTTGATTCAAGATTCTAGGAATCTATTCCAATTCTGACAGTAACTAGCTTATAAATTGTTTCAGACAGAGGCAAGATGAGCCATACAATAACATTATCTTTCACCAAATATTTTTCAGCATCTACTGTATGCTTTGGGTATTCTGATAGACACACAAATAAATGGTTTCATGTAAATTCTTCACTCAACGGCAACAAAATCCAGAAGGGTAAAGAAAGTCTGTTTCTAAGTCACTGTGATATGCAGGGGAAGAGGGATAGGTTCCATTAGAGAGTTTCAGTAGATGGCATAGCTGAACTCCATTGCCTCTGGAGCTAGGACTAGGCCAGTGGTCGGCGAACTCATTAGTCCACAGAGCCAAATATCAACAATAGAATGATTGAAATTTCTTTTGAGAGCCAAATTTTTTTAAACTTAAACTTCTTCTACCGCCACTTCTTCAAAATAGATTCACCCAGGCCGTGGTATTTTGTGGAAGAGCCACACTCAGGGGGCCAAAGAGCCACATGTGGCTCTTGAGCCGCAGTTTGCCGACCACAGGATTAGGCCAGAAGACATCAAGAAGGATTTAAGCACAGGTGATAATGAACAAGAGGAAATGATGAGGAAAGGTGTTCCAGGTGGAGAGAAACATATGAGCAGAAGCCCAGAGGTAGGAGTGGGTCAGATGTGCACTGATAAGAGTTCAAGGAAACAGACCCAGGAAAAGCTTTTGAGGATATAAACTTGGATAGTCAGTTAGGACTGAGAGAAGATGGATGTCAGAAAAAGTGGTACCTTGCCAAATGTTATGTGCAAATTTGTTGCTTAATAAATATTCCTTGATGAGGACAACATATGCTGTTACTTAATAAATATTCCTGATGAGAAAGACATGTGCTGAGCTGATGGGGAGGGGGGGGGGAAATAACTTAATCACCCAGGGCTCAGTTTTTCTATTGGCTCCCAAAAATCCATTCATTCATTTAAGGATCCAAACATTTATTAAGCCAACACTCTGCACCAGCCTAGGCACTGTAAATACAGAGATGAGCAAGATATGGCCTATGCCTTTGAGGCATTCATAATCCAGGGGCAGAGACAAGCATGAAAAGTAGCAATTCTAAGTGGGGTCATGGGTACCATATTATGAAGCAATAGCCCTCAGGCCCTAGACCTAGAGGGTGAAGTACTTAATGTTACCTGAAGCGGTGAGAGAAAGCTTCCCAGCAAAGATGAGGTTAGGGTTCAGCGCTGAAATTCATACTCTTCCTTCAGGTGAAAGGGCTCTGTGAGCCTGAAAAGCACTGTGCAAATGTTGCCTGTCATTTCCTTAATTCTTTTTCACAACCACAACTTTGAGGTTAAGTCAACCCAAGAGGAAACAAAGACTTTATATTTTTAAAGTTGAAGGAACATCTTAAAGATCATATGGTCCACTGGCTTTCAGAATAAATGAGTGGATACATATGAGTACATGTATGTGTTTATGCCCACTGAAATATATATATATATATATATATATTTATCATTTCAAATTGATAACATTTACCTCTTCAGCTTCCACCATAAAGAAGCAATAAGTTCATTCAGAGTAACCCCAACATTTGATATTGGAGTGGTGTATGATATTTGCAATAATATCAGCCTTAGTATTGTCTTTATTTTGATATTTTGTTTTGAATCCATGGTCTCATGGGAATTGTGAATGTACTGTTAAGCAGTGAAAGTGGTAACATCTGTGGGCTTTTTTTTTTTTATTAACAGCTTGACTCCAAATCCCAAGCTACTCTTCATTTAATGCAGGCCGGTATAGCAAGACATTTCTGTTGCAAAGTTGAATCAGTAACCCTTCTGATGGCTCTCTATATTCTTTGACATGAATATGAAAATCAGACATGAGGAGCCCAAAAAATTTATACAGCTACAGTTGTCCATGGTATGATTTATGGAGATCAGCATGTCTTGAATGCTCAAGTTGCTGAGTTAGAATATAGCTTGATAAATTGATTGGCCAAAGCAACTGATTGGATTCTTATCTGGAACTTATTTTGGGTACTGGTGACTGACTCACTTATCAAATTTTAGGTTAAAAGTCTGAATTTCAGAAAGACCACTGTAAACATTACTCAAATGGGCTTAAAATATGAATATAGCATGGATAGAATGTATATAATAAATATAAATGAAATATAAAATAGGAAAGTCTCATTGAAAAGTCCAAAGATAGCATGATCTTCATTCATGGCCTGATCCAGCAACTCCCAGTCAGACAGTTTCCCCATTCTGCCTTCCTTGAAATCTTTCAGGGTTACTTCCCCACTCGTGTTTTTTTAAAAAGAGTCATCGCATTCCCAAGAAAAAACATCCAAAAGTAAGCCCTAAGGCCTGTCCTTAAACCAAAACTGTGGTCAGAAGGTGGAAGATGTGCTTGAATTAACCAAATCACATGTTCTACATCTAGAGCAGTGTTTCCCAAACTTCTCTCATGATGAGAATCACCTGGTGGAGTTGTTAAAATACAGATTCCTGAATCCCAACTAAGAAGTGCTAAACTAGAATTTTTGGGAACATATAGGTAAAATTGTATACTTAACTAGTGCTCTACTTAACTAGTGCTCTAAAAAATTCTAGTTTAGCACGTCTTAGTTGGGATTCAGGAATCTGTGGTTTAACAACTCCACCAGGTGATTCTCATCCTGAGAGAAGTTTGGGAAACACTGCTCTAGAGCAAAACCTGGAGCCACTGGGATCTCTATGGGCAATTAATAGCTGTTGGGATTGGATACAGGTGACAATAAAGGCTGAGGGAACCACGAATATCCATTGTAGTGAAGGAGGCATAACAACATTGCTGCAGTGGAAAGTCTTTAGATTTAAACTGGGTAAAATTCTGAGTGCTACCAAAGGATGGGCTCTATTTTCCAGAGATATTTTTGAAGTGTCTGTATGCGAGGAGGGAAAAGTGGCGTCTCTCCATTCACCCCAGGAATGCACGCATGGCCAATGTTCACAAGGACGTCTGTTGAATAGCACTTTGGGAGTATATTACCCCACTACATTCAAGTCTGGGCTGTTGCCCTACTTAGGAATTGACTAACTAGTGGCTTTTTTTTAATGAGAGGGTAGCAATACGAGAAAAATCCAGCAGTGTTATCTGGAAGCCAAAAAGGAAATGTGCATGCAGTTTTGATATTTGAAGTTGAGGTTTGAGGTCGAGGGAAGTTAAATGGCTCTGAGAGGCAAAGAGCTGCTCTCCGAGGAAGATGCTGGCCACATAATAGTAACGGGATGTAGTTCCCATGTAGATGAATTTTATTCAGCTCTAGGCAGGTGGAGAAAGATTTGGGGAAGTGTTGGATCTTTTCCAATGCCTCTTGAGCATGTGGCATGTCCCAGGGCTGCTTTCCACCATTTTAACTGAACGGTTGAGAATCCTATCCAACTGAAATGCTTTGAGCGGGGAGGCATTCATTCAAGTTGTTTCACCTAACCCTCACACTAAGCCTGTAAGGCGTGGGTTTATCCCATCTCGCAGATAAACACGCAGAGGCTCCGATAAACTAAGTGAACTGACCCCTGTCATTCTGACAGTAGGCTCTTGCATGACCTTGAGCCAGTCCCTCCTTCTTGGTCCTGGAAATGCCTTCCCAGCTGCCGCCTGCCTCTCCGGCCTCCGACTGTCTGTGTCGAGGTCTCCGCTTCCAGTCTGGGAGGTCCAAATCCTGGGCAGATGTCTCTCACCATATGCTGGGGGCGATTTAACAAGGCCAAATGGGCAGCCCCGTGGTTAGAGGCGCTCTCCATTACATGCAGGCCGGTGGCGGCCGCCCGCCCGCCCTGCTCGTCCCAGCCCTCCTCGCCTGCTCCTTCTCTGAGGCAGCAGCCTGCAACTGCAGATGCCAAGCAGCGGAAGATATTTTTAAAGCTGCAGCATCTGGCTCCTTGGCAGCCTCCACCCGCTGGTGGGCCGGGTGTTTTGGAGTTGCCTCTGGGCACTTCACATGGTTTGGCATCCGATCCATTGTCTGGGCTGCCTTTTAGAGCAGAGCTTTTATTGTGCAGCGGGGGTGGGGTTGAGGAAGGGGTGGGTTGGGAGGGGGTTCCCTGAAACCAAAATTTGATTATAACCTAAGTCTCCTTTTTTCAGTGCTATCAGTACGTCTCTGGTTCTTTCGCGGCGGGTTCTTTTTTCTTTTTTTTTCCTCCTTCTTTAATAAAAAGGAAGTGATGAAAGAATGAAAGAACATTTCCCCTCTGCCAGAGTGAGTTTGAATAGAAAGCTGCTCAGTAGCTGTGCAGCTGCCCAAATCTTGCCCACCGCGTCCACATTCTGACTGGCTCGGAACACGGCTTTCTTGGCATTCAGACTTCCCTCAGGCTTGACTGTTCCTCAAATGTCTCCCCAGGGAGGTAGAGGGTTTCTTTTTCTTTCTTTTTTTTCCTTTTTTTTTTTCCTGTTTTTGCAAAAGACTCTGAAGCTTCCTGTCTACTTCCAAATAGCCATTCAAAAAAAGGAAAGTGGGGGAAAAAGACACTGACACTTAATTATCCCTGGCAAGCTATATTAAGTTTTCCTAGAAAGGTGCATTTTAGGGACACCCGCTCCCCAGCCTGGACACTCAGGCCTGGGGACTTGGCCCCGGTTCAGAACACCCGTTTCAAGATGATTTCAAGGGAGGATTTCAGGCCTGGTGACAAGAAAATTATCTCAGTTGGGGCAACAGGCTCCTGTGTCACAGGCCTGGCCAAGGCACCAGCCTGCTTCTCGCCCATGACTTAGCAACAGACTAAGTGGTCTTTTCTCCAGCTTAGAGGCCCTGGGAGTCCCAGGCAGGAATGATCACGAAGGGCCCAGCTGAGTTTGGCCATAGGATTATTTTTAAGTAACCGGCATTTATAGGGAGCACTTGTTGGGGGCATGGTTGTCTCCTTGCCTCATTTGGGCTACGAGACCTGGGAAATCATTACCCCCACTGAACAGGGGTCTGCAGCTGCACTTGGAAGTGAGGGGAGAGGGTTGGCAAGAGCTGTACTTCCTCCACTTATGCCCAACAGGAAGGTGGCAGTGTTCTCATCTAATGAATAATGAGGAAAATTGCTAACACCTACTGAATGCTTGCTCTATACAGTTCTAAGGGCTTTGTACATATCAGCCTGGTTATTCTCACCACAACCCCATGAAGTAGATGTTACCAAACTGTCTTTACTGGTGAGAGAACTGAGCACTGAGAGGTCAAGTAACTTACCCAAGATCACCCAGCTAATCTGTGGTGGAACAAGGATTTCAACCCAATGTTCTAGCTCTAAAACCCACATTCTTGACCATAAAATAAAGATTTATTAAAAAATGAAGTTTGACTTAAGTTTTGACTCAACATTGAAGACCAAAGTCAACTGTGAGCTGTTGGTTCTTTGGGGTTGGCCTCATTTGGAATGAAAGGGATTTATAAAGAGAGTTTAAAGTAGGAAAGTATTGATTGTGAGTATATAGCGATGCCTCACATTTATACTGTGCTTCATGAAACCTGTCTTCTATCTTACTCATGTAGCCAGAGGTTTTGACAAAACTGGCCGGCAAGAAGGAGCTTTATAGCCCTAAGTGGTTTGGCTCAGTGGATAGTGTGGATTGAAGGGTCCTTGGTTTGATTCCAGTCAAGGGCACAAGCCTTGGTTGCAGGTTCCCCTGACCTGGTTAGGTTTACGCAGTAGGAAATACATCTATGTGTCTCTCTCATATTGATGCTTCTCTCCCTTCCATTCTCTCTAAAAATCAATGGGAAAACATCCTCAGGTGAGAATTTTCTTAAGAGCTTTATTAAAACAGAAGGTGTTTGAATAGGAAGAACAGCACCACCCAAGATCAGGCATTTTAGAATTTTGAGTGGCTACAGAAAATCCAATAAAATCAGAGGCTGCTTGAATTCATTTATTCATTCATTCAAAATCTTCTCTGTATCTGGCATTGTACTGGGTAAGGAATATACAGGAAGGTAGGGAGCAGGAATAAGGTAGTACCATGTGAGAAGTTTTTCTGTTTTAAATGGGGTAGCCAGAAGAGTTGAGTCTGAAAAGTTGACCTTTGAATGAGATGCTGAGGGAGATGATAAGCCATGTGGGTGTCTATGGGAACAGAGGGGACAATCAGAACAAAGGTCTAAGGTGAAGCATGCCTAGTATACTCAAGGCACATCTGGGAGGCCCATTTAGCTCTAATAAAGTGAGTAGGGAAAGAAGAGTAAGAGTTGAGGTCACAATGGTAATGAGGGAAATTATAAACATGACCTGTTTAGACAAACTTTGTTTGAGGAGGCCTTCCCAGTGTACCCGGCCAGGTGTGATGGCATTCACTAACAGTCAAGGAACTGACAAACCTGAAGGACACAGGAGAATGTGGTCAGCCTCTAGCTTGGCTTGACGTGGCTTGGCTCTCCAAGCCTTGGGATGTGTTTTTGTAAAAGAAGACTAGATCAGGAATTGAGGATTTTACTAAGTAGGAAGAACTTGGAAACCTTACAGGAATGCTACAGGCTATGCTCATAAGAAGAAAGTAGGAGGGTCCTTACTAATTTAACACCCAAAACAAAACCTCCATTGCCCGCTGCAGTGCCTGGAATCCCATCATTAAGTGTCCAGCTGTGTGGATTCTGAAGGCAATAAATGGAGACGAGGGACACCAAAGGCAAACCCCGCCTATTTCAAAATGCTGTCAAATACTGGGATATGTATCATCTTCTCTTAACTGTATTCTCTCACTTCTAAGTCCTCCTTTCCAGCATCTCATAATCTCACACTCTTGGAAATGCCCATTAAGTAAGTATTAACTATGCTTGGTTTCCTAAAGTGCTCAGAGTTAGCAGGCCCCAAACGCTCACATCCAAAGCTTTTTAGGACAGTACCATGGCCTCCTGTGCGCTTTATGGTTATTGTTAGGCTAAATGTGTAACAGTCCCACAAACCCAAGCACGGTACATGTCACTGAGTTTTACTTTACGTTGGGTGATAAGTTCTGCCCTGTCACTAACCAGTTGTGTGACCTCTTTGAGTCTCAGTCTCCTTATCCATACAATCTGAACCATATCTTCTGCCTAGCAGGGATTTTTTGGAGTTTAGACATAAAGTCTATTAATAAGCTGGCATAAAGCAAAACAGAGAGAAAGGAAGGAACTAATGAGCTTGCACCTGTGTCCTCATCTGTAAGAAGAAGGTGTTGGTTGAATCTTTCATTTGGCAAGTATTTTGTGACCACTCTCTCTGTGATAGTTGCTACGCTAACACCCAAAAGCCTTGATATTTGATTCCTTTAAAAAATGAAATGGATGGAAATCTGAGGGCTCCATAAAGGGTCTAAGAGGGCCCTCTAGGTTAGTTCACCATCACTCAAACGTGAACTGCAAAGCCTCTCCAGGGCAAGTTTTCACCTGGTGTGTTTTTCCTTCCTGGTTTTCATTCACTTCTTTATTGCTACGACTCTAGCAAGTATTTTAAGTCAGCTATAAAACTGTAACATCACTTTATAAACGAAGAGTCCACAATATTTCATTTTGATGGCCACTATATGACAGACAAACTCATTATTCCATAATTCTCTATTTAATGCCCAATAGGCCCTTTCCAGGACTCCCCATGAGCCAGGGGGTCCCAGAGCTCATTAAAGGAAACAAAGTGTCCATGTTACTAGTAGGACTTAACCCCGTTTATATAACATGTCAGGTATGTAAAGTGTTCTATGATGGTTTTTTAAATAACTTCCTAGTCTGAGCATCCATTTTTTATTTACAACTATATTTTATCCTAACTATATTGTTAGGATAAAATTATACTTGGGGGTCGACTGCGTCATCATCGCAGCTGTAACCAGGCATTCTAATGGCCTCATTAAGAGGGAAAAAATTTATTTTCTAGTTTATGTATTTGGAATCAAAAGCAATATTTTCCAAAATACATTGCAAGGAGCATGAGTTACATAGGAGTTACTCAAAAATAGAGTTTCATGATCAAACAAGTTCAACCAAGTGAAATAGGTAACTTGTGAGTTTACAGTAGAGTTTTCATTTGTGGCATTTCCTAAAATTATAAAACAGTAAGTTAAGAAGCAGGACCTCATGGAGAATAATGCTGCAGCAATGGTGGATGTTTTATTTCCAATAATCCCTATGAATTTTCTTGGCGAGATTAACAGTCATTCCCTTGAACATAGATGAAAACTCAAGTAATCCCACAACTTTTCTGACAGCCCTTAAACAAAGATTCAATTTAGGGATGAGACTATGCCAATCAACACTTCAGTCTTGTGGAGTGGCTGGCTCCTGTATGTGGGTGGCATGCCTTTACTCATTAGGTGTACCTGGTGTGTTCTCTCTTCTCTCTCTCTCATTCTCTCTCTCTCTCTCTCTCTCTCTCTCTCTCTCTCTCTCTCTCCCTCCTTCCCTCCCTCTCTCCCTCCCTCTCTCCTTCCCTCCATATCTTCCCTGAGCTAGCTTATTCTGATTTCTGACCCCTTTGTGTATGGTGCAAAGGGGTAGAAGGGAGAGGTGGGGAGAGGAGGCAGGGGAGGCAAGCTGGACAGAGGATGTAAGAAAGTTCCTCTGTGGTAGACGGCTTTGAGATCTCTGGGCCTATTATGTGTATTTTCATGGCGCCTCAGAGGGTCCCCTGCTAGGTCCTCAGCTGCCTCTCCCTAGATCTGATGCTCATTAGTTACAGCCATGGATGTCCATCACTGATGCCCTCATTTTGAGGTCCTTCTCCATTGCAGACTGCCCTTTGGAGCTGGTACCTTCCTAACATAACCTGAAGGAAATAGATGGAAAACTCAAAAGGAATAATTGAAAGGAGTTTAATGAAGGGACTGTTTACAATGAAATGGGCAGGATAGGGTAAGACCAACAAAAAGATGTGAAGTAGCTTAAAACTAACAAGAGCAGAGAGCTGTTCTACCCCTAAGCCCTTTGGGGACAAGTAAAGGGAAACCTGCAGGACATGGCCACCTAACAAGGAATGGTGGCTTTCCATAACGCAACACCTGTCAATCTGCCACCCAGCAGAGAGGTATCCCAAGGTATGAATGCCCTGCCCTCTCTCCCCACATTCTCCAATCTTTCCTGGTGCCTCGTCTTGGCCAAACCCAACCATAAGTCAGAGCGCAATGGAGTTCTGTCAAGGTAGTTTATGGAGGCCAACCTCCTAGGGGAGGGCAGAGCAGACAGAAGGATGGGAAGTCCATTTGGGGCACAAACAGAATATCTATTCACAACTCAAAGAAGATGTTCTCAACACAGGTTCCACCATGGCCCTGCTTTGCCAACTTCTTCAACTGCATTTTCTTTTTATCTGCCCATTCCAGCTATTCTGGACCACGTCCCCATTGCCCTAACCACAGGCAAGTTCCTCCATTTGGAAGCTCTTTCTCCGCTCTTCACATAGTGAAATATTTTCCTTCTTTCTGAGTGACTTTAAGCATCACCGACTCAAGGAATTTTCCATTTAAAAAAAACAACCTATACTTCTTTTACACATGACTTTGTACTTGGGGGATTTCTTAATTATTTTCAATTACAACCATTTCTCTCCTCTGACACAAGCTCCTTGAGGACAGGGGTTTGACCCAGGGTAAAGGGCTACTTTTTCTCGGCACCTGACACACAGGGGCAGCTCAGGAAGAGTTCGCCAAGTGATCAGCTTCCACTGTCTGGGCCTCAGTTTCCTCCATTAGAAAAAGAAGGACTTGATACAGGCTACATGAAAGGCCCCTTTGAGCTCTCAAATTCTCTAAAATGTAAATGCTACTCCCACATGTGAGACCCTCTTGACTTCTCTGTCAAGAAACTTCTTCCAAATTTATACATTAACCAGGGGATACAGTAGGGGGAGAAGGTTAGGAAATCTCAGGTTACTTGCAAGAGGCAAAAAAAATAAAAATAGCATTATAGTGAATGAACACAGTTTCTCAAGGAAATGAGAAATCTCTTCTTTGATGGAATATATGAAAGCTAAACTGGAAGGAATAATTAGATTAAATGGTGATGTAAACTGGAAAGGAGGCATTACTTCCTGCTCTGCACCAAATGTCTTACAGGTGTTGGCAGCCCCCCCACCCCACCCCACCTCCCACCCCCAAGCTCCGTAATTTGGGCGTTTTAACCTGTCTCCACTCAACTACATGCAAGTGATTGAAAACGGGAGTTTCACTGGGGCCTGGCACCAGGAGAACTTTTTAGTGAAATGAACTTAGTTCTCTGTTACTGGAAGTAAAATAAAAAAAATATAAAAAAACAGGATTCAATGGAAACTGATGTTGTAATGGCTTTTTTTTTCCTTCACACAGCCCAGAGCTGTTCATATGTGCCCCAGGAGCCCCATAACCCCAAAGAGAGTGCATACCTAAGGGTGCCCAGAGCTGAAATGCATAGCTCTGATTTGAGAGTCAGCAAAGATCTGTCAAGACCTGGTTCTTTCACTATGAAGCTGTGCAATTCAGGAAAGCCACAACCTGAACTCTCTGAGGCACAAAGGGGACGTTGTGACATTTCTGATATGGAGGTTTCTGATGTACAGTGGAGGCATCACAAAATCATGAAAATACAGGGTGTCCCCAGAAAATGCGGAATTACCATTTTTCCAATGGGTTAAATCCGAAAAAAAAGATACAGCAATTGACCTATCATATATACAGTGTGTATACATTTTGGGGAGGACACCCTATAGTTCAGCTTTGGAGTCAGGCAAACTAGCATGACAGCCCAAGCTCAGTTACTCGCACTGTGTTGACCTCAGGTGAGCATATGTCCTCGCTGAACCTCAGGTGCCTGGGATGAAAGCTCAAATGTAGTCACAGGCCACCCAACAGTGACTTGGTAGGTTCTCTATAACATGGCAGCAATAGCAAAGCTCCAATGTACGGATAGGTTGGCTCTCCCATATTTAAAAAAAAAAAGTCTCTTACTTCATTCATTCATTCATTTGGCAAATACCGTATTTTTCGGACCATAAGACGCACCTTTTCTTCACCAAATAGTGGGAGGAAAAATGCCTGCGTCTTATGGTCCGAGTTGCAGAGCGGCAGCGGGTCCCCCGGGATCTTCCTTCCGTGTCCCTGGGGACTGCATATTTGGTGAAGAAAAAGTGCGTCTTATGGTCCGAAAAATACAGTATGTACTAATTGCCTACTATGTACCCAGCTCAGAGTATATAGTATTAGCAAGGCAGCCATGGTCCCTGGCCTCATGAGCCTTACAGTCTACATGTATTAGGGGAGCACAGGCTTCAAAGAAACAGGAAAGTCTGTGAGAACATGCACAGTTGTGTGAAAGCAAGTAATGGTGTGTGTTATTGAGGCGACAGAACTGGAGGAAGGCTGTCCTGAGGAAGTGACACATAAGCTGAGACTTAAAGAACGAGTTGCATAGCCCAGGTGAAATGTGGGCAAAAGATCACAAAAGGTTGTGGGAGGAGCATGTGTGAAAGCTCAGATGTGGAAGGGGCTGAGAAACAGGACAGGGTGGTTAGAGTTTGTTAACAAGGAGAAGAAAGGGAGCCTGGTGAGGCTGGAGGGTTGAGCAGAGATTTAATTCTCCCTCCCTACAGGGGAAAACATCTCCCTTACTCCTTTTTGGGGTAGAGTCCCTGGTTCAATGATGATCAAGATAACCTAGAAGAGCAAATGATTCCTGGTCTGGATGGGAGAAGACCTGGATTCTAATCTCAGATTTGTCACCTAATCCTTATAAAGTATATCTTTAGCGCACAGCTTCATTCCTTGATGCCTCAGTTTCCCTCCACCCAACCAAGATGAGTTGGGGCAAAATCATCCAACCTAAAAATTCTCAGATTCCAAATTTCGATTTCTGGCCAAGTTCCTTGGGTGTCGTAAGCATTGGGACGATCTGGAAACAAAGGGGAAGAAGTATCCACTCCGTCCAATCCTGCCACACTTCCATCTCTGGGAAGTCTCAGGAGAAGTACTGAGGAAGACGGAAGAGACAGCAGGGCTCCACAAAGGATGTGCTATCAGCAAGGGAAACAGCCTTTGGGGAGGAGAGAGAAGCACTCTGCTCTCCAGGAGCAGGGCCTGCAACATGATATCCTGGGGCGGGGCCTCTGAGGACACCTGGAACAAAGGGGTGCTTGGATTCTCTGGAGCCTTCTCTGTTCTATAATCAGTTTAGCTTCCAGTCTTTCAGTCCTTAGATTAGCCAAACCTCTAGTGGTTTTGGCTGGGTGGGCACAGGTTAAGTCAGGTGGAAGACTAAGGCAATTATCCAGATGAGTCAAGTCTTGCAAAAGGAGAAAGAGCCCTAACCGGTTTGGCTCAGTGGATAGAGCATTGGCCTGATGGATCACCGGTTAGGGTCTCCTCAGGTTCAATTCCAGTCAAGGGCATGTACCTCAGTTGTGGGCACATTCCCAGTAAGGGAGTGTGCAGGAGGAAGCTGATTGATGTTTCTCTCTCATCGATGTTTCTAGCTCTCTATCCCTCTCCCTTCCTCTCTATATAAAAAAAAAATCAATAAAATATCTGAGAGAGAGAGAGAGAGAGAGAGAGAGAGAGAGAGAGAGAGAATAGTAAATGCGGAGTCTGGCACAACTTGGCTTCCTGCAAGCATCCACCTTACCAGATCTCTGCTCAGCCCTCCATTGTCACTAGGCTGGGTGGAATACCAAGGGAAACTAATATATAATTAGAATCTGAAAAATATAAATGCCATCACTATCCCCTTCCCCCCACACCCCACCCCCAGTAAGGCTTTGTGGAGAGTCACAATGTGCTAACCCTCTGCTAAACCTTGGAGCAATAAGGTCATGATTAGCCTCTGTCTCTGAGAAGCAAACGCTTATTTAGGCAAGAAAAGCTAAGTGACAAGCAGGAATTAGTGAACTTAAAATAGTCAATCCAACTATAGCACAGCTCTAACTATTATGGGGTTCGGAGAAAGAAGCAGCCAGTTAGGCTGGGGTGGAAGAGGATGACTTGCAGACATAGCTGGGCTTAAAGAAGGAGGAAGTTTCCAACACAAAGGAAGAAAATAATCCCAATTGTCAATTAGATAAACAACAAGGAGGTAAGACAGAACATAGGGAATTTGGAAGAAAGCAAGAAACCGCTACCGAGAAACGATAGAAGTTTAAAAATTCAAAATTTAATCTAATTTGAGGTCCCAGACAGTTGTGTCGACTAAGGTATTGTTATGGGTTGATTGTGATCCCCAGTACCTGTGAATGTGACCTCATTTGGAAATCGGGTCTTTTCAGATGTAATCAAGATAAGATGAGGTCATAGGGGTGGATCCCAAATGGCTCAAGTCCTTATATTAGTAAGAAGAGGAAAACACCATGTAAGGACAGAGTCACTCAGGGAGAACAGGGATTGGAGTGGTGCACATGCCAGCCAAGGAAGCTGAGGACATAAAGAGTCAGGAAGGACCCTTCCCTACAAGTTTAGAGACCGTGTGGCCCTGTCAATACCTTGACTTTGGACTTCTAGCCTCCAGAATTATGAGAAAGCACATTTCTGTTGTTTTAAGCCACCCAGTTTGTGGTACTTGTTACAGCAGCTCTGAAACACTAATACATATACTCACAAACATTTGGTTAGTTTCAGTGAAGGTGCAACCATCCATCCCAAGCATAAAGTGAAGGGATATGAAATGACACCTAGGAAAGTGCTCTGCACACCACAGAAGGCATGGCATTGCCAGATAATGAGATTATATGCCCACTCCTGGAGAACACTGGGCAGAAAGGAGGTAATAACTGGCAATGAGAAAGAATGGAGGAGACAGTTTGGCTCATGGGTGAAGGCATAAACTTTAGAATCAAACAATCCAAGACTGAGACCCACTTTGCCTCCTCCAGCCTGTGAAACCTTGCTTGGGTCACTTCCTTCTCTGGGCTTTCATCTTCTCAGCTATAACATTAAGATTATAATGGAGTTTAGCTCATAGAGGCAGCGACTTTTAAAGAAATAGTGCATCCAAAACCCTTAGCAGAGAGCTTAACCCCCACCTCCCTGGCCCCAGGCTTTACCTGAGGGGGGCCTTCCACAGCCGCACCTTTGTCCCCATAAGACACACAGGCTTCAGCCACAACCAAAGCACTTCCATTTACCTCCCCTTGCTAGAATTCCTCTCCTACCCCTTGGCCAGCCCTCACAAGGTCTCCCTCTTCTGAAACCCTGTAACATTAATTGCCTTTGCCACATGAGGCACGAAAAATCAACCTGTCTTTTCTTTAATACACTCTGCCTTTCACCCTGGTTGTTATGCCCATTGAAAGTCAAAGGAAGGAAACTTGTATTGTTCAATGGTCGCTCCAAGCCATATCTGGTACTGTGCACTTTACACTCCTTATCATTTCATTTAATTTCACTGAAGTCCATCCTCATGACAGCTCCATAACATGCCTCTAACCTCATTGTCGCCTCCTGCTAGAAGAGCACCTGCCACACAGTAGGTGCTCAATAAAAGCTACCCCACTATGTTAATACCTTCAGTTCTTTGTTTAGGCCAATAGGAGAGAAGAGTCCCAGGAAAGCAAGAGGACTTTTGGGGTCATTGGATAACTGTTCAATGCTGTAGCCAGAAAAAAGGGGGAGAGGGGGTGATTCTCCTTTTATAATTGGTTGGGAGCCCAGAATTTCCACCCGAGCTCCTGCCTAGCACACCTTGACCCACTCAACTTCCAACACTAGCGACCCCTGCCAAGCTAAGCTTCAAGAGAATAATCTTATTATTGGTAACCTCTTCCCAACACAGCCTCACCACAGGACAGCCTATTAGGCCATTGGGCATTATTAGTGCTCGTTGCAGTGCGGTCAAGTGTAACTGGATCCCGAGCCCTGTGCTAAATGCTCCATCTGGAGCTACTCTCTGAACACTGATGAGGGCTGCTCCCTCCTCATCCTTAAAAGTCTTCTGAAGGATGGCTCAGGTTTCCAAAACCGGCTGGAAGTGAAGCTAGCACCCGCAGCCCCAGGCGCCTCACCCCTGAACAGAAGAACCAAGCAAACAAATGGTAAGACTTCATCGTCCCAGGCTTGTTCTTCATGTGAGCACTCAGCATAGCTGTTACTTCTCTGCGTTCTGATAGGTCTACTCCACAAATATGTATTAAACAGCAACTATGTGCCAGGCATTATCTGGCACTCATGTTCTAACAGTGAGCAGAGCAGGGGGAAAAATTTCCTCCCTTGTGGTGCTGATGTTCTAGCAGGGCAGATAAAGGATAAATTCAATTTTAGAAACATGAAGAGAAGAGAATATATATGTTTGCTAGGACTACCATAACAAAATGCCCCAAACTGGGTGGCTTAAGCCTTAAACCACAGAAATGTATTGTCTCATGAGGAGGCTAGATGTCTGAGATCAAGGTGTTAGTAGGGCTGGTTCCTTCTGAGGGTTATGGACAAAGAATCTGTCCCAGACTTCTCTCCTGGGCTTGTAGATGGACCACATCTCCCTGTGTTTCCTCACACCTCTTTCTTCCATGTGTTCTCCATGACTCTTTATATTCTCTCTTTTCATGAGCACACAAGTTGTGTGGGTTAGGCCCTACTCAAATGAACTCATTTTTCTTTGTTAATCATCACTCTAAGATTTTTTTTCCCATTGATTTTGAGAGAGAGTGGAAGGGAGTGGGGAAGAGAGAGAGATGTGAGAGACACATGGACTGGTTACCTCCCACACACACCCTGACTGGGGCTGGAGATGGAACCTGCAACCCTTCAGTCTATGGGCTGGTGCTCTAACCACTGAGAAAACAAGCTAGGGCCCAAATGACTTCATCTTTAACTTGATTACTTATAAAGACCCTACTCAAAATAAGGTCACATTCTGAGATACTGGGGGTTAAGATTTCAACATATGAATTTGGGGGGAGGGGGAGGAGAGACACAGTTTAACCCATAACAATGTTAGAATTATAACTTAGTTATATGACTAGCATTATAACAGAACAGCTATGGAAAAAAGAAAGCAGGTAAGGCAGATAAAAGTGCCAGGTCATGAGGAGGGATTATAAAACAAGGTGGTAAGGAAAGAACAGTCTAGACCAGCCGTGGGCAAACTAAGGCCCACAGGCCGGATCCGGCCCGTTCGGCTGTTCTATCGGGCCCACGGAGCCAAAAGAGCGGAGGGTTCTCTTGCTCTCCCCTCCGCTCCTTCACCAGCAGCCCAAGATGAGAGTGCCAGCATGGTCAGGTTGCTTTTGTTCCGGCCCTCCGGTCCAGTTTAAGAACCCATTGTGGCCCTCCAGTCAAAAAGTTTGCCCACCCCCGGGCTAGACAGAAAGGAAATCCAGAGCACAGACCCTAAGGCAGGAACAGGACTAGAATATTCCAGAAAAACAGAGAGAGAGAGAACTAGAGAAGGAAAGAAAGTAGAAAGAAATGAAGGGCAACAACAAAAAAGGGAAGAAAGGAAAGAGGGAGGGAATAAAGCAGAGGAAGAAGGAAGAAATAAGGAGGAAGCAAAGGAGGGAAGAAGGAAATCCCAAAAAGGCAGTGGGTGGGTGGCAAAAAGAGAAGGCCACAGACAGTCCCACACAGCCAAGAAGATGGGTGGATCCCAAGGGTAAATTCATTTGTTTCCAAAACTGTCAAAAACTAGCCCCATTAGGAGATGTATCCTTTGTTATCCATGTGTATAAAGCACATAAACACAGTGAAGTTTTCTTTTTAATATTTTTTTTTCAGAGAGAAAGGGAGAGGGAGAGAGAGATAGAAACATCAGTAATGAGAGAGAATCATTGATTGGCTGCCTCCTGCATGGCCCCTACTTGGGATCGAGCCTGAAACCTACGCATGTGCCCTTGACTGGAATTGAACCTGGGACCCTTCAGTTCGCAGGCCAACACTCTATCCACTGAGCCAAACCAGCTAGGGCCACAGTGCAGTTTTTAGTGGCTATTAAGTGACAAAAGATGGGAAAGTTAGGCAAAGAATTCATTCCTCCATGTGTTGACGCCAGGACCACAGTGAAGCGTAACTCTGAGTATCAAGAAGTTCCATTTTGCTCACTTACTCCCAGCTCACCGAGGAAGCCCCCAAAGAGGCAGGTATGGACACTCGCGATCAGGGCCAGGCCTGACTTACATCACTCAGCAGAGGCGAGAGCGGCTGAGCTTTGCTTCCGCTCAGTCTGAGGCTGGCCCGTGAAGGAGAAGAAACAGGGAGCTCTGCCCGCACTGCTTGTGTGTGAATGAGAACACGCTGATTTCCCTAACAGGATTAGCCCTCGCCTTCCCCAGAGCCTTTTCCATTAAGGAAGTAATCAATGATGTCTCCCTAACACAGAAACCATTTAGTCACCTAAACAACTGAATGCAGAGTTAATAATTCTCGGTCTTAAAGTCATCTTTATGGCCATTTTGCTACCTCCAAAAAAAAGTGTTTTTAAACACTAATGGAAATACCTCTCTTTCTCTGCGGGCATTATGCCAGCGCTTATTACTAGTCTCAGGTGTGAGACACGGTGGGTCATTTCTAGCGGCACCAGGCAGGAAAGAGAGGGAACAGGGATATATACTCCTTTGGTGAGGTGACAAAGAGTGCTCCCTAACCCACCCCAACTCATCAGAAACATGGAAATAATGGAGGAGACAAAGTAGAAAATCATAATTTATGGGGAAAATTTAACCATATGGAGGAGGAAAGAGAGACTTGTATCTGAAAGTCTTAGTAGAGGATAATGGAAATCCCCCAAGCCCTCCCTCACAGGAGTCAGCGTGCTCTTCCTAAACCACAAATAGGATTACTTCATGACCTGCTTAAGACTTTCAATCGTTTCCCGCTACTGCTGGGGAGACAGAGTCCTACCTCCTTAACTGGGCTGCAGGACCTTGCAGTATCTTGTCCCTACCCACTTGCTGGTCTCACCGCTGGTAACTCTCCCAATCCTATCTCCACTGTGCCACATGCACACAAGCACACATGTATACATGCACACACAAATACACAGATTAATGTACATGTGCGCACATGGACACAAACACATACATGCGTGCACACAAAAATACATGCACATGAATGCAGTACACATACACACAAACAAATGTACATACAGAGGACTCAGCAGGACTCCTTAGGCCTTGAAATCCCTGAAAACACTTGGCCTCTTTCCTCAGATTTGCTCTTTTACCAAACATTCCATCAACTTTCCTTGAAGATACCTACACACATGCATACACATACATACCCAGGTGCACATATATACACACACGTGCTTGCACACATGCACACACACATACACAATTATGCACAAACACATATGCTCACTGTCCCCCTTACCTCCTATTGACCTTTCAGGCCCAAAGCAGATGTTGCTTCTTCCAGGAAGCCTTCTGGAGAAAGCCTTACGTGCAGATAAGATGCCTTTCCTATGACCCCTATGGCACTTGGTGCTTTCCTATCTTAATCCTTGGACCTGGTTTTGTGATTGCTTATTTATCTGCCTAATTTCCCAAACTAAACTACTGGATTAGGACTGTCTATGTACTGTCCACTATTGTAGTCCCAGGGTCTAGGACGGAGCCCAGCTCAATAAATATTTGTCAGATTCAATTTAATTGAAGAGACTAAATGTAATATGGTGCACAATAAATATTTATCATGTTGAATGGACTTAAATTGAGTACCACTTAGATAATCTCAGGAAGACAAACTGAGATTAATTGTATTTCAGGAGGCTAATAGCTGGTTAACAGTATCAAATAATATTGCCAGATGTGATGGAAGATTGCGTTCACCAAAGGAGAGGGAGGGTTCGTAGTGGAATAAGAAAAAACAAAAACAATTAAAGGGAAGAGCTGGATGCTTTTGCTTGGTGCTGCTCAAGAGAAAGTCATATAATGACTCACTGAGTCCCACTGGCCACTGGAAAGGGGCATGGTGCTGTGGGCCGAGGACTCACCAGGCCTCCAAGTCCCTCAAGACGCTTGGCCTCCTTTGCTCAGATTCTATCTTCACCAAATATCCCATAAACTTCCCTTGCAGTTTTCCTACAGGAACCATGTGCTGACCTCAGCATTCTCCTCCCTGGGCAGCTCTGTTTTTTGCTGCGAATGGATAAACTGGTCCTGCTCCCACCCCAGTCTCTAGGAAGCCAGGCTGGTGGGAATCTGACCTGAAGCCCTGCTCCACGAGGAGTCTAAGACCAACTGCGCTTCTAGGTTTGCAGCACTGCCCACCCTGAGCAGCCACAGGTCCACCCAGAAGCCACTGCTGTTTCTTTTTCTCTAGATACGATGGAAGCAAACCTAAGACCTGCACAAGCCAGGGCACACAGGGGCTGAGGGAGCTGACTGTGACCCCAAAACTGTCTATGCCGGGCCAATCAGACAATGAGAGCACTCACGGGAGTCACGAGAGAGTGCCTGGTGGTGAGAACCTGTAGGGCTGGAGTGCCAGGCAGACTCAAGTCATGGGGAGCGGGACAAGTCAGCACTGAGCAGGAGCTTAGAGCAAGATGCCATCTGGGGGCAGACAGGGTACGTAATGAGCCTGGGGAAATAGTAACTGTATCCTTATAGTGGCTTCTGTTCATTGAACACGGACTGTGTGTCAAGTGCTATCCTTCATGTCTTTCTAAATATTATCTAATTTAACCTTCCAACAGCCCTATGAGCCAGGACTAACACCCCCTTACTTACAATAAGAAGCCACTCTGGATGCAATACATGAGGTTATCAGTACATTGTCATGAACCATATGGAATTGCCAATATTTGCCTATTGTTTACCTACACACACACACACACACACACACACACACACACACACACAGGCAATTTCACATGGTTCAACCCAATAGTTGCTGTCCCTGTGATGGTTGGCCCAGGAAGCTAGACAGGATGGAACATGTTGGTGGGGATGGACAGAGAGATAGAGGACAGTGACATAGAGGAGAGGTCAGTGTGACACAGCCAGCCAGGACTTGAGAGGATGGTGGACAAGTTCTGAAGGCCTGCTGTCCAGGCCCCAGCGTGTACTCTCAGGGTCTCTGGCTGAGGGGCCTGGCCCCACAGACAAGCCAGGTGTTGTTTACCAGCCAAGTCACAAGAGAAACCACAGACGGAGCTACCCTCTCCCAGCACCCAGAGGCCCAAACAGACTCGCACATCTCCACCAGCCCTCGCCCGGGCCCCTTTCTGTGAACAGAAATCAGATCACATGTTGCCTGGAGTCAGATATGTGACCAGACTCAGTGCGCTGTGCAAGATTTCACCAACGATGGAAATAACTTTCTCCTGCTGCATTTAACATCTGGTGTCACAGATTTTTTGCTGAGAGCCATAAAATCACTAACTTGCAGAGAAAACCTCATTGTTGAAAAAATACATTGATGGAGGGGCGGGCAGCAGCCAGCGCCGGGCTGTGTGCTGGGGCTGCCTCGATGTGGACATGGCCCTTTGTCTCCCCGGCGGATGATGAATTTCATGAGGCCTCGGGAGGAGCTGTGGGCAGAGGAAAGACAGGCCCCAGGCTAGTGACTCTGTCACCGACTAGTTGAGGGACCTTGGACTGGTTCCTTCCCTCTCTGAACTTTCATTTCCTCGTCTACAAAAGGAAGAAGAAAGCGAGGATAAAAATAGCCACCTGCCAGGGTCACTCTGTAGATCTGTGTAGATTCAATGAAATAACATATGTGGCGGTGCCTGGCATATGAGTAACTGTGAGCTTCTTCTTCCTTTTCCTTTTTGTTTGGTGTGTTTGCACCATGACATTTCCTTTCAGTCCCAAGCTGGCCTGAGTGCTGTGGCATTGGTCCAAGCCTTGCACATGCATCGCTCCTTCTAGCTTGGCCCAGGTTGCAACTAACTGGGGCCCCGGCGCTTTGCCTGGGGGGTGCAGCCGCTGATGTTCTAGTCTGTCTCTCCCCAAAAAATGGAAGTTCTCTGAGGAAAGAGACTTGCCTGTTCACCAACGCCTGGCACAGAGTAGATGCCAGGAATGTGCTGAGTAGAGGAGGGGACTGTATGCCTTCAAGGAGCGGCAGTAAGGGAGGCCATTGTGCCCGTGTCACGGCCGGCTTAGCATGCTCCTGTGCTAGGTCTGAGGTTACAAAGCTTAAGTGATAAGATGGGGTGAGCCACAGAAACCCCTCGCTCACCTGGTAAGTTAGGGCTGGGACAGGAAGACTTGCTCTTTGTAACTTTAATCAGACACTAGGGCATTCGAGCTGCTGCCGGTGGGCAGGCCACGTTTGAGACGTCTCAGCTAGTCGTTCTCATGGCCGCCTTCAAAATCCACAGCAAGTCTAATTTCCCTCGTGTCTCAATGCTGCTGAGGGTGGAGCACATGGAGGGAGCCATGGGATGTGATTGACACTGCTCCTGCCCCACCCACAGCATGGCCTTGACCCTTGAACTCACCCCAATTACTATAGTTATTTGCTCAGAGCACATTCAGCCTCACATGTCTGTCTCTCCCCATCTTCTCTTCCCTTCTCTCTCTCTCTCTCTCTCTCTCTCTCTCTCTCTCTCTCTCTCTCTCCTCTCCTCTCCCCACCTCAGTGTGCACATGTTTGCCTCTGAGTGTGTGTGCACCATCTCCTGCACACTCTGTGTTTCTGTCCATGTTGTCCTGTTGCCCTGCCTGTGTCTCCCCATCTCCCTGCATGTGCCTCTGGTATCTCTCTCTTCCTCTGTCCTCATTCATTCTCCGCCCTCCTACCCCCTCCTCCATCCCCTCCTGCCTCGCTTCCAGCCTCCCCCTACCTGAGTCACTCCCCCAGCTGTCTGGAGTCCCACACAGCCCAGCCACTCTGCACATATTTTTAACTCTCACTTATTATCTTTGCCGTCGCCAGTTTTGGCTGCGAGCCACAGCAAACAGAATGTGAGAAAGCAAAAACTAATGAGCTTCTTCAAGAGAGGATAGGGAGCTTCTGTTATTTCATTTAGTCCTCAGAGTTTAACTCCTGGCACTTCCGTCACATCTCCAAATGGTAAGCGAAGGTTGTTACTTTTCAATTTGGTTGGGCTGTGTAGCACATTTCATCAATTAAAATGCACCCTTGGTGCAAAATCACAACAGGGCCGGCAGGCAGGGTGCTAGTGTGTGAGGATTATTTTTTTCCAGTTACTTTTGTTCTGTGTAGTTGAGACCTGTTCAAAGCAGCCTTATGCTCCAAACAGCAACACCGTTCATGGAAAGCAACATGGTGCCCCCCGTGGCAATGCAGCACCATGATTGGCTGAGGACCCTGTAGGACCTGGCAGGCCTGGCCCCAGGGATGGGCATAGGTCTCTGGATTTAGCTTAGTCTGTGAAATGGCCTACCAACCTATGAAATAGACTGAGCAGGTCATTCAACCTACATAGAAAAATCTTCAGAAGGGGAAGTAAATAAATGAAAAAATAAGCTTCACCAACTTCCCTCATATTCATTCATACAACAGATATTATAGAACATCTATTGCATTCCAAGCACTATGCTGGTCGTGATATTTGGAAAAAATTAGGCCCAAACACTTCAACCTTTCTCTCCATTTTTCCCTGCCAGATGGGGGACAATTCCTTTGAGTCCTCATGAATGCTTATCTCCTCAACCTTCCATTCTTTCTACCGATAAGCCCTGCTTGAGGGGAGAACTAGGGGTGAACCTTTCAAGAAATTATTATTGCTTCCCAATTATAAAAGTAATACATTTATGATAACAAAAAGTTTATTTCAAATCAAAAGAAATTATATATATATATATATATATAAAGTCACAACCTCCCTCCCAAAGTTCACTACTATTATTAAAGGAATGTTACTTTTTTTGTTTTTTTAATATATTTTATTGATTTTCCACATCAATTGATGTTCCACAAAACATCGAACAGCTGCCTCCTGCACATCCCCCAACAGGGATATGCCTGCAACCAAGGTACATGCCCTTGACTGGAATCAAACCTGGGACCTTTCAGTCCGCAGACCGATGCTCTATCCACTGAGCCAAACCGGTTTCGGCAGGAATGTTATGTTTAACGACAGCAGACACCAGCAAGCCTACACACAAAGAACTGAGCCCTGGAGAGCAAACCTAAATTTAATTTAAGACTTTGGTTGAACACGCACTTTACACTGAGTGCCATTGTGGAGTTCCATGGTTAGTAAGGTAGAGTCTTGCCTTCCCAGATTTGGGGAATACTGACTCACTGGTCATTTTACCTAAATGTTTTGAACCCAGGTCAAACATGTCTAAACCAAGTACCTAACTTGGTAATGGGCCCATATCCAATTTTCAGTGGAAGTGTTTTACTCATTCTGAAGTTCCTTTCCCATTTTACTCTTCTTACTGTTAGTACTTATCCTGTACCATTGGTCAACCCTGTCCACTTTGACTCTTCCCTATGTCCCACTGTCAGAAATTGGGAACACTTGGCAGCCTTTTATTTATTTTATTTTTTATCTTTATTGTTGAAAATATTACATATGGTCCCTTATTTCCCCCATTGACATCTCCTAGCCTGCCCACAGCCCACACCCAAGCCTCCACCACCCTATTGTCTGTGTCCATGGATTATGCACATATGCATACAAGTTCTCTTCCCACCCACCTACCCTCCCCTGCTCTCCCTCTGAGGTTCAACAGTCTGCTCCATGCTTCTATGACTCTGATCTGTTTTATTCATCTGATTTTGTTCATTAGATTCCACTTATGAGATCATTTGATACTTGTCTTTCTCTAACTGGCTTATTAAGCTTAGCATAATACTCTCCAGGTCCATCCATACTGTTGCAAATGGTAAGAGCTCTTTCTTTATTACAGTTGCATAGTATTTTATTGCATAAATGCACCACAACTTATTATCTACTCATCTGCTGATGGGAAGATTCCAAATCTTAGTTATTGTAAACTGGCCTCCTGCAATGTCAAAGAGATTAGCAGTAACATGGGCAGGTTTTGAATGATAGAACAAAGCCAGTGGGGGCCACATCACGCTTTTACAATGCCCCTGCAGCTGGTGTCTTCTTAGAGCCTGGAACTGGCTGTTCATAAATGTTGTGAACTGGACAGGATGTGAAAGACATCCCGAGCTCTGTCCCCAGAGGGTGTTGCTCAAAACTAATTTCTTGAAATATTGGAGAAGAGGGAAAGTAGTAGTCAATTAAATTTGGGAATTGCTTCTGGCTACATCCCAGTCACAAAGCACACTAACACATCAAAGGCTAAGAAATATGTTTAACTCACTTTAGCCCAGCATTTCCCAACCATCTGACCATGGATATTAGAAACACACAAAGGCCAATATCCTTGATGAACATAGATGCTAAAATCCTCAACAAAATTCTAGCAAATCAGACATGGTATTACATTAGAAAGATCATACACCATGACCAACTGGTATTTATTCCTGGGATGCAATGTTGGTACAATATCTGCAAATCAATAAATGTGATATATCACATAAACAAACTGAGAGACAAAAATCACATAATCATATCAAGCAATGCAGAAAAAAGCATTTGACAAAAGCCAACATCCTTTCTTTGTAAAAACTCTCAGCAAAGTGGGAATAGAGGGATCATACCTCAACATAATAAAAGCCTTATAAGATAAACCTATAGTCAACATCATACTCAAGGGGCAAAAACTAAACTTATTTTCCCTGAGAATAGGAACAAGACAGGGATAACCACTTTCACCACTCCTGTTCGATATAGTACTGGAAGTGCTAGCCATAGCAATTAGACAAGAAGAAGAAATAAAAGGCATCCAAATTGGAAAATAAAAAGTAAAACTGTCCTTATTAGTAGATGACATGATACTATACATAGAAAACCCCAAAGACTCCATCAAAAAACTATTAGACCTAATAAATGAATTTGATGATGTATCAGGATACAAAATTAACACCCAGAAATCTATGGCCTTTTATACACCAATAATGAACTCACAGAAAGAGAAATGAAAAAAAAAATCCAATTTACCATTGCACCAAAATAATTACGGTGCCTAGGAATAAACCTAAGTAGGTAAAAGATCTGTACTCAGAAAACTAACAGGACATTGAAAAAAGAGGTAGAGGAAGACATAAACAAATGAAAGAATATACCATTTTCATGGATTTGAAGAATCAACATCATTAAAATGGCCATACTACCCAAAGCAATATATAGATTCAATGCAATCCCCATTAAAATACCAATGGCATATTTCAAAGATCTAGAACAAATTCTCCAAAAATTCATCTGGAATTTTGAAAAAAAAAAAAAAAGACCCTGAATAGCCACAGCAATCCTGAGAAAGAAGAACAAAGTTAGAGGGATCAAAATACCAGATATCAAGCTATATTACCAAGCCATGGTTCTCAAAACTGCCTGGAACTAGCACAAGAACAGACATATAGACCAATGGAACAAAACAGAGAACCCAGAAATTGATCCAAGCCATATACATTTGACAAAGGAGGCAAGAGCAAACAATGGAGTAAAGACAATCTCTTCAATAAGTGGTATTGGGAAATTTGGTTATATGCATGCAAAAAATGAAACTAGATCACCAACTTACACCATACACAAAAACAAACTCAAAATAGCTAGGAGTTCAATGTAAGATGAGAAATCCATAAAAATCCTACAAGACTTCATAGGCAACAAAATAGTAGACATATGTGTAGCAATATCTTCACTGACACAATTCCTAGGGCAATGGAAGCTAAAGATAAAATAAACAAATGGGACTACATCAAGATAAAAAGCTTGTATACAACAAAAGAAACCACCAACAAAACAACAAGAAAGCCCACTTGCATGGGAGAACATATTTGCCAATGATATATCAGATAAGGGTTTAACCTCCAAAATTTACAGGGAACTAATACAACTTAACAAAAGGAAGATAAATAATCCAATTTAAAAAAATGGGCAAAGGACCTAAATAGAAACTTTTTGAAAGAGGGGGTTGGGAGTCAAGCAGGGAAAAAGGAGACATATATAAAACCTCAGACGATAAAAGAGAGAGAGAGAGAGAGAGAGAGAGAGAGAGAGAGAGAGAGAGAGAGAGAGAAAGAAAGAAAGAAAGAAAGAAAGAAAGAAAGAAAGAAAGAAAGAAAGGTGCAGAAACATCATAGGAAATTCACTTAGGGACATAAATGGCAGTCATTATTATATATTATCCATATTAACATTATGCTAATATTATTAATATAAACATTAGATTTGGTGTTATTAATAATATCCTTCTCTACTCTTAATACTGCCAAAGCCATTATTGAATACAAGATCATTACTGGTCTGGCCAGTGCTCAGTCCACTGGCTCCCTCCTTTCCCACACTTCATCCTTCCAGGTTGCTTGAAATGCCCCCCAAATGCAACATGTGCTTTAGATTGCTTCTTCACTGAAATGCTCATCTAATTTGTTTGTGCAGCCAAGTCCTACCCATGACTTAAGGTTCAAATTGTCTCTTCAGTGGAGCTGTCCCTAACCCCCAGCAGTTAGCATACCTCTCCTTATATTTCCCTGGCATTTTGCACAGACTCCATATACTGTGTGCTTCCATCTCTGCCTTCTTGGCCAGGCTAGGAGCTCCCAGAGGACAGAGGCTGTGTCTTATTCATCTTTGTATTCATGGGATTTAGTATAATGACTGATTCATAGAAGTTTCCAAATAAAGAGACAAAAATAGACTGAACATACAGAGGGTCAGGCAAAACCCAGTTAAAAGGGACAAATAAAGATGCTTGAAATAGGAAAAATGCAGCCAGCATAGCAGCTGGCATTTGGAAGCCTCCGTTGTAAATGGCATCCTGGTTTTCGTATGTCTCTCAATAGCATTGGCAATATCCAGACCTGTGGGTGGTCTGGAAGCGGTTGGGGGCAGACTGGAGGACAAGTTCCCAGGAAACTGAACTTCAAGCATAGCACCAGGAGGTCAGGATGGGGTAAGCTCTAGAAAAATTAGGGAACTCCTTAGGAGCTAGTCATTGGGTTGATTAAACTAATGGCCCAGAATTCCTTAAACTCCCCATAAATAGGGACAAGATTGAATCCAGATTCGGGGAAAGAATAAGCCCACAGGTGCAGATTGAGTGGCTGCACCTGGGGGATTAGAGAACCACAAGGACAGGAAGCCACACTGGTCATTAAGGCTTCCAGGTGTTTCTCGCCACATGGCCTTGCTAAGGTTTGCCTCTGTCGTTACACTTTAACCTCAGACTCCACCACACTATGGATTCTACATTCAGAGCCTTGGTCCAGAAATGTGTGGCTTCAGTCTTATTCCAAAATCATCTCTGCCCTACAGTTTACATCCTAGAATCAGACTCATAGGGTTGTGATCAAAGATCTGAGACCCATAGCATGCTCAAAGCCAGGTTGGGAGCCTCAGTGTCTTATTAATAACTCAAGGCCATCTATCCAGATACTTTGGAAAAGAAATAAAGATGGATAATAAATATGAGTTGAAGTATTTCAAGGAAAAAAAACTGTGGGGTTTTTTTGGTTTTGTTTTGTTTTTTTAATGGCTAAAGATATAATCTCCCAAGTATCTAAACCAGGCATGGGCAAACTACGGCCCATGGGCCGGATGGCTGTTCTAAACTATTAAAATAAAACATTAAAAAAAAAAAGACCGTACCCTTTTATGTAATGATGTTTACTTTGAATTTATATTAGTTCACACAAACACTCCATCCATGCTTTTGTTCCAACCCTCCGGTTCAGTTTAAGAACTCATTGTGGCCCTCGAGTCAAAAAGTTTGCCCACCCCTGATCTATACCAATCAGAGTAGTTAAGAGAAATACAAGAGATTCAGATCAAACTAAGAGGATTTGAAATGTAGTTTGTTATTCAGTAGCTTATAAAAATGGGGGAAACAGATTCTAATTAAATCCTAAAGTCCCAAATCCATGTGTAGATCACAAACTTTGAAGGGAGAAGCTGACCACATTGGCTCAGGATGATCCTGTTGACAGTGCAGGTAACTCTCAGGAGCATCTTCAATGAAGTAAGGAAAGAGACCCAAAAGGTCTACAGGTCTACATTTTTTCAATAAAAATACTTCAAATGGGAGAAGATTCCCTATCTATCTATCTATTTATCTATCTATCTATCTATTTATCTATCTATAAGTTTGGACTTCAGAGAGTAATGAAAGAAAGAGATAAAGTGATGGAACACTGGATGGGTGAGAGATAGAAGAAGGACAGATGGATGAATAAATGGACAGATGGATGGATGGGTGGCTGGATGTATGGGTGGATGAATGAGTGAATGAGTAACATTTTTGAAATGTGGATAAAGTGAGTAGTTCTGGCTCAGGCACTTGCTTGATGTTTCCCTCAAAGGACCACACATACTTTCCTAAAGTCCTTGCACTTCTTGGGATGGTCAGGGTAAATTCCATATGCAAATCAAATGAGAGCAGAGGGTCACTCTATTCTTTGAGATGCTCACAACTTTGCTGAGACAGCACCCTCACTCCAATTTCACATAAAATCTAATAGTCTCTCCAAGGTCACTGTATAGTCAGGGTTTATGGGTTCTTGATCTCTCATTACCCAGATGTTTTGTTCCTGCTAAATCTAGAAAGCATTCTTCCTTCCCCTCCTGAGTCTGTCCTCTCTGTTCCATGCTGACTGAAATACATAGTTCCACCTTTTGCCTTGATTTACCCCAAACATCACTTTCAAACAGTTTACTGAGCATACAAAGGAACAGTGGTAGGTTGTTACATAATAAAACAACACAAAATGTGTAACATAAGAGTAATATTCCTGTTCTTAAAATTTCTGGGCCATACTTGCCACTGGGAATTTCTCACTTGCTGACTTTCTCCTCAGAGCCCCTGTCTCCTGCCACAGTCTTATGCCACTTCCTCCTTAGATTATCTCATATTTTCTTCTCTGTTCTCTCCCAACCTTGCCTATTCCCATCAATTTCATATCCAGTCAGATCTCTCTCCATCTCTTCCCCACAGCTCTTTCTGACTGAGCCACAGAGGCTCTTTATGGTCAGACACACCCAGGAAAGTATGTTCCAGAGGAAGGCTTTTCTGTCTTTGACCTTTAACTGGCATTCTACTATTTATCAATCAGTAGCAATTCAATTTTTCTCCCCTCCACCCCAATACCACACTTCTACTCTTGGTCACACCCCAACCATTATAGCTCTAGTCAGAATCAAAGGCTGAGGGTCCTGCTCCCGGCCTCAGTCTGTAACCTGGCCAGTCCAGCCCCACCCTAGCAATTCTCCAAAGCTGCCCTCTGAAACCCACTGGGCACTTGGACTTCTTAAAAAACCAATCCTCTTAAAACATGAAGAGTGCCTAGAGCCAGGGAATGCCAAAGTCATTTGATTTCTTTTGCCTTATTTAATGTCACAGCAATCCTATTAGGTGGCCAGTACTCCCATTTGGAGATGAAAAAACTGAGGCTCAGAGGAGTTAAATAATGTTTCCAAAGTCACAGCTTTCCTCTCTCCAATTTATTTTCATTCCTGCAGCCAGAGTGATTTTTCATTCCTGCAATCCAGAGTTATTTTTTAATGTGAGTATGTCACTCTCTTGCTTATAACTCTTCAGTGGTTCCCTATTACCCTCTGAGTAAAGTTTACCCTCCTTAGCCTGACACACAAGGCCATTTAAAATCTCTCTCTCTCTCTCTCTCTCTCTCTCTCTCTCTCTCACACACACACACACACACACACACACACACACACACTTACCTCTCAGTCTTTTTCCAAACCATGATCTCCTAACTCTCTCCCACTTACAGATTCTAGCCATACTAGATTCCAGCCATCTGAATTACATGTTGTTCCCTAAACACATCTCTATCTGTCATTATTTTCTACTAGCAAGAAAGCTCCTTGAAAAAATAGAACTTTGTTTGCTCATCACAGCTATAACCTTAATATCTACAACAGTTCCTAGTGCAAAGTTAGTCTTTACTTCACTTGCACTACTCTCTCAGATTTATTCTCCATGCCCCTTCTCTTCTGTGACTTCCTCCAAGAAGTCCTCGTGACACTACAATTAGGTTTTAATTCCCCTTTTCTGGTCCCTCAAATCACCTCATGTTTACATCTATCATAGCACTAGTGAGATTTTCTTTATACTCATTAGACAGTAAACCTGAGAATAACTGTGTCTTGTATATCACTGTGGTATCCACAATGCCAGATAAAAACACATAGGGTGAAAGTCAGAGGGGGCACAGACATCTTTGGAATCAGTGTTTTGAGCCTACTTAGAGATGCTACTCTTGAAAATTCTAGAGCAACATTGGCCAGACAAATAGTGGGAGAGAGAACGCAGATATATTATATTACCTTGGCCAAAGACAATGCCTGACATATATGAATGGAAGAGCCACTAAAAGTGAAGCAAGTGTTGGGACTTATGAGTCTACCTACCAATAACTTTTTTATTTGATGCCATTCAGGAAACCCCATCTCTTGTAGTATTATACCAACATGGTAGAATAAGAAAAGTGGCACCCAAGACATTGGGGATTAGGAATAACTACACCCGTGAATGTCAGTTATGGACATTTCTAGGTGACTATACTTTACCAGCTTTGGACCCTACTAACAGTTCTGCCTCATATAAACTGTAAGACATGTTTCTGGAAGCCATGAGTGAGCCCATCCTTTCTGCCCTCCCTCCAGCATAGCCTTCTCTGACCTCTGACTGGTTGCCCCTTTCAGGGCCCACTTCACATCCTTGTGCCTTCTGAAAAGAATGTCCTTCCAGCCCTACACATACACAAAAAAAGTCATCCTTCTTCCTCTCAAGACCTTTTGCTTGGGAGCACCCTGTGCCTGTTAGCCTAGATCACGTTGTCTTTTATTTACTATGAAATATGAATGTTCTGCTGATACCTAAACTGTGAGGACCCTTAGGGATCACAGTGTCCCATTGAACGCATCCAGAATCTCTATTTCTCAACAGATAATGGAATTCAGGCAGGTTTGTTTGTGAAATCACCTCTTCTCCTCCACCATGCCACACCTTAAAATCGATGCTTTAAGGTTAAGAAATTAAATGTAATACCACAAATAATTGTTGGAATTGCATCTGATGGCCCCAGACTGCAAAGATGGTAGGAAGGGACTAGCGTTTCCCAGAGGGCCTCCTCTCTACCAGGCAGAGGACATCATTCATTTCATCCACACATCAGGCTTGAGAGGTGAAAATTATCAGCCCCATTTTATAGGAAAGACAACTAAGGCTTTCAAAAGTTATAGTGGCTTTCCCAAGGACAAGTCATTGATAGTTTGAGACATAGAAACTAAAAACCATGTCTCAGTCCTAGGGCCACTGCCTTTCTGCTTCACCTATGACCACAGCATTTTATTTATTGCTTTGGTATTATTTCTATTTTTATATAATAGAAGCATATAATATGTAATAAATTATATATTTTATACTATATAATACATAATAACCAAGATAATTACAAATTACTAGAGGCCCAATGCAAGACATTTGTGCACCAGTAGGCCTTCCTTCCCCGGCCACCGGCACTGGCTTTCCTCTGGCACCCACGACCCGGCTTCCCTCCAGCACCAGCTTGGTCCAGAAGAACATCCGGAATAATGACTGGTCTAATTAGCATATTGCACTTTTATTATTATAGTTGCCAGAAAGATCCTAAGTGAATGCACACATAATCTTGGGATATGTGCAAAGAGGGAGGGGATAAAATGGAAGAAATGCAATGGTATAAGCCACTTGGAAGAGAGTATGTCTTAGAAACTCAAGATTGGTGAGTTTTGCTGAGGTACAAAAAGAATACTAAGCTTCCATGACATGGCAAGAACTTTTCTTTATTTTTTATTTATTTTTAATTAAAATTTTGAGGGTAAGATTGGTTAATAAGATTATATGAGTTTCAAAGGACATATGATATATGATCTGTATATTGCGTTGTGTGCCCACTACCCAAAGTAAAATCATCTTCTATCATCACACACTTGGTCCCCTATACTCTTCTCTACTTCTCTACTCCTCTCATCCCTCTTCCCTCTGGTACCAACCATACTATTGTGTGCCTATGAGTTTTTGTTTCTTTGTTTTTCTTGTCTGCTTGTTACTTTCAATTTTTCCCCCCCACATATGAGGGAAATCATATGGTTCTTAACTTTTTCTGACTTATTTCACTTAGCATGATATTCTCAAGGTCCATCTATGTTGTCACAAATGACAGTACTTAATCTTTTCTTATTCCATTTTCATATGGTTTCTTATCCAATCCGTGTAACAACTCTGTGAGGGCCTTATAAGAAAACTGAGGCTCAAAACAGGTAGGTAAATTTCTCAAGTTCATAAAGCAAGGAAATAGGAGAATTTGGATTTAAGCCCAGGTCTTCCTGACTACAGGGATGAATCTTGTGGCTTTTGTCCCAAGTCTCCTTCCTCATAAACAGGCCTCTCAAAGGAGGCCTTGAGCACAAATAACCTAAAAATTAGAAATAAATAGAGGGAGGAGTTTAAAGACAAAACGGAATTAAAAGAGGTGCCATGGAGAGATTTCGCTTATTTCCCAAATAACTTGGGGCTCCTGCCCAACACAACTCAGCGGCCCATCACTGAGTACTGGTCATGCAGGAGATCACATAATCTCATGAGGGTTCCATTTCCTCTTCTGTAAAGTTGGTCTGTTGAACAAGGTGATTTCATACAATCCTGAGGTCTTGAAGGTCTACAAAAATGTAACAGCGGAATACAATATCCTCTGCTTATCAAACCACTACTGTCTGAGGTCCTTCCCAAGGAGCCACGAGTGCCCAGACTGCACGGTTGGCCCAAAGAGTGCTTCTTTCACTGTGTTCTTTGTCTACACAGGCCTCTTGACTAATGCACTGGTATTTTTCTAAGATAAGAACATAAGAGCACACTTGTATAATGCCCTGGGGGGGAGGGGAGAGGGGAGAGTGCCTGGGTTCTCGAGGAAGACGTTTTCACTCAGTTAACAAAAAGTTGCCAAGGCCCCACACATGGTTCCTGGCGCTGTATTAGATGCCACGGAGCCAGGAGTAAACAGGCAGGCAGAGAAGTATTAAACAAATAACTACACCAGTGAGTAAGTAACAACAGCTGTGGTCCACTCTGAGTCACTTAGGGGAGCCATGGAAGGGTGTAGACAGGAAAGTCATGTAGTCAGGTGTGTAGTACCCCAGCTACTAAATGAATTTTAGACAGCAAGACCAGAGGTAAAGAGGGCAGTTAGAAAACCTATTGCAACAATCCAGGAGTAATTTGATGAGGCTAATTCAGGGCCAGTGGAGGTATTCATAGACTAACATTTCTGGGAAGTAGAAAGTGAGTGAGGCTGAGACTCAATAGGAAGGTACCCCTATGGCTGGTGTTGCTGGTCAGGTGGGTGATTATTACTAGTTACTGTGCACAGGGCTCGCTTGGTTCACCCATCCATGGAGGCCAGATGCTAAGAGGCACAGGTGTTCCATCCCAACAGGCTGCCTGCCTTCCTGCCTCTTCAACATCCAGCGTCAACTCAGGGAGCCATGGCCTCCTACTCAAGGGTGCTCTTAGCAGAGAGGCAGAAGGGCCACTAGCAACCGAGAGGGGTTCAAGGTTACTTATGGTCATCAAGTTCAGACTCCACCACCTCCCGGAATCTGGGTCCATTTCATGGGCCCTGCATCGTGTGATTTCCACATGTTCTGCGCCCGCTCACTGCCATCTGTTTCCCATCGAGGCTGAGCTCGTGCGTGTGGTCATAATCGCCCAGAAAAATCACTCTGCCAACAAATATTAAAATGTACAATTTCATCCTCTCTCTCTCTCTCTCTCTCTCTCTCTCTCTCTCGCTCTCTCTCTCTCTTCCCTCTCCCCGCCCCACTGACTAAAAATGGACATTGAAAATATTGATCATTTCTATGGTGTCTCCCGAAACCCCAAGAAAAATACAACGGCACCGAGTTCCCGTTGATGCCCATCCTTTTACTTAAAGGCGGGGGAATTCACTGCACATGTACAAGAGCCAAACCAAAATAGGAAATATGAGCAAAGTGGTTGCATCCTTTTGCAATCAACTATTATAAGAACTGGCCATCTCCTGTTCAGCAAGAAGCCATGGAGCTTCCAACAGGCCCCGTTTTATTTTACATAATTGTAACCATCTCGGCATGTCAATTAAGAGAGAATGTTACCTTTGGAATGGGATCAATTAGGGCCCTGAAGATTAAATTTGGAATCGTGATTAGCCTGTTTTACATTTTGCCTTCGTTTTCTAAAATATACAATTGTCTGATTCAGCCCAATTTTTAAAAACATATTGTAAACTTATTTATTTTTTTAAGCCAAAACAGACGTGGGAGGCCTACTAGGAACCGGAACCATTACCAAAAAAAAAAATTAAAAAGGAGGATGGGAGGTGGGGGGCATTGCTATTTGATTAGAGTTGATTCTTAAATTTCCACAGCAAGAAAATATTGAATGTGGAGTAATGGTTGCTGGATTTTCTTAAGAACTGAAATCATTACGCTCTGGCCGCGATCCAAGTTCTTCCCTCTTTTTAGGTTACAATTTGAAACGGTGCAGAACATGCTATAGTGTTGTAGTCATTCATGTAATGTCATTGAATCGAGCTTCTGGAAACAGACAAAGGACTTTGTGTCCCGAAATGTTCTTCTGGCGGAAAATTGATAGCAGGATGAGATATGCTATTACTGGGCTTGGTTCTGCCTCCGAATTTGTGCTGACTAAAGTGATTTTTATGGGGGAGGGGAGAGAGAAAGAGAAGAAGAGGGAGAGAGAGGGAGAATGAATGGGTAAATGAACTTGCAACTGTGTGGGGAAGCTAAATGCTTAAAGCAAAGTGCTGTATGGAGGGAAGGCACACATTTCTGAGCAGAGAGGCGCAATTGTTTTCCAGAGGTCACTAAAAGAAAGTGAACCTCTTTGCTTGTTTTTCTTAAGGTGTTGTTTTCCAAATGGAGAAGACAAACAGGCAAATGCATGCCGTGAAAGCCCTGGGTAACTCCCCCAAGCTCTCCCCTCCCGTCCCTGCCCTTTGCAGTGTTTTCCCTTTCATTGTCACCCCTCATCTGGAGCTTTTGCCAGATTCGTCAGGACGACAAGCGAGTCCAGCTTCACCAACCAGGGATGCAGCCTGAATGCAAATCAAGCCTCAGCCAGGACACACGGTGTTGGGTACAAGCCCAGGCCCTGCCCATTCTTTGCCCCCTGATGCCTTTCCAAGATATGCCATCCTCATCACCACAGTCCCTTTCAGAGAGAAAAGTTAGAGCTGCTTGTGCATGATGTGAAAGATATATTAATAAACTCCTCTCCACATAAATAGCACATCAAAATATTACCAAATAATGCCGTTGACTTTGCCAGCAGGCAGAGGACTCCATCTGGAGATAATATCTTCCAACTGAGAGACGTCCAAGGTGCCCTTTCCTAGGCAACGGGCAAGTGGACCATTCTATGGCTAAATCCCATCCTACAGGAACGCGCAGGCTCACAGCAATGGCCCTCCTCCCCAGTCATACCCAGACCACCTGCACCTGGATCCCAGAGTCCTCTGCTCCCCTCCAAAATGAACTCATCGATCCTCTTTCCTCTGGGTTGGCAGCAGCAGGATTCTCTTCTGAGTGCATGCTAACAATACCCAAGTAGACTCCAGAGGCGTCCAAAATAGCCAGCGCTAGGTTCTGACAGGGCCCCGCGCAGGCTGGCTGCACAGGTGCCCCCCATTCCTGTGCTCCTGTCAACCCAGCGACAACAGCAAAACTCACTGTTGGGTCAGCTGTCCAAGGCGGCAGAGTGACACCTTGGGAACAAAGCCTTCCTGCTTTCCCTCAGCATGTGGGTCTCTCCCTTCTGCGAATTCCTAAGTAATTGGAGTCTGAGCCACACAGATATGCTTTCTATTGTTCTCCTCGGTTATTCAACATATGTCTGCTGAGCATTCATCATGTGCAAAGGACAGCAAAGCAACAGAAGTAAACAAACCATCACTAGGGGGTCCCCTGGCTCCATAGCTCCGTAGTGTGAATCCCTGCTACTCTGTTGAGATCTGAAGGTTTCTGAGGATTCCGAGAGCGGCTTGGGTTCTCACAGTCGTCCAGGTCATGGAAGAGGTCATGTCTATTTATTTAAAAGTTCTTGCAAAGCATTTGTGAGTTAACGTAGGTTTGAGGAAGAAATCATTGAGGCGGGGGAGGGGAGGGAGAGGAGGGAGGGATGTTGCAGGAACACAATGTCGTGTTACGTGTTAAATGTAAAAGGTTGGACCATCTCACCAGTAGAGGAGTTCAATGCACTTGGCATTTGACTCTACCTTTTCATAATTCACTCATTCCTTTCCCACAAGCTCAGCCTTACTCCTCATGACTCACAACCCTTTTGTACTCCTCGCCTCTCCTCTCTTCTCTTCCCTCTCGGGAGAAAACAAACAAACAAACAAACAAACAAGCTTATTTTCTCAAATGCAACTGTTTGAACTATCACCTGATTTTGGTTTTGCAAGAGATGGGTGTGTGTGTGTAGCGGAGGTGGGGGGTGGGAGGTGGAGTTTAGCTGAATTTTGGACTTCCAACACTCATACCCTCAGATCTCAAATATCTTTAGTGAATCATCAAGCCCATTTTCTCAAAGATAGTTTCCTCCCTAAGAAAAATGTTAATAACAATTGTTAGGATAATAAATGCCTTGCCTTATTACTCAGAGAGGCACAATACCATTCTTCAACTCAGTGTCACTTGCCATTTTCTCTACGCATCCTAAGCCCTCCAAGCATACAAATTCACTTAATTCTCTTCACAATTTACTTCGGGGGAGGAGCTGAAGTTGGGAGTAGTCATATTGTCAAGGGCCACCTAAATCTGTCTGATTGTAAAGCCTATTCTCTTAATAAGTTATTCTGTCTCTCCTAATTCAAAAAGCATTACTTATTTGCAAGGTACTATGAGAGGTACAAAGATAAAAAGCTAAGATCCTAACATCAAGTGACTTATAGTATAGTAAGCCATGAGAAACAGAAAGAGTTACAACTACGCAGACAGGGAGACCTGGAATCCCAGCTAAGCACAAGTAAATGATGTTAAGTGTTTGTTCTTTATATATTTAGAAAGACTGAATGATTTAAACAAAATAACAATCAGATCTGGTTATTGTTTTGGACTTGAAATTCCCTTTATATTTGCAAATAGCACCACAGATACAAAGTCATTAAATTTCCTCTCTAATATTTTTATAAAAGTCACATTTTTTGAGCATTAAAAAAAATGCCAATAAAGAAATCCATTAAAGTTCATTTGAAGTTGACCTGGAACAGGGAAAATGGGGCTTGAAATTGAGGAACCACAGTTATAATGACCTTAATCAATTTGCAAAACACTCCCCTGGAAGGAGGATATAAAGTTATATAAACATGGTGCACACAACATTAACAATTTATTTCATTTGGCAGAAGGTATCTTTAGGGAGGGCAATGAAAGGGCTTGTTTCTCTGTTGTTTGGCCTGTTTTATCTTCAGTATTTATAGAGCATTGGCATTTTCGAGGATACCATTCCAGTCACCTTGACACTTTCCTGCCCAAGATCTTCCTTTCCAATCAATAGAAATAGCATGGGGGGGGGGGGGAGGATCAAGAAATCCTGTCAGTCTGGAAATGCCTTTTCAAAATAAACCATAAGGACTTTCCGACTCTTTGTCTTTTTTTTTTTTAATTTTTAGCAGGTGACCATAGATTCCTTCACAAGGTACTTCTTATAAACATATCTTTATTGATTTCAGAGAGGAATTTAGAGGCATAGAGAGATAGAAACATCAATGATGAGAGAGAATCAATCACATTGGCTGCCTTCTGCATGCCCCCCACTGGGGATCAAACTGTGACCTCCTGGTTCATAGGTTGACCCTCAACCACTGAGTCATGCCAGCCAGGCACAAGGTACTTTTTGATCTAGTAAGCAGGTAATCATTTTTACCCTTCTAATTTTAATGCATTTCAACATCGGTCTTTTGTATTGATTTGGATATTAATGATGAATAAGCCCTAACTGGTCTGGCTCAGTGGACAGAGTGTCAGACTGCAGACTGAAAGGTCCCAGGTTTGATTCCGGTCAAAGGCATGTACCTTGGTTGCAGGCACATTCCCAGTGCGGAGTGTGCAAGAGGCAGCTGATCAATGTTTTTCTATCATTGATGTTTCTAACTCTCTATCCCTCTCTTCCTCTCTGTGAAAAAACAATAAAATATATATTTTTTAAATGAATAAAATGCTGTCACCCAGCTAATGATCATTTGATTTTCAATGATATACTAGTAGCCTGAGACAATGCTGAACATTACCTCCCTATACCTCATCCCTTTCATTTAATGAGTGGACACTATGTATAATGGGTGGAATGGTATATATATATTCAGAGCCTCTGTATATTATCTTATTTGGAAAAAGAATCCTGGCCATTATAAGTAAGTTAAGGATCTCAAGATGAGATAATCCTAGGTTATTTGGGCAGACCCTAAATCCAACGACAAGTTTCCTTAGAAGAGGAGAAGACAGTCACACAGGCGAAGGTGTTGTGAAGATGAAAGCAGAGACTAGAGTGATGGGTCTGCTAGACAAGGGGCACCAAGGATCGCCAGCCGCCACCAGAAGCAGGGAGAGAGGCACAGCACTTTCTCCCTCAGAGCCTCCAAACAGAACCAGCCCTGCTGGCATAATTCTTTGCTCCCATGATTCTTCTCAGCAAGTTTTACTGAGTGCTTGCACTATGCTGTGCATATATTTCTTGGGGGCTGCAGTATAAGAGTCAGACTCTTGCCTAGTGTTACCCAACCTATAGTACCCAACCTCCTCTAGACCCCCCTGACAGTAATGGAGTATTCACTGCCCTTCCAGAGTGGCCCAGGCTGTTGCTGAGCCTTCTTAGTGTCCATAGGAAACAAGTATAAATCTGGTAAAAAGAAAAAAAAAACTAAAAAAAAACAAAACAGAAAAACAGAAATTTTGATTTAACTAGTCTACTGTAGACCCAGGAACCTGCAAGGTTAACATGTGCCTTGGGTGACTGATGTGAGGACTTCCCAGGTGGTCCACAGGCTGTGCTTTGAAGACTGTGGGAAGGGAATGCCAATCATGCTGGCAGACCTGACTTCTGTTGGCTTAAAGCATGTATAAGGCTGAGCATCCTGCTGGGAAGTCACAGGGCCAGAATGAGTCCCTCGAATAGTCTGCCCAGAATTTCCATCCACAATAAAAATTCCAACCTTTGGAGTCAGTTTATCCACTTGTTGACTATTTACTGAGAGCTCGTTATGTGCTATGCATGGTTCTTGGTGCAGAGACTTTAGCAAAAAATGAAGCAGTCAAAACCCCATGCTTCTTAGAGCTTATACTCGAGTGGAGAAATGGTCTTCAATTAACCTCTTCTAGTTTCATTCCATCACACATGCATTCATTCATTTTGCAAAACATGGCTGAACCAGGCATGGTGGTGGATGTTGTTTCAGGGGGAAAAAACCATCATCCTATCTTCTACAAAGACTGCAGTCCAGAAAGGGAAACAGAAAAGCAAAGATGAAAAGTCTGCAGATCATGAGAGCTCAGAAAGGGGCAATCAAGGAAAGGTTCCCAGAGGAAGTGATGCTACACCTAAGCCTTAAAGGACAAATAGGATTTACATCAAGCCCAGGCACAGCTACATGGGAAGAGAAACCAAAGGAAACTCAACCTGAAGCAATAGTGTGCGGTGGAAAGGGTCGAGGATGTAGCACAGAAATAGACAGGGACTCTATGAGGACTGAATTGTGTTCCCTGAAGACCACGGGAAACCATTGAAAGATGTTAAGAAAACTGTGGTAACCTATTCCGATTTGTGTTTTAGAAAGATCTTTCTGGACTCAGTAAAAGGAATGGAGAAAATAGAATCATACAAAGGCACTGTGTATTCGATGAAGAGGGAGGGAAAGAGTTGAGAGACATTTAGAGATATTTAAGAAGTGAGCTTGAGAATACTTCATGATCAATTAGGTGTCAGAAGTATGAAGGAGAATGAGAGACCCTAAAATAGTTGGATGGCAATTACACTCCCCAAATTTCTCTTCATTAGCCTCTCCCCAGGATTAATAACCCAGTTTTCCATTTTTATATCATCCTGGTCCCTCCCAATCTAATTGCTATTCACCATAAGTGAGCTGAATTACTGGGGAGCTTGACCACAGTCTCAGTGGAACAACACACTCAAGTTGAAGCCACCTACTTAAATATCTTAGTCAAGTTCAAATTATCTTCAGAGGGTCAGATAACTAATTTTTTAAAAAGGAACTTGGTGATAATCCAAGGCAGAAAATTTTAAATAATTAGAAATTCTCCTTGCTGAGTAATCAATCTAAAGTTCATATAAACCAAATTATACCCGACGGCCTTTAGAAAATGATGGGAAGTTGAAGGTAATAACCACAAATCAAGAAAAGTGATTATCTGAAAGGGTAAGGTAGAGAAGGGGTGTGGTGTGGGCAGGAGGAATGCAGTTCAAGAAGGGTAAACAGAGGCCTTCCATTATAGCTAAGGCGTCTCCTTCTTATGCTGATGATGGGCATGTAGTGTTCACATCACCATTATAAACACTATTTGATAGGCCTAAAATATTTCAGACATACCTCGGATAAATTAGGAACCTGTTCCTACCTCTCTGATCCTGGCCAGGATGTCCTTTGAATGACCTTTCTTGCAAGGTTAGAGACTTTAACAGGTGCCAACTTTCTCTTTAGCTGGTTATTGGAAGATTCTTGTATATCTGAAGGAATCTCGTGTATGTACTAGTATAGTCTCAACTAGTTGTATTTTACTTGCTTCTTGATATATCAATTACAGGCATCTAGTAAATAAAACTTTGAAAATTAAAGGGGGAAAATGAAAGAGAGATAATTATTCATGCCAGTGGGATTTACAATATGTATCTCCAGACACTGGAGGGTGAAGGTAAAGCCACTTGAGCAGGGCCTCCCACCCATATACCCGCCAATGTTTTCACTTGGTTACACACTGGATTTCCACTCAGTAGCTGATTTGAATGGTGAGTTCTACAATTTAAAAAATTATTTAGCAAAGCCAAAAACGGTTTGGCTCAGTGGATAGAGCGTCGGCCTGCGGACTGAAAGGTCCCAGGTTCGATTCCGGTCAAGGGCATGTACCTTGGTTGTGGGCACATCCCCAGTAGGGGGTGTGCAAGAGGCAGCTGATTGATGACTCTCTCTCATCAATGTTTCTAACTCTCTATCTCTCTCCCTTCCTCACTGTAAAAAAATCAATAAAATATATATTTTTTTAAAATTATTTAGCAAATAATGGATTTTGATAACTAGAAATTTTAATTTCTTCTATTTCTCTTTCATAACCAAAATTTAGGCATGGCTAGTTCACTACACTGTATACATACACACACATACATAATATATACCTACACATATACAAGCTTATTCACACACACACACACACACACACACACACACACACACACAATGGTTTTGTTAAGAATAATAGGTACTTACATACTTACATACAGGGTGAAAGAATAATAGGTACTTACATACAGGGTGAGGCAAAGTATGTTTACAGTTGTTCATATGAAAAATAATACAATAGTTAACAAATAATAATGTAAAAATAAACTTTCACGTACTCACAACTGTAAACCTACTTTTGCCCCGCCCTGTACTTTGTTAATTAACAAAGGTTAATGCCCAAGTGAACCCAACAAACAAGAACAATACAAAGTTACTGACTGAAGAGCCCATTCTCCCTTTATCATTCAAAGGGAAGAACCATTTTTATATTGACTTCTCTGTGAAACCTTTGTGATCGTTTTACGCACACTAAGCTCAAACCAAGGGCTGGTACTGGTATGTGCTGTGTTTTCACTTTATGACCCTTACTCTGCTCAGCCCACAATTATCATTCTGGTACTTGACAAGTCAGAAAATGTAATATGAAAGAACAAAATAACACAAATATATGAATGGTTCATCAATTAATTTACAAATAAATTCTCTTCTGCCCTCATTAAAGTCATGGATCATCCATAATATGAACACATACATAAATTTCTACCCATGTTAATTTCACAGCTAGAATCCATGCCTGACAACATTTTCATGCATAAACACTTAGAATCAAGGCAAAAGGTCTTTCTTAAACTAACATAATTATTCTTGACAGTAGCAGTATAAATGACTCATGTCAGGAATTTGTGAATTGTATCTGTTACTGACATCCAGTTTGTTGACAAGCTTTATCATGAAAAGTCTTCTTATTGAGAAGCAAGTCATGGACCTCCCATGTGGAAATCTGCTAGAATGCAGGCAATGACTAATTGCATACTTTTCCATCACTTTTTTTATGGACAAATTCAAAAGCCAAAAGATCATCCACACAATAGTTTCCTCACTCAATAGAGAGAAATGGAGACTTAAAATTAAAATTCAATTATTGTTGGTTGGGCACCTACTAGCAGAACTGTAATAGATGTAATGCAGAAATGCAAAGATATCCTCAAGAAGTTGTCAATCCAGGTAGAATTGAAGACACTTCATTCATTTAGCCACTTAACTACTTATTTACCATATACTATGAGCTAGGCACTTTTGCTAAGCCCTGATGATAGATATAAACAAACTGGCAGTAGGTAAGACAAATATTAAGCAACTAGAAGCTCCATGCACGACATTGGTGCACTCGGGGAGTGGGGGCAGGAGGGTTCCCCTCAGCCAAGCCTGCACCCTCTCACAGTCTGGGAACCCTCAGGAGATACCCAACTGACAGCTTAGGCCTAAGCTGACAGTTAGGCATCCTTAGTGCTGCCACAGAGATGGGAAAGGTTCCTGCCACCACCACTGTTCTCGCCAGCCAGGAGCCTGGCTTCTGGCTGAGTGTCACTCCCCCTATGAGAGTGCACTGACCACCAGTGGGCAGCTCCTGTGCTGAGTATCTGCCCCCTGGTGGTCAGTGCATGTCATAGTGACCAGTCGTTCCACTGTTTGTCAATTTGCATATTAGCCTTTTATTATACAGGATAAGCATACATACCAATACAAAATTATAAAAATTCTTCAGTATTTTATAGGAAAAGAATGAGAGCCTATGAAAGAATAATAGGTACTTACATACAGGGTGAGGCAAAGTATGTTTACAGTTGTTCATATGAAAAATAATACAATAGTTAACAAGTAATAATGTAAGAATAAACTTTCACATACTCACAACTGTAAACCTACTTTTGCCCTGCCCTGTACTTTAAAGGGAGTATGCAGAGATGACCTCTGAAAAAGGATCAATTGTGCTGCCCTCTACCTGTAACACTTGTATTGCATGATATAGTGTAGGTAACAGGGGTTAACTATAAGATGTAAACGTTTTCAGTGGTGTATAAGTTAAAAAGGCATTTACCTCAAGCAAAGGGACTCCTCATGAAAGAGACATCAGTTTTGGTTCTCAGAGAATGGGCAGAGATTCGATATGTGGAAAAAACTGTATGAACAAAGGAAGGGAGGAAGGGGAGCCAAGTATGTCTAGGAAACAGCAAGCGACTGAGTGAAGGAAGGAAAATGGATCAAAACAGATTATGGGGGACCTAGAATGTTAGGCCAGGGAATTTAAACCTTATACTATAGGCTTCAGACAAGAGTAACAAGACAAGCAAAACTGCAGTGGTCCATGTGAGAATGATAAAGGACAGAAATGGGACAGTGGGTCCAATAATGGGAAGGATGTGACAAATGGCAAATGTTGGCTAGATGATTTCCCTGGCTGCCCATAGTCCAGTGCTGATTGGCCTAGGGAAGTGAGAGTGTGGTATCAATTGTGAGGCTAAAATCTTGAGTCTCTTGGACTAGGGAGATGGTGCTGTCACTAATCAGGCAGGGAAGCAATGAGCAGGAGGAGGTCTATGGAAGATGCTTTGTTCTCTGTTGGTTTTGAAACATGTTGAGTTTAGGGACTTGCAGGGCCCTATGTCCAGAAGGCCATATAAATTCAGGTCTGTAGTGCCCAAGTCTGGATGACTAAGTCAGGGAGTAGGAGACTGACTCAGTGAGGCAGCCTCAATCAGGGTTCAAAGCCCCATGTCTCTACATGTGTTCTGTTTAGCCGACATGTGAGATGTCATGAAGTATTCACTACACTCAAGCCCAGGCCTCTCTGAGAACAGAGATCACTATACCTAACTTAATATTCTCTGGGATTATTACTGCTAATAACTCTTTACTGGGGAAATCAAATAGCTGTAATTTTTCACTGTTGTTGGAAAAGCTTTAGGGGTGAGTCATGTATTACCCACAGAAGAACTCTGTCCACACTAGCCACATAGTAAAATTAAGTTCAAATAAAATGGTTTGGGAGAGTGTTTCATTTCAGAAAGGCTTATATGCTGCCTCTTACTGGAAATGAGTCTTATAGGACATTAAAAAGCTCTGTGTCCTATGTGGTGTTTAATATTAAGGGCTTCATTCTTTCTTTAATCTACAAGAGAGCAATACTAAAATTCATAAGCAAAAAAAAGCAGTTTAAGTAAACTTTAACATTTATAGCACTGTATAGTTTATGAAACACTTTTGCCAATGTTACTCTTTAGGTCCTCAAAACAACCCAGCAGAATCCGCATTGCTGCCCCTCCTCTCTTTTAGAGAAACTGAGGCTCAGAGAGGTCACAGGGAGGACACAAGGTCACTTAAGTAGACAGTGTTGAGTTCATATTTGCATCATATTGTATATTTGTGCAGCATTTTATAGTTGACAATGCACTTTTATGATAACCTATTACTAGTAGATCTTCAAAGGCGCCGTTTTGGGCCATTGGTGACTCTCCCCTAAGGCAGAGGGACCAGAGACGTGGTGACTGTTACAAAGAGAGTGGGAGAGCCTAGACTCCTGGCCCAGCTCCCTGATTCCTCTTCCCACACTGGATAGACCTCCTTCCATGACACCCAGAGAGCAGGATCCATTGATTATCATTACTGTAAGACAAGCAGGACTTCCATCTGTTGGAGTCTACAGGACTAAAATAGCCCTCATGAGTTCTTCCTTCTCTATACACCCTAACTTTCTATGTACCATGGAAGAGATACTCCCCTTTCCCTGAAATTTTTCAAGGGTCCCAGATTGGAGAACCCCAAATTGATCTTCATCACCTTCACTCATACATTCCACTACTAATTTCATCCCACTTATGGAGGTTACTAAAAGGAAAAGCTCTTTGATCTCCAACATAAGTCAACCCAGCTTGCCAGTGATTGCTCAGTCCATTCTACCAGGCAATACCCAGAGAATACAGAGTAACCCTGCCCAACACACAGATCCTACAAAGTGACCTGAATGTAAGGGAGTCACTTTGAGCCATTTTTACCCTGGAGACTATTATTGGTGGATATCAAAAGCTGTACTCCAAAAGCACTGAAGTGTAATAGGGTTTTTACCCAAGGCTTCTTCAGGAAGGTGGAGCAGAAGGTTAACTTTTCAGATCACAAAGCAAAACCTCATCTAAGTCATCCTTAGAAATCTCTGGTTCTACCAAGGTTCCTTTCCCTATAACTCTTGCTATCACTCCCTACTCCCTGCACCTACCCTAGACTCCTTCCTCTCTGTAGCCACTGCCACCACACTCTGTATCTCTTCTATGTGTAGAGCCATTGACACCCCCTTCCTTAACCTGATTCAGGAAACCTAAAAATATTCTTTGGGATCCACTCTCTTTAAAAAACTCGGGAACTTGTGAGTAGGAAGGGGGGAAGTTGGAGAAAAATTATTGATTAAAAAATCATTCTTGCACCCAAATAAAAACATAATAGCCAACAATTCTGTCTCAGCCCTCCTTTGTATACTTTCTCCCCAATTCTCAAAACAACCCTCATAAGACAAGTATCGATCTCCATTTTACAGATGAGTATACTGAGGCTTAGAGACATTAAGCTGATTACCAGCTAGAAATTAAGCTACTGCTGGTAAAGTGCAGAGCCAAGTCTATCTGACCCCAAGAAATCACACATCCCCTACCACACTGCACTGAAAGAGAAACTGTGAGCTGCATTCCCTATGAGAGTGGTCCTCTCTCGGCCCCAGCCACCCGGCTCAAGCCAGCTGCTGCCCTCCCCGTCCCACCCTCTGTTTCCTCTGGCCAGAGGCTAAAGGAAGCTTGTTACCTTTTCAGCTGATAGACCCACTTCCTGAGCCAGCCCTGGGTGCTAGTACACACATGGCCCAGCTCCCTCGTGCCCAGAGACCTGCTCACCAGCCTCTGGTCACATCTGGAACATATTTTAAATTACTGCTAACCACACTGCAAAATAAGTTTTTTTGAAGCAGAGATTGCAAGAGATTACGCTGGTGGCTTAGGCTCACTTGCTAAATGAAGTTCAGCTCGGGAGATCTGCATCCCCACTTCCCCTGCTCTCACTGGCTCCAGCTGGGCAACTGAACACGGGAAGTTTGGGCCAAATATTGCTGCTTGAGAGCATAGAACCCTCAGTTGTCTTCTGGACTCACTGCTTCTACCAGCAAGTGAGGAAGGAGTCTAGGATGAACAGTGCTGATGGATGCACTCAGGTGGGAAACCCCAGTGATCCAAGTGTGAGTCCCACACCTGTGTGATGCTTGGTGTGGCACCCAACTGCTCCAAGCCTATGTTTTCTCCCCTGAATAAGAGCGGGCTGTGAGCGAGTATGGAGTAATGCAAGCACCTACAACAAAGTTCTCTCAACTGCATTTTATCTGTGTTACCTCCGGCAGCAGCCTCAGCTCTCTCCTGACCTCAGTAATATTGGGACAGTCATTGAATTGCTGAGCTCTGAGTTTCTTCACCTGCACTAGCAGGTTGGCCTCAATCATCTCTTGGGTCTTTTCCTGCATTGATTTTCTATAAAGCCATCTTCATTTTGCATGGGGGGGTTGTTTTCCTGTTTGGTGCATGAAAATAAAATCACTCATTTCCCAAACCTCTTGAGAACAAAAGGGACTGCACTTGGCATGGACTTTCACTGGAAACAGCTCTTCTTTTCCACAATTGGAAGAAAAAGCATGTGTTGTTTACTGTTTGTTCAGGTTTAGACCAAAAGAGAAATGGTAGAGTAGATTCGTGTGACCTAGAGGTCTGGGGCGGGAGGGCAGGTATAGTTAATATGTCAAATCTACATTCTCAGCTCTGTCTGGGGTCCCTCAGAGCGCACACCTATTGTGACAAAAATAACAAAACCATATTCCTCAAAATCTGCATCCTGGAGCAGATTGGAACTCTTCCAATCAGAACCTGGGAGTGATAGTCACTACGAGGGGGCCATAAGGGGCAGTAGGGAGGTGATGAAGTGACCACTTGCCTGTGACAGGGGCAGGGGTAGAAAAGAGAAAAAGAAAAATAGTCCTAATGCATTGGCCAACCCTTCCAAACCCCGGCCAGGAGGCATCATTATAGACAAATGCCTGCTTCAACTCTTAAGAACAAGCAAAGGGAAAGGTTTTCTACCCCCTCTTCTGAAAGAGTTTTGTCATTTGGACAGGCTTTCAGGGTCACTCTCCCACCCATCTTTGGAAGAACAAGACCTCCCAGATCCCTCCTAACTTATTTGTTCTTGAGAACAAACCCATGTATCTTCATTCAAAATACAGATCAGTGCCCAGTCCTAGCCCTCAGGCTTTCTGAGGCCCTTCTGCTTCCTGTCCCTTGCTTGTGCCCCCTACCCTGTGGCCACTCTTGGAAAGAAATGTCCTTCCAGTTAAGCATGCTTTGGCTAATTAATTTATTCCATCTGTTTTTTCCTCAAAACTTGACCATGACACAAACATTCCCAAAACAGATTTAGTTCTTATATTGACTGATCATGTCACCCATAATTGATGGGGGATAAAATATGGAAGACTAAGGGAAAGGAGTGCATAAGATCTCCCTCGTTTCATTTGCCTGGCTTTTAGGCAAATTACTGATGTGTCCAGTGTGTTAAAGCATGGAGACATCTGAAACTGCATAAAAAAGAAGCCAATGTCTAATTTTCAAGGGAATTTTGAAACCTAATCTTGTTCAAGTCATTGACAGAAGGAATGGGGAGGAAGAGACTAAACAAGGGTGGGCAAACTTTTTGACTCGAGGGCCACAATGGGTTCTTAAACTGGACCGGAGGGCTGGAACAAAAGCAACCTGACCATGCTGGCACTCTCATCTTGGGCTGCTGGTGAAGGAGCGGAGGGAGCAAGAGAACCCTCCGTTCTTTCGGCTCCACGAGTTGTAGTTTGCCCACGTCTGGACTAAACCAATTCAAACATAATTGTTGAATGAATGAGTGAGTGAGTGAGTGAGTAAACAATACTAACTGAGCAACTACCATGGGCCAGTTCCCTTACCAGGTGGCTTCTATATAGTTAATCTTCAGAATAAGCTTGTGGTGGGTAGACGAATGCCTGTGTCACAGATGAGGCCACTGTCCCCCAGAAAAGTGGGAAACGTGCCTGGTGTCACTCAGGCCTTGATTCAACCTCAGCTCTGCATCACCCTGAAATCTACTACACCTACCATGCCACACTGGGAAATGTGTATCCCCTTGGGGTGCATTTTCCAGAATTCAGATGACTCAGAGTCTTCAACAGGACCCCAGAGCGTCTTCAGAGGTGGGGAAAGTAAGGCGCCCTGACAGGTTTGCAGAAGCAACCGGGGCCTCGGGAGTGCACACTTCCTTCATTAGGTTAGTCGCCTTGATTCAAAGTCAAATGCCCTTGATCTGAATTGACAGCAGGTTTCTGATCAAATATTGCGGAGCCTGCCTGTAGGTGCGAACCTGAGTGAGCTCCTCCGTGTCCCCTCGGTTAATGCCTTGTGGCTTGAGTGCCAGAACTGAGCAGTGTGAGCCGGTCTAACACGATGTGGCAGCTCACATCCGAGGGAGAAAGCGGCTCCTCTCCTCTCCGCTGTCTCCCCACCGCCCGCGCTTACAGCGAGCACGTTTCCAACCCAGTCCGCAGGGGCCTGGGAGGGTCACTTTTATTGGCATCACCGCCTCCCTGCTGTGGACTTAGGGAACGGAGCGGAAAAGAGCCTCATGTTCGTGTGTGTGTCGGTCCTTCCGATACATGCTAAAGGGACTGACCCTGGGGCTTGGAGTGAGTGTGCTGATGGCTGGGCTCAGTACCCATGTTCTTTCTATTCAGCAAACTGTATTACAGCACATGTACTAGCCCACATTAGTTCACCCTACGTCCTCACTGCTTGAGGTGACCTTGGTTTCCCACAGAAAAACAAACAAACAAAAAAACTAGAAAAGTATGTCTATTCCTCTTTAGCCTTATGCTTTGTGTGGTTAAAGACAATAGGAATGCATTTATAGCCCATTAATATCCTTTTGGTTTATAAAATACGGATCATTTTCTTTGACACAACATTTCCCCCGCCACCCCCAATTTACAAACAAAGAAGTTGAGGCACAAAGTGGGTAAGTGACTGGCCCAGGAGAAGCAGATCTGTTCGGTCCTCAAGATGGGCCTGACCTTTGTCTACGTGGCATTTCTGACCTGAAAGGCAGACAGCATAGGCTCAAGGGGGAGATCTCACTCAGTCGTGTGTCAGGTCGCCCTCTTGCTAATTTAACCCCATCCGGCGCCCATCGGATGGAGTCAGGACGGATTGGCCAGCGCAGGGGCAATGCCGTCCAGCCCGCAGCGGATGGAGATAACCTTGACAACAGGAACAATGGCCCGCACATCGTTGTCCCCAGGCTGCACTGGCGCACGGGAAGATCTCTGCCAAATCTCGCCCCCTTGCCAAGGCGTCCAGGTGTTTCTTTGTGTCTGCGCAGAGAACGAACATCATTTTCCCCCCTTCATCTTGGAAGAGGTGGTCCAAAGTGTCTCGGCGACAGTAGTTGCAACATGTCGGAGCGGGAATTTATTATCTCGGCCCCAATAGGTCTTAATAAGCCTCACACAACTGTTTGGGCATTTATTCTATTAACGGCTGTTCATTCTGGTGGCTTCACCTGAATATTCATGATCCTCCGATCCCCAGAGCTTCAGCACAGCAGCTGTTTGAAACCCGCCGCAAATGTTCAGGAGAGTTCCACAAACATAAACACCCTCCCCGCTGAACGGCCCAGCCTGGCCGCGCAGAGCCCAGCCATGAAACATTTATGTCCAGTGTGGGGATTTTTGTTTTTGTTTTTTTGAGGGCAGCGTTTTCCAAACTTAAATCACCTCCCCTTTTGGGGAGCCCTTCCTTCACTCTGACTGACCACACGGACAAAGGGTCCAGGGCGCCCAGATCCACAAAGATAACCACCTTTCTCCCCACTTCCTCCCATCCCGGGAGGTTCTGAACGAATTCCAACTGGGAGAGAAGCCGGCGCGCCCCAGGGATGGGGTGCAGGTGGGACGTGCAGTACACACTCCAGCGGATGTTGCTGAGCTGGTTGTTTGTGAAGGAGCGAGGGGATTTGTACAGGGAATGTTTTTAACATGAAAACTCCAAAGGAGAAAGGACTGCTGGTGGTTTTCCAAAGGGATCTGACTCAGAAGGATAGGGTTAAATTAGCAAGAGGGCGACCTGACACACGACTGAGTGAGATCTCCCCCCTTGAGCCTTACGCTGTCTGCCTTTCAGGTCTGAAATGCCACGTAGGCAAAGGTCCTTTTGTGGCTTAAAGTGGGTTGGTGGGGAGTAGAGTGGGTTAGATCCCCTTATGCTATGCTGAGGAGTTGAATAAAATCCTATTGGCAATATCATCAGAGTTTTATTTTAGAAGAAAAATTCGTGCATGCTTGTGACAGACTCATTGATACAGAGAACAGACTGACAGTTGACAGAGGGGAAGGGAGTTGGGGACTGGGTGGGAAAAATGAAGGGATTAAGAAGTACAAATTGGTGGTTACAAAATAGTCATGGGGATACAAAGTATAGCATAGGGAATAGAGTCAGTAATGTGTGTGTGTGTGTGTGTGTGTGTGTGTGTGTGTGTGTGTGTGTATAGTAGAGAAATATACTAATTAACCAGACACCATAACGGGTCAACTGGTCAGGAAGAGGTTGCATGCACAATGTCGGGGGCAGGGCAGCAGGGGCCTCCACATGCCTGTGCCGGGGGAGGGCCTGATCAGCAGTGGCCAAGTCTGCTTCAAGGGCCAGAGAGGGAGGCAGGGTCAGACTGACAGCAGCTGGGGCTTCTACGGGGCCTGCGGAGTGAGGCAGGGCCAGACTGGCGACTCCAGGGTAGATGGTGCCACAGGATTTCAAATCGCACGCTGGGCTCCTAGCACTATAATAACTATGTATGGTTTCATGTGGGTACTGGAAATGTCAGGGGAACCACTCGGTGAAGTATATAATCATCTTACCACTATGCATACACCTAGAATCAATACAGAATAATATTAAATGTACACTGCAATAGAAAAATAACAAAATTTTAAATGTTAAAAGTAATTTTTTTTAAAAAAATGCATCTGTTCACTTACAAAAAAAAGAAAACATCTAACTGAAGGTATGACTCAATTAATACAGGTAGTAGGTGGTAGACAAATACTTAAATGAAGATGAATTTTTCTTGACAAAAAAAAAGAAGTTAGAGAGGGAGACCAGGGTTAGAAAGAGCCTATTTTACCTATTTAACCCTCCCAGTTACCCCCAATGGAGTACTATTTTTATCTCCATAGCAACAGGAGCTCACAACTTGCTCTTTTACTGACAAGTGGCAAAGCTGGGACTCAAACCCAGGTCTTCTGATGTCAAGTCTAAGGTTCCTTCCACTTCTCTTCATAGCTCATTAGCTACTGCAGCCAACACATGCAGACACTGGGTTGCTTTCAGGGGTTCTTAACCTTTTTTGTGCTGTGGACCTATTTAGCAGTCTGATGAAGCCTTGAGCCTCTTGTCAGAATAATTTTTAATGCATAGAAGAAAACTCATTGAACTATTAAAAACATTAGTAGTGCTGAAATCTAGTTATTAAAATATTTAAAACACTGTGCTGCCGTAATATAAGTGCTTCTTTATTAATTCATCAAAAAGCAAGCTCTATTGGAGGGACTAATAGTGACTAGAATTCCAAAATGATGGCAAATACAAATCATTTTTTAACATATCTTCAGTGACTGCAACGCAATATGAAAATGTCTGTGATACCTACTAGTGACATTGTTTTGAGTTTTCCTAATGCAGCAGTGACTTGCCTCTAATCATCACCAATAAAAATGACAAATTTCAGTTATACAGGGTGGGGCAAAAGTAGGCTTGTAGTTGTGCATGTGGCAAATAATGCAAAAATTAATTAATTCTATATAATAAAAGAGTAATATGCAAATTAAGCATTGCTCAGCTACGCCCACAAGCCAATCAGATAAAGTATACAAAGTAACCCATCCAAGATGGCTGTGGCCACAGAGAAAGCAGGAAGAAGGTTTGAGTTTCCCAGGTGATAAATGAAGCAAAGCTTTCCACACACCCTGGCCAGCCTAGGCCTCCACTTAAGGCTACAAAATTTCAATTATAAAAGATAAATAAATCCCAGATACTTGAGTCACCAGGGGGCATGGCCGGCCTGCAAACCACCACAGGCCCCTCGTCCAGGCTGCCTCACGCCTCAAGGGAAACCCACCCTGATTTGGGACACCCATCAGGGCAAACCAGCTGACCTCCACCCATGTACCAGGCCTCTAGCCTTTCTAATAAAAGAGTAATATGCAGATTGACCATCACTCCAACACACAAGATGGCTGCCCCATGTGGTCAAAGATCCTGTCCCCATGTGGACACAAGATGGCCACCACAAGATGGCCAGCAGGGGAGGGCAGTTAGGAGGGACCAGGCCTGCAAGGGAGGGCATTTGGGGACAATCAAGCCTGCAGGGGAGGGCAGTTAGGGGTGACCAGGCCTGCAGAGGAGGATAGTTGGGGGCAAACAAACTGACAGGGGAGCAGTTAGACATCAATCAGGCTGTCAGGGAAGTGGTTAGGGGGTGATCAGGCTAGCAGGCAGAAGCAATTAGGGGCAAGCAGGAAGGCAGGCAGGCAAGCAGTTGAGAGCCAGCAGTCCTGGATTGAAAGAGGGATGTCTGACTGCCCATTTAGACCCGATCCCACCAGGATCGGGTCTAAATGGGTAGTCGAACATCCCTCAATGGGTCCCAGATTGGAGAGGGTGCAGGCTGGGCTGAGGGGCACCCCCTCCCCCTGCTGAATTTTGTGTACTAGGCCTCTAGTAATTATATAATAATAAACTCTGTGTTTTGCATCTCTCAGTGTAAACCTACTTTTGCCCTACCCTGTCGATCAATGAGCATAAAGGTATAATTGTTCCCACCCAAATCCACAGACCCATGGACCCTGGTTAAGAACCTCAGGAAACGTTTCAAATTTGAGACAATCTACTAGTATGAGAGTGATTTCTAAAATATTTAGGAACAGGATCCTTTTTTTTTTTTTTTCCAATGATGAAAGAGTTCAGAGCAGAAAAGCTCTGATTGGAGCAGCATGTAAAGAACTTGAAAACCCATCCCTGGGCCTGCTCCTCACATCTCTCAGGCTCAGGCACCCCTGAGGGAGCAGGCCCATGAGATTTCCCAACAGGTAACCGGCAAGGCTCCGCTTCCTTAAAACAGAGGTCCGGAGAGTTTTCTGGTGACAATAGCTCTTCCCAGAACACACACTGCCCTCCCACTCTCAGGGAAGCGTGTGTCCAGGGAAAGTTGCTGAGCAGCCATGGTCCTCAGCAATAGTCCAGAGGTAGCATTGTTCCTACCTGGGCCCACCCGATGAACAGTAACGGTTTCAAGCTAATAAGGAAATAATCCATTTTCAGCAGATGAAAGAAGAGGGATCAGACAGGTAACTTGAGCGGAGGGTAATAAGTAGTGCCAAAAACTTATAATGGAAACTATCTAAAGAATCCAAGACCCTTTGTTGGATATGAATGATTTCTTTTTTCTGGTGAAAAGTGTATGAAGAACCTGAGAAGAAGGGCCTGGGCCCAGTTTATGAAACAGCCTCTGTCTGGGGAAGAAGGGCCCGGGGTAAGGTTGCAGCTCCACTGTATCCTTAGGTTACGTAACGGGGAGGGAGTTGAAAGATGTTCAAACCACCACAATATGATGTGCTCCGTCTTTGAACTCTTTCCTCTGGGTTCTCACTGTAAGTTCATACGTGTTTCCTTGCCATGCCTCTCTCACTGGGTGTGAATACAGAGCAGAGGCAGAAAACAAATTTAATTAGGACTAATTGTATAAGGGATGCTACGCACACCTGATGTTCCCCACCCTGAGTGCCAAAACCTTTACAGTAATTCAGGAAGAATCCACCTACTCGAAATACCTATACAGAACAATGCTTTGAAGTTTCTAGAGGAAAAAAGTTTTGTAAAGACATTAAGTGGATTTTACTGACAATGTCTAATCCCATTCTGACATAAAACTAGAATCCATTGGCTCTACTAGCAAAGTGCAAAGAGCTGGAAAATAGATATAGTGGGCTATGATTTCAATTTAAAATGCCTTTTATTCATTCATTCATTCATTCATTCATTTTAAATTATTTCTTGAGTGGCTGCTATGTTCAATGGACTAAACAAGAAGTCATAAATACAATGGGATACAGCAAATGATCCTTTGACCTCTTGGGACACATATTCTAAAGGAGAGACAATCAACCAATACTTATTCAGTTCTCCTGAAAGAACTGGTCCTCGATCTTCAATGTGACTAAAAGTCACCCAGGACACTTATTTTAAAAAACAAAACAAAACAAAACACATATTCCTGCCAGCCACTGTGGCTCAATGGCTGAGCATCAACCTATGAATCAGGAGGTCACGGTACAATTCCCAGCCAAGGCCACATGCCCAGGTTGCAGGCTCTATCCCCAGTAGGAGGTGTGCAGAAAGTAGTTGACCAATGATTCCCTCTTGTCAATGTTTCTCTCTCCCTCTCCCTTCCTCTCTGAAATCAATAAAAGTCTTTTTTTAAAAAAAAAAATGCATATTCTTTCTCTGGATGGTGTTTCCCAGTGGTTGGAGTGTGGGTCAGCACTGAAGGGCCACTGTTCTGATTCTCATGCAAGGGGATTTACCTGGGTTTCAGATTTGTTCCTGGCCCCTGAAAGAGCAAGTACAGGAGGCAACTAATCAATATGTCTCACGCTGATGTCTCTCTCTCTCTCTCTCTCTCTCTCTCTCTCTCTCTCTCTCTTTCTCTCTCTCTCCCATCCCTCTTACTCTCTCTCTAAAAAAAAAAAAAAAAAGAAAGAAAATATATCCTCAGGTGAAGATTAACAACAACATAAAAACATATTCCTGATTCAGAAAACCGGAAGTGGGCTGAGGAAGGAGCATTTTTTAAACAAGCTTGACAGTGAGCCCAGTGCGGTGTTTGGAGACCAGGCCTGGAAGAACAGCACCCGAATGAGACTGCAGAACAGTCTGCCTTCCTGGCCCCACTGCTCTCATCCCAGGCTCTTCACACAGAGGCTCCAAACACCTTACTAATAGACCTTCTTCTTTGCCTGCACACTTTCTTAGGAGTTCAGCCTTTAAATACTGGGTCCTACCTGGTAAATAATTTATTTCTATGGAAAACTGATTCCCTCCAACACACTTGGAAAATGGCTTCGGTATTTTGCTGCAGCTCCCTGTTTCTCTAACCTTAGCCATCTGCCCCTCCTTGTGTAGGCATTATTTCAACATTCTGTGAGCCTCAGCAGCAAGAAGGGTTCTTTGGGACTAAGAGTGACATATTGCTTGCAAGGTGCTTGAGTCCTTCCAACACTATAAAACAGCCCACCCCACTTAGTATTATCAAAGAGCATGACTGTTTGACCTCTTCATAATTATACCACATACACATACACATACACACACATACATCCATGTGCATCCAAATAGGTTTACATATAACATCTAACTAAGCAAAACCTGCCATTTCCTTACTCTTATTAAAAAATTATTAATTTTCAAACTCTCAGCTGTAAAGCTAGTAATCCATACAAGAATTTAGCTCTTGCCCTCACCGGTGTGGCTCAGTTGGTTAGATGCCATCCTGTGCACCAAAAGGTTGCAGGTTCAATTCCTAGCAGGGCACATGCCCGGGGTTTCCCAGCAGGGCACTTGCAGGAAGCAGCCTATTTATGTTTTCCCTCTCACAGTGATGTTTCTCCCTCCTCCCTTTAAAAAAAAATCAATTAAACAAAAAAGGATTTGGCTCCTGTCAATTCTATTTTCATAAGGATACCAAGAAGTGAAGAACTCCCAGTCTCCACACGCAATGCCACTTTCTCGTCCATAAATGACAGTGTTAGGATCACTCTTGAGATGACACCGTGCCTGGACCACACTGTGACTCAACCCCCAGCTCCAACCAAGTAAAGCAAGACCAGCTTTCATCTTCCTCCGAAGCACAAATTGTTGCTGCATAATAACCTCTGGACCAATTAACTATATCCCCGGTGGATTTAAGCATAATACTTTTAAAAGTTAGTTCTCATAATTTTTATTTCTTCTTAATATGGTAATACCTTCCTAATAAAAAATTAATTACTCAAGGCTGAGCTGAATTAGTGAAAAGTGTGAATTATAAATGATGTCTTTCAGAGCAGTTTTGTTACTATAAAATACAAGATTAAGTAAGTGTTGCCAAGTAGGCGGCATGCTGCCCTGCCCTGCTTTAATGAGTAGATAAGAATAATTTGTAATTAGCATACGAAGGCTGCTAAATTGCTTTTTTAAACGTTCTTAGCTTCCTAGCGTAGGAAGTACAGGCTTCCGCAGCACACATCACCGAGACTTTTCCAAAGCTGGCTCTATGAATACTCAATAAGGAATTATGGCAGATTGAAACACTGGATAATTTTTGAAGTCCGTTTTAGCCCAAAACTTCCACAGTTCCGTGATTAACTGAAGTTAACATATTCTGTTTAATTTGGTAAAATTGTTTTATGAATTATCATCAATTCCCAACTAATGAAACCCAAATTGATAGATTTTGCCGAATCCAGTTACTCGCCTCATTTCTTGATTTTCATAGAGAAGCTAATATCCAGTGCCTTGTCAAGAGTGTCCTGTTCCCTGACGTCTAAGTGAAGAAAAGGAGAAAAATCTCGCCTCAGACATGGAGAGCAGAAACTGACATAGGAATCATAGTGCACCGCTCACTTCCAAATGCGCTGGGTCTTTCTGTGTTCACAGCTCTTTGTACAATAAGGACAGTGGTTATTAGTAACGCCATGTTAACAAAAGAGAACCCGGGGATCTAATTTCAGAATTAGAATTCAGGTCTTAGGACTCCAGTGACTACTTGGTATGAAATAGAAGCTCAATGTGTATTCGTTTAAAGAGTGAACAGATTGATCATCAATCAAACAATAATCAGGGATAATCTAACTCAAAGAAAGCATGGCTAGGCAAAGCAAGACAATCATTTAAACAGTAAACACCATTCAGATAGTCAGGAATTGAGAAATCCTATCAGGATACATAAGCCAGACTGGATACAGAATTTTTTCAAGGCCTGTGAAAAATAAAAACGCAAGTCCCCTTGTTCCAAAATCATTACGAATCTTAAGACAGCAACAAGAGATCATTAAACCCAGCCCAGAGCCCTTCTGAGACCAGGAGGACCCTGTGCAACTCCACAGTTCACAGGCCCACGAAGCCAGCCCTGGGCATGAACTTGGAAAACCTAGAGTTTGGTTCCTGCTGGGAATGGTACCATCCTGCTCATGGCATTCCAGATAGTGGTGGGCGGGAACTTCTCAACACAATGATTGGAGGCCCTGTGATAGGTAGAGACAGCCCTGCATTGTAAAGAATCCCTCTGCCACCCAGAGAAATTTTCAGTGTCTCACAGGATAGTCTCACTGGTGAAAAGCCTGTTTATAATCATACGAGAGTAAAACCCACCTTTGTCTGACATATCCTGAATTTTCCAGAATGTGACTACTCTGGTGAGTCTCGGAAAGACTGTGTGGTGCTAGTTCAGAACGTTATCATTGCGGTCACATTAATGACAGCAGCGCGTCATTCAAGGTGATGCTCCCAACTCCTGACTCCTTTGTTACATCTTCTTGTAGAGTCATAGCTATGCCTTTATGTAAGGAACACATATCACTTTATCATGAGTTATTTTCCTTTTATGTTACAGTTGGAACATTATTTCTTTCTAATTGGTTAGAGGTAGGTTATACTGAGAGAGCATTTTGTTTCCTGTTGGCAAAAAGAGATTTCAAAATATTTGTTACATAAAATGGCTTTGGGTATGAAAGAGTTGAGAACCACAGGCTTGGAGGCATAAAATTACAGAATGTTTCAGCTGGAAGGAATTTGAGAGATTATCAGCTTCACTGACAGATAAGGAAATTGGGGCTGAAATAGATTATGTCTCTTGCCTAAGGTCACTCAGCAATTATTGGCGAGGCCGGGGCTTGAACCTATGCTAATTTCCAGAACCACGTAATTATTTTCTTCTTTCTTCCTTCCTCTCTTCCTTTCTTCCCTCCTACCTACCTTCCTTTTTGCCTTCCTTCCTTCCTTCCTGCCTGCCTGCCTGCAAACACAACTGAGCTCTTACTTTGTGCAACGCACTAGAGTGGGTGCTGATGACGCAGAGCTGACTAAGACACAGGTTCCCTTAATGAGAACCCAGACTGATGAGAACACAGCGCAAACCTCACATGTGTGGTTCAGCATACTCTAGACCAGATCTACATTCAAAACATTACGAGGAGCAAATGATTGAGTCTTTCTCAGGGAGTTGACTGCAAAGGTGAAATCTGAATCATGTGGTGGGAGGACGGGTTTTTTTGCTCTTTAGCGATAAGGGAAGCCTCATTCTAAGCAGCTCCACAGAGCAGACAAAGACACAGTGGCCAAAGCGAGACCATCTATAATCAGGTCTTGGCTGTCCACAGCCTTTAATGCCAAGAGGTAATTTCCAGAAGCACAGAGTTGGCCAAACACAGACAACCAGAGAGCAGGGCTGGCTCAGAGGATTTGGGGTTCCCTGGGGTCCTCTGGGAGAGAGGAAATGAAGGGGGGCTTCTCTGTGCTGCTCCGTGGGTGACCAGGGCCTGCTGAGCCTTTGAGTTCTGTGGGCACTGGCCAGCGTGCAGACTAAGAAAAGAGTTCTTTGACTGCTGAGGTGGTTAAGTGGAGCACCTTATTGATTCCCACCTCGCTTGGAATAGACCTCAATTACCAGCATCAAGTGCTTTAATAAGAGCAAAGGAAAGATTTACTGGATGCAAGTGCTTTTCATTAGAGCGGACTGAGAGGAAATAGCACCTGCTGGCCCACCAGGGAGGGGCCGTGGCGGGGCCTGCAGCCCAGTGACTGCCAGCCAGACAGGAAGGCGAGTAAGAGTAAGTCCAATGAGAGCACCTGGGCTCCTGCGTATCCAGAGTGTTAGGAGGGGATTTCCACAGATTGCCAGGCTGGCTGCTTCCCTCCTCCTCTTCCTCTCTACACAGCAAACCCCGCCACCCTGGACGCTCTGGCACGAGCAATGTGGCTGCCAACGTACTGAGAGCAGAACCAGGCTCCAGCCTGGCATGTTTTAGGCATTATCTCTAATTCTCACCCCAACCCTAGGAGAGATGTGTAATGTTTCCACATCACAGGGAACAAAAGTAAAACTGATGAAATGACTCCTACATGGTGGGTCCAAGACTGGAAGGGACCCAGGTGTCTCTGGCACCAAAGCCTGTACCTGAACATTTTCTCTTGGAATCGCACTTGGCAGACATCTGTCTTTCCTCGCAAGGCTTTGCATTAAATCCACCCTAACCTACATAAACTGACCAGATCCTTATTTTTATTGAGCAGCTACTATATGGCCGATACCAAGAAAATATTATGCTATTGTGTCTTCACAACCAGCTTAGGAGGTTGCCCCGCTGTGAGTCTCCCCATTACAGAGACTAGTTAATGAGGCCTGAGAAGTGACTCAGTTAGCATGTGGCAAAATGAGACCTTGAACACAATGCAGTCAGAGTCAAGATCCCACACTTGGATCAACCGCATACTAGATGTTTCTTGAAGAAAGGATAATGGAAAGGCATGGCTGTGCAATCTAAGTAGACAGGATTCGGGGCATGCACCATTCATTCAAATATTCAACAGATATTTACTCCTACTTCACCTCGAGCATTTTTCTAAGCCGCAGGGATACAATGATGATCTTGGGGATATTATTATTTGGGGGGTAGCTTACTATATATGAGGAACAAATAAGATAAGTAAGAAAAGACCTGACAGAGTTGAGTACAATAAAGAAATTAAAACAGGGCACAGCAGAGATGGGTCTGCTTTATAATGGGGTGGTCAGACCTAGGGGTCACTAGGAAAGTTGTTCGTAACCTGAGGCCTCAGTGACAAGGAGGTTCTAAGCATCCAAAGGTCTAGTTCAAAAGCATTCTAAGTGAAACAGGACGTGCAGAGTGCAAGAGACAGAAAGAAGTGTGGTGCATCCACAGAAGAGGGGAGAGTGGCCCCTGGGGTCAGGATGAACTGAGGGAGGGGGAGGGGACATGCTGCGGTCGGCAAGGAGGGGGAGCCAGTCTCCCGGGGCCTGGCAGGTCATCAGACAGAATTCGATTTTATTCTGTGTAAGAGAGGAATAAATGGAAGTGTTTTAAGCCTTTTAAGTGATTTGAGTTTTAAAAACACAACTTTGGCTGCTGTTTGGAGGGGGAACAACAAAATGCAGGGAGCAGACCAGTGGGAAGGGTGTTGCCAGAGTCCAGCTCCAATAGCATCATCGCAGAGGTGGCAAAGGGAGGAGGTGGGAAGAAGTGGACACATCCTGACTACACTGTGATCCAACTTTTGAAAGGAGGCAAAAGCGGCTACCTTTTTGACAGCCTGGCTGGTGCTTCCTGCCAGCCACTGGCATTAAGTTTGGACTGGCTTCTGCCACGTCGGACTGTGAAAACTCAACTGAAATAATGGATCGTGATGTCGCCATCCCCTCTGCTCACCCTGAGGGGGTTTGATGAAGTGTCACGAGAAACAGTGCTCGCCAGGCACCCGGCAGCTCCCCTAACCACTGCTCACAGAGGCCCACGTGCAGAGGAAAACCAGGGGCAGAGACCTCCCTGTTTCCTGAAACAGCCCCTCAGTGGTAGGTCCTGCTTACGGTGGTCCAAGTGACAGTTACTCAGGAAGAAACAGACAATGAGAATAACTAGAAGAAACTTGAGGTTACCGTGAGGTACCACCTAATATCTTTAAGAGCAATTTAGGATGGCCCAGCCAGCATGGCTCAGTGGTTGAATGTCAACCTTTGAACCAGGAGTTCATGGTTCGATTCCCAACCATGGCACATGCCCGGATTTCAGGCTCAACCCCGAGGATGGAGCATGCAGGAGGCAGCCAATCAATGATTCTCTCTCATCACTGATGATTCTTTCTATCTCTTCCTCTACCTTCCTCTCTGAAATCAATAAAAAGATATTTAAAATAAAAGTATAAATAAAAGCCACTTAGAAGTATGGGGCTTGCCTACCACCAATAGGTTTAATTACCTCTTCTAAAAATCAGGGAAAATTCGTCTGAAGGATAATGAAGAATTTCACAGGGAAGCGTTCCTTTGTGTCGTGTTCTCAGAGGAAAGATAGCTGGTGGCAGGCAATCGCCTGCAGGTCTGGCTCTGAGAGACAGAAGGTTGGGCACAAGGTGAGCTGTCAGGAAGAAGAAAAAAAGAATCGAGGGAACCCTAGAGAAGACGGGCCTCGTACATAATTGATCGGACAGATTACTGCCCACTTCATCATCGCAGTGAATTAGGGCCATTCTCCCCTGAGGGGATGCATTTGTGTTTAAGGGCACCAGACCCCAGTGAGTAAGGGAAGTGTTTAAGTGGGAAAGATAGCATGTCTGCCAGTCTGAGCTAGTGATTCTGAAAACACAGACGCCATGCCAGAGCCTTAGGATTAAAAATACATAAATCTAACCCTAACCCAAATCAGAAGGCATTTTGCCCATCGAGCAAGGGCAGGGCCTTATGACAACTGCCCCTCCTGACTTTTGGTTGGTTAATTGTATTGGAAGAAAAAAATGCTGTGTTGTGGGGGCCTTCACTTAAAAAATGGTACTAGTATTACTCTTGGCTACTTGGGTTAGATTTCTTCTGAAGGGTAGGATAAAGGATGTTCATAGTTGCATCAATAAATACTTATTTAGTACCTATCACTCATCCATCATTCTGCTAGGAACAATATGAAAACAAGATAAGCACACCATCCCTCACCTCATGGACTGTGTAATCCAGTTCATTTTTAGACCTTTATAGCTATTGAGGCATTTCTATGTCAAAGGGTTAAATCCAGCTTAATTTTAAAAAAAAATCTGTATTGAGCTCATATTCTGAGCAAAGTAATAAAAGACAACAAGAATTACCCATTCAAATAAATAAGATAAAATGTGTGAATATACTACATATGTATATTTTTGGGAGAAACAGAGTTCACTGAGACCTAAATAACCACCTGCAGTGTGGGAGGGATGATAAGACTTGCATAAAGATAGCTAAAATCTATGGTAGGAAATGATAAACATCATTGAAAAGGAGAAGTGCAGATAAAGAATTTTAACTGCAAGAACAAGGGGCTGGGAGATGAGCAAAATCTATTCTCTGCCTCAACTTCCCACTTCATTTATTTACTTGACAAATATAATGTGAATTCTTGCCTCATTCTAGATATTGTTAGAGTCTGTAATGAGCATGAGACTAGAAAAGAGAGAGATGCCAACTCACTGGGATGAACACAGAAGATGCAGTGGAAAAACATAGTCCAAGTCGGCTTCTGGTGAGAGACAGCAAAGGAAGGTTTTACCAAGCAGAGGAGCTTCCTCTGGGTGTGAAAGAAAAGCTGACATCTCAGAAGAGGGAGGACTCAGTGCTCTAGGCAGTAATTACAGAGTCTCCAGTGAGAGATGTGGAAGGAAGCAGGGTACAAGTGGGAAGGAAGGGAGGAGGCCAAGCGGGAGGTCAACCAAGCCTCTCTCAGTTTTCCCAGGGAAACAGGAGGGGAGGTTAACAGTTAAGGGATGGAAGTAGCATGGTCTACGGGGACTGAAATGGCAGGTTATGCTTTGAAAGGCTGCTTTGAGAAGATAAGATACTCAGAAAGAACAAGCAAAAAGGCAACTCTGAAGTGGAAACCACAAATGTGTTGTGGCATAAACTCCACACAGTACTGCCAACTACTCAAACAGCATGAGGCGTCTGGGCATAAGAGTGGAGGGGGGAAAAAAGAGAGAGTGTGTGGAGGAAACTCACCACTGGACAGACACATATGTGCAAGGGAACTGGGGGTGCTATGAAGAATTCAGATGATCAACCACAGGGTGTAACCTAAGGGCTTGAAAGAAAATGGGTCAGCTCATTGGAATGGTAAATAGTGTCCATCTCAAGGGGTCAACATCAATTGATAGAACCTGTGCGGAGAAGTTACCTCTGTGTTCGCTGGGAAAGAATGGAAGATGGGTCACGGATGTTCTCCATGGGCACAAAAAGAGTGGCAACTGCGCACCAGGTATATGCCATCTCTGGACAAGAGGCCAGATGAGGCTGTGAGAGGAAAGGAGAGTGCCAGAAGGGCAGGAGGTTGTGGGCAGAGAGAGGGATGTTAGAACTTGAGGTTTCCAAGTTGGACTTCCCATTGGAGATGTCCAGGCCCAGAGCATGGCCCTGGGAAGGTTTGGCTGAATAGAGGAGAAGGCTGAATCTAGTGCTCAGATACCTGAATGCTGCTGCTTCTGTCTCATGGAGATATGTCTTACAAAGAAAAGACACACTTGTGACTAAAGAGAAGGGTGGGTGATTGAAAAGGCACTCGGCCATTATGATGTAAATGGAAGAAGGCAGGGAAACTGTCATTCCTCCATTATCAACAGCCTCCAGCCTCAACAATCCAGAGAAAATAGCAGCAGGAGGCATTCCCGGGCTTCCTCCAAACTCATGGCCACTGTCCACTGCCTCCAGCAGGGTGGGCAGGGAGTGAGCCAATGACCTCTCCTCCAGTGGCCTGACCCCATGACCTTTGTTTTAAATTGTGGTAAGAACACTTAACACGAGATCTCCCCTAGTGACAAATGTTAGCTGTAAAATACAGTATATTGGCACTAGGTAACATGTTGTACGACAGATCTCTAGATATTACTCATCTTGCTTAACTGAAACTTCATACCCTCTAATTGGCAGCTCCCATTCCCCCCTGTCCCCCGCCCCTGACAACCGCCACGCTGTTCTTTGCTTGAGGCTGTAAATCTGACTACGTCCCATCCCCTCATATGAGTGGGATCATGCAGCATTTGTCTTTCTGTGACTGGCTTATTTCACTTCTCACAATGTCCTCAAGATTCCTCCCTGTCGTCACATGTTGCAGAACTTCCTTCTTTTTTAAAGGCTGAATAATATTCCACTATATATATATATATATATATATATATATATATATACCACATTTCCTGTACCCACTCATCGGTCCGTAAGTATTCAGGCTGTTGCCACATCTTAGCTATTGGGAATAATGCTGCAATAAGCATAGAGATGTTACTATCTCTTCAAGGCTCTGGTTTCAGTTCTCTTGGGTAAATATCCAGAAGTGGGATTACTGAATCATGGCAGTTGTGTTTTTGAATGTTTTAAGGAGCCCCTATACCGTTTCCCACAGTGGTTGCACCACTCTGCATTCCCGTCAATCACGTACAAGGGTCCCAGTTTCTCATCTTCCTCTGAGTCTCCCCGGAAGGAGTGTCCCTGGAGCCTTGCAGGGCAAGACCAGCACCTCCTCACCTCTGGGCGCCACTCTGCAGGTCTCAGCTCACAGGTCTCCATGCGTGCCTGTTTGCCAGCTTGCCTGGTAGATAAAAAGTGGAGAAGGAATCAGGATTGGCCAGAGAGGTGACTTCAGGGGCCTAGAGAGCATGTCTAAAAGCGTTTGTCAAAAAAAGAGTTAATGGCTGCTTCTCTGCGGGAAGCCCGGAAGAACGGAGTGTTCGGAAGTGTAGCACGTTCGCTTTTACAGTAGGTGGTGTTATTGTTACATGTTCATGCAGACAGTGCTAATTAACAATCCTAAAGGCCACATCGTTAAATTATTTCTCTGCTAGTAAAACCCTGCAATGCTTAACGCACCCCAGCAATTCAATTATATCCAAAACGCCAGCCTGAACGCCAGGCACGGCTCTCAGCTGACAAAGTACAAGTTGCTCTGAAAAGCAGGTGAGGCTTAAAAGGGAAAGAAAAAAAAAATTGCCTGGCCGGCTATCTTCATTTTCCCTCCCTGACATGCACTCTAAATATCAACACAACAATCATATTCCAAGAAAATTTCGTGTGGACCTTTTACCTTTGCCAGACAGACAGACAGTGAAATGTAGACTCTACCGATTTTTCTGGGTGTGCAGATGAGAAGGATCTGATAAGATTTTCTTAAAGATCTTACCTGAAATACCAAATCAGTACCCCCAGACCTACTGGGGTCAATTGGGTTTCACTGTGTGTCCTCTGGGTCCTACCACCCATCCTTTGTCCTTTCTAACCACGGCAAATTGCATTTGGGGTTTGAACCTGAGGCTGGCCATGGCTTTGGGCTGGGTTTACTCTCGATGTATCTCACAGTCAGCACACCACAGCTCTTGGAACAGCATACAAAGCCTCTTTGTCTCACACCCAGTGAAACGTCTCAAGTACAGCACAGCAAGAAAGGGCTTTGATCCAGCTTCACACACACACACACACACACACACACACACACACACACACACACGGCTCCTGCCTCCCTCTGCCTGATCTCCTCAGTAGCCAGGCAGTGCACTGCCACAGGCACACAGCCGGATGGGCTGGCCAAGGGGCCTCAGTCCTCTGGACGAGATTTGGCAGGCAGCACCACCACGACAGAACCTCCCGCTTGGAAAGTGCTGGTGCCGAGGCCACATCTGGGAGCAGCACATATGTGATTCCACTGGTTTTCACACAAAGAGGCAGATTGTGCCAGGGGCCAGCTGGCCAGTTGGGCACTCAGCTGCACCCTTAGAAGCAGAGGTGGGGGAGCAACCTGCCTGATTCTCTGCATGGTCTCTCCAAATGCCCAGTCTCTGCATAAACCTTTCCTCATTACCCTCCTTCCTAACACTATCCCAAAATGCCCTTCGAGGAAGCTCCATTCAGCGCGATGGACCAGGAGACCTACCGTATTTGCCGGCGTATAAGACGACTTTTTGGCCCTGAAAAATATGCCTCCAAGTGGGGGGTAGTCTTATACGGCGAGTATATAACAAACTCTGTATTTTTAGTGGAAATGTTAGGGGGTCGTCTTATACGCCGGCAAATACGTATTTTTCAGGGCCAAAAAATCGTCTTATATGCCGGCAAATATGGTAGGTGCTACCTTAGCTCCACATCGCTGAGCACAGTCAGTGCCTTACACAGAGCACCCCCACAATAAAGGTTTGATGGATGGAGAAATGGAGAGATGGATGGGTGGATGGATAGATAGACAGATGGATGAATGGGTGATAAATAAATGGGTGGGTGGATGGATGGATGGATGGATAGATGGATAGGAGATAAAGCTAGCCAAGAATATATTGCCCCTCTCTAAAAGAACAATGTCCTCTCACTGACAGCCTCAATCTGGACTCCAGCTCTCTGGAGAGGTGGTACAGGCTGGTGTGAGCAGGCCAGCAATGACCTTGTAGTGCTGCCAATCCCCATTCTCCCACCATGGCAGACATCGCTAACAGGCCACAGTGTTCTTGCCAAACAGATTCAAGACCTTTCCTCTCAATTTCCTCAGGAGTGCTCCAGGCAGGTACTACCCTGTATCCCCGAAAATAAGACAGTGTCTTATATTAATTTTTGCTCCCAAAGATGCGACAGGTCTTATTTTCAAGGGATGTCTTATTTTTCCATGAAGAAGAATACGGTATATATTTATTGTTACATGAAAATAAAGGAAATTTATTACCTATATACGGTACGGTACTACGGTAGTTGTCAACACAAATCAGACAAACTGTGAATCCTACAGTATCAAGAATTTATTCATTTATTCAATGACAATCATGTCATCATCTTCTGGAACATCATCATAACAATCCAATTCCTGAATTTCCTGGTGAATTTCTTGTGACTCCATTTCTTCAGAATCAGTGGACCAGATCTCTTGAAATGAGTACTTCTTGTCAAAGTAGCCTGCTCACAGTGCATTTGCAATGCAACTGTCAGTGATTTTTCTCCCATGAATTCTTCACCCAAGTCACAACTTCTTGCAGTTTAGGTTTCACCAAGTTTCCACACTGATTTCTCTCCATTCACACAGCAGTGATGTCAGGACTCCACATAGTAACATCACTGGTTGCTAGACGCCAGTCGGGGCGACCCTAGTGACCAGCTTGCGGTAAATTAATTTTCATTCTGAGACAGAGCCTGGGGGCCTTATTTTCGGGGGGATGCCTTATATTTCACTCAGAAGGAAACCTGTAAGTAGGTCTTATTTTCGGGAAACGCGGTACTAACCATCAAACAGGATGCAACCAGTTGCCTGCCCCAGGGTTAGAATATGGACCATTGTTTACATCTGATCCAATCTTTTTCTTACTGTGAGACCTGGAGAAAACTACTGAAACAAAGATGCCAAAAGCTAAGCCTTTAGTTTTCTACCTGTATAAAGAAAGATAAAAAATGAATGTATCCATTTACTGTGGAGATTAATGAGAAAAGTAAGTAGACACCTGACATCAGTTGTTTTTATCCAGAGGCTGTTTATAGATTATTGAGCCCCTTGTTTCTGTGAAAGGTCTTTCCCATCATTGCCAAATTAATTGTTCAGTTGCATCTTTCCCACAGGGATGGTAGAGAAGAGGCAGTGCATGAACTCACACTGGACTTGGTGCCATGAGAGGCAGCACTAATGTGGGCTGAGGACACCTAGTCCCTAATTTCGCTAGCCTACAATGATTCAGACAGGAACTGGTTCGAGGCAGAACAATAAAATGAGCAGATCTAGAAGTGAGGGTACATGGGTTCTAGTCAAAGCCATGCCTCCAACTGGCTGGGTGAGAATGGAAGTTTCATGATTATGAAAACAAATTCTCCTTCTTCTGAAAATTTATAACATTTATCCATGCTCTGTGTCTGGACACTAGTCCATGTGGAGGCCCCATTGGAATGATGATAACATACTCTCATGTCATACTAACTGCAGGTCCCAGCATTGTTCTACTTCTACACACACACACACACACACACACACACACACACACACACCCCTATTAAATTTTCACAACTACCGTAGTGAAGCACACAAAAATAAAGTGACCTGCCCAAGGTCAAATAGCTTTAGGAGCTAGAGCGAGTATTTGAACCCAAACAGTATTGATCTATTGTCATTTAGCGTCTCCCTTCTCTCCCCAGGGGCCCCTGCCCCCCACAGCCCAGAAGCAGTGTGGTATAGTATCTAAGAAAAAAGACTCTGACCTAGTCTGCCTATATTTGAACTCCAGTTCTACTTAACTCCTTCATGCCTCCATTTCCCCATGTATAAATGAAGATAATAAGTATACTCCCTCATGGAGTTGTTATGGGAATTAAATTAGTCCCTATAAGTAAAGCATTTAAGAGCAAGGGCCTGGCACACATCAAGTGCTATTCAGGCAATTGCTATTTCTGAGTACAGAAGCCAGTCTAAAGCATGTCCATATTCCATGTGCCTCAACACTCATTGTTGACTTGGTTGATTTAACTGACTTGCTCGAGAACCTGGGACTAGGAGTCAAACAGCCCAGATCCAATCCCAGCTCAGCAACAAATTAGCTCTGTGACCCTGAGCACATCAAATAACTACATCTGAGTCTGTTTCCCCTGGTATACAAAATGGGAACATACATGCCACCCTGTGAATCCCACAGAATTTTTTTTAATCTCAGTTCAACAAAATGTATGTCCAGACAGTCCATAAACTATCCGATAAACGAAAAGAATAGGATTAGTTTAGTCTTACTGACACCAGCTCCCGAGGGCCTCCAAAGGCCTCTGCTTGGGAGTCATTCTCACCCAACCCACTGCAAACACAGAAGACGCGGTCCTCCCCAAAGCTGCCTGCTCTGTTGTAGACTCTTGCAGAGCCAGTGAAGTTGTCATCAAAGCGCGTTGCAGAGTGGCCCCTGATCTTACCAAATTGAAGAAGCCACTGCTCTGTGTCCAATATGGGTCGAGTCACGAGTTTTCTGCTCTTTATAGCTCTGTCCTGAGGCCTCCAAAGAGTTTTGCCAGCAATGAGGTAGGTACAGGTGCCCATTTAGTTTGTTAGAAGTTAGAGAATAATGTTACAGACTAGGCAGTATTATGAAGGAGGCATTTGTTTTAGATGCTATTTCTCTTTACAGTAAGACACATCTAAGTGTCAGTGTCATTTAAATCACTTATAAGCCAGGTGATTCATTTAATCTCTTTCAACCTCACCTAGGATAGTGGCAAGGATTAGAGACAGCACAGACTCTGCCACATAAGAGACATTCTATGAATTTAATGGCATTTTTTGTCATCATCCCCCTCTCTAGAGACTCCATGTTAGTTGTTTTAGCCTGAACCCAAGAGCCCTCAAGGTTGGCCTTGCTTGTTACCTCAACCCACTGTAATGGTCCACGAGCTGACTCTTTCCTGGCTTCTGCTAACAAACACTTTTTTGCTCCCCTCCCATCAGATCAGGCTGTTCCTGCTGAGACATATGTATTTATTGAGCCTTTACTAAAAGCATTGTGCTACATCCTATATAATAAAAGCCCAGAGACCGAACAGCGGAACAACTGGAACAACCAGAGCCCCTCACCCTGCTCAGTCCCACCCCCCAAGCAGGCTCTCCTACCCAGGTTGGGGGGGCGACTGGCAAACCACCTGCAGCCCCTCGCCCTGGCTGGTCCTGACCCTGATCCCTGCCTAAATCACTGCCTGGCTCCCTGGTACATGTGCATTTAGTGAAAGCACAAGGAAATAATTATCAGTCCCTTCTTTCCCCAACCAGAGTCTCCAGAGGGCTCTGCTAATACTGCAGCCAAGGTGTGGAATTCTCCCTCCACGGCCCGCAGCCCCAGGAGACCTTCCAAGTAGCCAAAAAGGAGACCTAAGCATTAACGGGATGGCGGCCCTTTGCTGAGGAGTGTAGAGAGGCGGGGTGGGGATTTTGTGAAATTGCAATGCCTTGCGGATTAGTTGAGCTTTCAATTTCTCTTTAAAAGGGGTGGTGAAAAGAAGCCGCAGGCTGCCAAGAACAACAGCAAAGTGTAGGCACATTCGAAAACAGAAAAACTTTTAGACAAATGCAAATGAATATCATGTTGGGAAACTGAGGGCAGAGGTGCAGAAAAAATGCAAAAATCATTAAAGGGCTATCATCCATCTTGATATATATTTGCAAACAACACATAAACAATTTCATCTCATGGCATGTGAAATGCAAAAACAGTTCTGCTGTGGGTTTTCTTTTGGTCATCCTTAAAGTATAATTAGATCCAGCTGGGGGAAAGCTATAGCCTCCAGCATTTGGACCCCACGGCCAATCCCACCCGATTGGCCTGCCCCATTGGGAACCCACCCATACACAAATTCATGCACTAGGCCTCTAGTATTGGAGATAAAGGAAAGATTTAAAATATGTTTGTGACAAAGTCTCTGCCCTCAAGGTGTTTATAATCAAACTAGAGGCCTAGTACACAACATTCATACACTGGGGGTTCCCTCAGCCTGGCCTGCATCCTCTTGCAGTCCAGAACCCCTCAGGGGATATCTGCCTGCAGGCTCAGGGAACAGGCCTCAGCCAGCAGGCAGACATCCTCAAAGGGGTCCTTAGCACTACTGTGGAGGCAGGAGAAGCTCCTGCCACCACCACTGGGCTTGCCATCCATGAGTCCAACTTCTGCATTGAATGTCTGCCCCCTGTTGATCAGTGGACTTTATAATGACTGGCCGTTCCACCATTCAGTTGACTTGCATATTAGGGTTTTATTATATAGGAATGGAGGGGGGGAAATACATACACAAAGATGAATTACAAAGCCAGAGAGAAACATCAGTTTAAGGTAATAGTAGAAGAGCTGCCACAAGACCAGACATGATTAGTTGCTACATATATTATAATATACAGACAACAACTTCTGAGAGCAAAGGAGAAAGGCCTGGAGTTTTCAGGGCAGGCTTATCAAGGACAGAGGATTTAGGATGGATCTTAGGTGATGGTTAGAGTTGGCCCAAAGCAAGAAGCTGACGTGACTCCTTGATATCCACTTTCTCTCTAGCCTCCCTTTCTAGGGCCCCTTTTGTCAGAAAGGATTCCCTCTCTCCATCGTTTGCATGATTAAGCTCTGTCTCCAAGGCTGGATGGGGAAATAGGAGAGACCCTGATCCTCAGAGCCATTAATCAAAGGAGAGTTCTTTCTTGGTGATAGACAGAAAGTCACAGTGAAAAGATTGTGGATTTTTTTTAGTCCCCAAAGCTGGCAGTGTACACCTGCCTGTCTTCTCAGAGACTCCACTTTTGATATCTGTTATCTCTATGGGGAATTGTTCCTATGGCAGCACATGGAACAACACAGAAGATTTCAATGTAATGCTTCTAGCATGTATTGTCAATAAATAAAATTTACTTCCCCTCTCTCGTGCTTTTTCGTTGCCTCTGCCATCTGCATCTAACTTATTTATTAAATCTTCCATTCAGAGTAATACTTAGTAAATATCATTAGGCCTTCACTGTGGTAATCATGCAGCAAAACTCATTCTCGAAGATCCCAGTACAGCACCTGGCACAAGAAAGGTGCTCAATAAGTATGTGTGCTTCTATCTTGCAGTGCCTGAAACTCCTCGTGCTCTCTCGTATTTCTGTGCAATTGCCCATGTTTTTACTTTGATCTGAAACAACCATTCCCAAGCCCCTGTCCACCAGCACAGCTAACTAGCTAACTCCCATTCATCTCAGGCATCTACACCTCCAGGAACACTATTCTGCCCCATTTTCATATGCACTCTGCTTTAGGTATGTCGTCTATTGTTCCTAGAGAAAACATGACAGCATAGGATTTCAGAAAGTGGTTATGGGGTGGATGGATGAATGGATCATGGATGGGTGGATGGATGGTTCACTTAAGGTATCCCATCCGAAATCCACCTGCCAAAAACTCCTTTCGCACTTTGGGCCCAGGATAAAGTGCCTTTTGTGAGGAATGGATTTCTTAAATAAGAGATGGACGCTAAACTTTCTATGAATAAGTGGGAGTTAATGATGAAGGCTCGGTCTCATAGAATAAGAGGCCTGATGTGGAAAATTCCTGCTCAGCATGAGCTCACTTAATGCTCACAGGAAACAGCAGGTAAGCAACATAATTAGAAAGAGATGCAGAAACCCAAGAAGCACATGCCATTCCCCCTGGACGTCTCCAGGGTTAAACTGAAGACAAGTTCCGTGGGGAAAAGATCCTTTATCAACTGTCAGACTCAGTAAGCACACGATCCCAAACTTAACATGCTTGGAAGCAAAATGTTTCCATCCCTGGAGACTGGAGCTAGTTGCTCTGAGATCCATAACATAAATCATTTTCATCCCGCCAAAGCTTTCAGCCAGTAATGGGACCAGGAGACCCCAGCTCTCAGCTTCCTGATCCCCCCCCCAACCAACAAAACCCTCACCACTCCTTCCCTCACCTCATCAGCCTATGTTTTCTAGGTGTTTCTGAGATCTCAGAAAAATAAGCATTGTTTATTTAACTGGCAGCATCATAAATTTTTTTTCTTTTTTTAAAAAAATGTATACGACCAAAACAAAACAAAGCAATTGATACAACTATTAAAGCCATGAAAAACATATTATCTAAATTAAATTTTAAAATGCATACCATCAATCTATCTTAGAGAAAAGTATTAAATAATTTCTGATCTCTTCTTCTATATTTCCTCCCTATATTCTTCCTTTCTTGATATGCATGCAACAAACATTTACTGATTGTTATGTGCCAGGCAGTCTATACAACTGAATAGGACACAAATGTTTCCCACAGTGTAGGGCAGATAGTGGTATGTAATACACAGTTACTGTGTGGGTAGGAAGTGTGATGGGACAGATATGTCCAGAGTGCAGGGAGGGGCACAGAGAAGAAACATCCAAGTCAGTCTGGTGGATCACAAAAGGCTTCTCAGAGGAAACAACATCTGGTGGATGACAGTGATTTTGAGGCTAAGGATGGGTTTGCCAGACCAAAACAACAATAAAAAAATTAAAAATAAAAACAGAAAAGACATGAGTTCCACCCAGTGAGAAGGGTGGACACAAAGGCAGAGCAATGAATCAGCATGTGCAGAACCAAAGTTCACTCAGTATAACTAGAGAAATGGGACAGATGAAGCTAGAGATCCACAAGTCCTATCATAAAGTATCGTGTATGCAAAGCTGAATTTGTCCTTTATCTTTAAAGCTCTGGGAGTTACTGAAGGGTTGTAAGCAAGCAACACTATAATCTGATTTGCATTTAGAAAATTGATTCAGTCATGAGGTAGGTGATGCAAAGTAGGGGAATGAAACTGGAGGCAGGAAGACCACCTAAAAATGTGTTGAGATAAACTTGGTGAGGAATGATGAAGGTCCGATGGACCCAGGCAATGGCCACAGGAAAGTTGGTTGAATGTCTTTTAATTTTGAATGGAACCATGTATTTTTGGATCAAACTTCCCAGCAAATAACATCTTGTGGTCATCAGCATAAGCTGTGGTTCCCTTTGCATTCCTTTTATATTTGCTTTCCATAAGTAGCTGGTTTGAGGAAAATATATCTTAGCAATTGCTGTGGTCAGAAGCCTTAGGTTCCTGGCCAGTCCCAATCACTCACAGGCTTATTCCTTCAGGAGAGTCACTTGTGCTCTCTGAGACTCAGTTTCCTCACTTATAAAACAAGGTCATAAAACTTATCTCCGACCCTCCCATGATAATTAAATACAATAATTTATTATATTATGATTTAGCCAAGTAAGTGGCTAAAATGAAGCAAATCATCGAATACTATAGCACCTTAGGACCATTTTAGATGCAGAGCAGGGGTGGGGGGGAAATCCAACCTAAACTGGCTCAAGCTTGAAAAACAGAAAGTTAGATATAATGACAGTAAAACAACAAGCAGACTGTCAAATGACAGCGGGGAGGGTAGGGAGATCTGTGGGAAATAAGAGATCAACCGAAGGACTGGTATGCATGCATATGAGTAAACCAATGGACACAAAACTCTGGGGAGGGAGGGCATGTTTGGGAGGTGGGGGGGGGGGCAATGGTAAGCTATGTACACATATAATACCTTAATAAATTTAAAAAAAAAAGAAAAACAGATGTTCTGGAAAGCCTATGAGCAGATTTGGCTTCAGACACAGCTTGAGGCAGGCTCAGCTGCTCTCCCCAGGTTGCAGACCCTGACTCTGCTCCTCCTGCACTGGTTCATGCTCAGGCTCACAGCGCAGCCCCCTCTCCACCACTAGCAGCTTCAGACACCCACCAAACCCCCCAACATGGTCTCTGCGGTGGGTTTTTTCATAAGCCTAGCGCCTCCTCATTGGACTTAACTGGATCACGTGCCCATCCCTGGGATCGGAAGATGGGATTTGTGTATTGATTTAAGCCTACATGGAGTGCTCCACCCCTGGGGTGTCCCAAAGTACAGGGCTGACAGTGAGGGAGGAATAGTCCTTCCCAAGCAGGCGTGGAGTACTGTCCCCAGGAGTGGGGAGGATGATACTCTGGGTGCAAAGGCAACAGGTGTCCCTCACACACACACTTTACAATGAGGCACTCAAAGCCTCTGGTTGCTAAGCAGCTGCATAATGATTGGCTAACTCTGCTATTGCAGCTCCTGTTCTGAGATGGAGCACTAAGGAGATGTGACCCTTCTTCCCACTTATGTCATAATCGTAAAATTGTTATTTATTGTCGAGCTTTGAAGTATTCTTCCGAATGCTCTCATAACACCTCCGGGCTATTCAGGGATCACCAGGATTCTGCAGCACTCCTTTAAGAGGCACTTCTGGAGGCAATGTGAAGCCGAGGGAAAGAGAGAGAGCTTCCAGCAAAAGAGAGGGCCTAATGGGCAAAACTCAGATAAAAGAACCTGACCGTAATCAATAGTAATTGTATGTATAAAAGGCATCCTCTCTTCCTCCCTGGAAAGTACCTCCTAGCAGCTGCTGGGGACTTAACCATTTCTATAAGCTTTAAATCATCTTACCAATCTTTGCCTCCAGCCACCCTGTGAGTGGACACCAAGAATGAATTGCCATTGGGTGCTCCATCGGAATGCATCCAGGGCAGGGAAAGACACAAAGCCAACTACTGCTTGGCTCTCAAGAAAGGTGACCACCGCCAAAGCCCGTTTGGCTCAGTGGATAGAGCGTCGGCCTGTGGATTGAAAGGTCCCGGGTTCGATTCCGGTCAAGGTCATGTACCTTGGTTTCAGGCACATCCCCGGTGGGGAGTGTACAGGAGGCAGCTGGTCAATGTATCTCTCTCACTGATGTTTCTGGCTCTCTTTCTCTCTCCCTTCCTCTCTGTAAAAAAATCAATAGAATATTATTTTTAAAGAAAAAGAAAAATAAAGGTGACCATCAACAATTTAGACGCTGACTATAGGACAGCGGAGAGGAGTGGAAGCTTTCCTTGCCCTGAAGGTGGCAATGTTCCCAAACAGGATGGCCCTTTACAGCTAAGTCTCAGAAAGAGTTCCCTTTACGTTTATTTCTGGTTGTGTCTGCAGTTCAGTCCTCTATTAGAATGCAAGCTCCTGGAGGGCAGAGACCACATCGTTTTCCTCTCTCACTCCAAGACTTACCACTGTGCCTGACCCACAGCAGAATCTTCGTAAACGTGTGTGGAACCCGTGGGCTCCCTTGGATGGGCACTGCCAAATACAAAGATCAGAAAGACAGCTTTGTCCGTAGATGTCTCATAGCCTAGTGGGGTAGGAAATGAGAACCTCATGGATTTGCAGTACGGTGAGGTGTTCTAAGTGTACCCTGCATTTCATGGCCCTTTTGCGTTTACAAAGCACTAATCACATTTAATTTCTTACCCGATTCTCAGGACACCCCAGTGATGCTGGCACAGCAGATTCATTAGCCTCATTTTATATTCCTGAGATCAGTTACTTAGGGTGCAAGGGGTGGAAATACTCAACCCCAGTCACATGACTTAATAGCGTCTGTCTCTGAACCCCAGATCTGGGTTCTTCCTAAGATGCTTTTGCAAGGTACCCGATAAATGCAGGCCTGTTCAACTTTGGACACCAAAGATGGTGAGACTAACTAAATTATTATAGATCAACCTTATTACAAGTGCTTTCTTAGTCACTCTCTTCTAATCACCACATTGAATTTGAGTAGCAATTTTACAGATAAAAGAACAGAGAGTGCAAGTGCCTTGAATCTAGACTAAATTGCAAAACTAATCAGTGCCCAAGTTAAAAGTGGGACTCCCCCCTTTGCCTTCTCTCTGGCCTTGAAAAATCACAGTCCTAGAATCCTTGGGTCATAGGAATAGAAGAAACCATATGTAGTACATCCTCCCACCCCATGCAGACATGGCTTCACCCGCTTCTCCTTGCACACCTCCAGCAAGAACACACTGCTTACCACATGGGAATGCAGGCTTCCCACTCTTGGAAATCCCTCTCATTGGTCTTTTCATCCTTAACAAAGAGAACTCTCTGACTCTCTGTCATGTCCTCTCATTGGTTCTGTACTGGTTCCATTTTATCCAATTTATGTTTTGGGGGGTAACTACCTTGTGCTAAGCACCCCATTGATAGGTACTCTTATTATGCCCATTTTGCAAACAAAAAAACTGGGCCTCTGATTGGTTGAAAAAGTCCTAGATGGGAAGAGGCAAGGCATGGTGTGCTGTCCTTAAGTACAAGGCTGTCCTCATGACGATGCACACTTCCTGCCCACAGAGCAGAGTAAGACTTGTTTTGCAGACATGGCTCCCTCTACGCTACTCTCCTGTTTTACAAGTCAGTAAATTGTTCAGGAGCCTCCAATCCAATGTGCGAGGTTAATGAATAATATGTAAAAGTTTATAGTTTATACAGTATAATCTCATAAACATTTATTAGTATGCTAATAGAAAGTAATGGCCATGTGAGCATAAAATGAGATGGGGGCTGAAGCGAGGGAGCAAAAGAGCTGTCAGAAAATATCCGTGGTGTCAGTTTTTGCCAGCGAGGTGTACAGGCATGACCTCCTACAGATTCACTGTCCCGCTTGCTTGACCTCTGGATGACAGGGCCGAAAGAACACTGGAGATCTGAGTTCTAGTCCTGCCTCTGCCCTTCAAGAAGAAAAAGGGATTGACCTTTATTGAAACCTATTCTGTGCCAATGCTCTACTAGACATTTCCTCTGTGATTTCCCCACTTGCTCCTCCTGGGTGAGCTTAAGCCATTCCTCGGCACATTACAAATATTCAAATGTATTTACTCAATTATGCTGAGTCAAAATGAAATCACTCTCCCCCTTTGGGCTCTGTATTTCATTCTATTTCCAGTGGTGTCTCCTACATGCTCTCCTGATTCCAAGAAAGTATTCTGTCATTTCTTCCCAAAACATCAAGCAGGTGACATAAAATTTAAATCCTCTCACTTTCTTGAAGTCTAATGCAACGCAGTTTAGTGCAAGAGAGATGGCACCTGAACTCGCGTCCGTCATTGCTCTCAGTGGCCGAGGGCAAGTCATCTGATATAATGTACTAGTTGGCCTCCTCATCAGAAACACGGAGAAAATAAAGATCTCATGACATGAGAAAGTCATGAAATATGTGAGAGTACCTGGAAACACATCCATGTGCATTTGCCTCTCTGCACAACTATGTGCTGAGTACTGACAGTAAGCAAGCTCTCAGCTGGGACCCTGGGGCTGCACAGATGACTAAGACCTAATTTCTGCATTTAAGTGGTTCACAATGTACATGCGATGGAGAGTGAAGGGAAGAAATCAGGCTTAAACAAATAGAGTTATAAATACAGTTCTATGGGGTGAGAAAGCTCAATTAATTCCATTGGATGGGATTTTTCAGATGATGCTTCAATAAAGAGAAAGATTACATTTTCAACCTAGCCATGAATTATGAGCAGACAGTTCAGCAACGGGTTTTTTTCAAAAACCTAACAGTATGTTTATGTGCATGTATATTATATTTATTTGAACTACTAAATACTATTTCACTGATCAAGCCACACGTAGTTTTCTTTTTTTTAATATTTTTAATTGATATTTTACAGAGAGGAAGGGAGAGAGATAGAGAGCTAGAAATGTGGATGAGAGAGAAACATCGACCAGCTGCCTCTTGCACACCCCTTACCGGGGATGTGCCCGTAGCCAAGGTACATGCCCTTGACCAGAATCGAACCCGGGACCTTTAAGTCTGCAGACCAACGCTCTACCACTGAGCCAAACCGGTTTCGGCCACACATAGTTTTCTTTGCCTACTTAAGCTGTTATCACTTTCATTCTATTATATTGACTGTCGCTGTACATGCTTCCGCCACAGGTGAGAGATCTTTCCTTATCACAACAATTATAAGTAGAATTCCTGGTTCCTCACAAGGTATTGGCAAATGGCTCACCGAAGGATGAGGGCAGATTAATACAATTATGCACAATATAAAACCACATAAAATATGTTATTTGTGGATACATAGTAAAATTGCATTGGGAATGACTGCATACTGACTTTACCATGGCCTTACCTCTGGGGAGGGGGACAGAAACGGGGTGTTGGCAAATAACATCGCTTAAAGCTGGGTGACGGGCCTCTGAGATTCCGGGAAGCAATCTGTGTACTTTTCTGGGTGGAAATTTGAAATTGCTCATGCTTAATCCTGTGTAAACGAGAAGGCCCGTACCAGGCTGAGAGATGGGGAAGAAGCAGGCTCCCCGGCGGAGGGAATGACATCAGCAGGAGCCCAGGACCATGAAAGCACGGCCTGTTCTAGACATAGCACGCAGCTGTGCTTTGACTGGAGTGAAGGATGCCCAGTGGGAAACGGTAGGAAAAGGTAGACGGGAGCCAGTCATCGTATCTGGACTCTATTCTAAACCAGTTGGGACCACCTGACGCTACCTGAGGCCTGTGAGCATTATCAGGACACCACCAAGGCACTGACCACCCACCCCCTCGATGCCTGTCCTCCTCACTCACCTCCGACCTCGGCAAGATGCTTTGCTCCGAGCTAGAGGGCCAGGCTATCGGGGGCCGGGGGGGGTCCCCTTCACAGCAGCCCTTGGAGATGAGTCCGTGGAAAATACGCACTGTCTCATGCACAGGTGTGAGGACCGGGGGGCCCTGAGCCAGCGCTGCCCGAAGCTCGATGAGAGTTCAAACAATCCCCAGAGCCAGCGAGAAGAAAATTGTCTCATAAAACTTCCCATTGATTTTAGTCAGATCCTTATAAATTCCCGTGGGGCCAGATTGCTCTTAGCATGATTAATATCCCTGCCTTCCCTGAGCGCATATCTCTGCCTCCCTATCTCTCCCACCTCGCTCTCTCTCCTCTAGTACGCGTGCACAGACACACTACATATTCGCACACTACATACTCAAGCACATGCTTGCGGTCACACACGCCCGGTCACTCTCCCGCAGGGACAAGAGACAGAGGTGCATGTCTGTGTGTTGCTCGCACTCCTTAAACCTAAGGTGAAACGGTTGCCTTGTAGGGAAACTTCGAGTCTGTTTCCCTTTGTGATGTGTTTTTTTCACACATCTCAAATCTGGCTAGGCTTTGCCTATGACCAAAATTTTCCCTTGAAAACACCCCTGCGTTCCCATAACCCAGAGCAGGGGCGCCACATCAATCATGGGAGCTGATGACTGGTGGGTTGGCTCCATGGACCAAAACCAGCCACTTAGCAGCTTGTTCTCTGCACAGCAGGGCACCCCAGGGTTCAGGAGGCGAGAAGACACCCCTAGAGTCCTGCACCCAGCAAAGTGCAGACCTGGGGCCAGAGGCAGAGGAAGCTTCTGGGTTAGGGAGAGGCGTAGAGAGTAGCCTCCTTTGTTTAGGAAAACACAAGGAAGTGAGGACAGGCAGGATTACCCGCCCTCCCCACAGCACAGGACAAACTCAGTGAACTTCCGAGCTGAAAATGGCCCAGTGGATCCAGTATCCCAGCAGATGTCAGCCTTCAGGACTAGATACTTTGGTGGGCAAATTCATGTGTGTAATAAGGAAGGGAGCCCTAACCGGTTTGGCTCAGTGGATAGAGCATCGGCCTGCGGACTCAAGGGTCCCAGGTTCGATTCTGGATAAGGGGCATGTACTTGGTTGCTTGCGGGCATGTCCCCAGTGGGGAGAGTGCAGGGGGCAGCTGAATGGATGTTTCTCTCTCATCGATGTTTCTGGCTCTCTATCCCTCTCCTTTCCTCTCTGTAAAAAAAAATCAATAAAATATATTTTTAAAAAAAAAATAAGGGGAAACATCCGTAATAGTTGCTTTTTGAAGGCATGCAGCTTAGCAGACACATTAGCTCACATTTATTACTATCCAGGAAATCACTTCTCCATCAAAGAGTATCCCCTGCCAGGTACCACATGCTGCTCGCTCCTCGGGCCTTCTCCTTTCCCTGGGGCTCTCTCCCACTGTTCCAATTCTAAGTCTTAGCCAAAACCTAGATAAATAAAAAATAAAAATAGGCAGATTCCAGCAGGTTCTTGGTGGAGTCACAGAGAGCGGGCCTTTCTGCATCGATGGGCTTTGGAGATCTTGATTCTGAGTTCTGTCTCAGACCCTCACCTGCCACCGGGTGGCCTTGGCCACTGCACCCCAGCGCTCCTACAACGCATCGCAAATGCCTGGGTCCTCGGTGGCCTTCCCTGGGGCAGAGAGCCTTCCTCCTCAGATGGCGTCTGTGGGATCTGAAAGTGCAAACTTGATCTCATTCTTCCATCTCCCCCACAGCTCTTAGCACAGCTCCCAGCACAACATAAATGCCTGATAAATTGTTTGACTGGTGGAAGTGCTTTGAAAAGAAAGTGTGTAGATAAAAATAGTCCTGGGATGATTACTCTGTCTGGGGGTTTCCTGTAAAGCAGGTAATCCAGGGTGGGATGGTGTCAGGATCCTGCCCAATCAATCTCAGCAGCTCAGATCCAAACAAGGGAGCACACGAGGACCTTCTCTGTGCATCAGTGGTGCCCCATATGGGGATGCCATGGGACCATCCACAGGTCTTTGATGCACTGTCTCTTTTGCATAGCAAAGTGGATAAGAGCAGGGACAGTGGGCATCAGGTTCAAATTCTCCTTATGGTTCAAATCCCAGCTTTACCTCTTACTATTGAGTGACTTTGGGGTTTATCTATCTCATTGTTAAAATGTGCATATAAAGTTGTACCTCATTGGATAAAGTTGTGAAGTTAGGTGCTTTCCTACATATAAATCTACTGGAGGCCCAGCACACAAAAATCGTGCAAGTGTAGATCTTCCTTCCCCGGGATGCTGGCGCTGGCTTCCCTCTGGCACCCAGGACCTGAGCTTCTCTCCAGCACTCGGGACCCAGGCTTCCCTTGAAGCCTTAGCTTCATCCGGAAGGTCAACCGGAAGGATGTCTGGTCTAATTAGCATATTACATTTTTATTATTATAGATTTAAAATAGTTGCTAGCATATTTAACCTGACAATAAATATGTATTGTCAGATAAATATGACCTTGTGCCAGTCACTGCTCAGATCGCTAAAAATACAGCAGTGAATGAAAATAAAAGAGAAAAATTCGTGTTCTCCTGGAGCTAATAATCTAGTGAGGACATCGCCCTAAGTAAATGCCCGGGTTCCCATAATTAGTTTATGTTCATTATCTCCATAGCATCACCCTTTGCCTCCCCTGCTGGCCTGTATCTTAAGGCCTGGCAAAGCTGTAAGCACACAATGGGTATTCATAAATAGTTCTTGAATGGAAAATGATTATATGAGTCCATAATTGTGACATTGCCATATTTATATCAATCTCAAAATTATATTAGACAACATGTATATGTTTTTATAGATACATATCCTATATAATAAAAGGCTAATGTGCAAATTGAGGGAATGGCGGAACAACCAATCACTATGACGCGTACTAACCACCAGGGGGCAGATGCTCAACCCAGTAGCTGCCCCCTGGTGGGAAGTGCGCTCCCACAGGAGGAGCACTGCTCAGCCAGAAGCTGGGCTCACGGCTGGCAAACACAGCAGCGCAGCTGTGGCGGCAGCCACTCCCACCTCTGCGACAATGCTAAGAATGTCCAACTGCCAACTTAGGCCCACTCCCCCCAGGCTCCTGGACATCCCCCAAGGGCTCCTGGACTGCAAGAGGGTGCAAGCCAGGTTGAGGGACACCCCACCCCCCTCCAAGTGTACAAATTTCATGCACAGGGCCTCTAGTATATAATAATTATGTGTTATATTGAGTCCTGGTCTAGAGGTTTAAATTAACTGATGACTCACAACAAACCCACAGGTCTGCTGCTATTATTATTCCCATTATACATACGAGGAAACTGAGGCAGACAGAAGTTAGAGACTTTGCTCAAGAACACCTAGCCAGTGTTCATGCTCACCCTACCCAAATCAGCCTGCCTCAGCAGAATAGAATAGGCCAGATTTTTTAAATGGGCAATGGGCACTCTTTCTTGGCTGAAAGGAAATCAGCCAGCACTCAGACAACTGCAGCCAGAACTTACCTGCCTGCTCTTGGCCCCATCCACACGCTCCCCGGCCCCCTTGTTCAAAGCAGCCAGAACTGATGGCCCTAAGTCAAAGATCTGATCTAGTCACCTCACCTGACCACTTGCCTACTTGAGCATCCCTCATCCCTATGAGTCCCTTTCCCCTTTAAAATGTTCTTCAAACTTTTATTTTTACTGTGACCCACAGTAAGAAATACATTTTACATGGTAATCCAATATGTACAAATTATATATATATATATATATATATATATATATATATATATATATACACACACACACATACACACACACACACACACACACACACACACACACACACATACATAGAACTGGAACAAAGTCTCCCTAAATGGCACCTGTCTTCTTTAAGCAATATATCTTGTGATAGATATCTCCCATTTCTTCTGCCAGATCCACCTGCCCTGCTCCAAGTTCAAAGACTGGCTTGGGCCAAAACTGGTTTGGCTCGGTGGTAGAGGGTCAGTCTGCAGACTGAAAGGTCCCAGGTTCGATTCTGGTCAAGGGCATGTACATTGGTTGCTGACACATTCCCGGTAAGGGGTGTGCAGGAGGCAGCTGGTGGATGTTTCTCTCTCATTGACGTTTCTGGCTCTCTATCTCTCTCCCTTCCTCTCTGTAAAATATCAATAAAATATTTTTTTAAAAAAGACTGGCTTAGCTCTGAGGTGTTGAGCAAGTTATTTAACCTCTCTAAGCCTCTATTTTTTTCCCTGGTAAGTGGGACGATGATAATAGCCTCCGGCTCATTAGGACTGGATGAGATGGTACACACTAAGTTCTGAGAGTATGTCTGGTTTACAGCAGGACTCCCAGGAATGTTAGCCAGCATTAGGATTGTTTTGAGTAGAAATAACAGTAAATGTTCATTAATTTTCATTAGGGTACTTGAGTGCCTGGCTGTGACTGAGTGACGAGACCTCAGACTAGGAAATGTGTCTACAGTCTGGTAGTCACATGATGAAAATGACTGTTTTAGGGGAAAAAAACACCACAAACATGTTAACTGAAACAGTTTTTTTAAAAAACAAATTCAGAATGATTGCCCTACACATCCCAGTTGTCCCAGACTGCACACTATACCTAACAGCTTTTCACCTGAAGAGCAGTTGTCTCTCTGGTGAGTCAGAAACCTTAGCCCATGACATTCCTAACACATGTACCTAAACACGTGTGTCGGGTGACTGAGGAGGGAGGCAGCCAGGCTCCTAGGTGAGACTGTGCTTTCACATAAGCACAAGCAACGACTTTTTATTCTCCTGAACTCGGGATTATTCCCAAAAGGCAGACACCCAGGTTAACAGCCAAGTCCTCAAAGGTGCCGAGGCAGTCTATTAGGGAAGGGGGGAAAAAATCTCTGGTTATAAGTCACTTGGAAGGCAGTTTAATTATAAAATGTGTGAAGCTGAATTTTAAATGTAAAGGTTCATATGGGCTGTTTCCTAGGACCCTTTGAAAAGTGTTAACTCGTTATCATTATATGAAATTTCCGACTGTACCAAGCCCAGGGCTATATGTTATTTCCTAGGCTCCCCAATAACTCCCAGTTACAAGGAGCTGGTATGCACTATGTAGACATTCCAATGCAGGCACCAAGCTCAAGGCAAATGTGTTGAATGCAGATGTTTATCTATTTTCTCATCACCAAAAATTCCTCTAACTTTGGGATAGGTTTGTGTCTTTAAATGATACTTAAACAGCCACCCTCTTGCCATTTACCTTCTCCCTCCTACAGCCCAACAAACTGAACTTTCTTCCTATCTATACAACTGCCACACGCACACACAAACACAATTCCATTTTGAAAAAAACAAGTACTGCTGATAGAAAGTTGCTGGCACAGGATGTGTTGGTACAGGTGCTTAGGCATGAAGTGTCCTGAAGAACTCCACCCAACTGAGAACTGCTTCCCCAGTTACAAGGTGAAGATAGGATTACAGCCCTTACCGCTGTTCACCCTCTCTTGACCTGTCACCCTGAGAGATCAAGGCAAAAGGCCAGGAAAAGTTAGCAGATGTTACCAGAGGCCACCTTTTCATCTACTCACATTCAAGTTTCATTCTGTAAATGGGCTAGGGACAGGCCAGCATGGGGCAAGAGAGACTGTATTCCAAAAATGAATGGATATTGGTCTCCTCCCTCAACCTGGTCACATAGCAGTGAGGAACACAGCTGATATACCAGCAATTGCAAACAGTGCTGTAACTGTTGTGTCAGTGGGTGGGCTGGACACAGTGGTGTGCTGGTCAATGTTTAACAAACAGTTCTCCGGGGGGAAAGAATCCCTAATTTGTAGCTCTTGCCAATTTGCATGGTGCAAATATTACCACTATGACTAATTTCAAGCTATCAACTTGACATCGCAGAACAGAGAATTGGGGAAAGATGCACAATAGCATACCATTATACAATACGTCCCCCATACAGTTACAATAGGTATAATAACTTCAAGAGTATAGATTATAGCAAAAGGTAATAAAATAATTTTGAAATAATGAATTTTGAGTAGTTATTAACTGCTTTAAATATGATCTCTTTGAGAGTCTGATCGCTGCTTCTCTTTCTCTGGGTTTATTTTTGTTCACCAGTCTATGTTGTTCATTATTTCCTCTAGATTTGTGAGGTCATGTGATCCAAGAAATGCCCTTGTAAGAACCTAAACTGTGACAATCCTTAATGGTTATGCTGAGAGGCAAATGAATCAGTCTGTAGTGAGTTCCTTTCTGGGCCAACAGTTCTTTCGAGTCCCAATTTCAATGTCAAATAGCTCCTCATGTGTACATGTCAGCCATGATATTTCAGATCTGGTTGGTGGACAAATGCACATGGGCCTAGCCAGTGGCCATGGACAACAAGGGGGTGGGGGAATATGTAGGGAGGGGTTTGGGATGGGAATTGGGGGATAAGGACAATTATGTGATACCATAATCAATAAAAATTAATTTAAAAAAAAAAAGAACTGCACACACAAAAATAAATAAATAAATAAATAAATAAATAAATAAGATCTCTTTGATTGAAAGTTGATGTAACTTGAATTTTATTTGTGGCTGTGTTTAACCACCGCTAGCAAAAGTCCTGCAACTTTTAATAACTGGCTATTACGAGTTGCTGCAACCCATTCCAGTGCACTGCTAGATGGACCTCACCTGGACAGAGGGCTGGCCAGGGCACCAGGGATAGAGTGAAGGTTCAAGAGCCAGGTGTGAGCTGAGGGCTTACCTGAAGCCATCTGGAGTGCAAAATGTAGAGGTATGGGCCAAGCCAGTATTCGCAAGGAGCTGAAAGCCACATCCATAGGAGTCAAAACACTAACACCAGACCACAAAGAAAGTGCAGGGCAGAGTTCCTTTGGGACCACGTCTCCATGCAAGGGAGGTTTTTGGAATGTGCTTCAGATATCCAAGTGACCATATACTTATCAATAAATTACCTTGTTAATCACTCATGAACATTTAGTTATCATTATGGGGCAGAGACAAGGTACTGTTTTACGTGCTTTTTACATGCTTTATTCCACTACTGATTGCCCCAGTGTACAGATGGGACAGACAATCTAACTCCAGAGCCTATGGTTGCCTTGCCCTGCAATACAGGTGCATGCGTCCAGCTGGTTTACCAGGCCATACAGAAAGCACACCGTGCGTGAAGAAACACTCCAAGTGGAATAACCTCAAGTTCCCCAGACTGCGTTCAAACAGTTGGTCCCAAATATTACATGTTCACAGATATCGCCACACATTGCATATGGGCGAGGATTGTTAGCATTAAGCACTGGGTGATCTTACCTTTCCGTGAACCAGATACACTGTGAGAACACGGATGGAAAATGCAAATGTGGCCCTGCCATCAGGAAGCTCCTTCACTCTCACGCCCAACCCCTTAGATCTGACACTATCCACCTGCTTCCTGAATCTCCTCTCTCCAAGCACAAAGGAGTGGGGTCCTTCTGTTCTAAGGCCCGTGACTGCAAGTCAGCCCAAGGCACGTCCAACCCCAGCCCCAGGCCCCGCCTACAGCCCAGCCTGGGCAGAGCCCTGGGCCCCTGCTCGCCTCACAGGGGAGATTCTAGCCTGGGAGCTCCTTGGGGTTTCACTGACTTTTTTTTTCCCCAGAAGCCTAACCTGGCCCAGTAAATACCTATGTGTTGAACTGAACATTGAGGCTGCCAGCGCAGAGGGAAGGCATGCTCACAGCTTCATCTTTATTAGGCCTTCTCATTTTATGATTCAGTGCATGGGACACAGGCCAACTTGCCCCTCTGCCCTTCGGAAGTGGCCTCCTGACTCAGAATGACACATTAGTGCGCATTCCCAACAGGGAACCACAAATGCCTCGCCAATGTCTCTCAGGCTGGCTGGACGCTTTCGGCTGAGTCTCAAGTAGTGTTTTCTTTGCAGCCGTGCCTTTGAGGAGCCGGCCGTGAGGAAGAGCTTTTCAGAAACGGCCACGTGGTGCTTCGGGGAAGTGGGTGATCGGGTCTCCCCCACCGACCTGGGAAAGTTTCCATGAATTCATTTTCCTCTCACCCTCACTGATGCTCCGCGTGCTTATTCAGACAAGGAGAGAGGTCTGTTTCCAATTAGGGCTACTAAAAAAAAAAAAGTGTGTTTTTAAAGAGGCTGTAAAAATAATCCAATAAAGGCCTCAGAGGTGTGAGCTGTTGTCATCATCCTGTTTGGAAAACGCCACTCAGAATGCACCCGAAAGGGAGACAGGGAGGTTGGGACACCTTCAAAAATTTAATTTGTGAAATGAACCTGCGGGATTAGTCGCCCCCTTTGCGCCCCGCTTTCATGTGTCCTCGCCCAGGGAAACCGGAGGCTTTGGATGGCTGGCCCCGGGTGGATCGGGTTACACTGTTTGGCTCCGCAGACATCACACTTTTCATTTTGCCTTTAATCCTAAAGGTCAACGGGAAGGTCAGCCCCGAACACAAATGATACTTTGTGGTCTTACTTTCAGACAATTATCAACTCATAAATCTTGGTTAGACTGTAATGAGAGTGCGAGAAATAATTGAATTCCGTCCAGACGAACAGTGTCGGAGGGAGGGAAGACCTGAGGGAGAGGTGAAAGACGGAGGGAGGGGGCTCGGGGCCCAGGAGCCAGAAAGTCTTTGTGGACTCCTGTTTGCCCTTGTCAAAGGGCTGCACTGAGAGGTTTGGATGGATCCGAGTGAGGCCGTTAAAGACGGTGCTGGTCCAGTGGGAGCTTGGACAATAGAGGATAGGGTCTAAGCGAGAAGTCAGAGCTAAAGGCAGCCAGCAGAAAAGAGACAGACTGGAAGAGGGGCAGGGACTGAGGTGCTGAGAGTGCCAGTTGAACCAGTCACCATGCTGTGTGGCCCTGGGAACACCACTTGCCCTCTCAGTGTTGGGGTTGGGGAGGCCAGCCCTTCCTATATCAAAAGATTGTCATTAAAGATCACATCAGATAATACATTGAAATCAGTGCTTTTTAATCTTCAGAGGAGATAGCATTATTAAGCACATTAATTAATCCATGGTAATTTGTAGACAATCCTGCTGGCTCTTACTCCTAACGTGTCTAAAATGTGTCTACTTCTTACCAGCTCCAGTCCAGCATCGTCTTGCACCTGGATCATTAGACTAGCCCCCCAATCATCTTTCTTTACATGACCGACCGTCCTCTACAATCCATTTTTTATCCAATCTTCTAAATATGTCATGTTACTCTTCTGGTCAAAACCCTCCAAGGATTCCCCATCTTACATGAGCAATAGTCCAAGTTTCAGGATTCTCTACCAAACATTGCTCTACCTGGCATCCATTTCTTCCCTGACCTCATCTCCCACCTCTCTCAGTCTTATTCACCCTCCTACAACCACATCAGTCTTCCGGCTGTTCCTCAAACCCATGGGGCATAGCCGCACTCCAGAATCTTGTTCTGACCCGGTCTTGCTCTAGAACAGTGATCGCCAACCTTTCAAACCTCGTGGACCACCAGTTGTCTAGAACAGTGGTAGGCAAACTCATTAGTCAACAGAGCCAAATATCAAGAGTACAACAACTGAAATTTCTTTTGAGAGCTGAAAACCAACTTCTGCGCATGGGCCACGAAATTTCAATCACACTATACGTGCACGCCCACATGTGGTATTTTGTGGAAGAGCCACACTCAAGGGGCCAAAGAGCTGCATGTGGCCCATGAGCCGCGGTTTGCCAACCACTGGTCTAGAACACCCTTCGTTCACGTCTGTGCATGGTTACTTGTCCATCTTCTTGTCTTCTTTACTAGGCTTCGCTTTTCCTGCTTTATTTAAAACTGCACTGTGTCCACCTGACTTATTTATTATCTTTGTTACCTCTCTCCCCCACTACAATGTATGCTGCATGGTGAAAAGGGTTTTCATGTTTTCTGTATTGTACCCTAGTTCCCAGAAGAGGACTGACATGGAGTAAGCACTCTAAATTTGCCAAACTAAGATGAAAACCTGGTTCCTATCTGACGAGAGCTCTCCTTTATGAGACTGTTTGGATACTGAATGGACTAATGATAACACTTCCCGAATTTCCAAACACGCTTCTGGAATCTCTTGCATCCAGGTTGGATGAAGTGCTTTTAGGCTTGTCGGTCCATGTCGTCTGGTGCCCACCAATGTGCACTCCAGGGCAGCAAGCCCTCATTTTGTCTGTTTTGTTGGCTCTTCCCAATTTGGTTGAAGCTTGGTCACATCTGGTTCTGACAAGGGACACATGGGCCACCTGTCCGTGCTACAAGGCCAGTGTGTCTTGGGGCTGGAGAGGAACCTTTGGACAACAACTGCACCGCCATAACCAGCCTGGCTTGTACCCACAAGGCTCTGCTGCCAATACAGACTAAGCTGGCAACACCAATAACGCAGAGGGGGCAAAGGGGAGAGATCAAATCTGGCTTGAAAGAACAAGCATTTTTGTTTTCAATAGCAAGCATTGCAAGTTAACACGTATCTCACCTAGTCACAGCACTTTATGGTGTTTTGCTATATACAGTTTCATGTCTTCCTTATCCCAATGAAGTGGGTATTATTGTTATCTTTATGCTATTAACAAGGAAGCAGATTATATAGTGAGTACTTGGCAAAGCCACGTCTTATACTTTCTTTCAATTTTAAGTGAATTTAGTTTAGCTGGTATGTTCCCTGCCTCATGACCTGCACTTCAGAGTTCTGCTGCAATGATATCTATCTTGCCCTCAATTAGAGTGAAGTCTAGTTGAGTGCAATGACCATGTCAGATCCCCAAGGACCTGGCAAGGTTCTTGACGCAAGGTAGTTTGGCAATAGTTGGAGTAAAGAGAAAACCTGTGAAGCGAAAAGCCTAAAGGATGCTGAGGCAGAGAGTAAAGGTAACCCACTCTGGATGAGGTAGGCAGGGAATACATCAGTGAAGAATTCACATTTAAGCTAAAACTTCATAGATCCCTATTTGCTCCCTGGTGAATGACTGTGGCTGGTCAGAAATAAAAAAAAAACTACATGGAACCATACCAGAGATCATGTGCATCCTGAAAGCAGGACTTATGAAAAAGAAAATGGGCAAGAAGATGGGAATGGAGCCACACATGTTCAGATTTTTCTTTCACTCAAGGAAAATTTATTGAGTACTTACCATGTGCCTACTATATACCTACTATATGCATAGACCTACTATGCTCTAGGCCTGAAGGTTATGAACAAAACTCTTGGAGCATGTATTCTAATAGAATGGACAGATATAGACACTTTTAAAAGTAATATGTTAGTTAGGGACAAGTGCTATGACTGTAAACTAAACGGGATAAGAAGGGAATTGAGAATGATAGGAGTGGAGGTAGGGATAAAAGTTGACGATTAGATAGGGTCAGGGAAAGCCACACTCAGGCCTGAATGAAGAGGAGAAAGTATGGCATTCACATTTTTTATCCTCCTTCCTAAAGAGTGACTTTCCTGATTGGGAAGACCAAAAGCAGGAAGGGGGATGCAGGTCTCACTCAGCTCCCTTCTCTCCACCACACTTAGCACATTGCCCTTCAAATCCAGGGCCTCTGCTGGATTCCAATCTAAGAAATGACACCATCACCCACGCACTGTTCAGGCCCCACACCTAAGAGTGTCCTCAATTCCTCTCTCTTCTTTATCACCTATTTCAAGTCATACACAAGTTTGTGACCCCTTTCTACAAAAATCATCCCACGCTCACCTAAATCTGTGGTCTCTCACACCATCATCTCTCACCTGCACCACTGCTGCTATATCCTCTCTCCTGGCTTTCAATGTTGTCTCCTGCAACCCATTTACTACACAACAGCCACAATGATATTTTAAAAACATATTTCTCTCTCCCTCTCCCTCTCTCTCAAATCGATAAAAATAAAATGACATTTTTTAAATATTCTTTTCCATTAAAGCCATTTTAAACAGCCAAGAAGGCAAATATACTTTTCCCTCTTGTTACCAGTGAATTTTAAAGATGTTTCTCTTATCTATTTGACTGAGCAATGAGGTCTTTTTACTGGTATCCAAGATGGAAGGGTTTAGAATAAAAATATGACCTTCTAAAATTAATATCGTACAGACAATAACTAGTATTGGTGGAGATGTGCAGAAATTGGAGTCGTCATACATTGCTGATAGGAACTTAAAATGATGCAGCTGCTTTGGAAAACGGTTGACAGTTCCTCAAAAACGTAAGTTAGCATATGATCCAACCTTGTTAATATACTAAAAACCACTGTATTAAACACTTTTATGATACGTGAACTATATCTCAAAGAAATGAATTGGTTGGAGTTGTTAGCTATGTCCCAGTTTGCAAAGTGTTCTTTATATCACTGCCAAGAATACAAAGGATGTGGGGCTATTTAACAAGATGATATATGTAAAGCACCTGACACATGGAAGATGCTCAATAAACGTGCATTGATTCTGTTATTCCAAATGAGGAAAAGGTCATAGATTCCAGAGTTACATGGGCCAGTAGGCTCCACACCGCTCCAAGACCTGGTTCACATCATACAGCGAGGAGAATTGAGACTAGGGGTCAAGATAACAGAGTCTGACTTGGTCTTTTCCACTAACGTAGTCTGTGACCTTGAGAGATTTACCTCATTGCTCTGTGTCTTTTTTTAAATTGATTTTGGTATCACGTAATTGTCTTCATCCCCCCCATTCCCATCCCAAACCCCTCCCCACATGTACCCCCGCCCCCCTGTTGTCCATGCCACTGGCTAGGCCCAATTGCATGCACACAAAACAAGCACTCCTCCTACCTCCCAGGATTCTGGGAATCAAGTATCTGAGTTGACTTGGCAAAGTTGATGCAGGGGCTTATTAACCACAAATTAAAGACCTCCTTGATGGAAAAGGGACCTCACGGAATGACCGCTAACATTTTGTAATGTTAGGGCTTACTCCATGCCCAGCACTGTTCTAAGTACTGAAGTGCTTTCACCCTGAATTCATAAACTCGCCTAATCCCTACAACATTCTTTTGAAGCCTGTGATATTATTATGTCTGCTTTTAAAATGAGGAACCGAGTAGAATGAAATTAAGTACCTTTCTAAGATCACACAAGTAAGAGGCCAAACTTGGACTCAGACCTAAGTGCCCTGGCTCCAAAGCCGGCACTCTTGACCTCTGGGCATGTTGTGGATCCCTTTTGTACACAGTGAAACTCCTGAAACTACACACATAGGCAGGGAGGCTTTAGGAGCCCATCATGTGCCAAGCCCTTCCTCAGGCTTCCCAAATGCTCTCCTATTGCTCAGGGCAATCCCATGTTACCGCTGAGAAAACTCAGAGCACATAATGGACATAATTACCTACAGTCACCAACTTAGTAACTCACACAGCCAGGACTTGAGCCCAGTTCTTTCCGACAACAATCACCCCCGTTCTTTCCACATATCTTGCCTGGGTAACATTTACCCTGAGGCCAAGAATAATTCATGCACGCGAGGTAATGATGCGGTGCGCTTTTGTCAGTGGGTTAACATCTCCTCTGGATATAACTGGGGCAGCCTATGTTATACCTCTCAGGCCGGAGACGCTGATACACCAGCAAACACGTTTTTCTAGCCACTGAGCAGAGAACGGGCCCGTGAAATGATGAGTTACACATCACAGAAAGACAAAAACCCTCAATGATGATGCTGGCAGAGTCAGCCCTGGTGGAACTAAGGAGCAGGTGGTCCCGAAATTAAAAAATTATCTGGAAAGCAGGGGAAATTGTGGCATCCTTCATTTGGACTGGTGGGCAATTTTTGGTCCACTCCCACGGAAACCACTCGGGGATAACCTGGCAGTTATTAAAGGCGCCGCGCTTGTGGAGAGGCCCATTTATTACTGAGCCCCTGCACCAGAGTTCCTGCTGAGCAAAATGCCGCCATCACCAAGGCTGATTTAAGCCTGACGTGAGAGCCCACAGTAAATCCTGTCACTTAGCGAAAGTCAAGAGAGGACAGCACCTTCTGAGAGATATAGTGGGGCTGCGGGTGAAGCACACAGGTGCCCGGAAATATCTAAATATAAAAAATAGACGGAAGTGACTAAGCTTCTTGTATTTTCCAGAAATGACATTTCTCATAATGAATTCCAAACCTTAGATCCTGCAGCGGGAGCCACAAGGCCAGGACGCCACACCCTGAACATCCTCTGTAATCCCCTGGGCCTCTCCTGGTGTCTCCTTGTCACTCCAACAAAATCTGCTGGGGGCCGTAAAGGCAGGCTTTAAACTCGGGTGTCTTGTCCATCTCAATTAATGGCAGCCCCATCGTTCTACTTGCACAGGTGATAAACCGACGGTCACCCTTGGGTTTCCTCTCTTGTCTCAAAATCCACAGGTAATACAGCAGGAAATTCTATTACCTCTGCCTCTGAAATATGCCCAGAACCCAACTGCTTCCACAGCTTTCACCATCACCCAAGCTGCCCTCATCTCTCACCTGAGTCATGCAACAGCCTCCTACTTAAGTCTTCTTGTGTTCACTCTTGCCATTCTATAGTGGGTTCTATTAAATATTTTTATTAGAATCACCATTGCATGATTCTATTAAAGCATTGTTCAGATTATATCATGTCTGTGCTTAGACCTTCTAATGGTGCTCTGGCCCATAAAAGCACAAGGTCAAGTCCTTACACTGGCCCACAAGGCCCTCGTGGTGTGTCTTTTGTTACTTTCCTTACCTTGTATCTTAACACTTCTCTCCCCTCCCTTCTATGCCTTCCCCCTGGCTGCTCCTCAGATGTCCTGGAAGTAGCGAACCATAGAAGCAGAGCCCACCAAGACTATGAATGGGCAGGCCATCCAATTGCCCTCAGGAAGTCCAATCTAGTGGGTGGGGCACAGTTTTTCTGGGGACAGATGGAGAACAATAACAGGGGCCATTTGGAGCAAGCTTGGGCATTAAGCACACGTTCATGTCTCAGCAAGGCATGGACAGCTGAGAAAGCAATACCGAAAGGAGACAATGAGCGTGCGAATCTCTTATAGACTCTCCATCAAACTTCAAAGTCTTCATCTCATCTTACACAAGGCCCATTCTGCTCTCACCTACCTTCCACACTCATAGTTTCCCCTCATGGACCCCTGACTCCAGCCATACCAGGTTGCTAAGAGTTTCCCATACTGATCATTCTGTTTCAAATTTGAGAATCTTCACACTTGCTTTTCCCTCTGTGCAGAACACTGATCCCTGTCCTCCCTCAACCATTCCTTCAACATGCAAAAACCAGCTTGTATCAAGGCCAAACCTTTCTTCCTATCCCTATGTCTCACCCCCTTGCAGAGAGTTCTTTATAGTATATCATTCTCAAGGATACAAAAGATGCACACACATACACCCCACCCCCATGTGATTTAGGACACCCCTCTTCTAAGCTGCTGTAGTGCCACATGCTCCCAGCTATCCCACCACTTCATCCCCTGCTCTGTAATGGCTGATTTGTTTGATCTCCACTGGATTGTAAGTTCTTTGTTGGCAGAGACCAATTCTTGTGCATTTTTTAGTCCCCAGCATCTAACACACGGTGCCAGGCCCATGGTCATTGCTCTCTCAGCCTCATAACATGCACCAAATGAATGAAGGAATGAAAGCAGGTGTCCTATCAACACAGTAAGGTTTAGCAGCAGGTATAGAGCAAGCCACATCCACGGGCCTGGGGGTCTCAGCCAAGCTGGATAAAGCAAAGCAGGGGCTTGACTTAAAGGAAGGGTGACATGGACAGGTCATCAACATGGATGCTTAAGTAGAGGGAAAAGGTCGGGGACTCAGGGACCAGACTGGAGTAGAAGAGGTGGGATTGGTCTCAAGGGTAAGATGGAAGACCCTGAGGCAGGGATGACTTCTGATAGCTGGTGGAGCTATTGTTCTGGAACAGTGTTTCCCAAACTTCCCTCATGATGAGAATCACCTGGTGGAGTTGTTAAAATACAGATTCCTGAATCCCAACTAAGAAGTGCTAAAACTAGAATTTTGGGGAACATATAGGTAAAATTGTGTACTTAACTAGAGCACTAGTTAACAACCCCACCAGGTGATTCTCATCATGAGAGAAGTTTAGGAAACACTGTTCTAGAAGAAAGGGTGGGGAAAACCAATCACCCCTGTGGACAAAGGTGTGCAAGGAGCCTGGATGTTCATTACACTGCGCAGTTTCCATGGGTCTTGGCCCTACTGGTGGCAGGACTGATGGAATCATCAGTTGGCAGAAACTAAAGCAGGTACAGTTTTATTCTCACATCTACCCTTAACAGATGTCTCCCTCTTTTTCTCACTTCCTCTGCAAAAAGTACAAGCAAAGAAACTCAATCACCACATTCACATTTAACCAACAAGCTCTTGAGTCAGATTGCTTGAGTTTCAATCCCACCTGTGCCACTTGCTACCTACGTGATCTTCAGCAAGCTATGTGCTTGGCTTTCTCATCTGTAAAACAGGGGGGGATAATAATAGTCCCTGCCTCATAGGTTATGTGAGGATGAAATGAGATGCATGCAAAGCCCAGTGTACAGTGCTCCATGAATATTCACAGCTATTGTAATTGGGTTTGTGCTATTATTTATGGCATAATGGCTATGAATATGGACAATAGAGCCAGATCATCAGGTTCAAATTCTGTCTCCACCCCTCACCAGCCCCGTGACCTTGGGAAAGTTACTTATTTCAGGCACTTACCTCAATTTCCTCGTCTGTACAATGGCGATAATAACAGACTTGCCTCAGAGGTAAGTGCTAGAATTATAGTTAATCATTGAAAACCATTTAGAACAGTGCCTGAGTTATAAGCGCAATCTAAATATTTGTGGAATAAGCACATTATGATTATTAAAGAATTCGTAGCTTATTGAATTCTCAGCCCAGGAGCCAACACCAATAGAGAGAAGCATATGCAGTTTTGAACCTTCCTGTCATCTCCCAAATAATGGCCCATAAGTGCCAGTCCTTTGTCTGCCATACCTCTGGCTTTGTAAGACCCAGACCAGTCCTGACAACACATAACAAAGGGTGGAGGGGAGCGGAGCCCCCGCTGAAAACAGCTGACCCAGTGGACTGGCTGCTGCCCCTGGATCTATTTCCCAGCGTCTCCGGAGCTGCTGACTTCAGCCTTTCCCGAGCAAAGCACCGTCCGTGGCCAGAGACAGCGCCGAGGTGAGCACGCAGCACAGCCATAAATCTGCAAGCCGTATTATTTAAGAGACCTGACTTTCTTGTGTTGCGATATTAAAGCAAATCTGCCTCCTGCTCATAAATCAGCCTGGCTATTTCCGTCCTCGGCCACTCTGCTCAGCGGCTCGAGATGCGCACAGCATACATTTCACTCACTTGGGGAGGTGCAGGTTAAGAAAGTAAAAGAAGAAATTGTATCTACCCCTTCCCCAAACTCTCGCCACCCTGCCTGCTCACTCCTTCCCTGTCCTACGATCTGAGAATCCCAGAATCCTCTGAGGAGCCACACACACACACACACACAAAAAGATACAACATCACCCCCTGATATTGACATAGCAAGTAACCCTTCACAGTACTGTAGATAGGGCGGGTACTGTTAGAGATCATGAAACTAAATATCAAACATAGTATGTGAATTTCCCAAGATCAGACAGATAAGCAGGGGAGGGTGGGCTTGCGCCTAACTCCTGGCCTCGTGCTCTTTTTTATAGCATTAAATCTCTTACCATGAATTGTTTCATATGCATAAAGCAAAGAAGTGCAGGGACTCTCCTGGAATATTAAAATAAAAAGATCCAGCTCAAAAATTTTAAATGAGCATTGATTAAGTGTGTGCCAGGTGCTTTCTGATACATTAGCAAACGTTATCTCTACACCGAACCTTCCCCTGGCTCCCCGTCACCCAGCTGACAGCCAGGTCCTTAGCATTATCAACAAGGACTTTCTTGCTCTCAGCTCTGCCTACTACCGTGGCTTCCTCTACTCCCAGCACAGATCACAACCCTCACTTCAGCTTTCTGTCCTCCAAGAAGCGAGCTCTGACCCACTCCCCGCCCCCTGGCTGGATGAAGGTGCTTCAGCTACAACCCTACAGCACCTCACACTGACTGCACCACTTCCCACACTATGTCCCCATCGTCTCTCTACCTGTCTGTCTCCTCTTCAGGTTGGGAATTCCTGGAAGACAGGGATACAGCATAGTTCTGGGCTGAACAGTAGGTACTCAGTAAATGTTTCTGGACTAAGTCCTCACCACCATCCTACACATTGAGCACTGTTATTCTCACTTAGCGGCTGAGGAAATGGAAGCTTGGACACCCCGAACCACTGTTCACTGTCTGTGCTTTAAGGGGATCCCCAGCTAGGACTGGAACTAGGGCTTCCAGCTCCCCTACTAGAGCCCCTGTCCTCAGGCCCTGCCCACCTCCCCTGCCTTTCTCAATCTTGGATGCTTCAGTTGACTTCTGCTTTTTGAACCTGAACTAATACACTGAGTTCGCCTGCCACTCAGTGCCATGCAAGGCAGATGGGCGAAACTATGTCCCTGGGTTCTCACACACCACCACCACCACCACCACCACCACCACCCCCCCCCCAGAGTCAACATGCCTCAACCATCTCTCTAGAAAGGACTCTTTTGAATCACATGCTTGATGGAATGTTGTCCCATTGGCTGACCAGGACCAAAAGGTAAAACACAGAATGTAGAATATTTGCATTAATTTACATGCATTGAGTGCTCACTACAGGCCGGGCATTTCCCAATAACTGGAGAGGGTCCACTAGAGGCAGAATGAGCACCAGGCAGAAATGTTACAAGCAAAGAAAGAAGCATTTGATGGAAATGGGGGAAGAAGGCAGGTGGGGGTGGGGGGGACAGGGCTTAGGTGACTGCTGAGGTCCCTGAGCTTGATGTCCTTGGGCTCGTAGCCTTGAGTCCCTTTTTCTTCTGCCCTCCCTACCCCGACCCCTCTCCAACTCTCCTAGGCACTATAAAAAGCAAAGACTTTGGAAATGCAACTAAACTAATTTTGTGAAAGATTCTAAAATGTTTCTTAAGTATGGCTCTAAGTGATTATGTTTCCAATACTCGCTGGCAGAAAAATATTACCCCTGCATTTCAATGCAGAGGAAATAAGAAAATAAGCAGGCTGCATTTGGCCAAATTCATTTATTTAAGTTATTTTCCGAAATGAGTGTAATTTGGAAAGCACTAGTATTATTTTCTTCCCAGTGCAGGTTCACGGCGGATACACGGCCTCTGCAAGGGACACTCCCTACCAAAAGAGTCATTAGTTTTTTATTTAGAATGTACCCGGATGGGTGATTTGTGGGTGTAACAAACCTGAAATTTAAAGTAGTCTTTATTTGCTGAGGAGTGCAGTTTTGTGTGTGTGTGTTTAAATAGATTTTAAATCTTTAAACTTTCAGGGGTTAGGAGAGATCGGCCAGGGATTTATTTGTGGCAGGAATTTCTTTGCCTTATGCTTGCGTCTTTCCCAGCGCCCATTCTTCTTCCACACCTCCATATAGAATCATGTGATATCAGCCCTCCGAGAGGTCACGGACAGCCATCCTTTAGAGCAGTGGTTTTCAGACTTCTTTTACGGCCAAAATCCTTTATGCAATGACAATCTTTCACCCTAACCATAAAACAGGCAAAACCAGAACTGCTGTGGTTGGGGACTCTTTCTCCCCTCACTTCTCCACCTTCATGCAAAGCCTCATGGGTCCCCTGAGGAACACACTTTGAGAACTGAGTTCCCTCGTTTTACAGGAAGGTAAGCAATGGCTTACCCGGGGTCACTCAGCAATCACAGGGTACAGCAGGATTAGAACAGTGTCTCCTGACCCTATTTGTGTACATCCCACTAACTCCAGCTGCTTCTTGCACTTGTATTTACATTGTAACATACACCTATATAATATCCACCATTGTTCAAGTTCCCATCTCTGAGTGGGGCGGGTGTTAGAGGCAGCCCAGCACAGGAACACCATCGCCGAAGCCAGTGACAGTCATCACTATTGACTCGGGCCACGGGCTCTGGGCAGGGACATCCGCAGGATGCGCCCGCCACTCAGCAGCCATCCTCGGCCCCAGCGAGGCTGAGTGAGCTTGTCATTTCTAAGCAGGGCACGTTTGACTGCGGTCCCCTTTCCAAGGAGCAAATGGTGACAGCAGCCTGGAATGCAATGTCAGCAAAAGGGAAGCTCCTGGCCTGCAAAGGCCCGGCAGAGATCCCCTGCCCTCGGCCCCTCCTCCTCACACCTGCAAGCACAGGCCTTTGTCCTGAGAGCTGGGTCCCTGTGCCGGTCAATGCCCACCAAAGGCCTGCTGTCACCAACCCTACCCAACACTGGCTCTGTATGGAACCGAGGGCAATTTTTGTGTACAATTGCTCTTTTATTTCTTTCTTTTTTTAAATATATATTTTATTGATTTTACACAGAGAGGAACTGAGAGGGATCGATAGTTAGAAACGTCAATGAGAGAGAAACATCGACCAGCTGCCTCTTGCACACTCCCCACTGGGGATATGCCCGCAACCAAGGTACATGCCCTTGACCGGAATTGAACCCGGGACCTTTCAGTCCGCAAGCCAACGCTCTATCCACTGAGCCAAATGGGTTTTGGCTGCTCTTTTATTTCTAAGCAGAGAAACATCTTGTTACCTAAAAGCCCTTCTATTCTGCTAAGGACTGATGAGTCAAGGTCTGAATTGGGGGGTGAAGGTGTAAAAGAGCTCACCTTCACCGCGTGAAGAAATGGAACGACTTTGTGTTGCTTTGTTTGCTAGAGGAGATGGGGTGCACAGGAGAGGGGACGGAAGACATGGGGGCATGGGATGTTCTGCCACCTGGCCGGCAACTGGAGCGCAATCATCAAACTGGCTAAAGAGAGACTTTAAAAGCAAAATTGCTAACATGAAATTTTAAGTAACTGTGTTGCCGCTGTCAGAATTTCTCCCATTCCTCCACTTTCAGGATAGCCCTCTATGTGCCCAAATGCCTTGCTGTGGGCTGGTTTCCTGGCAGAAATCAGGAGAAAGAGCTGAGTTCATATCTCGATTAGTATGGTGGGGAGCCAGACACATGTGCAGGTTAGTGTGAATATTCATAAAGGGAGGTGACTGAATGAAAACTGGAGCTCAATAATCAGCCCACACACCAAAGGGTTGAGGGTTTGATTCAGTCAAGGGCAAGTACCTGGATGGCAGGTTCAATCTCTGCCCTGATTGGGGCATGCATTGGAGGTAACCAATCAATGTGTCTCTCTAATATCAGTGTCTCTCTTTCTCTCTCTTTATCCCCCTTCCATCACTTCCACTCTCTTTAAAAATCAATGGGAAAAAATATATGCATATAAATATAACTGGAGCTCAAAGGCAGAGTTGACCATGAGAACAAAAGTCTCCGGACATGGTTCCATCATCCCGTGAAGGTTTAGTGCTTGCACACGCCATGAAATGGCATTTGAGTCTGTCTTGTTTCCATCATAATGGGTGAGGAGACACCATCTGATGTCCAATTAATATATCCTCTAGCCAGAGCATCTAACACTGGAGAAACACAGATTTTTGTCAGCACTGTCAGGGGAGTTGTGAGTTAAGATAGAGTAACAGTCATTCATTCCAGCTGGGAATATTTGCTGACTCTGACTGAACTCTAGACACACTGAGAGGAATTTCCTTTCTTTCGGTTTAGTGTGTTTGTGCTTGCCTGGGGCTGAATATGACCAGAAATCCTTCTTTGGTCCCAATCCCACAAGAGCTCCCAGGATCACGCACGTGAAGCCATGAGGTTGAGGGAGAATGACTGTCTCATTCCAAAGCGTAAAAGGGGCCCTCAGACTATGTGGCCTTTTTGCTGTTGCTAATGGTCGAGAGCAACTGCAAAAACAACCATTCTCATTCTTGGGAAAAGGTCACCTGAAAGCATTCTCATCCTTGGGAAAAGGTGCTGAAAAGTCCCAGAGGCAGACACAGGTCACTGCCGAGACCAAGTCTCAATCAGGTTCAATCCAGAGGATAGGGGAGAGTTTTTTGAGTAATTTGCTCACCAGCAATTTTTAGAAACAGAGAGAGGACCTTGGTTTTCATCTTCAGTAATCTCAAAGTTGAGAAGAAAAGGCTTCTCTGGGAGAAAGCATCAAGGTAGAGGTAGAGAGGGCTTAGCAGGTGGCTGGGATGAGGGGAGGGAAGGCACGTTTTCAGGGAGGATCAAATGAATTTGCATGTCTGGCCAAGGCAGGTAGGACCCAGAGTGTGGCTAGTTTGGAGCATCCCAACCTTTATCCCTCCACTCTAAGGTTTCTCCCAAGAGGCAACCCAGTTTCACTTCCCACCATGCCACCTGACTTGTCCGTGTCTAGGCAGGCAGCCCAGGATAGAGGCCCGAGGGCTAACTTTGGGCCCAGAGGTCTGAATTCTAGCCCCAATTCTGCCATTCTCTGGCTATAGGACCATGGATAAGTCATTTAGATAGCCAAGCTTGGGTGGTGGATTATTAAATACTGAGGTTTTTGCCTGGCTGCAATGGCTCAGTGGTTGAGAGCCAACCTATGAACCAGAAAGTGATGGTATGATTCGTCAGGGCACATGACTGGGTTCCAGGCTCAATCCCTAGATGGGGGCATGCAAGAGGCAGCCGATCAAAGATTCTATCTCATTACTGATGATTCTATCTCTCTCTCCCTTTCTCTCTGAAATCAATTTAAAAAATGTATTAAATACTGAGGCTTTAAATGCTTTCTTTTATGAAGCAGAGCCTGTTCCTCAAGTAAAATCTTATCAGTAGCTCAATATACAAAAGAGATCAAAGCAGAGGTGGCTGGAATAAAGTGAAGGTGACCATGGCAGTCCCCAAGTCACCCGCAGACACACTGCATTTCAGCGGCGCCAGGCGGATGGAGTGCCATGTGGGAGGTACCCGCTGGAGTTGTGCAGTGGAGCAGAGCTACCTTAAAGCTCCACAGAGCACAGGTCAAAATTCAAAGGACAGCACAATCACCTTCCAGTTCCAACAGACTATGGGAATATGCTTACTCCAAAATCGACCAGTCCCAGGGCTAGCCCCAATTCCCCTTCTTTCTTTCTTTTTTTTAATTTATTTTATTGATTTTTTACAGAGAGGAAGGGAGAGAGATAGAGAGCTAGAAATGTCGATGAGAGCGAAACATCGACCAGCTGCCTCTTGCACACCCTCTACCGGGGATGTGCCCGCAACCAATGTACAAGCCCCTGAATGGAATTGAACCTGGGACCTTTCAGTCCTCAGACCGACGCTCTACCACTGAGCCAAACCGGTTTCGGCCCCAATTCCCCTTCTTTACCCCAACTCAGCCTGGTTGCTCCCAAGAGACTGGAGAATGGGGGCTTCTGATGAAAGAATAGGACAAAGAGGACAAGAAATGGGGACAACAAAAACAATATCCTTATAAGTGCTTGGTTGTGTACACCTTGATTTAAGTGTAAAACACAATGAAGGAGGAGATGGCCAGTGTGGACAGAATGAAACTTGAACCAGAGCCAGATGTGATTTTTCAGGCCAGTTCTACCATGAACCAGCTCTGCAGCCTCTGACAACTCATATGTGAAATGGGAGAGCAATGAATGCTTACCACACTAGTCAGTTTTGAGGAACAGAAGAGAAATGTGGGTAAAAAATACATGTAAATCATAACATGTATCTAATTGAAAATATTATTATTACTAGAGGCCCAGTGCAAGAAAATCCGTCCCTCAGCCCGGCCTGCCCCCTGTAACAGTTCAGGAGCCCTCAGGGGATGTCCTATTGACAACTTAGGCTCACTCCCCATGGGAAGCAGGCTTAAGCCTCAGTCTAGCCTCCTCTGCGTGAGGCAACTAGGCCCATCAGGGGAAGGCACCAACTCCATCACCTATTGCTGCTGCCACTGCCGGCCACAGTGGCTGCTGGCCTTCAGCCATTGCTTCTTAGTGCCGGCCCCACCCCCCACCCACTGGTGGGTGGGGGCGATCTGGGGCCAGGCCAGCTGGGGGAGGGGCTGTGGGAGGTTGAGACACAGCAGGTCGAACCCTGTCCAGCCTCTGTGGAGACATGGCACCAGTGCCGGGACCGGGCCTATGCCACTGGCTCTGTGGCTGCCTCTGCTGAAGGGGCCACGGCACTGGACTGGCCTGCACAGCCACCTCTCCTGAACCACCACCACCTCCCCTGAGCCGCTGACCCTCAGCCTTCGCAGGTGCTGTGGCTTTGTCCGGGAGGAGGTCCAGAAGATGTCCAGTTTCTCTGGTCTAATTAGCATATTACCCTTTTATTAGTATCGATTATTGTATTATTCTTTTTAAATGTGATATCTTCCGAGAGGTGCTATGGGTTATAGCCCAATCCATACACTGAATCTCAAACTGTGATTCAATTACGTTTCAGGAATTCTACAGACAATGGAATCCTATTTCAAATTTTTTAATACACTCAAATATTGTGAAACCATTATGAAGTGCTATAAAAGAAAAGAAAACTACAAGATGTCCAGAGAACATTCAGAGGTGGGCGGGGCTGCTTTAGACTGGCAGAGCAGGGAAAACTGGCTTGAGGAAGTCATGTTTGAGAGGTAAAGGATTTGGGTGTGGGGAGGCCAAGGGAACAGCATGCGTAGAAACCCTACAACAGGAGAAGGTGAGGAGTACTTACAGAAGTGGAAGAAAGAAGGCTGGTGTGGCTGGAGAGAAAGAACAGCTCTGAGAGTCATGAGATGAGGTTAGGGAGGGAGGCGGGCAGGAGCCAGACCACACTACACCTGTATAGATTCAGAAAGTCTGCTTATTCTTTTTTCATTAGCTAATGTATTAACCTTCCTTTGGACAGCAGAGTCAGAATGAGAAATCAAGCCGAAACCGGTTTGGCTCAGTGGATAGAGGGTTGGTCTGCGGACTGAAAGGTCCCAGGTTCGATTCCAGTCAAGGGCATGTACCTTGGTTGAGGGCACATCCCCGGTGGGGGGTGTGCAGGAGGCAGCTGGTCAATGATTCTCTCTCATCGACGTTTCTAGCTCTCTATTCTTCTCCCTTCCTCTCTGTAAAAAATCAATAAAATATATTTTTTTAAAAGAATGAGAAATCAAAATAGCCACATATGGAGGCCCCCTGGCCAGCCTGACCCAGGACAGGCCCCAGCAGGGATTATACCTGAATCATTCCAGAGCGTCAGCACGCCCGGATAGCCTGGCACATTGCAATGCTGCAGACGCAGAGTGTTTGTCGCATGAATGAATGGCTGAAAAAATAAGTGAATGACCTTATGTTTAACCATTAACTTAGCAATGTTGTGGTCCAAAGAACTGGAAACTGGTTCAGAAGGCCCTCAGCATGGGGCTGAACATCCGCCCGCGGAGAAATGATGCTGCCCATTTTCTAGGGCAGGGAAGAGATTCCTGAGCCTCACGTTTTGTCTTTCATTTTAACTGGCTTTCATATGCCATGCAATCAAACAGCCATAAAAAAATGTATACATTAAAAGCACATAGTCTAGCCGAAACCGGTTTGGCTCAGTGGTAGAGCATCGGTCTGCGGACTGAAAGGTCCCGGGTTCGATTCCGGTCAGGGGCATGTACATTGGTTGCAGGCACATCCCCAGTAGGGGGTGTGTGCAGGAGGCAGCTGGTTGATGTTTCTCTCTCATCAACGTTTCTAGCTCTCAATCTCTCTCCCTTCCTCTCTGTAAAATATCAATAAAATATATTTTTTTTAAAAAAGCAGCACATAGTCTAACGCCTTCTAGTCCCCCTCCCAGTCCGTTTACACTCCCTGCCTACTGATCTCACAACTCCTTCGATGGGCATCCTTTTGCCCCTCAGACAACTGTAAACGAAACCATTCTTCTTTTAGCCAACACCTACCCACCGAAGCATCCTCCCGTGAATCTTAGTTCTATTCCTTGGGGGCCACACGGATTAAGTCTTCTTCCTTTTTCAAGAAAAAGAGGCTGTCAGAAGTGTCTTCCTTCCATTTGCTTTGTGGGAATCCAGTTTGAGATCAGAAAACTGGAGTTCTGTTCCCAGTGAAGATTCTAACACGTCAGGTTCGTGGGCACGGAACATAGCATTTGCAGGGGGGGGTCTATGTGTCCTTCTGAAGTGCTTTAGGCCTTGACATAGGGAGTTCAGTCAAGTGAGCTTTGCAAAGGAGGGCTAAGGCTTGAGCTCAGTGTGAAGTCTCCTATGAAATATGCTGCGCGGTTTGAACTCCGACACGCTGAATATTAGCTCAGGCAGGAAAACTATGATGACTAATTCAACCCAACTGGAAGAAGTTATTGGCGGGGTGCAGAGTAGCAGGGGTTACTGAAGGCTCTGCTTTTTGAGAAAGGAAAGTTGCATGAAGATGGAGGGATTTGTTAATCCCCAGAGAAGGCGTTACAAAGAGGTCAAGCCTGGATTCATTGGCAGGGTGGCCGTGGTGAGGGTCTCTGGCTATAAATTCATCTTATTTCAGAGTCTATATAACAATGGGGCTAAGACGATATTCGAAGAGTGTCCAAAATATCTTAATAAAGTTTTTTTTTGTTAAACGGGTCTTGCTAAAATGGGGTCATGAACTTTATCTTTTCGTATGTCCAACAACTAAGCAGAACAATGTCTCGCCCTATTGTCAGAAGTCTGATCCTTCTTATCTCCCCAAGAGGACGTGGAGCAGGAAACGAAGGCTCCGTGACCCCTGGACGCCTGCGGTCCACAGTGTAGCACAGCCTGGCCGTCATCTCTGAGCCAACATTCGGCTTAATCAATTCTCTTGACATTAATTCTAATCCAGATGTAATCTTTTATAGCTTCATGATTTGTTCTCTTAGGCACCCTGATGGAATATAAACAGTTGCCTAGAACCCGGTGAAAATAGTTTTTAACTCCTCGTTTCTGTTTCTAATTAATTATTGAGAAATTAGCTTGACCCTTGATCTGTGGCAATCACACCAAAATTGGACCGTGGCAAAGATTCTTAATTACAATCTGCACCGTCCTAGATATAGGATGTGCTAGGAAAAGAGAGCAACATTTTGAGGGCAAGTTTTCCTTAATCCATTCCAGTGAGGATATAGTAATTTTTTTTAGATGGAAACAATGCCTATTATCTGAATGCATTAGGCCCTTCAGCTCCCCAGTGAATGAGACTGATACGGAAAGACAGATACAGAAAGATGCAAAGGTTAAGTGACTAACGGGAGGCTAAACTGATAGGAGGCCACGGCAGAACTCAGCAGGGGACACTATCATAGCCCAGTGCCATCAGCCACCATCTAAATTAAACACCCCTAGCCCAAGAGAGTCACAGAGATGTCGAGATCATTCCAGAAAAAATTACAGCCAGGGTTTTGCCTCAAGACTCAGAATGTGCATCAAAGGAAGAGGAAGCCCTATTCCTCTCCTCCGTGCCCTCCCTTGGAAAACTGACGGCAGTGCCATTTCTAATTCAGTGTTATGCTGGGAAGGTTGCAAATTAATTACAATTATGCCTTCTTTGTGCCAAGTGATAATTTACTGCAATTAATTATCAAAAGATCTACTGCTGTCAATTATGATACGCGCTCTCGAGGGGAGCGGGGGAGGAGCTACTGGTGAGCATCTGAAATCTGTAATAAAGTTATGTTTTGCCCTTTTTCCCCATTTCCAATTAAGCTGTTATAATTTGTTTTCATTATGCCAACACAATGGAAAAAACTAACAGCGTTACCCCTAACCTCTTTCTTAATCTAAGCGTTATCTAGACTTTCATTGAATCAACATGTTTATTGTTACACCTGCAAGTCCTACATAGAGGGAGGCACACTTCAGAATTAATGAGCGCAGCTGTGGTCGCTCTTACATTCAGCACTTGTAAAATAGACCTCTTTAAAGTGCCATTATCACAATATTGATAGAGTTATTTATAGCATGGCAAACGCTCCCAGTCATAACAGAGGGCTTGTTATCCGTGGCAAGTTCATGCTGCTGTCATCCCCTGGCCTCCCTCCAGAGCCGGGGAGCGGGCACCAGGTGGACCATCTTTCCAAAATGAGCTCTAAAAGACATCCTAAGAACTTCTCCTCAACGCGAATCTAACTGCCAGGAGCAGGTCAAGTGGCCAGCTTACCTACAGGAAGCATAGCCAGTCAGCCTGAGCCCAGGTATGTAAGACATGCTACCTGAGAGCTCACCCACCAGAGTTCTGCTGGGAAATGGGAAACTCAAGGCGCAAGGCTGGTGTCGCTTCTTCATCAGTCAAAGAGGTCTCCGTGCAGGAGAGCAGCATCAGGAGGAGCTGTCTGCCTCCGCAGTGCGGCTCACACACTCTCATTCAGCAAAAGATGCTCTTCCTTTCTTCTTTTCTGTGTGTAAACCTCCTCGTTTGCATCTTTTCCCCCATTACCTTTTAAGCTTTTTGTGAGTGAAGAGTACATCTTATTTGTTTTCTTATTAACACGGGGTAATAATTTTACACTCCGTAATAAGCACACTATAGGTTTATTTAAGAATTCTTTCTTTTAGCCGAAACCGGTTTGGTTCAGTGGATAGAGCGTCGGTCTGCGGACTGAAAGGTCCCGGGTTCCATTCCGGTCAAGGGCATGTACCTGGGCTGCGGGCACATCCCTGGTGGGATGTTTCTCTCTCATCGACGTTTCTAGCTCTCTACCTCTCTCCTTCCTCTCTGTAAAATATCAATAAAAAATATTAATAAATAAATAAATAAGAATTCTTTGCCATGCACTAACCATGTGTTAATCACAGCAAGAGGTCCTATAAGACAAAGATGATTGGTATATCAGCCATAATTTCTTAAGCATATTCTTTTTTAAATTGCTGACCTGGTTTACTTAGGACCAGCCAGTTGGTCTACGTTGTGTACATTTGTATTCAGTTGTGTGGTTTTGATTTCTTTTTCCTACCTGGATTACCATCAAATTCACCCCACCTCCCCGACCCCAGCCCCATCCCCCAGGGGAGCTCCTTGACAACAGTGACGACAAGCATGTGCAGATCCAGCTGCCAAGCCAATAGGTCAGCTCCTCTGCCAGCCCCCTCCACAGGGCCCAGGGATGACAGAACCCCAGCTGAGAGGGAGAGATAAGCCCTGGTGCATAATCTTCCCCACCCACCCACTTCTGAGTTACACAACAGGCATTCTAAAGTGGCCCTGGCCCAGGCGTTTTCCCAGGGATGTGTTCTCCCCCCGCAAACCTTGCCCTGAGCTCCCTCCCATGGATGCCCAGCTACCCCTCACCTGCACGGGCCTGAGAGAGAGAGAGAGAGAGAGAGAGAGAGAGAGAGAGAGGGAGAGAGAGAGAGAGAGAAAGAGAGAGAGAGATCATTGCCCACCCCCTGCCACTTATCTCAAAGGCAAGGACACACAGTTACATAGATTTACAGACACCTTGACATAGGTGTCCACAGATCTGCCCCTTGGTCCTCACCGCCTGCTTTCATTGGTAGGACCGGGGACTTTTCCCTTGCAGAGGGCAGCTCAGGATGGCTGCTTCCTGCTACCAGGCACACTGTATTCACAAAGGGCTCCTCTGACAGGCGGCCCCCACCAGAGGAAGAGCCTGGTGAAGAGGAGACCCCACAATTGCAGTCCTCCCTCTGCTGTATTACAGTGGCTTTCCCTCCACAGCTTGGCTTCCTTGTTGGCAGATAGAAGGGTCCGCCTAGGTGAACAGCTGAAACCTCACCGCCCTCTGGGACCGGTAGGGAGGAACAGGTGTGATAGAAGCAACCAATGGTGAGTGCTCAGAACTCAGAACTGTGATCAGAGGAAGCCTGCCCCGACCTACAAAAGCATGTTTCTTCTAAAAGTTGAAAATATGCTTGTATCTGCCATCTAAATTCTTCCTGTGCCTGTTGGTGGTGTGTTCTGGCTACTGATTACCACCCCAAAGCCAGTGACACTACTGCAATCTCAGCCCTTACTTTATTTGGGGGTGGCCCTTTATTTCAGGGAGTTTTTAGAATGTTTCAAATAAAATATTAATTTTTTAATAAAATTAGTGACATTAAGTGTATTTTAAATATGAAAATTTAGCTGAGCATCCCTTGGCCAGGGCTGTTCTTTGGCTGCCTTTGACATCAATCCCTCCTGCCTGGGGCACCTTGAAGTGACCGTGTAATGTGTGATGGAGCCAGTCTGATGGGCTCTGAACGGTCCTGCAGTTCAGCCCCTGGAGGCCTATTCAGGACCATTGCCTCTGGGCAGCTCCTTGGCTCTGTCCAGGAGCTCCTTGTTACACATGTGTTCATTTCTCTCCGTCTTCCCAGGAAGGCTGGCCCTTGTGTAGGACAAAAGGTAGGCAGAGATATGGAGGTCCATTCAGAGCTGACTCTGACTCTCCTGGGCAGGAGGGGGGAGTGGGGGGAGGGGGAGTGAGTTGGTGAAAGTATTCCATTCCCACCAGTCCCATGGGCAGCCTCTGTGCCCCTGGGGAGGGGAGGAAGGAAGCTTCGCTGCTCCATGCCCCTCTGACAGTAACTGCGCTTACCTCTCTCCGTCCCTACACTGTCCATACAACACTCTGATTTTTCTTCTTCAAGTTTCCGCTTCCCCCTCTAGAGCCATTAAATTCCTTGAAGGTGGTTCCGTGTCCACAGGACGTAGCACAATGTCAGACACAGACTCAACACATTTTTTTAAATATATTTTATTGATTTTACACAGAGAGGAATTGAGAGGGATAGAGAGTTAGAAACGTCAATGAGAGAGAAACATCGACCAGCTGCCTCTTGTGCACCCCCCCCCCCAACTGGGAATGTGCCCGCAACCAAGGTACGTGCCCTTGACCAGAATTGAACCTGGGACCTTTCAGTCCGAAGGCCGACACTCTATCCACTGAGTCAAACCGGTTTTGGCAACACCTTTTTTTATATTATTCCTTACCTAGGAATAATAATGGTGATTGCAAGGATGTTGAGTTTATATAAACAAAATAAAGAAGAGAGGGCATTCTGAGTTTTGGATGAACATAAACACAAAATACGTAATTTGCAATTATATCTATTTATGTTCAACATCTGTCTTTCCACTCCAGAGTATTGCCAGCACTTAGCATAGTCCCTGACAAATACTACGTGCTGAATAAATATTTTCTGAATGAATGAAATGAAGGGGGAAAATGCATTTTTCAGGATTTCCATTTCTGTCAGCCTACCCAGACAAGTGGTTTTGGCTACCCTGCTTTCTCAAACTCACCTACCAGACTCCCCCCTCTTAAGCAATGTGTTGATATATCTGAGGATCCTTGTGTTGATTGAAGGTCTGGAAATGGGAAGGGGAAAAAAACCTATGCAGAGCTTACATACATACATGATAAACCAGACTGACAGTCAAATTAGAAAGGCCTTTTTCATAATTTAATTAAATCCCCTTAAATGTAGACATTAGTCAAGGACAACTTTATTGATTGAGTCTAATTGCATATATTTTCTTACGCTATTTTTCAAGTCACTTGAGAGACTGCTCCCTTTTCTGAGAGGGGATATGTCAAAGCAAGGTTTTAATTCATTGCCTCTTGGACATACTGTCACTCCCCGGCTAGCACCAATCCGTTACCGGGTGTGATAGTGTAATTATCTATAGGACTCCCAATCCACCTTTTTACAAAAGCTAGCTGCTAGAAAATTCTAAAGGCCTGTCTGCCTTCCATTTATTTGTCAGTCAATTAGTCATTCAACAAACATTTATTGAGTCCCTATTATATGTTAAAAATACAGAGATAAATAATACACAAAACTGCTCTCTGGGAGCACCCAGTTTGATGGGGGAGGTAGTTGAATACTTAATTTAGCATAATGTGCACAATACACTAAGAGATGTGTATGCACAAGACACCATGGTAGCCCTGAGGACAGGAATGGCTCATGGGGGAAAATTACAGAAGGCTTCACACAAGGTGGGGTAAGGGCCTCACAGGCAATATAAACCAGCAGAGCAGCTATATCACAAGAGGGCATAAGGAGCAGCTAACACACTCAGGGTTGGAGGTAGAGGAGGGGGGACCACATTAGAGAGGTAGCAGGAGACCAGGAAGAAAAGGCCTTTTGAGGATTTTAGGCACAGTCATCTTTACATTTCAGAAAGCTGACTCCAGCATCTGTGTGGAAAATGACTACCTGAAGCCAGACCTCTCTAGCACCTCCTCCCCAACCTGTGACAGGCCAGCAGTAAGAAGCCCCTGGACTCAGATTAGAACTCTCTGAGGACTGGAAAGATAATGAATAACACAACATTTATTTTAAAAATAATAAATAAGATGAAGCCAGCGGGAGAGAGTAGCTGAGCGCTTGACTTAAGGCTGATAATAACAGCTGCCAATTCCATAGCACTCTGCGGAAAAGTGCTTTCACACACATTGCTCTAGTCTGCCCACCCAGCCTGCAAAGGAGGAATTGGTCGTCCTATCTGAGACGAAAACTAAGGCACAAAAAGAGCCACTCTTAAAGTTGGCCAACTGGGAGGGAGTAGAGTCCAAATTGGTACCTGTTTCTCGTACAGATCCTTCTACTCCTCCATGCTACACACTGGCCATCTGAACGAGGCTGGACCCCTATTCACAGATGCAGCTGAACCCTTCTTGAACTTAATGAATTACCAAACATCTTTTTGAGCTGAGTTGGGGACTGTGGTGGAGAAGAGCAAACGTGTATAGTTTATTTAAATGGCTTGACCAGTCCAAACTTACTGTTCCTCCAGACCAAACTGCTCTGTTTCTCCATAAATCAACTCCTACCCCTGCTTCAAAACCCAGCCAGAGCACTGCCTCCTCTAGAAGTCCCAGAACTGTCTGAAGCCCTTTGCTTAGTGAGTTTGCTTCTTCACGTTATGCAAAAAAGGAATACTACTTGGAGTGTATCAGTTTCCCATTGCTGCTATAACAAATTATCATAAGGCATTGAAGGTCCTATTTATTATATCTATTCCTCCTACCCTTGACCATTTTCCAGCTTCACTAAGTCATGAGTTTCTGATAGGCACAAACTGTGTTTTACTAATTTTTAATTCTCAGGAAGGACTTAGTGCACTACCTGGCATACACTATTATTTGGATAAATGAACAAGATGGTGGTGGATAGGTTGATTCTAACAGTCACAGGGTTTTTTTCTTCATAGACTTATTTAATCTGTTTACTACATCCAGAAATTTTTATATTGATGATCAACAACTAAATCTCAGAGCACTGATCCCTTAAAAATGCTGATGCTTTTAAATAAGTTCTTATAAGCTATTAGAAGTGGAAGCTGAGAGTTATGAATCTCAGCTCTCACCCTATGACTGCTACTATGTGACCTTGGACAAATTATTCAGCCTCTTAATGAGAGGCTTGGTTTAGACAGTTTTGGTCAACTGTGTCTAGGACAATACAATTAATCAAGTTCAGGTTCATGTCTTCCCCAAGAGCAAGCTCTCCTAATGAAGGGAGTGGATGGAAAAGGTGGGTTTCAGACTCGGGAATGGTATGCAAGGCAGCTGAAGTATGCAAAAAAGGAATACTACTTGGAGTGTATCAGTTTCCCATTGCTGCTATAACAAATTACCAAAACTTTGATAAGTTAAAATAAGATAAATTTGTTTTCTTACAATCCTGCAGTTCTTATTGTGCTATAATTCAAAATATTTATAAGGTTGTGTTCCGTTCTGCAGTCAATAGAAGAGAATTTATTCCTTTGCTTTGTCTAATGTCTAAGCTACCTACAGTTCTCAGTTCCTGGTCCCTTGCTCCATCTCATTACATTGGATTAACTTGGATAACCCAGGATAATTTCTCTAAAAATTAGCAACCTTAATTCCCTTTTGCCACGTAAGGTAACAGAGTCACAGATTCCAGGTATTGTGGTGCAGATATTTTGGGGGCCCATTATTTTGCCATTACATGGAAGAAGGGTGCAAAATGAGACTGTGTTGAGGCATTTTGAGGAGGAAAACATCGTGGTGTGATGGAAGAACCCTTTGCACTGCAACTTTGAAGTCCATATAACTGCTCCTTCACATATTTGCCCATGAATTTGAACAAGTCATTTTCTGTCTCTGGGCCTCAGTATTTTCATCTATAAAATGGGAATAACAATAATAATCTCTCAGAAAAATTGAGGGAATAAGATATTCTTTAAATTTAATGAAGTGATGCTTGGCCAAAAATAAATATTCAGTGAATGGGGACCAAGAACAAAAAGTTGGTTAAGGCTGAACCATTGAGAGCTAACAGAGTAGCAAGGGGAAATAAGGTTGGAAAGGTAAGCAGAATCCATACTGTGAAAAACCTTGAATGCCAAATTTTATCTTAAAGATCATGAAGTGCTATCAAAGGCACTGACTTGAGCATTCACCAAGCAAATAAGAATGTCATATGAATTAGAATGAGTAGCTTTGGTATGAAGATTCCCTAAAGATAGGTAGGCTAGGCCTCCTCACATCTAGATTTCACATTTTAAGTCAATAGGTAGAAAATAAATCCCCAAATTCTGCTGTTGCCAGTAGTGAACAGCATGTTGCCCTCTAATTTTAATTTTAATTCTTTTTTAACTTTAGGTCATAGATTTCCAATTTATCCAACATCTGGAACACCAAGGGCATTAGAAAAGCCATCCTGGGGTACTGCCACTTACACAGTGGTGCTCAATAAATATTTGTGGATCAAAAACCCAAACAAGGGGGAAAAGGAAGATTTGGAAATAAAACCAGGTCTTTTGAAGTAGAACTTTAATTGAAGAGTTTAACTGTGACATGCTGAAAAGCTTATTTTGCAAGTGAACAGGTAAAAATCATCAGCTAAGACTGGCAAAAATATTCAGGAGAGGGAAAAAAGAAAGTCTAGAGTATTTGTGCACGTGAAGAAAGTATTTTGGATTTACTTTCATTTTTTTTTTTACTTTACATTTCATTTTGTCACAATCACCCTTAAATACACACACACACACACACACACACACACACACAACTTGGGTCAATACCTAATTGCAATCATGAAACAATAACTTTGAACAACATGAAAGATTCTCCTTAGTACCTATGACTATTATAGCATCCAATATCCCTAAATATTTGTTAATCAATAATAAGAAGAAATTGTTTTAAAACTTTGTAGCCTGGAGCAGAGCCAAGCCCCTGCTCACTCTGTGGCTGCCACCATTTCTGTTTGGTTTTATGTATCTTCTATAATTGAAACTTTGTATCCTTGGGTGGAGGCCTAGGCCAGCCAGGGTGTGTGGAAAGCTTGACTTCCTCTATTGCTGGGGAAACCCAAGCTTCTCAACTGCTCTCTGTGGCTGCAGCCATCTTAGTGGGGATTAATTTGCACACCCACTCTGATTGGTTGGTGGGCATGGCTGGTGGGTGTGGTTTGAATGGAGTGATGGTTAATTTGCATATTACTCTTTTATTAGGTAGGATAATTTCTCTCTGAGCTGGCTCTTCATGAACATTATATCACTCAGTCCTCACATCAACCCTACAAGGGAGCAATTATGAGTCACATTTTGTAGGTGAGAAAGTGAACCTCAAAGACTTTAATATCTTGTCCAAGTATTTCCACCAGTAAAGCAGAACAAGCATTAAGACCAGTTTCTCAGCCATTGGCTCTAACTTAACTTGCAGCTGCCAAGATGCTCAGAAAAGGACCACCAGGATAATATCAAGATAAAAGTCTACATGAACTAGAACTGATGATAAAACGTACAGGGTAGGGCCTGAAAGGGGTCATCCTTACTCTTTGATTTATGTTAAATAAAACACCACTGAACTGGGTATTACTCGTTCATTTGACTCTTAGAAGAAACCAAGAAAGACTTCAGCCAGTAAATAAATCTCTTGATTGTAGCTAAAAGCATGGCAGATAATACTAACCATAATCATGATACTGTTTATTGAGTATTTAATATATGCCAGGTCCTCTTCCAAAGCCTTTTAATTAACTCTTTTAATTCTATAACATCTCTATGAGGTTGGTACCATTGTTATCCCATTTTATTGATGAGGAAGCTGAGGCACAATGAGGTCACATGGAAGAGCTAAGAAACAAACCCAGGCAGTCTGGTTTCAGCACCCATGCTCTTATCCACTGAACCACACTGCCTTCACAAGGGGCTTCTAGGTCATATAATATCAATCAACACAGAACCATGCTGATACAAGAGAGTCTTATCCAGACAAATAATGATGCTGCATGATGGTAGAACTTTGCAATTTATAAAAAGAACTTACTCATTATCATTCATATCATTCATTCATTCATTCATTATTTATTATCTCATTGAGTCTGGTAATGTCTCCTGAATGTACATTTTCATCCATAATGCACTGATTCTTTCATTCATTCAACAAATTTGTATTGAGCACTTGTCTTGAGCTAACTTTGGAGATAGAAAAGTAATCAAAAATCTTACCCTTGCCTACAGGGAACTTAAACTACAGTGGACATGGCATTCTTTAATAAATATAATCACATGAGTATGTAATTACATGTGGTGCTAAGGGCTGTGAATGAGAACTATTGGGAATAATGAGCACATATAACAGAGGATGACCTAGTCAGATATTCAAAGACTCACGGACAGGTCTCGTCTGGAAGTCCCTGAAGAAGTTAATTTGAGTTCAATTCAAAGGATAATTGAGAATTAATTTAAATTTCACTATATCACTGAGGACTTCTCTTGCGCTCTAATTAGATTACAAGCACTTTTCATACATCTTATTCCTTTCCATTCTTCCATACAAATTATCATCTTCTAACATATAATTTACTTATTTACTATGTTTATTTTTGGTCTGAGTACTCCTCCCAACTAGAATGTTAAGTTCTATGACAGCTTTTTAATCAGTTTCATTCACTCAAGTGTTTGGCACATACAGACAATTAGTATTTGTTGAATGAATGAATGAACAAAGGAACTAGTGGAAAAGGCTTGAGGGTGTAGGACCAGCAATGGGGTGAGGGAGTTCTCAGCAAAGAGACCCCTCTTTCAAAGGTTGGGGGGCAGGAGAGAATGTCCAATTTTGAAGGAACTCAAGAAGGTCCTGGAGTCCAGAGAACAGAACAAGGAAGAAAGTGACCGGTGATGAGGTGGAAAGATTAGGCCTGTTTTTTAGGAAACAGACATTCAGAATGTGCAATCCCCACCCCCACCCCCCCAAAAAAAGGTGTCATGTGTGGGTTTCAAGTTAGAGCCAGCTTACTTTGTCATCTCTTACACTTCCCTAAGAGGAGCAGAGGGCTACTTTCCCCTCATGGAAAAATGGCCATGCTTAAGCAGATGGCAGGGAGCAGCAGAATACTCAGGTTGGGGGAATATTTCATATATTGTTAAAATATGGTCACTTAATATGCATGAAGCAGAAACGCTTGATGGATATGGTTGATTTATGAGCAGCTGGATATTAATGCACGGAATGTCAAAGTGTATGAATTTTGTAAAGTTTCCTAATTCTGGTTTGTTAAAATGTAATATAAAAAAGTGGTCTCCTAGATCATTACTGTCTCAGCCGGAGATAATTGACGTTGTGGCAGACAGCCAGCGTTGTTGGAGTAAAGAGAATGTTATGGGAGGCCAGCAACACCAGACAGTCTAGGGCTCACGGATAGATTCCTACCTGCCCGCCCCAAAGCACCTTTGTACTCTTACGGCAAAGAGCACAGGGCTCCTCAGGACAGGATGGGGGATGATGCCCTCTGCTAGGTCCCTTCCTCCAGGCTCAGAAGAGAGAGGCATGTGTCTTTCAATTAAAACAGACTCTTGTCAAACTGGTGTTTTGATGTGAAGCTTATTTACTGCAGACTCCCAGAGTATGCCCAACATGTGGTAAGACTCAGGAAACCATGTGGCACTGTATTACAGGAGGTGCTGTGGGCTTGCTTCTGTCAAACAAATTAAATGCCTGCACTTCATACACTGTACAAGGCCAAATTAAACACTCGTCAGAGGGGAGACGCCTTTTAATGTGCGGTGCCTGCAGCCTTCTTGACACCGGCTAGCATTCGCAACAAATCCCAGCCTGTCTTCGCTGAACCCATGAAGATAGCGTTTTATCTCTGAGGCAGTTGTTTCTATGAGGTAAGTCATCTCTAAAAGGATGCTGCTTCTTCTAGCTACTCTGGAAATTCTAGTTAGTACGTGGAATAATCTTAGCCACCACAGACAGTTCATTCTTGCAAATACGTAAGTGTGGCCATAGGTGTCAGCTATTCATTTTGCCCAGAAGGTAATTTATAGTAAATTAAATGGGATCACCATTCCAGAGACCCCTCCCAGAATGCCAAGCTGAAAGCCTTTAGAGAACAGCTATTCGCAAACTGAGCAATTATGATTTACTCTATGATTGCATTTTCTGACATGGTCACTGTTAATTCTTTGGTTGCTATAAGCTAGAGATAATTAGCACCCAGTTTAGATGGCAATCTAGACAAAAACTAACATAAGCACACCTGGTTGGGATTCTGCCACCAAGGAACTGATGTGGGAGATGCTTTAATAAAGTATAACCTTGTTCTAAGTTATTTCCTTACCTTCCCCAGTCCTTATATTCCTTCTGGAAACTGACATGCCACGGACTGAGAGACCTTGAAAGAACATCTGGTCAAGTAATTCTCAAATACAAGTTAGTCAAACAGATGCATTAGAATTACCTAAGGAGCCTATTACAAATACGATTTCCCAGACCCCACCCCAGACCTATTAAATGGAATCTAGGATCCAGGTTACTAAGAAGTTTCTCTTTGATCTTTAACTGCTACATTTGAAACCACTAAATTCTATTCCTTCCCTCACCCCCAGTCAGAATGATACATTAAGTCCTCTTAGCACATGAGCCTTTATATAGAGATATGACAAATAATACCCCTTATTAAATATATTTTTAAATATATTTTATTGATATTTTACAGAGAGGACGGGAGAGAAATAGATAGCTAGAAACGTCGATGAGAGAGAAACATCGACCAGCTGCCTCTTGCACACCCCCCACCGGGGATGTGCCCGCAACCAATGTACATGCCCTTGACCAGAATCAAACCCAGAACCCTTCAGTCCGCAGACCAACACTCCACCATTGAGCCAAACTGGTTTCGGCTTAAATATATTTTTATTGATTTCAGAGAAGAAGGTAAAGGGAGAAAGAGGTAGAAATATCAATGATGGGAGAGAATCATTGATCAACTAGCTGCCTTCTGCATCCCCTCCCCGCCCCACTGAGGATAGAGCCCACAACCAGGGCATGTGCCCTGACTAGGAATCGAACCATGACCTCTTGGTTCATAGGTCAACACTCAACCACTGAGCCACACCAGCCAGGTACAGAGACACTATTGTTAATACCACTTTATAAATGAGGAAACTAAAGCCCAGAGGGGTTAGGTAACTTGTCCAAGTCACGCAGTGAGTCACATGGGGTTCAGAACCAGGCAGGGCAGCTCCACAATCCACATCTGCAATCATTAAACCACACTGCTTCCTCAGAAAGCTGGTGCTGTGAACGATTCTCTCTCTAGCCAGCAAGCGAAGTGGAACACTGAACAGAAAAGAGCCAAAAACCCAGGTGTGTGCAAAGGTCAGCCTACTGGTTATTTAAATAATTTTCTTTTAAAAAAAATTACATCTTGGTGAACACCAGGACGCTTCAGTCTCAATGAATTCCAGAAAGCAAAGCAACAAGATCAATTTCAAACCCACCTCACGCCCTCCCCGGGAGGAGTAGGGGCTACTGCCGTTGTTCCTGCTCTAAAAGGAACAGGATGGACCAGGAAAGATGGGGCTTGGGCATTGTCTTAGCTCAGGCTGCCTTTAAAACATGCCATAGACTAGATGGCTTAAACTACAGAAACGTATTTTCGAGAAGTTCTGGAGGCAGGAAGTCTGAGATCAGGGGGCCAGCGAGGTTGTGTCTGGTGAGGGCTCTCTTCCTGGCTTAAAGATGGCCCGTTCTCTCTGGGGGCTCATGTGGCCTTTCCTTGGTGCCTGTGCATGAAGAGAAAAATAATTATCTCTTGCCGAAACCGGTTTGGCTCAGCGGTAGAGCATCGGTCTGCGGACTGAAAGGTCCCGGGTTCCATTCCGGTCAAGGGCATGTTCATTGGTTGCAGGCACATCCCCGGTAGGGGGTGTGCAAGAGGCAGCTGATCAATGTTTCTTTCTCGTCGTCGTTTCTAGCTCTCTATCTCTCTCCCTTCCTCTCTGTAAAATATCAATAAAATATATTTTTTAAAATAATTATCTCTTCCCCTTCAAATAAGGCCACCAATTCTATGAGATTAGGACCCCACCCTTATGACCTCATTTAACTTTATAACCTCCTAAAAGCTTTCACATACAGTCACAATGGGAGTCAGAGGGGTTGTGGTTGCAACATATGAATTTGGAAGAGACACAATTAAGTCCAAAGCGGGCATTTAGATATACTCTAATGGGAAAAGGCCAGTTCAACATCAGCAATGACAACAGTCCTTCCTGCCACTCAGAGAATGTGCCAGAAACTGGGCTAAGCACTTCACATATATTATCTCATTTAATCATTGCTCCACAAGCCCAGGATTAGTCCATCCACGTTTCAGATGGGGAGATCTGGAATCAGAGACTTGGAGTACTTCAGGGGGAATCTGAAGCAGAGCCAGGATCTCATTCTGTTCAGTCTGACTTTTAATTCCTATGCCAGAAATAGTCGTTTGGGGATCATGGATCCCTTTGAAAGTCTGAACGAAGTTATTAACCCTCTTCATAGAAAAAGACATACACACAAAAATTTTGCAGGCAATTATAGAGGGCTTCCCAGCCATCTAGAGTGTAAAGTAACATGGAATAATAGGATAAACATGGATTTTCCCCCTCCCCCCGCCCCGGAGAATCAGTATTTTAAGTAGCCATATTATAGAGTGAAGACACTGTTTGCATTACTTTGTGAGAGAAGCACATACATCAAAGAAACGTGGATGTTGCACAGATGGCACTGAGCTAGCTCCCCGGGAACAAGCTCACGGCCCCCCCACCAGGGTAACCAGGCAGCAATAGGCTCCCTCTCTTTCTGGGAACAGGTCTGCTGGGGGAGGAGGAAAATTCTCTTGAAGAGGTAGCAAGGGAGTGGGCTGAGGACACCTGAGAGTAGTAGTCTGGAATTCATATGCATCCAGGGGTCAGCAGAAAACAGAGACGGAAGCCGATCTGGGGTGACAGGAAGAAGGGGCCGCCACTCAGCAGCTCCAGCCACTGTCTCCAGGAGGAGCCTGGGTTCCAGAGGGGTACACCCTCATTCTTTTTTTAAAAAAATATGTTTTATTGATTTTTTTACAGAAAGGAAGGGAGAGGGATAGACAGTTAGAAACGTCGATGAGAGAGAAACATCGACCAGCCGCCTCTTGCACACCCGCTACTGGGGATGTGCGCGCAACCAAGGTACATGCCCTTGACAGGAATCAAACCTGGGACCCTTGAGTCTGCAGGCCGACGCTCTATCCACTGAGCCAAACCAGTTGAGGCTATACCCTCATTCCTGGTGAAGAAAAACAAAACACAAATTTTTATGGGAACGTCTCCCATTTTCAAATGTCTATCCTCAGAAAATGCGTGGCCTACGAAGAGAACCTCATCCTTTACCTACGAGCCTCAGTTTCTCCACCAGTAACACGAGGACTAGAGCAAGATGAGTCTCTTAAGATTTTTTTAAAAGGTTAAATGAAACAAGGTACATGAAAATGCTCGGTGAACTATAAAGTGCTGTTTATGGGTGGTAACAGAGAAACCCATAAAAAGTAAGATCTCTCCACTGGCAAGAGATGGTATATTTCATAGCTGGGTACAGCACACCCATTGAACTGGTGCAGCAGCAAGAGGGACCTTTACCAAATGTAAACCAGGCTGTATTTTCCCTTGTTGAAACCCTCTCCTGGCTTCCCACCCCACTTATAATAAGCTCCAAGCTGGGTTTGACCTGGGTCCTGTCACCCTGTCTGAGCCGGCCCCACTTTCCCCTGACTTTAGACACGGCAGCCACACCGCCCTTGCTCCCATTCCTCAAACACAGCAGGCACCTTCTCTCGTAGGGCCTTGGCCGGAAGGCTCTGGCCCTGACCTTCTGCAAGGTGGTCTCATCTATTCAGCTCTCAGCTGAGCATCACCTTCAAAGAGAGGTGCCCCAATCTAGAGGCACCACCCGATCACTCTCAGCAACAGCACCCTACCTCACTCCAGGCACAGCCCCTCTCACTGTCTGATAGGGTTCTTTATTTTTATGGGCATATTCACTGAACCCATTTGTCCTCCCACTAGACATCAGTCCAATTAGAAGAGACCTATGTGGATGTATTCTCCCCTGTGCTCATGCGCCTCTGAAACAGGCTTAGTACATGGTAGGAATTATAAAGAACCATGGAACCAGTAACCTCTTCAAATTGGCATTATAGTAGGAAGTTTAGTGGGAGAGCAGAAAGCTCTGAACTGGACCTGTACAGTTTCCTGGGCCCCACTCCAGATTTGCTGAATCAGAATCTCTAAAACTGAGGCCCAGGTATCTGATTTTTAAAAAAATATATTTTATTGATATTTTACAGAGAGGAAGGGAGAGAGAGAGAGAGCTAGAAACGTCGATGAGAGAGAAACATCAACCAGCTGCCTCTTGCACACCCCCTACCGGCGATGTGCCCGCAACCAATGTACATGCCCTTGACCGGAATCGAACCCGGGACCTTTCGGTCCGCAGACCGATGCTCTATCCACTGAGCAAAACCGGTTTCGGCCAGGTATCTGATTTTTAATAAACACCTCAGGTGAGTGATTCTGAGGCAAGTGACCCCAGAACATATTTTAAAAAACACTGCCTTTAGAGGCCAAAGACCTAGCTCGAGACCCTGTTTACTTCGCAAAGTTTCATGAGGACTCAAAAGGCACAATGGCTGACAGAGTTCGTTGCCTGTGCCTGACACTCACCAAAACGCAGACCTGAAGAGCTCTTCCTCCCGGCTTTCCTGTCGGGGGCCTGCGATGTGAGCGTGAGCGTTCTGGGATGGAAGCACCCAGGAATGTGATTTCTTTTTCTCAGCTCACCACAAACAAAGCAGACTTTTGTAGAAAGAATCATCTGCAAACTCACACACACAAAAAAACTGACATAGAAACTAAAAAAAGAGAGAACAATAGGAATCACTGGCATGTATGGAACCCTGATTAAGAGCGAAGCACCATCATCCCATTCGCACATAATATGCACTATTCTCCCCATTTTATAGATGAGATTGCATTAGTAACTTGCCCCAGATGACATAATTATTACTTTGCAAATTTGTTTTAAAACCCAGGCAGCTGGCTGACCTCAGGGCCATGCATTTATCCACTGACTACACCACAGTCAAAGGCTCTTGTCTTCTGATACCAATCACCACCAGCTCTTCTTCTATTTCACACTGACCAGTCAGTCCCCCTTCTCACAGACACCTTCTCTTTTCAGATATGACTAGTAGCCCTGCACACGAATCCGTGCGCCAGTAGCTTCCTGCAGCCCTCCTGGAGCTCCCCCACCTTCTCCCCGCATCATACCTTGCTGCCCTAACCCCTCCAGTAGCTCCCCCTCCCCCTTACCTCCCCTCAGAGCTTGCTGCCCTGTAGCTCTCTGCTGCCTGCTTGGAGCCCTGCTGATCCATGATCCAGTCGTTATGCAGTCCATTTGCTTATTACATATTTATTATATAGGAGTAGAAGCCCAATACATGAAATTCGTGCATGGGGTGGAGGGTGGTGCCTCAGCCTGGCCTGCACCCTCTCTCAATCTGGAACCCCTCATTCCTAACTGCCTGCTTGCTTGCTCCTTACCACTTTGCTCATCGCATCCCGCTACCTCCGCTGCACTGGCCAGCCTTGAGCCTGGCTTCTGCCTGAGTTTCATTCCCACTGTGGGAGCACACTGACCACCAGGGGGCAGCTCCTGCATCGAACATCTGCCCTCTGGTGGTCAGTGCGTGTCAGTGCGACCATCATTCTGGGCTTTTATATCTATAGATACCATCAATTGTACTATAATCTAATTCCATTTGTTTTTCAAGTTTCTTCTCCTAAAGATGCTTTTGTATATATCTAATTCCACCCAGTAGGCATTGATTTTTATAATTTTTGTGGAGTAGGGTTTGGATTTTTGTATAGTAGGGTTTTGTGGAGTAGGGTTTCTTGCTGATGATTGTAACTTTTTTTAATGATCAACTAAAACATCTAAATATCTTTCCAGTCTAAAGGTAGGCTTGTATACTTGTGCCATTGATTTTTTTTAATCTAAATACAGAACTTCGCATATACCCTGTGGGATTTCATCTTGTGGTTTTGGACCACTGTTCCAGCTTGTCAAGATTATTTTCGATCTTGATTCTGTCATCTGTGGTATAAGCCATTCCTCCCAGCTTTCTGTCATCCATAGATTTTATTAAATGAAACATCCATTTCTCATTCAAATAATTGATAGAAATGTTGAACTGCACAGAGCCAAGTATAGATAATATGACAGGAGGGATTATTGTCTTAAAAAGGAGTACAGTACCAGACTGAGCATGAGTATGAAAGTGTAGTCACTAGAACTGACCCCAAACGCACTACTGAAAAGAGTATTTGATGCCCCATCCTTCTCCTGATATTCTCTGTGATGCTACATGCGGGCAGATGCACCAGTGTCATTATCACCACTTTTGATGTACCTTTTCACATGTTCCCTTACCCTCTAGCATTCATTTCCTTGATAGTCAACAAACATTTATTGATTATTTACTAAGTAAAAAAAAAATCACTGTGCACGTGTGTTTGGGTTACAGAATTGAGGAAAATAAATAAACTGATCACCATGGTACAATAAATGCTATTTGAAGAGAGATGGAATGGGAGAAAAAGAGGCAGACACATGGGTCAGCAAAGGCTTCCTGAAAGAGGCAGTGCCTGGGTTATGTTTAAAGGTCAAGTGTGAATTGCACAGACATGGAATTGGAGGTAGAGAGATTGTCATGAGCTAAGGCAGGGGTGGGCAAATTTTTTTACTCGAGGGCCACAATGGGTTCTTAAACTGGACCGGAGGGCCGGAACAAAAGCATGGGTGGAGTGTTTGTGTGAACTAATATAAATTCAAAGTAAACATCATTACATAAAAGGGTACGGTCTTTTTTTATTTTTTATTTCATAGTTTAGAACAGCCATCTGGCCCGTGGGCCGTAGTTTGCCCACGCCTGAGCTAAGGTCACAAAGCCTCTAAGCCATGTTAGAAGACTGGATTTTTTATTAATAGATTAAAAGTTTCCATTAAGGACTCTGTCCATGTGGTCGTCCTCATTCACTTCAACTTGTACCAATCCCTCCTACCTTGAAAAGCCTAAAGCAGTTTTTCTCCATCCCAGGATCAGGTTGCCCCTTAACCATATACTCTTATATTTTTACCTCATTAATGTATACATGTGTTTGTCATCCCTCAATTCATGGAAGGGCACTGAAGAATGGATCTATGACTCACATTGCCACTGTGTCCCCTCACACCATCTTGAAAAGAGGTGATGGCAATGAATGGTCAATAGTAGGAATGGTTCATCAGATCAGGCCTAACCCAGCAGTCAGACATACCTCTCGCAATCCAGGACAACTGGCTCCTAACCACTCTGCCTGCCTGCCTGCCTGATTGTCCCTAACACCTCTGCCTTCTGGTCTGATCGCCCCTACCTTGCCCCCCTGCTGGCCTGATTGCTTTTACCTTGCCCCCATGCTGGCCTGATTATCCCTACCTTGCCTCTCTGCCTGCCTGATTGCCCCTAACCTCTCTGCCTGCCTTCCTGATTGCCCCTAAATGCCTCTGCCTGCCTGCCTGATTGTCCCAACCTGCTCTCCCCTGCCAGCCTGATCTCATCCCAAACTACCCTCCCCTACTGGCCTGACCTGATCACCCCCAACTGCCTTCTCTGCCTCAGCCCCCACCACCATGGCTTTGTCTGGAAGGAAGTCCAAAGCCTGGAAGATGGCCAGTCCACCTGGTCTAATTAGCATATTACCCTTTTATTAGTTTAGATAGATTATATATATGATAGGATTGCTTAAATTGGGGCAGGGAGCCTTTTTCAGCAGGAGGAGATGCTCTTGGCAGACAAAAACACAAAATCCCTATATCTGGACTGGTAGCCAGTCATATGCACTATACCACCAAACCGGTCATTAAAAAATTGAACTGCTTTCTTACACCTTACACCAAACAGCTGTTGCCCTTAAAACACCTCCTCAGCCCCCACCTTAGGTTCTGCCTTCCCAGTTCACCCAGAGTATGTTCTGATTGGTCAGTTCCTATTTCAGTCAGTGTCAAAAGCCCCGCCTCCAAGGCAGCTATTGGCTACTTGCAATTCACCCAGATTTGGTTCTTATTGGTCAGTATCTATGTCAGTCAGCATCTCTGGGCCTATCTCTGGGCATGATCATAGAGGTAGGGCTTATCAGCAGCCACCCCAGGCTGCTGGCAAGAGGGCTGCACTGCTGACCTCTGGGAGAAGAGAGAGAGCCTTGTCTGCTGGTGAGGCCCAGAGAGAGAATCAGTGTCTGACCACCCTATTTCTTTCTTCAGGCCTCGCCAGCAACCACTGCCATTGCTGATCAGCCCCGTCTCTCTCTCTCTCTCTCTCTCTCTCTCTCTCTCTCTCTCTCTCTCTCTCTCTCTCTCCAAGAGGTCAGCAGTTCAGCCTGTTCACCTGCTGTGCATGCAGCCTGGCATTCAGTTGAGCCTTCTATGTTTTTGGATGTTATGACACTGGCTCTTTATATATATATATATATTCCTTCTTGTGCCAAGTGACTAGCTGAGTGCCCAGTTTTATCTTTTGATAAAATAAATAAAATGTTCTTCCACTCTTTTCAGCATAACTATAAATCATACCATGTGTATGTTCAGTCTTGCTTTCCAAGGACAGAATACACCTTTGGAGTCCCTTAGTTAGGATACTGAGTCTGTGAACTGGTATTTTTGTATGGAATTTCTTTATACATGTCAAGAATTGGTGAACTTTGGAGGGTATGCCACATGGGGTTCATACAAAAACTGGTCTGATTTTTTACTTTATGTAAATAGTCAGGATACCTAGACAACAGATAGACAACCGATTGGAAGTTCCATGACAAGTCAGTCAGATTGGTTGAGAATGGCTGGCTGGGGTCTAAGGAAAAATGAGACACAGTCTACAGGCAATGTCTATGGCCACAGGTGAAGGACGTGGTGACTGAGAGGCACAGTGCCATACATATGCCACCCCAGATGGTGCCTTTAACGTGGGTTTCTTAAGGATGTCTAGCAAATCTAAATGTTCCAGATCACCTTTGCCTTATAAGCTGTGTGCATGTGACTGCATCCTTTTCTTTAATCTTCTTATGAAACTACATATATATATCTTATATAAACTACATATAAGATCTTATGATATATAAGTTTATATATATATCTTATATATTATAAAATATATATTATATATCATAAGATCTTATGATATATAAGATATATAGTTTCATCTTCTTATGACACTATATATATATATATATATATATATAGTGTCATAAAAAGATTAAAGATTATGTATATATCTGAAGCACATTGCTAAACAAAAAACATATAAGACATATTTATATATACAGTTTGATGACTTATCTGATGTGAGCATGTGTGATAGCACCACTGGGGTCAAGAAATAGAGCATGATCAGACAAACTCCTTTCTTTTGCCCCCACCCAAACACTACCCACCGTTGTCCTGATTTTCAAGGACATCACTTCCTTACTCTCCTTTAAAGCTTCATCACCTGTGTGTCTATCTCTCTGTACCATAGCTTGATTTTGCTTTGTCTCTTTTTAGTACTTCACATAAATGGTATAATATACTAAACTTTTTTTTGTCTTCAGCTTTTTGCTCAATATTTATGTTTATGAACCTGACTGATTTTGTGGCAGGAGGTTGTAGCTCATTCATTTTTCACTGTTCTGTGGTATTAAAAAGTGTGAATATATGACAATTTTATTTACCCAATTCCCAGATAACGGACATTTAGATTGTTACCAAATTTTAACTAGTTGAATAATGATGTTATGAACTTTCTTATACATTTCATGACACACACATTTCAGGTGAGTCTGTGGCTAGAGAGAAATTGTTAGGTTATAAAGTTTTAAGTTCAATATTAGGAGATAATGCCAAACTGTTCTCCAGAGTAGTTGTATCAATTCCACTTCCACCAGCAATGTATGAGAATGCCAGTTGCTGCCCAGTCTCACCAACAGATGGTTTTATAGTCTATTTTTTTTCAATTACAATATTATATTAGTTTCAGTGTACAGCATAGTGGTTAGACATCTATATAATATACAAAGTGATCCCTTGGATAACTCTAGTACCTACCTGGCACCATACATAGTTATTACAATATTACTGACTACATTCCCCATGCTGTACTTGACATCACCAGGATTATTCTATAACTACTAATTTGTACTTCTCAATCCCTTCATCTTTTTTCACCCAATCTCCCTACATCCTCCCACCATTTGGCAACCATCAGTTTATTCTCTGTGTTTAAGGCTCTATTTTACTTATTCATTTATTTTCTTCTTACAGTCCATATACAATATAAGTGAAATCATATAGCATTTTTCTCTCTGTGTCTTATTTCACTTAGCCTACTACCCTCTGGGTCAGCAATTTTTAACCTTTTTCATCTCATAACCCACAGAAATTAATTACTAAAATGCTATGGCATGTCAAAAATATATATTTTTTTTACCACTCTGACCAAAAAAATAAGTATAATTTGATTCACTTACACCTGATAGCTATTTTTGTATTGGATGTTGTCAAATTTTTTTTGACAACTTCAGGGAAAGAGATCAGTGCCCCTGACTAGTCATTTATTGCATGTTTTAAAAACTCTTACAGCACACTGGTGTGACTGCCATGGCACAAGGTTGGAAATTGCTGCTCTAGGCCTGTACATGTTTTCACAATGGCAAGATTTCATTCTTTTTTATGGCCAAGTGATATTCCGCTGTGTATCTGTACCACTTCTTTATCCACTTACATACTGATGGGAACTTTGCTTGCTTCCATATCTTGGCTATTCTAAATAATGCTGCAATGAACATAGGTGTGCACATATCTTTTTGAATTAGTGTTTCAGATGTACTTTTAATAAATGCACAGAAGTGGAATTGCTGGGTCATATGGTAGTTCTTGTTCTTAATATTTTAAACTATTTTTAATTTTTTTATGAACCTCTTGTCAATAGTGGCTGCACCAATTTTCAATCCCACAACAATGTCCTGGGGTCCCTTTTCTCCACATCTTCACCAATATTTTGTTTGTTGATTTATTGATGATAGCCGTTCTGATAGGTGTGAGGTGGTATCTCATTATAGTTTTAATTTTCATCTCCCTGATGATTAGTGATGTTGAGCATCTTTTCATTTATCTATTGGCCATCTGTATGTCCTCTTTGGAGTAGTGTCTGTTTAGGTCCTCTGCTCATTTTCAATTAGATTGGGGGCGGGGAAGGGTGCTAAGTTGTATCAGTTCTTTATAAATTTTGGACATTAACCCCTTATTGGATATATCATTAGTGAATATCTAAGTCAGTAGATTGTCTTTTCACTTTGTTGATGGTTTCCTTTGCTGTACAAACTCTTTTATAAAAGATCTATTCACTGATGTCAATGGGGCTTAAAGTTCAGTACAATTACTGGATTACTATCAATTTCTCCTTTTATGTCCATCAATATTTACTTTATATATTTAGGTGTTCCTACATTAGGTGTGTAAATGTTTACTGGAGTTATATTCTCTTGTCAGATTGATCCCTTTATTATTATGAAATATCCTCCTTTGTCTCTTTTATAGCTTTTGTTTTGCAGTCTATTTTATCTGATATAAGTAATGTTACCCCAGCTTTTTTTGCTGTTTTCATTTACATGAAATATCTTTTTCCATCCTTTTACTTTCAGACTGTGTGTCTCTTTCGATTTGAAGTGTGTCTCTTGTAAACAACATATGTATGGGTCTTGTTTTCTTATTCATTCATCTACACTATATCTTTTGATTGGAGTATTTAATCCATTTAGATTTTAATTGATTATTGATAGTTATGTAGTTACTAGAGGCCGGAGGCATGAAATTTGTGCATGGGTGAGGTCCCTAGGCCTGGCTGGTGATCAGGGCCAATCGGGTCCAGGCCAGTCAGGGCCAGACCAGAGAGGAGGTGATGGTTGCTAGTCTGGGTACAGAAGGAACTGACACTGGATGTCCACACCGCTATCATCAGCACCCTGCCACCACGTGGTTCCCTGCCTCCCCCCCTCCTCCTTCCCTCGCTGCCACACTGTCACTACAGTGGGTGGGCAGCAGGCCAACCAGGGCCTACCATCCAGGGGGAGGAGCAGGGCATCAGAGGTTGGCTGCTGGACCCGAGAAGGGAGCGGACCCTCAGCACCCCTGAGAAAGGGGCCACATCCACCACCAGTTCCCCAAAACAGCCTGGGGGGGCGACCCTGATCAGGCGATTGGGGCCAGCCAGGGGAGGCACTGCAGGAGGTTGGCCAGCCAGGGGAGGTTGGCTGTAGTAGCACACTGACCACTAGGGGGCAGCTCCTGCATTGAGCGTCTGCCCCCTGGTGGTCAGTGCACATCATGGTGACCGGTCATTTTGGTCGTTCAGGTCGTTCTGGTCACTTAGGCTTGTATGTATATAGATTACCATTTTATTATTCATATTTGTGCTTTTTAAAGAAGCCCTTTTAAGATTTCTTGTAATACTGGTTTAGTGGTGATGAACTCCTTTGGCTTTTTCTTATCTGGAAAGCTTTTTATCTCTCTCTCTCTCTCCTCTCTCTCTCTCTCTCTCTCTCTCTCTCTCTTTTCTATCCTCACCCAAGGGTATTTTTCCACTGATTTTGAGAGAGAGTGGAAGGGGAGGGAAAGACAGAGAGAAATATTGATGTGAGAGAAACACATCGATTGGTTTCCTCCTGTGTAAGCCCCAACCAGGGTCCAGGCCAGGGAGGAGCCTGCAACCAAGGGACATGCCCTTGGTCAGAATCAAGCCTGGGACCCTTTGGTCCTTTAGCCGGATGTTCTATCCACTGAGCCAAACCAGCTAGGGCTCTCCTTTGATTCTAACTTATAGTCTTGCTGGATAGAGTAGTATTTGGTTGTAAGTCCTTGCTTTCTATCACTTTGAATATTTTGTGCCAGTCCCTTTGGGCATGAAATCTTTCTGCTGATAAATCTGCTGATAGCCTATGGGAGTTTCCTTATAGATAATTAACTGCTTTTCTCTTGCTGCCTTTGGTATACTCTTTGTCTTTAACTTTTGCCATTTTAATTATGATGTGTCTTGGTGTGGGTCTCTTTGGGTTCATCTTATTTGGGACTCTCTGTGCTTCCTGAGCCTTGTATCTATTTCCTTCACCAGGTAAGGAAAGTTTTCAATCATTATTTCTTCAAATAGGTTTTAAACTTCCTCTTTCTCTCCTCCTTCTGATATCCCTATGAATGTTGTTATTCTTGATATTATCCCAAAGGTCTCTTAAACTCCTTTTTTTTTTTTTTTTTTACTGTTCTGATAAGTTTTTTTTTGCCACTGTCTTCCAAATCATTGATTTGATCCTCTGTTTTATCTAATCTTCTGTTGATTCCTTCAAGTGTATTCTTCAGTTATTTTAGTGTATTTCAGTTATTCTAGTGTTTTTTAGTTATTGTAGTTTCATTTCTGACTGGTTCTTTTTATGGTTTTTATGTGCTTTTTATGCTTACTATGTCTTTTTTGAAGTCCTGACTGAGTTCATCTATTATTCCCCTAAGTTCCTTGTACATCCTATAACCATTGTTCTGGACTCTGCATCTAGTAGGTTGCTTGGCTCCATTTTGTTTTGTTCTTTTTCTGAAATTTTTTCCTTTTTCTTTTTTCATTTGGGACATGTTTCTTTATATATTTTGTCTGCTTCTCTATGTTTGTTTGGATGAATTAGCTAGATCTGCTATGTCTCCCAATCTTGGCAGGATAGCCTTACATAGCCTCTGCCAGACCCAGTGGTACAGTCTCCCTGATCATGAGTCAAATGCTCCAGGAGTATCTCTTTGTGGGCTGTGTGTGCTCTCCTGTTATAGTTGAGCCTTTATTGCTAATGGCACATCAGTGGGTGAGACTGACCCTGAGGTTGACTGGCTGTGAGGATTGGCCACCCTAAGGTTGACTGGCTGTATGAGCCACTGTGTAAGGCTGACTTTATGGAGCTGGATTCACCCCTGCAGGGTTCTCAGGCCCGCTGAGACTATACTTTGGTTGTACTGTTTGTGGAGCCAGTAGGTGGTACTCTGTTATAGTATGAAGCTGGCCACAGGGTATGTTGGTTCTGGGATCTCTTGAGAGAGGCTCCAGTGCAGGTCACAGTCAGCCACTGCATGTGCCCAGCCAGAGGCCACCTAGTAGGAGCTAAAAAGTCATTCAGAGTTAGCAGCAGCCTGTGTTGGGCCTAGTGGTACCCAGAAGAAGCCACACTGCTAACAAGGCTGGTTGCCAACATTTGCTCAGCAAAAGGCACAAGGCATAAGGAGGTCAGCCACCACTTGCCTGAGGCATATGGATCTTTGAGCGTTTTTGCAAAAATTTGCCAGGCCAGCTACCTATCACTGAATGGGCTGTGGTACATGACGTGGGTCAAGTGGGTCTCAGGGACTCATCAAATTAGGGCACACAGTGTTCACCAGGTCATTGTAGATTCAAATTTGATGACACCTGGCTGACTGACAGACCATTGATAACAGGGCTTAACAAAGGGAAAATGGTGCTTGCCTAATGCTTGTGTGGGAGAAGGTTTCCACACAGTGAGAATGGTTGCTATCCCTTCAGCCCTTGCCCTAAAGCCTCTCAATTCAGTTTCTCCCTGTATGTCTCTGGTGCTTCTCAAGCTGCTGTCCTTTTGCTTAGGACAGTGGTCAGCAAACTCATTAGTCAACAGAGCAGCAAACCACGGCTCACAAGCCACAGTTTGCCAACCACTGGCTAAGGGTGTTTGTGAGCAAGTGTGTGAGCCCTGTAAGAGAACACCTGGGTATCCAGAAGCCCTCTGTCTCATCCAGGACCCCTCGGAGGATGTCATAGAGCCAGTTTTGGCCCAATCACTGCAAGCCAGGCCAAGAGAACCCACCAGTGCAGGAATCCATCCACCAGGTCTCTAGTTTAATTATAATTTTTATGTACTCATGGGAGGTGGTGAGCTTCTCCATCTGATGGAAAGCTCTAATTTTGTAGTCTATTAATTTTAGCCCTTCTGATGTGTGTGTGCTATTTTATTGTGGTTTTAATTTTTATTCCCTGATGACTAATGGGCATCTTTTATATATTTTTGACGATTTAAATATCTTCATATGTTAAGTGCTTATTCAGGCCCTTGTGCCAGATTTGTTGTTGTTGTTGTTGTTTTAATTTCAGGAATTCTTCATATCTATTCTAGACACAAGCCTTTATCAATTATATTTATTAAAAACTAGAGGCCTGGCGCATGAAATTCGTGCATGGGTATGGTCCCTAGGCCTGGCCTGTGATCAGAGCCATCTTCCCTGGCTGCCAGCAGCAGGCCTCACCCCCCACCACCACCCACCCTTGGTTCCCCATTCACCATCGAATGATCTGATCAGAGCCTGCTGGCCAAGGGGAGGGACTGAGAGGTGGTCAGTGTACCTCATAGTGACTGGTTGAGTGCTATCTCCAGGTTATGAAGATATGCTATCTTACCTTCTAGAGCACTGATTTTCAACTTTTTTTTTATCTCATGAAATACAAACTAATTCCTATAATTCTTCACTCCACCAAAAAATATATTACATGTTTTACCAACCTGACAAAGAAAACAGATATAATTTTGACCCATTAATTTTGACTATTGTTATGTTAGCTATTGTCATTTTTTCTATTTGACAATCTGCTTTTTTTGACTTCTTGTCTTTTTTTTTCTAATATATATATTTGAAGCCACAGCTTTCCTTCTAAGCATGGTTTTATCTGCATCACACAAGAATTAATATATATTTTTCAGTTTACTAGTAATTTTCTGATTTCTATTACCATTTCTTGCTTGAACTATGGGACTATAGAACTATATTACTTAATTTTCAAATATTTGGGGACTTTCCAATTATGTGTCTATAATTGACTCCTAGCTTAATTTACATAAGTAAATAAATGTTTTGATAGTTTATGGTTTAGAAATTTTGCATATGCTTGGGGAAAATTTGTATTTCACCGTTGTTGTTTTATTTTACATATGTTGATTAAATCAAGTGTGCTCATAATGTTGCTCAAATCCTCTATATTCTGACTGGTTTTTGGCCTATGGGTTCTATGAAACATTAAAAGTGATTATAAAATTTCCCACTATGATTATGAATTAGTGTATTTCACCTTTTAGTTTTGTCAGTTCTTGCTTTATGTGTTTTTGTGCTTGTTGTTAGGTACATACAAATTTCCTGTGAATTAAATATTTTATTAGTGCAAAGTATCTCTCTTCATTTTTAGTAATGTTTTATAAGTATTATAAAGTATATAACTATAAAAGTTTATGTTTGGCTGGTACTTGTATTATGTGCATTTTTTCCTCTCCTTTCCTTCAACTTTTCCATATTTTTATGCTTAGGCATGTCTCCTCTAAGTATGTTGAGCATAGTAATTTTAAAGTTTGTGCCTCACCAAAACCGGTTTTGCTCAGTGGGTAGAGCGTTGGTCTTCGGACTGAAAGGTCCCAGGTTCGATTCCGGTCAAGGGCATGTACATTGGTTGCGGGCACATCCCCGGTGGGGGGTGTACAGGAGGCAGCTGGTCGATGTTTCTCTCTCATTGACGTTTCTAGCTCTCTATCCCTCTTCTTTCCTCTCTGGGGGAAATCAATTAAAAAAATATAAAATTTTTGCCTCATAACTCCTATATCTGGGATTCCCATGTGTCTGGTTCTATTGTGCATTGGTTTCTTTAGTTTTCATTCATTTTATTCCTCATATGCCTACGTACTTTCTTTTCTTGTTACATGATAGTCATTATATTTCGTGATCTGTTTATATAATAAACTTGAGGCCTAATATGACGTTATCTTCCCCTGAGAGGATTTACATTTGTCAAGCCATCATCACTTCAATTCAATTTAAAGATGATTCAAAACTGGTCTTAGGCCCTGCTGGGCCTCTTATTTCTGGTTCACCCATACTCCCAATGTTCAGATTTTCCCAAGGTCATAACCCAGGACTCCCAACCTGAGCAGATCCTGATCTGAAATCTCTACTTTTCTTGCCCCACCCCTCAGCCACCATCTCTAGAATTAGCAAAGATCTCAGGTGGAAAAGTCCAAATGCTGAGTTTATCTGCTGGGCCTGACCCTCCTCTAGAGTCTAGCCAGGTCATTCTTCACTACCTTATTTTGTTCTCAAATGCCTTAAAGCAGATATTTTTTTATTTTCGTGAGCTTTTCTCATTGTCAGCAAGATGATCAGTTTAAATTACCTTGTCCACCATTACTAGATAGATATACAAGTCTGCTCTATTTGGGGTTTTTTTTTAATGTAAACAATAATTTACACTATTTTCTCATTATGCCTATTTTATTATGATTGCTTTCTTATTATGAACATTATATATTCCCACTGTTAAAATTTTTTAAAATATAAACACAAAAGAAGTGAATTAAAATTCCTCATATTCTGAAATGTATTTCCTACTTCTATTTTTTTCATTTTATATATATATATATATATATATATATATATATACATTTTTAACAATGAGATCATACTGTACTTATTTTATAATAGAAGTGATTCATTTAATATATCACATCTTGATAGCTTTATGGTATTCTTATATATGTGTACACCATAATTCATTTATACTATTCTCTAGAATTGGATATCAAAATTTCTCCAATGACTCATCATTATAAAACCATGTGGCAAGCATTTTTTTTCCAAATATTTGAACAGTTCGTAATTATTTCCTTAAGATAAATTCCCAAAAGTGGAGTTGCTGATCAAAAGTTAGAAGGACTTATGTATATTGCTAAGTTGTCCTCCAGAAGAGCATCATTAATATGCACTTCTAACAACTGTATTTGAAAGCAACACCACTCAACTCCAAAAGTCAGATTAGAACTTCTGAGCAACCACTTCCTTACCAATGTAGGTGAGATTTACCACTTTTAAACTACTTAAAAGCATTCTAAATGTTACCTGTCCTGCCTTTTGCCATCATTGTATCTTTGATTTCTTCCCTGGTATGTACAATAACCTGCCAGCTTAAGGACTGGAAGGATTTAGGGGCTGAGTATTAGGGGCTTAGTATTTCCTGGGGGTGGGAGGAGGAAGGCTGCTGCACACAGTGGTTTACTGAGGATCCCCAGCCCTCCAGTGGCCAAAGCAGGGCTTCTCCTTCTGGTTTGGCACTCACATCCCTCTTTTAAAAAACAAAGTAGGGCCGAAACCCGTTTGGCTCAGTGGATAGAGTATCGGCCTGTGGGCCCAAGAGTCCCAGGTTTGGTTCCGGTCAAGGGCATGTACCTTGGTTACGGGCACATCCCCAGTGGGGAGTGTGCAGGAGGCAGCTGATCAATGTTTCTCTCTCATTGATGTTTCTGACTCTCTATCCCTCTCCCTTCCTCTCTGTAAAAAAAATCAATAAAAATATTTTTTTTAAATTCAGCTCAGATGTCACCTCCCCAGGGAAATTACCCATGACTCCCTCAGCCTAACACAGAAGTACCTCCTGTTTTATAGCACTGCGCATCCATCTCTGTCACAGTACCTATCACTCCACTCTGTACTCCTCTGCTTTCTTATCTGTGTCACCTGCTACTTTAAGAACTCGGGATGTCAGGGACTGTGTCTTATATTCCTTTATACCTTGAGCACTGCAATCTGGAAAAATGCTCCTTAAATTAAGCCTCTTCTTCCCCTATACATATTCTTTCCATTCATTCCCACCAATCCAGGACTTTGTTTTTATTAAAGAAATTACAACCTAAACGTCTCAGTGGGATATAGCTGCATAACATTCTAGAATAATAAAACTGGGAAGAATGCAAGTAATCATAAGCCAGGTTCTTTATTTTTTTTATAGCACAGGAACTAAATTTCAGGGAGATAGAGTTATTTGTCCAAGGACATAGTGCAAGCTCTTGGCCAAACCAGAACCAGAATGTCAGTTTACTGTTTTCTAGACCAGCATACTTGTCACTAAATTGAGGCTCTTATGAGCAGTTGCCTAAAGGTAATAGTGCTCAGCCCACAGAAAGGAATCTCTACGATTGGGATCTCAGCTATTATGGCCCCCATACTAGGGAAGTAGCTGGCGCCTCTCATTGTAGGCTACATATGTCTACTAGAATGGAGGAAAGGAAAACTCCACAAGATCAACATGGAGGGGAAAAAAGACTAGGGTTCACTATGCATTTCATAAAGAAGGTTTGTGTTCTGTGCTCATTATTGCACATCCTCTTTCAGGCGCTGAAACCAAATCTTAGTCTTTGTGAAGATGGAGAAACTGAGTCTCACAGGCTTACTTTTCTTGGCTTGTTTTCTGTCACAGAAGATATCTGTCTCTGTTAAAAGCAGATATCTGTCTCTGAAATATATTTTGACATAAGCTGATCAGTTAAAGTCAACAAAGCTTTATCTGCCAATTGCCTTTTTAAAAAAAAACTCCAATTATATCATTTTAGTTTTATTTCTAAATATTTATGTATGATGAAGGTCCTGACTTAACTCATGGGGCGATATAGTGTAGAAGTAAATAGGAAGGACTTTGCCGCCAGACTGTCTGCGTTTGGATCAGTGATTTCTAGCTAATTTTGAGCAAATTACTTAGCATCTCTTTGCCTGAGCTTTTTTCATTTGGAGAGAATGAGTATATTAATCACACACGTTTCCGGTGGCTGTTCTGAGGATTAAATGAGATAATACCTGCAAAGTGCTTAGAACCATGCCAGGCACGTGGTAAGGCTTGACGTCAGTAATTATCACAGGGATTCTATAAATAAATGTAAGGGAAAATAATCAGCAGATCCACCAGGGAGTGTCGGTTAACCACTCATGCCTTCACACGCAAAGCTCCTGCTACTGGAATAATTTTGGAGCCTGGGGCACATCCCCTTGACTCCTGTTGATACTTAAGCCACGTGAGGCCCATGAAAGAAAACTCGATGAACTACAACCTTAAATGCTATCGTGTCACTATCCATACATTCTGGATTTCCACAAAGCGGTGCATCCGAGTCATAATTAAGGGTTTGAAAGTCAAATGATTTAAGTGCTAGCCTTAATTACCGCTTGGTGAACTTCAGTGTGATAGCATTGTCATAACTTTCCTTAAGGATTACTCTGAAGCCAGGCAATACAGTGGGAAATTATTAACTCCTCCTTTGGTACGGCAATTATCTGCATTACAAGGTTTATGCAATTAGCTGTTTAAGATGTCATTATATTTTGCCATCTGGTACACAGGAGTTTATGCATATGAACAGGCACGTGTTGAAGTGATTTTCACTATATGACTTGTTCTCAGCCCAAGTCATCTCTCTAATGAGGGGAAGTTACCGTGTGCACCGTACATTAGTGGCAGGTGCACACCATCAAGCTTCATTTTCATCGAAGACCTTCATTTTTCCATTTTAAAGTATCCTGCCCGAGTGTTGGAAAATTAATTAGTCCTTTGCAATTGAACAACGCCTGCAGACACGTTCCTTGGCAGTGAGAGGGGGGCGTGGCTCCCGTTAGGGGCCACGGTTGCAAGGAGCTCTGCTCACTCCGTGAAAAAAGCCTGGGTGTAAAGCACTTGGGCAGACGGCCTTTCCCCAAAGGAAAGGGGGCGGGGGGAGGAGGGAGGACTCGCTGCAGGACGTTCTGCGCCACAGGGGTCAACATCCCCCCACCCACCCCAATTCCCCTTCCACTTAAGGTTGAGCTGGACACGGACGGGCTGCCAGGGCGTCTCCCCTTGAGAGCACAGCTCCTCCTCCTCCTCCTCCTCCTCCTCCTCCTCCTCCTCCTCCTCCTCCTCCTCCTCCTCCTCCTCCTCCTCCTCCCAGCCTCCGGGAAACCCAGGCGCCTGGGATGCCATTCTCACCGAGCAGGGGTCCCCCGACTGAAGCGCATTAAAAAGGCGCCCTCTGCTGTCCGCTGCCGGCCTCTGGGTTAGAGGAGAGGCGGTGAGGGGCCGGGACAAACTTTTCACCCCGCGCTCAGCCTGAAAGCCCAGACCTACAAAGTGCCTCGCATCTCTGCCCACAGACGTTCTGCTCTGCTCTGGGCGCAAACCGCGCCGTCCGCGGGGCTGGGCGAGGGGCGCGGACCAGAAGGGCTCAGCCCGGTCCCCCGGCACCGCGCCCAGAGCCTCCCCGCGGGCTAGCGCGCAGCCCCGGCTGGGGTGCGGGGGTGCCCCCCGGGCGGCGCCCTTTGCGAAACCAGCGTAGGGGGCGGGAGGGACCCTGGCTGGCGAGAAAGAAAGAAACCCCTATGGGGAGCGTAAGCCGGACGCGGGTGACCTCTGGTTTGGACCTCATCGCAGCCCCGCTCAGTCCCGCACCTGCTCCTCGGCCAGCCTCGGAGGAGGTCCCCGGAGTGGGGGGGGGGGGCTTAGGGGGGAGCAGGGGTGTCTCTCGGCCTTCCCCCCGCCGCCGCCGCCGCCGCCGGGGCTTTGTTCGGCGGCTCTGTCTGAATCGCCAAAGGGCCGGGCCGTCCCGGAAAGGCGCGCGGGCACCCGGCCGAGGCCGCCCGCGCGGCCATTGAAATCTGACACTGACGAACGAGCTGGGCCCGCCGCTTTCTTTGGGAGAGCCCGGAGTCGCCGGGCTGGGGAACTGTGACTGCTGGGTTCCCAGGGAAACGTCCTGCGCCGCCCCCTGTCCCCCATCCCACCCGGCCCCCGCCTCCCGTCTCCCCTACCTCGGCCCCCACCCCCACCCCCAAACACCCCCCACCCCCACCCCCAGCGCGCACGTGTTTCCTCTTTCCCCGTCCGCGTGCCAGCTGGAGAGCCAGAGTTGAGCTCCAAGAATTGGGAAGGGAAAAAGCACTGACCAGGGGGAAGTGTGGGTTTATGGGGACTGAGCTTCTGTTTGGGGCTCTGACTGCAGAGGCGCCTTCCACCTCTGACGTTTGGGGCCTGGGGGTGACAGCGAGGGGGACTGAGGGAAGAGAACCTGGCTGAACGTGGCCCCTTTTGCCTCCTTTCTGCACCAGTCTTGGGAGCAGGGGGGGGGGGGGGGGGGGGGAGAACAGGTTGGATACCTTACAAGCAAGTTAGCAGCCAACAAGTAAATATTTCCAGATAGACAATGCGTGAAGCACTGAACCACTGAACCCGGCACCAGACCAGTGACTGAGAATGAAAATGGGAATTTGCGTCCTAAGGGGTGTGGCTCAGTTGGTTGAGCTTGGTCCCATATACAGAAAGGTCACAACTTCCATTTCCAATCAGACCACAAACCCAGGTTGCAGATTTGATCCCCAGGCCCAGTGCTACAGAAGGCAACTGACTGGTGTGTCTCTCATATAGATGTCTCTCTCTCTCTCTCTCTCTCTCTCTCTCTCTCTCTCCCTCCCTCCCTCCCTCCCTCCCTCTCTGAAATCACTAAAATAAAATAGGGATTTGCAAGCTGATCAGAGTAAAATTCAAAGAAAAAAGGACAACTTGGTCTGATTTAATATTCAACTGGGTGTGTACAAATGAAGGGTAGGTAAAATCAGAACTGGCTGTTGGAGCCTCAGAACCTCTGTACCTGGGAATCCATGCCTGCAAGTGAATGGCATGTCAGAGGTTATCCGTATAGCTGCAGCGCAGGAAACAGATACTTAAAGTCTGAGATGATGGTACCAAGAAAAAGAGCCAACCGTGCACTTGGAAGAGAAGGTTGGACAAGTAAACAAGGGCGGATTGAGAAGGCTGGTGGCCTTGGAACTGAGGGGATGAAGTAGGGAAATGTGCTTTGGGGCCAGAGCGGACTCAGTCTAAATTTCCTCGTGCCTCCTACAAACTGAGTCTCTGTTCCCCTCTGTGAAATGGGATAATTATGTCTCAATATTGTGGGGATTACCTAGAGTTAAATGAGACAAAGTCCTTAACTTCAGAATTAATACGACCCCTTTTTCCTTTTCAACTATTTCAAAACTGTTTTCATGATCTCTGCTTCTTTGGAGCCTGTTTAAAGGTTCTTTAAGTAAACATGTGGCTCTGCCCCTCTTGTTTAAATTCAGTCAGTTCTATTGCCTATGGATGCTCTGGAGTCCATACTATATTGCTGTCTTTTATAGTACATAAATTATTTAAAAACACTGAGTTTCAACTACAAACTTCTAGCAATTGACTTTCTGAGCCACTATCCCATCAGACCGGTTCATCTGATGTCGATAATATGTAACATCGGTTTATTAAGACTTTCAATGGCTTTGGCTGAAAACTCAGTTTCCCATGATCAGGAGCAGCAGTTACATCCTCAAACAAACCCCACAGCTGTCTGTTGTAAAAAGCCATTTGATTTCCTTAAGTATCTGCTTTCCTAGAGTGGAGCGGACACAGAACAACCTCTGACCTGCAAGTGACTTGGGGACATACCCACATTCAGAAGTTCTGAGACTGGGACTTGGGAAGGTGAACACACTAGAGGCCCAGTGCATGAAATTCCTGCACAGGTAGGGCCCCTAGGCCTGGCCGAAGATCAGGGCTGATCAGTGGGGCAACCAGTGGGGGGCGTCTGCCCCCTGGTGGTCAATGCATGACATGGCATCAGGTCATTCTGCTGGTGGTTCCACTGGTCAATTCATTTGCATATTAGGCTTTTATTACATAGGATACCTGAAGATGATGGAATTTTGAAGGCAAAATTCTAGGATGAAGATCATTCCAGAGGAGAAATAGGTCAGCTCAACATTTGAGCTAGGACAGTGGTCGGCAAACTCATTAGTCAACCGAGCCAAATATCAACAGTACAATGATTGAAATTTCTTTTGAGAGCCAAATTTTTAAAACTTAAACTTCTTCTAACGCCACTTCTTCAAAACAGACTTTCCCAGGCCGTGGTATTTTGTGGAAGAGTCACACTCAAGGAGCCAAAGAGCCTCAGTTTGCTGACCACGGAGCTAGGGTATATATTCTTTGAACATCAGCCCCAGCACTTTATTATGACAGAACTGAGGCATGGACCTGGGGAATGGAGAGGGAGAGAAGTTTCTACCCTGAAGTTTAGAATCTAAGCAAACCAGGAGAGATACTCCTGGATTCCTCCATATCTCTGCTAGCACCTGGTGAAATACATAAAAGGCATTTCACAAATGTTTTTCCTCATAAAGCTCTCTTATCTAAATATCAAGTGGTGCCGAAACCGGTTTGGCTCAGTGGTAGAGCGTAGGTCTGCGGACTGAAAGGTCCCAGGTTCGATTCCGGTCAAGGGATGTACATTGGTTGGTCAAGGGCATGTACATTGGTTGCGGGCACATCCCTGGTAGCGGGTGTGCAAGAGGCGGCTGGTCGATGTGTCTTTCCCATCGACGTTTCTGGCTCTCTATCTCTCTCCCTTCCTCTCTGTTAAAAAATCAATAAAATATATTTTATAAATAAATAAATAAATAAATAAATATCAAGTGGTTCCCAAAAGCTGACAATTCAAAGGCGTCTGACTTTAAATTTGATAACCTTATGGTGTTAGTTACACAGTAGAGTTTTCCTATTAATGAATCTCCTGTGACATCTGTTTCAAAATGGAAACCTATTGTATTATTAGAAATACTCTATGTCTATAGACGGTAGCAATTAGATGCAGTTATCATCTGAGCTCTTGGTAAGGCATTCACAAGCAGAAGCACCAGGGCTGGACCCAAGAGGAGAAGAAGAAAAAAAAAGTGGGATGCACACATTTTCATCCGATGCCCTTACCCAAAGCCTTCTAGTGAGTAACTCCCAGGCCTTTGATATTTTGTTAGTCCCAGGTTGGAGCAGGAAGTATTCTGAGGACAAATGGAGGTTTGATTTTTTGTGCTTAAGTAAGAAGAAGGGAAACCAATGAGCAATTGTACAATGAAAAAACGCCCTGAGCAATCGGGCCCACCACAAAATGTTTCTACTACATGGACACAGACCAGCAACAATATTTTATATACAAAAATATGTGTTATAAATAATTCTTATAACTAAATCAACAAAGCACTATCGTTATAGGTCAGTTGCCAGATTTGGCAATAGCTACCTTACACCAAACCTTTCAGTGTAATGGTATTTGTTAAAATGAGATTTGGTTGGTTTGGTCATTAGGTAAACAGGTTATTCATATTTCTGAAAGTATACATGAACTCATTTTGGGCTTCTCCCATTGCATCCCTGCTCCCTTCTTCCACCACCACTATTCTTTAGCAAACATTTTGATACTCTACCATTACCTAAGGCTCTAAACACCACCCTTTACCACACCTTCAACACAGTAAAACCACCAACGTCTTCGCTTCTTCTACCTGACCTTTCTCCATAACTTTTAAAAGTGCCCCAAGGCCCCGCTGGGCCATCCTGAGCTTCAGTGCATCAGAAGTCACTTGAACGTGTTGTCTGAAGACCTGGGCTCCACCCCTTCTCTGTGGGGCTCTGAAGGGCTCCTCTGAGCTCCCTGAACCATGTTTCCTCTTCTGAAAAGAGAGGACTTGAAGTCCTCCTTCACGCAGGTGTGTGAGAGCCACCCAGGGCCTCCTGTGTAAAATTCTTAATAGAATAACCAAGCGCGTGGTAGGTACTTAATGCATTAGCATTACAGTACATGGTGACATCTTTTAAAGTAGAAAAATGTACCAACCACGGCTTGTATCCCCAAGTCTTTATTTCCTCATCTTTAAAATAGAGTTAATGTGTACCATATGAAAATGAAAACCATTATAATACTCTACCATTACTTAAGGCCAAATGGAGGTTTAAAATTAAATGAGGTAATAGTACATAGTAATAGTAAGTTACACATAAATATAATATGTTATTATTTGCCTGTGAGAAGGGGATGAGAGGGGGGGGGGAGTTATCAAAACTTCCACTAACCCCTCCTTCTTTTCTAATCAGACACTCAAGCTTCTTTGGCTCTCTCTCTGCCCTCTTTTAAGGCCTAATCTTCAAGGAACAGAAAGAAGCTAGATGAAGTCTTACAAGCTAGATCTCTTAGTATAAAAAAACGTGGGTGTTTTTTTTTTTTTTTCCGATGAAAGCTCAGTGCAGGTGCCCACACGTGCTCGCCTAAGCTATCTCATTTCATTCTCACGAGGCTCCGCTCAGACAGACCCCACCATTCCCTTCAAAGGATGAGAAACCCAGATCTCAGCAAGGCTTAGTCACTTGTCCAAGGCCACACAGCCGCTCTTCTCAGGGAAGCGTGCCCTGTTCCTTGAGACAAGCCTAAGGGAGTCAACTCCTTCGAAATTCCTGCGTTTACTCCCCCAGTCCCGCACTCCCCAAAAAGTTCCTTCTCGGGGCGTCAGGGCTCCTGCTGCCGCCAACAGGCCCGTGACCGTGGAGTTCGTACCTCGGACTCAGGAGCTGAGAGATGGTTCTGGACCACACCACGCGGGCCCGGGCTGCGCAGGGCCGCGCTCCCGGGGGCGTCGGCCCGGCTCCCTCCTGCCATCTGGAACTCGCCTGCAGGTGGCGCCGGGACTCGTCCCGGGGCGCTGGAGGGCGAGGACGCGGGCCACCAGCTGCCTCCCCTAAAGGCCAATTTAAATAGATCCTTTGGCTGGAGCCCAGCCCAGGAACCTTGGTAACATGGACTGCCCGCCCCCCACCCCAACCCCCATTCCCCCGGCCGGGTCTCTCTTCCTCTCCCGCCCCTCCCCACCCGCCCCTCCGCCCCTCCTCCCCCCGGGCTGGCGCAGTGCGGGAACCACTAGCCCGAGCTTCCTCCAGGCCGGCTCCGGAGCCGGATCTCCAAGCGCTCCGGGCCCAGCGGGGCGCTCGCGGGCGGCGCTTCCATCCCTGAGCCCGGCCTGCGCGCCGCTCCCGCTCCGCACCCCCTCTTTCCCAGCTGCAGGGGGCGGCGGGGTGGACCGGAGTGTGACCCCGGGAGTGCGCACGGGCAGGGCAGCTTTGAGAACTTCTGAAAGACCTCGTCCAAAGCCGCCGAGGACAGACCTTGGGCGGAAGGCGGTTTCCGCGAAGGCGCCTAAAAAGGGGGCGGGGGGTGCACCTGCAGGGCCCAGAGCGCACGGCCTGCGAAAGGGGACCCTGTCCTCCCCCGGGGGGCCTGGAGCCCCACCCCGCACTCGCTGTCCGGCCTGAGAAAGGGGGAGCCCAGCGGCCCCTCCCTGGACCCTGGCTTTCGTCCTTCCTTCCCCCCGGGTCGGCAGCGAGGCAGCCGGAGCTCCCGCGGCCACCGCCACCCCTGCAGGGTCTTCCTTCCCGCCGGCCCCGCCCTAGGAACCCGGGGTTTCGCAGCCAAAATTGAATTCCCGGCTTTTCATTCCGGCAGGAGCCATCTGAGGAAGTGGGCATCGCCATAGTGGAAAGGTTCACATTTTGCACTGAACCCCTCTCCCCTTACACCCCAAAAACCACAGGGAAGGGTGAGGGCGAAGAGCAAACGGGAGGAAGGGCCTGCGCTGGGAAAGGCGAGGGGGTGGCCAGGGTGGCACGGCAGCGGGTCCAGCAGGTCGGGAGGCGGCCCTGGCAGCCTGGGGAGCAGGGCCGGTGGCTGTGCGCCCCGGTCGTGCGGTCAGAGGGCAGGTGGGGAGTCCGCCCGCCGCCGTAGGCCCCGCAGCCCTTCCGCGGTCCGAGGGCGGACGCGGGCCCAGAGACGCGGGCTACAAGGATGTCCTTGGTACCGTATTGTGAGGGTCCTCGTCCCTCCTATCGAGGCTCCTGAGTGACTTCGGTAAATTATCTTCTCCAGGTGTTGTCTCTGACAAAGCCCGTTTCTTGGTTCTTCTGAAATTGGGCGCTTTGGTGGGAGCGAATGTTGGAGGCTCTTTCTAGGAGGGTCTCTGCTACCTGCGGTCTCACTGGGCGCGACCAGCTAAGTCGCTCAGTGGAGTCGAATGAAGCTGCGTAGTTTAAAGGAAAAAAACTAGCCGCTGAAAACAGAGTAGTTAAGAGATAAACTACATCAAATGCATTGCTTGCTTGGAGTCCTTTTCCTTGATATGAGAAAGTTAAATAGTTAGGTTCCCCCCCCTTCCCTCCATTAGCGTTTATCATACTTTTCTCAAAGGCCTTGAAATAATTATTTTAGTGACTTTTAAGCGCAGTAATCGCTGGCATTGCAAGTAGCAAGGGTGTGAGAGCAGTTCGGTGGACTCCAGAAGTTTAGTTGCCATGTTAGCGCTCACATTCAGCATCAACTCTATTTTTTTTTAAATAGGGTGGCGTTTTTGTTAATTCGTATGCAAGAGGGAGGGAGGGAGGGAACCCTGAGAAGGAAAGCGGCCAAAGGGGAAACAGAGCCGTGGAAACAAAAAGAGGCAAGATTGACTGTCACAGTCTGGTCTTCAAGGAGCCCCAAGTCAGGGTCCTAACGCCCTGCACACTCCTGGTGTGGCCCACAAGGCAAGTGAAACTTACCAGGTTAAAGAGCAAGAAACTTTTATAAAAGTTAGGATCACCAATCCAAGCTATAGTTTGAGAGTGTTACAAAGTAGCCTGGTAACCAGGAGAGGAGCAGAGATGCTTGGGGGTCTTTGGATTCTGAAAGAGGGGTAATTGAAGCTCTGTGCACTATAGTTTGAATGTTTTAAGGTTTACTGTAAGCAGTCCTATGTTCACTAAGCCAGAAGGCTATATTTTGGGGCCAAGAATCCCTAGTGATTTCCCCCCTAGAATTATGGAGCATAAGATCTTGAAAACTCTCTTGATCTGAAAAATCACAAAACTAGCAAAACTCTGCCACTTTTCTCTTGAGTCTATTAAACCCTGAGTGTAAAGAGAATTAAGGTGGTGCTTTCTCTCAGAAAGAAACTCCACGGAAAGTTCCAGGAAAGTGCCGGCAGATGAGTGCTTTGTTGGAGCCATTCCTTCATGGGAGGGGAGGGGGAGAGGGGAGGGGGAAGGGCTGTCAGAGGGCAAACCAGGCACGATCACACACCTTGTCTGCACTGGCACCCACATTCCGATTCTAGGTCCACATACACTGCCAGCTAAAGAGTGTAAGGACTCAGCCCCTTGAAGTATGTGAGGAGCAAGGTGTGATGCAGGGTCCAAACCCATGTCCACAAAATGCAAAGTGGGGAGCTTAGCTCCGGCTTGTGGGGGAGGGCTACCCTAAAAGAAGTCTGGGGCTTCCAGCAGGGCGTGAAAAACAGCCTGGGGGTCTGCAACCTGTCCACTCCCCCCCCCCCCCCGCAGGGTGCATCCCACTAGCCTCACGGCCCCAGGATATCAGCGCTGTGGTTCGGAAGCTGGAAACTGCGGTTTGTAACTGGGGCTGGGTCCTGCCTTCCCCCTTCCTCTGCAGCGGCCTCTCCTCTGTAAGCAGATTTGTTTTTCCACGCAACGCTGGCAGGTCGATTTTAGGAAACCTTGCCCCTGCAAGACGTTTTAACCGCGGTAATATATTGCAGCCTTAGTCAGTCCCCCTGCAGGAGGGCATGAAAGGGGCGCTCTGTTTTCCTGAGGGATTCGGGACCTTGGTGATTTCAGCCAAGGACTCACCCAAGGATTGAGTCCACTGTCCCCTCACCTGGAGGCGGGGTGTTTTGATTTGGGTTTTGTTGTTTGATTTGGTTTTCAATACCTAGGAGATTTTAAATTCGCACAATACTCTCTCCAAAAAAATAACAACAACAACAACAGAGCATTGAACTTGTGCCCTTCATTACAAGACACCCCGGAAGTCTCTCTGAGAGAGGAGGCTGCAGAGCTGGTGGAACCGTGTATTACTGTGGAGAAGTAGGCCCTCTGGGCCAAGTCCCAGGGCAAGAGAGCTCGGTAGGGAGGGGACAGAAGTTTCCCAGAGGCCACCACTAGGAAGGGGGCGGCAGTGCAGAAAGCCGCTCCTGAAGTTCAGTTTCACAGAGCATCTGATCTTCCTCCCAGGATCCCTTGTTCGGGTGCCCCCAGGGTTTCAGCCTCCACCGTGAGAGCCTCGGTTGGATCTGCTGCAGCGGATTGCCAGCTAAGGACAGAGGTGTCGCTGGGCTCCGGGTCAGCTCTGAGGCCGGAGGGCGGTGCCCGGCCGCTGCACACCACGCCTCCTCTGGCCGCCACAAGGTCGTGACCTTGCTGGGCAGCTCCAGTGCCCCCCCTCACCCCTCCACCCGATCTTGACCTCTGCCCTTCTCAGGGCGGGGAGTGAGTGATCCTTGGCCTCTGGGTCGTCTGGGTAGGTGGTGATTATGGAGTAGAATTGAATTTATTTGTTCTCAAAGTCCCTCCGCACCTCTGAAACTAGAGAGGCCTGAGAGTAACTAGGGGCCATGATCAGTGCGGTCCTCACCTGGCCTCGGGGTTCACAGGTAGCTCTGGGAGGCCTGGTGCCCGCAGCTTCTAGGTGCCCAGCTGCTGAGGGCAGGACGGAGTGAAATTCACCTGGTTTCCCACCTTTGGCTCCTGATTTTTTTTTTTTTTAAAGTATAGGTACCTTGCTTAGGTTTCCTTGGGGGCGCCTTACTGCACCTCTTTAGAAGAAGGGGTTCTGCACTTGTGGAAAGGATGGAGGGGGGAGGAGGAAGGCAAGCAGTAGGAGTAGAAACCCTCTTCTATTGAGGGAGTGGGCACCTCCTTCTATTGATTGATTTATCTAGGACAGTGTTTCTCAAAGTGTGGGACACGTACCCCCAGGGGTACGGGAAGAGTTTGGTGGGGGTATGCATTGCACTGGAGTTTGGTGGGGATATATACTGTGCTTGGCTGCGCCTAATTCTACGTTCTCATGAGTCAAGTCAATTTCATCCTTCTCGTTGATCCAAATAAATGTTATTTATAATATAACTTTTACTTATATTTTATTATGAATAATTTTATTTTTCGCTTATTATTATTTGTGTAAGTACCAAAAAAAGAAAAAATAAATATATTTTGATTGTTAGTAAAATACATTCCTTTTTTTTTTTTCGACGAGGGGTACTCAGTGTTACGAAAATTATAGAAGGGGTCCACATAGGTCAAAAGTTTGGGAAACACTGATCTAGGACATTGTATGAACCAGACTGACAAAGTGGAGTCTAGCATTCACGCTGGTGCTTGGGAGGACTGAACTCCTCTCCCCATGCCCTCAGGAAAAACACTCTCTGGCTTACAGAACGTCACCTGTGCCTGCTGCCCCTACACTTGGTGTCAGACTCAGCCCGGCATCCCAGGCCCGCCAGCCCTCAGCGAGGCCTTCTCTGGGAGAACAGTTAGTGCCCCTGGGGCTTCCGGTGCCACAGGAGGAAAGAAGTGGGACATTACTTTCCAACAAGCAGTGACCTAAGCCTGCCAGCGCCTGCCTTGTTCTGGAAACACCCAATCTCCACTTCCTCTATAAAGCTTAACTGAAACTCGCCTCCAACCCCAAATTGCAAACACTAGAAGAATTGCTCCCTCAAGCATCCCATGCCTGTGGCCCTTCCTAGGGCCTTGCTCGAGTCTGCACCCCGGGTGGGGGTTCCTTAAGAGAAGAGAGACCCTCAGCCTGTGGCTGCTTTTCCCTCTACACCAATCACAACACACAGGAAGCACGCCAGAGGTTTGGGGGTGGTTTTGCCTCCAGAATTCAATGACAGAGGCCAGCTCTGAGGTATCAAGTTGTAGGGGGGCGGGGGGAGTATCACAAGAGGAACAGGTAGGAACAGATGCCTTGGAAACTTCTCTCCAAAGAAAACCCTGGCTTCCTCCCATCCGGCCAGCCGGGACACACATGAATACGTATGCACTCAACACACAAAGCCAGTATTCCATACCTGCCTGGGTCTGGTTAAGCAGACGATTCCCCGACATCGTCGCTATTGTATGGGTGGGAATAAAGTGTTGGTTGGAAACGTGCTGGCCTATTCCTAATAATAATTAGTGCTGAGCTTCTTGCGTTAAGCTGACCTCATAAAAGTCAAATAAAACAAGGTGCTCATGGGTATTAGTTGAAATCCAGGAGCAGTTCGCAGATTCCTCTCTGATATCTGACCTTGCTTCCCCTGTGTTTACCCCGGAGTGATAATTACCTCTAACACGCATTGAGCTGTTTGGTACACGGCCTGTGCCAAGCCCTTTAATATAACGCAGTTAATCCCGAACAGTCCTAGGAATCAGTTGCTGTTATAATCCCCCATTTTATACACGCGGGGAACTGAGGCACAACTGAACTAAGTCATTTGTCTATGATTACGCAGCCAGTGGCTTGGTTTTAGTGACCACACTCTTGACCCCTCACTACCCAGTGGTCCCTACCTGAGACCCTGCTCGGAGTTGTTTTCCCAAAAAAACGTAGACAGGGAGTAATTACTCCCATTAATTTGGTCAAGCTAGACAACCAAGCTGGCTCACCCACCGAAAGTTATTTTCTCAGAATATCCAAGGGATTTAATACATTTCATATACAGATTATAGTAAGCAAGAATATCGAACATTGTTTTAATCCCAAAACCCTTTTGGCTGATTTTTTAATATATATATATATATATATATATATATATATATATATATATATATATAATCTTTCCTCCTTCTTCCCCAAACTATAATTACAACGTTACATCATCATTCTCAAAACGCATTCACGATATGCTCTATATACCTCTGAGCTGGGACAATAGCAACCCTTAATATAGACACAATCTTCACTGCTAAGGACTCGGTCAGACTGGAGTCATCATTTTCATCACCATTAGTCTACACAGAGGCCACCTGAAGAATGTGACCTCTTTCTCTCCCTGCACGAACCCTCCCCTCACCGTTCCCTCCTAGATAGAATCATGGAGTGTCAGTGGAAACGTAAAATAAATAAATAAATAAATAAACTTAGAAAGCATATCATTGACCCTCTGTGACTTGACAGCTGAGAAAGGAAGGCCGTAGGAAGAGACCTGCCCAAGCTTACAGACCAGTCGCTGGCTGGAACCCAGGGCTCCTCACTCCCAGGTCTGCCCTTCTGTCCCAAACCACACTGCCCCCCCCCCGAGTTCATAAAGGTATTTAGACTAGGAGCACACTTTTTTAAAAAAAGTTCCAACAACCCCTTTTTTGACCCAAGATATGTAAAGAAGGGGAGGGGCTGTCTGACGCCTTTCTTCCTCTCAGATGTGTTCCTGGAATGTCTTCACCAGATGTTTACCCAAGAAGTTACAGTCGCAGAGTCTTCTGACATGTGCCGTGCATTTTAAAAGCAGCATTTTAGACCTGAACCCAATTAATGGTGTTCTTTTCATATATATATATATATAAAGGGGGGGGGGATTTTTAGTTTAGACTGCAAGTGATCCAGTCTTTACAGAGTCTGCGTTAACATCACTTACTTTCACTCTGGGACGTGCTAGCCTCACAGTCTAGTTTTGTTCAGACTTTATTTTGCTCCAAGCTGCATTGCAAGCCCCTTGTCCACGCTGCAGAAGGTGGGGGTAGGGAGCTGGGGTGAGGGCTCTTCTCCCCGCCCTCCCCCTTCATATACGTGAAGCAATCTGGAACCATTCCACTTGGCGCTCGCGCTCTCTCTCTCTCTCTCTCTCTCTCTCTCTCTCTCACACACACACACACACACACACACACACACGTGTACCATGCATGTGCGGGCGCCTATGGATCTGTGTACAGGCGCGTGTGTGATTTAAAGTGACAGGGCCCAGAGCTGGACTGAAGAAGTGAGTTATTTTGCGTGATAAATCAACTTGATTGTCTCCACACTGTACTTCCATTATTCACCCGGGCGGGCGGCGGAGTGCACTGCGGCAGCGCGTCCTCGGAGCCGCTGACTCTGCGGCCGGGCGGCGGCGGGGGGCGCGGGGCGCGGGGCGCGGGGCGCGGGCACGGATTGATCTTTCCAGACCGCGTCTCCTTCCGTGCAACTCGCCAAATCAGAAGTCGAGTTGCCTGCAGAAGCCTTTCAGGATGCATGTGGATTGGGTTTTGTGCCTGAGATTTCTTTACATACTTTCCCCCCCCCCCCCTTTGGAGGGAGGAGCCGAGCTAGTGGTGCAGGAAGGGAGATGTACCTTTTCTGTTGTATTTTCCTTTTATGCTCCTTTTTAAAAAAAAGAAAGAAAGAAAGAAAATGGCTACCGCCGCTTCCAGAGCCCTGGGGAGGCCAGACCTCTGCAGATAGGGAGATGAGGCTTTAAATCTCTTTCTTCCCTCCATTCACCCCCAACCCCTCCCCGACACACACCCCTGCCACCCCCCACCCTCCTCCTCCTCCTCCTGGCAGCTCTGCGACGGCCAAGGGAGAAAAATGGCCAGAGGCACTTGTGGGGGTCATTTGTCCTCACTTTGGACTTTTTCTTCGGACAAAGAGCCACCGATTTTCTTTTCTTTTCTTTTCTTTTTTTCTTTTCTTTCTTTCTTTTTTTTTTTTTTTTTACAAATTGGTCCTTTTTACCTGGTTTCATATGTTTAATAAAGTATGTCCGGAACACGTTTGGCTTGTCTTGTGCTTGAACGCCTAGCGAAGCAGCGATGGGACGGCAGGGGAGGATTGGGGGGTGGGAGGAGGGAGGGCTGGGGAGGGGGCAATCTCGCTACCAGATCGGTAGAGATCACCTGGGGCAGACACAGCCCAGAGATTACATACACTATCCCCCCCCCCAAGGGACCCGGGTAATTAACAAATTAATTACCAGATGTGTATTGATGCCTGCGAATTCTAAAAAAGCACAACCAGAATTCCACTTTCACGTACTTATTATGGAATTGCTGTTCCCTATAGCTGGGCATATGGACCTTACCAGACTGATCATTAACATCTAAAAAGGGATTCCAAAGACCTGGGAGGCTGCTTAGGTGTCCACTTAGCTAGGGGGTGGGAAACCTTTTCCATTCACCAAGGTGGCATTGACATAGTTGTTCCAGATTTTTACTTCTCCAGAAGCTGCCTACAAAGCTATAGTCAAATCGGGGAGATAATTGCGGTGTCAATGTATGAGTAATGACCTAGTGTTGCCTAATAATAATTTAAGCAACTGTGCCTTTGTTTACAGTGATGTAACTTTCCCAAAGTTTGTTTGTGGCTTTAAAGAGTTTTAAGAGCAGAGCCGATTGCAAATGAGTGACTGCCCGGAGGAAAGTGAGCAGGATTCAACGCTCTGGGTTGCTGGGGGTTGGGTTCCCTGTTCCCATCTTTATCTGCAATCCCAACCTGTAGAACCAGGGGCCGGTGGAAAACGACCCCATTTTCCTTAGAGAGATTGGGAAGGAAGAGGCCGAGCTGACGACTGGGCAACCTGATAAAGTCTGCCTGAATTGTTAGGAATATGAAAGAATACTTCTGTCCACGGCAAATCCAAAAGCCAGAGGGAGCAGTGCAGTGAAAATCCGACTCAGTTCAACGTGAACATGTAACATGGCTGAAATACAGCTTCTTAACAAGTGTGTCTCAAGTAGTGAAAACGAGTGCAAAGAAATTCAAAACTAATCACCTCAGTTGCTCCAACACTTAAAACATACTAAGTTGGGCATGCGTTTGGGCTGTTGTCTCACAGCCCAGGCTGTGTAGACAGTGCACAACTTCCATGGTATAATGGCTTGGAGATGGAGGGGTATTTCAATCTGGTCATTGGAGTAGAGACAAATGAGAGCAGGTTAATATCCCCGTCCACAGAAACGGGGCCTACCAACTCTGGGGAAGCCCACACTCTCCCAGTCAGCAAAACCTCCACTCTCCTTTACTCATAAAGACCCAGATTCCAAGGCCGTGGAGGTGGGCGTGAATCTTTATAACTATAAAAGTGACACACCAGAATGTACTAACTCACTTATGAGTGGATGAAAACTAACAAATAAAGAGGTCTTTGTTGGGCATTAGGCAGGGCTTGCAACTTGGGAAACACCCCTCTCGAGTTTATCTGAATTAATACTTCTCGGGAAATCTTCTGTGTAACCACAATTTGTCATTTATAGAGACTCTATTCAGGCAGGAGAGCTAGCTTTTTAAGACTTTTGTTGTATCAAAGGTTTTTCTAACCGGGAAAAAAAAATCTCAAATGAAGCTTTCTTATTATAAGGAACGTTTAGTGAAAACTCTTAATGTGTTACTGCTTTAACTAAAGTGAACTAAAGTATGTAAATACCAAAAACATTAATTACGATGTTTTCTCAATTAATCATGTTTTTAAAAATATTTTTTTTTAAGTAACAGAGTAGGGTAGTAAAAAAAAAAACTTCAGCTTTTCTCATATTGGAATTATTCTGTCAGTAAAGTGCTTGTAGGATTGCAGATTTTCATATAACAAACTGTAAAACAGGATTGTTGGTTTTTTTACTTTTAAATTAATTCAATTATTTTATCTACAGTCCATGGAAGTCTATAACCACTGCACCTGGTATACTCATTGAGATAAATAGTATGTAATATTATACAACACAATTTTTAAGAATTAAAACAAATAACTTGAACACACGGAAAGAACTGGGGTGATCAAGTAATAATGTCAAAACAAGACAGACACTTGTCACACTGTGGGTTTGAGTCATTACTGACATTCAATTTTACAAAAGAAAAATTTTTTAAAAAGGAGGATGAGTTTTGCAAGCTCTTCAGTGCTTTTCCAATTAAGAAAATTTAGCTTGGGAAACAACAGGTGTTTAGATCACTGTTATTATCTACCCAGAAAACTCTCTTCTGGTCACGCTACAAAAAAAAAAAAAAAGATTCAAATACTATTTTAAATAGCACCTGATATATATCGATATTACAATGAGTCAAATGTCTGTAACATAAAATTCAATTGTCTTCTTAAATTTTGACTTTGAGAAACTAAATTGGACATTAGTGGCTATATTTTTAACATGCTAGAAAGCAAATATCATACATATTATGTTTTCAGAATTTACTCAAATATTATACTGTCATCAGCATGCAGGATTTACTGCAAGCTGACGTTCAAATAGAGACTTTCACAATATAGTCCTAATAGAAAGTATCTGATTTGAAGGGAGAGAAGTGAGGTAGGATGTACCTCCTTGTCTGATACAACTTCATGTGTCATGTGTTTTTACTGACTTGGAGAAAGCTATTCTGCTCTGGCCTTCTGGCAAATACGGTAACCCAGGCTTGCCTAGAGCCACTTGTCTCTTCAAGGGGCAGATCGCCACTTATTCGTCCCACATTCCCAGGCCTCATCTAGTGCTGGCTACAGCAGCATTTAGTACATGTTTTCCAGACTTGAACTTATTTGATAGTTGCTTTTTTTTTCTCCTTAATTTTTGATAGTGAGTATAAATTTTGGAAGTGGATAGGGCTAGTAGAAGTACTTTGGCAGAAAACCAGTTGGGAGATTTTTGTTTCTATATGCTATCTCATGACAAATTAAAATATGTTTGATTTATTGTCAACTTTATAGCTCTTGGGAGGACTAGCAAACCAATAGGAATAATGACAAAACCAGAAACACCATACTTTGGCTGCTCTCTTGAAAAAGCTCTTCTTCTTCTTCTTCTTCTTCTTCTTCTTCTTCTTCTTCTTCTTCTTCTTCTTCTTCTCCTCCTCCTCCTCCTCCTCCTCCTCCTCCTCCTCCTCCTCTTCCTCTTCCTCCTCTTTCTTCTCCTCCTCCTCTTCCCCCCTCCTTTTTTTAATATACCAAAAGCATACCAAATACCTTACAAACTACATTTTCAGCTCTCAGCCTGGCTCTGCTTGCAACAAACTGACCATTTCAAGCATCTTTGCCAAACCGAAGCACTCTTTATAATTGGTTCTCCTTGCTCTCATTTCAGTTCTATTTCCTTGGTAAACAAAAGTGAAAACTATGCCAAACTGCCAACACTTATTGAAGGTAAATGCCTTTTTTTTAGCATTATTTTACTGAACATGGCATTAGTTACTGCATGATCTTAATATCTACAATAAACCAAGGCATTTTTCTTGCATATTAAAACAGAGCATTTTCCCAAACAACTTGTTTCTGCATTCGTGCGATCTACTAGTAAGATAGAAACCAGCTTCTTTTCTTCACCAATGAAAGGGATCGAGTGTTGTTTTCATAGGTACCCAAGCTGCTGATGCAGCACAGCTCATAGCTTTCATGGTAAAATAAAAAAAAATTAATTAATAATAAAAATTTTAAAATGAGGTATATTAGAAAAGAAAGCAGCATCACTGCTTTTTAATGACTTTTATAATACTACATTTTTAAATAAAAACATTATATGAAGTCAGAACTAAACTATTTGTATCTCAGTTATGGAAAAAAGTTCACTTAATCAAATATGAACCTTCTTAAGTTTTTCTTATAGAATATAACGTATCAAATTAATACGTGATATTTAATTTTTAGGATTGCAGTGAAAGAGATAATCTCCCATTGGGGCTGTAAAAAGTTGCTCTAATCTCAATATTAATTGACAAAGTAATGCCTTGAAAACATTAGTATACTATCAACCATGGTGAGTGGTTTTCACAGCTCAGGGAAAATGGTGGTTGGATATTTTTTATTATAAGGGGAAGTGTTGGACAGTATTATTGGCCAACATGAAATAAATTTGATCTAAATGTCTTTTGTTCCAGGTTAGGTTCTGGGACATCTTGACTAATTTTACTACTTTCAAAGCAAAAGGAAAAACTGAGATAATGGAGTAGAAAAAGGATAGGCTACTTGTTTTGAACCCTGACAATTTATTTTTTACACTGTGGTTAGGATGCTTTTTCTGAACAAAAACTGATGTTGTTGACACCTTCTTTAAGACCCTTCAATGGCTCCACATTATGGGACACATGTCAGGATAAAGTCTAAAATCTTTAAAGTTGGTCACTAGGCCCAAAGTGTTCCGAACTCTATTTGCCACTTCAGCATCACCTTGGCACCTGCTCTCCCACTAGCTTGCAGTCTGTTTTATTTCTTCTTTCAACTACCACCTCAGTCTTCTTCTTCCCCATCTCTCCCCGGGCCCTGATAACTCTTATTAATCTTTGAGTAAAACCTGCTCTGACATTCAAAAAAGCATTTCCAAAACAAATGGATGAACCCATAAACCAAAGAAAATATGCAGAATTATAGACCTTTAGAATTTTAAAAAGATCTTGAACATCAACTAGTTCAGAGACATCATTTTTCAGATGAAAACTGACAATGGTTCTGATGATCAGGTGACTTCAGAGATCATACAATTAATAGGAGAACTGAGTCTAGAATCCAAGATTCTCGATACTTGTGAAATCAAGAAGGTATGTGAAACAAGTCATTAAAGAATTTGTTCATATTTTTCTCCAAAGATAAATTAAGGCTTCTATTTACTCCTCAAAAAATTTACGAATAGAATTGCCATATGATTCAACATTTCCACTACTGAATATGTACCGAAAAGCATTGAAAGCAGGAGCTCAAACAGATATTTATACACTACATTCATAGTAGCAAAAACGTGAAAGCAACCCAAGTTTTCATCAATGGATGAGTGGCTAAACAAAAAGTAACATATACATACAATGAAATATTATTCAGCCTGAAACATGGAAATTCTTGCACATGCTACAATATCCATGAACCGAAGACATCATGCTAAAGTGAAACAAGCCACTCACAGGACAAACACTGAATGAACAATGAATGCTGAATCTAAGGTACCTAGAGTAGTCAAATCCAGAGAGACAGAAGGAAAATGGGTCCTAGGGCCTGTAGGAGAAAGAAAGGGGAAGTTATTATTTAATGTTTACAAAGTTTCAGTGTGGGATGATGAAAAGTTCTGGGGGTGGATTATGATGATGGTTGCACAACAATGTGAATACGCGTGATGCCACCGAACTGTATATTTAATAATGATTAAGACGGTAAATATTATGCTGTGTATATTTTATCCCAATAAAACAAAACTGCTGTTTCCCTAAGGGACCTGCCAGTAGAGTGTCAGATCATACCCTGTCTCCCTACCCGGCCCCACACAGCATTCTCTTTTTTTCTGTAATGTTTTTGGTTGACTCATAATCCTGCTTCTTAGCCTATTAACTGGGCTTTGAGCCAAGCTACCCACTTGTTACTGCTTGTGTATCCAACACAACAACAACTCTAACTCTACAACTTCCTTGCCGAACTGCCCTTTGCTGACCCCATTTTGAGTCACCTTATGAAAGAGAGAGGTCAAGAGAGGCTGGAATGCTAAGGATAGGGGCTGGAAAAGAGTCTGAACTCTAGATGTCCATGCCAGAGAAGTTCCCAGGGCCCGTTTCCTTTCTCTCCATAATACGTTTTGGAGGGTGAAATGTGATCTTAGAGTGAGTGTGGGGGGAAAAAAAAACAAAAAACAAAAACAAAACAAAACAGGATCAAAGGTATCAACCTCAACTAGTTCTCTAATTTTTGCTGATTTTCTGTACCTACAGACACTGATATCAAGCTAGGTACATTCTAATTTAGCAGTATCAGGAGCATTTCCTATCACTGGCCCCAGGCACTCAAGCTGAGTTGAGGAATTTCTAAAATAGTCCTTTTGTAAGATGCCATGCTTCCCATTCCCTCTGTCCTTATGGTGGTTGAAATCTAACCCAGGGGAGCTTAGGAAATCTTGTCCTCTTCACAACCCCGGTCTGTGTGTATGTGTGGCGGTGGTGATGGGGACGCTGGTGGTGGGGGGTTATGCGCTAAATTTTTTGAGAACTCATAATGTCTGTATAGCTTTTGAACAAACAACCCTTCTTGAAATTTGAATGTTATAATTATATGAATACTGTGTATTTTATAAGTTTTTACCTTTTCTTTTGGAAACTAATCACTAAGAAATTCAAAGTCAAATTATAAGTTAACCCTAGAAGAGTACATAGGATTTCACTGTATGTATTTTGGATACTAATCTTGGCCTTGATTTTATCTTATATATATCTTAATAGTGTCCTTTGGGTACATAGATAGATGTAGATATTTAGTTACTTAATTACCATTATATATAATAAAAGCCGAATATGCGAGGTGTCCCACTGTTTGGCCATTCCACCAGTCACTATGATGTGCACTGACCACCAGGGGGCAGACACTCCAACTGGTAGATTAGCTTGCTGCTGGGTCCAGCCAATGGGGACTGGGCAAATTGGGCAGAACATGCCCCTGGAGCCCTCCCATAGTCTCTTCCCAGCCTGATTGTGCACCGGTGGGGTTCCTCAACCTGGCCTGCACTCTCCTGCTATCCAGGACCCTCGGGGGATGTCAGAGAGCCAGTTTCGGCCCCAATCCCCACAGGCCAGGCCCAGGGATCCCACCAGTGCATGAATCCATGCACTGGGCCTCTAGTATATTATATTTATGCTGCCTCTATTCCAAAAGGTCTTGGAATGGAAATATGTAGGGGTGTGTGTGGTCAGTAGATAGATAGATAGATAGATAGATAGATAGATAGATAGATAGACAAACATTACCACTACAAAACCTTTTTGAATAGAAGCAGGATAAATATGACTAACTAAATATCTATATTCTGTATTCTATGCTGTATTGTAAATAACTGTTGGTATAGACCTTTGTAGAATAAAATCCTAATTTTTTTTACATTTCACATTCATGATTTCATTGAATTCTCACAAAACCTCAAGAAGTAAGCAGGACTGGTGATGTTTACATTTCACAGAGAAGGAAGCTAGAGGAAGCGATTGCACTGCCTGAGGCCACAAACAGCAAAGAATAAAGAACCGGTCAGCACACAGCTGTTAAGATCGAATTACAGTTCTAGACTGGCCTCTCACCCCACCCTCATTTATTTTTCCTGAAAATTATCCTTTAACTGTTTGAACACGTTTGAGTAAATCTTTCAGGTACCAGCCTAGATTCTAGAGCCCTTCCTTCAGTTTAGCTAGTTGGCTGTTTTCTTTCTCCTATCGGATTCACTCACAGTATTTCTTCACTTTCCCAGGCCTCTTTTCAACTTTGATACCAGAGATAGTTATTCACTCCTTTCCCATTCCTGCAAAAATAGTCTTTGCATGATGTCATAAAACTGGCGCTGGAACTGGGGATTAATTCTTAACCAGCTGTGTGGCCATGAGCTAGCCACTTCACTCTGCTGGCTTCAGTTTTATCATCTGTAAAGTCCGGTGGACAGAGACTTCTGCGTTGCCTTTCAGCTCCCCTTCTGTGAATGGTAGGCTTCAGACTTGGCCACTTTTGCCTTAGTCAAGATACAGATTTCCTTTCATTGGTTATCCTAGCCGCTCAGTTGGGTGATATCATCTGTGGTCTTCAGGAACTCCTGCCGTTTGCTGTGTGTCCAAGATGGGAAGGATGGGTCTGAAGATGGGGGAAATGGGGAGTTGTTCTTCAATGGTGTAAAGTGTCAGCCAAGCTAGATGAATACATTCTAGAACTTTGCTTGTACAACCTAGTGCCTAGAGCTGGCAATACAGTATTGTACCCTTCAAGATTTGGTAAGAGGGCAGATCTCATGTTAAATGTTCTTACCACAGAAAAAAGAAGCCTGGGGTGGGTGGGAGGGGAGGTCACAGGGAGACTCTGGGAGGTGTTGGATATGCCTATGACCTTGATTGTGGTGATGGGACCATGAGTATTTGTATATGCCCAAACTCATCAAATGCTATACATTAGATATGGGCAGTTCTTTGTATTATACCTCAAGAAAGCTGTGTGTGTGTTTTCAAATGACGGGCCCATGAATTCATTTACCTCTATGCATAGAGCCAGCTAACCATTAAAACGGTACTTAAAATACGTGAAGCCTGAATTCTTTCCTAAACTAGACATCATAGAGCTTTGGATATTTCAGTTTCCTGAGCCTTAGTTTCCACATTTCTGTGGTGAGAATGACAATCCCTGGTGTACCACTTCAGAAGGAAGGAAGGAAGGTTAAAGGGGATAACACGTGGGTAAGCTCTGTGCAAAGCAAACTCCATGTCCTATTTACACTTAAATTTTCTACCTACTGATTATGTCATATTTTGCATAAGCTACACCCCGGACTCTGTATTTCATCAGAGTACAAGTCTGGAAAATGGACCATTTGTTCATCTATCCATTCATACATTAACCTACCAAACATTTGTGAAGGATCTGCTGTAGCATTTTGTTTACAGGAGTAGAAGAACAAATGAAGTCACTGCACTTGCAAGGAGCTCAAGTCTAATAGACAAACATGCAAATGAGTAACTGATAGACAATGTGAAGAAAGTTGTAGAGATGAGTATAAGATGTTATAGATTAACCAATTCTACCTGGTGGGGGGGACTGACCAGTTCTACCTAGGGGAGGTGGGAAGTAGCATTAAACTGGCTCTTGGGGAGAAAAAAAAGAGTGGAACAGGGAGAAAACTTTAGGAACTTTGGAGCAGAAGAAACCATACAAACAAGGAAAGAGAGGAATGAACATGTATTGTGTATTCAGAAAATGATGTAAAGAGAAAAAATGTATAGTGTGGCTGGGAAAAGAGGGTAGCAGAGAGGAATTAGGCAGGAGGAAGGTCTGGAAAAGAAGGCTGACAATAAAATCAAATGTATTCTGTACCAAGTTAGGGGGAAATGTATGACTTTAAACTAAGAAAAATCCAAAGGTACCATGAGATTGTTTTATAATCTTGGTTATTAGTTACAGTAGAGGCTAGGCTGCTACGTCAGAGACCTAACCACATAGTAGCTTAAATAAAATCAACGCTGGAGAAGTCGCTCTGCCCATGAGGTCATTAGTGACTCAGGTTCCTCCCATGTTGCTACTTTCTTTCCTCCTAGGGTATTGTATTATCCTAGTCTTTGAAATTAAAGTTGGGTCTCTCACATGGCCTCATTGCAGCCTTCCAAAAGGCCACAGATATATGACAAATTTCTTTTAAACCAGTGACATGGAAGTTGGACTAATCTGCTAGCATTCTACTGAGAACTGAATCATGTGTTGTGCCTTTCTGTAAGGAAGGCCGAGAAATAGGGCTCTGTGCTCTTCATCTGTGTATCCAAAAACACAGAGAGAATGTATCTGAGTGGGCAATCGTCTGCCACAACTTGCTTATTTGGGAATCTCATCAATCCCTCCATTTAAATTGGCTTTTATTATTTATCCTTTATATGGCTATGTTGTCCTCTAAATGCCCATCTTGATTACATAGCCTGAAAAGCACTTTGGATGATCTAGGATTTACTCAGGCATATAAAAAAAAAGTGAAATATTTTTCTGTGTTCAATATTCAGCTTAGTTCACAAATCAAAAGTTAAGAATTATTAGAAAAATATTGCAATTTTGAATTATATTTCTAATTCTGTAAGACTCTGATAGTCTAGTCTCTGTATCAATGATCTGAAAAAGAATTAAAGTTTTTATTTGGGTCAAAAGCAAAATTCCTGGAAGAGCCTACTATTTTCAAGGAATAAAGCCAGCCTACCTGCAAACATGAGGCTCTCAGTGGGGTTAGCAACTCAAAGTCAACCTATTAGATGTGTACCTGATTTTCAGAGGCATAATGAGAAGTTACTGGAATACAGATTCATGGGGTGGGAAGAGTCTATATAAAGACTCAATCTCTGTGAGCTATTGCTATTATTACTGGTATTATTTTTAAATTAGTTTTAAGGATATAGAAGTGACAATTTATGGGGTAAGGAGAGACTCTTTCACAACAGGTCTTATTATACACTAGAGTCCCGGTGTATGAATTTGTGCACTGGTGGGGTCCCTCGGCCTGGCCAGAGACTGGGGCTGATTAGGGCGTCTAATCCAGTCTGGGGCCGGGAAGGGACCACGGGAGGTTGGCTGGCCACAGGAAGTTGGCTGTGGGAGCACACTGACCCCTGGGAACAGCTCCTGTGTTGAGCACCTGCCCCCTGGTGGTTAGTGCACATCATAGGAACTGGCCTGTCAGTCCTTTGGTCGACCAGTTGTAATGGTGGCTTAGGCTTTTATATATATAAAAGGCCCACTATATATAGTGGGCCTTTGGACTTTGAGAAGAACCTGGAAAAATAGCACTCCTAAATTGTCTCTGTTGATCAAAATCCTGAAAATTAATGTGTATGGTGGGTCTCCCTTGCTTTCTCACATCTCTCTCACCCTTTATTCTTCCCTCCCTTTCTCTCTCTTGTTCATTCATTCCTGCTGTGCTGTTCAAGACTTTGTCTTATCTCACTTTTTTCTAACTAGTCTTTGTTGCCTCCATTGCTAGAATAATCTTTCTAATTTGCAAATCTTACTTTGTCTATATTTTGGTTATAGATCTCCCCAGTTTCTCAAGTGAAAGTTTAAATGGCTCACAAGGTTCTCCACCATCTTGCCTCAGCCTGCCCTTTTCACTTCATTTCTAGTTAATGCAAGCTAATACTATCTAGAACAACTAGCCACAGCCAAAGACTACCCCATTCTCTGGCCCACTGCATATGCAAATGCCCTGCCCCTACCTTGTTCCACCTGACAAATGCATACCTCTGACCCAACACAAATGTCATTTTCTCTTTGTTAGCCTTCTGTGACTCTATACATCCAGGCAAAATCAGTCATTCTATCATCTTTATCCCTATTGCCATTTAGATATATTTAAGTTGGATATGGCATTTATCACTTTACATTATTATTTACCTTTGTGCCTTATCTCCCCGACTGGACTGAAAGCTTCTTGGAGTCAGAGATAAATGCCTTATTGTCTGTATCCCCAGCTCCTAGCACATTCAATGTAGTGCATGGTACATATTAAACAGTAATAGTATAATTATTATGGCTATTGTATATTGAATATATATAGTATACTAGGCAATTTACACATATTATCTGACTATCTCCCATTTCCTAGATGAGGAATCTACAGCTTACGGAGGTTAAATAAATAGTAGGCCCAACATTAATACCTAAGTTGGACTCCAAAGCTTATACTGTTGTGCTGTGGACTAGCTGTGGGCATAAAAGGTCACTTTGGAAATCAGTGCTAACCTACCACATTAAACGGAGTTAATGAACTACAGACAACGCAGAGAAAACTCACTGTTACCACCTACTGACAAGGCCTGGCTTGCTTAACTGGGAGGCTTATTCAGACCATGGCATCGACAGAGCAATGCGACACAAGTTGATATTTCTTGTGCATTTCAAAGGCTCTCCGCCCTTAACAAAACAGTCCTCTGGTGTCACAATAGGTCCATGTCCTATTTTGCAGGTGTTATGTAACCATCTCAAGGTCACACAGCCTATCACCAGCTGAACTAGGCCTAGAACTTTTTTGGTGGCTTAAAAAAACCCTTCTTTTTCTTTTTATTTAAAGCCACGACATTCCATCAAGTGTTATTTCTAAGGTAAAAGTGGTATGACAAGTGGAAACGGATGGTCAGTGGAGAAGGCCAGGATTAAATGCCACAGAGTTTCTAGAACAGTACCAGACTCTAGAACGGGTAGACCAGAAGAGCAAAGCTTGTCTAAGACCAAGGGCAGCCACAGAACCCTACTTCCCAGCAACGCTGCATCCTTTAGCTAGTGGTAAAGTGCAAAGCTCAAAGCCAAACATGTGGTTCAGTATAAAATAGGAGGTTTCTCTAACCTCTCATTTAACTGGGCAAGGTCCTGTTATTAATTAATTAGGCACTTTCACCAAGGACAGTTAAGCAAATCAGACAACTGCCAGGTTGCATCCTATTCCTCTGGACTTGCTATTGGACAATTTTTTTTTTAATCAGGTGAGCTAAGCACACATTTTCTTATAACTCAGTTATTCAGCAAAACGTTCTAAACTACTTAAAACATAAAAAAAAACAACCAATAAAAAAACAACAAATGCAATAGCCTGCTTGTGATGCTCTCCATTTAAATGGGCACCTCTTCTCTTTAGAGTTGCCCTCCCCACCCCTCACCCCCACACTGTGCTGGTAACTAGTTTGTTATTTAAAACAAACAAATAAAAGGTTAATTATCCAGATCACCTGGTCTCACGGAGCCTGGGTTAATGAAATATGAATCAGTAAGATGAAGGACTTAATGTTCCAATAACTATCTTATAAAAAAACCACACACACACAACCTTTTAAATATTAGAACCTTTCTTTAGGTGGACGGGAGGTTGAGGGGCGTGTTACATTTTGTGGAACACAGGCTTTGTAAGCATATTGGCCAATTAGATGTTTGCTTTAAGGGAACCGCTTTTTCTTGAGGGAGCCCACCTAACGATTTTATGTTCAGTCATCTGCAGAGAACAGAGCCAATGTCTTTTCCTCTTCGAGCCTGGAGTGGAAGCTTTATGTCACACCGTAAGTTCCCTGTGACATTTTTGCACTCCCCTTGATTTAATGAACCAAAGAGGATCTTTAACTCTTGGTCTACACCAGTGCAAATAAAGGTTACATCTCTCACTGGCCATCATGAACTAGCCTCATAACTCACGAGAGGCTATGGAAAAGAGAACATGGAAAAGCAGGTGTACAGACTTGATTAAAACGTTCAAAAACCCGTACAACCTCTCAGCCCTCGCCAGGTCCGCAAGCAAAGGAACTTCAATGCGCCAAAAACAGGATCCCCGCAAAGCAGGGCCTGGTAACACATGAGCTTTTCTGCCAAACAGTGAGCGGACCGGAGCTTGCGCTGAATGCCGGGGCTCCGATTGGCCGCACGCCGTGGGGGAGGAGGAGACTGGCGGGGCGAGAGACCGGGGGAGGGGAGAGGGGGGCCAGGCCTTCTCCCCGCCCCCTCCCGGTCCCCTCCGCCGGCGGCCGCGGGCGGGCGGGCGGGCGGGCGCCCAGTGCGGGGTTATACTATGCAAATCGCAGCGATTGCGGAAATAAACAAGGGCATTGGGAGAGGAGAGAGGGACTGCGAATCCGCTGCAACTTCTACAAAGTCTCGTATAAATCCAAAGCACCAACGGCAAAAGCAGAGAGAATCTGAGAGCCAGCCAGCCCGGGTTGGATCGCTTTCAAAAGAGGAGAGAGAGAGAGAGAGAGAGACAGTGAGAGAGGCAGAGAGCGCGCATTGCAATTGCAAAAGCCTTCTGATTTGGGGAGAGAGAGAGAGAGGGAGAAAAAAAAAAATCTCTAAGAAGCCTGCAATTGGCCAACAGCTTTAAAAAAAAAAAAAAACCTCTTCCGGGTTTTCAACGGTTCCAAGTTTATTTAGATTTTTTTTTTAATGCAAAAAAAAGGGGGACAACAAATGAAGCAATTCGCCCGAACATTCTAAAGTTTCTCACGTACTCTTTTTACATTGCAATGGTACGTGGTACGTCTTAAACTTTCTCTTTTGCGTTTATTCGGATATGCGTTGTACAAGCAACAATAACGGTAGAGTGATTTTGTTTAATGGCTAAAACTGAAATTTCTCTAGCTTGCATAGGCATTTAAGTGGTTGCTGGGTAATGTCTATTGTGATGGTTTTGTTTTAAAGGGTGTAGCTTTGTGGATGGCTTTTTTTGCTATGTGCATCTGAGACTGGGTTTCCTTTTTTTCCCCCCCTGAGATTTGAAAAAATTGCTGAGCTTGACAGATTTTTTTTTCTTCCCCCTCCTAGCGCTTGCTCCGTTCCAGAAACATGGTGGGGAGGAGGAGGGAGGTCGAGGGAGGGGGGGAATCCTGTACGTGCAGCTCTGTTCTGTAAAAAGACGTCTGGCCTCGGCAGTCAACCTAACCCGAAAAGAAATGTCTGGACCCGGAGAATAATTGACGATTCCATCCTCTAATCAATGGGACAATAGGGGAGACTGACAAAAGTTTTATCCAATCAGGAGAGAGCTTGGGTGTACAATGGTTCGCAATTGCCAGAGGGGGCGGGGCAGGGAGGATCTGAAGTTCTCTGCGGCTCTGCAAGGGATGGTGTGGTTCAAGCTGTCAAAGCTACAAGCTCTTCCGGATTTTAGCAAGCACAATAGGAAAGAGTTTTCGAGTTTAAGAAAAGAAAAGGAAAAAAAAAAAACACGGAGGGGGATTTTTGCATGAATCTTATGCTTTCTTCACTGTCTTTCTGGAAAAGTTAGGAAATTTCTGCTGGAGAAATATTTAACTTTGCATGAATTATTGTTTTTTAAATTCGGAAAGTTGATAACTGTCGTGGAAGGTGAGGTTCAACTGTTAAAAATGTTCAACTTTTAAAAACTTCCCTAAATTATGGGACTGCAGTGAGCTTTGGGAAGTAGTATATTGCATATTCAGCATTACAAAACTTCTCGCTCTGATTATCTTAGAAGCTTTGGCTTTTCCAGTATTTTGGGGGAATAGGCAAGCCTCCCTTTTTGAAAGTCTAAACAAGTTTTTAAGGACAAGAGACTGTTTCGCAGGTGGACCGACAGATGTTTTTTACATTTGAAAGGAAGAGGGGGAGAAAGTAGTTTCTCTTGACTTCTTTTGAATTCTGCTGTTTAAATAGATGGTCAGTAACAAAGAGCACATTAGGAGTGGCCAAATTCACATTTCTCCTTGTTACTACACAACCCCCGTGGAGGGTATGTGTGGAAAGTTGCTGACTGGCTGACTCTTAGCTGGAATCTGGCCTCTTGGACAAGCCTTTGACACCAATCCAGTGGAAACCTACTGCAGTAGCTTATCTTGGAGACAGTAACTGGCAGCCTCTGGCTAAAATATATCCATCTCTTCCTTCCCTCTGAGCAGAGTAGACACTTAGTTCTGTTAAGAAGCGAGTAGAAAGTAATATGGGCTCTTTCCCATCTTTGTATTATTATGACCCATGGCTCTAGTAACCAAGGAGTTAGGCCTTCTCATCAACTCCTGTTTGGAAATGCGATGTAAGAATCCACTGGCGTGCTCAGTTCAACAACAGGACTCAATTTAGGAATATAAGCACATAAAAAAAAATCTGCACCCACGTGACCAGCCGGTCTCTTCCCCCCCCCCCCCAAAAAAAAAAAAAAAAACCTAGAGAAGAAAAATGTTGAAAAATGCTAGTGATCAAGTCAGTCTTGGTAAGAACTACAGTTAATGGTGTTGTCACTTATGAACCCCAACTGCTTTGGGCATTAAAATCTAAATCATATTAATAAGATCTTCCTATTAAGTGACCTCTAAAACGAGAGGTATTTGAGATGTACATATAAGTGAAACCTTATTGACGTAATTTATATATCTAAGAGGATTTCACTAAAACTGGCAAGGTAACATTTCTGCAAATAAAACACAGCAAATGCAAGGCTGGGCTCTGCGCCAGGAAGAATATGGATAGCCAAGAGCATGACAGGAGCCTCTTTTGCGCGGAGACAACCCCATTTCAAGGCAGCCTCCCAGCACTTGCAAAATAAATGATCGGAGCGGTTATTTCCAATAAGGGGTTTATCCTTCCTAACAATAGGGCATTGATAGGATTGCAGTAAACTAGGTTTTCCTACTTCACCTGTGTTTCCTATACTGTTTCCTATGTCTTCCCTCTTCTTTCTCTGCCCCCCCCCCCACCGCCCCCTCCACCGCTCCCTCCACCCCTGCTCACTCTCTGGAGCGTCTCAGTATCTTTGTGAACTCTGGACAAAGATTTACTTTTGCAACTTGGGAAAGAGGGGAGAGAGAGTTGGAGATGTTTTTTACCCCCAGACTGCCCTTTGAGAAACATCTGTTTCTTTGTGTATTTAAATTTATGCCTGTTGGAGAGAAAGTTACCAGAAGCCTTTTTTTTTTTTTTTTGGTAACTGTAACTCTTCTACTGTATTTTTTTTCTCAGTCGTGTTTCCAAAGACTGTAGTTGGAACTGTACTTTGTAGTGTTTCCCCCGCCCCTGCCCTCCCCTCCCCCACCCTCCCGCGGGGGAGGGAGGGGGAGCTGGCGGAGATAGGAGAGAAAGCAGGAGCGGATGTGAAGGGCTTTGGTGCTGAACTTGGATCCAGCCCTTGCCTAGAGGGCGCAAACAATCGTCCCATATCCAAAAGTCTTGCGGAGGGCGCCAAAAGTTACTTAAGATAATATTGCTAACCACAGAAAGCTGGAAATCGCGGGCACATCCACCGCTGCAACAAAAGAAGTTTTTAAAGTAGAAATATCAGCATTAAATTACTTTTCCCCATTCTTTTTTTTTCAACAAGGGCGGCGTGCCAGTTCTTTTTTTTTTTTTTTCTTCTCTCTCTTCTTTTTCTTGAGATTCAATTAAAAGTAAGAATCTCTGGTATTTTGGAAGGAGGCAGATGTGAAGTCTATCTTTAAAAGGAAGATTTTAATCTGCTCGGGAAGACAGCTTCCCCAGAGTGCTCACTTGAACAATAACTTCTCACTGTGCCTCAGTTACATGTTGGGACTGTCAGCCAGAAATGTCTATCGAGGAAACTTGGAGCGCCTTGAAGTTATAGATCCCAAGCAAAGGTTTTGTGGCCAGGGATTTTTTTGGTCTCTGTAACTCGGCTTAGCTTTTAGGACATTTTCCCCTACTGGAATCCAAGAGGAACTTAAGGAAAAGCGGTTGTTTAGTTTGGAAAAAATGGGGCTCTCTTATTAAAGGTTCAAGCCACTATTTCCCCTCGCCTCTTAATAAATAATCTGAGAGATGCCCAAGAATATTTAGAACCGGGGAGTGTGAAAATGGTCTCTTGAACATTCAGGATTGATTTTAGCAGTAAACTAACTGGAGGACAGGCATAAAGTAATGTAGACAAATGCAGAACATTTCCCCTGTGCCAATGTCCTCGCCCCTCCATTTAAAAAGGGGGGAAGGAGCCTGATGGGGAATGGCCTTTAACACCTCACCTGACCCTCACCTGCAGAGTGGGCATTCCTACCGTGAATTCCCTCTTTTGGAGGCTAAGCTATGTGACTTCTACCAAGGTGTAGATTCCCCTGCCTGTGTGCCAGTGTCTTCCAATGTGATACACTCGTGTCTTTCCTTTTGGAGTTTTGAGAAGGACCAGCGAATGCAGCAGGCTGCAAACTAGCATGAGAGAGACGTGGGGAGAAGAAGATGGGATGGGAGTTTGGATGAAGGAGGTATATTCCCTCCCCCCCCCCTCAAGTAAGGGAGGAGAGCCTAGAAGAGAAAATATGAGGTTAAAAGAAAAAAAAAAAAAACTGGAAAAGCAGGCTTATTTGGCAACTTGCCAAACCCTAAAAACCACCCCCCCTTTTCTGCCAAAACAATACTTGAGCAAACCTAAAATAATTGCAGGAAGCTCTTTTCCATTTTAAGAACTATTACCTGGGGGAGGAAAAAGGGGATTCTTAAAAGGCACCCTTCCAGCGGTGTTCCAAGCACATGGGCGGGTAAGGAGAGCCTGCGTCCAGCTCTGGGCACGCGTTTGTGGACCAGAACCATCTCTCTTCCCCGCAGGAGCCATCCCTGTAACAATATATTTTTTTTCTTTCCTAAAAAGAAAAAGATGTCACCGCTACAACCACTGTTGTTTCTGAACGTGCTAGAACTTTTTTTTTTTTTTTTCCCTATGGCGTCTGTGTTCAAATCCACTTCGTTTCACAGTCCTGGGAGGGAGAACGCTCATTAATCTCCGCCTCCCTTTTCTCCCAGACAACCCCCACCCCCCACCCCCTAAATCCGGTGAATCCTCTGTGTGAAAATCTTCTCCGCCACCCCCGCTCCGGAATGCCATCGGACTTCAGTGGCACAAAGTTTGCGGGGGATTTTTTTGGTGCATCCTTGCGTCTGCCGACGACGACGACGATCTGCTCCCACAGAAGGCTTCGTCTCGGAGAGATTTGCAAGGCTTTTGAGCCATGCCGCATTTCCGAGGAGAAGAAAGTTACCTAGGAGGTCCGATTTTTAAAAAAATAAATAAATAAAAATAAAAAATTTGCATACATGCAAATTGACCCCCAGGCCTTGCCCCGGGTTCACCCTGGCGCCCACGCCGCGAACCCGGGGGGGTACCGGGCCACCTGGCAAAGTTGCCAAAGTCCTCCCTCCCACCCCCTCCCACCCCTCCCACCCCCCCCAGGTCCGCGAAGGTCTGCGGCGGGAGTTGGGGGATGGGGACGAGGAAAAGTAGTTTTGTTTGCTTAAGCACATCCTGTGGCAGCCTATAGCTGCCCGGGAGCACAGACTGTAACTGCTCCTCGCGGCGTTCCCCCGTAATGCGCTGAGCGGGGACCGGGTGGGGGGCTTGTTTCGCGGGGTGGGGGGGGGACGGCTGGGGAGGAGGGGGGGGACACGGGAGAGCCAGCGAGCCAGGGCGCGGGCGAGGGAGCGAGCGAGCGAGCGAGCGAGTGCGAGCGGCCGCGGAGGCTCGGACCGGGCTGGCCGCACGGCGCCGCAGCCGCCCCCTCCCCCGTCCCCCCCCCCCCCGCCCCCGGCGGCGGCGGCGGCGGCGGCGCGAGCGGGCGGCGGCCGTGCGGTGCGGTGCAGAGCGGCGGCGGCGGCGGCGGCGGCGGCGGGCGCGCGGGCAGCTCGCGGGCACCCGGCCGGGCGGGCGGGCGCGGGAGCGGGAAAGGGTGCGCTATGCCTTTAACGCCCGCGTACAGTAGACATGTATAGTGGAGTGTAGGGAAACTCTAGGCGGGGTTAAAGTTCAGCCCATGGAGCGGCACTAGCGCTGGCTGGCTGCAGTTGAGCCGAGTTGGAAATGTGAACGCAAGAAGCAGGCTTGATTTTTTTTTTTCTTCTCCCCCTTCTCCTCCTCCTCCTCCTCTCTCTCTCTCTCTCTCCTCTCTCTCTCCTCTCTCTCTCTCTCTCCCTCCTCTCCTCCTCCTCTCTCTCTCCCCCTCTCTCCTCTCTCACCCGCACTCACGCACACCTCCAAACCGCACACCCAGACGCACACGCACAGCCCACCGCCCGGCAGTTATGTATTCTCCGCTCTGTCTCACCCAGGTAAGCGGCGGTTGTTGGGATGCGGAGGGGCTCGGGGGTTCCCGGGGCGGCGGGGGGCTGCGGAGGGGCTGGGCACCGGGGTGCCGGGGTCCGTCACGTCGGCTGGGCCCCGGGGCATGTGTCTCGGTGTGTGTGCCCGCGTCTGCGTGTGTGTGTGTGTGTGTGTGTGTATGTGTGTGCGCGCGTGTGTGTGTGTGCTCGTGGGGAGGAGGGGGGTAGGGGGGAGCAGGAAAGGGGGAAGAAATACAGCTTTAAGAAAGTAACTTTGTTTCCATGCGGGTGCATTCCTGCGGCACGGCCATTTGTGTGGGCACATGGCTAATGGCGCCCTCTTATTAATGCGTTAATTAATATCGGGGCGCCGGGCTGCGGAACGGCGGCGCTTTCGGACGCCCCGCACGTGCTCCCGCGGGCTGCAGCCCATGACACGCCGAAATCTGGGCTCAGCGTTTCTGCCGCCGCGAGGCCGGCGCCCGGGGTTCCGCGGCGCCCGGGGAGGGGGCCGCCGACGGCGCCCACCGCCGCACGCCCCGCGCGCTGCGGGCGTCCGCGGCCCCGGTGCCTCCGGGAGGACCGGGGTCCCCGCGCGCCCGCAGCCCCGCTCCCGGAGCCCGCGCCGCCGCCTCCCCAAACTCTTACTTTTGTTTATTGTTTGTCAGCCTTTGGGGGGTTCAGCCGCGGGAGGGACGCGGGCCCGCAGAGTCCCCGGGCCCGGGCCGGGACAGCGCCCCTCGGACGCGCGCGGGCGGCGGCGGGGAGCCGGCCCCCGGGCTCCGCGGAGCGGGGCTGTCGGGAGGGACGCGCGTCCACCCCCGCGCCGGCCGGCCGGCCGGCCGGGTGGAGCCTGCGGTGCCTCCTGGCCGCTCGCCTCCCGCTCGGCTCTCCCGAGCGAAAGTTTCGCGGCCGGGACGAGCCCACGCCGCGCAGGGCGGCGAGCGGCGGAGGCCGCGGGGCCGGGGACGTCGGGCGGAGTTGGGCTCCGGGCCGCGAGCCCCAGCGGCGGCCGCCCGGGCCAGACGCGGCTCCCCCCGCCGCCGCCTCCCGCCGCCTCCCGCCGCCGCGCGACTCGGCACGCTGTGCGCGCAGGACGGGGGCAACTTTCTTCCCCCGACCCAACTCGGAGCGTGGGTCTTCCTCGCCCCACCGGGTACCCCCCGCCTTTCCGTGCCCTCCCTGTCCAGCTCTCCGCTGTCTGCACCACCCCCAGGCAAAATATTGCTACTTCATGGCTCCAAATCTGGTCCCTTTTGGATGTGTTATTTTCTTTGACCCAAAGGCACGAAGTCAAAAGTGATTTTGCGGGGAGGGTTGGTGGGGGGAGAGGAAAAAAAGTAAAGATTAAAAGTGTGAGCCTTCATACTGTGTTGGTACATTGCGATCTGGCCATTAATCACTTGCATGAAGTTGTATGCTTCTTATAAAATGTTTATTCACCGCTCCCTTAAAAAAAAAAAAAGCACCCAAAAAAACCTGCTACCACTTTCTTGCCTTCGTGTTGCAGGAGATAACGGTTTAATGGGAATACTTTCTGGAAGGCTAAAAAAAAAAGTATCGATAGATATCCCTCCCTCCGTAGAGTCTGGATTTATTTCCCACATGACATCTCTTCATATTGCAATATCTAAGAGTAAAAAAATACTGGTTATTTGATCTCAGAAGACTCCTAAATGCATATTTTAGGTTGAAATGGTCTGTTTAGGATTTAGGCCTAGCGTTAATAATGGATAGCAGTTGCTTTCAGTTATTGTAAAAGTTTTTATTTTTTATCTTTCCCCTAAGAAACTTCCAAAGTTCCTATTTTGGTAACTTGTGGAAGTATGGAGTGAAACTTTTCAACCACTCTGGCAAAGTTCACCATTGCATATGGATAAGATGCAAAGTGTACGAGCATTTGAATGAGTTGCAAAGGGCCACAGTGAAAATGCTGAGATTCAGAGACTGAAGCTCCAGCTGACAAAAGTTTGCAACACATAGAACTTGTAGATAATACCAGTGTGCTGCAATAGCAGCATACAATAGCGTCTTCTCAAGTGAGCTCTCAAAATTAAATTTATATTTTTTGAGATGGTGCACATAGGATACCTGTGTATCTGTGTAGGCCCAGGGCATAGTTAGTTATTTAGCAAAGTTGGATTGTCTTGGTTTGTGAGCTATTATCACATTAAACTTTTTTTCTTTTTTTTTCTTTATACATATTTGGCAGGGTGATTGATATATCCACTAGGCCTTCTTCTGGAAGCACCACTCAGAGAAACGCTAACTTAGTATATCAGTTTGTGAAGAAAATATATGCTAACTAGCAGAGGAGGGCCATATATTTCATGATTTCTTCTTTTAAAAATTGATTTCCAATTTATTTAACTGGATGAAATATTTATAGAGCTTGAGAGCCAATTTTAATAAAGAAAAACTTAGGTGGCTTATAAAGAAGGTCCAGTAAGCACAGGGATGAAAGTATTCTCAATGAAAGAATAAACTCCATGTGTATGCAATTTTTTAAAAACTTTATTAGAAAAATGCTAGACATCTTATTTTAATATACAGGCATATCATAAGCAAACCATGTACCTGGCCACAGAAGGACAACACAGCAGAAACACATAGGTGAACATTTGAGAAGTAGTCCCAGAAATGCCAGCATTCGGTGGTTCTTAAACTTGGCTTCCTTACAAACTGATCAACGTTTAAGGTGCTGATTCAAAGTCATATCGCTTTGGAAACAGGTTTTCGGGTTTGTTTTTATTGGTGGACAGTTACTTTCTCACTGAGTACATATGTAAAACATCCTTTGTTTTCTCTTGACTATTTTGAAGTATTTCATAATTTATGGCTCTATATGCAGTAACATTATTTATAAAGGCATACTATTTTTTTAAAAAAAAATCTAATGTATGCTATACCTGGACATTCCCTACAAGTTAATGATATTCTTTAGTTCTGATGTTCTGGAATATTTCTAATTGCGAGTTGAGAAAGATCACCAGCACTTGAATGGTGCATGTGTGCAAAGTTATACAAAATATTGTGCACTTTTATTGGCACATTCTTGAAACCTTTGGGGAGCAATAAGTTGTAAAAACTTTTGATGCAAAAATGGGGACTTAGACTATTCTTAATGTTCAGTTGATATAGTTGACCTTATTTAAGGGGTTTTAGGGCAGGATACATGGGCATTGGGTTGGCAGGTACACAAAATCCTCTCGAACACGAATGAGCGCAGTTCTCCGTTCTCCGAGAAACATGTTGGGAGTATCTTTGAGCACTCGAATGCCATGTTAGAATGCTTATTTAAAATGCTTGTTATTAATAAAGCTTTTTAGTTAAGAGAATGTGTTAGCATACATGTGAATTGTTTGGGACTGTGCTATTCTTTGCATTATGAAATAGGGCTGAGACTTTAAAATGAAATCCTCCCTTTGGTGAGAGCTCACTTTGTAGTGAAGGTAGGCTGCGGGAGTTAGTTCTTCGCATAAAGCCATACAGCGAGCCTTGGTCCCTAGCATGTCCGTCCTGTGTTTATAATAAAACCAGTCAATGTGAAGGACCATTTCAAACCCCAAATTTATGTATTTTAGAGCATTTCAAGGATGAGCTCAGAATTTAGTAATGTTTAAATGCTTTGTGGTGTGGCGTGTCTCTTAGTAGATAAACTGTGACTTAAAAATTGCCACCTCCCCTGCCATTTCTCTCTTCTACAGTGTGGCAGCAGAAAGGGTTTTTCAAACATCAGAAATTGAAAAATGCCAAGGGTTTTTTGGTAAAGGATAACATAATTCTTGTATTTTTTTTTCTTCCTGATCCTTCTTCACTCAAAGAAGGCTCACATGTTATAAAAGCTGACTCCTTGGATTCTTTTATTGAAAAAGAGCAGTTTTCAAAGTTAAACTTGAAATGCAGAGCCTGAAATTTATTCAGAGAGGAAAAAAAGAAATCTCATTTATTGAAATGATTTATTATGTATTTAATTAATATATACTTTTCAAAACAATAATATGTGTTTAGATGATTATTTATAATTTATAATATTGTAACAGACTTCATTGTTAAAATATTTTACCAGTTTTAACCACTCAGTTTAGATTTAAATATTTAAAAATTTAATAATTTTTAATAGTGGTAGTATTTTGGACACTGCAGTTAATTCTGTCTCCAAAGTATATATTTAGCTGGATATTACGAACTGAAAAAGAATGCATTTTATAATATTTGTCTGCCCTACACCCTTTAAAAAAGTCATCAAGTGTCTCTTTGATTTTCTTCTTCTCATTTATTTGAAAGTAAATAATTTATCTTTTTGGGGGGTTGTTCGGCGGAGAAAAGTTATGTAAGATTAGTGTGGGTTGGTTAATCAAAAGTTAGATGTACCGAGAAAGCTTTGTGGAGGTTACTGTTTAATTTTTAAAAATTTTATTTTTATATTTACTAAGAAAATGTCAAGTAAAAGAATCAAACATCTTCAGTAAAACAGTAAGAAAAATTTAAATATTTTAAATTCCATTTTATTTTCAAATTACTTGAATTTTAAGAGGCTACCATGACGGTTTTTCTGGAGTCTCATAAACATTGAGACTTTTTTTTTCTGTGAGAAAAAGCCTGAAATATTATTTTCAAAAGTTAAATAATTATTTTGTGTTTTTTTGAGGGATGATCATTACTGAAGGCATTTCACAATCATATCAGTAAATTAAATGTATTTAGTTGCAACACTGTTGCCACAGTGACACATTCTGTTTACTATCTGGAATGTATGCTTTTCTTTCTTTCTTTTTTTTTTTTTTTCCCCTCTCTCCCCTCTTTTTGTTTCATTCCCATAGTCTCAGGAATTATGTCTTAAACATAGATCTTTTATTTTAGCCTGATGAATATCAGATTCATCTCTTCTTTTGTATGTGGTCCCCTGCTATATTTTTCTAAGTTTTTTTTTTTTTTTACTAAAAATATTTATGTACAACTGGAATGCTTAAAAAGGAATTAAGATGTTACCAAAATGACTAAGACGCAGATCAGAGTCTACACGCGGTGTTTTTTAGAGGGAAAGTCTTTATTTTCATTGATCGCGGAGACGATTTCTGCTCCTAGACTTCCACAAACACTGACTGGCATCTAAATGTTTAGGATTTGCCAATCTGGCGGCTGAACCCTGGCTGTACTACAAGTAGTGAGGTCAAGGCTGGAGCAAAATTAGATATGCCTTCCTTGAAATAGGGTTAAGATTATATATTGTTCTAAGCATTCCGATAAACTTTACTTACCAGCTAAAGGATTTGCAACGGAGACCGGGCCATAGAACCTGGGATGCTTTGGTGACTATACCAACACTTTAAATTTTTTTTTTCTTAGCTATTTTCTTCTTTGAGGTTGTGAGAAACAATACCGGTCGCTTTCTTCCCCCCCCCCCCCCCCTCAGACTTCCCGTAGGGATTCTTCTATATACGATTTTGGTAATTTAATCCTCGCATCAAATTTCAAGTGAAATTAAATATATATATATATTTTTTGAAGGTGACCATCTGAGAAAAAAAAAAAGTTGTTTCTTTTTGTTTTCGGTGCAGTCACACTTTGGTTTCTGTTCACCTCCCCAGGATGAGTTTCATCCTTTCATCGAAGCCCTTCTGCCCCACGTCCGAGCCTTCGCCTACACATGGTTCAACCTGCAGGCCCGAAAACGAAAATACTTCAAAAAGCACGAGAAGCGCATGTCGAAAGAAGAAGAGCGGGCCGTGAAGGATGAGCTGCTCAGCGAGAAGCCAGAGGTCAAGCAGAAGTGGGCATCTCGACTTCTGGCCAAGCTCCGGAAAGATATCCGACCCGAGTACCGCGAGGATTTTGTGCTCACAGTGACAGGGAAAAAGCCTCCGTGCTGTGTCCTTTCCAACCCAGACCAGAAAGGCAAGATGCGAAGAATTGACTGCCTCCGCCAGGCAGACAAAGTCTGGAGGTTGGACCTGGTTATGGTGATTTTATTTAAAGGGATTCCGCTCGAAAGTACTGACGGCGAGCGCCTCGTCAAGTCCCCGCAGTGCTCCAACCCCGGGCTCTGCGTCCAGCCCCACCACATAGGGGTTTCCGTTAAGGAACTCGATTTATATTTGGCATACTTTGTGCATGCGGCAGGTAAGTGCGATGGGGAGGCGGCCTAACGCTGTCTTTTGCGCCTGTTTCCCTCCCGATGATGCCCCTTTGTGTGTGTGTGTGTGTGTGTGTGTGTGTGTGTGTGTGTGTGCCGGGCCATTCTCATGTGCGGGCTCTGTGCACATGGACAGCGCGGTTTCAGAGGTGGGCCGGTGTCCGATCGGCCCGGGAGTCTGGGGCGCCAGCAAATGCAGATGGAAAAGCACAGCTTCGAGAGGATTCGCCCCAAGTTTTGAGTCCTTTTGGCAAGTGGCCTTCTCAGGGGGTGTCCGGTAGTCAGTCATGCTTATGTTTAAATCACAATGTTTGATGATGGGCAGAGGAGCCTAATAAAAAAACTCTCTCGTAATGAAGGGTGTATTTTACCTGGCAAGCGATCTAGTTAAAAAAGCATCTAGTTCGGTCAGCGAGGCAATCTTTTTAGTGGCTTTTCTTCTGGGAATGTGTTTAACCTGCGGGGGCCCCTTGAACCCCTTGCTAATGAAGATGAGGTTGGAGGTGAGATTATTGTTATTAAATTGCTGATCATTTATGAGGGAAAAATAATTACGTTAATATGCAGACGTAGTAGCTCTGCACTTAGGAACTTTTAGTGTTGCTTAAGGAAACTAAGGGGAAAAAAGCAAACCACCTCTTTAAGTGACTGATGGAGAAGTTAGCCTAAAAAGTAACCAACCTATAGAGTGCATGAGCGCATTGAGAAATCCATATTGATCATTGGTTTAGTGAGTTGCTTTGATTCGTAATAAAGTTATTTATTGTTTCAGGCCCGTCTTCCGGGCATGTTTTACCTGTGCATATTACAGCAGTGAGAGTAGCATTCAGGGTAAAACTCAATAGTTTTATTGAGTTTAAAGACCGGATAAAATAATGCATTTTTTACTTTGTTCCTTTCATCTTGTTTTAGACAAAAGGCTCATTGTGTGATGTGAAAGCTCAGATCTTGTGTAACTTGTTGACTTTTTATATGTACATATCGGTCGTGATAGATCACCTTCATGGCAGTTACTTGAGCCCGATGGAAGAAAGAAGGTTGTGGAATCCTACCAGTAGATTGTTTGGGGGTTTGTATAATTACATTTTTTTTCCACAAAGGAGAGAGAAGATACTATCTGTAAAGTCAACACTGTACGGTTTTGCAAAAACACTTTTAATTATAAAGATGCAACCTATATTTTAAAGAAGTGAGCTGAAATCCTATTCTCTATTATTTTCTCGATATACGTTTCAGACAGAGAACTTTTGTTAACCATCTCCCCTTACGTAAGAAACTGGAGAAATTAACTTTGCAAGCATGCCTCATCATCATTTGCATTCTGTTGGTAGGGGACAGATGAGTATTTTAGAGGATGTGATCTGTAAGTGTTTAAAATATTTGGGTTTCTAAAAATGCTTTATATGTAATTTTAAGAAGTGCCTGTTGCTTCAGCCCGTGTTGGGTGGCGGTCATGCAAAGGCACACCTCTCAAATGACCTCTGCACAGGAAAAGCAGTCCTCTCTTAACCCCTTTACCATCCCATTGTTGTTATCTTGTTTTGTGTTTTGAAAAAACGCCCAGTTAAATTTTTTAAAAAGTTATTTGCATATATAAGTGGAGATTCTGATAGGGAATGGCAAGGTGCAAAGCAAAAATGGGTGTTCTAAATGCTTCCTGGGGACATTTTTTTAAAATGTTGTGTTTCATCTTTTTAATATTTAGGAAGTAAGTATTTTATAAATTATAAGAAATGCTCTAATGGAAAATTGATGGTGCCAACAGGTGATGCACATCATGGTATGTTTTGTAACTGCTTACAAAGTGCCATCAGGATGAAATACCTGTTACGTTTTTTTATCGGTGCGAGCAGTATCTATTCCAAGTTTTAGATGTAAACATTTCCTTGAGATTTAAGAGATGCAGCCTTTCTAGCTATTGCCATGACATGCGTTCTCTTTTGTTGTTGATGCCGTTACTTGCGCTGTTGCTCCGCGTCCTTGAGCTAGCAGTTGCCGGCTGTTTCGGTACTCAAAGGGTGATGTTGGTAAAATGACGTGCGGACGGTTGCTTAGGAGACTTAGCATCCTTCTTGCCTATGAAAGATTTATTGACAGCAACATGGATCAGACTACCTTTCGGTTTGGTTTTCCTGATGTATCCCAGAATCCCTTGTCAGGCCTGAACGCCAGCCAAGTGCCAGGCCATTGGTTTCGCCGGAGCAGAGCGCAGCAATGGCTGCTGCTCGCTCTGTGCGCGCTGCAGGGTGATTGCGAAAGGAAATATTAGGGGGTCTTTTGTCTGAAAATATTTCAAATTTGATTTAAGAGATTTAGAGACCTGTTATTTGTGGAAGGGAAGCTGCCAATACAAATGCGAGGTAGGCCGGTCCACTTACATACAACTGATTTGACAAGCATCTGCTATAATGCTGAAGATTTGTAAACACTAAACAATGTTTTTACCTCCTTAAAAGTTTTGAGAACTTGCCAGTATTGGCAGGAGGCAGAGAGACTCTGGAACGTGCTTCAAGAAACATGCCAAAATCATTGTGGCCTTTTCACCTAGAGTCCGCTCCCCCACCTCTCTCTTTAAAGTGTTATATATTGTGTTCTTCCCCCAAAGTCTCCTTTCTCCCCCTAGCTGGCCACAAAAGGGAGGTTTTTTTTTTGTTTTTTGTTTTTTTCCTTCTAAAAAATGTGTACAATTATTATTTTATTCCTCGGCCTCTTCTTTGGTAGGACGTTGAAATCTTAGAAGACACATGTACATGCTGGAAGCTAATGCAGAATCAATCATCTTTTTAAAAGCAGCGGCTATTTAGCCTGAGACTTATTGAGATGCTAAAATACAACACACAAATTACAAATTGCAAATTCCCCCTCTAAATCCAGGGGCATTCCAACTGTGTGAATTTTGTGGCCGAGAAACAGTAACAAGCACAATGAAATCCGAGTGATTCCAAAAGCCTGAGGATTTCATCTCGTTAAAAGTGTAAAAGAGTATATTCATTTTCGTTTGGTCTCTGTTTGAGTTGTCCTGCCCCTGTATCATATGACAGCTTGGAGATATTATGCTATTGTGGCAAGTGGTATTCTTCGTGGGTGTGTAACAGTAAAGCTAATTTATGGCCAGTCTTTACCAGATGATCTGTATCAGAATCTACAATATACCCGGCACGTGGCAAGGTCACAATTTAAGTTGTTAAGGTCATAACCTTAGCCACCAGGCATTTGACCTTTTAGATAAAGTTAACCTTTGTTCATTAGTAGGCACTCAACCGAGAACTTTCTGGAGAGTTTTTTGTTGTTGTTGTGTTTTTTTTAAAACTGCTTCTGTATAACTTCTGGTAATGTAATCAGATTCTAGGGAGATTTTCACCTGAGTTAGTTAAATTTTGTAAGAAGTTAGATTTTTTTTTTTTTAAAGAATGCTTCTCTTACATTAGAGGTAAGTTGCTGTATCCAGGCCCCAGAATGACAGGGTCACACGTTATTTTTCATAGTTATTACCTGCTTGGGGGTGGGGTGGGGGTGGGGAGTAGTATGAAAGCTCTGAGGCAGCTGCATGGAGAGGTTTAAAAATAAAAATTAAACAAATAAAATTATGTTTAATTCATTTTGGCCTGTGCTAGTTTTTAAGTTGGGCCCAAACACTAAATCACAAGGAGCATCCTCACTTTTTGCACCTGGGGAATTTTCTAAGATTGGAGGATATTTTTAGTGGTCTTAAAATCTACTTTGAAAGATCATTGTTAATTACCCAGTGACAGAGAAAATTGAATTTGTCCCACTGGTAGCAGGAGTACTTGGTTAGTTTTAAGGTACAAAGCGGACACTTTCTGCATGGTGATGTTTTAGTACAACAGTAACTGACTGCTCTCCTGCCTTTACTTAGCTTTGCTTGGACTAGGGTTAGCGAAGGCCAGTCTTTCACCGGAAGAGCTGTTGCCGGGTCTCGGAATTCGGGTGCCTGTCCCGTGAACCTGTACTGTGGCATTACTGACACCACATCGCTTGTACCATGTTGTCCACCTTCCTATGCTAGCGTGAATGCTCATTTTAAATTATCTACATTACTGCGAGTTTTGCTCTGATATGCCACGTATTATTCTGTTTCAACGAGAGAGAGAAAAAGAGAGAGAGAGAGAGACTGACTCTCATTTAGGTGCATTTTAGTTTTATTTTGGCTTCGTGATTGCCATTCCTTCATAGGGTAATAGAGAAAGCCGTGATATGCAGATAGACCAGATGGTCATGTTGACAGGTTGAGAATTCACTTCCTACTGCTTCAGAACAGGTGTAAGATTAGGAGTGTCTGTGTATGAGCGTATGTGTGCGTCGTGTGCACATCCAGGCTGCACACAGAGTGTTGTTGAGAGCAGTGGAAATGATTTCTTTCTTTTTATTTATTTATTTTAAAATAAAGCTGGTACTTTAAATACAGTGTAGCTATATGCATAAGGTTATCAATGCATAGAGAGTAATTATTGTAACAATTTTTAAATAAATGTTAGGCTGTTACAGTTTATAATTTTAGGCCAAGTTAATTACAGCAATTTCCTAATTTTTTTAGATAACCACATTAGTTTATGGCAGTATTGCATATCTCAACTATGCTCCATATATTCTGTTAGCAGGTGTATGTGTGTATGTGTTTATGTCCAAGTCTAGGACTAGACAATATGTAATTAAACTTCTTCAGTGCCTTCAAAAACTCCCTGGTTGAAAGCTGTGCAGTTAGTTTCTGTGATTTGTAATCATAAACTGTGTTTGGAAAAAGAAGGAGTAAGACTAATAATATACATTTACAATTAATAGATTAAGTACCACCCTACCTCAAATTCCAACTCTAACCTAACACTGCACTTGTGACAGGTTTTTGTGACTGACTGATCTACTGTAAATAATTGGTATGTGCACACAATGTCAGAAAACGTCATTTACCTTTTTATTTGTCTCTCAAGTCTTCAAAGGAAAGAGCACTAACAATCAACAAACGAGATAAATATGGCTTTTATACCCTGGAGTGTTTTCTGTGTAACTTGAGGATAGTAACAATATCCGTTATCTAGAATTTAGTAACAGTATCCTTTATGCAGAACGTAGTGAAAAAGGTGGACATTCGGAGGCCGAGAATGTATAGGAGTCAAGAGGAAGAGTGGTTTTGGTGTAAACCTATAACAGAGGAGGTCAGTTCATTTATGGCTAAGAGGTTCGAGTGTTGGTAAGAAATTTCTCAATGCTGCTGGCTTGGATTTGCCTTGTCTTTTTTTCCACCCAGTGATGAATAGCATTAATTTAAACCTATTTAGGGCTAGTGTGGGAGAAACCACAGCCTTTGTTGTGGTCACTGCTGTACACAGTAGGACTGGTGTTTCCCTTGGTTAAGGCCTCAAGCTGCTTCCAGAAGACACAGAACAGCCTGTCGGCTTTTTAAAACTTGCACAGAAGCAACAACAGTTCTAATTGCTCACAAATGTTAATATAGATTATTGAAAACAATTCTGAGGGTTAGAATAGGAGGGGGGGAAAAACACATCAAATACAGATTGAATGCAGTGAATGTGCTAACCATTGTTTTATGACCATTTCAGCAACAATTTCTCCACGGTTATTTAGAGTTTAGATGTTGCCTTTCAATATATTATAAATTGTAAATCATTGGAAGCTGGGGGAAGGGGGAGGAAGAAGTCAGGTGGAGGAGGAAGAGAATGAATGAACTGGCATGCTTTGTTAAGAGAAACATAAAACCGTGAACTTAATCGCAAATGGAGAAGCTCTAAAAAGTGTTTTGGTTTAAGTAATGACTGTAAGAGGATCCCAAGCAACAAGATATCAAGAGAATTTTATAATCTATCTCCCCACATTTTTTTTTTCCTTGCACACTTTCTTTTAGGCTAAGAGACTACTTGTAGCTTTTGGAGTTTCTGTGCAAATTTTTAGAAAGAAAAGTTACACAATTTTTTATTTTTATTTTTATTTTTTAGTTTTTAGGGGTCCAGTTAGGAACACTATGGCACACATATACTTGAAAGGGCGCTATTGAGATGTTTATTATTATTACCATTTTACCTTTTAAGGTGACAGCTTAATACTGTTGTCTGTTTTGTGGCTGTCAGCCACTAAGGCAACTGTAAGATACAAATTACTTATCTAAACTTTAGTGCCCCTAAACTTAACTAGAACTCTATAGCTGCTGCAAAGACAGAAATGACTCCCTCCCCCTAACCCTCCCGTCTCCCCCAAATATTAGAAAACAATGTTGTATGCTTTGTTATGATAACTCCACAGTGTAAAAGTATATTTTATCTAATGGCATTTGTCCTCCCATTTTAGTGAAATAAACATGGCTTATGAGGCAAAGAAATAAATTCACAAATGACAAATTGTGGCAGCTTCATGGCAGAGATCTTTTTGCTGTTCTGTTTGTAAAGAAGCTAAATCAGATTAAGCTAAACGAGATAAAACTGAAGGAAAGAAGTTCATTTGTGTTATATATTTTGGCAAGTGTTGGTCTTCTTTGACATATAATAAATTGCTCGCCCCAAACCTAGAAATGATTAGGGTGGTCATAATAACTGGAGATTAATCTTCTTTGCGAACTTTAAACTTATTGCTCCTCATGTCTTTTGCATACCTTCCCAGTGATAGATATTTTGGGCCTTGATCAATTGAGAGATGAATGAAAGGAAGGGAGAGTGGAAGACAAATAACTTTTACTGAATATCTCTTCTATGGCAAGCACTGTACTAAGTTTTGCCCTATGCTGTAGCTTTTGTTCTTTCCTCTTCTTTTTTTTAAAAAAAACTTAATAGCAATATTGTGAATAAATAATACACTCTCCATTTGTACGGATGAAAATAAAGTTTGAGAGTGGCCAAGTCAGAGCAGCATTACATTCAGACTTGCTGATTCCAAGTTATTTGCTGTTAAAAATAAAATTCAGATCTATTCTACATCCTTCTTTCTATTTTGTTGTTTGGGGTTGCCTGCCATTATTGTTATTTTTAAAATATATTTTATTGATTTTTTTGCAGAGAGGAAGGGAGAGGGGGAGAGGGCTAGAAACATTGATGAGAGAGAAACATGGATCAGCTGCCACCTGCACACCCCCCACCGGGATGTACCCGCAACCAAGGCACATGCCCTTGACCAGAACCGAACCTGGGACCCCTCAGTCCGTAGGCTGACACTCTATCCACCGAGCCAAACCGGTTTCAGCTTGGCTGTCATTTAAATGGAATTACACATCTACCTTGAATCAATAAAAAGTCAAAATCCAAACCTTTCTCACAGAGACAGTTTACTGCGGAGTTAAGTTCTCAGCCACAGAATGCGGCTGCGCTTGGTTAGGAGGAGAAGTGGTCCTGAGCTTGTCAGTGTGGGGCCAACAATCTGGAATGGCTTGTTCTGTTTTGTTTTTAGGAAGTTGAAGTTAGTGAATTCTATTTGACATCATGACACAAGTTTAAGATTAAAAACATTTTTTTTTTAGTAAGATAAAGTTAGAAGAATTGGTTCTAAATCTTTTGGAAAGCCATTGAGAATTAAAGCTAGCATTATTTTAAAAATCAGAGTCACGTGATAGTTTACTAGGTAAATTTAAAAAAACATTTTCTTATATGCGTGAGATGTATATTAATAACTTCATATTGATCAGATTTAAAAATTTAAAATTTACTACATAAAGACCCTCTGATTATGGCCTTGTGTATAATTATTTAAAAGAAAGTAAAAATGGAGTGTTTTTAGTTAAATTTTAAAAATATGTAAAATAGAAGAGTTTAAAATAGGGACAACATCCCTTAATATGGGAAATGGAGGACCTTTAAATGCCTTTAAATGATTTATTGATGGATTTATTTAATTCCTTATATTTAGATTTTTAAGCTTAGGCTAGATTAGTTCTTAATGACTTTAATGCAAAAATTCAAAGCCTCACTCAACATGAATTTTATATTTGTAAATAGAAACAAAAATGACCAACCAGCAAAATAATTTTTACCACATTGGTTCTACATATTAATTCTCTTAGGCTTTTTTAAAATAAAGTATACTGCTGAACTGGAACCTATAATGAATAAAATAAAATATAATTTTCTTTTTACGAAAAGCTCGTAAGTCTTAACTTTAGGGTTGTTGAGTATCAGTTATGCTAGAGGAGGAAAATTTAGGTTTGTGAATAAAAGTGAATAAATTGGAAACAAAAAAGGGTTAGAATTAAAAAATAGGATTCATAGCCATTGTTCTTTCCACCCCGTTTCCAAACTGCCTGCCTTATGAGGCCTCTGGTGTTTATGGTGGTCCCAAATCCTGTGAATTTCAGACATAAACAGTTTTCAGAGCACACATATTTACACAAATATTTTAATAGCTATTTTTAAAATACTCTATGGGTTGAAAAAGTGAGATGAAATAAGAAAAAATAAAACATTAAAAAAAATAAATACTATTCAAAATTTTGTACGTATGTCTGCCCTGTGTAGCATCTGCCCTTGTCAGGCTGCTGTCTTTGTTGCTGTGGTTTGGGAGATTTTATTTCCTTTTGCAATTTCGCCAGCCCATGGCTGGGCAGTGCAACATGTTCACGCAGTTGGGGCAGATGTGTCTGTGGTGAGTCAAATAGCTTGATCTAAGTGGCAATTTTTTGGTAGGGAAAGGTATTTGTCAAATTCTGTTGTCCAATAGAAACTGTGGCACTACAATATCAATTTTCATTTAATTGTCAAAATCAGGCAACGTCCCCTCATATGGGAAATGGAGGACTAACTCTTCTGTCTTATGTGCCTGCTTCTTCCCTCCTGCCCTGTGGGAAGCCTTGAGGATACTGGCATTTTAATCTTGAAGGGATTAGTTATTTAATTTTTAAGCTTCCACATAAAGTGAATATTGTATATGTAGAATCCCATTATTGTCACTTTCAAATATTCCATTGCTTCTCAAAGAAGCTGAGATTACAAGGTCTTAGGTTGACAAATTCTCATCAACTTTGGTGAGAATTTTGGCTGCAAAATGAGGAAAGGCAAAGGGAGAGCCCTAGACACATGGATGTCAGTGTTAAAATGACATCAGGCCCTTCTTCGTGGCATTTTTTTCCTAAACATTACAAGTGAATGAGGAATGGAGATGCTTAAAGAGCTTACTATAGAATGAGAAAGTAAGACATTATGTATGTGCCCGCAAACCTTCATAGCATGCTGTTAAACAGAACTATATGAACTTAGGTATAGTAGCAAAGTGGCCGTGAGGATTGTAAATATCTTTTTTTTATGCAGTAGGATTAAAAAATAATATTAGTCATTGTAAATATTGTGGGTGGAAAAGTGTGTATACCCGAGAAACTGTTTTTAGCATTAAATAATGGAAGTTAAAGATGAGTGAGTTACATACATTTAAGATGATGCAAGGATTCTTGATAAGGTTTTGGCAAAAGCTTGGCTGCATCTTTGTATGACTGTGGCAAGATTTCTGCATGGATGTACATTATATAAATATCACTAGTTACTAATGTTTCTGTTTGATTCATTTAGTTGGCGTTTTCCTCCCTTCTTTTAAACGTTAGAGGTTCTCTTTTGGAGAGTAGTTTCAAGTAACTTCTGAGAATGAAGTCTTTGTAGCTGGATGCTGTTTAACAGCGTAACTATTGTTGTGCGTCCCTGTCAGCAAAAGACAGTCTTTGCCATACTTTCACTGTATGGCCTCTTCATATGTGACAGGGAGTTTTATTAAGAATTATTTTTTCCTTTTAAATGTACTTTTTGAAATCCCTTCCCCCTCCCAAGCTAATCAAGAATTATGGGGGTGTTTTAAGAATATTCAGATGAATTTTTATTATTTTCTAGGCTTGTCCAGTGTATAGGAAAAGTCTTATTTTTTAAAAAAAGTTCTGGGATTCATGTAGGCTAGATTTTCTCTAAAAGGAAGGGGGAATAGAGATTAACAGAAAAGTGCCATCTCATTGAGCCCAGGATGTATATAGTTCTTTGGAAAAAGAGAATATTGCAATCTAACTTGTTAGGGTTGAATAACTTAATTGTTCTAAAGATATTTGCCCCTCATTTCAGAAAAGACAGCACACATGCAAAATGGATAAATGTAATACTTTGTACTTTTACCACCTACATTTTTGAACTACAGTGACTGGTTTCTCTGGAAAGGTCAGAGGTTTCAGAAAGCTTTGTAATGCTTCAAAGAGAGACATTTTCAATTTTTCTATATAAAGAGTGATTACACATAGCTTTTCACATTATATTTGCATTTGAGCCTAGGAAGTGTTGGGGTGTGTATGATCTGAATAAGCCACGAGACATGTCATGAGATAGCAGAATTGGAGGGAAATGGACAGGTTGGAGAAAAACATACCGTGTTTCCCTGAAAATAAGACATCCTCTGAAAATAAGACCTACTTCATGGAAACATAAGACATCCCCTGAAAATAAGACCTAGCGCATCTTTGGGAGCAAAAATTAATATAAGACACTGTCTTATTTTCGGGGAAACGGGGTAGCATCACGTTTAGAGATGCTCACTTTTGGACTTTCCTATCAATCACTTTGTTTAAAGGGAGGGCAGAGCAGCTGCAACAGTGCATTTGGCTTTGTACTAGAGCATTCTATTACATATATTTTATTGATATTTTACAGAGAGGAAGTGAGAGAGATAGAGAGCTGGAAACATCGATGAGAGAGAAACATCGACCAGCTGACTCTTGCACACCCCCTACCCGGGATGCGGCCGCAACCAAAGTACATGCCCTTGACCGGAATCGAACCCGGGACCTTTCAGTCCGCAGACCGACGCTCTACCGCTGAGCCAAACTGGTTTCGGCTAGAGCATTCTATTACGAACTCTTTGAACACTTGAGCTGATTCAAGGAGTTTATATATGTGGGTGCTATTTCTTAGGATTGGCTTTGTTGGTTTTCTAAATTGTAGATATGAGTTCCTTTGGTTATATGTGGGTTTCTTTGTTTCTGTTTTGTTTTTCTTTTGGACTTCTCCAAGATTTGGAAAATTTTTCAAGTTGGGTGGTGGGGTGTGCAGAGATCATAGACGACTTTTGTTGTGGGTTGCTCCTGTTATTCAGGAAACAGAGGCTCAGGGAGGGTTAGTAATTCACTCAGTGTCGTGCCAACAGTAGGTGGCAAAGCCGGGTTCAAGCCAGATTCGTCAGACCACAGGCTCCTGTTGTTAACTTCTGTAATATTTAAATTGGCTGTTCTTATACATTATGTTATTAGCTCTTCGTGTAAACCATACATTTTAGGGAGGGGAGCTTTTACAGTTGCTTTTATGCAGTTCAGGAGGCTGAGTAACATGTCCATGGTCCATGGTTAGTTAAGTGATTGGAGCTGGTAACTAGGTCAGACCCTTCTGTGGCCTGTTTTTACTCTCTAATGTGTTCCTCAATGTATCCAACTCTCTAAGCTCCACCTCTGGATGTTTGGATGGGATAAAAAGTGCTCTCGGGAAGTATGTAATAGTGCTGAAAGCACCGTGCTTTCTCTGAAGCTTAAAAAGTAGTGCGAGCTTTGGCTAATATGGCCCAGTTGGTTGGAGCACTGTCCCATACACCGAAAAGTTGAGGTTCCATTCCTAGTTGCTGGTGTGATCCCAAGGTGGGGTGCATATGGGAGGCAAATGATCGATGTTTCACTCTCACATTGATGTTTCTCTCTCTCCCTTCTGAACTTTCTCTAAAATCAATAAAAGCAAGTCCCGGGTGAGAACTGTGGGCGGGGGGGGGGGGGGGGGGGGGGGGAGAAGTAGTGAGAAACAGAGCTTGTTCTGGTTTGTTATTAGATTCAGAGTTTCACACCTTGGAGGAAACCTTCATTTAACAGGCGAGAAACTAAGACCACACATCCCAAGAGCTGTAGAGATAGAAATTCTTGCATGAATTGGAGAACAGTTGTAGCCTGTTGTTATTGTTTGTATCAAGGTGGATGCTTTTTGTCTGGTGTTGGCATAGAAGATCTGTTTTTAGTTGCCTTTCTTGACAAATTCTACCCTGTCATTGGCAACTCCATTCAGGAAACATGTTTTGAGCACTTAAGGCACTATGTGCTAGGTGCCAGCTATACAAAGCTAAATAAAATGTTATGAAATGAGATGATGCCATCTTAGATGCAATTTCCTCAGAAATTAAGACTTCAGCCCTGGCTGGTTTGCCTCAGTGTATAGAGTGTCGGCCCTCTGACAGAAGGGTCCCGGGTTTGATTCTGGTCAAGGGCATGTACCTCAGTTGCAGTTTCAAACCCCCACCCTGTTCAGGGCGCGTACAGGACGCAACCAATCAACATGTCTCTCTCACATTGATAACTCTCTCTCTCTCTCTGTCTCTCCCCCTTCCTTCCACTCTTCCTAAAAACAAACAAACAAACAAATAAATAGAAAGGAAAGTATTCTCAGGTGAGGATTAAAGTAAAAGAAATTAAGACTTCAAAGCTTTTCATGTTTTAAAATGGGGATTCTTCCAACCCATAGCCTGTGTGAGTTTTTACTAATTCACAGAACCACTTGTTTATATTGCCTTTTTACTGTACAATTGGTGTATGTTGAGGAATTGTATCATTTGATGATACTTCTCCTGTTAGATTTTTTGTTTTCTCATGTCAAGTATATCTGTGTGAGGGGAAAGAAAATCCGAGCAGACACAGGAGGGCCACAGGTGGTTCCTATTATTTGATAGTTCACTGTAGCATGTTTTCTCTGAGGAAAACTGGTGGGTAAAAAAAAAAAAAAAGTTCTATTTTTTTTTAAAGAACATCTTTCTAGTAATACTGAAGCATAAAACAGAGTCATAGGAAAACCACACAGCAGGAGAACGAGGGAATGAAAAATAGCAAGGAAAGGAAGGCCTGGGAGAGCCAGCCGTGTGAATTCATTTGGCAGTTAGTAGTAGTTCCTAAAAGAGTGGTATAACCTACATTCTCTATTTTGCTGCATCTCCAGAGAAAGTTAGCAATCCAGAGACTTTTATGCTGAAGTGGATGTAGATTGTCCAAGGTCTCAAGTTACTTTGCCTTATTTTCTGTTATTAAAAGAAAACAGACACGAATATACATTCAGACCGAAAGCATAGAAGAGGCCCTGTCTGTGTGAGAGTGTGCTTGTGTGTTAATGGGACAGGTGCGAAGGTCTTTGGGGAAAGTGTGTACAGATGGTGATGGGAAAGAGAAGACCTTTGCATGTCTGACAAATGAAATACAAACAACAACAACAATCTGGTGGTCCCAAACAGTGGATATTGGATTTTTTTGTTTTTGTTCTCTTATGCCTGCTTGTTGTTTGGTCTGAAAGTGAAGTCTGTTTCTCCAGCCATTAAAAATATGTGAGCTTTTCTTTGCATAGAAACTAAAACAAATGATTTGTTCTGTAATTATTTTCAAAAGGTGAAAAATGCGTGTGTAACATTGAGAATGGCATGGGATTGTCATAGAAACTCATCTGAACGCCGTAAATAAAAATGCCTGGGGATTAGTCACAGTGACATGTGGGACATCATGAAACTCAAGACAGATTTCTTTGTTTTACAGTCAGTAAGGGAAGTGAGGCGAGCTTGATTGAGTTCATGGGACGTTAGCAGTTCCGTTCCTCCAGGGAAAACTGCGTTGTCTTCAGATTAAGCCACATGGATACAAATATCTGAATCCACCTGATGATTTTAGCACTATCCGTATCTCCTTTATTTTAAAAGTGTACTTATAGCTAATGAGAGTTTTAAAAGTTTGAAAATCTCTTTGTTTTTGTTACTGATTTCCTTCTCTCATTACCCCCACCACGCTACACACCTTATTTTCTTACAATCTTGAATAGCGTTTTTACATATGTGGCCTTATTATGTTTTCTTCAATCTCTCATTTTTTTTCAATTAGTAAGAATAAAACTGAACATGATGAAACAGTGTTAATGTTATATCTTTTAAAATTATATATATTTAGATTAAAAGTGTGGGTCTGCAATATAACCTCATTGTCTGTCGTTTTCTAATGTATTATTTAGAAGGACATTTTTATGGTGTATTCTCATTGTCCCACATGTGGAGAAAGGATTGCTTGTCTTTAAGTTTGGAATGAATCCCCAGTTGCATACTCTCACCAGGCTGATGTTTCAGTAAAGGACCATATCAGCTTTGGACTCTTGACCTTTTGGAGGTAGGAGCCCAAGTCTGAGTGGGTGCAGGACTTAAGGAATTAGTGCTGGGGAATGTCTCATGCTTCTGGTGAGCCCCCTTTCTCAGTGCTGTACTTTATTGAATGTTCTTATTTTTAATCAGGATAATAGGCACAGCCCAGCCGGTGTTGCTCAATGGTTGAGCGTTGGCCTATGAATCAGGAGGTCATGGATTGATTCCTGGTCAGAGCACATGCCCAGGTGGTGGGTTCGATCCCCAGTGTGGAGTGTGCTAGAGGCAGCCTATCAATGATTCTCTCTCATCATTGATCTCTCTTTCTCTCTCTTTTTCTCTCTTTCTCTCTCTTTCTCTCCCTCTCCCTCTCCCTCTCCCTCTCTTTCCCTTCAACTCTGAAATCAATTAAAACATATTTAAAAAGTAGATACAATATTTAAACAAGGGAAAAGTGTAGACAAATGTGGGATAATTAAGGTGATTGAGTTGTCTTTCTGGATTGAGTTAACCAGTTAACACAACTAACCTTGACACTGAAGAGAGCACATGCAAAGATATGTGAATATTTTAGTGCATGAAGCATCCAGAGGCACCCTGCCTTCCTACCTGTCTCCCATGAGACTCTACCCACACTTTGTATTGGTGTGTATATATGTGTGTGTGTATTTTCTCTCTTTCTCTCTTTTTATTTTTTGTATTATCCCTTCTACTTGGTATGTCCTCACCCACCTTTAATTGGCTAATAGTACTTAAGCTTCTTTTCACCCCAGTATTAGACTAAGGGCTCTTTCCCTGCATTCCCGTAGAATCCCGGTAGCACTTTATTAGTACTCACCATTAGCACTTCCTGTATCATAAAATGATCTGTTTTTCAAGTTGGGCTGTGATTCTTTATGAGCAGGGGCTGGATTGTATTAGTTTTTTGTGTACCTCCCCATAGGGCCTGCTCATATCTTTGTTGAGCTGGGGACTAAGTGGAGACTATGGATTGAACAAAACAAAAATAAATACAAGAAGCTGATAGTCTGATTTTTAAAACTAGGTAACATATTATATGTTTTTTGGGTGTTCACCTTAGGACTGAATTTAAGCCTAAACTTTTTGTGTGAGAACAGTTTTTCCCTTCTCACCCTATTATGTTAACTGATTTCTGTTTCTTCACCAAAATCCAAACTTGCATGTTAACCTAAATCAGGTGTATTTTGGCATAATTACTTACCCCAAGTTGGGATAGGCCACAGGCAGTTGTAGTAGAAAAGTTAGAAATCAGAGTTAAGGACTTGGGTCCAATTATGTATGGTGAACTACTGAAGTTCCCCTCTTATCCTAAAGGAGTTATTTATATGTGAATAATTATAATTTGGAAAGCAAAGTTTTGTTGATGCTAGACTTATCTATAGAAACTGTCAGCCTGTTTGTTTTTCCATCTAAGATCCTGGTCTTGACTTTTATTTGAACTGTTTACCTAGTAAAGATGATATGGAGGTGATAGGAAAATATAACCATTGCTTCAGCTTATGTAAAAAAAATCATCTTTATAACAACAGTCATTTCTCAAGTCCTACTATGTGCAAGGTACCTAGCTAGAGGGGAGACAAAGGAATTTAATTTCATGCTGTTGAATTTTTAAAGAGCATAATCTTGGTTAAATATGGAGTCCTCTCCTTAGGATGGACACACTTTGGTGGTGGTGGTGATGGTGGCGGAGAGGGGGTTGGGTCACATACTCTCTTGCTCCAAAGGGAAAGTATCAGTTATATCTTTATGTCTAGAGAGCATTTATTTTATTTATTTTTAAAAATATATTTTATTGATTTTTTACAGAGAGGAAGAGAGAGGGATAGAGAGTTAGAAACATCGATGAGAGAGAATCATTGATCAGCTGCCTCTTGCACACCCCCTATTGGGGATGTGCCTGCAACCAAGGTACATGCCTGTGACCGGAGTTGAACCTGGGACCTTTCAGTCCGCAGGCCAACGCTCTATCCACTGAGCCAAACCGGTTTCGGCTAGAGAGCATTTAAAGGTTTGTCTATCTTCATTGAATCAGTTGTATTTTGGCATAGTTACTTACCCCAAGTTGGGACAGGCCATAGACAGTAGTAGCAGAAAAGTTATAAATCTGATTTAAGGACTTGGGCCCAATTATACATGGTGAACTACTGAAGTTCCCCTCTTATCCAATGCTTTACTCTCTTCAAAACTGTTAGACCAATTTCATTAGCTCCAAAATGCACCAGTCTATGTAAATCTTCTTTGTTTAATTGGAGACCTATTGATTGTAGGTAACATAAGCCTCTCTAAGGGAAACAGAACCCAACTGAAGATAAGAGTTTCTTCCCCTCAACACATACAGCATGCATGATTTTATTTCTCAAGGCATGTTCATTATCAAAACTGTGCCACTGCAGATTTTCCCATAAAGTGTTTCCTTCTGGCCCCATTTTCATATCTAAAAGCTCCTACTGGTTTCAGCAAGGGATAATGGAAGCATTTAACAGAAACTCTCTCTCTCTCTTCCTCTCTCTCGCCCCCCTTCTCCCCCCTCCACCCCAAAATCTCAAAAGTACATAATGAGGAAAAACAACTTATAAAATCATATGAAATTAATTTGCTTTAAAAAGATGAGAAAAGTCTTCTTTTGTGCTTCATAGAACGCTAAAAGGGATGAAAGTTTGCCCACCTTCTTTAGTGAGCAGTCACCAAAAATATTCCGGTAAGGAATGAAAACTAGAATGCAGTTTTTTTTCACTTACATTCTAATTGAATCTCAAAGCTGCAAAGAAGATAGTGTGCCAGCCTGATTTTGCAAGGTGGTATAAAGCATGGGCTACCCCAGTGTGCTTCCTAGGATCGGGGCATCTTCTAACTGCTTATACCAATAGCAAACTTGCATTTTTTCTTATATATCTTCTTGAAATTCCTTTCATTTTTATTCCTGAAGTGTAAGATTCAGGTCAAGATCAATGTATGGCTAATTGCTTATTAAGTAATAAGAATTTTGGGAAGGAGAAATACCTGTTCGGATGTTGTAAATTTTCATTCAGTAGCTCAAACTATGTTTGACAAAAACACTAGTCAGGTATCGAAGAGGTAAATACCTATATTTTTTTCCTTTCTTAAAATGACATGAATATTATGTTTATTAAGAACTTGAATTAGGAAACACTCTAATTTTTCCTCTCCCTTACAGTATTATCAACCTCTAAAGGAGACATTTAAATCCTGAAATTATAGCATCTCGTGAAAAATGGTTATTTTCTAATTTTATAATGTGGTTAATGCTGTCGCAATGAATTCACGGCCCTTCTCAGAGTATTCATTGTCCTTGCTTGGTGTGGCTGGTCGAACACCTCTCAGGTGGTGAGGAGTGTGTGTTTAGATGGCGTGTAGTGGAGAGATCTTGACTGGTATAGAGTAACTTTATAGCAGCCACTATAATGCTTATCAGTGAAATCCTACCTCATTTAATTATTACTTAATTCTCTGATTATATTTTTTTTGCGTCTGAGAGAAGATGATCACCTTCATCCTGTTGAAGTGGGGATGGACACCTATCGCTGTTTCAGTTTCTCAATTCGGCACACCTAGAGCGCCTTTTTGAGGAATAGTGCATCAGTCTGCCTATCAAAGCGGATGTAGTGAAATGCTGACTGGACTTGTGATGAGATAAGAGGCTTCTCAATACAGTTAAGTTCATCTTTGTGTAGCGCATGCCACTTAGGTTCAGTCAGGTTTTTAAAAAAATTGCTTTTGGAAATTATTCATAGAAACTCAGACCTATAGCCAGCTATTGAATATTATCATTGGAAGGAAGGTTTGTACTCATCTATCAGACCAAAAAAATCCCGCCTCTCTATCAGACCAAAAATAAACCACCTTGTTGATCTCTTCTCATATATATATGTGATATGTGCTATTTGATATATGAGATGTGTGCGTATGTATGTATTACTACCAGCTATTTACAACAAACCTGGATCATCCTGTTTCAGCCCCCTCGCAAGAATAGACGTTTCTTTTAAACCAAGCATCCTGGAATGGAGTGTTAAAGGGCTGATCGATACATTTTAAGTCAAACAGAAATGTGGATTATCTGCTGTTTGGATTTGTCCATTCTGGAGTTACTACCTCCTGTATGGCTTCATCCCCCTGTTTACATGGGGAACTGAGATTGGATTTAAAATGAAAATTATTCACATCAGTCAAGTAAAAAAGAATGAAGACCCCCTCCCCCTAATTTGACTATTCATATATTTTCTTTTGGAAAACGGGACTGCATTAATAAAATAATTCAAACTAGAGAATTACATGTATTTCTTTTAAACCATTTCAGGCCTGTTGCTGAAAGGTTTTAGAATATTGTGAAAAATCATTTTGTTTTAATAAACATTGCTGGTTTGATATTTTATTTCTTTTTAATTTATTTTTCAGTACAATAATATATGTAAGTTATAATCCTATCTAATAAAGAGGGAATATGCTAATTGACCCTCACACCATCACAAAGATGGTGGCACCCATAGACAATAAGGAGGGAATGTGCTAATTGACTACCACACCTTCAAATATGGCAGCTCCCACAGCCACAAGATGGCGGCACCCAGTCCCCTCAGCCCTGCTGGGGCGGCAGGAGTATAGCAAGGCTGTCCATGCCACACAGCTGCCTCCAGAGTCTCCCAGTGCCCTCAGCACTCCCAGCTGCCCAGGGCCAGCCTGGCGCAGGCAAGCCTTGGATGGCAGCTGCCCGAGGTGCAGGTAACCAGGGCCAGCTGAGGCTTGCACTGCTGGCAGTGGCAGCAGCAGAGGTGTGATGGGATGTCAACTTCCCCTGATCGCTGGGTCGCCTTCCACGCCTGAGGGCTCCCGGACTGTGAGAGGGGGCAGGCCAGGCTGAAGGACCCACGCTCCCTCCCCTACCCCCGCCAGTGCATGAATTTCCATGCACCAGGCCTCTAGTGCATAATAATGAAGTGAAGACCTGGGAACCTGTCGCTCCACCTGAGAAAGAGAGCATCACCAGTATTTTGCATTTATTTCTATGTTCCCTGGGAATATTACCCATTATCCAGAGTATTGTGTTCATCATTACCCTCACATAAAAGAAATGTTTCCATGATATATATGTGTACTAAATATATTGTTCAGTTTTGCTTAAGTTTTATAAAACTTTTATATACATACATATATACATGCTTCTTAAAATTGATTTTCACTCAATGTTTCTAATATTGCTTCACGTACTTTAATTTATTCTTCTTCTATAATATGCCATCATTTGATGCCTCTAGTTTCTTGCTTCCAAGAAGTCATGACATCTGGAGCATGTATGTAAGAATTTCTTTAGAGCATGTACTAAAAGTGGAATTGTTGACTTATAGAGTGTGTAAATGTTACATATTTTTATTTTTCATTGATTTTTAGAGTGGAAGATAGAGGGAGAGAGAGATAGAAACATCACTGAGAGAGAAACATCCATCAGCTGCCTCCTAAATGCCTTCTTAAACATCCTCTTATGGGGATGGAGCCTGTAACCTGGAATGTGCGCTGACCAGAAATAGAACCTGTGACCTCTTGGTACATGGGTTGTTGCTCAACAACTGAGCCACCCTGGCCAGGCAAATGCTACATTTTAAAAGACAATAATATTATTTTATTTTTAAAAATAATTGTACCTATTTTCACTCTCACTAGCAGTAGCAGTGTGCAAAAGATTCATGTTGATATATGTCTTTTCTAATATTTACTACTACCAAATTTTTACTTTTTGCCAACCTGGTGGCTATAAAACGATATTCATTGTGGTCTTAATTTGCATTCTTCATTTGATTAATAATGAGATTAAACATCTTTTCTATAGCTTTCCTTTTCTGTGAAATAAATATTCATGTCTTTTTACTATGTTTTCCATTTTGTTGCTTGTCGTTTTCTTGTTGGTTTGTTAGGAATTCTTTATGTATCTTGAATTCTCCTTTGCATTATATGATTTCAAATATCTTTTCATAGGTTGTGGCTTATCTTTTAATTTCTTTAAGATGTCTTTTTTTAATATTTTATTGTTCTTTTACAGAGAGGAAAGGAGACCGATAGAGAGTTAGAAAGATTCCCTTTCCTTCACATCCTTGCCAACACTAGTTATTTCTTGTCTTTTTCTATAATAGTCATTCTGACAGGTTTGAGATGATAGAATCATTTGTCAAGTTTCATAAATAGTGGATTTTGTTTAGAAATGTATTAAATCTACAGATAAATTATATTTTTACTATCAGATCTTAGTATATCTATGAACATGGTATGTCTATTTATTTAGATGCTATCTTTCAATTGATTGAATTACTTTTTACTCAGGTCTTGAGATTTTTTTTTTGTGAAGCTGTTTTTATAAGTTGTGTTTTTAAAAGTATATTTCTACCAATGTGCTTCTAGTTTAGAAAAACAGTTAATTTTTGTACAATAATTTCGCATCTAGTTATATTTATATGTTTTCAGCCAGTAGTTGGTAAATTAATTTGTGTTTACTGTGTAGATTATCATATCAAGTACAAACAATTGCACTTTCATTTCTGCTATTCCAGTCTTATACTTTTATCCTTCTTACACTTCTTACGGCACTGGCTAGTACTGCCAGTTAATTCAGTGTTGAATTAATCTGCGAGTATGGGCATCCTTGACTTTCATCCCTTGGTTTCCTATTTATTTTTTTTATTCACAAATGAGATTGATATTATGCCTTAATAGTTAAATATTATATTTGATTATCATATTTTAATCAGAGAAAGGTCAAGAACTTACCTCATTTTGTTGATTTTTTCCTCAAATTCTTTTACTTGGTTTGTTTTATGTTACAATAGTTGAATCCTCAAATTCTCCTGGCAAATTACTTCATGTGTAGGGAGATAGTATAAATTATTCGGTGAGTGGTGTTTTAAAGAATGAAGTTAGCTAATATTTCAAAATAAGAGGCTCATTTGTATATACTAATCATCTTAGGTATTTCAGTAAAGATAATGACCATATTTTGTATGGATGTGAGATTTCTTTGATACTGTGGTGTGCGCGTCAGCCTGTTAAGTTTTGATTTGAACTATAGAATCTTCAAGTATCATTTTTTACAATTTAAAATTCATGGTTTGAATTGGTTTACTTTTTCCCCTTTTCCTCATGCAATTTTTGTTAAGACTTGAACAGATTACTCCTAATCTTGTGAGCAGACTGCAGGAAGACAACTATTAAAAGTAGAAAGCTATTAAGCAGTCAGGGGTTTATTATGCTTTAGTGTTTTGTTTAAGTCTGTTCTTAATTGGTTGATTAATGTACATGAAGTCCTTTTCCTCCCTCCATCTCTACAGATGGCAAATGGTAGGTCCCAACTGTCATTGTTCGCAAAAAAGGTTATGGTTCAAAGTCAAAGATTCTGAGATACTACAATAATCAATCATAGGAACTTGTCTCAGAGTGCCCAGCCAGGCAAAAGTTAGGCAGAGTAGTAATATTTACTCAGAATCCCTTAGGAACATTTTTTTTGGTGTGTTCTTGATTTTATTTAGAAAATATTATTTAATTAATGGAAATGTCTCTCTGAATTTAATGTCAGGCATTTATGTAAATATGAAAAAAGAATGGTTAATATGTTTTCTGTTAATCAGTTATCAAATGTTGGAATTTAAGTACAGTTTAAAAATGAGTATAATAGAGAAAGTAACATTCTTAATATATTGAGATTAACAGAACACTTTCAAAGGAATACCTTTTTACCATTTTCATGTTAAGATGATTTATAATGGTTAACTTCCGTTTTTTAGGAGGAAGAATAGAATTATGTTCTGGTATTGATCCATAAAGAGGATTTGTATTTTATTCATACTATAAAAAGTACCTTTAATGGATACATTGTGGTAATTGAATCTATACTCTGTATCACTATCAAAGTATCTTTTTAATTATTTTATGTTATATAATTCAGTAACTAAATTTAAGCCATGGGGAAGGAGATGACTGTATTATATCTTTAAGTATAATGTATAGCCTTTAATATTCTTAAAGTGGATGGCAGTTAAGGACATTTTTATTTAAATGCAAGAGAGAGATGAGAGAGAGATAGAGATAGAAAGAGAGAGAGAGAGAGATAGAGAGAGAGGAGATATTCTATTACATTCAGCACTGTATGAAACTAAGTCAAAGGACTTTTGTTAATTAAATTCAATTGCCATCCATTAGACCAGTGGAATGAGATGATTCTGCCAGGACGCTGACACAGCACAGGTATGCAATTTGGCTAAATGGCCATTTCTAAACCATAGCACACATTTCTCTACTTGTTCACTTTTTTTAAGTGATAGTTTTTACTCTTAAAAAGTCAAAGAGGAACCAGTGCTTGCTGAAGGGTAAAGGTATCATTTTTATCCAGTCTACTGAGAAGCGATTAGTTTGGTGGCTTGGAAATGTGTGCACATGGAGACTATTTGGGAGAAAATGATTTTTTTTTTAAAAAAGTATGCAATATCTGTAGGCAAGCATATTAACAAAATGTATACATATATGTGTCACTGCAGACAAATGTATATGTTGTAAAATTTAGTGATCTTTAACCTGAAACAATTTTAGTAATAATTATTTCTTGAATTTAAAAAAAAAGCATCCTAGAAGATATAATTACAATTTGGACATATACTACTTGGTTGGAAGTTGTAATAATTATAGGAATTATAAAAATGAAATTTAGGTGGTGGGTAAGTTTATCTACATTTTGGCATAAATCACTACTTTTAGAGGCTTTATATGTCAGGCTGATAAGTTTCTTACCATGGTGAAATGACAAGAATACCACTCAGGCATTGGCTGACACATAATTTTGACAGCCAGCAAGATTGCAGTGTTGCTGAGTGCACAGATTTCCACTTCCTGCCAAGATTAAAATTGGCAAAAACCAAAGAGGATATTAGGGATTGTCACTTTAAGAAGAAATAACATGTTACTGTTCTGCTTTTGCTTAAGAAATATGAGGGTGATCTCTTGAACTGTAGTCTGCTGAAATGTACAAGATTGCAATCAATAGATGTTTGTTAGTGTGAGCATCAAAAATTAAAGTAAGCCATTGGATAATGAGGCTCATTCTAGTTTCACTTACTAGGACATTATTATTTTTCTCCTGTATAAAACGATTTCTTTACAAAAGCAATAAAATAGGTTTCCCAACAGGCCCTGAAGAACAAAGGCCTACTTTAAGTTTGTGAATTTGAAGACAGAAGGCCTTACTTCCTGAATTTTCTTATTTTTTCCTGTGTGAGCAGATGGTTTTTCTTTTTATAAGTTGCCAGGTCTTGCCTCGTATAGCAACTGTCACTTAATAAGAACCTACTATGTGCTGGGCTCTGAACCAAGCACTCAATCTTCAATGTTTTTGGTTTTTTTCCTCTTAGTTAGGCATTTTCATTTAAATCTATGCATAAAAATGAAGAAAAAAGTTATCTCCTCTGTTGTGAAAGAGTCAGACTCTGAAATCTGCTTATACTTTGCTATTTACAGTAAGTACTACTGAAACAGCTGTAGATGTCCCGATGAAAGTAGCAGCGTGGAGTGGGAAATGTGGGAGCATTCATTTGTGAGGACTCTGCATTTCTCCAGCTTTATGGCCAACAGAAAAGGAGATTGTTGTGCATTCTATTAAATACTGCCAGTATGATTAATTTAAAGGGTTACATTTTATTGAACCCTGGTGTAGATGTTCTTTGTCAACCCACATTCACAGCTAGTTAGAGTGTGTGTAGCATTTATCAAAACTTTCTGGAGCCCCTCTCACCTCATTAGCATCTGAATCTCTATTCAGCAGTTAATGTCCGTTACTGCTAGAGTGCTCAATTCTTGTTTTCAATAAGCCAGTTGTAAAATGTCAGACTGTCACTTACAATATAAAAAACCAAAAATGATGGTATTTGTAAAAATGTTATCACCTCATAAAAACAAATTGTAAAGACATGAAAGTGATCTTGCTATGCTGGGCTTTCAGAAGGGAGTTGGTACAGCTACTCTAAATACCAGTTGTGTAGATTCCCACACTCTTCTACCAATGGAGAGGTTTACACAAGCATAATTTAAGTTACAATTACACTAATTAACATCTCATTTGCATAAATTGTTGAAGTCAAAACAACAAAGAATTGTCTAAGAAGCTTAATCCTATTTGTCCAAAATAGAAAGATTTTTTTAAAAAAAAAACATGCTTTAAAAATTGGCAGCTTGAGTATGTCTTTAGTATTTGAGCTATGCTGTTTTTTAAAAATAAATGCTTTCTCTTTGTTTAATAATATATTTCCCTATCCCTTTTATAATCTCTCAGTTTTAGTTGGCTTTAAAATTTTTTTGAAAAAAGGTAGTAAACTCTGGTTTCTTATTCAGCATAACAAAATATTGAATTAAAATCAAGGTACAATATCATTTTTATGTAATAATGTAGAATACCATGACTCTTGAGATGTATGATGAAGAGTTGTGTGTGTGTGTGTGTGTGTGTGTGTGTAATTTGTAAATTGTAAAGTATCCCTATAGTTCATTCCTGGTCAGTTTTTAAGTTTTGGTTGGTTTCTTCCAGGTTGTCTAGGTGTTTTCAATGTCTTGTATTTGCCTTTTTGTTGTCCTAGATTAAGGTTATGTTAAAGGTAGTTTTTACCCAGGTCTTCTACATGCATGATAGCTCACATTTCTAGTCAGAAAACTTTTTTTAAATGGTCACCCAAATGTAGTTAGCTTTGTAGGGAATGATTTAGTATAGTAAACTATCTTTTTCTTTAAAACCCATTTAAAATTAGGGACATGTTTGCACACAGTGGATTATTCAAGTTTTCATACTAACTCACAAAATTCTGCTGTGGGCCTAACATTCATTCATCTCATACGCAATTATTGCTACCATTGAGCTTGTATTAATTACATCGTGCATATATGGAGATGAAATGTCACTGGCAGAGTTTACAGGGTTTTTTTTTTATTGTTAATTTTTATAGTAATTTGGGTTGAGGAATTAAAATTAGCCTGCTTAGTATTTTCAATGTTTTATTAGCCTTAAAAATGTGACAAGATCAGAATAAAAGTTTCTAATTATAATATGTCTCAATATCTTAAAAGCATTTTGTTTATTATAATTAAGTTTATCTTAATTTAGTTGTTACAGTCTTATTTTAAAATCTCATAACATTTATAAGTTACTTTCTTAGAGATAATTAGTTTGTAAATATGTATTGAGTATTGACTGCATGTGAGCCTTCATGCTAGGTTTGGTGGAGGATATAATCCTATATGTATATATAGTACACATATATGTATATATACATACACATACATATACACACACAATGTAATACTTGCTTGCATGAAACACATCCTTCTTGGGGGCATATAAATACAGGCCAAATAAGAACATGTCTTGTAGAAATTTAGAAGAGACTTTAAGAAGAACAGGGACAATCTAGAAAGCCTTTGGATGAAACTAAATTCGAGTTGTGGATTGAAGGCTTGTTTGAAAATCAGATGGTGAGGAGGGGCGATGGATCCAGATTGGTAGAGAGACTGGAGAGCAAGGGAAAGGCATGAGTGAAAGTGCAAGATTTATTGCAGGTCAAGTAAGTGGCCAAGCTTGGTTAGTTTGGGGGGGTTCACGTAGGGGAGGGCATTGAGTGCCTGGTTAAATTTAGGCAGTGGAGAGTCATGTGGGGCTTTGGAGCAGGGATATGACCTGTTTCAGGAAGTGCTTTGGCAAGATTGATCACCAGGCTCATATGCAGGACGGAGTGGAGGTAGGGAGAGGGAGCAGTGGCTTTTGTAGTTCTCTCAGCACAGAAGTGTCAATCATAGTGGGTTTTGTTTTCTGTGCCCTGCATAATACAGTGAATTAAATATGTAAACTGGCTAAGGGTGTTTTAGAAAAAAAATAAATGATTCTGAAATGGTACTTAAAACTTAAAAAGATATATTTTTACATAATAAAACATTTAAAAAAATTTAATAGTGATTCTGTATATATTTAGAAAGATAAGTCTGAAAAAATAAAAGAACATTACTTCCTTTATCCTTTCAAAGGAAAATGATTTCCAGATTATTTTCCCCTCTATTTTTTTAAAAAAGCAGATTTTTTAGAGAACACGTTTCAGTTTCTTTTGTGCTTGGCCAAATTGTTCCATTGTCAATATTTGATCTTTATTGGAAATTGAGGGCATGTTCCAGTTACTCAGGAGAATGTTCTGGACTTTCCTTCTTATCTTTTGAAGGCTTACCCTTGATAAGGTTGGACATGGTGTGTTCATGGTGACTGTTATCATTCTTCTCGTCAGTCTTCTATATTTACCTTGTTTATAGTAAGTAACTTGAGAGTGCCTTCAAGAGCCTAGAAAAGATTTTGGCTTCAGATACTACATTTTAGGTATCTTAATTTAATCAGGAGGAAATTGGGCATTGTGTTCAGACAGGATGGAATGTATTGGTATAGATAGAAATACACATTTTAAACATTCAACAAATACGTGTTGATCATTTACTAGAAATAAGTAACATGGTGTCTGATCATAGAAGAAAAATAGAGAAGATGGAGACATTCTTCTTCCCTTCCAGATGCTTAAAGATGGTTAGGAGAAGAGGCACAGCATGCTAAGTGCTAGGTTATAGGTGGAATACAAGGGACCCATGTGGCCCAGCCGAGGACAGTATTCATTCCGAGTGGGGGATGCTGAGGAAGAAGTCTGCGAAGGAGATGATATTTTAGCAGGGCCTTGAAGTTCGGCAAGCAAGATGAAGGGACAGCACAACGGAGGGAATGGGTGGGATGTGTTCTCAACGGCACGAGGTCGGATGGAGCACAGGGTGTGCTAGTGTATGGGATGTCTTCTGCCCACGTTCATTCAGCAAGACCCATCCCTTACCTTGTGCCAGTCATTGAGCAAGGCTACCCAAAGGAAGTTGCCAATTTATTCCTGAGCAGAGTTGAAAGGTTTTGTCCAATCGCCCTTGCCCCAAAGAGGGAGAAGGTCTGTATCTGGTCCCTTTGACATATTTTCCCTTGGCATAATTAGAGTTTGTTTTTAATGTACATTCAAAATTTCACATTCCCTTCTGGGCAGTGTGGAAGGCAGTTGAGCATGGATTTGTGAACCAGGAGGTCACAGTTTGACTCCCAATCAGGGCACGTGCCTGGGTTGCAGGCTCGATTCCCAGTAAGGGGCATGCAAGAGGCAGCCAATCAATAATGCTGTCTCATATCAATGTTTCGCTCTGTCTTTCCTCCTCCCTTCCACTCTCAATAAAAATAAATAGAAAAATAATCTCCAGGGGGCCAGGGTGGGGAGTGAGGATTAACAACAAAAGAAACGGTAAGCACCACAGTCCTCCTGCTCTTTCCGTTTCTTCATTTGCAGCCAGATTCTTCTGTCCAAGGATAATCTAAGGAGCAGCTGCCGTATTTTCTGTTTTCTTCTTGGTTTAAGGTGACCCATTTTTTCACCCTTAGTAGTTTGAGTCTGATGCTGATTTTTTTGTCTTATGCTGGGGCTGCCCAGTTGCAACAGAGTTCAGTGGTGTAAATGCAAGGACCAAATCTGAGATCCCAATGTAATGCTGGAGAAGGAGCATTATCCAGGTATCAGTGAAATTGTATTATAGATTTGAGGAAGCCCTTGTATACAAAGTGAGAATCTGTGTTAATTAAAACAACTTCACAGCACATCTCTGCTGCTGCTCGTGCTGTTACTAACTATTGCAAAGGTAAGGATTTCTAGCAACTGCAAATATGCAGAAAACGTGGATATCCGAAAGTTGAGATGACCTTAACGAAGAAACAAAGGTGGCTCTGAAACTTTGCCTGGAAGGAATGAGGTTTTGTGAATGTGATAAACACTGTCAGTTGTGAAGGCATCCTCTGATAGGTGAAAAGTGGTTTCTCCTGGCATGCATCTTCTCTATGGTCTATTATCTTGTGGGAATGACATTCGTTAAGTTGGTATCTGTGTGCATCCCACCCAAATAAAGAATGTTTCATCAGCAAAGTGAATTGCCATAGAGTCATCAGACGCTAGAAATAAATTATCGGCCGTGACTGCAGTGGGTGAGGCTGTTTGCTTATCACATCACTTGAGAACAGAGTAAAGTGAGCTTCATATTTTCCTGAGTCTTGAATTCTCATTTTCGACATCTGTTCAGAAGCTTTCTAAGCCATGGAGCATTCTCAATGAGCATTTTGTTAAATGGATGAAGGACGACTTAAGTTTTCCATTGTTAGGTGAAGCCTAATTAAAAATTAAATAATGACTTTGTGTTGGCTTGGAAATTCCTTATTTCCTTCATGTATGAGTGTATTTTGTTAGGGCATTCCATTATTAAAGGTGCTTTTTTTTTCTCCCAATGACAAGAAATACTTCAAACTACTCTTTGCTTTTGGAATTACAACAGAGCATCAAAGGATAGTCTCTTGTGGAGAGTGGGAGGGAGCCATAGCCGCGCGTGGTTTTATGAGCTCTCTTTTCTGTGAATGTAGCAGAATTAATTTAATTGTTCAATCTCACCCTCTCAAGCATAATGGCACTCATCAATGGCAGTTAACAGAGGCACCTGTTATATATTTGTGTTATATTAGGAATTCTTTATAAACTTAATAAACGAAAGCTCTTTCTCTTACAGGCCCGATTCTCTAGTGGACTTCTGGTGAAATTATGTGGCTACCTTCCATTAATGTTAATGGAGGTTATGGATATAAATCCCTCCATAGTGATGGAAGAATGACCCCAGAGAAATGAATGTTTGTAATGAATCACTGGGTGGTGATACAGGATTCAGTTGGTCTCCCTAATACCATCTTTTTTCCCTCCTAAAAGTTTGAGGTCTTGTATTTAGGAACTAGTTTCTCTCCACCTGAGTCCTTTGTTGTCAAGTCTATAGTCATGGTGAGAACAGGAAAAAATACGGATTCATGAGTAGGCATAGTTTCTGTGTTATGTAATGATAGAGCACGTGTAATTTTGTGTTTTCCTCTCAGTATTATTTGGTAGCTAGAACTTGAACGTTTTAAGAGGTCATCATATTCCATACTAATAACAGTTGCTTAATAATTCATTGTCCTGACAAGACTGCCGTTTATCATTTAGGTATTAAAGCTCTCAGATGTATTTGTTGAGTACCTACTGTGTATAAGACTCCGAGCTTAATGCATATGACATAGTCTCTCTCTCAAATTGCCTACCCACTTGTGATGGAAGTAGACCCTCGTCTATGAGGCACCTTCCTGTGGGCCACAGACTATGAAACGTCCCCTAATTAAAGAAAGGGAAGGACATTTACAGTTAGTAACATCACTTCTGGGAATCTGATTGGAGAAAATAATTTTATATGTAATGATGTTTTTCAATCAGTATCGTTCATTTATTCAGCCAACTATTATCGGCAGCTCGTTATGTGCCAGGCATCGTGCTAGGCATGAGGAATTCTCCTGCAGACGAGGCAGAGAGAGCCCTGTTCTCATGGAGTTGACAGCTTGGGAGTGGGTAAACAAATACAATGATTTCTAAATGCGACAAATCGCTAAAGGAAATGGACGGGGCGAAAGAGAATAAATGAGGGGTTCTTGCTTTATATGGAGGGTAAGACCACACCCCTAAAGCATCTAAGTAGATAGAGACCAGGTGCAAAGAACTTGGGGGGGGGGGGTTGAGTATGTGAGTTTGTGTGTGTGTGTGTCTCTCAGGGACGAAGAAAGAAGGCCATTGTGTTTGGACACTGGTATGTTGGGATAGCGTGGTCTAGAGAGAGATAACTCAGCTCCTCCAGGAAGGAAGAACAGCTTGCCACAAGGTCACGTAGCAAGTGAGTGGTGGTGAAGACAGCACTAGAATCCAGGTCTGTGTGACTGCGGACTGTGCCGTGTACTACCTCTTGATGTAAGTACCAGAGAGCATGTGCCAAAGAGTCATAGAGCTAATAATTGCTCCAGGCATCCAGACAGGAGGAAACTCATTTTGATTTAGGAGAAGTCTCAGGATTCTTTGAAAAAGTGCATGGAGTATGAAAGATATTATAGGTCTTTTCCTTTTGTAATATAAGCAGGAAATTATTCGGGCTAATTTTCAGATAAATTATTATGATAGCCAGTTGAGAGAACTAACATACATAGAACTTTTTTTATTAGGTAAAGGTATCCCGTGAAATCTTAAATATCCATGTATATATTTTAGTGATTTTTTTTTGTTTTATTTAAGTATTTCCTCCCCCCTCCACCCCCACCGCACCCAGCGACACTTACAAAATCCTGCTTACCTCACTCCCAAAGTCCACAGCGCACACAAACCCTGCAACCTCTGTTCCCGCGCCAAGGGCTCTTCCTTTGTTACCGGGTCCATGTAATTAATGGCTTTATCATATGAAGTAATTCGGTTACTCAGCAAAATAAACGATATACACTTTTAGACATAACTCTAGAAAGTAAACGTGCACCTAAAAGTGTTTAGTGAGAGGAAATTTCTGTTTGTCTTTAATTAAGAGAAGCTGCATGGAAATGTAAGCTAAGGATGCATTAATCAGAGGAGTTGGCATGGCATCGTGTTCTTCATTTTTATTTGGCATAGATTGCATGGGTGCTCATTAAATAACTTGTATGGCTGAAATAACTTGTGATCGTTTTTTTTGCTAAATTTTTGTACCCAGACTAAGATTCTGGAATGTTTAAAAATTCCATCTGTAATTTTGAAGGTGTATGCCCTTCCTTATAGCTGAAAATATTGTGGAAATGTATATCCATTATAGTGCTTGATTGCCTCACTATTGGGGAAGAAATGTATATTATAAGATTATATACATTTCCAATGAAAAGTTAGTTAATCCAACAGAAGGTTTATACCTGGTGAGTAGATATTTGTGCTCAGTGTCCTTGAATTTTAATAGCTTCCCCTCTGCTCATCTTCTCTGCGAACTTGTCAACTTTGGTATTGTTTTAAAAATAAACATTTGGAGGACAAAGTTTGGGTATTTAGAGGATTGGTGGTTTATTTCCTTCATGTAGGGTATCCTCAACATCTCAAAGGAACCCTATTTATCTAGCTCTAGCATATTTGGATCAAGGCCAAAGAAAAGGAATTTCCCCCTCCACTTTAAGTTTTGGGTCCATGTCCATCAAACCTGATTTCTTTGGCTTAAATCATATGCTATACACTTGACCATAGATTTGGTTTGGCTCTGTATTATTTGTTACTATGTGAGAATGCAAGATTGAATTAGCTTAATTGTAGAGCTTCACGTAGTGTCTGTATCAACATTCTAATAAAATAATATGAAATTCAATAAGTAATGCCAAGTGGGACAGTGCCTCACTCACATAAGCTTCCTAAACTTGATATATTCTTATGGCGCTTCTCCAGCATGTAGAAGAAACACATTTATCTAGGTGATTAGTATTCTTTCTGTGTGCCAGATTTAAGGATTGTTTGAAAATATTGTTAGAATCAAAATCAGCGTTTGTTGCTACACAGGATTGGGCATTCCAGGCAAACTCTGGTCGCTGTTAATGGTCTTATTCTTACGTCCATTTATTCCACCTCGGCCGTGACAGTGACAGTTTTCAGTAATACAGACCTGCCACCCAAAGGGTGATAAGCTTGTAAGTGAAGCCTTTGTGAAAGGAATAAAGCTACTTCTGGTCCCATCTCAAAAGACGTTACTGAAAGTATCTTTAAAAGTGATCAAGGTAACACACACTAGGACTTGGACTGTTGGGGTTTTTGAAGTTAACAACCTATAACTAAGTCCATTTCAAACTAAAAATATGGCTCTTACACAAACTGCTTTTTAAATGCTTTAACTGGTTCTGAATCTAAGGAAAACGGAAACATTAGAAATGAAATCCCAGTCCCGGGACAGAAGATGCTTTTACATTTGGAACTACCCACATCGGATTTAAGCTTGAACGCAGCAATGCTTTGGATTTTATGCTGCCTAATTTAATTCTAATTAGTACCTCAGATGGTACTTTGTTACTAATATCTATTAGCGATGATACCAGGTCCAGTTTTAAAAATATCGAATACATTTACAAGAAATGTATTAACAAATGGTATGTTCTTAAACTGACCTCCAGGACATTAGGAAATCAAATTTAAAGCATTGCATTGTCTGTTACTCAATGGAGTGGCCTGAGGACAGCGTGTGACTTGTGTACTGCACATGATGCAATAGCTAAATATTCTAGTGTGAGTGAAGGTTGATTACACGATCACTTTAACTCTGTTTTCCCCAGTGCCTTTTGAACGCTTTTGTTTTCCAGATGGTATTCTATGCCGTATAGTATTGCTCTTTTAGAAAAGAGTTCTCTTCTGGACAAGAAAACATAAGCCCCCTTTGGATCCTGGATGGAAATGAGCAACCCTGTGCTCAGAACATGGAAGTATATATCATGTGATCACAAATTGACCCTCCTCCAAAAAATTAACAAATTAATCTAGGGATTAATGTAAATGTGTAAGCAAGGAACCAGAAATTGATAAGCAGTTACAGGTTTTTTAAAAAAACTGTCTTACATTTTTGTCCTGGAATTAATTTTCAGTGAAAACTAAGACATTTTTTTTTCTACTCATCTGGAATCAGTTTTTACCTCATTAGCAGGAAATCGTGAATATACATTCAGCACAAACAGAGTTTGCTTTATGAGGCAAAGAATTTGCACTCCGTGAGTGGATGTGTACAAGAAAAGACTCTTGTCCTTAAACCAGCATTGTGGAGGAAATTATAGCAGTAGATGCCATCATACCAGCTTGGAATGGTTTGACTTCACTCTCTCCTTCCCTCCCTGATACATCAGAAGAAGGAAGGATTTTTCACCTAACCTATTGGGAAATGTTTTAGTGCTGCCTTGAGTATATCAGTAAAGTGAAATGGTCACTAGCTGGGCCTTGGTGGTGATAGCATGTGGGACTGGGGTAAAACTCCCTTTTCCATTTTCTTTCTGTCTTAAAGTTACATAACTGTGCATTCAGCTCAACTTGTGTTATTGCAGTAGGAAGATGTGTAGGTGGAAAGATATTCTAAGAGAGGCTAGAACTACCTTCCCTGACAAGAAAAAATTCAAGTGAGCAAATAAATAAAAATAGATTCAAAGAATCATAGAATGTTATATACTAGTAGCTATAAGGACTTTAGGTTTCAAGGTCCTAAGGAAAAAAAATATAGTATATCCTGTTATTGTAAGTGGGACTTTCCCACATTTGAAAGTTAAATTTATTAATGTGTCCATTTGTTTACCCATGATATATTGGTGGCTATTTTTAAAATACTAATTTTTATTATAGATTCATTTTATTTGTCTGGATGCTTGAATATGCCTGTTAGTCTAGAAATGTTCTCAGATGTGCAAACACACAAGAGAAAATGGCAATCCAGCATTATAACATGGGAGAAGGAGTTATAGAGCAATACGACTGGCTTCATTGTGCCTTTTGGCAGTCAAGTTGCCATAAAGGTCATATAGTTAAAGTTTTAGTGTAACTCCCATGTACCCCAGAGTTTGCACAGGGTTGCTGAGGCCTTGTTAGACGTGCAGCCCGCCTGCTGTTCTGTCCTGACATATGAAATGGATGTCATTGAACTGGCATCTAGAAAGTGTTGGTAGCACTGCAGGTTTTATCACTCATTCCAAACACAGGAGTTGCAAAACACCTTTTTGAAAAAATAAAAATTTTTTTTCTTCATGGTGCAACTGGAGAGGGCCAAATTCCAGCCTTTAATAAAGTTTTAACCTGAGTAGTTAGTTGATAGAAATGGGAGAGTAAGAGAACCGTCAGTGTCGAAACCGATGACTGGACCACGTCTAGGATTAGACCGCATTTGTGATGCTTCCAGAGGGGCTGCCCGCATAGACTCAGTGCGCACATCCCTGCAGCTGGGAGGAAATGGAGAGTGCCACCTTTGGTTTCTCCTAGAGATATTCCCCCGGGGACTCCTAGACCCGAATCAGTCTTCCTTTGCTGATGAGACTCTACTTAAACAATATCCCTAACATCGGAATCCCTTTATAGAATTATCTTTACATTTTATACATTTGTTCCCTCCTGGGCTTCTTCAAAGAAAGTGCTTATTTATTAAATCATTTTTCTAATGGGGACAACATATAAACATGCAGGAAAGAATCCACAGTCACAGAGAAAACCTGGTTTTGATACACAGTTCACCCTGCTGCAGCTGCTTTGTAGGCGGCATCATATATACGCAAGGTACAAAAAGAGACCTCCGCTGCAATTTTTTTCCGTTTATGTATTTTGCATGGAAATTGCAGACTTTTTTCGGTTGGAGTTTATTCGAGATGATTAGAGACATTTTGCGGAGTACTCAAATATAGGTGAAAGAATTTCAAATTTGCTCATTTTGGCATACTTTTATAACAAAAGTGTTACTGTTGGATCCGGGCATGTGATGGGTGAATGAGTGTTTCAATGAAATGGCATAAGTCTGTATAATTTGGAGGGTAATGATGCCTTAGAACGAGAATAAATCTGGAGCGATGGAAGGGCTCCATATTCTAGATGAATGTGTGCTTCCTCTTCTGAGTCTGAAAAATCAAATGGAATCTTTATTTATCCCAATCCACTGGTGGGGGGGAGATGGGAGGCGAGGAAGCTACACGAACTGGGTTCATGATACATTTCAGGACAGGAATATTAGCCTTCGCCCCTCTCCCCGCATTGCATATGATATTTAATCCATCATCTTTGTTTTAAACAAACAATATGCAAGCTGTTGCTGGCATTGGTGTAAAGCTGGTGGTCCATCTGGAGAGCAGGAATACAGGGAAACGAGAGGATTGAAGCTGGGTGCAAGGGCAGATTTGCATGTGCGAAACCTTTCTGTTTTACCAGCTTCTTATCAAATTATTTGATACCAGGCAACACAGATTCCTTTTGCTTGAACGCGAGTGCCTTATTGGGTGAAGAATGGCTTCACAGCTGAAGGAAGAACAATGGTTCTGAGAGACAATGAAATAATAAGCCCCTACTTCCATCTTTTTTTTTGGGGGGGGGGGGTTGGGGAGCTCATGCGGAAGAGTGGAGAGAGCGCTGTCCGGTGACCTTTAGGCAATCATGTTAGCTTTTTGACCTTCAGTGCCTTTTGGCCCAACTTAATGCAGCAACCATTTATGGGAGCAACTGTGAGAATTTTCTCTGAGCCAACCATGATGCCAGGCAACGTGGATCTGTAGTTGAACAAGACCAGGCGCTACTCTCAAGAGGGGAAGGCCTTGCAGTGGAGAGAGACGTTACAGCGGCACAATGTACTGAGTGTTGTGTATGAGCACTGGTCTCGCCAAGGAAGGGAAGATTAATTCTGCCCGGAGAGGACAGGAGGATCTGTATTATGAGCCCTTCATAAGGGCTTTTTATTTTGATCAGCCGAGGAGCAGGCATTCCAGGTATCTGAACAGAACAAATTATCAACAAAGTTCCTTCCCGTTCTTCATGTGTGGCGTTATCAACGCAAAATTCTTTGAATAGCTTTCCACTGATGAGTTACTCGCTGAAGAGTGTTTATTGTCATGGTTGAGGGAAAAATAATAATGAGAGAAACAATGATTTCCTTGAGTTATAACATTGGGGCTGGAGGGGAAGAGGCGGCCGGTTCCTTCTTCCTTTAATTATTGCCGCACTTGAAAATTCAACCCGCTCTTCGGGTGGCCGGGACTCTCCGTGGGGCAGCCTGCCCTCTTCCTTCCAGGGAGCGGCAGCGGCGGAACCGCCGAGACCTGGCCGCCCTCCACGCGAGGCGGGAGTCCAGGTGGCCGTGTCCAAGTGTGTCTGCGCGCAGCGCCGCGTCTGAAATGACAGGAGAGCCCGGCAGCTTCCCAAGCAGCTGTGACTCTGGATCGCGCCCACCGTCTCTGCTTCTCCCTCCAGAGGAGCGAGTCTCTGCCGCCTGGGGAGGCGTGGAGCCTGGGACTCTTCTTCATTTTTTTTTTAAACTTGTCATTTTATTAAAAAAATTTTTTTGAGTGGTGGGTGATGATTTCTTGACAAAGGAGTCTCCCTCTTTTAAAAAATATTCTAGGTCAAGATCTGTGTAAACTCATGGGTTAGAGACAAAAGTAGAACACCACCTTTTTGTTGTCGTTGTTTATGAACAGCCAATAATTTATTCACATGTGACATTTGAGATGGCAGTCCCCCCCTAAACCATCCCCCCTCCCCCAGATGACAGTCGCTTCCGCCGTTGTTGTATCCTAAAGCAAAGTCAGGATAGCCCTTTGCTTTTGTCCCAGTGGGTAAGTTATATTTCACCCTCTTGCCTTTTGCATTTAGACCTTATGGTATTTCCTAATCCTCAGATTGTTTTTGAAGGGCTTTGATTAAAAGACACGGATAAAAGAATTCGATAACCAAGTTAGGAATGACAAGGCTATCTGGAGAAGACCGAGTGATTTGGCAGCCTCACAAATTCTATTCAGAGCACACAAAGAGATCCTGGAATGTTTTATAGAGACTCGTGTTTGGGGAATGGTATGAACTCGGGTTACCTGCAGAATATGGTGTCATATGGAAACATTTAAGAGCTTATGGAAAATTCTTTGAAATAAAGTGGAGCAAGCTAGCAAGCATATAATACCTAAGAAGAAAAATAAGAGCATTCATTCTGGTTTTCAGGTGGCTGCTCGAGGAAGGGAGGTGGATGAAAGTAAATCTTTTTCAACTTCATACACACAGCGTAGAAGATATATCACCTAAGAATAGTTTTGCTAACCAAACCCCAGACTTAAAAGGATATTAGAGGCCATCATGTCTAACCACCTTCCTCTGTAGGAATCTCCTGTGTGATGCCCCCAACAGCTCCTGCTTAAATACTTCCAGAGCAAAGAGAGGGGCGGGAGAGGGGACGGAGGCTGGCAGGAACTCACGCTGCCCACCTTACATCTGCAGGACACGGGAGTAGGCACTTCCTTGCCATCTCATTTGACTTGTGTGTGGGTTTTATAAGCTCCAGTTTACAGATGAGGAAACTAAGTTATATAAGCATAAGGAAACTTGCCTCAGCTCATGTGTCTTGCTTAAGGCAAAACTGAAATTAGAACCTGATCCATCTTCTTGCACCACACCAAATTGCCTCCCAGGTCGAAGGAGAGCTCCCTTCCTCATAGGGCAGCCTTGTCTGTCTTAGTAATACACATTGTTTGAAAATACTTTTTTATTTATTTAGCTAGACTCTGGCTGTTATGAATATCTCTCCTCGGCCCCGATTCCACCTTAGGAACATCACAGAGCTGATGGAATTCTCTGTTTCTTCATGCAGGTATGTTAACAGGCACGGCTGCCCATGTGAGCTCTGCCATCTTGTAGTTAGTTGACTTTTTGAAACACACACACACACACACACACACACACTTGTTGACTGCAATTTAACTTTCAATATAGGCACTATTTTTGAATCCTAGAGGTCTAGACTTGAAGCATGTGTTACAAGATACTTTAGTTTCATCTCATCTTGCCTGATTCATCAATCCATTGTATACCATCATTCAAACCACAAATAAAAATAGTAAACAGTACAAACAGGCTAGGTTAACTTGTGGTCTTTATAGTAGTTCCTGAAATTGCTTGCAGAATTTAGACTACCTGTGATTTTTTTTCTGGGAAAAGGATTGATAACAGTTGTCAGATTTTTGAAGGAACCCATTATCTTAAAAAGTTAAAAACTACTCCAGCCCTAAGTGGTTTGGCTCAGTGGATAGAGCATCAGCCTGAGAACTGAAGGGTCCCAGGTTCGATTCCACTCAAGAGCATGTACTTTGGTTGCTGGCACATCCCCAGTAGGAGGTGTGCAGGAGGCAGCTGATAGATATTTCTCTGTCATAGATGTTTCTAACTCTATCCTTCTCCCTTCCTCATTGTAAAAAATCAGTAAAATATATTTTTTTTTAAAAAAAAACAACAACAAACTACAAGTAGAGAACTTCCTGCCAGTCAAATAACTAACCTCTTTGAGGAGGACATTCATATAACCATCATCTCATGTTATTTTGTCCAGAAGACATGTAAGATGCCTGGCTAAAATGAAAGTTTGTGGTAGTTTCTATATTCTCTTGATATCTCAGGACATTGAAAAGAATTATTATGCCCTTGCCTAAACCGGTTTGGCTCAGTGGAGAGAGCGTCGGCCTGGGGACTAAAGGTCCCAGGTTTCCATTCCGGTGAAGGGCATGTAAAGGTCCCAGGTTCGATTCTTGGTTGCGGGCACATCCCCAGTAGGGGGTGTGCAGGAGGCGGCTGATCGATGTCTCTCTCTCATTGATGTTTCTAACTCTCTATCCCTTTACCTTCCTCTCTGTGAAAAAAAAAATCAATAAACTATATATAAAAAAGTATTCTTTAAAAAGTAAAAAATATAAATGTTAAAGAGTTTGTATTTATATTTAATTTTTCTTAAGTAGTATTTACTAAAACTTTACCCTTTACTGCTCAGGAACCTTTGAAAACAGGCAGGCTATATATGAACATCCTGTGTACGCCCACTTACCTGTGGTAGAGCAGGTGTTGGCTTTCTCAGTAAACTGGGAGCCCTCAAGGGCAGGAGCCTTTGCTAGTCCTTGACTACCTAGCACCAAGCCCCGTGTCTGGCAAATGCTAGACTCCCAAGGTTTATGAATTGAATGGAATGATTTAGATGAAACTGCCTGTTATTTAGTATTCCAGTAGTGGGCTGTTTAAGTCAACCTTATTTCACGTGCTTTTATTTTTGGGTGAATGGTATAAAAATGCAGTGGTACAGAGCACCTAATTAATGTAATAAATAGTGAAGAGGAAGAATAATGGACCATAATGAGATCTGATTTACAGGGAAATGAAGAGCCCAGGTAGAAATGACAAGCTCTATTGTATGTGAAGTAAAACATATGTAACCTAAGTAAAAATGTTGGTGCACATAACCCTTTCATATGTTGTTTAAAATAGGCATCAGTCTGTGTGTAATAGAAATTGATGATTTACCTCCAGATAAAGAGAATTTTAGACAGTGAGACCTTGGGGAGGTCATTTGATACAATCCCATACACTCTTCAGGTAAGGAAACTCGGGTCCTGATAGTGAAATGACTCTCCTGGGGCCACTCTCAGGACGCCGGTATGCCAGCAAATGGTGGTGCTTACCTCCTGCCTTCGTTTTTAATATCTTTTAAATGTTAAAAGTGGTAAGATGAAGGAAGGGTCACTTCTAGATCATATTGAAGTAGCCTAGTTACCCCAGGATTATTTTATTATGAAAATGTTATAAATAAATAAATCTATATTCCATCCCCCTTTCTCTTACAGAGTAAGGATGTAAGTCCCTGCAACTTGGTTTTAAATGACATTTTTCTGTATAAGTGAAACACCCAGAGGAAGACAACAAACATACTTTCTTAACTGATGTTACTAGTGCTTTGAAGTATTTCACATTAGGGACATTTTCCATGGAGAGTATAGAGATAGTGAATATGTTTACAAACATATCACAAAGTTAGGAATGTTCAGAGACATTCGGAGCACATTCCTGTCTTCCTACAGATTGTCTCTTGGGGGCACAGTTCGAGTTAGAATCCTGGCTTGATTGACAAGGGAATTGACTCCGTGCAGTGGTTCTTATATGATGAATCTTACTAGACTTTTTTTTTCTTCAAAAAGCCAAAGTCACTGTCTTTGGTTGCTTCAAGCGCGATCGTCCTGTCTCCTCAGCCTAGACGCCGAGCTGCTCCCGGAGTGACTTACTCAGTAATTACTTCCACTTTGTTTGAAAACACTTTTGGTTGCTCGGGGAGGAAGAAGAGGAAAGACCAACCCACTTCCAGTTTGGTTGGGCTACATTGATGTTATCTTCCAAACTGCTCATGAAATGAGCAGTTTTTACGACATCTGAGATGCCAAATGTGTGATGGAGACAGATGTTATCTTACTCTCTTAGAGTAATGGACAAAAAGACATCCCACTGCCCTTACTTTTCACATCTTCTGTAACCTTTTTTAAGCAAAATGGGTAACGTTGCTACTTGTACCCAAGGGAGGAGAAAGTTAATGAGTAGAAAAGGCAGAATTTACTAAGGAAAATAGTGGAATTAAGCTCTGGACAAAGCATGCATCAGTGATGCATAACATTTTTGTTAATTGGGTCTTAACAGGTTTCTGACTCATGTGGTAATCAGTGTAGAAGTGGGTCATAGTAGACCATGCCAGCGGCATACCTCACGGCTATAAGAACTCTTACCTACTTGTGCATGTACACCTGAGTGTCTGGAGGCATACATTTCTATAGCTTAATTTAGGTTCCACGTACACTTCAGTGGTTAAACCTGAGCTAGACACAAAGAGTTTGTTTCCATTAAGAAAATGAATCTTTTATGTGGACCAAGGTCAGGTTAGTTAATTTGTTTGCTTTTATTGGAATAACTTTTCCCATTCCAATTCATCACTTAATTTTAAGTGGTTCTACTAAAATACCCATTAAGGTCCCTTACATTTCTAACTGACTAGGGCTATGACAGGTTCACGCAACTTTTTTTTCTCCCTCCCAAGGCACAAAAGTAGCTTTTCTGGTCATCAGCCTAGTATTCCTACTCTGTAATTTCCCAACAAGGAGGGAATGTTTTATATAATAGCAGTATGAACTTTAATCGAGAAGAGACCAAATGAAGTTTTCACAAGAAATGAGAGTTAGTAAAATAAAAAAAAAATGCACCCGAATGAGATAAACTTCTCTTATTTTATAACTAGAGGCCTGACGCGCAGATTCGTGCACAGGTGTGGTCCCTTGGCCTGGGCTATGGGGACTGGGCTGAAACCAGCTCTCCAACATCCCCCAAGGGGGTCCCAGATTGTGAGAGGGTGATTCTTGGGTGACGCACCCCAGAATCAGGCTCCCTCCTCTCTGGTTCCGGGTACATCACCCAAGAACTGCAGCTGCCAAGTCACTGTAGTGCTGCAGCTCCTGCATCGAGCATCTGCCCTCTGGTGGTCATTGTGCATCATAGCTACTGGTAGAACGGTCAGTCACTTAGACATATATACTCTTGCCCCATAAAGTATTCTGTTTTTCTGTCTTTCCCATTGATGTATTTTTTAAATATATATTTTATTGATTTTTTCACAGAAAGAGAGAGGGATAGAGAGTTAGAAACATCGAGGAGAGAGAATCATCAATCAGCTGCCTCCTGCACACCCCCCAGTGGGGATGTACCCGCAACCAAGGTACATGCCTTTGACCGGAATCGAACCCGGGACCCTTCAGTCCGAAGCCGATGCTCTATCCACTGAGCCAGACCGGCTTCGGCCCCATTGATGTATTGTCCAGCAACCCAAAGTTGACTCCTGCTGGTAAAGTGAACCTGATGTTATCACTGTAATTAGAGGTGACAAAAGATCAGTTAATGTTATAATTTAAAAAAATATCTAGACCTGTTGTTGGTGTTGAACAAATGCGACAATTACATTGTGTATTGACAGAGACGTGGTGAATTTCCTTCCTAGATTTTAAGGGGCGCATTTTAGTGCTGACATGCACATTCAGCTGTGGACAGTAGGAATAAGGCAAGTGTATTAGGGAGAGACTAGGGCCCCTAATGTCTAAGCTAGAGCCATATTTTAACATACTTGACACCTTTCCTTGGAGTTGGTGCTATCTCAGCAACTTTGCTCACTGGGTCTGGAGCCTTATGCTTTTAATATTTTATCACTAAATGCTTAAGTGTTTATGTTGCAAAAAGAAAAGGAAGATAGGATTCCCACTTGGACTCTCAGACCACGTGAACATGGCAATATATGATAACTATATCATTGATGATTTTGGTTTCGTGGATAGCAATAATTTTTCAGTTGATGGGGGCAGAATAGTGAGTATGTGATTTTTGCAAATATGGTTGGATTTTCTTCTGATACAGAACAAGCTGTTTTTCATACATTGAAGCCTGGGAAAGCTATGTGACTGTAAAAAGAGTAACCGTATCTCTTTTCTGAGTCCTTGCCAAGCAGATGTAGACTTTTGGAATGTGCCCAGAAAACTTCTACAGCTGAGACTTTGGTGACTTGTTCCTACTTCTGGCTTTATTGGCACCTATTAAAATAGCAGAGAAACATGATTTTGTGTTGGTAGGTCACAGTCTATACATTTCTTTAGAAGCAATTAAATAAAGGTAAACCAGTTGCTTGAAATGAAGTAAATCCAATTTTCGTATTGGGAATGGCAGTCAAGATGTGACAGTCTTTTTGGTTATGTCATTTTGGACAAAAACGAATAAAGAGAATTCATTTAAAAAGTTATCTGAGCCCAGCCAGTGTTGCTCAGTGGTTGAGTGTCAACCTATGAACCAGGAGGTCATGGTTCAATTCCTGGTCAGGGCATATGCCCAGGTTGCGGCTTGATTCCCAGTGTGGGTGTGAAGGAGGCCAGCCTATCAATGATTCTCTTTCATCATTGATGTTTCTCTCTCTCCCTCTCCTTTCCTCTCTGAAATCAATAATATATCTATATTTGTAAATAAAAAGTTATCTGAGAGATTAGCACTGAATATCAAACAAAGCAGTCCAAGGTGATGACTAACTTAATCTCCCTTTTTAAGTTTCCCTCATAAATGGATCATTCTCAGTGGGGGTACCCCAGCAGCACTTGGTTTGACTTTAAATTATTAGATCACGGACTTCCACCATCATGGTTTGTATTCTTTCCCTGGTGCTAATGTTGCAGACGCAGTGCAAAATGGGGAATGAGCAGCAACGCCAGATTCACAAATGTATCAGAAAAATGAGCATTTGTCTGTATCATCAGGCCAAAACAAGGAAGGTTAATACCATAATCTCAGGTAACTCGGTAGCATCTGAAATCTTGCAGGCCTCTGAGGTCGTGTGCTTTTGGCATGGGTGGGGAAAGAAGGGTAACAGTTGGAATCACTAACTCTGTTGCTGGCTAAAAGGACAGCTAAGGAGAGAAGAGAGGAACAAAGAAACAAAGTCTGCTTCTTTTTTTAGGAAGAGTTGGAAGACGAGGAGAAACGCAGCATTTCACATTTATATGTTAAAAGTTTAGAACAAATCATAGATCAAACTAAAGGACTGCTGAAGTTTAGAACATGGCCGGGGGTATAGATGTCAGATTTTCTTACACAATAGTGGCTCTTTTGTTTCGGAGTTCACTCTTGGCAAGAAACTCCCTACCACTGCGTTAATTTCCTGTCGATCTTTCATTCAGCAACAGAGCGGGAGATGGGGAGCAGACTTTCCCGCCCCCCTCCCCAGGCTTTTTAAGACTGTGCTTTGTGTAAATTAAAAAGAAGAAAGAAAAAAGGAACAAACTTTTCCCAAACAAGATGTCCGGGTGTATGCTTTAAGATCCCGTGTGTGTGTGCTTAAAATGATCCTTAAGAAAAAGCTCTCTTCATAATTTTGAGCCTCTTCTTTTTCTAAAGACTTTTTATAGACACCCCGCTCCCCCCTTCTCAGCATGTGAACAAATGTGTAGCTCTAATAGACGTTACTTTGCTATTTACTTAGATTGTTTTAAAAGGCTAGCTGTGTGGAGGAATGAGGAAGGAAGGAGGCGGGAGTGGCCGCGTTTGTTTGTTCTGTGTTGACCTAATGAGTGCAGTTCTTAAAAATAATAAATATTTATATGTGATCTTAATTTTTAATGAGTCTCATAAACTGGTTGGTATACAAAAGTGTAGGAAAGCCACATATATTAAGCTATACCTATTGTAAATACATGAGGATGGGCACTTAGGATGTTTTAGGAAGGAAAGGGCCTAATTGGTCTTGTTCCTGTTGTTTTCCTAGTATATCAGGAGCAATGCCTGGCACATAACTGGCACTCAATAAATGTTTGTGGAGTTAAAACAAAAATAACGTAAGTAGGGATAGCATTCGATTAGAATTCAGAAGACCTGGAGTCTGCTTCTGGCACTACCGTTAACAACACATGTGAAGTCACTGAAGTCGGAGTTCAGTTTAACGTGGTGGTTTTTCCGTTTCCTAAACATTGGAAATAATAGTACCAGCTCTTGTTGCCTTCAGTATTTAAAAAATGATTAAATGATATATCTAAGGGATACAAAAGTGCTCTGGAAACCACAGGGTGCCTTAAAAGAAGTGTGTGAGAAAGTGTGTGTGTGTGTGTGTGTGTGTGTGTGTGTGTGTGTGTGTGTACAGAAAACCCTTTATCTCTTTGCTTCTCGATTTCTTTCTTAGGAAAATCAGATTATTTAAATCCCATTATGCACAGCTCTCCCCTGTTCTTCCTAAGCCCCTGTATTCCATTACGTCCAGTAAATCAGAAAAAGGTGGTGAGTCGGGCTCATGTGGAAGGAGCGGGCCCCTGTTTTCTCGAGTCCCCTTTACTCCGCAGAACTCTAAAACTGGGGTACAAAGGTCTCGTGAAACTCCTTACCTGTTTCAGCTATACAAGATAGAACATTTGACTTGGGTGCTCTTAGATACCACTACTTCCAGATTCTTTCTTTGATTTACCAAATTAAAGCATGTATTGTTAATAGTGTACATGGATAATGATGAATTTAACATAGAGTGTGGCTAACAGCAGTGTCATGGAACTAGCTATAAAGATATTTTTAAAACAAGAGCGTGTGTTTTAATAATAATATGTCCCAAAGCTGCACACCTGGGAGGGAAAAGGGTAAAAAGTAATTAGAAAAGTATTAACAAAGGAAAAAGAGGTCATTGTCATCAGGGCAGTTGTTTTTTGTTTTCAAAACTCCTCAAGGCTTTCCACTCATTTTCCACCATTACTTTTTCACTTGGAATTATTTTTTTAAATATACATTTTATTGATTTTTTACAGAGAGGAAGGGAGAGGGACAAAGAGTTAGAAACATCGATGAGAGACAAACATGGATCAGCTGCCTCCTGCACAACCCCCACTGGGACGTGCTCTTGACCGGAATCGAACCTGGAACCCTTTAGTCCGCAGGCCGATGCTCTATCCACTGAGCCAAACCAGTTCTGGCTCGACTTGGAATTCTTAAATTTAAGGATTGACTAACTAGATAAGGGGGCCCGTCGATGACCCTTAAATTAGGAAGAAAATGGTGTGAAGGCTGCAGTAGACTTTAATAGCATGGTAGAACCTCAAGATTTTAAGAGACTGTGTAGTCTCATTGGTTCTTGGAAGCACCCAGGCCCCCATAGACCCAGGCCTAGAAGCTGTTGGAAGGTCACGTGACCAGTTGTTTTGGAGTCAGGGCTATAGCTGGTTCCTGAGATTTCCAGATTTCTACCATTCTTTCCTGTTAAGTTGAATTTTCTTAAAACTAAAATGATATTATAAACCCCAAAATACTATTAGTGCTGAATGCTTTAGCATCACACTTGCTAATGACCATCACTCAGGTTTACAAAGCCGAAACAAACCTAACTTTCCCATGACCATCGTTGGCCAGATATAGTCATAGATCACACATTTTAAATCTGGAAGAATGCAATGCCTGCTACCCCCCTGCCAATTATTATTATTATTATTTTTTAATGACAGGGTCTGTTGACAACCCTCCACTGTCACTTGCATCCATGCAGCTTAAAGTATATGCCGCTTCCTGAAAGAGTTGTTCAACTCAGGAGATGTATTACAGCATGCAATATGCCTGCATTTGTTCATGCATTCTTTGTAGAAACCTGATCTTATTTATGTCTGCTTTTAGCATATAGGCGAGGTGAAGTTATGTTGAACATGTTGTTCTGGGCTTGATCCGCCAGGCTGCAGCCGGGCTTTCTTCCTTGATTAGCTTTAATCAAACTCTCCGCATTCCATGACCTTAATAAAGCTATTTTTCCAGACAACTGAGGACAGTCTTAACAAGTACAGCTCATCTGTGCTGAAACCAAGGCCGAGTTAAGATGGGGTCTAGGTCCTCATTAAAGCCCACAGCATGGAGCATAAGAGGAAATGATGAAATGATGCTCCCTGAAACATCTCTTCTTTAAATTTAATTAGACAAATTATACGCAAACCAGTAGATGCCCTGGGAAGGCAATCCACATTAGGGCTCATAAAAAGATGGGGTAGTAAAAAAGGGCTGGGGGGAGGTGCTTTAGAACCTTTCTAACACTTTTATGAGAGGTAAATTAACCCAATTGCTAAACAGAAACTAGATGAATTTCAATATAGACTTCGAAGTTAATTTCATGATGCTTGTTCTAAGTACAAAAGTACTTATACAGTTTATGCTTAAATATTTTGAAGTTTTGGCATGTGCACACATATGCACAAAACATTTTATGAATGCTTTGTATGTAAAGTATTCACATACGCTTGAAATATCAAGTTTTTTTACACTCTGGGAGACACAGTGATGGCCTGATTTCGGAGTTTTGACAGACCTGAGCACAAATTCCTGCAAATGCTCCTGCTGTCTCTGTGCGTGTGTACGTGTGCAAGTTTTGTACTTTACCTCGGTGGAATCTAATTTCACCATCGATAAAAGGAGCAAAATAATTCTTTTCCTGAAGAGGCTTTATAAGAATGAAATAAAATTAACTATACTTGCTGATTACTTGGCATAATACCTGGCACATAATAGGTGCGCAAAAATAGATGCCTCGTGTTTAAAAGAAACTTCCACTTAGTCCTTTCTAGTGAACTACCCTATCAATATGTAAATTGAATTATGAATGTAAATATTCTTCCCATAATCCCACGTGAAGATCATTTTAAGGGAAAGTGCTGAGGATAGAAATTTAGGATTTGGGGAAAGAATGGCGACTCAAACATGTAAGTGAAAATTGTTTAAAGCCTACAGCAGGCAAATGGAGAGACGCTTCAGAAGGTTGAAACTTATTAAGTGGTGCGTGCTAAGAATCTCGTATGCCTTTTTAAATTTCATCTAATTTTGAAAACCACCATGAATGGTAGATGTTACTCTTTTTTACTGACCGGAAGGTGAGGAAAGAAGTTAGACCCTACCTAGCCAGTTTGGCTCAGTGGATAGAAGAGTCCCCGGTTTGATTCCAGTCAAGGGCATGTACCCTGGTTGCAGACTCCATCCCTGGCTCTGTTCTGGCCGTGTACAGGAGGCAGCCAATTGATGTCTCTCTCTCACATCTATACTTCTCTCTCTAGGTTTCTCCCCCTCCCTTCTACTTTCTTTAAAAAGACAATGGAAAAATATCTTTGGGTGAGGATTAACCAAAAAATAAAAAAATAAAGTAAAAGTCTAATTTAAAAAAGTTGCTACCATGGAAAAACCAGAATTGGGCCCCAAGGCAAGCTCAGGGCAGTTAGATGGAAAACCGGCACAATTGGTATCACTTTTAAAACTAGGTTTGCCATATAAGTTTCTGGGATACCCAGCTCTTTCTTTTTGTCCTTGGGTGAATTCTAAACAGACTTATTTTGTGTTGTGTTTAACCTTCTTTCCCATCGCTTTCGGACTGTGGGTCTCCGTCAGGCTGCACTCTTAGCATCTCCTGGGATGGGGTGGGGCATTTGTATGTCCAAGCTCTCCTGGTGATTGCGGTGTGCAGCCGGGGGAGAGCCTGCTCTCCGTGTGCCAGCTCAGGCACCGTCCTGGACTTTCAGCCTGAGTGTCAGAAGTGGTTTCTCAGAATTGTTTGTCATATCAGAGGAAGAAATATAGAAACCCTGAAATCTTATCCAGTGGTGCTAGATGTTGCTTACTCCTTAATTAGCATGTAAAAATTAAGTGTTCTCTATTGTTACTATTAGCTCATTTCCTTCCTCTTCCCCCTCCCTCCCTCCCTCCCTCCCTCTCTCCCCCCTCCTCTCCCTCTCCCTCCCCTCTCCCCCCCCCCTCTGTCATTAAAAGAGGCTGAATTAGGAGCAAAGATCAGGGCCAAGAAAAAAAGTGGCTATGGCATTTTCAGAAAACCAAAGCGCAACAGAATTCTCTCAATTACTTTTGGTAAAACAAAAATTATTCTCAAAATACACTGGTGTTACCCCGGCCTCCTTAGAGGTGGAAAGGATCTTTGTGGTCAGACCAATTTGTGGTCAGATGTGGGCTCTCACTTTCTAATAAAGAATTAGTCATTTTAAACTCTCAGAATCTCGGTTTCCTAATCTGTAAAATAGAACTAATTCTGAACTCATCTAGTCACTCTGAGGCTCAAAAGAAGAACGACTTGCAGAGGACATCGCGGAGCCTGACCCGAGGAGCCTCTGTGGTGAGTGCGCCGAGACAGTGGCTTCAGATCCGGCACCTCCCAGAGGGCTCTGCGGGCTCCTGGGTTCTGCAGAGCAAGGTGGCCTGCAGCTGACTTTAAATCCGGGATGCTCCTCTTCAAAGAGAGCTGCTTCTTTCCCCTGAGAGACTCACTCCTGGGCATCTCTTTTGCAGACCAGAAAGTAACGGAAGATGTTAGGGTACCTTCCCTGAAAGGCAGTCTGGGGAGTTAGTGGCTGATACAGATCAGCATTCCCTAATCTTGAGATTTCATAATTCTCTCTCTTGTCTCAATTCTGAGTCATGTGGGCCTGCCCAGGTAGCATTGTTAATGAACCCAGACAGGCATCAGGAAGTGATCTTGTCTTTCCTCCTGCCTTTAGGCACAGCTACATCTACATTACCCCAAACAGATGTATCCCCATTCTTCTTTAAAAGACTATGCCATGCGTTTAACTATTAAAAGAAGTTCCTTCTAATTGCTAACTTTGATAAGCATCAGGTTCAGCACATTTCTACTCCTACCATCTTCCTCTTAGGGACTTTTACAAAGAAAATGTTGCTATCTGCTAAGGCATTGAGTTTGCAGGAAGTTTTGAGAGCTGAGTAGAAGAGTAGCGCCCTTCCCCCACTTCCCCCTGACTCCCCCCCCACCTCCTACGCCCCCACTGCTGACCCCCATGCAGCTCCATGACCTGGTGTAAATCCAGACATTGGGCTCTGCCAAACTCGAATGATACCCAATAAACGACGGCAGGAACAGCCAAGGAGGGAGAAGCCTCGAGACCACTCACTCCCTAAGCTCCGAATCCTCAAATGACCCCGAGATAGCCAGGCCGTGGGGCTGCAAGGCCGAGATAAGTACTGGAAATTGGCCGGTGTACTTTTTTCTTTTTTTTAAACATAGCTCTTTCCTTTACACTTTTTTGTACCTCTGCCCTGAGGGCTACACAGCCTGTGACATACTGATAGCTAAGTAAATCCAATCAACATTCCCGGCTCATGCCTACAGAAAAGACCTAAATTGTTTACTAGTCTCCAGGATGTTGGTAAATATCTAGCGGTGTTTTTTATTATTCATTTTTTAAAATGTGGGGTTGGAGAGGGTAGAGGAAGGCAGTGTGCAATAGCTTAATCTGCACTATAAAAATATAAATTCTGTACTCCAGAATAAGAAAAAATAAATTATAATAGATTTGCATTGTTCCAAGACTGCTGAGAAGTCTTATTGTTCCCCGTGTGCAGGTCCCCTGCCCCTAAGTGGCTTTATATATTTTCCGTAGGAGAAGAATGCATTTTGTTACTTAGTCTGAAATATGGAAAAGCCGGTGGAAAAGGGATATGGACTTTTTCAGACTGGTTTCCCTTTTGGGATGTAGCACAGGCAGGCTCATTCCAGAAGACATGCTGGCAAAGTTGGGGACGGAAATTGGTAAGAATGGAATGAAAATCCTCATTTTCTGTTCAACGGAGGCGGGAGAGGGACGGGGCACCCCTGCATTTACAATTAGAGACTTCATTACACAGAGGAAGGGTGGAGGGGACCTAATTTGACAGCAGTTCATGTGGAAACCACCCAAGAGTGTAAGTTGACCACAAGATTAACAGGGGCCAGCAATGCGACATTGCCGTCTTCTACAGCTAATGCTGTGTTGGGCTGTGGTCAGACCACAACTGGAATGTCTTTTGCCCAGTTTTGGGTACAGAATGCTTAGAGGTTTGCCAACAGACTGGAGACCTGGGTGCTAATGGATCAGGAAATCATATTCGAACAGGGGCGGCCGAGGAAAGTGTGACTATAAAGCCTGGGGAAGAGATTCCTTAAGAGCAAGCTGAAATGTTGGAGTGTCTGGGGTATTATTTATTCTCTGTTGCTCCACAAGACAGAGTAGGAGGGTCTTTCACTGGAGCCCCAAACCCACAGGGAAAAAACAGGTAAACACGAACTGAGCTAACGTCTTGTACGGCCTGATCCGTGTTCCCAACAAATCTGCTTGCTCATCTTGCTGTATTTCAAAATGAGTAGCTGTTAGCACTCCTCACCCTGCCATCCAGACCAGAAGCTGAGCCTCATCTTTCACTTGGCCCTTCCCCTGGAGGAGAAAACCCTGGCTGGCATTCGAAGTCAGCACCTATGGTAATGGGCTTTAGTTCATCACCAATGGACTCCTTTCTCTGGGAGCTCTCGATGGGGAGGCAGGACTTTTTAAACTTGTTAATTTCTAAAGAGTTGTGAGCTTGTTAGCCCTGGGCGATGCCAGAGGAAAAGAATACTCACAGCAGAGGGGAAAATTTCACATCCTGTTTGGGGGCCAAGGTTAAGTTCTGTGTGACTCAGCACACTGACATTCTATATGCCCCTTAAATCCCTTCTGTTTCCTCATCTGCTGGTCGTGACCCGTTTCATTTCCACACCAAAATAGTTTCATTAACACTGCAATCATGCTCGGAAGATAGTAGCTAACTGATGTAATTAACTGGTGTGTCAAAGGCTATTGGTTTATTACACATACAACTGTCTTTCCTGGTGGGAAGATACCCTTTCTGCTGACATAATAGATCTGCAAACACTACACATTGCCACATAATCTGGGTGATGGTGAGGTGTTTGTGGTGATTCCACTTATGTAGACAGAATGGTGAGATCTGTTACTGTATTTTGCTCCTAAAAGGCAACTGTCCAAATGCTAATTGTTAGTTAAAACTGGAGAAGAGAAGGCAATTTAGTTTTGGGCCTTGGTAAGGTTCTTTTTCTTTTCTTCTTAAAAAAAAAAAAATCTGTGCTTTTGGCATGCTAATGCATGCATTTAGTCTCTGCAAGAAATTTGCGTTTAAGAAAGAATTAGAAAAACACGAAGTGCTCAATCCATATCTCCCAAACAACAAAAAAGACTGCAATTTCAAATGAGAAATTATGTTGCAAAGAAGAAAAACGTGTTTATTATGGCTCAAAATTTTAATCACCCAAGGGCTGTAAAGTTAAAAATAGACAATTCTGCCTTCTGTTTATGGTAAACTTGGCTGAATCCCGGCAAATTTCAAAGCTGAACATACTGTATGTTATTCTTGCTTAATTTTAGATTCTACATTTTAAAAATTATTTCTTACAAGAAGCATATTTCAGGATATAAACTTAGCCCGAAGAACAGTATTCTTGATTTCTGCCCATATTGAAACTCCTTTGAAAATAGTAAACTATGGTTTTGGGATTTTCCTATTCCCAAGAGTCCAAATGGGGTACCTTTCTCAGTCTTTTACATCATGAATGAACACAGGGATATGAAATTGTCAAGGTTGCTTTCTGATAGGGGTGCCCTCCATTGTAATTTTAGTTTTCTTTGACAGGATAACTCCGGGCAAATATACTAACTTTCCCTGAAGTATTTTCCAGAGGGAGGGGCATCTTGTGCTGCCTTTAGTGTTTCCGGGAAGGAGACCGGAAGACACCCGTGAGACTCATGGCATCTCAAACGGTCAGCAATGAGCCAGGACTGTTGGAGGCTTCGGAGCCCGGGCTAGAACCTCCGGACTGTGCCTACCGGACAGTGCAGCTTCTCTTCTGATGCGTTCACACCTGCCAGGAGAGCCGCGTGTGGAGAACCGCGTGTGTGGTGACGGTTTGGCCCCCGAGCAAAGTAGGCTTGTTGACTCAACCCTCTTCATGCCTCCTCAGCGAGGAGGAACACCTGGCTTGCTTCACCTCCTTACATAACTCCTGTTGATTCTTGCCCCCGAGCTCTTCCAGGACGCTGCCTTGGATCTTTCCTCCCAAGCTTTTGAGAACGAGCCCTTTGGGATGTCAAAAAATAATCTGGGAAAGGCATGTTTTTAACCCATTACTCAATGTGGCATGCGAGAATCAAACATGCCCGCAGAGCGAGTGACGTGCTTGGTAAATGTTTGCCGAATATTGTTGCGTGAATGACTATTTACCGAAGCTCAGGGCTTCTGACAGAGGTGTGTTGATGATGAAGTTTATCATAGCTACCCCTGAAGAATTAGCTAGACACATAGCTGAACACTGCAGATATGTTTTTTTTTTATCTTCTAGAACCCATTTTATAGAAGAGAAAAGTAAGCCTTATTGGGATGGGGAACTTACCCTGGAACATTCAGCTATACAGCATTAGCTGTGGAGAATTTGTGCTTAATAAGTATAGCATTAGCACAAATTCCATCTTCTTTCCAATATGCCAAATCACCACGATTGAGAAAGGTTGCAATAACAGCACCCATACATTGACACATGCCTCTGAGCGGCCAAAGGATGTGTCACAACATTCATTCAGGTGCTCACACCCTTAGTCATGAGATAATCTCCTAGGCTCCAGTCAGAACCTATTTACACCTAGTTTGTACACAATTTTAATAATGTTGGTTATCTGCTTTTCAAGTACACAGCAGATTCATTCAGTCAGTAAATGTTTTATGAATATCTGTTCTGAGCCAAGGGTTTTTTTTCTTCTTCCTGGATATAGTGAGAAAAAAAGGAATTCTTGCCCTAAAGAGGTTATATTGCAGATTCATGCCTGGGTGATTTTTAAAGTGTGGTCCCTGGACCAGCAGCATCCACCTCATCTGGGGACTTGCTAGAATGGCAAATCCTTGGTCCCTACTCCAGAGCCCCTGCATCAGTGCTTTGTGTTACACAATCCCTTTCAGGGATCTTCATGCATACGAAAGCTTGAGAACCATCGTTCTAGAAGGCTTCAAAAAATGTTTTTGTATTCCTGTGGGAGGTATCTCTGTGGAAACCTTTTGTCTCCAGATTTACCCAATGTGTGCCTGTGTGCGTGTGTGTGTGTGTGTGTGTGTGTGTGTGTGTGTGTGTGTATGTTGAAGTCTGACCTGGCGCATCTAGTGGTGGGCGAAGCTCCGGTGCTGGGGACACTGGGACACTTGTGTGTCAGAATACGGGCCCCAGAGTCACATGCACATGGATTCCGATTCTTTGCCAAGCCCTAGCCACCTGAATCCAGGAGAATTATGAAACCTCTCTAACTTTAGTTTTCTCGTTGTAACACTGAACACGATAGCAATGGGGCCATACTTCATACTTAAGCACAGCTGCTTAGTGCAGAGAAAATGCTCAATAACTAAATTGTTTTTATATCTCTAGGATCTAGCTCTGGGCTTGGCACGGGGTAGGTGGCTCAGGGAACATTCTTTGAGAAAATGGATAGATGTTTATTTTCCTTTGTGTCAGCCATTAGCCTAAGGCCCGCAGCTCTTTCATTCCTACCCTTTGTCCATTGTTAGCGGAAGAAACCAGAATAATGAAACCCAGCATCTGGGCATACCTGATGTACAATGTGCTTTTGGAAATGTGAGTTAGCCACAGCTGTTACCTAAGCCTCACCTGTCTAGGTGTGCCATGGCCCTCCTCCCCCTCAGCTCTCAACTTTGGAATATTTCAAATGCCTATAACTTTTCATTTAATTAAGGAGCTTCATACCTGCCTATAGATATTTTATTCTCGAAATGCCGGTGGCATTAACAGTAAATCTAAGAGAATCAAACCTCTGCCTGTTTTGTGCCGTTTCAGCACTAAGCCAAGGAGAAAAACTCTCAAGGAAATTAATGCTGTCCTCACGCATGGCAGGGGACATGGAGCTAACATATTGCCATATAACCCGGTTTCACTGAATTTCTCTCTGAATTTTTGTTTTGTCATTTTTTTTTTTTGTATTGCACGTCACATTGTGTGGCTAAAAGGAGAAGAACAATTATGAGGAGGATGTTTTCTCAAAATCGGCAGAGTCTGGACAATCAGATAATCTTTCAGAGGAAATGTTATCCACCGGAGATTTTGTTGTTCTTCACAAATTATCTCTTATCTCCAGACTGTCATTAATTCATGAAATATTATTGAACACCTACTATGTGCCAGGCATTGTTCTAAGTGCTGGGCATACAGCAGTGAACAGGAGAGACAAAAATCCCTGCCCTCAGGTATTTGGCTACTTTCTTCTTCACACACACACACGAGTGTGTTTAGAGGTCTCTGGAGTAGAATTAGTTGTAGAGCTGAGTTGGGGTGGGCTGGACATGGCAGAGGCACTCAAATATTAATTTCTCGGACACTGGGTGCTTGCTCACTTTCAGTCATATAAGCATGTTGAACCATTTGTAGTATTCTGCACCTGTTTTAAGGTTTATGTGTGAAGTTGAACTTCATCAGTAATGAACACTGTCACTGTCATTGTTTCTCTTCTCTGGCACATCCTGGGGCCCAGATTTGTGGGGTCAAGCCAGTGCTAATTTAACTCAATTCTTCTTCACATCACTGCAAGCTCTTGTGTTTCAGTTTCCTATAGCAGCTATAACGAACGACCACAAACTGTGGTTTAAAACAGCACGAATTGCCCTAGCCAGTTTGGCTTAGTGGATAGAGGATTGGCTCACAGACTGAAGGGTCCTGGGTTTGATTCCAGTCAAGGGCACGTGCCTTGGTTGCAGGCTAGGTCGCAAGCCATGGTTGGGGCATGTGTGGGAGGCAACCAATCAATGTGTCTCTCTGTGTCTCTTCCCCTCCCTTTGTCCCTTTCTAAAAATCAATGGGAAAATTATCCTTAGGTGAGGATTAAGAAAAAGTAAAATAATAAAACAAACAAACAAACAAACAAACAAATAAGTAGCACAAATTTATTTTCTTATAATTCTGGAGGTAGGAAGTCAAAATTGGTCTAGTTTCAGCAGGGCTGGTTCCTTCCTGATGCTCCTCGGGGGGATTTGTTCCTTGCTTCTTCCAGCTTCCAGAGGCTGATTTGGCTTTCCTTGGCTCATAGCTGCTTCACTCCAGTCTCTGCTTCCTTCTCCCAAACCTTCGATCCTCCTGCCTTTCTTTTACAGGGAACCTTGTCATTACACCATTGGGTCTGCTTGGATAATGCAAGATGACCTCGCCACCTGAGATCCTCAGCTTAGCCACATCTGCAAAATCCCTTTTGCCATGTTCATGAGATCTAGGATCAGGATGTGGACATCTTGGGGACGGGGAGGTGGAGTCCATAGTCAGCCAGCCACACCCTGGCAGAAGATTTCCATTGTCCCTGGGTTCATCGGCTAATGAGCAGGTTTTGCTGAGTAGTATCTCACTGACGGGCTGGTTCACGTGCCATGTCTCTGTGAACCTTTGGGTAACAACAGGAAGCTACTGACTAGTGCGACTATGGAAAATTGCATCTGCACCCTCTCGCCGGTAGAATGTGGATCATTGCCAGTTGCTTGCATCATTTGGATTACACCTCCCAAACTCTACGTGGTTGGGTGGTATGGTTCATTTTGAAATGGGCAGAACATGTCTGTAGTCAGGGGACAGAGAATCAAGTCAGCAGCAGATTCTATTTCCTTTCCAGAGCATCACTATCAGGTGAAATGGGACAATGAAGGAGAATCGATGATGAATTTACCTTCAGTATGGCCGACATCAAGGGAGCTAAATAGGCAAACGGGGGTGGGAAAGCGAACCATTCCCTCTCTAATTCAATTTAGGAGAGTTTGGTGCAGAGAAGGTGCTTAGCCGACATTTGTCGAGGCTGAAAGAATAAGCGAATCAATTTTTCCTTTTTTTTTTATTTTGGCTTTATAAGATTAAAAAATAATTCTTAGTCTCTTCCACTTTACTTCTTTTTGCCCACATAGATGTAGCCTCAGTCTATACTTAGCGCTTTTGCTAAGACTGACTCATCTTTGTTTCTGATTGCCTTCGTGATATAAAACCCTGGTATCCATGGGGATGGTGTAAGACTGCCTTGTTTTCATGCTTGGGAGAATGTAAACCAGAAGGGCTAGCTACTGGTACCGGTACCAACTAACTTGTGAGCTATAGGACAATATCACTCTTGAATTCCTAAGCCGGTGTGGAAAACAGATGTGACTCAGATTTGGCCTCTGCTGGGGATCCGTGACTTTGGGCAAGTTGTTTAACCCATCTGAGTTTCTTTATCTCAGTTTTTTTCATTTGTAAAATGGGGGAGTAATATTAACTCATAGGATTATTGATAATTAAAAGTGATTTTGTTAAGTGTCCTAGACCATATCTGATGTTCAGCACATGTTAGGCATCTTTTTGACTGTTACTGCTCTGAACCAGTCTGGGTGCAGGCCCTTGAGAGTTTCAACGAGGAAAAGATGATGGAGACCAGGGTAGAGCAGCTGAGTTAGATCTAAACAGTCTCTGTGCATCTCCAAAGGAGATTTTCCTTCTTTCTCTGGGAAAAATTAAGATATTTTAAGAAAGGAACCGAGTGTTTTCCCTATGTTCTGAAATTGATACTAACTTTTAAATATACATGTTAGGAATTAGGGTGGTACAGAGGAGAGAGCACTGACTCATGTTCTGGAGCCAAGGCCCCGCCCCACTCTTCTCCATGTTCTTTGTCCTTTTCTGTCACCACTCTATATCCTTCCCCTGGAGCCCAGTGCACTGGGCCAGACACTTATCCTGTCCCTCTACTGTTTTCTTTCCAGGCAAGTGCTCTGCATGTCTGAAAGTTCATATGAATGGTCCCAGTTGGGTGGCTTTTATTCCAGAAATTCTCAGTAGAGAAATGGCTGGACAGTAGAGTGTCCCTTTTTAAAAACATTTTCTTTTTTTAAAGAGAGGAATGGGGTGGTGGAAAAAGAGAGAGAGAAACTTCATGGCTTGCCTTCTTCATGTACCCTGACCAGGGATCAAACCCACAACTTAGGTATGCGCCCTCATTGGGAATCAAATCCACCACCTTCCGATGCATGGGATGACGCTCAAACCAACTGAGCCACACTGGCCAGGGCTGGTGTGTCCCTTTTGATTTGAGATTTTGGGAATCCTTTTATGGTACAACTAGTGGCCTGATGCACAAATTCATTCACATTGAAAGGAAATTAATTTGAGGAAATATTTTAATATCTCTTGAACTGAATCCAGCATGGCCAGGGATGAACCTGAGGAGGGGTGGTGAAGGATTAAAGAAGACATTTGAGAGAATACAGTTGGGGCCAGGTGGGACACTATCCTCGGATGGAGTGACTTCCACAGCCTGTAAGCCGAGTCCTTATTTTATAGTCAGATCCCACGAGGCAAAGCAAGGGCATGGTCAGGATGTTTACAATGTTCTCATGAGTTTTGAGTCTACTTAATTACATGCACCTGAGAACTCTATCAAGCTTTGTTTTGGCAGTACTTGCTGCATCTCCTGTAGGCCATATCACTCATCCATGTGGGACCACAGGTTTGGACCTTTAGGTCAAACTTACAACCATAGCCTTTGGCTATAATTGTGCTGGGAGGGCTTTGCCCTCTAATCTGGGACCTACATGTGGCTTTGCCATGAGAGTACAGTGCCCCCCATTAGTCCCAGGCTTGAACCTGTCCAAGTGCTGTAGCAACTCTCCACAATTGCTATTCATCCTTTCCCTATAATAGAAGTGTCAACCAAATTCACAATTGGCAGTAATAGATCAAAACACACACATGAGATTGGTGCCAGCGAGAGTTTTATATGTATCATGCATGTGTGAGTTCACTTAGCCTTTTTAAAAAATATATTTTTAATTGATTTTTTTACAGAGAGGAAGGGAGAGGGATAGAGAATTAGAAACATCGATGAGAGAGAAATATATAGATCAGCTGCCTCCTGTACACTCCCTACTGATTATGTGCCTGCAATCACCATACATGCTTTTGACAGGAATCCAACCTGGGATCCTTGAGTCCACAGGCTGATGCTCTATCCACTGAGTCAAACTGGTCAGGGCAACTTAGCCTTTTATATATATAGAATAAATTTGCTTAATTAGACCTTCTTTCTGATGTAGCTAAACTTTTTCCAGCCCAGTGAAGATACCCCAACTTCTCTTTTAGGTAATTGTCTCAGAAACACAGCAGTAAATATCAACACAAAGCAGATTACTATTATAGATCATGCAGGGAGAACAAAGGGTAAAATATTTTTAAAAAATATGTTTTATTGACTTTTTACTGAGAGGAAGGGAGAAGGAAAGAGAGTTAGAAATATCGATGAGAGAGAAACATTGGTCAGCTGTCTCCTGCACACTCCCCATTGGGGATGTGACTGCAACCAAGGTATATGCCCTTGACCGGAATCCAACCTGGGACCCTTCAGTCTGCAGGTCAATGTTCTATCTATCTACTGAGCCAAACTGGTTAGGGCAGGAGTAAAATATTTAACTGCAGCAGTATTTGACTATATTCTGCACGGTGAGAAAACCTGAAGCCATTTTCAAGGTCCATCATTTCTTCTTTTCAGTCAGGTCAAGTTTCTAAGCTTTATAAATCTCCATTTTCTGGCTAATGAAAAGAAAATAGGATTCCATTGAGGCTCCTATCTACCTACTCCAGGACTTCTGTGTGGATCAAATGAGAATGAGGCACAGACATGCTTCACAGCATTTGGTTAAAGTGTAAACTGTTTCCACCTGGCTATAAAGCAAGTTGTATTCCTGGGCTGAAGAAACTGCAAGAGGCTAGTTCAAGGTGGGCAAACTATGGTCCATTGGCCGGATCTGGCCCGTTCGGCTGTTCTATCCAGCCCCCAGAGCCAAAAGAGCGGAGGGTTCTCTTGCTGTCCCCTCCGCTCCTTCACCAGCAGCCCAAGATGAGAGTGCCAGCATGGTCAGGTTGCTTTTGTTCGGGCCCTCCGGTACAGTTTAAGAACCCATTGTGACCCTCGAGTCAAAAAGTTTGCCCACCCCTGTTGCTAGGGAAAGGAAGCCAGGTGTTGCTATGAGATGTCATTATCCAGATGGACACTTAGCATATTAGCCTTTTATACATAGTATAGATTGTATTTGGCCAAAATATCTTCCAGCTCAGAGATTCTGTGAGTGGAAACTCTTTGAATAAATATAAACCAAGAAAAAATTTTCAGGGCAAATTTTAAAATTCTCACATGGCTTGGTTATAGCAGCTGCTTAAAACCCTGGACTTTTTCAGGGGTGTTGATAATGCTTGCCTTTGAATGGGGAATGAATTTCCCAGCTTCCCATGAGCAACAATAACAAAAACTCCGCCAACAAACCCCAAAGTGTCTGAAGCTCTGGCTTTCTTCTCAAAGAGCCAATCGAATCCTCTTCTGTTGGCTCAAGAGCTATCAGCAGTATTGAACAATTAGACTAGAGGGAAGGGTTGTGAACAGTTTTTCCCCAAAGGCTTTGGAAATTCACAAAGGCCATATTAGTAAGAAGATGAAGGAGGAAGATGAGGAGAATGGGGGCTGGGAGGAACAATTCAGAAGTGGAGAGGCTGATTGGAGGGGTTTGTTTCCCAGATAGTTTTCCAAGAAAAGAGATTTGTGTAGTTTGCTGTGGGGCTGAGAACACAGTGCAAGGCCAGTGATGTTCTTTTTATAAATCCAACAAATACTTTCTCTGGCATATTCCTTTTAGGCTCACAAAGTATCTTCCTTTCCTTTTTCATGGTCATTAATAGCAAGAGCTTATGGCCTTTTTGCTTCCCTCAGGCTCAGGATTGGGTGGAGAGAAGAATTATACATAAGAGGGGAAACTGACATTTTGCAGAAGATTCTTGAATTTTGTCACAGACAAGAGAAAACTATCCAATGCATAGGGAAGGCTCAGGTTTTCCTTTTAGTGTGGGGCTGGGGGGAGGGTTCTTTCCTTCCTTCCTTCCTTCCTTCCTTCCTTCCTTCCTTCCTTCCTTCTTTCCTTCCTTCCTTCCTTCCTTCCTTCCTTTTTTTTCTTTCTTTCGGCTGATGTAGGAGGTCAGAGTCTTAGAGAAGAAGCCAGGTGAAGAGAGAAAAGAAAGAATTGGATTTATGACCTTCTGGATCCCAGCTTTTATGTCGTGTGTGTTACCATTCCCAATACTGGAAGTTCATGACACCCCAAGAAACCAGAGCAGTTATCTGCATGCAGAGGTGGAATTAAACAGCTCAGCAATGGCTTTGATTCAGACACACACACACACACACACACACACACACACACACACACACACAGTGCTGCTTTTCTTTTAGTTTGTCCTCTAGGCACAGAATCCAGTGTTTCGGGGACTGATGAGGCAGCCCACCCAAGGCTGCTCATGCTGTGCCGAGGGTGGAGGATGATGGTGCTTACAGATGAGTCATTTCAGCAATGGGGCTGTTCCATTGCTTGTTCTGCAGCCAGTCCCCCCAACTCAGAACACAGGAACCTTTGCGTCTGTCTCCAAACAATACGACACTGAGAGGTGCTTCTCAGAGAGCCCCAGCCTGGTCCCCTAACCCCGAGCTAATAATTGAAGATCTTTAAAAATGTATGTGTCTTCCATTTTTATTCCATATAGCCCCTTAGGTAACATGACCCAGTGTGACCATTAAATGACCCTGCTTACACTTGGATTACTCAGTACAAAGCAAATTTATGGTTGTTTATTCTCTCCTCCTATCAGCTATTAGTGCCTAATCATATGGTCTATCGATCATGAGATTAATCGCCTGCTCAAAGAGGCAGCAGGTCTTGTGGAATGCTGCACTGCGCCAAACTGAACTTCAACCTTTTCTACAACCCGGAGGAGTCGAAAAAGCATCTTTCGCTGCCTACAGTCCCGGGTCCCAGGCCTCCTGAACCCCAGGAGGTAAATCCCTGCTTCTTCAAACAGGGTACTCTGCACTTCCCTTCCTTGTGTCAAACTTCACCTCGTTGGTTCAGGCAGGCACTTGCAAATACAATCCTTCACAAGGCATCCTAGAAACAGTGACCCTAAACTGAAAATACGAGGGCTTTCTTAGACAAAGCCCCATCGTGCTGCCATCATTAAAGGTTCTGTCAGAAATTGCTATCACGAAGTCTCATTTTGGGAGATCTATCAGATACTGGGCCATTACAGTTTTTTGGGGCTTAGACTTTCCTAGGGTATCATGATCTAAGCCTCCCACCACCCCCCCCCTTTTTTGTGTGGAATGTGTTTATTTAAAGATGAAAATAATAAAGTCCAGACACATCATGGCCCAGTAGCACACGTCTACAAAGATGGAACACTCTAAATTTGAGCAGCACCGGCTTCTCCTCATCTCTGTGTCCTCATGGGAGTTACAAGAGCAGAGAATCAGTGTAGCATCCTGGCTGCGTGGCGGTGTTTGTCTCCTGGGCTGTGTATCCCACTGGAAGGAGAGTGAAGGTAGGCATCTTAAGTCATTTGTCTTGGATGCCCTGCTTTTACCAGTGGGTCTTACCCAGCATAAGCATAGGGTTGGTTCAGTTCATGTACCAAAGGATGGAAATCGGGAAGCTTCCCGTTGGCCCTGATGTGGTGGTGGTTGAAGGGGGGCAGTGATTCCAGGCAGTGCGTGTAGCCAAGTCGCTTTCCTTCTCTAAGAACAGCTCTCCTGGCCAGTGAACCGTGTGGGCCGGCCGGCCAGTTGTTGTTCTCTGAGTTGAATGCTGCCGGCACAGAGTTTCCAAACATTGGAATCTGAACACCTCGAGGTGGAATCTGGACTGTCAAGTTTGCCACGGTCCGCAGCGTTTCCTGTGACGTCACGTTGCATCAGCGGCCTGCTGCAGGCATCTGCCCGGATAGCCTGTGCTTATTATTCCTCGTCATCATGTGTTTGTCACGTGGTCTTTTGCTTTGTTGTTACGGTGAGGGTCTGAGATGTAGGTTAGCTGGGGATGCTTTTGACTGTATTTTTAAATTCTAACTTCCAATTATCAATAAGAACCTTAACTATTATTTTTTAATTTCATGTTTAGAACGCCTCTGTCTTCTAGGCAAACTGCATTGGTTAATAACTAATTTACTTTCTCATTTTTAAAGCAAACAGACAGAAATGAGCCATCAGCAATGAGACTATGTCGTAGTTTCTGTGTAAGCAGTCAGTTGAGGTTTTAGCAGGCCTGTGCAGTTGGTTCATGGATAAGTGTATGGTTTTAGTTGAGGTTTTAATATTCTAAACACAGTTCCAAGGTCTTCCTGCCTTTTTAGACATGTGATGTCCCAAGGCCTGTAGGTGAGTGCTTAGTTTATTTTTTTAGGAGTTGCTGCCCTCAGCGCTTCAAGTAAAGGGTTGGTCTACATATGTAGTCCACATCTTCTTTTCCTTCTTTATTTTATTTTTTCGCATCACCATTTATGCCTCATACCCTCCTCCATTTCCCCAAATCCCGCCCCTCATAATCACTGCACTGCTGTCCATGTCCATGAGTTCTTTCTACAGTCCACATCTTTTATTTATTTACTAGAGGCCTGGTGCATGAATTGGGGTGTCCTGCGGAGACTGGGCCCCAGCTTGCACCCCCAGCCTCGCAGTCCTGCAGCCCCACCTGGCACCCCACCTTGGCCTGGTGCCGCCACCTCACCTGCTCCTCCATCCAGCCTGCAGAGCTATGGATCGGGGTGGGACCCCCGCCTAGCTTCCTCATCCCTGCTGCTGCCAGTCACTGTCTGAGGGGCTATAGGCGGGGCGATCCGGCCCCTGCTCGAACCTGCCTTAGCCTGGTGCTGCCTGCTCACCTCTCTACCATCCCGCCATGGTCCCACTCTCATCGGGGGCCCATCAGGGCCGGCAGCACCTCCAGTGCTGCCCACTGCCAGAGCTGTGTCACGGACACCGGCCATGTTCCGCACCGCCCCCTGGTGGTCAGTGCATGTCATAGCGAGTGGTCAAACTCAGTCTCCGGGTCAAACTTCTGCTGGAACGACTGCCCGAGGGGACAATTTGCATGTTAGGATTTTATTGTATAGGATATTCATTGACTTCAGAGAGGATGGGAGAGGGAGAGAGAGAGAGAGACAGAAACATCAGTGATGAGAGAGAATCACTAATCAGCTGCCTCCCACTGGGGACCAAACCTGCAACCTGGGCATGTACCCTTAACAGGAATCAAACACAACCCTTCAGTCCACAGGCCAATGCCCTGTCCACTGAGCCAAACCAGTTAGGGCCAGTCCATAGCCATTAAATTGTACCCTTATTGGACAGTTTAGGAAAGGAAGTCTCTATAAAACTTGGCATTTATATTTGATAAGAGGAAAGAAACTACTTAATATAAGTTTACCTCAAGGCCCTTGCTACATTTTCTCCCTTTAGTCAAGATATTTTGACTGGACAGAATGACAGTTGGTTGAGCTGCATCCCATGTACTGGAGGATTGCCAGTTTGATTCCCAGTTAGGGCACAGGGCTGGGCTGCAGGTTTGATTCCTGGTCAGAGCTCATCATCTCCCTCCTTCCCTCTCTCCCTCCCTCCTTCCTTCCCTCTTCCTTCCTTTCTGTAAGCAAGCCCTTGGGTGAGGATTAAAAGAGTATTTTAAACGCTTTTTAAAGGAGTGGAAGACAGTTTGACACTTGACTCCCAAGCTAAGGAGAATACTTTTTTAAAAAATTTCAATTCATGCTGTTGGTGAATATTGTAGATTGATAGTTTAAAGACAAACATTTAAATAGAACAAATTTAAGCTCTGTAGCAGTGATTTTCAACTGGCATGCCACAAGAATTTTTAAAACACGCACTATCTGATGATTGAGTCAGGGGCACTGACCTCTTTTTCTTTAGATTGTCAAATAAAATAGTGACAACAGCTAGCACAACAATAGCCATCTGGTGTGAACGAATCAAAATTATGCTTTTTGGGGGGTCAGATTGGCAAACAAATACAACTTTTGGTGTGCTGCAGAATTTTAGTGATTAGTTTATGTGTGCAATGAGATGAGAAAGGTTGGAAATCGCTGATCTCTCGCAGAGAAGTGGTCTGCATGTAAGCCAGTCCAGAGGCCTGATCTTTGGTGTTTCAAGTAGTCAACATCCAGTCAGAGTAAAGGGCTTTGAAGACGGCACTGGGTTTAACCAGATTACAACATGGATCCAATTAACAACAACAGGAAGCAGCAGTGTCCGCATTGTGGCTAAGAGCGTAGGCCCTGGGGTTCCACTAATTTGGGTTTATTTCTGCCTTGTTTCCTTAATCAGTCCTCACCTTCAAAAGGGTACTTAAGTCTCCATAAGCCTCAGTTTCCTCACTTATAAAATGGGGATAATAATAGCTCGTTGTGAGGCATAAACGAGAGTAAGTCACACCAAGGATTTGTCGTGTTGGTCGCAGAATAAACAAACACTAATTGTCCTTGTTAGCTAGGACATAGCGGAAATATAGTTCCGAGCTTTGAGTTTAAGGATACCCTTTCCTAAGTATGTCCACACATGCTGGGTCACCTACTTACATTTCCAGGAAATTTTATGTCCCACCAGTCCAAATGGGCTTTTAGTTTTTTTAGGAAACAAAATATTGTTCAACTTTAAAAATCTGAAGTTGAAATCTCTCTTACAGTTCCTTTCCCGGCCAGCTCAATCCAAGTTAAAGTTTCATTGCAGAAGTTCCATGGACTCTTATTCGCATTAATTATTAGGTGTGTGCTGGTGATAGTGCCGTAGTGAGTGCCTTAAGAATTAAAACCCTTGAGAGAACTTTAAACCCTGAGGGGCTCAAAGAGCTGGAAGGGGCCTGAGAGATCGTCTCCTCTAGGCCCCATTTTACAGATAAGGAACGTGCTTATTACAAGGTAAAATAATGGCTTTTTAATTCGTATTCTCGCTGGAATCTGCACTCATTTGCCATGTTGTGATTATGTTCTTATTGTGGGACTTGTGTGTATTTATTAGAGACCATTGAGATGTAGCATTGGGCATTACTTTTGTGGTAAAGGCACGGGGCCGGGGGGGGGGGAGGGCAGTAATCATTATTAATGGATTCCATTATTTGGGAGAGCATTTTACTGACTGTAGAGAATTCATTGCATTGATCTATTGTGCCACGTTTGTATTATACCAGGTAGTTTAAAATGATATTCTCTAAACGGTTAGGCTGAAAAATTGTCCAATCTTGGCAGTTATCCCATCAGCAAGTCCTTCCTTTGACTACTGAAAATACATAGTTCTGTTGAAAGAAACCCTTTGACTGGTCCCCAGTGCCCTGAATGTGTTTAAATCCCTCACGACCGAAATAGGAGGATTACCACTGCTATCATTGTTCTAAAACAAACTTCCTTTCGGACGATAACAGCGGCGGTAAATCAGATGTTGAAGAAAAGTACCAGCTTAACTTCAGTTTTCTTTAAAAGGGTTTCCCCTTTAATTGACAAGTGTCACGTATAATAGAGCATGGCAACTCGCATGGAAAACCGCGCGGGCCGGACTTCCCGCTGGGGTTGGAGTTCTTAATGAACGTGCGAGTGAATACACTGTGGCAAAAAATTAAAGGCCCCCAGCTGGGGAGCCTTCATTCTGCTCCCCGAGGCCGGTGGGTGATCGGCACCAGCCAGCCACGCCGCCGCCGGTGACCGGAGACCCGGGCTGGTCACATGGCTGCTCTGTAGCTGCGTGAGCTGGGGTGGCTGTGTGCTTGCCGGTGACATTGCAGATAATGGCACCCATTCGGATGTCCTATCCCAGGAGGAAACAAGCCAGCATTATTTGTATTTTTAAACGTAAAGACAAGAAGCTGTTCACAGCAAACGCTGTCTGTTCTCAGAGTGGCGGTCTTCTTGCTCTGGACCGCTCGCTAGCGCTCCCAAGTTTCTTACTTTAGTTTCCCCTTCCCTGCCCCTTCCCTTCACTCTCCAGAGGAGAACAGACTGGATTTTTTTCAGAGGTGATGTTTACAGCAGTTGAACACACTCGAATAAGCACTTAGAATAACATCAATAGAGGAAGGGGGGGGAAGGGGTGTATTATTATCAAATTAAGTAATGGATGGGCAGTGATATTTTATTTATTAGAGCTCGTCTGAGTACCTTTGGAAACAGCGCGTTGGTTCTGAAGTGCACAGATTAGAGAGGAATGTCGAGTTTGGAAACGTGGCAGCCTGCAGCAGTGTGTATGGTTTAAATTAAACCTTTTTTTGGAAAGCAGAATAGCTCTAGGCCACATTTAAGGGGAAAGCTACAGCAGAGTGAGCTGGCTGTGGTTTTTCTTTTACTCTGTAACCGGCCCACTTTCCCTTGTTTTAACACAGAAAAAAAGACTTTGGACTCTTTCAGACCAACCACATAGCTTCTCTGCTGACCACAAAAAGGAAGCTTGGCGTAGAAGCCATGGGATTAATACCCACTGTCTCTTAACCCAACAGAGTGTGAAAACTTTTATAAGAGATTTCTCTGGGCAGACTGACACTGTGGTTGGACTTTAAACATTTTAAATCAAGAACAACTCTGAATTGCATTATGCCACAATGCTCTGTAAACTGTTATGTGCAATCCCACTGTTAAAAGTTGTTTACATGGATCCCCTAGGTTTCAGAGGGATAAACCACTAACAGCTTTGTGCATCTTGGTAAAGAAATGCAGGAGAATTAAAGGTACGCCAGGCCAAATTATCTCAGCGTAGGTAGCTCACAGTCAATCAGATGTTATTGTTCTTAGGCGAATGGAGGCAATTGGCTCCTGGCAGAAAAGCCCTCTCATATTTGAAACTAATAAGATTAAGATTGTGGATTCTATTAATCACTTGATCAGCTTTATTAATTCAACGCATTATTTTTAAACTGGAAAGAAACATTTTAATGGGGGGATCTTTCTAAAGTAATTTTCGTGTTACAGTTTTTGTGTTATTTACTATGGTGATCTACTGAGGTGTTATAAATGGTTGTTTCTGTGTTGTGAGCATTGATTTTTATTTTTGAGAGAGACATTGATTTGTTGTCCCACGAATTATGCATTCATTGGTTGATTCCTGTATGTGCCCTGACTGGAGATTTGACCCACAACCTCTGTATATCGAGAGGATGCTTTAATCAACTGAGCTACCTGGCCAGGGCCCTGAGCATTAATTTAATTTAATTTATTTTTATTTTAAAATATATTTTTATTGATTTCAGAAAGGAAGGGAGGAGAGAGAGAGAGTTAGAAACATCAATGAGACACATTGATCGGCTGCCTCCTGCGAGCCCCCTTCTGGGGATGGAGCCCACAACCCGGGCTTGTGCCCTGATTGGCTATCGAACCCAGACCTCTTGGTCCATGGGACAATGCTCAGTCCACTGAGCCGCACCAGCTGGGCCTGAGCATTAATTTTAACAATTGGAATTTTACCACCCTGGCTAATCATGTGTTCTCACAAAGCACCTCTGAAATGAGCAGAAATTATATTTATCTATTAAGTACCTGGGATTGATATATTGTAAAAGAAATCATTCAAATTTACATTTTGCAGTGCTGAAGTAAGGAGCTTTGCACAGGTGCACCGTATCAGCATTCCGCTTTCTGTTTAACACAGACTCTCAATCCAAAGAACTGATTTGAAAAGTTGAGGGCAAAACCTGCATACATTTCAAAATTGTGGTCTGACGGCAACCACTGAGTTCATTCTTGGTTGACTGTATGTCGCGAGAGGGGTTTACTTGCCGTCATTATAGAAATTGGCCTGCGTAACACTTCCTGTGTGTGAAGAAATGCAGTTGTCGTCTTGCCTGGACCTTTAGAAGAGAATTTAAATACTTCCAGTTGTGAGGAGCCTTGCGTTTACTGTGGCTATTTCCCCAGGTGTCTCAGGAGCAGCTGTTTTGTGCTTTCCTCAACTTCATAGTTGAAAAATGTGGGAAAGAAACGGCATACTTTCTGGGTAAAGTGCTTCAGCCACCTTGGAGCGGTTGCATTGCATCTTGATCTTTCTTCATCTTGGTAGAATTAAACTGTAACTAATTGAATCCATTGATCACTGTCTTGTTTTTTTTCCATCTTCTTCTCAGAGGATTCATTTCATAGGGGTCTATACATCAGTCAAGAAAATGACTACAGAGGAATTACCAACACTCGTAAGAAAGGTAATTTAACCTAGTTTAATTTTTTTTTAAGGGCAACACTCTGTGAGTGTCCTTTCCCCGGTGAGAGTAAACTCCTTACTTAGACTGTCTTGGAAAACTAATCAAAATATGACACTGACCAGGACGTTCAGCGAGGGAGGGAAGAGAAGGGAGGAAAAGCATCCATCTTGGCATTAGGTGACCTGGCTTCTGGGCCGGTACCAATGCCCTCCTAACGTCAGGGTGCATGTGAATCGGCTGAGATATTGTACGCTGCAGATTTGGATGTGGTTGGGTCTGTGCTGTGTCTGAGATTTTGCGTCTCTGAAACGCTTTCTGGAATGCCCTTGCTGACGCACCTCAGACCACACCCATCCATTTGAGCCCTTAACTAACTTTGCAGCTCTGGGTACACTGTGTAACAACTCTGCGCCTCAATTTCCGAATCTCCCTAATGGGGATGCTAATCTTTGCTCTGCCTAACCTCGTCTGAGATCATATAGAGTCAAATGAGCTAGTGTAGATGAAATTTTCAAAGGCTACGTAAGTATAAAACACCAGGAATCTTTGTTTATAGATAAAGACATTCTTTGAATACCTTTCATCGAATCCCTGTGAGCTACTCTGTGATGGGAAGGGCCCTGCAAGGTGAGGCGGGAGAGAGGGACTGGAATAGATACTCCTTCCCTCCACTCTGCGCCGTGGGCCCAATCACTTCACGCTTTTGGTTTTTCCTCGTCTTATCTGTAAAATAAAGGCTTGACCTGGATGAGGGGATCTCAAAGTGTGGTCGCCAGCCCAGAAGCAGCAGCATCACTTGGAACGTGGCTGCCTTTCTCTGCCCTTCCTGACCTCCTGAGCCAGAAATCCGGGGCAGGGGCCCAGCAACCTGTTTCTTAACAAGTGCTTCAGGTGGTTCGGATACCCGCTAAGCTCTGAGAACCACACTGAAGTATCATCCAGCTTTGGAACGGATGCTTCAGCTTTGTGTAGGTTAGCAACCGGGATGCCTTTTGGTACAATCTAGGGAAACTCCCCTTTCTCCTAGGAAGCGTTGGGAGTTGATGAGCTCCAAGGGTGTTCACTGAGCACGTGGAAAGGAGGGATGATCACCTGGGGTGTAAGCCTCACCTCCCTGGAAATCAGAACAGATAATGACCGCATTGACCCCACCCCTTTCTGGCTTATCCCCTCTTTGGAGGCAGCTTTAGTGGCCCGTGAAAGCTGATGGAGTCAGAACGTGTAGCCTGAGGAGGTTCTCTCCCCTTCTCCTCTCCGCTCCCCTGGTAGCTGGCATCACGACACAGCCCCATCTAACGTTTTCAGACATTCCAAGCACTGTCCCAAAGATCATCAATCTATTCGCATAAGGTAGGTTGGTGTGAGATGAGAACTGAGAAAGTCAAATTCGTGTTTTTCTTAAAGTCATCTACGGTTAGACTTCACATCCCGTGCTTTTGTTTTTGTTTGTACAGTTGGGAAAACACCTTAACACTAGAAGAAAGCACAACCAGCCTCCTGTTATTTATTTATAAATAAATAAAGGTAATATTATCTACCTAATACTTCTGTCTGGATTAAGTGGCATAGTATTTGCAAAGCACCCGCATACTGCCAAGCATCTCAGTATCTCAGTAAATGGTAGCTAAGATCATTCAAAGTAGATTTTTATCAAGTTTGAGCACTAAAGCTCATGATCTTTATTCGGAAGAGACCCTCAAGGAAGCCTACCAACTTTTACACAAGTATGATTTTTCATTCCAAAGCAGCAAGTAAACTTTAGGGACACCTGCTTGAGTCTAGACTCTAGAAAATGGACACAGCAATAGGTGTTAGCTGGCAAGCTGAATGGTGAGAGAAGACATGAAGACACTCTTGAAAATATAACAGATATGAGGTCAAAATGGATAGTAATTTGAGACCCTTCACCCCTATACAAGCACACACCTATATACTGTATATGTATATGCGTGCAATATAAAAACGTGTGTATAGTGCATATATATGCATACATGTACATATGCGTACAAATATAAACACAGATACACATATACATGTCAGTACATGCATTTTAATAAATGTGGGCATATTTATATATCCACACACATACACAAGCACATTCAAATGTCCTATATACTAATGTTCCTAAATATTTTGGGGGGTATTTACTGTGATGGAACACTTTTGTTACATCATGTTTTTAATGATACCTTTGGGAAAAGATCAAGTTATGTTTTAGTGTATAAGAATATTGGTTACACATTACAGAGGATTGCTCTTCAAAATGAGTTAGTGTGGAAAGCAAAATCATCCTTAAAGTGATAAATATAAGCTTTGCAAATTCATATAATCATGGAATACTACAATTCTGAATGACCTTATAGATAATCTTATCCAGTGGTTTCAGATTTTCTTTAAACAGGGGTCTTTTCTTCAGATTCTGTTGCATGTGGAAGATATATATATATATATATATATATATATATATATATATATAATAGTGTGGGGGTACTGGATCTCTGTTAGCTTTGGCTCTTCTGTTCTTTCTTCCAGAGGCAGCTGAGTTGGAATTGATCCTTAGGGCAAGGAATCACCGGGAAGCTTGTTATATGTAGAATCTGATCCTAATCCAGTCTAGGGTGGGGCCTGAGACTCTGCATTTTTAAATTATTTTTTAAAAGTGTTTTCATCACCACTCTGCAAAGTTTATTCTTAATAAACTTGTGATGTGTTCAATATACATTGTTTACAGTTTGAGCAGCAAGGCCCTGGAGAACCTGTGCAGATAGTTTCTAAAGCTTGGATGGGCCAACCTCTTCACTTTGCCAGTGGGAAAGGAAGGACTTGAACTTTATAAATGATTGGCTAAGCCTCTGCTGTTCTGTATCATGCCTGAGAGGAGTGGCTGTGTTGTAGCCCTTCTGGCTGAATGAAGTAACCCAGGCCCAGGGTCTCATTGGCACCCCCAGGGCCTTGCACAAACTTAGCTATCATTATAGATGATGCCAGGAATCTGTCCCCCTCCAGCCCACTCTCTGCCCCATGGAAACACAGAGCTTTGAATCAGACTCCACTTAGAGTGGAACATTCTCATTACCCAGCAAGGGCCGAGGCGGGGAGCTGCGGTGTCTGCTGCCACAGCAGAATGGATGCGCCGTTCTCAGCACCCCCAACCTAATCCATAAAACTCTTTCAACCTCTTCTTTTTTTTTCCTGCATGATGTCTAGTGTTTGCAATTGGAAAATGGCTGAGAAAAAACAGAGTGAAAGTTTATATAAAATATTTATACCTTAAAGATCTTTTTATCTTATGTCATTCAAGAGATAGAGAAGTGAAAAATGTATTGGGAGTACATTATCAAGAGTACATTATAAATTTAAATCTCAGATTGAATAATACCAGCTGCTAATGTGTGGAGCTTTGGAAATGAGTCACTTTTGAATCTTGAGAATTTACTGTACCAGGTCAGTTACACTTAAGAAGGAAGTGCCTTTTGGAAAAAAAAAAAAATCCTATACCGGAATCGGGCCTTATACTAATGGGTATTAAAAATCAAATATTTGACATAGTTGTCACGTTACTTAGGAATGTAGAAATGTAGTTACCTAGGAATGAGAAATTTTACGGAACATTTCTCAAAAACATCAGATATTTTAGGTGTCTTCTTTGGGAAGCAGTATGACCTATGGTTAATAGTATATGTCTTAGAGTAAGAAAGACTTAGATTCAAATTTTCTGTTCACTGCTTACTAACTCTGTGATTTTTGAATCAGTTACTTTCTCAGAGACTTACTTTCATGATTTAAAAAAATAAAAGTAGCCCGGCCAATGTTGCTCAGTGGTTGAACATCAACCTACGAATCAGGAGGTTATGATCTGATTCCTGGTCAGGGCACATGCCTGGGTTGCCGGCTCAATTCCCAGTAGGGGGCGTGCAAGAGGCAGCTGATTAATGATTTCTCTCTCAACATTGATGTTTCTATCTCTCCCTCTCCCCTTCTCTCTGAAATCAATTAATATATATATATATATATATATATATATATATATATATATGTAATAAAGTTATATAAAGGTAATATTATCTACCTAATACTTTTATTTCTGGATTAAGAGGCATAGTATTTGTAAAGCATCTCATACACTGCTGAGCCTTTCATAATATCATCACCATCATATTGCCTTTAGTCCTAACCAGTATTATGAGGCCCTGTAGTTATATGGTATTTTTCTCCTCTCTGTGTAAGTGTGTAAACCAAAATCTATGTGCCTGTTGAAAAAGTTAGTAGTCAGCAAAAGAACATATATTTTCATAGCTGAGACTTTGACTATGTAAGCCAGTTACTTTGGACCTCGGAAGCAAATACATACATACATACATACATACATACATACATACATATTTTGTTGGTTATAATGGTCATTTGTTTTTAGAGTGCATAGTATATACTTTTATAGGCTTTACACTAGGATCTCAAATTCATATGCTTATGGCAGGAGGAGGGGGGACTAAAGGAGTGACGTAGGCAGTGAACAGGGAGAGCCTAAGCCCCATCTGAAAGTCAGCGAATCCCATGGAAAGGCCCCTTAGTTCCAGTCCATTGGTACTGGGTGTTGTTTGAAACCTGGGCCCAGTGTCCTGGTTTCTTTCTTTCTTTTATTTTTTAAAAAGAATCAGGACCTCCAGGTTTTCATATGAATCAATAAATGTACTAAGTAATGGCAGCAATATCTTGAGAGTGCTGTTGGCTGAAAGAAACAAAAAAACAATGGTTTAAACAAAGATTTATTTTTCTTGCATAACTGTTAGGTCCAGAGGTGGTAACTAGTGTTGGCGTGTTTGCTCACTCACACCAACAGGCGTCCAGGCACTTTTCATTTTTCTGCCCAGACATTTTATTTGTTGACTTGTTTTTCATGATTCTCGTCATGTTATGGTGGCCGTCTGTATGTTCAAGGCAGAGGATGGGGATATGGGTCATGCTAGCCTAATTTGTTCCATTTATCAGGAAACACTTCATGAGAAACTACACATGACTCACTGGTTAAAACTGGATCACTCACTGCAAGGAAGTGGGGAAATGAGTATCCAGCTTGGCAGGCGCTGCAGTGGGCAGTGATGAGGAGGCTGTGAATGGCTGTGGCATTTGCCAGGGAGCATGCCTGCCACAGCAGCCAACTCAGCAGGAAACCCAGATCCTGTGACTCCCAACATGTATTGAAAGTCTTCAGGTTTGGTCATAATAAAATAAGTATCATTTGGGGGAAGGCCAGTGCTTTATTGTATAATCAAATAGGTTTGCATTATAGGGGGATACATTGCTAACAGGGAGGAAGCTATTGAGGGAACATTACATGAATTTATTTAATTCTTTTTATTTATTTTTTTATTGTTTAAATATATATTTTATTGATATTTTTTACAGAGAGGAAAGGAGAGGGATAGAGAGTTAGAAACACCAACGAGAGAGAAACATCGATCAGCTGCCTCCTGCACACCTTCTACTGGGGATGTGCCTGCAACCCATGTACATGCCCTTGACCGGAATCAAATCTGGGACCCTTCAGTCCACAGGCCGACGCTCTCTCCATTGAGCCAAACCAGTTTCGGCGAATTTATTTAATTCTTGGTAAAGTTTATTTAGAGTTTTAGCAGAGAAGTTAGGAAAGAACATACCAATTAATATTATTCCCGTATTACTACCTTACAATAAAATATCTAAATTACCCCATACATATGTCTTTCTTTTTTTAAACTTATGGATAAACTTCATTTTCCTTTAATTGTTTTCATTTTTAAAATAAATATTTATTCTAGAAATCATTGGTTTATGACAACCTTGATTGGACAGAAATCTTCCCTGCCTTTTTAGTTATCAGTACATTTAACTCTTACACTGGGAGACTTTTCCAAAATGCTTTACACTAGCTGGCATTTAAGCTGATTAAAAGAATGCTTATATGAAAGGATGTTTTATATACATGGTTGCAATTGAAATGCTACCAAGCCAGGTATATATTAAGTTACTTAAACTCCATGATTATGGAAGTTTGAAGAACGCTTAATCATAAATAAGCATGTACTAGAGAAAAACCTTTAGTACATTCAGTCTGTTTGACTCCAGCCAGTCGACTCCTCTGTAATATTTTTGCTTACACCTTTTACAGCTTACTGCTGAGTTAGCTATTCTTTAATGTCCTTGGTAAATTCGGGAAGCCACCATGTGTATATAAATTAAGAGAAAATATTTCTGCCTGATCCTGATCATTTTTTCTCAGGGCTATAAGTTTGGGTTTTCATGATCTTGATGTACAAAAAACAAAAACAAACAAACAAACCCAAATTGAAAAATCCAAACCAAACCAAAACAACTAAATACTCTAGGTAATCTGAATGGTTACTCTTTGATACGGGAAGGTATTGGAGAGTTTAGGGACGATAAATGGGCCACCTACCGATACCTAAAAGCATAGAAATCTTTACAGCATTTATGTAATTCTAACATATAGTTATTTTGTCAGGCCTAGCAAGTTAGTAAAAACTCTTAATAACACTAGGATAATTAAATATTCCAGTGACTATCAGCTATAACATTGTGGGCAAAACTAATTTTTATTAGGGAAACTATGCTGAGACAATTGTAGAATTATTTAAGGGGGAGGGATAGATGCATGAGCTAGTTTACTACCCTAAACACGCTATTTAGGATTCAAAATGAAAACACTGTGCGGATGCAGTATCAAAAATCTACTGTAGAGTGGAGTTATAATTGCAGATAACTTTGGAGACAAGGGAAAGGATAGGGGACTTATTTGTATGGGAAAATATCGGGCTTTCATTTAGCATATACCTGCCATGTGAGAGCTACTGTGCCAGATGCTTTACACTTGCTCTCTTTAATCCTCATAATGATCCCATAGATTGGCTATTGTCACCCTGTTTCCTCGATGGAGCCACCAAGGCTCTTAGTACGTCGGGTGGCTTGCCTCAGGTTTTGGAACACAGCTCCATGCCCCATACTGACTCTCTTTCCCTATATCAGAAGATCCACACACTCTGGCTGGGTGAGAAGAAAAACAGCAGATGGGCATACATGTAGGTAAAGGTATGATAATGCACTTAGCATCAAAATAGTCCAAACTGCTCACGGGGTTTGGGCTCTCTACTAAGTTACAACTCATATAAGTAAGAAGCTGGGAGTCACTATGGGCCGATTATACCTTAAACGTCAGTTAATCCAAGAATATTCCCTGAGCACTTAACTTTGTGTTGGGACAGAAAGAAGCTGTTCTCAAGCTTGAAGATTGTACATCTTTTCTCATATTGCTGTACTGAGGCAAGTCCCTGTAAACAAACCTCTTTAAGCAATGCCTCAATCTATTTAGGGAAAGGGTAGATAAACGTATTCTTGTTTAGGATTCTGTGCTGATCTGTGATGTATTTTGGAAATGAAGGCCAGAGGTAGAGTAAGTTTACTTTTCCCGAAAGGAGGCCTTTTCTTAGTGGAGTCATTATGCCATTATTTCCTAGCTATTAAAATTTGCCATCTCGATGCTTGGTTATTCACTGAAAGGAATGAAATATTTATTAAGGTCATATCAGTGTTGCGTACAAAGGGAGCCACGGAGTGATTTTTATGCCTTGCTTTTTGGGAGCAAGTGTTTCTGCTGGGTTGCATCAATGTCTGTAGATTTTATTGATTATAATTAAGTCAGTCTGCATTGTCTCTAAGAATTTACATGGGTTTAAAAATCAATTCTTCATGTATTCATTTGAAGTAGTTTGGAAAAGGGATCTGAGGAGAAAGGACAAATCTGCAACTATTAATGCTGTTGTTATTTCTGTGAGCCAGAAATGGTGCTATTTTCCATGAAAACTTTTGCCGGTTTTAGGTGCTGTGATCCTTTTAGTTTTCTTTGTGTTTCATTTCCTCTACTTCTAATCTTGCAAAAGCGTGTCATAGCTTATCCTTATCTTCAGTAGATTTCTGAGTGTGCCTGGAAACCCCCCTAGCTCAAATCCAAAAGGTTACTTAAATCCTCATATTGGATGCTCTTCACATGCATAGATAGTGATGTAAACTTAATACGATTAGGAAGACTTCATGCCAAGTTGATACCTTGCATTTACCTGGTGGATCAGACAAAGGACGATGGGAGGGCTAATGGGTCTGGGCTTTGGCTGGTGGTTGTGGGGAACCTTCTCAGGACTTCTTACTAAAAGATTCCCGTGTTACCTTATGTACACGTCTAAGCCAAGTTTGGCAAGTGCATTTATGTTAAAAGTAGGAGGCATTAACTATCTCATAAGCTTGTGGCACTAACTATCACTGACCTCTGTAATAGTGCCAATACCAATCGCAAGACCTTTAGTAATTAGTGCTTTTATGGAATTATAATAATTTATTTATATTTACATTATTTTCCTACAGCATCTGAATTTAGGTACATCTGCTTCTGATTGAGTGGCCCATCCCTGTGTGTGCATGCATATTATAGGTATATATTGAGAGATAGAGTTGAAAAGATACTCGTTTTTGACATGAAAAATGCTAAAGCAAATTGCACTTTAGTTTTTTAGTGGGGAAGATTAAATAAAAATAAAAGATCATTATTTATAACACAAACTCAAACAAATATACAGCTAGTGAGCCTTTAAGGAACAGTTTTAGTTACCCAGACTGGTGATGTGGGGAGATTATGGACACTAACATTTTCTGTGACCGGGATTCTTGAAGGTACTTAATAAAACTTTATCCTGTTATAGTTCTTTAAAATGGCACTATATTTGGGATATCCTATGAATATTTCATGCATCTGGATTGATGTTACATATGTCTTGCAAGGGGTTGAAAATTAAGCCTTGGCTATAGCAGTCTTGGTGTTTTCTTTAAGCCCATAGCTTTTATTTAAAAAATAGATTTTTATTGATTTCAGAGAGGAAGGGAGAGAGGGAGAGAGGGAGAGAGGGAGGGAGGGAGAGAGAGAGAGAGAGAGAGAGAGAGAGAGAGAGAGAGAGAGAGAGAGAGAGAGAAGCACCAATGATGAGAGAATTATTGATCGGCTGCCTCCTGTATGGCCCACACTGGGGATTGAGTCCATAACCCAGGCATGTGCCCTGACAGGGAATCTAATTGCGACCTCCTGGTTCATAGGGCGATGCTCAGCCACTGAACCATGCTAGTTGGAAGAGCCCATAGGTTCTATCACATGTTTTTGAAAGCTTAATTATGAATGGCTGTTAAATATTTTTCACTTACCCACTTATCAGCACTTCTTTCTTTCTTTCTTTCTTTCTTTCTTTCTTTCTTTCTTTCTTTCTTTCTTTCTTTCTTTTCCTTCCTTCCTTCCTTCCTTCCTTCCTTCCTTCCTTCCTTCCTTCCTTCCTTCCTTCTTTCCTTTCTTCCTTCCTTCTTTCCTTCCTTCCTTTCTTTCTTTTTTTGCAGCAAGGCTTGCTTTCTTTGCTTATGGAAGGCCTCAAGTTTGTTTAGAAAACAAAGTCTGTCTTATCATAATTTTGTTGGAGACAAGATGCAGTTACATAAAACAAATGGCAAACCTGTGAAACTTTTGCTCCTCATATCGGGCTTCTGTGTGGGAAACCTAAGAAAATAAAATAGCAACTTGTTCAACATAGCCTGCCTGGACTTTGCTGAAGGGGAGCATTTATTTACAAAATTGAATTGATTCCTCCATGAAACAAAAATAATCTTAATTTTGGAGAATCTTGAAAGCTTTTAGATAAATACTCCAAGTATTCTCCCCCCTACTCCCCCATACCTCTTACCCCCCACCACTGCAAGCTTAAAAAGCAACATATAGACGTCGGAAGCCTGTTCCCCCCCATTTGTGTAACAAGTAAAGAATAGAAGATTCTAAATATTTATGCCCCACCCCACCCTGACACTCTACTGCGTTCTGGTCAGACTGGTCCTTGCTGTTCATTTCTCCCCACTCCCCCCACTGGGCTCTCTCCGCTGTCCCTCCAGGAATGCTCTTCTCTCTACCCTCACGCCTCGGTCCGGAGGAGGCCTGTCTGCCCTCATCCTGTGTTTTAGGTGTGGTCCCCCCTGAAGTCTTTCAGACTCTGCAACTGAATGTGGTTATTTTTGGAAAGGGGTCCGCACTTTCCAATACAATTGCCTTACCTACTTTGTGGTTGGGCTCTGTGTTACTCTTTTTTACTGCCTGATGTTTTACGTACTTGTGTACTTAGACATGTTCAGTGGTCAGTAGGCATTTACTAAATGCCTGTTCTCGCCAGACATTATGCTACTTACTGGGGAAATCAAAAGGTTTAAAACCTGGCCTGCGATATCAACAACCTCTTCTTCGTCTTTTCTCTCCCCAAGGTGGGCCTGAATTCCCAAATGGATGGGAACAGTCTGATGACTCTTTGTTATCCTCAGGAAACTCTGGCTTCTTGCATAGAGTACCTGCTTAGTAGATGAGTAATGGACCAAACCAGTTTTCTTCTGATTGAATTTGAGCAGCAAAGGTTGGCTTTCCTCTCTGGGACTTGAATAAAAGTTGTGTAATAAATGCTGTTTGCCATTACACTGTGATATTTTTGTGGTATGTAAAGGAATATTTTCCCACTCCTCCTGCCATGTTCTCTTGGGGAACTTGCCATTTATCTTGGAAGGTGTGGTAAGAATTAGCCTAGGTCAGGCGACCAGAATTTTATGGAGTGTCAGTAGGCGCTGTGTTGGCCTCCTTTGTCTGGCCCCATTCAGCTACCTTGGGGATCCTCATGCATAGACAACGGTCTGAATACAACTCCTGGGCACCGTCAGCTGTAGCTTTCATCAGGTTCCCAAAGGCATCCATGACCCAGAAGAGGTTAAGTGAATAATTTGAGTTCACACTTGTCTCCCTGAAGGATCTGAAATGTAGGTGGCATTTGGGCAGGTTCACAGCTGCTCAGATTCCCACAATTTCCTTTTGCCTCGTTGGGGGAGGAAGAATGCCTGTAAATGTGGGTATATTGTAAAACTTGAGATGACCGCCAAGAAGCTGTAGGGTTCCTGGGCAATTTATGGCCAAGACCTACATTATTAGGATAGGCCCTGAAACCCAGCTTGCTAGTAAATGGTCTTGGATCATAGCACTCGGTATTTTCCCTGTACTCCAGCCAATGCAGGGTTTTTGAACGTTCAGGACTGTAACCTAACCTGAACTCTTGCCTGGGAATACGCTCCCCCAGCCCTCCAGCCCCACTTTCCCATCTAAATGACAAGGGTAATTCTCAGTAACATTTTGAACTTCTCTGCAAAATAGTATTCTTCACTGAGGATAGTGGGAAGTATTTTTTTTTTACTTTGGAACTTTAGAAGCTGGTCTGAGCTGAGCAGAAATTGTCATTGCCTTTTTTAACGGCTGGACACTTATCACCAGGCTGTGCCCACATCAGTGATGGCGCACCCACAAAGGTGTTTGGTCTTGATAAACTTCTAAAGAAGCAGACTTTGTCTCTGTGTGTGCTTTTAAATAGCTACTGGGAGAGAGAGAGAGAGAGAGAGAGAGAGAGAGAGAGAGAGAGAGAGAGAGAGAGAGAGAGAGAAAAGATATATTATTTCCTAAATAGAAAAGGAAAGAAAGTTTATAGAAAATAATGCCTAAGTTGCTAACAGAGTGTTTACTTTTGCTCTGTGATGTGCGTGGATGTGTATACGTGTGTGTGTGTGTGTGTGTGTGTGTGTGCGCGCACATGCGAACATAGCTGCTTATGTTCATACTTAGTAAAAGGCCTTTGCATGCATACCAGATTGGCTACATCACCTTGGAAGATTCATTTACTCTCTCAATTTCCTTTATTACCAATCTTTGATCAAACACCCTTATTATGTTCTCTAAAACTATGACATAAAGGGGACTGGTGAAAAAATTTCTGAAATGCTAAATGTATTCCAGGCTAAAAGTATTACAAGAAGATGATGTTGTTGAACCTATCTACTTGAAATAAGAAGCCAAGCAAATGGAAATGTGATAGGTTTGAGAGGGCAATTCTTAGAGGGGAAAAAATGTTTGATGTTCCTGCTAGTCTGACATTGTTCATTGTGTTTTTATTTTAAGCATAATTTGAAAAGATTTTGGAAGTGCTGCAGTGCTTGCTATTTCTTCTCTGGTTGAGCCAAAGGATAATACCAGATAAATGCTCTCTGTAATGCAGGCTACATTGAGTCATTAAAGCTCCCATCTTTGTTAAGACACTAAATTTGGGATTTGGGAGGAGGAGGAATTTCTTATTTAGGAAAAAAAATGTTGGTAGGTCTTCCATAAAGCAGTGAAGGAGGTTCCCTGGTGGTCTGACTTGAGAGGAAATGAGAGAATCTGCTGTTTGCTGAGGCCACTGTGCTCACGGTCCTGTGCTGCTGCAGGTGTGGATGCTTTCGTTGGGGTAAGAGCCCTGGAATGGGATTATACCCTTGATTCTAAGACCATAGACTAGCCGTGGGCAAACTACGGCCCGAGGGCCTGCTGGATCCGGCCCTCGGAGCCCAAAGAGCAGAGGGTTCTCTTGCTCTCCCCTCCGCTCCTTCACCAGCAGCCCAAGATGAGAGTGCCAGCATGGTCAGGTTGCTTTTGTTCCGGCCCTCCGGTCCAGTTTAAGAACCCATTGTGGCCCTCGAGTCAAAAAGTTTGCCCACCCCTGCCATAGACCCTAGGAACTGAGAGCTGTGATGGAGACAGCAGCGTTTGGTTCGGAGGGGGATTCCCGATGCACCCCCAAGGGGAGTCCTCATGGGTTAATACAAAGGGTGATTTCAAAGGATTTACCTTAGGAGCTTTGTCACTGAGTACAGAGAAAGGAATTTCTGTGATGATTCCAAACTTAGACTAAATGCTAGGGAGGAATCCAGGGACTCTAACCTCCGGGGGAGAAAAGCAGTAATTTATGGATCTCTCTAGAAATTATGGTTAGGTTCTTTTCCCTCTGAACCCAGTCTTCCTTGGTCACGTGACTGGAATTCAATTATCAGCGCCATAAATAATCTTGTGAATGGAAGCAGTGTGTTTGGCAGTGAATTTCTGCTTTCTAAAGAGAAAGGGACCTTTAGGAGTTATTAGAAATAATGCTGTGCTAGCCATGACTATGAAGGCAAATGGTCACAGAGGTGCAGGATCAGGTCCCCGTAGACGGTGGGTTTCAAAGGAGTCAGATACGTGCGGGTGACGGATGGCATGAAGGGCGGATATGTGTTTTGTTTTGTTTTTTAAAAAAATGCATATTTAAAGTAGGCTGTATTTAGAAGTTTATTTATAATTGGTTTTAGGATAAAGCCAGCCTGTTGATGCATAACAGAGTTGACTGGTTCCATTAGCACCCTTGAAATATTTAACAAGACGCTGAGTTTAGCATGTGAGCTCTTTCAACCACTGTTGGAGACAAGGCAGTCCATGTTGGATAATTCTTGTTGTAAAACCAGCAGGCAGTCCCCCCTCCCCTCCTTCCCCCCCCCCACCGTGCCCCTTGTCCTGCGTTCTAGACTAGGGAAAGGCAGCTTTTTATAGTCAGAGGTCCGTCTGCCTTTGAAAACAGCCCTTCTTCTAGGGATCTGCTGCTAGTGACAATTTATGTCCTGAAGATAGCAAAGAGTGCTGATTTAATTCATTTTACTACCAGTGTCCTTTCATGGGAGCAAGCAGGCTGGTAAAAATTGTTTCAGGAACCAGGTCATTTTTCTTGGTTATTTATAACATAACATGATCATCCAGCCACACAGGGCTTCCTTCAGTTGAGAAAGTCTATTGAATCCAAAAATAATAATCCTTTATATTTGTACAGCATTTGCAGTTTTATAAGGATCCCTTCATATCCATTCTCTCATTTGGTTTTCCTGACAACTCCATAAGGTAGAGAGCACAGGTATTGTTACTCCCCAATCACAGGTGAGGAACCCGAAGCGTATGTGCTTGCAAGTCTTGTGCCCAGCGTTTCACAACCAGTAAGCGCCTGGGACGCGAGCCCCCTGGATTTCATTCTGGCTCGAGGGCCAGTGCTCTTTCCACTGTTTGTTTTGATACCCTTGGAAGGTTCGCTGCTCATCTAGGAAAGAAAAATTGGCAGCTCTTGCTGAGAAACATGGAAGTCTGCTGGGAGGGACAGATCCAAGAGAGTCGCACTGGTTACTAAATAAAGTAAGAGGAGACCAAGGGGGTCAAGGGGCTCGCCCCGCTGCCTGCGGTCACTCACTGTGTGGCCAGGAGCACGTCTCTTAACTTCTCCACGCCGGGGTTTCTCCCAGTCTGTCCAAACGTGAGGCTCTCTAATCTGCCCTCGCCGGCCTGCAGATCCGTGGTGAAGACGATGAAGAAGTAACTTCTCTGAAGGCCCCTTGGAAGGGACATTGGATACATGTGGACGGTGGTATCACGATGCATGTGTTTGGTGTTTGAGTTTCAGGTGTAAGGTGGGAAAGCTATCATGTCCCAATTGCAGGGGCCTCAAATCTACTCTCAAGGGAAGACTAAGGGATTGCTTTATTTGCCCTCAATCAGTTCCTTACTTTTCCTAATTTCCTTTTTTTTTTTTTTTTTAATTTCTCTCGCCTCTCTGGGCAGGACTGGGAAGATATTCCCAAGCATTTCCTCTGGGAGGGGAGGGTGTTCCAGGGAAGGAACATCAGGCTTAGAGTCAGATGGCTCAGTCCCACCCCATTCCAGCTGTGTGACCTTGGATACGTGGCTTTGCCTCTCCCAGGCCCAGTTTCTGTCTGTCCAGCAGGGATAAGGGTGATACCTGAGGGCCTTAACTGAGCTAATGGATGCATAGTGGCCTGGCAGGCGCTCAAAACATTCTCCATAAACGCTATTCTGTGTTAGGGAAAAGTGAATAGAGACTGATGATCAGGGCAGAGCTGATGAAAGACATGCATGGAGAGGGGAAGCTTTAGGATTTGGCTATTTTTCCCCCTATTTTAAACACTGTTATATTATCTTTCAGCTTTCATTTTGCCTCTCATCCCTTTTTTGTCTCAGACATGAGGTGTCTTAAAGCAAAAACAACGAGGAGGTGAGGGTGTAGGTAGATGGGAGGTCCACGGCTGCATGTACTTATCGAAGCCCCGCCCTGGGTCTGCGCCCAGTTCGGCCATTTGGAAATGTATGGCCCTCAGCAGGCCAGGGTAGTTGGCGAAGCTGCGGGGGAGGCTTTACCCAGACTCTGTTACCTGCTCCGAGAGCCACATGCACGCCCACACACACTCCACGAAGCAGATGAATTCTTTTGTTCTCCATCTGGTCTAAAAATGAAATGGACTTTTAATGGAATGGGTTGCGGAATTCCACACACCATCAGGACTCTGGAGCAAGGTCAGAGAGAGAGAGTGCGTGGCTTTTAAAAGGATTTGTTATCCTTCGTTTATCTGGCGGTGGGAGGGGAAATGAGGAAGCAGAAGTGAGTGAAGGAAGCTGCTGTCATGTGGGACCAAACCAGTGAGTTACCCGGTATCTGCCATTCGCATTGAAAATGGAGAAGAAGGAAGGGAACGTATTTCTGCCTTTGCTCCCATGTGTGAGGCAGTGTTTCCCAAACGTCTCTCATGATGAGAAGCACCTGGTGGAGTTGGTAAAATACAGATTCCCGAATCCCAACTAAGAAGTGCTAAACTAGAATTTTTGGGAACATATGTAGGTAAAATTGTATACTTAACTAGTGCTCTAACTAGTGCTCTAAGCTTAGAGCACTAGTTAAATATACAATTTTTACCTATATGTATACTTAACTAGTAAAGTATACTAGTAAAATTGTATACTTAACTAGTGCTTTAACTAGTGCTCTAAGCTTAGAGCACTAGTTAAATATACAATTTTACCTATATGTTCCCAAAAATTCTAGTTTAGTACTTCTTAGTTGGGATTCAGGAATCTGTATTTTAACTCCACTGGGTGATTCTCATCATGAGAGACGTTTGGGAAACACTGTGTTAGAGGAAGGGCACATTGGGGTGGTTCCATCTGAGAACCTCTGAGCTTCTCTGATAGGCCAGACTCTGTGATAGGTGCCCAGGGCATACGGGAGGAAGACACAGATCTTGTTGGGACGGTTCATTTGAGCCACCTGTCATGGGCTGAAGTTATGTTTTGAATTGTAAGAGTGAGGATTTTTGAATGTACTTTAAAAAATACTTTTTTTATTTATTTCAGAAAGGGAGGGAGCGAGGGAGTGAGAGAGAGAGAGAGAGAGAGAGAGAGAGAGAGAGAGAGATCACTGATGAGAGAATTATTGATTGACTGCCTCCTACACACCCCACACTGGGGATCAAGCCCATAACCTAGGCATGTGCCCTGACCCGGAATTGAACCATAACCTCCTGGTTCATAGATCAACGCTCAACCACTGAGCCACACTGGCTGGGCTTGGATGAACTTTTGATAGGGAACGGATAAGAGGTGATTTGTTCTTTTGATTTGTGTTTTATAGGGTCACTTTATTCCAATCTCCTATACCCGTGGTCGGCAAACTGCAGCTCGTGAGCCACCTGCGGCCCTTTGGCCCCTTGAGTGTGGCTCTCCCACAAAATACCACGGCCTGGGCGAGTCTATTTTGAAAAACTGGTGTTAGAAGAAGTTTAAGTTTAAAAAATTTGGCTCTACAAAATTTCAATTCCTGTACTGTTGGTATTTGGCTCTGTTGACTAATGAGTTTGCTGACCACTGTCCTATACCATATTGTGTGTGTGTGTGTGTGTGTGTGTGTGTAGATTAAAATTATATATACATTATCTATAATAATAAAAGCACAATTATGCTAATTAGACTGGACATTCTTCTGGATGTCCTTTTGGATGACCTTCCGGATGAAGCCGGGCTGTGAGGGGAGCCTGGTCCTTGGTGTCAGAGGGAGCCGGTGCTGGCCGCTAGGGGAAGGAAGGCCTACTCTGGCACGGATTTTGTACATCAGACCTCTAGTGTATGTGTGTGTGTGTGTGTGTGTGTGTGTGTGTGCGCGTGTGTGTGTAATCTTAATCAGTATTTAGTGAATTTGTGATGACAGTCATAATAATAACCCTGATTTTAAAATAGTACTATCTGTATTATATCACTCACCTAGAGATATTATGTGCATTAGCTCATTTAATTCTTACAGCTCCCTGTTATCAGTATTTTAAAAACAAGAAAATTGAAGCACATGGAGAAGTTAACCCTATGGCATGATCCTCAGGTATGTTCTGAATCATTAAAGACGGTTATCTTATATCTAGTTACTGTTATGGGAAGAATGGTTCTAGCCTCTGTGTATGTGGTTTGGACCACCATTTATTATGTACAAAACTCTCTGATTTTAGGCGAGTCAGACTCCACTTTCCATAACCCCCTCCTCAAAGGTAAGCCGTCCGGAAAAAAGAGAAGCTTTAATGAGCCATCTCCATGACTGGTTCCGTAAGACCTTGACATTTGCAAACTTTGTGTGTGTGTGTGTGTGTGTGTGTGTGTGTGTGTGTGTGTTTTGTCTTTTGTCCCACACAGTAGCCACTCTTGCAAATCAACCTTGGGAAGTTAGCATTCTTAATGAAGATCTATAGGAGACTTTCTCCTTCGACAGTAAATCAGCTCTGCCAGGGCACCATCCATCTCTTCCTCGGAGCGCATGAATCGGTATATGGCACCTTACAACAGCTCATTCATCTTACGTGGGTCCCTGGTTATTCTCTCTGCCCACTTCCCTCAGACTGCCAGACATCAAGGCAGAAGTGCAGCAGCTCATGGCTTTGTGGTTTGAAAGGTGCCAAGGTCAGCCAAGGTGCCTGTGGCATTGACTTACAGAGAGCTGGTACAGAGTATCACCAATAACTTTTAGGCGATTATCACCCACGCCAGCTAAGGGGTTAGTTTGCGAAAGCATTGGAATTACGCTTGGTTAATTAAAGGTGGCTAGAAGACAGAGCAATAGGAGAAAAAGTTTGTTTCGTTATATCCTACCTTTAGAGATTTCCCCCCCCCCCCTCTGGTTAACATTCATCCAAATCATATTGGTGTCTTTTGGCCTTACAGTGAGTTCTATAATAGTGATAATGATGCACTTTTGTATACCTAGGCTATACTCTAGATCAGGGGTGAGCAAACTTTTTGACTCGAGGGCCACAATGGGTTCTTAAACTGGACCGGAGGGCCGGAACAAAAGCAACCTGGCCATGCTGGCACTCTCATCTTGGGCTGCTGGTGAAGGAGTGGAGGGGAGAGCAAGAGAACCCTCCGCTCTTTCGGCTCTGCAGGCAGATAGAACAGCTGAACGGGCCGGATCCGGCCCTAGGGCCGTAGTTTGCCCACGGCTGCTCTAGATGCTTTTATAAATGCCCCATTTTATCCTCACAATCCTACCCTGGGGTAGGAGCCATCCTCCTTATTTCACATGTGGGGATCTGATTACCGTGGAGGCTAAATAACCTGCTGAGGATAAACAAACAGAAGCCAGGTTCGAAACCAAGTGTCCTCAACATGTGCTTCTCTGACCACCTTCTGACAAGGCCAGAGCCTTGCTGGTATCACCCACTGTTGGAAGGATGGTGCCAACTGTACATATCATTCTGGTAACACATTGATCCAGGCGGAATAGTAGTGTGAGGCTATGGTTAGCGGTGGGCCTAAAAGGCCAATGCTTACTTTGTTACTGGCACTAGTACTTGTTTTATTGTTGGGGTTTCCTTACGAGCAGGCCCTGAGACTAAGGTTTTGGAGGTGACCCCAGGGAGCATGGGGAGGAAGAATGTCCAGTAAAGGGCATCTTAGCACATTATTGCTGTGACCAACTGGGGCTCAGCCCCTCTAGGTACTTCCCGGGAGGTGGAACATCATCATCATTATTTTACCAAGAGCCAACTCTTTCCCTCCATGCTTGAGGGGGGTTCGTGTGCACAGGAGTTCTGCACTTCCATTCTGCCCCCTCTGCCCCGTGGACAGAGAAAGCCCGGAGGCAGAACGACTCAGGTGTTTGTGTTTGAGGCTGGAAAGAAAGTCTGCCCCAGCTGCAGGCCACCTCCATGGTGGGGTGAACAGCATAGGGGGAGGGCCCCGATAATGTCTGCTGCATTTGCTTTGGAAGTAAACACTACTAGTGCTGGCCAGGATGCATCCAGACCGGGGCCTCTCACCGGGCAGTTGACAGCCTTGCACATGCAAACCGAGAGAGCAGGGGCAGCAGGGAAGCTGGGGTTTGTTTTAGGCGAGGAGCAGAGGAATGGGAGTCAGGCAGTCTCAACCTTGGGTCCCAGCTCTGCCATTTCTTAAGTGTGTGTTGTTGGGCGAGTCTGTGTCCCTGCACCTCAGTGTTTGCATCTGTAAACTGGACGCAGCTGCCCTCCAGGGCTCACCAAAGCCTTTGTAAAGTGTGAAGCAGCACGCAGCCCCTGAGTTGTCGTCTTTGGGGCTGCTGACTGAGGCAGCTGAGGGCGTGTTGGGTGCGAGTGGGGCGTAGAGGGCAGCTGTGTGCTTCGTGGGAAGCCCCCGGGGGAGCCCCATGCTAATTCCTCAGGAAGCCTGACCTCAATAAGGGCAGGTCAAGGGGCAGTGAATTCAAACCCCGTCCGGGCCCCTCCTTCTCAGCGTGGCTCCTTGCCAACTGAATGGGTAGCCCCGGTCCTGCACCAGGGAGAGGGCGCGTTTCCAGTGACTCTCTGTGGAGTGCGGATTTATTTTTATAGTGAAAGTTGACTCTGATATGCAACCCCATGGATCAGGTCCTGGTTCTTCTAAAGGTCCTTTGGCCTGTGGAGATGTGAGGGAAGCTTTTGTCTTCTCATTCACAGTGCGGTTTCTGGCCAGAGGCTGACTCCCACAGGTGGCTGGTAATCAGTGAAACAGGACTCTTTCCACATGTGAACTTGGCTCTGGTGTAGCCACGACCTGCACGGAGACCTGGGAGAGCCTTTCAGTATCCACCCTTCAGATCCCCCCGGCTTCTCAGGATTCACGCCAGGGAGGAGGGCAGATGCCCCTTACGCTATTCACTCGCGGTGCCCAGGACTGCCGTTGCTTCCCCCTCCTCACCCAGCCAGCCCCTGGCTTGAACGCCATCACTCAAGAGGGAACATTAAAAAACCCACACCTCTGACTCATGCTTTGATTTTGTGGCCTAAAGAGGCAAAGACGCCGTAAGGAGCTTTTAGGGGCCATCACCATGGAGCCTCTTTATTGCCTAGCAAGAGCCTTAAATGATAATGGGAAACCTCACTATTGATTGGCTGACTCTTAATTCTTCCTCTTTGGGTTTTGAAGTAGAAGTGATGGTCCAGAATATTTATATTACTCATTGGATATATTAAATTAAACATACGAAAGTCCTGAAGCCACTTAAGATGAGGTTGCAAGCTCTGGTGAACGGGACTTTATTACCAAAAGAGGGAATGGTAGCTTTTAGTTGTGGCTTCTCTGGAAAATGTATTGATGATAAGAATGGCTCAGCCGAGGTCTTGGGACTCTCAAAAGGGGCTGAGAGTGCGCTTCCTTTTAAGAAAGTTCCTCAGGCCCATTCTCTATAAAAAAACCCAGGTCTACAGCGTAATGGAGAGTGTAGTAACAAAGCCTTAACTTCTGTTCTGGCTGAAGATAAGTTCCACTGACGTCTTGGCAAAGGCTGTCACAGACCAGTGTTTGGGTTCTGGGGCTGCAGGTCACATGAGACAATGTCTGCTCACTAGAAGAAGCCACGTGGAGTACAACCGCCCTGCACTATGGGATTTAAATTCTTTCTCTCACCTCAAATCCATTGGAAATGAGCATCGATGGGAGGCTTGGCCGATTCTGTTCAGTGACCAAGAAGGCATATCGGGGCTGCAATTTTTGTTTTAAAAGGGTTTGATCCCTGGAAGAAATGCAGGGCCCGGGGCAGTGAAATGGTTAATATGACAGCCACCCTTCCAGGTTTCCCCAGATATGCTTACTCGCCGTACAATGGATAATTGTTAGCTCTTGTTGTGCAGATGCTGTTGCAGATGGAGTCCTGTACCTGCATGCATAGCAAATGAATTAGACTGGCAATCCCCTTTATAAAGCATAAATATGTAATTTGTTCAGCTGTTGTAATTAAATATGTATGTGTGAAACAGCCACCATTCAGGTCATTAATGATGCGCCATGCCAAATTAGAGCTTACAGACAGTAATGTACATTGTTGTGCAATGAGGGAATTGCAAATAACACAGCTAAGCCTTTCCTAGTAAAGTGATGCACTCAGCGGCCTTAAAAGGAATATTTACCTTTGCAACATTACTTTTATCTAGCAGGTCCATTTTTGTTCAACGGGAAAGTCCGTAAGATGGAATTACTTTTCTCACCAGTTTAGTTTTATTAATGTTTTAACATTTTATCGTACATATGACACAGGCTTTATTAAGCATGCTGCTTGGTGATAAGTAGTAAGTGGCTAGTTACATATAAAACAACAGTTGCCCCTGGTTTTCTACATGGTTATGATAGAATTGATATGTCATACCACCATGCAGTGTCTTGATTATTTCATTGCATTAAAAAAAAAACACTTATAATATTTCAACTGTGTTCCCCACTGATGGATAAAGAAATTCCTATGACAGTAAACAGTATTTTTATTTCCAGAGAAATTGAGCTGAGAAAAATGCAGTTATCAAAATATAAACAAATGAAAGTGGTAAATTTGCCTCATGCTTTAATTACTAATGAATTACTGGTGAATCCAAGGAATTTCCTAAGAAAAGAGTCATCCTTGGGGTCAGAATGGATGTTTTAAAAACTTTAAGACTCAAAAGTTTTTTAAAGTTAATTCACTTGGGAAAATTATTGTTTTGTCCGTTTTCTCCTTGGTTTCACGTTACAGTTTTTCAAATACTTGACGCTGAAACTTAAATATATTAAAACTATTTTTATTTTAAATTCTTTCTGCATTTGTATTTTGGTGGCCTATAGACGATCTATTTTTAACATGCCTGTTGTTTTGACGGTTGGTTCTGAGACTACAAGAGCTAACCATCTTGACCTTTTTGTCCACCCGGGCAGCAGGAGGAAGTGTCTCAGAGTTAATTCTGTCTTGTTCACAGCTGGGAACAGAACATTCCTCTGTGATCTGCTTGCCCATGATTCGCTGCGATCTCCTGGAAGCCAAACTTGATACTATAAATCCTGGGCTTCTGAGGTTGAACGCAGATCAACCTTAGTGACACATTTGGTTAGGAATTAGTCAAAGTTTCAGACAATTGAAAATAGAATTATTTGGTCCATTATTTTAGTTTTGCGCCAAATTCAAATTTAGAAATTTCTTTAAGCCTAAAATTAACCAAGATTCTGAACCCTAAAGAGTTTTCTGTTAGATCTCCAAATTGTGAACGGATATAAAATCTTTATTTTTAACAAATAGGCAAATGTTCAAATTCAGTAAACGTGTATTTTATTTCAAACAGATAAAAGAACAGCTTGGCTTGCTCTATCTAAATTATTGTTCCTTAATATCAAGTATTTTACTTTAAAAAAAGTTCTTAGCTTTGTATTTCTTAATTTTCCTGTCCCATGTTCTGTATAACTTTCAATTCAACTAAATAGGAACATTTCATATGCAACCTTAAGGACAAGTTTGGTTTATGCATTAGTGTTTATGAAGATAGAAATTTTATATGGGTGACAATTATTTTAAAATATTATGACTTGTTTTGATTGTAATCAAACTTCCCTGAATACTGAACACCATGGAAAGACTTGGTTGGCCCTGCTAGCTACATGCTTAGCATAAACTATGACTTTATAACTTTTCTGAAAAGTCTTTAAGATCATTTTTTAATTCAATTCCTATATCTCAATGAGAGATCTTAATCTTTTGCTTGGCAGCTACTCTTATTTCTTCCTGCTTTGAAACTGTAGCACCTGTGAAACAGTATGATGTTTTTGGAGAGAGTATTTGGAAGGACCCCTCGCTTTATTTAAAACTAGTGGCCTAGTGTACTGATTTGTGCACATTGAAAGGAAATTAATTAGAAGAAATATTTTAGTATTGCTATTCACCCTTTCTTTATAATAGAAGTGTTAACCAAATTCATTCTTTCCGTGATTGTCAACAACACAGCAATAAACATCAACATGAAGCAGATTATTATTGTAGATCACGCAGGGAGAACAAAGGGTAAAATATTTAACTGCAGCAGTGTTTGACTATATTTTGAGAAATGAGAAAACCTGAAGTCATTTTCAAGGTCCATAATTTCTTCTTTTCTGTTGGGTCAGGTTTCTAAATCTCCTTTTTCCAGCTAATGAAAAGAAAATAGGATTCTACTGAGTCTCCTATCTACCTATTCCAGGATTTCTGTGAGGATCAAATGAGATGAGGCATGGGGAAAATGCTTCACAGATATTCAGTTTCAGTGTAAAGTGTTTCCACCTGGCTATAAAGCAAGTCGTGTCCCTGGGCTAAAGAAACTCTAAGGAGGCTAGTTGCCAGGGAGAGGAAGCTGGGTGTTGCTACGTGAGGTCATTAACCAACACTCACAGGTGCCATTTCTGGGCTAGGCTGGGCTGTGGGCCTCGTTTTGCGCCATGGGTCTTATCAGTGTCAGATGCAATTTGGTGGGCTGTCACTCCCGGGTGGTCCCACTTGGGGGAAGCCGAGTGTTGTTTTGTGGGTGCCAGATCCACGGTGCCATTTCTCTGTAAATGGCCAGTGTACGTCACGGCAGTTCTTGTGTGGAGCATTTGCCCAGCATATCAGCGCTATATATATGTATATTAGAGGCCTGGTGCACGAAATTCATGCACAGTCCCTAGGCCTGGCTGGCAATCGAAGCATGACTGTTGGTGTGAAAGGACAGGTCACAGCTGACCTCTGGGCCCTGGGCAGCACCTGGGTCCTCAGTTCCTGTGTGCCCCCTTCACCTGAGTCAAGGTGCCCGAGTCCCCATGGGGAGAAGTGCTGACTGCGACCGGACACCGTGGGTCGGAGCATAGCATGGGCTTCTGGGCTGCCCAGCAGTGCCGCATGGAAGCTGGCAGACAGCATGCTCTCTCCCAGCTGGCCTTGCAGACCGGCTCCTGTGCAAACCCATGGGGAGCCCAACTGGCCCCTGCAGTCCTGGTTCACCCAGAAAAGGCCACTCAGATGTGGGGTGGGCTCCTCAAGAGTGCCTGGCACCTGAGTGCCAGGGTTTCCCCAGCATGAGCCCTGATGTCCCCAGGAGAGGGTAGCATGGGAATAAGAGCGAGCTCATCAGACTCCTCACATTCTCACTGCACCTCTGTCCCCTTCCCCCTTCCCCCAGGTAGCCGGAGAGCAGTTGCAGCCCCTAGCCTGGGTGCCACAGGAGGTTGGTCACCACCACCCACCTCTAGTTCCCTGTCCTAGGACCTGGCCCTGATTGGGCAATTAAGGCCTGCCAGCTGCCACCGGTCGTTGGTAGAGGGGTGGCTTCCTCAGCACCTGGGAGCCGGATGGTGGCCCCATCCCATGCAGCTGCTGCCACTAGTTGCCATTTGTGGGGTGATCCGCAGGGCGATCGGGCCCCTGCTTGCACCCACCTTGTCCTGGCACCACCTGCTCACATGCTCCACCATGCCCCTTGGTCCCGTTCTCGTGGGGGTCCATTGAGGCTGGCAGCGCCTCCACTGCCGCCAGCTGCCAGCACCGCGAATGCCCGCCATGTTTTACACCACCCTCTGGTGGTCAGCCCACGCCATAGAGAGCAGTTGAACTGGTAGAACTCCTGTTTGAACAATTTGCATATTAGGCTCTTATTATATAGCTAGCCAGTTGCAGCTATTGTCTCCTAACTTACCATCTCCCAGGAATTTCAGAGTTGCTTAAAATCATCAAGTGATGACGACTGAGGAATCTAATTGTGGAATACATAGGGATGAGCATTGGGGGACACACGTCTTGAGAAATGCCAGTGATGTTGGTGTGTATGCAAGGGTCCCAGGTCCTTGCGAGGTAGTTTCAAGGAGAAGACACACACACACACACACACACACACACGTTGCAGATACCCGGGCTGGCTTGGCTCCATCAGGCCCCCTGCTCTGAGCACCGCAGGTAAAAACCATTGGCCCATCTATTGGTCTCGTAGTAGCCGTGGCCAGGCTGTGCATGGGGAGAGAGGTACCCATCCCCGAGAGGCGGGAGCAGCCTGGGGGACAGTGGCCAGTGGCCGGCGGCCAGGTGCTTCCTGATGACAGGCGGGCGGCCCGGCCAATCAGAGGCGCCCTCCTGCTGGCAGCCGCTCCCTTGGCCACCGCTGCAGTAAACACTTTCCCTGGGATGATGGCTTTCTGTTGTGTCTGGCAGCCACGCAGGGCCGCTTGAACTTTAGCCAGAGGCAAATATTTATACATCAGAGTGTGCAGTGTTCCAGTGGTCAGGCCTGAGAGGGGGAGAGACCTCCGTGCCTTGTAGCCAGAGAGGATGTGTCGTGTTCCCCTCCCCCGCCCCCTTCTTTTCTCTCCCCCCCCTTTCCCCCTGTGTGACTTTGTGAGGTGGGACCATCCCGGAGGCCCCCCGGAGCTGGGGCAGCGCGTGCTGCTGCTTTTCCAGACCGAGCTCAGGCAACACCCCCTGTGTGCTTTCCCGGAGGAGGAGGGATGGCGCCCCGGCGCTCCTGCCTGCTCCTTTAATTCCTCTTGGAAAGTTTACAGTTAATATTTTCCCCTGGAACAGTGTCAAAAGCTTCTGACAGAGCCCGAGTGTGTATTGCCGAACTGTGAAATTGAGCCCGAGAAGCGCGTTGGGGGAGAAATCTGTTTCTACTCAAACCCGTAAGGTTTTATTGAAAAAACAAAAAACAAAAAAAAAACCCTTCAGGGCTGGGGCGGGGGCAGGGGCGGGGGGGGGGATTCTGAGAGAGAGAGAGCCTCCGCCAGCTTCCCCCCGTGTCCGGGGCTCAGGCCGCCATTTTAAGGAGCCGGCGAAGGGCGACGACGGGCCGGCTCCTTACATGGCGGCTGTATTTACCCGGCCGCAGCCAATCAGCGCGGGCCGGGCCGGCACGTGACGCGCCACGAGGGCACGCACAGCCATTTCCTTGTTTCCAAGAAGCCCGCTACCTTCCCCGAGCGCTTCACCTTGTTCCGCATGCCAAGTGCTCCTGCAGAATGTGCCTCGCCGGCTGGCGTGTGTCCACGGAGCTATTTTAGTAAGGTGGAGAGGCTCCGAGCGAGCGAGCGAGCGCTGGGGCTGTGCGCGCATTCTTTATGTAAAATGGATTTCCCTTCCTGGCCCGGGGCCAAGGGCACAGCACATTCGCTGGGTGAGAAGAGAGCTTCTCTGCTGAGAAACTGGTGGACCGACACACTCTAATTTTTTGGCTTCTGACCAAACAAGCTAGATGGATGCCAAAATCCAACAAAATAACACATTATTGTGTGATAGGAGCCGTGCTCAGAGGGAGGAGGAACTCAGAGGAACTTCATACTGGCTCCCCCCCCCCCCTCTCTTTTTTTTTTTAAAGCATTGTCTCTTTGGGGAGTTTTCTTTGGGAAAAAGAGAGGGAAAGGCAAAATGCAACCTAGAGAGTAAGATATAATTTGCACATAAACCCGAAGGAAGCAACCGGAAGAAAACAAGGAGTTTAAAATTACTTTGATGAACTTTCCCAGGCATGCCCCACTGCTCTCTGACTTGACTTTGTCTCCATTCTTTTAACCCTGGAGGCTCCATCTACGCCTGTGAGCTGGATGCTGGACTGCTTGATATTGACAGGAGAATTAACGTGAGATTCAAGTACTTTGAAAAGGCTTTTACGTAAAATATGGAATTTTGGCAGCTTATGAGGAACAACAGATACGCCTTTGCCCCTGACATCTGACTTTGAAGTCTGCTATAAATTCCTTGTGTGACAATAGCAAGTCAGATGAGCGCTCAGTGCCTCAGTTTCCACATATGTTGCAATGAAGCATTAAAGAAAAGTTCCCTTTGGTCTCTAAAGACACTCAAAGTTGAATTTGAATGAACAAATGGGATAAGTAATAGAACACATCTCCAGATTTTTGGTATGGAAACTTGTCAATCAAAAGGGAAAAACGGTAATATCTCTAGTTCAAGCCGCCGTCATCCTTACTCAAACTCATAGTTCTGAGTGTTTCCCCTTCTTTGATTCCTGTGCCTTCTCAGCCAGACTGCTGTTTAGAGAGTTAAGTTAATTTTAACACTGCTCTCATTAAAAACCCATGGATTTAGAATAAAATCCAAACTTGTTGCCATGGCTTACAGTTCCTGCATAGCCTCTCTCCAGGCTCACTTTATCCCACTGACTGCCTGGACGCCTTATTGACTCCTTTTGATTTTCAAAACCTGCCAGCTCCTTTGCTACTTATTGACTGCTTCGAGGATGCGTTTTCCCCTGCCCTTCCTGTGGCTGCCCTTCCTCATAAGCTGCCAACATCCTCACCCTTCAGCTTCCAATTCAAATGAAATCCCTGTCGAGGAGCATCCTATCTAAAACCGGCCTTTGTAGTTATACTTGCATAGTACTTTTGCCAACCTGAAATGGTCTTAATTTATTTGATTAACTCATTTTATACCCGCTTTCAGTCCCATAATGCCAGGAATGGCCGGACTCTGTTTTATAGGTTTTGTACTGTATTAAGCTCCTTGGGAGTGAAATGTTTTCTTTACCTTACGTTTTACTGAAGAATCCTCTGTTTTATTATGTATACTCAGAAAACCTTTATTATAAAATGCCTTGGTGGCTAATGCCTTCGGCTCTCCGTTGACAGTCGGTAGAGCACATCGGTTTGGGGAGGATGAAGCTACAGGCTGTCGTTAGCCTGCATTTGTATCTTGGCTCCACCAATGACTAGCTGCTTGAACCGAAGCAGTTGACTTAGCCACTCTACACTTTAGTTTCCTCATCTGTAAAATAGGAGTCAGAGTAGTTTCTACATTATGGATTATTGCGAACATTAAATGTGCTATCATATATGAATCTCTTATCACAAAGATGCTAGCTATTGATACTGCTGCTTCTGCTAATTAGTTATAGCGGTAGCCCAGCGATGGCAGTGGGAGTAAAGCTGTGGTAAGAAACAGGCGTCTCCATTAAACAGTCCAGTCAGTGGCAGAGACACAGATGTAAATTACCTATTGTAAGCGAATTACCTACAACGCAGTCTGCCAAGAGCTCTCACAATGTGTAAGCAGAGCCTTGGAGAACACAGAAAGGGAGCCACTGCCTCTCAGCAGACAGCAAAGGTGTCTGAGGGGAAGTAGCATTTGAGCCAGATTGTTGCCTTTTAGGTAAAATATGTTCCTTAGAGATGATAATAAAGCAGGAGCAGCTAATACTTATGTAATTCTTTTACTCATACACAAGACTCTGAGTTTTTTACATATATCATCTCATTTAATTCTCTCCGCAGCTCAGTGCAGCAGTACTATTATCATCACCCTCATTTTACAGGGAAGGGAGCTGAGAGGTTAGGTGGGATGCCCAAGGACACAGAACTACTAACTGTCAGTGCTGACATCTTGCACAGTGTTGCTGTTTGAACACGAGTGCTGTCACTTCTATTTCACTTTTGCTTTCCTAATACATGGGAGCCATGACAGAGCCCCCATGTATTACCTTATTGGTAAAATGTCAGCTGCAATAGGATCCGCCTACCTACCTCATAGGGTGATTATGAGAATCAAGTGAGATAATTCAGGTAAAGTGTTTAGCATATGTTTGGCATATGGTAAGCATTAAACAAATGTTCACCATAACTACTATTATTATTTAGGCAAACTGAAACAAAACCCGTGATCCCTTGTGGCCCACCTGAGCTCCTCTTCTCAAGGTGGCCTCCATCCGGGGGTAGCCCCCTCCAAAGACAGCGAGTTCCCAGTGGTTGCAAGGTTGCAGTGACATGCTACCCGTGTCGCTAGCATCGTCCCTCAGCTGCTGCTCCAACTGCCATAGCTGCCTCCGTAGCTCAAAAATTATGTTTTATATTTCATCTCAGAAATATAATGCATCTTGATGCATCTGTGAAGCAGTTTGTTTTCCTGGGGAAGCGTAAGGAGCTGTGGAGCGGTATGGAGACACGCTCCGTTTAGACTCAATATTGCCACCCACTCCCTCAGCAGTGTCAGAGAACAGTCTCCGAAAGATCTGTTCCTTCCCGGCACAGACTGGGTACCACAACCTGGCCTCTCCCCTGCAGCTTTGCTTATCTCCAGGAAGGGATTCTGTGAGTCTGTGCCCCTCTTTCTGTCATTGTCACCAGGCAGCCTTGCCGGGAAGAGGCTAAGCAGCTTCCCTTACTTAGTTTTCCCAGTGGAGGTGGGCTCTGTGTTTCCAGAGGTGGTGGCCCTGTTGAAACAGAGTGAGTTTACCCCTGGAATTTTCTATGTGACCATCTTTAGATGTCAGAGAACACCGTCCCCCAAAACACCGAATCCCTGACTTCAGAGCCTAGAGTACAGGATAGAGAGGAGAGTCTAAACATAAGTTCAAAGATGGCCCATAGGTTGCTTCCCCAGTTTTCAAATACATAAATCTAAACCAGTGAGTTCACTACTGTTCTGTTATATAGAACTGATTTGCCTATATTAAAAAAGACTCCCGTGACTTCTTTCCTATAAGGAGAGCTGGCCATCGGGGGTCTAGGAGTGTTGAGTGGTGAATCATAGGCAGTCATTAAATACTTGATGGGTTGATTGAGTTTGGATAATATCTGTAGTTGGGGGAACTCTCATTCACAGTTATGGTTTTAGGATATGGGGATATGTGACATTGCTATTTCTGGTGATAATGCAATTGAATTTTAATAACATTAATAGCATTTATCGCATGCTGCTGTATAGCAGGCAGGTAGTGTTCTAAGCCTCTATGTCAGTTATCTTATTTAATTTTCACAATATCCTTCTGTTTTACTGACCAGGAAATCGGTACCAGTCAGGTGAGTCTGGTGGCCATCGTCTTAATCACCCCATGACACTGACTCTACTCAATGTCATCTTCATGGTACTTGGGACTAAATAATTCTCACCCCAGCAACATGAGTTTTGGTGAATTCTTTCATTTGCCAGGTATTCTTTCTGGGCTACCAGCATTGTACTGGCCATGGGTTGTGCTGGTCATGGATTGAAGTCATGGTCGTTTTCCTGAGTAGGGCTGCTGTCAGAACTGAAATGTCAGGTTCCAAGTTCATGGCCTCCAGTCTTGTGCTTGTAAAACCGACACAGACACATACCTTATCCCACTTTTATGGTTACATCACAACAATGATTGACATGTAATCAGACAAAAGTCGGGCCGTGTGATAGCTAACCTGTCTCAGGATTTTATCATTTACACATCTTGTGATCTAACTGATTGGGTCTGAATTGGGGCATCTGCTGAAACAATCAATAAAAAATGCTTTCTGATCATTAGACAAAGTTTGGAATCAGAATATGTGTGGGATGCACCCAGGAATATGAGTTGGATAATATATTTAAAATGTCGACCATATTGGTCACCCTAGTACCAAGGATTTTAGTTGCAGGTCTTAGACTTGGGTTTCTTGCAAGAGTAACTCTTTTACCTGCCTTCCCAGTTGCAGGCTTTATATCATTTTTTATTTTTGTACTGAGCACCAAACTCTCTTGGCAGATTTTTAATTGAGGTTTTGCAGTTATAATGGTCTGGTACTATAGAAAGCCAACTTTGTGCAAAATTTTTTTCAAGACCAGACATGGGTTTTGACACCACGATAAATTAAAGATAAATAAGGAAACGTGGCAGTGAGAATGCTGGAAGTGGTATTTATTATTTTTTTAAACTAGCAAGTGAGGCCTACTTTTAAATTTCAGGCATGTTTTCTTAGTATTTCAGCTCAGTGTTACAATGCTTAGCTACATTAATCTGTTACTGGGTAACTCCAGAAAGAATGTTAGGCCAAACCATTAGGAGATTGGCAGCCCCCTTCTCCCCCCACCTACTTGAGCATTATTGAAATTTGACAACATTCTCATAGTCTTTGCTTTCATTTAAGGATTTGGCTATCAAAAATACGGGTAAGTGAAAGGGACCAAGAGAAACTAATGACCAAATGAATAGTAGTATTTAAAGTTGCAAGTTGCTACGATACAGACTTCACCGTGACCTGGATGGATAAGGACTAAATAGGATTTGCTTTCCAGAGAATCTGGGTGCCTGTTCCACCAATTCTGATCGTCTCCAGCCCCCCGTGTTGGCCACCTCCTTTTCCCAGCACCACTTATTTCAGTTCTGAGAAACAGCTTCCTCCCATTACATGTACAAATTCAATTAGGCAGGAGATAGTGCTGAAGGTTTTTGATCCCATCAGCTTCTGGTGTGTAGACAGGAGCTCTGTTTTGCAAAACTTTATAAGGGAGTTGTGATGTACATCTTTCGGGATTCTGAATCCTTCTCAGTGTTATGACTATTCAATCAATCAATCAATCAATCAATCAATTTTCACCCTTCTCTCCCTTCCTGTTTTCTCCCACTGTTTCTCCCCTTCCCTCACTCTCTGACCATTATACAAAACAAGGGAATGGGAGGAAGTGGGCTACACGAATAAAAACTAAAATATGTCTTGGTTCACAACTATTGGTAAATCTTTAGGAAGCCGTTGATTTTCTTTTAGATACTAGGTAATGACAACCTGTGCTTGGAATTTAGTTTGAGCACCTGTGTTTGGAATTTAGTTTGTCCCCTGCAGGGACCTGTTTCCTTTCCTAAACTGTGTCTTAAAACTTACAAAAGAGGACTGGACAAGCTTTGAAGCCTATTAAAAATAACCCAACAAAAAACTTCCTTCTCTTTCTTGAGTCTACAGTAATTTTTGGGCCACCATGCGGAACTGAACCTTTATTGAGGTTTGAATTGTCAAAACAAGGATGGATTTGTGTACATGATCAGTTTTGACTTCATTTACCAAAGTGCTGGAGCACCAAGTGGTAGATAGTTTTGGAAGCATTTCTGATCTAAAAAGGAAATTCCGTAAACCATCCACGACAGTGTGTCTCGTTTGGTATTGCGAAGAAGCTTAGGGCCTTTGCATAATGCATCCTAGCCTTTGTGTACTGGGCCCTCACTTGGGATTTCAAAATTTTGAGCATTCCTGTTTCCTTCTTGAAAAATGCCATACTAAGATTCTTAAAATCTTCTGTTAAATATTTTTTAGATTAGCCTAGTACAGAGTTCAAAACTGGCTAGCACTGTCAGAATCCTCTGATATGGGGGAGAAACATGGCTGTTATCATTGAGCGTGTCTTCAAAACTTCCCAACGTTGGCAGGTAACCACGTGTTTGTTTTGGACCAGTTTACATCATGTGCTTATGAAAATGTTAATATCTGCTGTTCAGAATAGTTGAGTATGAAACTGAGTAGAAAGCATAAGTAAAAGAAACTTTTCTGTGACTTCCAGTATTTCTCCTTTGATCACTGAGCGCTACAAGAAGGGTCTTCTTTATTTTCAAGTTGTCCAGTTACGGAAGTCTCTTAAGGTTATATCAACTGATAACTGGAACTTACTCTGTCTGGTGTTCTGTCTCCTACATGACCCCCTCCACTCCCAATCCAAAGAAAGATAGAGGTAGCTTCTGAGTTACGTATAATGAAAATAAGTGGAACTTAATATATAGTCAGTTAATAACTCTTCATTGACAAAATGTGCAGTAGAAGCTTTTCAGTGTTCTACAAATGTCTTCTCTATTAATGTGGTGAAAAAGAGATGATGAAGGATCATAATCTATAATAAAAATTATACACAAATATGGTATATGTGCTGGACAAGCTGTAAACCTGCTGCATCCCAGAAACAAATTCTTGTGGTTCCTGCAATTATTTCATAACCTGCCTACTTTTCTCTTTGAAAATCTCCTCATTAATGTTTTTATTACCTTTTATGGAAGTTCCAAAAGGCAAATATCATACTCTAATAGGACTGATAATTCTAGTACAGATTCTTAAAAGTATGTCTTTTCATGCTTACATTTTATTCAGGCCTTTGTCTACATCCATCTAAAGTCAGCTTAACTTTTGACCCAATTTACTTATTGGCCTGATGAATTCAATTAAAATTGGGGAAGTGCTTGTGCAGAAAGGAACTGCATTAGTATAATGTGTTCGTTATGATAAACAAGATGGATTTGATTTGATAATTAATCTGATAATTTGATTAACAAGATAATTTAATGTCAGCCAGAGACCTGGGTTCAAATTCGTATTAACTAAGTGACCTTGCCTTAAACAGTGTCATTTCCCTCCCATCTAGTAAAATGACATAATAACATGTATCACATAAGGGTGATGTGGGAATTGGTGAAATCAGTCATGTCGAGTGCTGAGCACAACACGGCATAGAGTCAATGGTGGACATTAGTACCTTTTGTTATGTTTCAGGATTTTAAAATATGTGTCCTCCAAAAGACACCCTGTCTCTTGATTGCTGTCAGATTCTTTCTGAGTGCACAGAAAATCACTTCTCTTCCTGAAGATTTCAGTAGCACAGGCATCATATCATCTCTGAATTTTCCCCACCCTTTGCCATTGAGGCATTCCACCCCCTTTCATTCACATCAACTTTAGGTCAGCACAAGAGTTCCTGTATTTTTAAAAAAATAACATTTAATAATTTCTACACAAGCTAACATTATTTCATTTTAATGGAAACCCACCCTATATAGTAGTCAAGTTAGAGATTAGGTCATAGAAAGCACTCAGAACTGGAGGGAAATGTGTGGCGTGGGCTCCACCCCCAGCATGTGGTAGGTGAGGAAGCACCATGTTCCTCTGCTGTGGGGAGTCCGTGGCAGAGCTGGCGAAGCAGATCTGAGTTCAAGGCCCTTTCCACCACACCATGTGGACTGCTTCTCTTTTTAACTAAAAATGCCCTATTCCTGGCCCCTTATGGACAGGTTGTACATAGCTCTTAATTTCTAGGGCTTTCAAAACTGTTTCATGAGACTATCTGGTTTAAATGCAGGTCTGTACAGAGGTCCTTTTTTAAAAAAAATATATTTTATTGATTTTTCACAGAGAGGAAGGGAGAGAGAGAGCTAGGAACATCGATGAGAGAGATACATCGACCAGCTGCCTCCTGCACACCCCCCACCGGGGATGTGCCCGCAACCAATGTACATGCCCTTGACCGGAATCGAACCCAGGACCCTTAGGTCCGCAGATCAATGCTCTACCACTGAGCCAAACCAGTTTCGGCCAGAGGTCCCTTGGGTTTTAAAGATACCTATGTACAATATGGACCTCATACCAAGTTCCTATACATTTCTTTCGTAACTCTTGGCTCTCTTTCTAAAGCCCCTGGAGAAGTCAGTGGCACAGATTTCTGCTTCTTTCCCTTACCACTTCTTGTCCCATCAGAGTCCCTGATGATAGCTGCCACATTTAAAGTAACAATAGCTAGGAATGTACACTGAAATATTTTCAATAAATTTATAGATTTTTCTTTCCTATTCTATGTTACGGAATGTTAATTTCATTCAACTGAGATTCCTTTATCAAAAACTGTTCTTATGCGGTCATTAATACGTTCCCTTGTTAGTTAATATTACCTTAGCCACATAAGAAAATGACTAGGCCCTGCAACTTGTATGTGAAATGCAACCAAAAGGGCTGTGTTTCATCATAACCTAAATTTTCTGAAATCTTTTGTATTTCAAAGTCAAGTCAGCAATTCATTCCCATAAACAATACCGTCCTCCTGACCTTTGTTGCATACCCTGTTCTCTATGTTTGCCTTTTTCTTATTTTTCGTTATATTGTGTCACTAAGTTAAGAAATTTTAAAATACAATTTACTGCCCTATCCATATTATCTTTATTTAAACACTTTATCTTTGAATTAAATTTATGAATTATTTTATCCTTTGACAGTTTTAGCCTATTCAAAGGTGATGCTTACCCTTTGTAAATGTTCTGTAACTTGCTATCCTCTGAGTCAGTGAAAATTTTACATTTAATTAACAGTATACTTTCTAGAACTCCAAGAAGTACCTCTTTTACATATTGCTACTTTATATAATATTATTTCAGGAAGTAGAAATTCAATTTTAGTTTTTATTAACCTAGTTATGTTGTCAGAAAAAAAATCATGGATAAATAAAGCAGATATATTTAACAGTTTTTAAAAATATATATTTTTATTAATTTCTGAAAGGAAGGGAGAAGGAAGAGATAGAAACATCAATGATGAGAATCATTGATCGGCTGACTTCTGCACACCCACTACTGGGGATCAGGCCCGCAACCTGGCATGTGCCCTTGACCAGAATTGAACCCGGGACCCTTCCATCCACAGGCCAATACTCTATCTACTGAGTCAAATTGGCTGGGCCTATGTCTAACAATTTTTAATGAGCCTGATGTTTCTTATAGAGTAACTAAATATTTTCATAATAGGATCTTTATTTTTTGGATAGATTTGGTTTATTTGTCCATATGTGGATTCCAGCTCTGCTATTATTGATTGGAAAGTATATTTTAAACTCTATACTTCATACTTTTATAAGTTTTTAGTTTTATAAAGAAAATTAAAAGTAAGTTTGCTTTCAGGGGGTGTTTGTTTTTCTCTTGTGTATAGGTGCTGAAGATGGGTTTTAAGTAAAATTTAGTGGTAGCCTTTGATGAAATTATAGATTTCATGTACTATTGAAAATCTAGGGTTGGGAATCAATACCTACACTTGATTTGGACAAGAAACCTACAGAAACTTTATAGGGAATTTTAGCAGGGCAAAAAAAATTTGTGTCCCCATGGTGGTGCTCAGTATTACTTAGTAAACTCCTAGGATATGGCTGTGGAGCCCTTACACAAGTGAAAGGATTATTTTTTTTTATTTTTTAAAAAAATATATTTTTTTGATTTTTTACAGAGAGGAAGAGAGAGGAATAGAGAGTTAGAAACATCGATGAGAGAGAATCATTGATCAGTTGCCTCTTGCGCACCCCCTGCTGGGGATGTGCCCTCAACCAAGGTACATGTCCTTGAAGGGAATCAAACCCAGGACCTTTCAGTCCGCAGGCTGACGCACTATCCACTGAGCCAAACCGGTTTCGGCAAGTGAAAGGATTCTTTATTTGAACCAGTTAAAAGTGACTTTAAGATAAATTTGTAAAATATATAGAATTGAGAATATTCTTGCCTTTTGTTTTCTTCATTGTTCTTAAAGGTACATTTTAGTGCATTTCTTAGAGTAGAGCAAATTTTATAGGCGATTTTACTGCCCAGTGGTATTTTATTTCAAAGAGCTCATCCTAATATATAGGAGACACCAGTGCTTTTTTTTTTTTTTATCAGCATGCCTTATTGTTTTTAGGGGTACTTGTACCCGGAATGCATATGTGCTGTCCAAACTAGTTAATGAACTTACAACTGGAGGGTGTAAATTCTAGTATCTGTATTTTTAAGCTTGCAGCACTGTTGTCTGAAGCCTGAAATAGCTGATATTAATCTTCAGCTTGTTTTGTTGCTTTCCAAAAATTAAGTTGAAGGAGAATAAAATGTGATGTAAATCAATTTCTCTGCATAATAATAATAGTAATAGTAAAATATAAAGTGATATTTCCTATATGTCATACTGTTTAAAAACTTTAAGGGAGTATGTGTTTGTGTGTGTGTGAGAGAGAGTGTGTTTATTGAATAAGGGGAAGCAGTAAATTGCTGGTTTAAAATCAAATTGATGAATTTTTACTTCAATGATATTTCTACCTTAAATTCATTTTGCTGATTTGGAACACAAGGAAGAGATAAGGATCTGGACCCTGTGTTTATAATATCCCAGAAAAATTTCATTGCTTGTTGGCTAGAAACTCAGATTTCCCACAGAATTGTGGATAGCACAGTTTGGCATGCACATTTACTTACTTTAGTTCCTTACAGTCAAATACTTGTAGCTCAGAAGGATCTAAAGCAAGCATGTCAAACTCAAAAGGCTAACACAGACCAAATAAACAAGGTTTAAGTTTATGTGGGCCACAAAAAAACACAAAAGCTTCAATTTTCATAGAAACATAGGTTTATTTCGATAAAGACACGCTGAATACAAAGGGCTGAAATAAATGAGTAATCATTAATAGAACATCTTAATAAAAATTAATATTTTTTATTGAATATTACCTTCCCAGATACTGAATAACTGCACAAATTAATAAGTTTAATGCAAACAAACCTATTTTTTTTGTTCTCCATAAGCGAAATACTTCCTGTTGTGCACACCAAACAAGTCAGTCCAAGACTAATGACGTGACCATCGGCTGCTAAAATATTGTCTGCTAGCATTAGTGGAGAGAAATGGTGCGCCTGCATGTAAGGTGTGTAAGGGAAATGAATGCAACAGGATATAGTAACCAGTCATTAGTTAACATTGTAGTTCGTTATTAACAATTATGTATAACAAGATAGTGTAAAAATTAAGTTATGAAATTTTTATTAAAACGTTTCTTACATATTGTTATATTGGCTGGCCTGCATAAATATTTGTTGTGGGCTACATGCGGCCCCCGAGTTTGACATGCTTGCTGTAAAGAATGGTTCTCTTAATATTGCATGGTTTAGCTAAGAAATGTTCCCATTACTCTGTTTGCTGTGGTCCTAGATTTGTGTAGGAACAGCAGACTTAGACTGTTCTCACTTTAAGTAGAATTAATAGGCAAAGTGGAGCAAGGCAAAGTGAATGAAGAAGCTACAAGCAATTCATTAACCCATTTTAAGGCATTTTCAGGCAACTTGTGAAACTTCAAAGGTCAAACTGACCAACATTTAATTCATCATGAAAAAAACTCTGGTAGAAGAAAAAGTTAGCCAGTTTGACCTTTAATGCTTAACAAGTTGTCTTAAAATGTTTTTATTCAATCTTGATACTTTGCTAACATGATTCCTTTTCTAATCTATGTAGATGTGACTTTTAAACCATACTTGGTTTTATGAAAGGGTTTGGTGTTATGGACTTCGGTGCGGGTAACAGCTTCTTGATCATCATGCTCCGATGTGCATAGTATCACAGTCACAGGGAAATTGCTCCTGCAAAGACACTTTAGTGCGAACGTCCCCGAGTCTCTGAGAAGTCACAAGAGAGTCAGTGACTTACGCTGTTTTGAATATTTTCTGGCTTGAAACTGAGAATGGGATGGCCGGGGGGAGTTCAGTCTTTCTATGTTTCTTTTCATTTGCTCTACCCTCTCTTGTCTGAATTGCAGTAGTGGTCCCCTGGCAGGCAGCGTCTACAAGCGGCCGGCAGGCAGTGCTGCACGGTGGGACGCTGTTGGCACAGCCCTTCCCAGGCATGCTAGCACCTAGCGCACAAGCAGAGAACTTTGCTTCTGCCAACTGTGACTTCAGAACCCAGGTCTGTTCCTGAACCTGGACGCCCAGCTGTCAGTGTGTTGCCATATGTCACCAGCACATGGCACCCTAATTAAAATTTCAAATTGCATGCATTTGTGTTTGCTGGCTGGCTGGCTTAAAAGGCAGAGACCTCAGCACCCCAGCTTGCCCCCCTCTTTCCTCATCACTCCGAGGTATGAGAGTTGCCATTCTTAGACAGGGCTGGGAGAACGGCCTTTCCCACCAAGAAGCCACCACTGTCATCCTCTCCCCTCCCATCTTGGGGTAAGAATAGTCCCTATTTTAAGGGAGAAGGAAGGGTGTGAGAAAATGCGACTGCTACCCTTGACTAGGATTCTAAAGACCAGAACTGTGGTCTGCTTTATCAGTGGTTTGTGGTTTGCGCAGATTATTCTTCAATTTATACCACTTTTTACATTTTATAAAAGAAAAGTGAATATTACTATCCATTAAACATAGTATAAAAGTTTTTTTTAAAGTGAAGCTTGTTTATTATAAATATTTATACTTTAAGATTAGACTCTGTGAAGTGATATATATATCAAGAGAGGGTAGAGCAAATGAAAAGACACATAAAAAGATTGAACTCCCCCCGGCCATCCCATTCTCAGTTTCAAGCCAGAAAATATTCAAAACCATATATATATATATATATATATATATATATATATATATATATATATAGTTCTTTGTATGTTGACATTTGAAATTTTAAAAAAGGATTCCATGAAATCCTCCTGGAAAACAATAACAAAATTCTATAGAAGTAGATCCTTCTATTCAAAGTAGAAAGACATACTCTGATTGCAGATATCATCTATTAACAGTTACTATTTGTTTTTATTTTAAAAATGCTAAAGAAAGTGAAAACGACTTTACCTTTGTCACCTCATTTAATTTTCACATTACCCCTAATATCTGCCAGCATCCTCATTTCAGAGATGAGTGTACGTGGCTTACTTAGGAAGCTTTTCTAGGGTAATACTGAGCACATGTGTAATGGAAATGAGATTTGAACCCAGATTTTTTTTAGGAAGAAAATAAAAGTATTTTTTTTCATTTGTTTGTTTTTGTTTTTGTTTTTCTGGTTCATTCTGATGCTAGCTTCCCTAAGTGTGTACTTGTTTTGCATAGTCTTGGAAGTTTTGCTGATATGTTCAAAGGTTGAGCTAGAATCATGTCATTCATTTTGTATTGCCCCTGGTTGCCATTGTCAGTGGTGACAAGCCTGGGGTATTTTCAGCTAACAGCCAGATTGGTATTATATTGTCTCACGGTATTATATGCCTCTGGTTTATTTGAAATTTCTGATGCACTCCAGCATTGAGCTTTGTGAAGACATTATTGTCCAATATGTCACTGCTCACGCTTACGTGGCTGAGTAAATATGTATCATAGAATTCAAGTTATTTATTTACATATTGGCCACTTATCTACAGAAACAGGAGTACCTGTGGTTTTCTTTCCCACCATCTAGGAGTATGGTGACTTGCTAAAGAGTGAGTTGGTAGTGTGGACTCTAGAACCCAGTTTCTGGTTCAAATCACAGCTTTCCCTTTTATTGGCATTATAATCTTGTGCAAGCCCCTGGACCTCTCTGTGCCTCAATTTCCTCATCTGTATAAGAGAGATAATAATAAGAGTTAATCCATATAAAACACTTTAAGGATGCTGCACCTGGAACATTGGAGGTACTCAATAAGTATTGGGTAAAATTTAATGGTCACATTTAATACTTTACACAGAAAAATAAGTTATTTTCCAGGAAGATTAATTGATCCATTTGGCAGAAAATTCTAATATTAAAACATTGACCTTTTTAAAGCATCTCACACTTTGATTTGACCTGCCAATCCACCTTTGTTGATAGAGCTTCTGCCGAGAAATGGTGTGTGGAATCTCCAAACTAAAAAGAAAATATATTATCACAGCCCTTAAAAAGACATCAATCATGTTGGATAGACAAGACATACCCCCACTTACTTATGTTTCAACAAGCATTCTAGTGTATTTACACATTTAGCACAATGAATTGTCACAACCACATAATTAAATGTATATTCATCCCCAAATAATGACAGGATGAAGGAAAGACAAACAAAAAACCCAGAAATTTTAATAATGTAATGCTAGTCGTAATATTTCTAATGATGATAATAACAGTAGTATAAGCCAGATATTTACACTTAAGTAACTTCTCTATGGCTCTAGATAAAGTTATTTACATAGTTAGCAAAGTTATGAAAGTCTATCATATATAATATTTTTAGCCACAAACTATTCATTTCTTCTACAGCTCCCATGTATCCCTCTGGGTTGCTGAAACACAGAGAAGTGTGAAAGAGAAAACAACTACTCCCTCTACATTTTACTTAAAAATAGAAAATTCTGATGAGAATCTGCAACACAGGCCAAGATATATGTATTGAAATTTCACATACTTTCTTGGATTTGGCTTTTTAAAAAACACACACCCAATTATATGAAAATGCATCCTGGTAGCTTAAAGAATCAATATCCTTTACTACCTCTATGGAAAATGTAATGATTGTTGATAATTTTGTTAAGATTCATTGCACTCATTTAAATCAGCACATCCTCTCACCTGTAGCATCACTGTCTTGAGATAAAACTGGCTAATGACCCATTAACTGAACTATTTCCTTACTTTCATTGAGCTTTAAAATGTAATGCCCTCTTTGGTGTTCAAAGAGATATATTTGTTTGAGCCTTTCTTGTTTATTATGTATCATTAAGGAAATTATAAAGAACTGATGAAAGCTCAAGGCAAACTCTTAAAACAGAGTTTGTTATGTCAAATTCCTGTCTCCTTTGAGCTAAAAAAAAAGAAAAGAAAAGAAAGAAAAGGAAAGAAAAGGAAAAGAATGAGGGCCATTAGGAGGGTAGCAGGTAGTTAAAGCCTCTTTTAATGTAACATCAATTGTGGTGAAAATATTAGCTACAATTACACAAGGATTGCATGAGAGGGAGCACCTTGAGAAGCATAATTTAATTAGAATGAATTTATGAGAGAGAGAAGGGAGAGAGAGGTCCTGTGCCATTAGACAAAGGGAAGGCAGTCATGTTGTGCTCTGCTTTCACAAGAGCATTCTAATGACTTTCCACACGGAGTATTCCAGGTAAAAGATTTATAGCGGGTTGGAATAGAAATGTAGCTCAAAACAAAAACTGTCAAGTGGCTTCAGTGGCGATTTCTGGATGAAGAGCGTTCATTAAATTATCTGTATATTGGTATTTCTTAATGATTATTTTAGCCACTGTCAACAGGCAAGATAATATATATTTTTTCTTTAATAAAAGTCAGATGCGAATGCCTTCGTTAGTTTGTCAGTAAATATTGAGCAGCAGCTCTGTCCTCTCTTGACTTGGACGGGTGTTGGATCACATCTGACTTAGCATGGCAAACACATTGATCATCCTGATAATCCAGAAGGATAGATGCCAAGGGTGACTTTAGATTGAGATTTTGCCTTTATCACTTGTTTTCTATTTTTGGTTAGAAGGAATTAAGGTGTTATCTCCCTGTAATGTAATTGTGGTCATAAACTTTATCTGGATTCTTCTACATAAAATCCAAGTAGGTGAAAGGGAAGGAAAACACGGTGGTGAAATTGGCGGAAGGAGGGTGCAATAAGGTCATGGCCATCACGTGGGTCAAGCTATGTTCTCTGGGAAATCGTTTTTATATGAGATTCGTATGGAAGGGTTTAAAAATATTGGTGACAGAATATTTTGTTGTTAAAGGATTTGTGCTTGTTTCTAAGAAGGTGCGTTTTTTTTTTTTTTTTTGGGGGGGGGCATTTATTGCAAATCATTCTGTTAATTTCTTCCCAGTATTCTGACATGCCAGGTGGTTATAGAAGGATGATAAATGACAGGTCTATGGAGAGGCCAGAAATTATTACATAGTAATATAAGTATTTGTGGTATCTATGACTAACTTTTAAAATAGCACATGTATAAATATTTATATAGTCTGTGTGCAGTTGTTACTGATTATTGTGACATTAATGTGTAAAGAAGATGTTTTTTGTTTTATTTTCCACTCTTACATTTTATTTATAAAACAAAAAAATTATTACATAGGAGGAAAAATTAGCAGGGTGTAAATTAAAGACAAAAAGCATCCCAATGGGGAGAATGTCTTAAATGTCTCCCAGGGAATGGAAGAAAGAGTTTTGCTCGAAGTTTTCACCATATGCTAACTATATACAGCACTTCAAATTTATTTATTGTTAAAGCTTCATGTAAATCACGTCATTTTGAAAGTCATGGAAACTGCACATTTGTGCACTAAACTATGTAAACAACACAAAACTGGTCATCCATCCAATTGTTGCTTCACTTATTTTGAATTATAGAGCAGTTTTGTGAAGGGTGAAATGGGGATTACACAATATAGTGATTTCCTGTTAGCACCTACATTTTTTGCTGACCTAGCAAGGTCTGTTGGTATGAGAGCTTAACCTTTATTTCAAAATGTGTTTTTTATTCCGAGTTCCATTGGCTCCTATGGTTTCAGTTTTCTCCATGAGCCCCATGTAAAAGTCTTTCCTGTCTAAACGAAGGGGGCAAGTACCAGGAAAGACCTTGTAGGCCAGCAAATTTTATTCTAGAATGAGTTCAGGAATACTTGGGATGTATCATAATATTATTAATGGGGAGAAAGTGTAAAAGCTAACACTTCAAATGCTCAAGTGTACATCTCATGCTTAAAGCACACAGTTACGTGGGGCTACTGGCCACCCTCCCTTACTTATAGAACAGAGGCATTGTTTGTACATAACTTGTCCTCCCCCTTTCCTATGCCTGTTTTTCTGTCTGGGGTGCTCAGCTCTTCCTAGCCTGTTGAAACCTGCTCATCCTTCATGCTGCCTTCATCTTTTGTGGGATAAGACACAAGCTACCCAGCCTTCCTTGAGTTGGTTTTTCCTCATCCTTTACCCATCCCACGTGGTCTGCGTTGCTTATGTTAAATCTAGTTACTGTTTATAGTTAATTGCATGAAAGTTAGTCTTCCACATTGGGCTCTGTTTTCTTGGTACTTGTGACAGTTCTTTGTAACAATGGATTCAAGAACTGTTATTTGGACTGAATTAAAGGTTTTTTGTTTTTTAAAAGAGATGAGAAATCTGCTTTAGTAGGATCCAGGCTATAAGGTGGTAAGTTACATTGAGGGAAATCTGTACACATCCAAGATCCTGGTTAGTTGTTCTGGCTTCAGTTGGGCTGACAGTTTGATCCCAGGTTCTGGGATGGATTTTAAGGTGTTGTGGTCTTTAAACATTCATTTTTTACCAAAGAAGAAGTTTTTACATTATAGATGCTCTGGTGAATCCCTCTCTATAAATTCTTATGTTGTTGTTGTTTTTCCTTTTAGCGCTACCAACTACTTAGCAAGTTGTGAAATATTCAGCTGGAATGGGCTTTTCTCCATCTGCACTGCCCTCATCAAAATGACTTCCATTTTCCTGTGACTGTTTTGAAGTGGATAAAGTATAGAACTTCTCTGATTAGTTTATTGTCTTAAGATTCTTACCTACTTAGGCATAGGCTCAAAGGATCAGAATTAAACTTAGGGTGTGATTAGTGAACTGGAGCCGGCTAGCTGATGGACTGGAAGAAGTTAATCAGGCTTAAGCTAATTCACACGTAGTTTCAGGAGGTTTACCTGGGTTGTAGAACTTTCTGCAGATTTGTCTCATCCGTGTATCTGTTTAGATTTAGAGTATGCATGTAAATAACTCTAAAGGTAGTTTCTGATATAAGACATAGCAGGAGGACCTGTCTTTTAAAAAATGCCTTTACCGTGTAATCCTGAATGATTTATTAAGTGAATTAACTTTTATTTGCATCTGTCTTTGTTCCTGTAAAGATAGAAAAGCAAAAGTGCACTAAACTGTTATTTGATTTCTAGTTGTGAATATTTAACTGTGCTGTGTCTGCCTTAGTCCACCTTATGGTCGCTCCCCTTGGGTTGACACAGTTACTGAACACAATGGAGCTCTCTGGAGAATGGGTGTTGACCTTCATATCATCAAACAAACAGCTGCTGCTCTTACCAACCAGGGATGCTGAGTTGAGGACATCAATAGCCTGTGATTCTATTCTTGTGGGAGCATTCCTTTGACATATACTTGATAATACTGAAAACCTGTAGAGCTTTTTTCTCTCAGAGTTTGCTCATTCATTCACTCAATAACTATTTACATAGTATCCACTATTATAGGCTCTGGGGTTGTATCCTATTAGCTCACACATAATTCTCTCAGTTGAGAGGGCTTAGAGTAATGCTAGGACACACCAACTGATGTAAAGCCCACGCCAATTATACATTTATCTTACTCTCACTAATGGCAACCCTATGAAGGGTTTGTCCTAATGGCAACCCTATGAAGTAACACTATTATTATCCCCATTGAATAGATGAGGAAAATGAAGCACAAATAGGTGAATGAATTTACCCTAGGTCATACTAGTATATAAATTATAGACCTGGGGTTTGGACCTAGCTATTCTCAGCCTCTGAGTCTGTAACCTTAAGACTTTTTATCAAGGCTTAGTATAAGTAATATATAGCATTTCAATTTCCCTGAAGGTTTGCTTAACAGATTTTTAAAAAACTTAGCTCTTAGAAGTTAGGCTTTCTTGTAGGTATTATAGTGATGGCATAAAAATATGGAAAAATTTAGAATCATGCAAATTTAGAGCCCCTGGAGATGACCTAGTTACTGGATTCTTCTTTATAAAAATGTGAAAGTAGAAGTTCAGAAAGTTATAAGACTGGGCTGAGTTCAAACCCTTGGTTATCAGAAGAGACAGGGTTCAAAGGTTTGTTGAATTGAGCTGTGGGAACTCCAGGGGTCCCATGTTTATTCCAGTGTTTCAGTGCTGACACAGGTCACAACAGTTTACAAAGCTTCATAATTTTACAATATTTAACTAATGCCCTATAATGAAGTTTTCCTTTCTATTTTGCAGAATTTATTTAGATGCAAAATTCACTTATATAAACATTTTTAATGGGTAAAAGTGTTTTATTTTACAATATTTTATATTCATTTGAAATCAGTCTTTATGTCAACATACAGAATCTTATTTGACTGATGCACAGTTTCTTGCTGAGGAACTTTCACTGTATGTTATCAGCCATTGGTTGATAAGAAGAAACAACAGATACAACCTTGGAATCTAGCAAGGGTTCAGATCAGACTGATTTCACTGTTTCCCTATGTTGATTGGACAGAAAACTGGTTGGATTTCTGGGGGCTTTAAACTGAAACCAGTGGCTGGTGTGTTACCTCCTTCAGGCATAGGCACCATTAGAAGTCAATGAAAACTTTCACAAGTTTTACTGATTCTTGTCAGTGTGACCTCAAACACATATTGCATCCTCTGACCAGATGGAATTTCTCCTACTTTGGATGTTGTCAAAAAGCATTTTGAAGATGTGAGGTGTGTCCTAAAACTGAAGATAGTCATGGAACCATTCTTTTCCTTTGTGTTTCAGAACTGTTGTTTTTGGCCCATGATTACACATCCAAGCTCCCATCTCTCCCTCCACTGTTGTACTGTAGTTGCAAACCTTTGCATTGGGACCAATATCCCTGTTTTCTGGAGAGCTGTCATATGAAAAAATAAGTGAGCTTGTGATAGCTTTAGGTGCATATCTAGAATTAATGCACTAGAGTAGAGGCAGCCAGAAGTCAAATCAGCGTGAAGAAGGCTGTTATAATAATTGAAGATGTCTAACAGTGGACTGGGCATGTGGAGAGCCTAGGGATACCACATCTGGGAGGGAGTGGGTCTGCTGATGTGGTTGAGAGATTTTGTAGCTGAGATGGATGAGAAGGCCTTCAAGATTTTTGTAGTGGATTGTCAGTTTAGAGAATGCTGGTATTTTTCTTTGACCCTTTAATTTTTCTCAAATTTAAGTAGACACTGGAAAGTATTCTTGAGTAATAAACTATAGACCCATTTTACATGTATTCAGATTTAAAACTGTTTAACCAGAGATTGTGGTGTCTATTATGATCTTTCTTCTTTTTTCTTCTTAATTTCATGATTTTGTCTTAGAAATCAATTTATTAGTTCCACATTCAGTGCCTCCCTCCCAACTTCACAGCTGTCATTAAAAAGAAACCTGGGTCCTCATAGGATGTGGAGAGTTCAGTTGACAGTCCAGAGTGTGGGAGGGGTCCAGGGAAATATGTAGCCATGTGCGCTCACCTGAGACCATAGGAGCACTGTTAAGATGTGCCCAGATGGAGTTCTTGTGAGTTTCTCTTCTTTGAAGTGGGACTTTTGTGGCCCCAGCAGCAAAAAGTATAAATACATGAATGAAAGGCCTTCTCTGGTGTCACCCATCCTGTTCACTGTTTCTGCCTCCCTTTGCTTTCATTAGGCCTAGAACTTTTACGTATCCACACACAAAAGATGAGAACATACTTCCATGTTAATCACATCCTATGAGTTATTTCAGGCAGAAATGTGTATGTCAATTTTGGGGTGAGTGTGTGTGTGTGTGTGTGTGTGTGTGTGTGTACTTTTGCTGAGGGAAACTAACAAAAAATTAGTTTCAGCATAGATAGATAGTGTGCCTCATGAATTTACTGAGCTTTTTTTCCCTTTTATTTTGACTCAGTTTTTCACAGGTGGATAAGGTAAAGCACTATCTGCGATGTGTGAAGTACTTTTTAAAAAGTGAGAACTCCCAGTGGAGCCGGAGCAGGTCAAGTGCTTCCTTTCTTTACTGTTCAGCCGAGAGAGACCACTTAGCTATTCTGAAGCCTTCCCTAGAACTGATCATCCCTTTCTTGTTTTCTGTTCACAACACTATGATGGAACTCTTGTCCTTGTACACCAGTAAGGTCTCACATCTGAAAACGCTGCGGCAAGCCAGTTCTGACCAATTCGTCATTCTCTCTGCTGCGCACTACCTGAGTGCACCTTGGTTCATGCCAGGCTGACAGTGAACTCAGCAGAGGGAGGAAAAACATATAGTGGTTTAAGAACATGGTAAGAAAAAAATGAAGTATTTGGGTGGTTTTTCTCTTTGTTTTGGTTTGTAGTTTTGAAAAGACTCAAATTCCCACTTTTATTTTTAATCCAAGGGAAGCAGTTTGACATATTAGAAGCTTGGTCTTTAGAGTAAAAAAGATCTGAATTGAAGCTGTGCTTTGTGACCTTGGACAAATTACCTAGGCATGCCAAGGTCCATTTTGCTGTCTGTGAAATAGGAGTAATGGTAGTAAGTTACAGGGTTGTTAGGATTAAATAATACAGCATATGTAAGGTCTGTAGAACCAGCCCTTGTAAGAGGCTTGTTGTCATTCTTGTATTATCAAGGCTGATCTGGTATTTCTTTGATTGTTAATTTTCATAAAATTACATATTAAGCTTTATGTTGAATATGATTTAATGTTTTAATAAACTTGTTTAGAGTCTAAGATTTAAGATTTTAAAGAGGGCTCAGACATGATTTGTTTCTTAGTGATTAAGTAGTGGGCAGTTGAAGATACTTATTTTATGACATGTTCTATGAGGAAGTCCTGAATGAAGCTTCTAACAGTAACAGCCCCTTTAATTAGAGGACCAGATAGAGATATCATTCCCAACGCTGCATGGGAAGGGTGGATTTCCTGCTGCATCTGAGTGGCCCTGGGTAAAGGAGCCCCTGGAATTCCTGAATAAAGGGAGCTTGGAAACTAAAAAATGCATTTTTTTTTTCCATCAGCAGGTGACATATTGTATTTTAATCATATCAAGTAGGAGTTGAATTTTCAGAGGAAAAAAAAATATGAGAGTTGTATTGTCTGTCAAATTTACATGTTTTATTTTAGAGAAACGGAAACCTGTGTATTCTGTCAAAGTAGTTATTTGTGTCCAGATTTGCTCTCTTAGATGCTATCATTAACCCTTTAGGGTTAAACAGTTTTCTCCTAACTGGATTTGGTATATTATTTGTTCATCTTTTAAAGAAATCACCTTTCTATATAAATTTCTTTGAGGGCAAGAATCAGCTTTCAAAGTACACGTCAAAATATGTACCTAGGCTCACAATAAAGATACATATCTTAAATGTTTATAGATTTTTATTATAAGACATAATTAACTTATTATACATCAGGAGGAAGAGAAATCAAACATAGTTCCACCATCTAAAAACAATTATCATTAGCATCTTGGTATATTTCTTGCCAGACATTTTTTTCTATTAGTGCAGAGCATTATGGTAGATACTCATGATTATGAACATGATTCTCAAAGATTTTATCATGCTGAGGCCAGAAAATGATGGTAGCTGGGCAGAGTGTACAGACATAATAGTAAGGATGACAGAATCTCAGGTAAGCTCTACCAAACTTGAGTTCCTCAGCCCAGGGCTCTCTCTCCTCTGCAGTGGGAAATGTGGTTTTCCTCAAGTGGAATAGGATTGTGAAGGGAAGATAGATGAACTCAAATCTTCAAATTGCCCCTATGATAGGTAACAAGGACAATAGTATAACCCAGTTTTGCTGTGCTGTGTTATTCCTGTGCATAGAAAAATATCATTAGTTTCAATAAGTCCAAGTTTTGAATGTTCCTTTTTGCACCCTGAATAGTTCTCATTAAGGATTAAATTATTATCATTAACTTCAAATGTGGAGGTGGAGACATGAGAGCATTGAGATTTGTTTGCACATACAAATATTTTGCAGCTTCTATCACAGCCCTGAGTCATGAAACCTTAAAAAAATATATATATATATTTTTTTTTTGTAAAAAACATGTAAATATATATATAAAAAACATGTATATATATATAAAAAATATATATAAAAACATGTATATATATAAAAAACATATAAATATATATATAAAAATATATATATATTTTTTTATAAAAATATATATATATAATTTCAGAGAGAGGAAGGGAAAAGGAGAGATAGATAGAAATATCAATGATGAGAGAAAGTCATTGACTGGCTGCCTGCCTCCTGCACATTCCACACTGGGGATCGAGTTCACAATTGGGTATGTGCCCTGACTGGGAATTGAACCACCATTGCCTGTTTCATAGGTCAGTGCTCAACCACTGAACCATACCAGCTGGGCTACTAATATCTTTATTTATATATGCTTTCTAGTATGGACCATGTATATCTGACTTTTCTCATGCTAAGTCATACATTGTTCTCATGGATATATGTATGTATATGTCTATGTTTATGTATATGTGTATATACACACATATACACACATATACACACATATATATTGTATGTATGTATATACTGAATATTGCTGTTCTGTCATTATTAAACAAAGACTAGGGCAGCAATATTCAACATTTTTCATTTCATGGTACACATAAACTAATTACTAAAATTCTGTGGCACACCAAAAATAAGTTTTTTTGCTGATCTGGGAAAAAAATAGGTATTTATTCACAGGATGACTGTTGTTGTGTTGGCTATTGTCATTTTTTATTTGACAATCTAAGAGAAAAGAGGTCAGTGCCCCTGACTAAATAGTCTGGTATTGCATGTTTTAAAAATTCTTTAAGGGCATCAGTTGAAAACCACTGGTCTAGAAGAACGGGTGCAGCTTTGGGAAATTTGCAAGATTTCCAAAGATCACTTGTATTGAGAGATGATTTCATTGTAATCCTTCCTGATTGGACATCTCAAATCTATGATTCTCATCTGCAAAGTGAATGTTTTTATCTTGTTTCCCTTGACTCTTGTTTCCAGCCACATGCTTTGTTCAGGTGACTTCTTTACCGAAGAGATGAGCATAATATTCTTCTAGTTTGCCTAGGTCTTTGGCATTTAAACAAGCTAGAAACATGCATAAATTTAGCAAAGGATCAGGGCCAAAGGGATGACTGAACTGGCATCGTTTCACATTTTTCACGCTTAGTATTTATAGTAATAAATTTCAAGCAAGGAAATAGGCTGCAAGGAGTATGCTGTATTAGGAAGGAAGTTTGTACACTTTTGTGGCTTATTGGTATCTTAGTATAACCTTCTTCCCACTTCTCTAGTTTAGTGAACTGGAACAGATAAGTTCATGAGCTTTTGGGTTTTCATGTGTCTGGCCAGTTAAGGGCTAAGTTGTTTTTTTGTTTGTTTTTGTTTTTGTTTTTTTAACTACACTGAGATCCAGAATTATTGCTGGTTATTTGTGATTTTCTTTTAAGGAACTTCCCTCCCATGTGCCTTCATAGCTCCTACATCATTAGGCTTTGTGATGAATTGCATACATTGATTTAAGGAACAAATAGTATCTGCTTTTCAATGAGAAGATTACAAAACTGTTTTCTATTCATTGAGGTCTTATGAAGCTTTAATAATATTGAGGAATTTTTGGTTCCATGACTGTCTTCCTTTTTGAATCAGCAGGTGGCTACAGCTCAGAATCAATGCCAGATTACTACTTATTAGCAATAATATTTAAGTGATGGTGATGATGATAACAAATAGTAACAGCTTATAACCAAGCTAACTGCTTTCAGGAATGATCTCATATTTCTCAACCTTTTAAGTCTTAATTACTACAACTATTCCCATTTTATCAATGAAGAAAACCACTTTTTTGAGAGCCTAGAAAGCTTTAGAAATTACAGGCAGTCCTCGGGTTACGTGGGATTCGATGTACGTCATTTTGTGGTTACGTCGCCATCTCCCATTTATCTATATATAAAAAAGTTCTGTCATTTCGAAGTATGCACACATGTGCCTATGTTTTTTATTATTTATTTACCACAAGTAAAGGTGAGGAATTGTTATATTTCTTTTAATTTCTTTTTACTGTTTAACTTCATTACTGCTGTGTATGTGCTCCATGTGAGTGATGTAGGTGCTTAGATAGGTGGGTTCCCACTTATAGCGAAAATCAAGTTATGTCACCATAGGAACGGATCTCTGATGTAACCCAAGGACCTACTGTGTAGGTTATAAATATCTAGAGTAAAAATGTGACATGAGGAACTATTCCCCTTAGTTAAATATTTTTTCTCTTATACCATCAATTAGAGATTTTTGGGAAAGGGCATGCTATTTTAAAAAACAGAAAACCCCAATAGAAGTTTTTTTGTCTTTTTTTTTCATTAGTCATATGCATGTGTAGTGAATTTGAATGAGCAAATTGGGTTATTGGGTTTATAGCTGAAGGAGAATGGAGTTGTTAGTTTGAGATTTAAAGGAAGAGAGATGGATAATATAGAAGTTTATTTTAAAAGAAGGACAGGCTAGCAAGCTGGCTTTCTGTGCTCAAGGACATAGGGTGGAGCAGGACATTGAAGACAGACTCCACCTACTGCCAAAATTTCACCTTTTCCCCCAGTGGAAATTTTCTTTTAGGCCACTTTGGTGACACACTAAAGTGTATTGCTCTATTGAGCTGCCAAATAAATTACATTTACTTTGAAGACAGCGAAATATTAATTTAAAAGGATATTTTAGATTTAGAAAACATGATAATAAGCATTTATTATCCAGCAGGAACTCTGAGCCCCATGAGTAGGCACTGAATTATCTTTATCTTATGCCCAGAGTACCTGGGACAGTGTCCAACATGGTAAGGGCCCTATAAAGCTTTTTGAATAAATGAATGAGTCAAGGAATAATTGAACAAAGTTTGTAAAGTTTTATCATCTACTAAGCATCTGCCTATGATTTTAAAGAACTTCATTTAAAAAATAGGTATGTGAGCTACCTTTTAGTAACAATATTCATTGATATATATCGCAATTGTCCTTATTTGTAAAAGAGAACTTGGTAGTCTGGTTCATAAAAGAAAACGCACAGTTCAGTAGAGTTGGGACCACACGTTCAGACACAGACACTCCATTCAGACTTGCAGACCCCCACCCTGTTCGCATCTGGGTTGCAGCCCAGACTGAGGTCGGGCGGTGGGAAGAAGGAAGCCATGTGGTTAAACCACTTGGGATAATCGAAAGTTGACCATACTTATTTTTTAATTTGGCGGCTGCATTAACTTTTGCCTCAAGTGTGAGTTTTCCCTGGCTGTCTTCACGCTGTGGCCTGCTCACCAAAGGTGACCTGGCCGAGCCCACAGAGGAGGCTAGCCGAGGCTCCCTTCTGGCCATTCCTTTGCCTGTTCCACCCTTTTCCCTGACCTGGCCATGCCCTCCTGTATCAAGGAATTGGATCAATTGTAGTGAGTGAAAAATAAGAAAAAATAAGACTGAAACCAGGGAAGTATAACCTCAAGGATACCAATAATGAAATTACAAATGTAACGTGGCCTGAGTGTGGCTCTGTGTAAATATTTATAGCATGTGAAAATGCTTGTGACTTCTCCAACTGCTTCACATACTTTGATTGAGACCCTTAGGAGTTTCTAGTGGGCAGGTGATATTTGAGTTCATGAATGTATCTGTCTAGAGTGGATGGAGATGAGCATGTGCCAGCTGCGGGTTATGTGTGAACATTTGTGTCAACAGGAGAGCAAGACTGTGAGTATTCACTCTCACTAGGGACAGACTGCAAATCCAAATCTCCAAGGATGAGGTAATGAACATGATCTTGTTTATGATGATCCTATTTTTTAATTCTTTTTCCATTTTTATCGCAAGTTGATGCTGTATCATTGAAATCTGCAAAGGCACATGGGCATAATTTCTTACCCAAGTCAAACCTGAGAAGAACCTTAGCTCTATGGTGATCTTATTTTACTATTTTCCCTGGATAAAAGGCCCTTCATACCAAATAACTATACACTGAATATTTATTATTGCTTGAGTACAGTTTCTTAGAAAGGACATCCAGGGTTTCATAAAGGGATAGTAAAATCCACTTTCCCTTTAGCACTTACTAATAACAACCTTGCAATTCTGGTGGCTTGAAATATGGTCAGAGTGCATGTTACTCAACTTCTCCTGGACGCCCTGCTCTTCTCACTGCACGCACATGGTGCCCCCTCCCCTGCCAGCCAAACAGTGCAAGGCCTGCTGATGCATCAGGCATGCATAAGGACTTACTCATTATATCTCTCATGGCTCTCAAACTACTGACCTGCCTGACTTAAAAAAAAAAAAAAAAAGCATCACTGAATTTCATTGGAAGTGTTGGAGTTTGGAGACACCCCCATAATTAAATCTAAGTCTGTAGGTGGTCAGCCACGTTTCAGCTGCTTTATTCTTACAGGCGTGTGAAGGGCAGCATTTCACGATTTTGCCTAGGCCTGGGAGAACAGTTGATTAAAAGTTATAAATTTGTGAATTATATCAGACAGAAAGGGGGTCCCACCTGGAGGCCAGAAGAGGATTCACCCTCATGTTCTACAGTTTATCAGGATATTCTGCTGCGCTTGCCAGCCATGAGCCCGGCTTCTGGCTCAGTGGCTCTCCCCCTGTGCGAGGGCATTGACCACCAGGAAGCAGCTCCTGCATTGAGCATCTGCCCCTGGTGGTCAATGTGCATCATAGCAACTGGTCATTCATCCGGTAGTGCTGCTGTTCGGTGGATTTGCATATTATGTATGCTTTTATTATATACTAGAGGTACAATACATGAAATTAGTGCCAGAGTAGGCCTTCCTTCTCCCAGATGCCGGCTCCGGCTTCTCTCTGGCACCCGGGTCCTAGGCTTCCCTCAGGCACCCGGGACCTGGGCTTCCCTCTGGCCCCGGTTTTATCCAGAAGGACATTCTGAATGAAGTCCAATCTAATTAGCATATTACCCTTTTATTGTTATAGATAGGATAGAATGTTTTATTTAATACTTTGAAAGCCAGTATAGAAAATGGCACTGAAGTTTTCTACTTTGTCTGCTAAAATCAGCACAATTTGTGAAATAGGCCTTAGTTCCCATAAACTCCCTTAGCTCCCTAAAACTTAACTCCTATATTGTTAAAAGTTTGCAAAGCAGTGCCCAGATGAAGAGACTGGCCTTTTCTCTTTCCCTGATACTAGATAGTACTAGATATATTTGGACTCTTTACAGAATAGATGGCCTATAATCACATATTTATTAAAATTTGTTTCTCAGTGAATACATTTCTTTTAAAACTGAAAAGAAGTATCTAAACAGAATTTGTAGTGTTGCTTTAAAACATTTTTAATGAAGAGAATTAAAATGTACATTTGATGAATTCTTCAACATTGGCAAAATGCTAAAAATGTCTTGTACTGTTATTTAAGTATAAAATATTATATGAATATTCTGTTATATGTAAAACAGCTGAAAAACTTCAATGGGGTCATGTCTGTCCAGTTACTGATTGTATAATGCTGTAAATTTTTGGTAAGCAAATTCCAACTTTCCTGTTCCTAAAACAGAAGCATTAAAGTCACCGACTGTTGAAGACAAAAGGCTACAATTTTTTTAAGAAGACATCATTATATATATTTAGAACTAGTTAAAATGTCAAAAGACTAGATTAAAAAATCAAAAGACTAACCCCATTGATAAAAATTCACTTTCTCTGAAGCTAATTAATATAAATAAGGTCCTTTCCAACGATGACCACCAAACATAAAAGACTTTTAAAGTCTACCTCACCATCATTGTAGAATGCAACTTGTTCTAGTAGGTGAGATAAACCAATTCCCCCTATATCAAGCTGTAATAGAACAAGGATGAAAATATATGACCTGTAAGTGACTTCTTTCTTATATTGCCTGTGCAAATGAGGCCACTAACCTATTTCAGTAACATGAGGTTTGAAGTATTTCAGAACTTGTCCATCCCTTTCCCATGTGACTCAGAATCAGATTCTACCCTCAGCTCTGCTAAGGTCATTCTGACCCAAACAGGGAACCAAACAACTGGACATGAGGACACAGACTGAGATACATGAGTTCATCACTCACATCCCTTGCTTTAGTTAAATAAACCCTCGGAATGCTTGATGGGTTATTTGCCAAGAGTTTGGTAATTCCCCAAAGTTGCTGATGTTACCAAGTGCAAGGGAAAATATTGATGTTTAATAACTTCATGGTGCTAATATACTCTGTACTAGTGTTATTTGGTATAATTAAACCTTGTGATAGTGGCTTCTTGGTTCATTTTCTATCCATCATCAGAGAGTTTGGGCCTTTTTGGAACATCACCATACACAGTTCACAGTGCTGTGTAATCCACATTTCCAGGAGGGATATGTGAGGTTTGGGTAATCAGTGTGGCCATCATATAGTCTTTTCATAGAAGGTGCATTTACATAACTTTGGAAGCTTGTCCTTCATGGGATGCCCAAGTCAGTACTGTGGGTTCCAGTTTCTGCCTATCATCCTCACAACTCCTAAATATAAAAATTGGTGTATATGAAAAATACCACCCTATCTAATAAAGAGGGAATATGCAAATTGACCATCATGCCATCACAAAGATGGCATTGCCCATAGCCACAAGATGGCAGCACCCAGACCTATCAGCTCCGCTGGAGTCCCACAACCCTTTCAGCCCAGTCAAGGGGCAGAGAGGCACAGCAGGTGCACCGTGTGGCCAGACCTACCCTCAACCCCCCAGTCCCTCCAGGGCTGACCCGAAGCACAGGCAAGCCTTGAATGATGGTTGCCCAGCTACCTAGCGCCGCCTGAGGCTCATGTAACCAGAGTTGGCCGGAGGCTTGTGCTGCTGGCAGTGGCAGCAGCAGAGGTGTGATGGAGGCATTGCCTTCCCCTGATCACCGGGTTCTCTCCCAAGCCTGAGGACCCCCGGATTGTGAGAGGGGGCAGGCCAGGCTGAGGGACCCCCCCCCCACTCCAGTGCATGAATTTTTATGCACCGGGCCTCTAGTGGTACATAAAAGACTTTCAGGAAAATGTAGCTAATTCTTTTTCTTCTGGTGTCAGGTGGATGGGAGTGCCATGGTGGAACATAGAGGTTGTTCCAGTGAGCTCTTAAAACTTGAAACAAGTTTCACTGTTTCAACTGAATTTAATAGTGAGTCTAGGTTAAAAAAAAAAACTGGTCAATTTGATAAGACATGCCTAATTGCTCTGGCAAATTAATTGCCTTTGTGGTATTTTTTAAAATAATTATTCCTGTACTATCTCCGGTATCAATGCGTAGCAGTAATCTTTACTGTACTCTTTTGTTTATCTGTGTATATGTTCTCTAGGAAGGAGGTTGATTAAAATTTCAAATAGCCTGCATCTATTGTATGAACTCCATTAATGTGAATCATTATGCCTGAAAGAAAACTATAAGTAATTATACAATTTATGGGGAGGGCAGGTGATCTATATTTTTTCTTTGTAGCTTTCCTTTACCTGTGTTTTAAGAGCCATTTGGAGTACAGGTTTTGGTTAATAATCCATGAGAGAGCTAAGATCAGGAAGCGATGGTCCCATGGGACCTGAGCTGGATCTGATTGGGAAAGCCTGAGGTTAGGAAATAGCACTTTGGAGGCACAGGTCAAAGAAGGACAGGGACTGTTTGCCCCACAGCTCCATACATGACTGACCTTTATTTTGGAGAGGAAAGGTTTCTCAGTCGTATTGAAGTAGAATTAGAATAAACCTGACTTCAGTGGCTTATAAATTCACAAATGTAGCAGAATAAAGGCTTTAAAGATCAGGTTCTGTATTCAGTCAGGCCTCTGCCACTTAAGAACTTTGGGACTTCAGACATGTGGCTCATTACATATTACCCCCAATTTCCACTCTACAAAGGGTAATGATAATATCTATATTGTGGCATTGTTAGTAAGAGGCAATGAGGTCATGTCCAAAAGTTTTTTTTAACACAGTCACTGGCACATAGAAGATACTTAATAAATGTTGTTTTCCTTCTTGTTCAGCCAAAGCTTTAGGAGAAAGCTGGTGGGGATGTTTATGTATTTCATGACTTCCTTAGCATTGGCCAAACACATTGACTAGCATCTCATTGTTGCTAAGTGGCTAAAGCAGAAATATATATATCTAAACATAGAGACATATTTTGTAATTTAGGTACTGCTCTTTTATTCGCAATGCATTGTGGACTCTCACTTTGCCTCTGCCTCTCTGTAAATTTTACAACGTTAAGATGATGTTTGTACACTGGGGCTTGAATCTTATTGAACTGGGGGTTCTTCACCTCCATTCGCGTACTGACTTCCGGGTATCTGAGAATCCCCTGAATTGACACACAAAGTGGTGAATGTTTGTGAGTACACAGAGTTATTGGGAAGCGGGGTCATGGACTTCCAAGAGATAGGGGACACCAGAAGTTGAATATTAATCCTTACGATCTGCTTGCACTTTTTGGTCCAAGAATATAAATGAACGCTATATTATTATATGCTAGGCTAAGCTCATTATCTTTTATATCCCAATGGACACTGGAACTTTATGAACCTCAGGTCTACAGAGGCTCTCTAGAGCACACGGGAATGGGAGGCCATGGTACAGCTCGCCTTAGCAGTGTCAAAGACCAACCCCAGGGATGGAGTAAATGTCACTGTTTACACAATTTCTTAAATATGTGAACATTGTGATTTAATAATGTTTTTATGCCATGCATAAAGGCAATAGAGGTTATTTTTCTTTAAAGCATTAAAAGGGTGTGATGTTAAAATGGTCATTTTCACGAATGATGGTGTGTGGAGTATGCCTTGTATCACAAACCTCAGTTTTTTGGAGTTTTATTTAGGTACTTATTTTCGTAACAGGCATGGAGACTCAGCCATTGTCAGAAAGGTTAGCTTCATGTGTTCCTTATCTCCTCTATGGAAGTGGGGAGGGAGGAGAAGCTATGGGGATTCAGATTGGGAACCTTTTCCCTTGCAGTGTCCCAGTTGTGCGTGGGAAAATTAGGAATAACACATATTGCTAAAGAGCTGGACACTGGCCAGTCTGAGGAAATCTTTTACAAAGGGTCTATGCAAGTTCCCTGTTGTTGAGTCAACCCCTCATGATATGCACGTAACTTGAAGTTATCAAACTTGTGAGTTGGAGGTAGGGTTGCATTTGCCTTGATTAGAATTGTTGTCCAGCCTTACTGGACATTTCCTGAAATAGCCGTTTTGTACCTTGGGGCTGTTCGAGTTTTAAACATTGTTAGTAATATTGTCTGTTGTTTTAAACATTGTTAGTAATATAGTCACAGCATCTCTGAGAAGTCAGTTTAAAAAAAAAAGAGGAAGGGAGAGGGGGAGAGAGAGAGATAGAAACATCACTGATGAGAATCATTGGCTGCCTCCTGTATTACCCCTTCAGGGGATCAAGCCTGCAACCCAGTCATGTGCTATTACCAGGAATTGAACCATGACCTCCTGGTTCATAGGTTGACGCTCAACCACTGAACCACATCAGCTGGGCCTGAGAAGTCAGTTTTAGCAGTGTTTGCCATCTCAGCCAGTGGGTTACTTTTGTTCTGAGAAAAATGCACTAGTAGATGCCTGATAGAATTCTTTAATCTATTATGTAGTTACTAGAGGCCTGATGCATGAAATTTGTGCACAGGAAGGGTGGGTCCCTTTATCCCAACCTGCATCCTCTCTAATCCGGGACCCCTAGGGGGATGTCTGACTGCTGGTTTAGGCCAGATCCCAGGAATCAGGCCTAAAGCGACAGTTGGACATCCCTCTCATAATCCTGGACTGCCTGGTCACCCCTAACTGCCCCCCCCCGCCAGCCTGGTCGCCCCTAACTGTCTCTCGCTGTTGCCCTCAACTGCCCACTCTCTGCTGGCCTGATCACTCCTAACTCCTCCCTCCCCCGCCTCCAGCACGGTCATCCCTTACTGCCTAACCCCCTCCCGCCCCCCTTGCCGGCCTAGTCGCTCACTGTCCCACCCTCTGCTGACCTGGGAGCTGTGTGGCAGCCACACCCTCCACTGCTGCTGCTGGTCACCATCTCTGGGGCAGTTGGCAGGATGATGGGCCCCTGCTTTCACCCACCTTGGCCTGGCACCTCCCTGGTTATTCAATCGTTTGGTCGTCCCTCACCAACAGCCCTGCCACAGTCCTACTCTCACGGGGCCCATCAGGGCTGGCAGTGCCTCCACTGAGGCCCACTACATCAGCACCGCATCGCTGATGCCTGCCATGTTCTGCACCACCCCCTGGTGGTTAGTGCACATCATAGTGAGCAGTTGAACTCCCAAGCAAACTGCTGGTCGAACAATTTGCATATTAGGCTTTTATTATATAGGATGGTTTCTATAGACTTGTCCTCAAACTTTATTAATTTACTTTATTCATCCAGTATATAATTATTGAACAAGTATTATGTGCAAGATACTGTTCTATATTCCAAGTATTCTTTCATTGTTTTTAAGAATACACATCTAGACATTTTAGAATTATTAGCTGTATTTTATCCAGAGGAATAGATGAGAGAGAACAGTGAAATTCAGTAATTTTCTCAATGTTTAAGCATCAAAAGTGATATCAGATAGAAATATAAGTTTGGGCTATTCTTTTTCTTGACCACATGATCCCTCACAGTTTTACATCTAACATGTATTATAAAGTGTTGTAGTAAAATTGCTTTTTTTCCCCCTAAAGCTATCTTTAGAAGATTTTTCAAAGGATTTAGAACTTCTAGGGGACTTAGGAGGATCTTACTTCATTTGGCTGAAAATTTGGTGTCTCCATTGAAATTTGGAAACCAAACCAGACAGCTTTGAGTTCTCATTTATCATTTAAAATGTCAAAGAACATAAAAGTGAAAAATCCAATTTTGTCTAATTTTGCATTTTCAGGATAGTTTAAAATTTTACAGAATGAGACTGACTTTTCCGGCTTCTTATAAATTCTGTTATAAATAAGTTACCTAGAAAACAATGGAGAGAATAAATCTGAGCGGAATGAAAATACACCTTCAAATAAGAGTATTGACTAAATTATGTATTCTTGGGCAAAGTCACATAGTCTTTTTGGCAGTCAGTATACTTCTTGACAGTTTTTAAATTTTAAGAGTCTCACTTCTTAATTTTTCTATAAGAGAATTTCATGGTAGTAATCTATTAACAGTCCATACCTACTGTGTCTCTGAACTTTTCTTTCTTGTAGGATTTGGGCATTTAATACAGTACAGCAAGTAGTGATTCACTCTAGCACACATAGATTATTTGGTAACATTTTCAAAATACATTTACAACTGGGATTAAATTTCATAAAAATAATTTAAATGCCCAGAGCACATGTGTCTTGTCATATCTTTTTGAAAACCAACAAAAACTTACTTCTGTTTATTATTATAGGATTTATCTGCCACCATCATAACTTGCATAATACCTCTCAATAAAAATAAAAATATAAAATCACCTATGGGAAAAGAAAATATAAATCACTTAGAGAAAATCATTCTTAAAATTTTGCTATTTTGGAGTTTAGCCTTCCAAATATATGTATGCATTCTTAAAAATCCTCTTTAACTATTCAATGCTATATCACACACACCTTTTCCAAATGTCATTTTATATTCTACTGCATCGTTTTAATGGCTGCATTGTAGTTCATTATGTGGGTGGAACATCATTTGCAAAATCAGTTCTGTGTTGGATATCGCAAGTTTTTGCTGTTATAATTAATGTGGCAATTAGGATAAATATGCCATGATCATGATTGTGTTTTATAGATCATATTTATAAAAAAGCAAAATTAATGTGATGAGAAGTGAAGAACTTTTTGGATTTTAAAGGAGAAAGGGACCACAAAGTCCACAATATTAATTTTTATATTTTAAAAATAATATTTCATTTCCTCTTTGTTTTAAAAAACTATGGGATTTTAACTGTGTGTGTGTGTGTGTGTGTGTTTCCCTGCCCATATGCCCATGTATCCATCATAGAATATTTTAAATGCCATTGGAATACTTTAACCCATCCCCTCCAATTTGTGGCTTTGTGGGCTAGTCCAGCAGCAGGCTTTGGAGAAGTTACTTGCTACCTTATTATAACATACTTAAACTCAATAGCAATTCAGGCCTTACTGGGTATTTACCTAATTTATTGTGGCAATGCGGTATTTAGACCACTGATTAAGTGAAGTATGTCAGTATAGTTAAAAGAAATTAGAGACACTATCATTGCTAAATCACTTTACAATTCAAAGAGGAATTGTAAACATATGAATCCATTTAATTATAATAGTGCCAATTATAAGAGAAATTGTAATGCTGAGAACAGTGGCTTTTATGTAATCATAATAATGGCATGTATTTATCTTGGTTTGGCAAGTTAGGCCTTTCTTTAATACTTGGCTTTGCCTAAATAGAATGTGGTTTGCTGAAACCCACAATAACCCCCACACCCTCCAATTTGTTATTGCAGAAAATACTGAACAATAATCATGTGGTATGAATGATTAATGTATGCATGGGTTAGTAAGTATCTTTGAGGTTTAAAAAGTGTTTTTATTTACATTCTTCTGCTGCCTGAAGGTATAAAACAAAGAAATACAGATTCATGTGTTAAATATTCCCATCCCTTTTCAGGCAAGTATTTGCAGCGAGTGCAATCATAACTTTTTTATTGTGTTTTGTGTTTTTTGTTTACACAATACATATCCTTTAATTATATTTGATATGTAATCTATTTTTGAAATTCACTAAGTACTTGGAACATAGCTCCTCTAAAATATAGAAATAATGAATTTAATATTATTTGAAGATTGGCAAACTTAATTTGTAACATTGTGTTCAAAATAGTACCTATTAGAGTGACACTTATTTGGAGAGCATATGTAAAAAAAAATTACTCATATTCTTGGTTTAATAAGATTACTATTCTTATTGAGGAAAAGGTGCTATCTAGTGATATAAAAAATTTCTATGGAATTGGAACATTTCTACACTTTAATCTCAGGGCTTTTATTTCTGTTTCCTGCATGCAGAAAGATAATTTGCAGCAGTCCCAAGGTGTGCCGTTGTAGAAGTGAAGGAAATCCCACTTTCTAAGCAAAGAAGGAAGGAATTTAAGTTTAAAGACCAAAACCTAAAACAAATAAACAACCCTACCCCCCCCCCAAAAAAAAAACCTTACTTTTATAACTTCAGATAGGTCATTATTTTAAGAATAAATAGACCTTCTGTGGACATTATTAATTCATTGTAAAAGCTATACATTCTAAAACATCAGAAATCTAAATTGGTGAATTTTTCTAAGACTCAAATGAAGTTAAACAAATAGTAGGTTTTAAAACTAGACATCCTGTAAGGGTTAATGTTTTTATTACTTGAAATCTGATATAAAATTGTGGGCAACCCCTGACATGGTTGGGAGTACTTGATTTTTCTTTTCTCAATAAATAAGAATGGCATACAGTTAATTTCAGCACTGTAATTGAGCAATGCATTCTGGGAAGTTGAAAAGCACTATAAGATGAGGAAATGTTTTAGGGACTAATCATGAGAAGAAAGGAGCCTTTCATGGCCCGTATGATGCTGTTGTCAGAGCTAAAGGCAGATAATGATTCGGTAATAATGGCACATTGTGAATATTTAAGCTGAAAAGATTTGGGCAAAATGAACAGACATTGCTGGTTTGTTAAAACTGAATAGTTGGTCTTTGGGCTTCAAAAGCACTCTGGACCCCGTTGAACATTTTTATTAAAATTTTTCCCTAAAACAAGATACTTTTTTTGGAAAGTTATATCTAATATCGTCACTGTAAGAAGTTTTAAAATGATCTACTTGTTTAATTTTTATTCTGGAAATTGATAGTGTGGGCTCTTTTTTTTGTTATCGAGAAGTTTAAAAGTTTCATGTGCTGCTTCTTATATGTCTTTAACTTAATGGGCAGAAGCAGTACCTTTAAAGAACATTCTCATAGTAGTGATGTAAAATATTAAATATAAAACCAAGAATGTCAGATTGCAAAGAAAGTAATTTGCATTTTGTTTCTAAGGTTTCCATTACACCCTTAAAAGTCTTGCAGCTGGATTTCAATATACCTTGTCTTTTCTCCTCATTTGAATATTTTCAACCTGTTTGTTTTCCTTCTTGAAACATCTGTTAAATGCAGATTTATGCAGCTCTAGTTACCTATTTTGGGGTGAATGTTCCCAGAAGCTTAGGAGTGAATCCTCAAAGTCTTTCTTCAACTTATGATGAGAAGAGAACTAAACAGCATATTTTAAAACTTACTAACTTTAATGGTGGGTTCTTAGAGTGGGTAACACATCTGGTAAAAAAAACTATACCCCATTTTGTCCAAGTATAGACAACACTGTTATATTGAAATAATGCTTTTAAACCTTTAAAATCTAATTCAACAAGAAAACTTTTTAGAGTATGTTTTAGGACAGATTCAGCCTCTATGTATGTAAGATATGTATATTTCCAGTGAGCTCTCATTTATTACATATATGCTATGATGACATAAATAATTCCAAGTCTGGTATTTCTTTTATAAATATACTTTTCATGTGCAGTTTTACACAAAGAGTGAAATGAAACAGATTTCTGAGGCTATACAAATGTGTGGGGTTTTTTTAATAGTAAAGAAGATTACTTATTAAAAATGGCTTCACATGTTTAAACCAAAATAACTTTTTTTTGGGGGGTGGGGGAGGGAGGGATGCTTCTTCTCTGAGACTTTTTTTTTGAAGGGAAGAATGTTGCCTTATGTTTACACTAACATTTATTTTTTCACATATGCTTTAAATCTGTGTATTTGTTTAACCAAATATTGTTTCTTTGTAGAGCTGTTTAATTTTTCTTTTTAACTGGAATTTTTAACAGCAGTTTAAAAAAATTAAGTTAAATAAAATTACACTATTTAAAAGACATTTTCTTCAGGAGTTTGAACCAAAAAATAAACTCTGTGTTACCATTAGGTGAGACTGGTCTTAGGACAGGAAATAGACAGAATTCAGAAGCTAAAATAAAACAGAAGAAATGTTTACCAGGAAAATGTGCTGTGATCCAAGCAGATTCTTGTATCATTTTTCAAAAGTGGCTTTTATGGCAGGTAACCCATGAGCAGAAGAGCCTTTCTCATTATTTCTGCAAAGAAATACAATTTGAATTTTGATGTTCTACCTACACAAACTTACACTTTTTCATGTTGGATAGAGGGAATTGACTATAAAATGAGATTGTTTACTTGGAAGCTCCATAAAATTTACCTTATTTTTAGAACATAAGCTAAACATTTGAAATTCTATTTTTAAAAATGTTCCAATAATAATTTTGTGACTTTTTCTTAGATTCCACAAAATTACAGAATTGTTTATTCTATTTTTTCTTTTTGCCTGGGAGTATGGATTTTTCATTTGATAGTAAGCATTAATTTTATTTAGATTGGTAGTTATTATCCCCCACCCTTGCTTCGTATTTCTCTTTATTCAAATTCACATGGTTTTTATCTGACAACTCAATGGCCAAAATCAAGGGATTCAGGGTGCTGTACTCTGGTAACATTTAGTCGGAGGCTTTCTGAAGCTATGAACTAAACCTTCGTCAAAAGAACCTTCCAGGAAAATTAACCTTGAATTTTGTTAACAAATAAGTTAAATCCCATATTTAGAAACCAACCTATTTGAAAACTGGCCTACCCACTTACAAATTACCAGATGTTCTTGCCTAATATGAAGAGAAAAATTCAAGTTAGAGCTTTTGTGGCGAGGACGAGGGACTTCTACTATTGATAGAATTGCATTTTAGTTATTGAGGTATAAAACAGTGGTTTATCAGTTAGACAATGTATCTAAAATTAGGAAAATTACCAAATAACTTTAGTGTTTTAAAAAGATTTTGAATAAATTATCTTGAATTAAACCTTTCAATGTAATTTTAAACAATTTTACTTAAATCTAACTTTTGAAAGCCTCACATTTATACTAGCCAAAATACATTTTTAAATACTTGAGTCTCAAGATATGCTTCTTGAAAAAGGGTAGCTTTTTGTGTGTATGTTTAAAATATAAATGCATGCTCTTGTCTCAAAAGGGTCAAAATGCACAGTAGAGGTCTGAGAACTTTAGCCTAGCCTAGTTTCCAAAGTCATCAGTGGAACCCTTTTTTACTCATAACCCCTAATACCTTCCAAAACACACTTCGTAAAATTATGCCCTCAGTTTATTTCTCTGCATTTAAGTGAAGAAACGAGATTTCAGTCCTGTGTGGTGTAAAAATCATCTTTGTGCTGACCCTTCCATTCAGTAGGAGCCCTTTAAAATGAATACATTCCAGTCTCCATTTGGGTACCAAGTGCCCCCTGGAGAGGGACTTAATTTCAGATGCAGTGCTACTTGATGCAGTTGTCCCATCTCCTCTACACATCCATCCAGTCCATTGCAATTTACTTTAAGTACTTTAAACTGTGTCCTTGGAAGACAGATTTGCCTGGAGCTAGTCCAAGTTGGCAAAGGGATGTTCTAATAAAGCTCTAAGTGGTACTACTTGCTGATCAAGAGGAGAGGGTAAGAATAGTGACAATGTGATGCTACAAAGGTCATTTCATAGGACTCTGAAGTCCATTTTTAAAAGATCTTTGTTTTCACCCCATAATTCTGAATATTGGAAAGGTTCGTAAATGAAGCTCTCTTTTATTCTGTTATGCGTACCAGCAAACAGACTTTCAAAAATATTATTTTCAAGATATGACATAGGAATCTATTGAAGACTTCTGCTTTAATTCGCCCTATTCCTAAAAAAAACGTTATCATTTTCTTAAGTACATAAGAAGGAAGTTGATTTGAAGGTTTAAACTTAAAGCTCAGTAAACAGTCAATGTAAAACCATTATTTGAGTTTTTATGTACTCAGTATATTTTTTCGTTGGAAAGAGATGAGGCAACTGTAGCAGGAAATTTTTATTTTATCACCAGAAATGCTGTTCTCATTTAAACTGACATCTTCAGTATTTGCTGAATAGGAACAAATGATTATTTTTCTATCATATCTGTCTTGCAGCTAAGAAATTTTAGATTTATTAGTGTCTGAGGCCATCTTTAGTATGAGTGATTAATTAATTACAATGTTTGTTACTGAGCTAAAAATCTTTTTTAAAAAAAAGCCACAACAAAAATCAGAAACCAGCCACATAATACGACGTCAGCTCTATAATCTTCTTACCAAGTAGACTACAGCAATTTCAGAGGACTTAGCACACTTTACTAGATAAATTACTTATAATTTTAAGAGACTATAAATATACATTTAAAAATTATAAGTGAAACAGGATCTTGACAGTAATTCATGTAACCTAATTAGCTAATGTATCAGTTGTTAATTCTCTTAAGATACCCAGTAAACTCAAATGACATGTTGGACACCCAGCGAACATGTGTGACAGAAGAAAAAATTTCAACTCCAGCAAGAAAAGAGTGTTTGTGGAATATTAAATGTTCTACAGTAGCATTACGGGAGATTAGTGACCAGCCAGGTTAGTAAACTTCAAGTTTGCCTCATGTTATCTACATTAGGCAGCCACTTGGTAAAGCCTGGAAGGTAACATGTGCCTCAACAGTTAGCGCTTAGAAACTGTTTTAACAAGTCTCCAGATATGTATTTACATGATAGACCATACTGACACCTTTTCGTGTTATCTGCCAATCAAGATTTAATAATGTTCCTCGATTAAATGTATCTGGTATTCATTTCCATTGTTGCCCTACTTGTTTTGCATTTTTGTGTATTCATTAAGGATCCGTGGTCACCTGACCTCTTGGCAGCCTTTCGTAAACTTCACATCAACCCTGCTTCCCAGGGATGGCTGGGGTCGCTTTAACCCCCATGAAACTGAAAGGTCCAAATAATTGAGTCCAAAGACTTGAGAAGGAATCTGCAAAGTTCCCCCTCCCGCCCGCCCACCTCCAAAAGAAATGCTTTAGTCTCTGCATTTGGCACCCGTCCCCTCCCATCTTTTTATTTTGGGTAAAAAGGATTTTTACGTCAGACACGTTATTAAAAGATTTTATTTAACACTCAGATGCATTTTTGTTCTGAAATGAATGCTTGCTCAAGAGTCTAAGAAGGTTTCATGGGAAGAGCAAAGCAATCTAAGCCATATGTATTGGGCAGGTTGCCAGTTGTTTGCCAATATGCCCAAGCCACCTGGCTGTGCATTCAGCCAAGTATGCCATTCCGACTAGCTAGCGTTAACCTCCCGGCTGCTTTTCAGTGCTTAGGAAACTCCAAAGGCCTGGGAGCCGCACTTCATTTCTCCCATGCCAGTAGTTTTCACTTGGACAAAATGCACAGCTACACTGACCGGTAACTCGGAACCGCCCATTTTGAATGAACTCTCCTTTTGTTTAAAGCACCATTCACTGGTGTTGAACCGGTGCCATGAGATGAGTCTGGAGATAGCAGACTGAAACCTTTACCCATATGCCATAGACAGACACTTTGACTGACAAGCAGCATTTTATTCCCAAGCCTGCAGCGAGAGGGTTTTGTGATTCTGGTTTGCTGAGATTTGGATTGACTTCGTTTGCCTCTGGTTTCAATTTTTATTTGGGGTGATCCTAACTTTTAAATGTTTGGAAACGTTTGTTCATTTTGGTTTTCCCTTTTTGTTTAGTTTAGAAGTTGGTTGTGCTGTTTCATAATTTATCAAGCCCAATTACATAATCTTTGGCAAGCTAGGTCAGGCATTGTTGGGAAGGGCAACCTTACAAGTGTTGATGGAATCTTGAAGACTGATTTATTCTTTTAAAAAGTCACGATAGAAAACCTTTTACTTCTAAAAGGTAGTATTCTTTTTATAGGTTCATAAGAATTATATAATATGTCTTGTTTTCCTTTTGGCCTTGGCTCCCAATACACTCAGAGATAAATTTAACTTTAACCTCAGGAAATACATCAGTCTAGATTTTAGCCTCTGTAACTTCTTTGTCTTCTATTGTTTTAATTCATATTTCTTTTTCTTTTATGGACTTAAATTTGCATATATATATATATATATATATATATATATGTATTTGATGTTTGTGAACCATCTCAAATCATTTTTGGAAGGAAGGTATGATAACTAAATAAAAATTCAGTGTAGAAATTTTAATCTTGAAATGGATGTCTGTGGTTTAATAAGCAGGTGTCTCAGACCAGTGATCCCATGTTTTAAATAAAGGGAGCTGTAATGATGAGGATAGGCCTAGAACTTTCATTATTATACATTCTTGGTAGCCTTTGGTCTGGTCAGTTTATTATTTCCCAACAGTGGTGTGGTCCGTACATTCTCAGTTGATGCCATTTTCCTCTGCTGGCTCTATGACTACTATCTCTCAGATCTTGAAGATCTGTTTTGGCTTGGCTCCAATTTAATCAGTCTGAATGGATCCTATTGAGTAACTTGACTCATTCACCCTGCCGAAGAGAGTCTGAATACACTATTTCTGAAGGTTTAAAAGAAACAACTATTACAATGTTCTTTTTTTATTAGGATTGTCAGTCATTTCAGAAAAACACGTGATCTCCGTGTGTGTAAATATACGGGTGTCATTTGGAATCCCATTTTTCATTCCATTAATAAGACCCATTCAGATTGTCACATTTTGGCCAAAGTCCTGTGACACACTCAACAAAGCCCTGAGCAAGGTGGAGTTGCACCAGCTCACAAGATGGATAGACAGAGCCGGGGAAGTGTCCCAGCGGGTTTTTGCAGTCTGTTAGAGGAGCTGCAGCTGTAACCACCCATCTGTGCTGCTTTGGCTTGGACTAGGCTTCTGTATTGAACACTTGCCCTGAAAAAAGATGGTCAAAAAGCAATGAATGGTATGGTTCAAATAATAATGACCAAGAGGAAAACCATTATATCCACACACTGTAAGATTCAGACTTTTGGCATTTCTGAAAATCTAAAATTTCTGCAGTATTCATTCCATTGCCTGTCCTTTCAGGAGCTTACTAGAAAGAAAAAAAAATGAGCTTTCTGTGTATTTTTTTCCACATGTTCATGAAGATTTCCAGCATATTAAATCCAAACAGAATCATGACAACTATATACATAGTTTCTTCTCTGATTCATATTTTTATAAGCTTTCTGCATTAGGTAGCCATCTTACATATCTTTGCTCTTGAGCATTTCTTATTTCCTCATTCATTCTGAAATACAAATGTTTCTTTTAAAACATTTCTGTGCAACAATAAGCTTAATGATCATGGACAAAGAAAAGGCTGTTAATTATGTACACTCTTTAAGATTATTTATAGGCACCTAAAAGAACCTTATAAGAATCTATTAATAACCAAAATGCAAATATTCCCCCCAAATAATATAAAGATTCTACCCTTCTTTTTGATATAGGCAAATGGCATATATCATTTATGTTTGATATGTTAAAATGAGCATGTTTCATCTGAATTATCTAAAATAATGAGGTCAGAGTAAAAAAAATAATAATAACCCTGATAAAAATTCTTTACTTTATTGGATCAAAATTTTCATATTACATATATACAAATCAGATTGAATTAAAGAAACTATCATTTAAAAGGTATTCTTGGAAAAATAAAATACTATGCCATTTCCTCCAATATAACATCTTAAACCAATTACTCAACCAGATATTCTTAAGGAAAATAAATATCTTATATTTATACTTGAAAATTTGTTATGCATTTACAGTGCAGTGAAATTTATATTCATCTCTTAAATATTTCCACGTACTCAGAGGCCCCCAAAACAACACTGCTGCCCTAGGCAAGATTCTCAGATAGTACTGTTGTTTTTTTTTAATTCCTTTTATTTGATATCACTAAAGTAAATGAGTTTATCAAGCAAAATAAAATGGAGTGTTCAATCAGACATCATCTCAATGAGAAATCACTTACGGATTTATTTATTCAGTGCATACTAAGCAAGGTGCCAAAACCTCGCCTTCAGAAGATTAAAGTAAGATTGAGTCAGGGACCATGTGTCTTTCCTTTCTCCCCAACATTTACTTATTAGCTTTTCAATCAAATTTTATTGAAAAATGCTTAAATGTTGTATTTTCTATTAGAATCTAATATACAGGTGCAAGAATCTTCTTAAAAACCATTTTGGCCTGGCCAGTTTAGCTCAGTGGTTGAACCAGGAGATCATGGTTCAATTTTCTGTCAGTCAGGGCACATGCCCAGGTTTCAGAGGCAGCCAATCTATTATCTCTCATCATAGATGTTTCTATGTCTCCCTTCCCCTTACTCTCTGAAACAAATAAAAAATTATTTTTAAAGAAAACATTTTGGGCAAAAAAGGTTTGGAAAAACTCAATTGCTAATTCCAAACCTTTAAAAACTCTTTTGATAATCAGTAACAAAGGAGGGCAGTATCCTTAACTTGGATAAAATAATATCAAATCAACAAAAGGAATCATAGTGAATTATGAACTATTGGAGTCATCCTCACTAAAATCAGGAACAAAACAAAGGTGACTATGATACCCTTATTTTGTAATGTTCTACTAGAAGTTTTGGCTGCACTATTGTTTACTCTTATTTCTGATTGATGTAGTAGAAAAGAGGAGACAAAGTGATTATATTTCCAAATGATAGAATTAATCAGACAAGAGTCCAAACAGGAACATGTGGAATTAATAAGCAAATTCAGCAAAATATCTGATTAAAAGATCAATACCCCAAAGCAATAAATTTTTATACAATCATCTCTAATAAGAAGCTATGATGGAAAAGGATCTCACTCAGGAAAGTAATCAAAAGCACAAACTATCTAGGAATAATTTGGCAGTGATTTGATAGAAAGGCCTGCTGTGGGTGTTCTGAGCTATGAGGTTATAGGAATGAGAAAGTGGCATCTGATGGAATTACCACTTACACATATCTCTCACATTACAACTTAAAAGTTCTCTCTTACTCCTATTTCATCATGCTTCATATTTAATCAGCCACCAAATTCTCCCAAGTCAGCCTTCTTCTTAGCAAAATCAATGCCATCCTACCCCCTGCTTTCTTTATGTTTAGACCCTTATTATTTCTAGCCTACACTATCTCCACTGTAGCCTTCTCTCTCTCTCTGCTCCCATTCTTTTCCTATCATCCATTCCTTCCATCCATCGCAAGAGTGATCTCTCCAAAATAAGAATGATCACTCCTTTACTGACATACCTTCAATGACTCCCATCACCTGCTGTATAATCCTGCATTTCTCAGCATTTTATATAAGGCTCTTTATGATCTGGCTTCTCTTCCCCACTCTGGTGTCACTATCGCTACCCCACCCTTCACCTTTGGATACACCATGCTCCAGCTCTGATCCAATTCTATTGAAATATTTGTGGTGCCCTGGCTGGCATGCTCAATAGTTAGAGTTTTGGCCCCTGCACCAAAGGGTCACAGACTCGATTCCTGGTCAAGGGCACATACCTGGGTTTCAAGTTACTCCCAATCTCTGGTGGGGGCATGTGCAGGAGTCAACCAGTTAAAGTGTCTCGCTCACATCCTCATGTCAGTGTTTCTCCCTTTCTCCCTCCATCCTTCCCTCCCTTCCTCTCTCTTAAAAGCAATGGCAAAAATATCTTCAGGTGAGGATTAACAACAACAAAAAGAAATGCTTGTGGTTTACCAAGGTTCTGTGCGTTATCAGTGCCTCAGTACTGCATTATCAGTGTGGTGTCATTTCATATTCTGGTTCACCTATTGAGTATGCTCTTCCTCCAAATAGCTCCACAGCCTGGAAAATTCCAGGTCCCCTGGCATCACTCAGTGTAAGCATTGTATCATTTGGAAAAGCATTCCCTGTTCCCGTAGCATCTTTATATACTACTATCATAGCACTTATCATTTTATACTGTAGCCATTAGTAACCCCCACTAGAGATCAAAGCTAATTGCATCTATAACATCTAGTACAGTGGCTAGAACATAATAGGTGCTCAGTATTATTGAAACGATTTTTTAAAAAAAAACTCTTAAGTTTGTAATTCATTAAGTTCTGTTTTTGAGATAATCATATAATTGTTTTCTGGGGAAATTGCTTTCAGATTTTAGTTTTTTTGGCATCTTGGACCTAAACAATGACTAAACATAAAATATAAGTACGTGCATATTTTATGTCACAGCTAAACTATGACAGATGTTTAATGTTTTTTCAAGAATAAATAATAATAAACTTTTATGAACAGGCTATAATTTGTGTTTATGTTGTCAGTGCTAGCCATTTCTTTATTATATGACTAGGTTAAGGTCATTAGCCTATTTTCTGACATTTGTCAATCACATAATGCTTTATCTAAACAAATAAATGATACAAAATCATAGATATGTAAAATTCAAATATTCAGATGATTTAATATGCTCAGGGCTGAATTGAGCACTCTTACATTTCAGAAAGGTATTAATAGCTCAGTTTCTAAGAAGGTTGTATAGAAACTAAGACTTGCTTACACAACAGCCAGCCCAAGATAAAAACAAGGGCTTTGCACCCTAAAAAGCCAATTATCATCAGCCTCATTTTGTAGATAAGGAAACTGAGTTTTGAAGTTTGATGACTTTATTAGCATTACATTCAAGTAGGAATGATGGGTTTGAGGCTGAGGCCTATATTTTTAGTCTCCTGGTGAAAGGCTGAAAGCAGATTTTGATAAGCTAACCAGGAGTTTAATGAATTGGGAAAATGTAAAGCAAGTCCATGAAGCTCAAGAAACAGAATAGTGATTCATGGTTGTCTAATTGTTTTCCATTTTACTTATGCATTTACAGAAGTACATATTGAGTAGGTTATATCTGAATAATGAAGCAGGGCATTAGAGTGCCTCTTCTATTTTGAAGGCATTCCAGAAACACTAATTAATCTAAGCTCACAAATAGTCCTCTGAGTGATTGGGCTAGACCAATTTCAACTAAAAGGGAAATGAAGCCATATATATTATATATGTACATATTTATGTAAAGCACAGTAGAGCTATATTACATCAAAGTTTTATTGCCGTGAGTTTGGGGTGACATGTTGTAAGTGGCAAAGCCACAAGTGAGTTATGCAGGTCATCTCAACTAAATGCCAGTAAACTGTTTTTATTGTACCACATCATCCGGTATCCTGCCTCTGCTACACACTTAAAGAGAACCAATTTTAGAAATTTCCAGAGTTGTAAAGTTTTTATTGGTACCATATTTCAAACTTGCTGGCCTGTAAATATTAGTTCAATTAATTGTGGCAAAATTAATGAACAGAACTTAAAAAAACAAACAACCACGTAAGATTAGGTTCTTTTATTAAAACGTATTTCTTCCAAGTTTAGTTCAGTTTTCCTGGTTCTGAGTATAAATACATTCTTTTTCCCTCTTCCCTTTTTTATGTGAATCTTTTCCTCTTTTTAAAAAAGCCACCTCAGGGACCTCTCCATGGGTACTTAATATCACCTCTAAATTTGATCTCATTTTTTCTGAATGTTTGCTTTCACTTACCGCTCATAAATTCATTTGGCCAATTTTTTTTTATTGCTTTTTAACCTCTCTTTTAGTTGTAATTTATTGTTAGACTATTAATTTAAAGTATATCATTATTAAACTTTTAATTGAGTGTATACTGTTTTTCCCAAGTATATTCTAGGCTCCGAGAGCATGTACTCAATGCTTTATTTTGTCCCTGGGTTCTAAGACATTTTTTGTTTTTTGGTTTGTTTTTAATGTTCTTTCTCTTTTCCCTTCCCTCCTTTTCTTCTGCAGACACTGAGTACCTACCATTTTCACGTCTGAGCTGTTCATTGATATTGAGATGAAAGGCTGCCTAGAAAACAGCTTATAAAAATGATTCTCAAACTATTGTGTGCATAACAGTCCCTTGAGGAGGGAAATTATTAAGGAAGTATACTACACCAAGTCTTATATCCAGAGAATCCTAGGCCAGGAACCAAAGATGTATACTTTTTTGTTGTTGCTTGCTAATCATTTTTCCATGGCTTTTTCAGGGAGAGTGAAAGGGAGGGAAGGGGAAGGGGACAAAGAAGGGAGGGAAGGATGAAGGGATGGAGAGAGGGAGGGAGGGAGGGAGGGAGGGAGGGAGGGAGGGAGGGAGGGAGGGAGGAAGGGAGAGAGAGAGAGAGAGAGAGAGAGAGAGAGAGAGAGAGAGAGAGAGAGAGAGAGAGAGAGAAGGAAGCATCTATGTGAGCTGACTGGGGCAGGGAGTGAACCCATAACCTATGTACATGCCCTTGACTGGGAATCAAACCCAAGACCCTTTGGTTTGGGGAGCCAATGCTCTTAACTACTGAACACACTAGCTAAGGTTAAAGATCTATGGTTTTAAACACCAGATGCAGGGAGCCCATAGACTCTGAGAAACTTCAGGCTGTGAGTGATGGGAGAAAGTGCCATAGGCTGATCATCACAAAGCTATGCTATTTACAAAGTGCTATGAAAGCATCACACTCCGGGTGTTTAAGGAGCCCAGTGGGGAGGCACATACTGAAGTGAAACTGGAGAAGCAGAGGAGTAATGTCATAGTTGGTGCTTAATACTTCTCTGGATACATAATGTATATTTGAATTTAGAATTAAACTGAAGCGGTTGAAATGTTGAGGCCATTTCATGACCCCAAGCAAATTCCTTCACTTCTCTGAGCCTGAATAGAGTGATCATAGGTCCATGTGTCCTCAATGCTGGTTCCATGACACTGATTTTGGTTCTTCTTGCCATAATTATTTTCTACTGAGAATCCATAAGTAGATGTCCAGAGAGCTGTGAAAGTATCTTTGAACTCTTAACTTCTCATTTTAAACAATATGAATAGAAGGGGAAGGAGAGCCGGCCCCTGCTCCCAATGCTTTTAAGAGTCTATTTCACTGCGTAAAAAGTTTTCAGTTTTGAATGCTTGGTGCTGTCCATTCTTGCATTTTGTGAGTATCTGTCTGTCCCCTCTGCTCATCAGCTCTTCTGTGAGCTAGAATGGCTATTTTCTTCTTTGTTTCTACACACCAATTATGCTTTTTTGCCCTTCAAAATATTGGTATATGAATGAAATGAATCCCTTATAGGTCCTGGTCGCTATTGTTAGCCCCACGTTAGGCAAAAATGTTTGTGCTTTTCATATTACCGTAAAACTGTCAATATTCCCACTTTTCTAGCTGTGGTGTTTTACTGGTCAGAGATCTGATGACTTGTGAGTGACTCAAGAAGACTGAATGTGTATTTTGACTTCTGGCACTTCCAGAATGGGGATTTTATTAAAAGACAATTAGAAGCATAGCTTTATTGCATTATTTTTATTATTAAAGATGGCCACGACTAGGCTATTTCCTGGAAATACAACCTGGTGGGTTCTGTCTTGAACACAGTAAAGCCTTTATACCCCTTCTAACGCTCCATTCTCAAGAAAGAAGCCATTCCCCCAAGAGGAAGTTACAACTTGTGGTAAAGCACATGGGAGACAGGAGGACCAGTTTCTGTTGTGTGAATAAAGGAATGAAATGATTACATCACAGTTTCTTAAAACTAAAGTAGATTTATCAGCTTGTAATTTCATTTGTAAGAAACTAAGAGAACTGAGCTTCCCCACTCAATTAAAGTTTTGCTGTTAAGAAGGTTCATTGAATTTTTAGGTTAGCGTCTGAAATGCAGATTAGAGATCGGTGGGAATGAGGTTCTCTTGTTCATGTGGTTTCTGAACTTTCCTCCATCCTCTGAGTCCTCTCCTTGTGACAGAACATTGGGCTGTTCTTGTGTTTTAACTGGAGGCTCGGTGCACAAAATTTGCGCATTGGTAAGGTCTTTAGGCCTGGCAGGGGGTCAGGGCCGATTGGGGCCTTCTGGCTGCCCGCCAGGGCCTTTTCTTCATTCTGTGCCATCCCCTGGTGGTCAGCACACGTCATAGCAAGTGATCAAACTTCCAGTCTCCTGGTTGAACTCCTGAGGGGACACTGCAAATTAACCTTTTATATATTTAAATGCTGACTCAGAAACAACAACAAAAGTCCTGAAGTGGGCAGTTAATTTGCATCCAATTCAGGTAAACTAATCACTTCAGAAAATATCCATCTTTTTTTTTAAGGTGGGAAAAGAGGGCAGAGAGAAGTAATTTTCTCTAGATCAGTGTCAACATGGGAACAGCTATTCTATTTAGAGCTGACAAACACAATAGCCATTAGAGAGAGTTCTTCTGCTAAATAGGTGTGATGTGGAGGGTGTATCTTGAGCGTACTGCTAGTTAGGGTCCCAAAACATATGGCACAGATATCCTTGAACAAAATAACAGACAGTGTGTGCTCTGTGCTTTTAAGGCAGGTGCTATGTAGAATTTTTATATTTTTTTAAATGTGAGTTGTTGCAATGTACTTTATCACATCCCAACCAAAAACCATGACCCTCACCTGCAAAAATCTCATATAAACAAAGAAATAGGACAGCCTGGCATTATAGGGCCAACAGAGGACACCTTGTAAGCCACGCCTTCGCATACTAGTCTAACTTAGACACATTTTGAATTGCTACTAGAAAGGAGTTCTCCTAGGAAGGACCTTTCTTTATTTTTGTGATTTCTTTTTTTTTCTATTTTACCAATTAGTTTAAAATGACTCAGTGTATTCATTTGTTGTATTAATGAGTGAAGGAACACAACCGAAGACTGTGCTTTTTCATCCACAGGCAGACATAGTCCATTTCTCTAATTACATCCAGCCCAGAGAGCTATGGCAATCACTCTTCTGCTTTTCATCAGGTAGAAAAAAACTTAAGAAAATTAACCCGTGAAAAAAGAAACGAAACAAGTAACTCTTTGAAGCTCTAGTAAATTACTTTTTCATGTTTTTATTCCAGTGTTTAAGGTGTTTAATAACTGTTTCATAGATGAATTAATATATATCTAGAATCTTTTTTCTCCATTCTAATGTAAGCTCCTAGATGGTAGAGAGTTTTGTCTCTTTTGTTCACTGCTTATCGGTAGCACCTAGAACACCCTATGTACCATCCCCAATGTTGAAAAGAATGAATGAATGAATGAATGAGAGGGTGAGTTCAAAGCATTCCTTAACCCTTACAAGTAGTCAGTGACATGGTAATTTTTAAGTCATATTATCATACTATCAAGAACCTCAGACTGCCCTAGCCAATAGAGCTCAGTAGGTAGCGCATCAGCCTTTAGACTGAAAGGTCCCAGGTTCCATTCCAGTCAAGGGCCCATGCCCAGGTTGTGGTCTCGATTCCCAGTAGGGAACATGCAAGAGGCAGCCGATCAATGATTCTCATCATTGATGTTTCTATCTCTCTCCCTCTTTCTCTCTGAAATTAATTAAAAAAATATTTTTTAAAAAGAACCGCAGACTTACATAACCATGTTTCAAGCAAAAGCACTCCTATAATTCTGAAAAATATAGTTATTTTTATAATTTCCAGGTAGTTTTATTAAACCAATGACAATGAGGGAACCCCATGTTGGTTGGGTTATAGTATTAGCCATAGAATGATTATTTTGACAATCAACTGATAAATACTTAAGTCTCTGCGGTGGGCAAAATATTGTGCTCAAGTGTATTAGAAATTAAAATCTTCAAATTCACACCTTGTTTTTTTCTCCTGATGAGCAGTATAGGTAAAAGTACACCTGCAAACAAAGACCCCTTGTTTGTGTGTTTGTTTTTGTTTTGTTTTGTTTTTGTTTGTTTGTTTTTTGTAGCAAAATCAATAGGGATAAGCCAGATTGCTTTTTCATTATAAAATTTCATTATAAATTTTTTTCTCTGGCTCTTATGACTGTTTTAAGATACAACATTTAAAAGGTGGAATAAGGTTCCCACATTCTTATTTTTATTCTTGTGTATGCTCTGAGACCCTGTGTTAGCCTTAGCACTTATCTGAGCCTCAGCCTTCCCAGGTGTAAAATTGGCCTAACAATGCTCATCTACTAACTGTGTGGGGGCGGGGGGACAGCATGAGACTTAATTAGCAAACAGCTGGAAAACCCCTTGAGATAGTTCTATGAGTCACAATGGAAGTGCATTATTATTAATCATTATTATTGTTATTATTTTTAAATGGCTCAGAGCCATCTCTAAATTTAGTAATAAAATGAATGCATCTAATAATTCTTTCCACGTATGTGACCTGTGATCATGCATTTCTCAAATTAAATGGCAGAATACTTGTAGGATATGATTATAATGATTCAAGTAAATGATCCTCAACCAATTCAAAATTATATGATTAAGACCCCAAGGAGCTAAAGCAAGCACTTTGCTTTGTTACTTTTCAGCTTCTCAAATAACACATTTTGCGTTAATTTATGTAACGAAGAAAAAATAGCTTTTGTTTTTTCATGTTAACTTTAACTTTCCTGTATAATTAGTTGGAAATTTGGGAGCTGATGGGGTAGTGATTTCCTGATTTCCAAATCTATCTGTAACACCTTGTCCATAATGTACAATCTATTCTCCTTCAAATATGATTGGCTTAGCTTCCTATCAGTTTTTGATTCAAGTATAATCAGTGGACTTTCCAAGTAAGAAATCTTCAAATGTCATTGGAAAAGATAATCATATGTCTTATTTTTCTAGTTTCCTTGTCTCCTCCTGTACCCTTTTGTCAAGAAGTGCTTTGGGGTCTGACTTAGGTTATGTTGCAAGTCAAGGGAGAATCAGCTTCCACTGCAGATCGTATGCCTTTAGCTTGAATTATCTCCCGCAGACATCCTGGCTAGCTGCAATGCAAAACTCAGAGGGCTCAAGTCTGAGAAGACCTAAGGTTGGCAGCCCACTAAGTTGGGGATGAGAAAAGAAAAGGGAAATTCTATCTTTCCCCCTCTTGGTTTCCCCACTAAAAATCAATAGCCTGGTCGATAGTTGGTTTTGAGTTGTTCACTACACGCTAGAGTTTTTCTGATGTAAACCTTTGGTGTCTGGGCTTCAGACATTATAATGTGTCAGGGAAGGTTTGATAGCTACCATGGTCCTCCTGGGTTACATTTTATTCCCTGTGACAGCCTTTGTAATGCGAGAGGGGAAGTACAGATCAATTTTTACACCATTTAGTTGTTGGCGGAATTTTTTTCCATGACTTGATTGTTTTTAAAAATTGATCATATTTATATATTTTTCTTCTAAATAGCAAAAGCTAATAAAATGAGACCTTTCCACTAATGGGCATTTAAAATAAAAAGCAAACCCAGCCTTGCTCTAAATTGGTAAGACCTGGCTGTATCCTGTTCAGGATTTCTCAAGTTCCTTTTGCATGCCTTGGAATGACACTTTTAATTTAAATGTATACATTTGGGGAAACCCAGTGTCCTTTCTTAGCAATACTCTTGAATGGTAACGTCAGGAAGAAAATGGCACAGTGTCAGCTATACTGTTTGTGTGGTTTGAGTGCAGAGTTGTGTTTTAACTATATGGTGGCTTTTATAGATATTGAATAATTATGGGTAATGAATAATTATACATGATGTTTCTAAAAATGTTTTAATTTTCATTTGAGTCCTTTATAGTGAATTTTTTGCTATCTGAATGTGTAAATAGTTTTCTAAAAATAATATTTTAAGTTGTTTACCAATTATCTCTTTGATTCTAATAATCTTCAACATAAAAGCTCATATCAGAATTATCTTCTGAAGATTTTCAGGTGACTAATATGTTCAATAAATACAAGATGATAAAGGTTTTGTAAGATGTCTTCAAGTTTTGAAAGATAAATTTGTAAATGGAATGAAAATGTTTTTGCAAAATTGTGTTGAAACATCTTACAGAGGTGCAAATACCCTATATTTAGTGTACTAAATACACTTATTTGAAATAATTGTCAAATATTTGATAAGTAAATAAAGCAAGATCTTGAGAATCAGCCTTGTTATTCTCAAACAGACTAATATATCCATCATGTTGTATTAATTGAAAGGATTTGATATAATCTCATAAAGAAACAGGCAAACTCTGGGCTTTCCTCTGTAGTAAAAATATATCATTCATGTCTTCCATTACCGTTCTATAATTATGGTAAGTGAAGCAGAACGGAATCGATAGAGCAATTTATCAATGCATTCCAAACTATTCTAGTACCGTTGACGTCATCTACTGCAGATACTGTCATTCAATAAAGAAACATCTAACAGTATCAAGGCTTTAGGCTGATCTATTTTAGCATAATGTTTTCTTACGTAATGTTCTAATTTTGATTCTAGTTTATTAATTGTTTCACTCTGTGTGGTATTACATAAAATACAGTATTCCCTGAATTGGATTTTCTGAAATTTAAAAAAAATCAGTCTTCACTTAAAAAAGCACTGCAATATTATGAACACTGTAAATAGTGCATGAATTTAGATTTTTTAATACCGTTATGAATGATATCACAGTTGGAACTAGATACAAGCTACGGTAGGTATTCTTCAGGCCCAAGAAACATTATAATTTAAATAAATATTTGTCTAGAGATTTAATAACTCTAAATTTTTGTTTTTTAATATCACAAGATTCAAAATTCTTTAGGCCTCATATTTATGATGAGTTCATTTAGATTCTTAAAAATAAAACTGTAAGCAAGATGATCTTCTTACTATAAACTATCCCCCATACCAATATGATACTAAATAGTCATAACATCAAAGGGAAGATATTAAATTGTACTTTAAAATATGACTTATTTTGGCCCTAACTGGTTTGGCTCAGTGGATAGAGCATTGGCAGTGGACTGAAGAGTCCCTGGTTCCATTCCAGTCAAGGGCATGTGCCTTGGTTGCAGTCTTGATCTGGAGGCAACCAACCCGATGTTCCCCTCTCTGTCTCTCCCCCTCCTTCCTCTCTCTAAAAACCAATGGAAAAATCTCTTCAGGTGAGGATCAACAAAAATAAAACAATAAAGATAAGTGATTTCTTTTAGCATGTTACAAGGCATCGCACATTATTAAATTGTCGCTTTCCGTTTCCATATAGTGGTCGAGTGATCACCCAGGGTCGTTTTAGCGAATCCAACCTCCTCAACACATCAAGAAATGCTTTAAGGGGCGGGACTTACTTTTGACTGAATTACAAACACTGAAACCTAAGGGGAAAGAGAGGTTGACTATCACAGCGGTCTGAGACAGCATTTATTTCTCGGTTTTGGAAAAGTCTCATTATGTCCTAGTCCCTACTTTTTGCTTTCTTTTAGACTGGTTCGGTCACATTTTTTGAAAGGTCACCCATCCCTTGCTTGACTAGCTCTCTGCACTGCTTGGCCCGGAAGCTGGCGTCCCACGTGCTCCTGCAGCACGTGGGCCGCCGTCCGGGCACGTGGTCCCACTTCCCGAGTCACCCTGCGCGCTGGGCCGACGGGGCCGCCCGCCCTTGGTGCCCTGCCCGGGTGTGGAATGGCCTCGTGAGTGTTTTCTGGTGTAGCTGCGGCTGTGGTTTTCGCATCTCCCCCTTGCTTGCTCCCCGGGCACTGATTCCTCAGAACCTGCCGGCCTAAGGGTTAAAGGAGCCAGCTGGGTGCTCCGGAAATGGCGATGTCATTTACCTCAGGGAAGAGGTTGTAAAACGCAGCCTTGGCGAGCGGCGCCGCGGGCTCCCCTACCTGGTGCGGCGCCGCATTGTTCCCGCGGACCGTTTTTAACGAGCATCCCATTCAGACGGTGTCTGCGGTGTCTGCGAGGCCCAGAGCCTGCCAAGCAGATTCGCAAAATGGTTGCCAACTGCAAGATGGCTGCCAAGGCCCGGGCGGGCCGTTCAAAATGGTGGCGGCCGGGGCTCCTGGTCACAGCACCCGCACCCTCTCCGTCTCCCTCTCCCCAGCCCCCTCCCCCGCAGGAGGGAAGCCACGGGAGATGCAGGGCCTGGCAGCGGCCCCTGGCACGCCTGGGCGGGCGCAGTGTCACCCGGAGCAGCACGGAGTCCTTGGCAGAAGGCTGCTCAGGGGAGGGGTGTGAGGTGGACACTGCGCAGGCCTCGGCCTCCTCCTCTACCTGGTCCCACAGGCACAGGCAGCCCCTGGGGAAGGTGTGTGTGTGTGTGTGTGTGTGTGTGTGTGTGTGTGTGTTGGGGGGGCCCACCAGGCACCAGACAAGGCCGCCCTTTCACAGAGCGCTCTCTCTCTCTCTCTCTCTCTCTCTCTCTCTCTCTCTCTCTCTCTGCATGAGGTGGGGGTGCCCGCCCCCCCCCCCCCCAGGCCCCGGGGCTGGGCCTTTCTTTGTGCTGCGTGTGTGTATAAAGTGGCACAAACTTTATATACAACAGGTTTAAGGTTTATTTTAGTTCTGCATTTGTTTACTCGAGTTTATAGCAATTGCTTTCTGGCAGGGGTGCTACTTAGCAGATTGAAATAAAATCATAAGGGTGAATTAAAACATACTGCTGTTCGCGCTGATTAGAATTTTAGCTCAGTGTAAATACCGGATGCGGGTCCAACTCCGCAGACACTTGGCCCGCGCTCAGCAGGGACCTCCCGGCTGTGGCTGCGGCTGCGGAGGTGGCTGCGGGGGCTGCGGGGGAGCGAGGGGCTGGGGCTGGGCCTGGGAGGGCGGGCTGCCTGCGGGGCTCCAGCTCCCTGGAGCTGGAGGAACTGGGGGTGGGAGGGGGGATCATCATCAGAAGGGGAAATGGGTTGACTTAAACCTCAAACCTGGAAGGAGGAGGATTTTAATGAAACCCTGGACAGCTTTTACTGTGTGTTTTAGCTCCTAGATTATAAATAGCCAATATCAAACTGAATTGTAGAAGTGTACAAGTTGTGGTATTTTGAAGAATGATCTAATAGCGAATCTTATTTCCACAACTTGTTGAAATTTTTTTTTCTCTCTGTGACCCTTTTAAAAAATATACGGGGGGAATTAACTTCTTCAGCCAGTCAGTTTACCCCGTGAATTTCTTAACTGGGTGTTCTGTTTAATATCCGCCATGGATTGTTTTTTAGACTTGTCTCAATTGAAACCTGAATTCCTACAGATAATTTTTTTTTAATTTATAGGGCATTTTCCGTAATGAGTGTGTAGCTCTTCAAAAAAGCTGATTGTCATGAAGGTGGTGGTGTTTTGTCCTAAGCCAATCAGTAGTGGCATCAACTAGTTGTAAGAGTATAGTAATATAGTCTATATAGTCTATATAGTCCATGTAGTCTGAATTTGGGGAAATGTACAAAGATTGGTTCAGCTTTGGAGCCCTTAGGTAGTGAGATGTACCCTCTGTATATGCTCTAATAGATAGTCAAGAAATGTGATTTTTCAATTATTTTTTATTGCCAGTCAGCATTGTAGCTAAGACTCCTGAAAGTTCATTTCCAGTCTTTTCTCTCATAATAAGCAATTGTCAACCAAGGCCCAATCACTCAATAGGTGAAATCAAATGTTATTGACAGTGCTGAAATTTGAACTCTGCATCCTTTAAGGCAAAAGATCGATGCCCATTAAGATGCTTCAGCTCTAGAAATTTCAACATAGAGCTGCATAGACATTTAGAGGTTAGCTGGGCAAATGTGTGAAATGAAAGTTGCATGGCAGGTCTCTTAATACATATTTTCAGAGTACACTAGATGTTTTATGATATTACAAGTATGGTTTGATTAAAAGTCTTTCTTGCTAATTCTTAGAAATTAATGACAAGAAACTTGAATAAAACTTTCTTTTTAAATTAACAATCAGGAGTCCATGGCTCAATAAATCAACACATCTTTAATCTTCAGGTTAGGAATGTATAAGTAATACACATTATTCCTGTCGATTTTGTGTGTGTTTCTTAATCAGATATTTATTGGCAATTTATTTGGTGAATAATGTTGTTAAAGCAAAGAAAAAATGAAGTAATTTAAAAACATGCTGTTTTTACTTTGTTTATAACGGATTACAATATTCATGAATAATTAAGTAGAATTTTTCAAATTGCCTGGAACATAATTCTAAATTGTACAGTATAAAGTACCAATCAGGCAATTTTTAGGGAAGTAGAATAAGGAATATTTTTGCAAATTCCCAGAGAATTCATCAGCCTTCTTCCTTATATGACAATCACAGTACTTTTTAGCATTTTAAGAAAAACTTCTCCCATTGTTAAACATAATTCATATTTTAGGTTAGATTTATAACTTTTTCCCCCCTCCAGGACAGTTTTCTATTAGTCTTCCAAAGTGAGTATTTTAATTTAAAAGAGTTGTTTGTGTTTTTAACTTATAGAGTGGTGTATTTGGCATTCTACCCTTTTCTACATGGTGTACATGTGTAATTAGTGCACGGGGTGTATGTGTATGCTTGTCTATCCAAGTATGTATAGAGATATAAAATTTACATTCTATATAGTAGCTTTCTGCATAGGGCAACCCAAACAGCTGTTATTCCTTTTTATAGCTTCTTTAATCTATGTGCCAGCAAGTCAGTTTACAAAATCTGTTTTGTTGATGACTGCTGCGATAATAATTGTGGTGTTTTGTGGCTTGGCAAAAGACTGGGGTCTCCTCTGAGGACTCCTGCCAAAGGCTTTGAAGGGGTTGAGGTGGATTCACTGCCAAAATGAGTCACCACTCTCTATTTTATTTAGTGTCCTTCTGCCAAGGCCTTAGACACTTTCTGTTTTCATTCTTTTGTAGGCTTTCCTCCCCACATTGTGGTTTTCTTCATAGCCAGAGGCCTGGGTCTGCCAGGATAGGTGAGAGGAGCTGGCTACTCTTCTCCAAACACTAGTGAGCAGTGAAACTGGAGGGCTAGGGGGTGAGCTGGGATGCACCTAGAATAAATGGGACTTTAATTATACAGTTATGAATTATAAATAAAACGATGGACTTGTATAATCTCATATACCAGAGTCACCTGCATTTGGGTCAGACATCCTCAGAAGAGTAGTTATTTACTTTAAGTAGCATTCAAATAACCAGACAGCGTTTTAACGCTTTTCATAATGGATTGTTTAAAAACATTAGATTATTCATGAGTTCTGGCTTTAGGCCCAAATCTTGAGTTTTTCTTTAATAAACAAAAGAGTACCATCCCCCTCTTTTAAAATGCCATAATATTTTGCCTCACGTAAACTGTTTTCTACACCCACCTAATGGTTTTCAAAGAATAATCCTAAAGATTTTATTTCTACTTGTCTCCATTTAAATTGTCACCAATAAGTGGGCTCAGAGATATGAACTGCTAGTCTATTGTCGAAGACATTAGTGATTTAAATATTTTTTCTTTACTAAATACTTTCAATATATTGAAATAAGTTGGAATAAACTCCCTCTTGTTAGATTCTTCTAACTCAAATACACATTACGTAAATAGAAAGATGGCCAGGATAAATTTTCACCTTCAAAATGTAGCAAACATGTCATTTCATACATTAATATCAGAGAACTTCGTAGGGGTTGTGATGATTTTGATCCCAATAATTCAGATGGTTTTTTAATTACAGTTAGGACAGCATCCTAAAAGCTAATAAACTATGCAGAATTAAGTTGCGGGGGGAGGGGTGGAGAAGGGTTAGTTTTTTGTATTGGTAAGCATTCATTGTGTTAGGTCTTTACACATGGTCTGCATAGTAAAACTTCATTATAACATCCCCTGAAAACATTTCTGTAAATATAAAGTCTATTTTTCAAAGTTCAAAGTCCTAAAACTGTGGGAAACCAAAAATATTTTCCACATATTATAGTCCAAGCTTTTGTTCCTTAGGGAAATAAATACTATAAAATGACTCATTTAACACTTTGTTTAAAAAATAGATGCCATTAATAATTGATTATTATTCCTCATAAATATTTCAGTTAGAAAATGTATAATTACATAGATGAAGAGTCTCAGATAATATTAGGATAAAAATTGGTCTAATCATATTCTACAGAGGTCACTGATTGGCATTTCAGATAAGTTAATATATGTGAAACTTTTTTCTAAACTGTGAACTATTATATAAATATCGATACATTACATTTTATTTTCTTAAACTTCTGATAACAAAACTCTTCTTTCCATGTATTTTCTTCAAAGTTACCATTTAAAATATGGGGGAAAAAATAAGAAAACAGAAGCAGTTTCTAAAAACCTGTAGCCACTTTGTGATATAAATTCATCCAGAATTTATATACTTAGAGTTTACGGCAAGATTCCAAGACAGAAATTCTTTCAGATGATGTATAAACCACTCAATCCCTGGTTAATGCTCAAACCATGTGAAAAGTTCCAGATGAAGTTTGTTTTGAGCCCTATCTGAACCCCATAAACTGAGTGAAGTTCTATAAACCCTGTGTGAACCCCGGAGAATCAGAATAGCTTAATCTGGTGCATCTAATTAAAACCCGCTATTTTCTAGTGGCTCCTCTTTTGTCCAGAGTTCAGAGACAAACTTTGCATTTGGAAGTGAGCTGTTTTATTTTTGATAAATCAAAATATGGTATTGGTATTTACTAATATACTAGTAGTTACCCTAGTGTGAAGATCTAATAATGTTTCAGAAGAAGAACTGGAATCACCTTAAATGTACTAATATTCTTAGGATCTCTCATGAAATCAGCAAGACAAAAATACATAAATATAGTAGCAGGAATGGTTGTTTTATTAATGTTGTATTAATAGTAGATTTCTTCATCAACATTATTTTGAAAGAGTAATGTTATCTTGAATTTATACTTGTCCTCTGTACCAAACACTTAAACTAAGACTCTTGATACATTGCTTATTGTGATATTGTGAAATTATTCCCTTTGCTTCTCAATGCTGACAGTTAACCAAAATAAGGACTTCCACCCAATCTCTTAATCAGTTTTCTTTTTTGACTGTTTGTCTTATGATCATTTATGTGAGTTGTCAAAAACTAGGTATTTTGCAAAAGCTAGGTCCAGTTATGCAAAAAGAGAAACAGAATCACTGATTAAGCTAATCACTTGACTTCCAACTACTTGCATGACTTCAGGTTCTGATATATTAATCTTTTGAGGCATCTGTCTCATCTTCTGAAAAATAAGAGGACTGAGTGAAAATGACTTAGAGTTCATTCAACTCCTAAAAAAAATCTGGAAATACCATTGCTATAGATTTAGAAAGCCTATCTCCAGAAGCAACAGCCTTCGTGTCATTGTTCATTATATCCTTTTTGAAGATGAGGTGACTGATCCATGAAGGACACATTATAAATCACTAGCTAACTTCCCTTATTAATCACCATAATCAGAAGAATAATCACAGTTATCACATACTGAGTGCTTATACTGTCTCAGACATTGTGTGCTGGGCTCTTTCCATGAATTCGCTTACTGTTCTTTCTGTGGTTCTTCATTAGTAGCTTTACTATCTTAGTACAGCAATGACATTAGCTATCAATGATATTAGTCTATCAATGATATTAAGTTGCCTAAGCATTTTGCATGACTGTTTTTACAGGCCAGTGTCCTGGAGTGTTTGAGAATCCTGAAATTATTCCCTTTGCTTCTCAATGCTGACAGTGAACCAAAATAAGGACTTCCACCCAATCTCTTAACCAGTTTGCTTTTTTGACTGTTTGTCTTATGATAATTTTTGTAAGGATTAATTAATTGTCATACATTTGTCAATCCGTTCAATTATCCATCCATTCATCTATCCACCCACTTGTGTACCTGTAGGCTTTTGTGCACTGAAGAAAGCCAGGCGAGTAAGAAATTCTTGTCATAAAGAGGTTACAGTTCCCTAAGTTACAGGGCCACAGTGAAGAGAGTGTCGAGGCACACCTTAAGTACATCACCTAAATGACATTGGTGAGTGTTTTCAGATGAGCAAAATGTTGAGCTGGCATTGAGAGAAGCACGTGCTCCGCAGGCATTCACGTTTCATTTCCAGAGAAGAGGTGGCACTCTGGAGAATTGGGCTTTTAAAATATCTGTGCTTAGCCCAGTTCTAGGTGCTAAGGAAAGTAAACAGTTGCTGAAATAGTCCTCCGCCAAGCAGCGAACTCTATCTTTGAAGCCGTCGCCACATACAAAGCACCTCCCTAGGCTCTGTCTGTTGTAGGGTCAGCTCATTAAAGCTACTTTTCGGGTCTTTGTTAATGTCAGGCAGACCTTGTGACAGGTGTTACAGCTGCCAGCCTGGCACAGTGCATTGGGGGCATGCTGTAATTGCTCTTGATGCCACCCTTAATGGGTTGGGGGAAAAGCAGCATCATGGGTGAGAGGAGGTGAGAAGATACCCTCAGGCCGTTACTGACATCTGGTCGCTGCTGTTTCACTGTGGTGTCTAGTGGTGCCGACAAATATTGGACCTGTGAGTTGAGTTGGCTGCCACCATTGGATTCCTTGCAGCTATCATTTCACAGCTGGGCAATGATTTTTATCTTGGAAAGCGGGGATTTATCTCAGGGCCAGAACAGTCTCCTGCCAACATGGCCCTGAGAACTTTCTTATGTTTATTAAATGAGAGAATAAGTATCCTCATGACCTCCTTTATTAGGTGTTTGCTGGTTTTGAAAAAAAATTCTTTTGTGTGTGAGAACGCCTCTTAAGAGTTTTGAATATTTTTATATGTCTATAGGGTGATAAGCAAACATGGATCTGAGAAAGTTCTGAGAATTGTATTCAGCCTGCATTGACCAAGCCCCTATGTGTCAGGTGCAGAGAGAATAAAGGCCTGACCTTAGCCAGCTCTCATTCCAGCTGGAGGGACAAACCTTAAACTACAACATTGGACAGACTGATTCAAGGGAAAATGAAGTAAAATGTGAAACAAAAACTTCATGCACAAGACTGCGATTCACAGATTAGACAACTCCCTGATATTAAAACAGTTTTGAGAAGAGGGTTTCAGGCTCTCTGGAATCTCCAAACTTGAGTTTCTCCACAGAACTAAATTAAAAGTAACTATTACCTCTCCTTATGAGCTTTTGTTTTGCAAATATTTGCATCTTCCTGAGACTCAGTATTTTGGTTGGAGCAGAGCTGTAGTCTAGTGTTAAGTTGGGTAGGAAAGCTGTGAGACTATTAAGGAAGGGGATTTAGATATTTATTTAAGACCAGTCACAAGGTTTTTTTTTTCATAGAAGAGATGCCCACGTTACAATCCTAACTTAAATACTAACTTAAACAAGAAATTTGAATTTAGGTATGCTCAATAAATAGTCAATGACCATTTCTGGGGTATTTTAAGACACTTTTAAACCACTTAATTATAAATATATTAGTAACTAAGAATTGTCAATTAAACCTCCTTCCCCATTTCCATGTCTCCATGCGTACTCACTCTAAATGCTCATGGAGAAATAGCATTAAGGCTTTTATCTGACCGTAGTGATTTTACAAATGTAAAGGTAGCATTTCATGGTCCCTGAAGTGATATATTATTGGAAGAGCATTCAGACAATTTTATTTTAATTGATTCTAACTCTTAAGTATGCAACCAATCTGTGTATATTTCTTTTTAATTATTTATCTGAGCTGTGATAGAGAAGTGGATAATCATTTGGGGATCCATTCAAATATCTTGAAAGGAAGGCATTCATCTTTTATGACAGGCATGCTGAAAGGTATAAAACAATACACTTTTATTTAATAATTTCATTAATACTATTTTTAGTGAAAACTATTTAGAAACATGAACTATACAAGATGCGCAATAAAAAGAATTAAATGAGTAATATGAAGTGAGGAAGTAGAATATAAGAACATGAGAAATAAATTATTTTCAGGAGGAAACAAAATGTTATAGTTAGGACAACAATGAAATAATCCCACTATAAGAAAATAAATTCAGCTAACACATTAAGTGTCTTCTATATACTAAATATGGGAAATGTGATAGGGGAGGTGGAAGAAATGTATAAAAATGAATAATATTGATTACCACATTCCTGTTGACAAGTTAGAATGCACAAGATATACTAGTGAAATAGTGAATTCAAGGAAGCAAGCATGTTATAGATTTGACTCATCGTGTTTGGATACTTACTAGAAGAGGTGGAAAAACATAATTATTTTTCTAGGAAAATATTTGTAAATTATACTTGGTTCATATGAGTATGAAGAAAGCATATGGAAGTTTCCTATCTATATTTTATAGTGTTTATAACATTCTGGGTACAATATATAGGTCCTTGTCTTAGTCCTTTATGATGAGAACGATCATTTTAATTGGATTGCTTCTTTGGAAACAAGACAAAGAATACATTGCTAAAAGCTTCTGGGGGCCATT